>CM060351.1:74989463-76253475 GCA_030545235.1 Helianthus tuberosus | reverse complement strand
ATTAATTCTTGGATTAAGGGTATAAAAGTAAATTCGGCATGTTTTTAATTCAGGAACCCACATGCAAATCAAATGTCAACAATTTTTTATACATGTTTTTTTAATAAAGATTTACACCATGATAACGAACGCTTTTTATCTTTAATACGCGTACCACACACACACACACACACACACACACACACATATATATAGAGGCCGATTATTGTACAATAGGGCTTAACGTACATTGCGTACGCGAGACATTATCAACATGCGATTTTGGTATTATTGAACGTCATGCGATTTGGGTTATGTTTTATAACATGCGATAATGATTTTTTATACATCCATGCGATATATATATATATATATATATATATATACATGCGAAAATGGTTGGTTTTTTTGAACATGCGAAGTTTGCTTCCCCCATGTGATTTCATGTTATGAATGTGCGATTTCTAATCGCGTACGTAATGTACGTTAATGCCAATTGTACTATATTATTTCTCTCTCTCTCTCTCTCTATATATATATATATATATATATATATATATATATATATGTTACGTTTCAACAAGGTGTTTTTAGTCTATGGTGTTTTTGGTTCTGTTTATACGATGGTGTTTATTTGTAGTAAATACATGTTTTATTTTGTTGTTAACAAATGGTACATAGTGTTTTATTTTGTAGAAATTGTCTAATTTACTGTTTTACTCTTTACCCTAGTTAATAAGAAGTGTCACATTCTTATAGCTTCTAACATTTCTTAGGACTTTTAGACTTTGTAGCCAACTCCTAACCTACACACACATACAAACACACACATATAGGGCAGAGAATATGAGAAAACTCGAGAAAATTCTATCTAACCATTACCAAACCTTAAACCATAAATCTTAAGATCTAAGCTCTAAACCCTAAAGGCTAACGCCTAAAAGCTATTAACTAAATGTTAAAGCTAATTAAATCCTAAACTCCAAAAATTAATTACTAAACCCAATAAAAATTAACAACAAATATCTATGGTTAGATGGAGTTCTCATAAGTTTTCTCATAACCCCACCCTGAACACACACACACACACACATATATATATAGGGTTAGGTTCATTAGTGAACAACCCCCTTGATTGTGAACACTAGTGAACTAATCATAGCCTTTGATTATCAATACACAAGTGTATACACAAGTTTGAATCAATGGCCAAGATTTGATGATGAAAATACATTAGTGTAGTTTACGATTTGATGATGTAAATCAATGCCCATGATTTGTTCACTCAATTCACAAATACATTAGTGTTCACTCTAAAACCTCACCCTATATATATATGAATGTATGTATGTATGTAGGTATGTATAGGATAAAGATCCAAACAGAATTGAGAACCATAAGAACCACGATGGACCAGTCACATTCTCCAAGCAAATTTTTTACAACATTAAAACAAGAATTTACTATCCAATTAATTCATTTATCATCTCTAATTACTCTTAACAATTATTTTTACACATGAGTAAAATATTTAAAATATATGCATATGTTTAAATGGTAAACCTACACATGCATAAATTTTTTATTTACAATACATATAAATTTAAACATGTATTGTTTTTCAATAAATGTATTTTAATGATAATAGTAGTATAATTTTTCTTTTTCTGATTTTAGTTGGTTTTTATCGAGTTTTTGATGTTCTCACGAAATCTATGAGTTATCATTTTATTATATATATATAGGGGAATGTTTAAATGAGAACGCTAAATATTATGAGAACCGTGAGAACAAATGAAAAAACCGCGAAAACTTGGTAAAAAACAATTCAAATTCATTTTTTTACACTTATCATTATTATTCGAATACAATAATGTTAGAAATTTAATTTACACGTTTAAATTTACGTGAATTCATAAATAAAGAAAATTTACACATGTGTAAGTTTGCCATTTACACATGCGTAAATCTGTTATATTTACACATGTGTAAAAAATATAAAAAGAGTGATTTTGAAATGAGAAATGAATAATTTGATGTTGTAATTTTTTTTTTTGATATTGTATCTTAATTACAATAAGGTTTGTATTAAAAAAATTGGTTTTGATGGGTTTTTTATTCGTTCTCACGGTTCTTGCAATATTTAGTGTTCTCAAAATAACCCTCCTATATATATATATATATATATATATATATATATATATATACATATATATATATATATATATATATATATATATATGGGGCCGCTAAAATGAAAACCACCTCCAGTTGCGAGAACCGCATGAACTACTCTCCACCAATCAGATAATGATAACCAAAGGGTAATATAGTCATTTAATCAAAACCATCAAATCATCTCTCTCCTCATTAAAGTTTCTTTTTAAAGTCTTTTCAATTTATCTCTTTTCACATTTCTCTCTCCTCTTTTTTTTATTTTGTAAACAAATTTTTGTAAAAAAAATTGTAAAAAATTTTTGTAAAAAAAAGTTTAAAACCGTAAAAAAAGATTTCGTAAAAATTGTAAAAATGTTTAAAAACGTGTGTAAAAAAAGGTTTTGTAAAAAAAGGTTAAAACCGTAAAGTTTTCGTATAAATTTTTGTCTTTTGTAAAAACAAGTTTTTATGAATAAATTTTTTTTTTGTAAAAAAGTTTTGGTAAAAAAATATTTGTAAAAAAAAGTTTAAAACCGTAAAACAGTTTAAAAAACGTGTGTGTAAAAAAACAGTTTTTGTAAAAAAAAAGGTTAAAACCTTAAAAAAAATTTCGTATAAATTTTTGTTTTTTGTTAAAAAGTTTTTGTATAAAAAAGTTTGTAAAAGAGTTTTTTTTGTAAGAAAGTTTTTTGTAAAAAGAGAGTTTAAAACCGTAAAAAAAGTTTAAAAATGTGTGTGTAAAAAACAGCGCGTAAATACGGGGCGAAAAAAACGAGGCGTAAAAACGGCGCGTAAAAAAAAGCAAGTAAAAAACGAGTTGTAAAAAACGGGGCGTAAAAAATGGCTCGTAAAAAAACTGGTTCGTAAAAAAACAGGCTTGTAATAACGTTTTTTTAAAAAAATCCTTACAAAAAATTGGTTTTTGTAAAAACAAATAAGATTTTAAAATGTTTTTTAATTAAAAATCCGATTTTAATAAAAAACAATTAATTTAATAAGACAAAAAATGTAATAAAAAACAATATATACAATAAGACAAAACAAGCAAATTTACTAAACTAACCTTTTAACATTAAAATATTAAAAATATAATAAGACAAAAAGAATTTAATATTGTTTTTATAACTTTTAATCTCATCTATCCATCTTCAAAAATCAATGATTGGAAAGTGGTTCTCGTGGTTCTCTTAACTGAGAGTGGTTTTCGTTTTAGCGGCCCTATATATATATATATATATATATATACATAGGGAGAAGATCATGCGAGAACCATCTCTTATTGCGAGAACCAATGTGAACACAACCAAAAATGCCTAAAAATAGCTAAAAATCACACAATTTTTTTTTTAATATTTTTTATATAAAAATCGCTAGTTTTTGAAGCAAAAAAAAATTAAATTTTTTTTTTGCCACTAAAAGTAGCGATTTGAGCATAAAAAATATTAAAAAAAAAATTTTTAGATTTTTTTTAGATTTTTTTAGGTTTTTTGGGGGTTTAGTTTTTAGCATTTTAGCTTGGGGGGGGGGGGGTGGGCGGGGGGGTTTAGGTTTTTATTTGGGGGGGGGGGGTTAGGTTTTGGGGGGGGGGGGTTAGGTTTTTTTAGGTTTTTTTTAGCTATTTTAGGTTGTGTTCACATTGGTTCTCGCGGTTCTCACAATAAGGGTGGTTCTCGCATGATCTCCTCCCTATATATATATACATATATATATATATACATATGTATATACATATGTATATATATATATATATATACATATATATATATATATATATATATATATATAGGGGAAGGTTCATTGGAGAACACTAAAAAAGTGGGGAACAGCAGGGAACCGACTCAAACGAACTCCGATTGGACTCATTCCAGCGGCGTTGTAATCTGCTCGTCGAACCCTAACTAGGATCTCTCAACCCTAAACCATAAATCCTAACTTCTAAACTTTAAACCCTAAAGCTAAAAAATAACGCTAAAATCTAAACTAAACCGTAAAATCTAAACTATAAACCATAAAAGCTAAACCCTAAAGGCTAAACCTAAAGCTAAACCCTGAAGCTAAACCCTGAAGCTAAACCCTAAAGCTAAACCTTAAAACTAAACCCGGCCTAAAGCTAAACCCTAAAAGCCAAACCCTAATATATTTAGGGTTTAGGGGTTATGATTTAGGGTTTAGGGGTTATGATTTAGGGTTTAGGGTTAAGAGAATCCTAGTTAGGGTTCGACGAGCCGGTTCCAACGCCGCTAGAATGAGTTCAATCGGAGTTTGTTTAAGTCGGTTCCCCACTTTTTTAGTGTTCCCCAATGAACCTCACACTATATATATATATATATATATATATATATATATATAGGGGGCCGCTAGAATGAGAACCACCCCGAGTTATGAGAACCGCGAGAACCACACCATCCGGGCCGCGGTTGACCAAATTTTTTTTACAACTAGATGTGTGTATTATAAACACATTCGTAAAAAAACATTTAAAAAAAAAAAGGCCGAGGGGGTAGTTTTTTACACCACAAGTTTGGTGTTTTTATTTTTTTTTGTTTTTTTTACACCAAACCTGTGGTGTAAAAAACTACCCCCTCGGCCTTTTTTTAAAATTTTTTTTTACGAATGCGTTTATAATACACACATCTAGTTGTAAAAAAAAAATTTTGGTCAACCGCGGGCCGGATGGTGTGGTTCTCGCGGTTCTCATAACTCAGGGTGGTTCTCATTCTAGCGGCCCCCTATATATATATATATATATATATATATATATATATATATATATATACACTACTAGAAAACTGCTACTTTTCCCACGTCAATTTCCGTAGGAAATCCGTGGGTAACTGCGTTTACACACGGATTTCCCACGAAAATGGGCTGTGGGAATTTTGCTCGTGGGTAATTTTTTTCTGACGCATTTCCTACGGAATTTCCTACTCCTTTCCCACACAAATGTTTCGTTAGAATTCTCCTACTTATTTCTCACGGAATTAATTTTCTTAACTTTCCGACGCATTTCCTACGGAATATTTATTTTTTAAAATTTTGTGCTTAAAACAATTATATTTATATTTATTATATAATATTTATATATTTTAATTTTCTTACACAATTCCTACGGAAAAAAAAATCGGCCAAAAGGGGAAATTCCCCCTGGATCGGTGTGTGCCTGGGATCGAACTCGAGACCTATACGTTATAACCAAAGTGTCTTAACCAGTTTATCCTCTTGTACAGGAGCTGATATATCTTAGATTTAATTCTATATATATACTATTTGAGTCAATATTTTCCTACACATTTCCTACGGATATTAATTAAAAACCTACGGATAGGAAATGAAACATATTTCGTGAGCAATTTGTGAGCAATTTGTCGATAATTTCTGACACACTTCCTACGGATAGGAAATGAAACATATTTTGTAGGAATTGTGTTGGTATTTTCCTACACTTTTTCTACGGATATAAATAAATTTATTTTAAAAATAACATATATTGATATAAATAATAAAACTTTATGTTTTAATATCAGTAATTTCATTTTATTATGAATTTTTTTTAATAATAAATTGGATTCCTACGCATTTCCTACCGATAATTAAAATGAAAACGGATTCCGTAGGAGATCGGTCGGAATTTTCCTACACTTTTCCTACGCATAACAATTCCTACGAATTTCCGACTAATGGTTAAAATGAAAACGGATTCCGTCGGAGATCGGTCTGAATTTTCCTACACTTTTCCTACGCAAACCAATTTGTCGTTCTTTTGTCGCTTTTTTGTCACAAAACTAAGACCCTTTTTAATACGTCGGAATTTCGTAGGAAATGTGTAGCCATTTTCGTTCGTAGGAAATGCGTAGGAAATTTTGGTAGGAAAAATAGCAGTTTTCTAGTAGTGATACTTTTATTAAAACAAATTAAATATTTCTTAAGGTTAAACCTTCTTTTTCTTGGCCTTTGGTAGGCGGTAATGATCAAGATATCCGATGTGACCCATTTATGTTGGAAATTGTCAACTTTTGTTAAGGTTTAGTCAATTGTAATGGCCTTGTTTGGTAGTCAATTTAACCCCTTGATCATGTTAAACCGATCTTTAAGTGAAACTAACTTTTGTGTTACATGATAAGTTGTGTCAAACTGAATATAACGTTTCAAAGAAAACTTGACAAAATATAAAATAAATATTTACATGCGGTATTTAAATTTTTGTTTTTAATGACCGACATCAAACTGTATCTTTAATAAACTAGTTATTTTCCGCCTGCGCGTTGCGGCGGGACCCAATAACTACAAAATGCGTGTCAGCAACGGCAAACAGATACCGAATATCAAAACATAAATAAAATGACATGGTAAGGATAGTCACTCCGTCATAAAAAAACGATTTTAAATAACCTAATATATAGTAATAGGACTCACACGTCCTACACGTTGGAAATTCGGTTGTTTTCAGTTCAGTTATTACGGTGCTAACACGTTAAAATATGGATGAGCTCGGTACCGGTAACGGCAGTGAAAGTACCGATCTAGAAAATCATCGAAATTAGGTACCGGCATCGAAAATGCTCGGTACAATACGGTATGGTATTTGAAGGTAAAAATCAATAAATACAGGTAAGGTGCTAGACCGGTGTCGAACCGAAAGTAAAGATTCTGAAAACGCCAAAAGGTGGGTACCAAATTGGTACCGAAAATGATTTGGTATAGTAAATTTGGTACCGATACGATACCGGTTCGTTTACAGGATTTGATACAATTTGCTCATCAATATTCTAAATATCCAAGTTAATTTTACATACTACAATTCATTCATTACAGAAAAAGACAAAAAAGAAAACAAAATAAGTTGTTGTGTATGAAGAAACACTAGATAAATGACCGGAATCAAATTATCTAGGGGGTTTGGATCTGCATAAAAGGGTTGTCTCTCTCGTTTGATTCGATGTGACTGATCTCCTTTTCCGGTAAATTCTGCAAAACAAAACACCGTTAGCCTCGTCAAGGGGAGAAGGGGGGGTTCTCTCCTTGACCCGACTCCGGCGTGAGAATAAGTATGTGTTTCGGAAGAAGAAGAAGAGTTAACGAAGTGTGTGTAACTTGAAGTTCATACCTGAATTATCCTTATATTTATAACCGAGAGTTTGGGCGGGAAAACTTGTTGATGAAATATTAACGGAAGATGCTAACCCCGTAGGCGGTTCTTTTTATCTTCCGTTAATCTTCACGATCCGGTGTGGGAGCACACGGATTACTGTTTTGATCAATGGCTGGGGAGCAGCCACGTGGATAGTGGGCAAGTGGAGGTTTTCCTCCAATTCCATGCCATCATCGTGATTTTTAGGGAAGCCTGAGATGATGACACGTGTACCAGACGGTTATAACCGTCTTGGTGGTGCACGATTGATCTTTCTAGAAGATTATTGCTATAATCTGGTGTGACTCCTTTCTCGTGTGGAGTCAGCTTAAATAATATCCAAGTCTGGGTACTTACTAAGCGGAAATGTCTGTCTGGGCTTTTCATCCTTTATTTGCTATGAAGGCGCGAGGATTCGTGATGTTCCTCTTATCGCGCAAGCGTTTGCTTGTTGTCTTTCTCTTAAGCTCTTTGTGAGATCAGTTGCGCGGCCGCGTAAGATCAAAAGAGGGCTAAGGGGTGAGGTGGTGGTACGGTTCCAAGTACTTGATATGAGGTTTTTGAGACCTTACCCCTTCAGTGTATATAAAACCTCATTCAAACGAAATACAGTTTACTTACTGTGTGTATGAAAAGTAATCTAAACGGTGCAATTACTTGCATTGCTGCGTTGCTACTTCCGCAACAGATAAATATAAGATCAGTGGTTCTTTTTCGCGCGGTGCTGTTAGTGTTGGCAACTGAATTAAACATTCCTTCATTTGCTTTAAGGCTGCCTCCGCTTCGGGCGACCACTGGAAGTGGGTTTTCTTGGCGCAATTTCGTAGTGTACTAATGAATGGATAAGACTTTGCCGCATGATTCGCCAAGAATCTGTTCAAGGCTGCTAGACGTCCGGCGAGTCTTTGCATTTCCTTTATTGTTGCAGGTGATGGCATTAGTTGCATGGCCTGCACTTTCTCTGGGTTTACTTTAAACCCATCTCTTGTTACTATGAAACCCAGAAATTTCCCCTCTTCCATCCCGAAGGAACATTTTGTTGGGTTGAGTTTTAAGTTTACGCTGCGCAAAGAATCGAATGTGCGTTGAATATTTGCCAGCATCGTTTCCTCCTCATGGCTCATGATGACGAGGTCATCCATGTATACCTCGACTGTTTTACCAATGTCTCCTCTGAAGATTGTGTCCATTAGGCGCTGGTAATTTGCGCCTGCGTTGCGTAAGCCAAAGGGCATTTTTGTATAGCAGAAGATGCCCTTGTCTGTGCGGAATGCAGTCTTGTCTTCGTCTTCTTCCTTCATCTGGACCTGATGATAACCCTTATAACAATCAAGAAAGCACTTCCATCGAAATGATGCTAGAGAGTCAACTTTTTTGTCTATCTCAGGAAGCGCATAGCAATCTTTTGGGCATGCTTTATTCAGGTATTTGAAGTCGACGCACATTCTCCATCCGCCACTATGTTTTTGAACCATTACTGGGTTGGCGACCCAAGTATGGTATTGAACTTCGCGCAAGATTCCGGCGTTAAGTAGCTCTGTTACTTGCTCATTCATGGCTTCTGCTTTCTCAGCGCTGAGACTACGCCTCCCTTGAGCAACGGGCTCTGCTGAGGGTCGGATGTTCAGGTAATGTTGTGCTATATTGCGCGGAACCCTAGTCATGTCTGCTGGGCACCAAGCGAATATGTCTTTATTATTGGACAACAACTCTTTTAATTGTATGCGTGTTGTTGGTGAAATGGCGTGTCCTAACAGGATGGTCTGTTCTGGATATTCATCATTTAGGACCCATTTCTCCGGCTCGTTTGACGCTGAGGGTTTGGCCACTTTTGCTGGTGGCTCATCATCAACATACATGACCTCCTTGCTTGAGTATAGGATCGCGACTCCAGTTTCTGTTGGGAACCCACATGTAGCATGTGGAATAGAAGTGATCATGCTGAATTCTCTTTGTGACCGTCTTCCGAGCAAGACATCATGGCGTGATGTTGCTGGCATGACCATTGAGTTTACTGTGACTGTGCGCGAATGCTCGCCATCAGATAGAGTCACAGGGAATGCTATTTGCCCTAACGGGAATACAACTTCATTACAAAATCCGGTGAGAGGGAAATCAACCGGTTCTAGACGTGCTTTGTCTTCTGGGTCGAGCTGTTTGAAGCATCGCTCATATATGATATCCATTGAGCTTCCTGGATCTATAAACATATAGTCCGTTCGGTAGTGGCCGAAGATGCCAGTGATAATTACTGGTCGTTCTTCCTGAGGGCCTCCAGGGACGACAGGTGTCACGACCCCCGACCCACCCTGGACGGAATCGGGAGCCGCGAACAGCCCAGTGGTACCGGTGATTATTTTGAAAAATATTGCAGCGGAAATTTCATCAGAACCGTGAGTTAGGAAAAATATCAGAGTTTAGAAAACACCGGATTTTATTTATTGAATAGATGGGATAAACCCATGTTTTACAATGATAGCTTTAATAAAGATAAATTTGATTACATAAAACAATATTTCTTAATTTGATTTAATTTATAAAATAAGCCACTTCTTGAAGTCTTTCAGTGCTGTATCCATCTCTTACTCCAATCTACTGTAATTACCTGAAACGCGTTTTAAAAAGGTTTTGTCAGCGGGAAATACTGAGTGAGTTCATTCAGGTTTTATAAAACATATTTGTTATACTTCACAGCATTAAGAGTTTTTACATTTGCTTCTTTAAGATTGGCAAAGACTTAATCACTGCAAAGGATAACTCAAAAACAGTGTTATAAGTTACAGTATTAAGAGCGATTACAATGTTTCTGATATCAAACCAACTACCCACAGTATTTGTCACTCGACCATCCATCGGTAACCTCATTGTCCAATGGAGTCTGTGACTATGGTCATATCACTCATTGGCTAACTCGTTGTCCAATAGTGACGGTTATCAAGTAAAGTATACAAAACCCCACATACCGGTTGTAACTTGGTGATTACATAAACTTAATCACTGTAGTTATAACCTTTGAAAATAACATGCTTTTTGTAAACAAATTTGATAACAAGAGAATGACTCACTTTATAAGCATGCAGATTCATACGGCCAAAGTTTAGTCTACAGATAAGCCTTGATATATTGCAGATTTATACAGGCAGAGCTTAGCCTATTGATTTAGCCTTGTAACCTAGTGCACACGAACTAGGTAGGTAACTTAATACAGCAATTACGATAAATCACGAGATTAAAACCCTCACAACGAATGACAAAGTGCAATCACTAAAACATCCATCGGATTCACAACGAATGACAGAGTATTCCCCGAGTTCGGGTGTTACTCAAACATCCTGTCGGAATCACGACTAATGACAAAGGATAGCGCTTAAACATCCGGTCGGATAGTTTCAATCGATCGGACATTGAATCGTAGCAGCGATCGAGTTAATACCCTGTTTTGCGGCAACGATTAGTGATCCGTGTGTGTTGTGATAGTAAACAGAGCGTAAATCAGTGTGTGTTTCGACTTTTTACGTCGTTCAATCGCCCAAATTCCAGTCCCAAAGTCTGCTATTTATACACAAAATTTGACATGCTTACGGACCGTAAGCCTCCTCCCTTACGGTCCGTAAGGGTTGCATTTTATTTATAGAGTAGCCCCGTGTGTGTATAGGCTTGCTGAGTTGACAGATTCGTAAATTTCAATTTTGACAGCGTTCTATTTAGATAATCGTGACTAGGGTTTTACCCCCTTTGAGTTTTAGAAGCCCTGATCCTGATTCTGATGATTCTGAAAATTTTAGGGTTTGTGTAGAATTACTTGGGTGTCTCAATTAGGGTTTCCTATTGGATAAAATAATAAAATGAATAGGACTTTTAATGAGAGTTGTTACAACAGGAAACACAACTTGCTGTTCCCTCCAGTGCTGATTATGGTTTCGTTTATTTGGCCTTCGTGAAGGACCTCCTTGCACCATATGTATTTGTTTTGGTTTGGCTGTTTGACTGTTGGTATCTCCTGAGTTTTTGATTATCTCAGTATGGCTGTTAGATTGGATGTCCCACTGACCGGGTGTCTGTGGGTCCAATACTACAGTAACACCAGATCTGATGTTTAACGACTCAGATCTGCTAATTTGTTTGAAAATTTGTTTTATAGCAACCTGGAATCTGTCGAACCAGTATTCCGGAGCTCTCTCTAGGAGTTGATCTGGAGAGTCATTTTCTTCCAAATGGCTGTTGTTTTTGTTAATTTTCATGATTCCGTCGATCTGGGTATTTTAGGTTGTAGAACCCTTGAACTCAGATCGAGGACTTGATGGGTAAGATGATGAATTCTTTGCCATGTGAAAACAGAGATTGAGGGAAACTGAATCGAAACGAGACAATGATAAAACAGAGAAAACGGTGGGCGCCAATGAAGAAACACTAGATAAATGACCGGAATCAAATTATCTATGGGGTTTGGATTTTCATAAAAGGGTTGTTTCTCTCGTTTGATTCGATGTGACTGATCTCCTTTTCTGGTAAACTCTGCAAAACAAAACACCGTTAGCCTCGTCAAGGGGAGAAGGGGGGTTCTCTCCTTGACCCCCGGTCAGTCTTTTGTCTGGTTGATAGGACCAAAACGCGGCCAAAGCTCGGCTTTTTGGTCCGGTCAACAGACCCGTCAGACACCCGTCAGTCTTTGTCTGGTTGACCGGACCAAAACGTCGCGCTCTGGCCATAGCTCGACACTGGTGGGGTGTGTGGATAGACAAAGAGGTAGGTGGGGGTGTGTGAATAGCAAGACCCTTTTTTATCATATAGTAATTAGTTGTTTTTGATTGAGAGGTGACATTCCATATCACACGAAATGCCACATGACTACACAACATTCCTCGTCAATTCAGTTGTCTACATGGTGGTACAGATGACTTGGACATCACATGATGATCTTTGTGGCGGAACGTGCCATGCCATGTCACGCCTATTATGTAACACCTCGAAAATTCACGTCCTATAATATGTTGACACGTGTCATATGTTTGAACGTGTGAAAGAATGTACTGAAGGGACTAAAGTTGACAAACTTGAAAAGTATATGAAAATACGAGTTCTAAATGTCAACAATGAATAAATATATTGTACATTAACCCTACGTGATGCTCATACCTTCAGACGAATAAATCATGGATCATACGAAGCTAAAAGTGAGAGATTACAAACTACAGGGGTTAAATGTGTCAACATGTTTAAGTTATACCTCTGAGTGACCTTTTGACAACCCCGAAGCTTTGTAACGGTTAATTATGCTCACTAGAATGCACGATAAAAATTTCATAAAGTTTCGTTATCGTATGAGAAAGTTATGATCAAATTCGTGTACAAGGGGTTAAAGCGTCAACGTTGAAGTTTAGGACTTTTCGGGTAACAATAAAGATAACCTTGGACTAAACAAAGTGGGTAAATGTCTTAAGGCCCTTATAAATCAATTTAGAGGGCTCATTGTGCAAAACAAGATGTGAAAGCGACCTTTAGAAGGACCAGGGACCAAAACTGCAAATAATGGAAAATTGGTTTGGCTGAACCATACATGCTCGCGTAGCGCGAGCCTGAAGCCTTATGCAGTCGCGCTACGCGACTGCCACATCTGAACATATTTCCTTTTTCTTGGATGTTTGTCTGCTAGGTGCTTTCTCCTCGACCTTTAACCGATTTTTCACACCCCTCTTGGCCCCTAAACAACCCCTAAACACCAGGGACACTTGTGGGAATGTTGTGGTCAGTTGATAGACTTAGATGTCAACATTTTGTGGTGAATTAAACACTATAAAAGGCCACTTAAGTTGCAACCATTTCTCACACCTTCTCTTGCACTTCCTGATCATTCCTGGAACTCAAGACTCCTCTCAAGTGATCTCTGGTCATTCATAGGACTCTTGTAAGTATACTTAACCTTTCTTAATTAAGTTTTAGCTTAGTTTTAGCTTAAAAGTCAAACCGTCGTAATTAACGGTTGACTTAACGATTAATCATTGTTAGTCCAGTGATTAGTCGAATTGAAAGTAGTTATACGTTGGTAATTATGTGGGTAATAAACCCTTAAAAGGGTTCCCCCTGATTCCCACTCTAACTATATTAAATGTCGAGTCAAACTTGTATTTAAAAAGTCAACAGAATGTGTAAATTACAATTTATGCTTAATTAGCAATGTAGAATACATACAACCTGTTGGATCATTGTTATAACTTAGTAATTAGTGTAAGAACATGTCTAAACATGTTCAACCCGACAATTTCCTATTTAGACCCGGTTCGGAACCGAAAGTCGCATAGTTTGACTTTTACTTTGACTTTCAGTTCTGACCCGTTTTGGTATGATTTAGAAATACCTAAGAGCTTCATTTGGACCAGGTTACATGCTAGTATAACCCTCTGTGATTATACACTATGGTTCATTAGTTAACCAATTAATACGCATGATTCCGTTTATTGCTCATATGTTGACCATTATGCCCTTTTCACCTTAAACCGTGATTTTTGATAATGTAAAAGAGTAGAAACCTTAATTACTGATATATAGAGTTGTATTCAAAGTTTGACATCAGTTTGAGGTGTAGAATAAGAGTTATGCTCGTTAGCGTAAAATTAAAGCTTTATGTTAATAAAACGGCGTAATTAGCGTATAGCCTAGTTAAGCCTACTTTTTGATATCAAATATTTTACCCACTGATGTAATATATTATTTTGGTATTTTTAAAGATTTTTAATAAATTTTAGGCTGAGCATAACTTATAGTCGTAGGCTTAATCCGGTAATTGTCGGTTTTGCCCTTACGGGCCATAAAATGAGTTTTACATATCTAAACGACTCCAAACCTTTTGCTACTGATTAGATATGATAAATAAATTATTTTAAGCCTTCTGGAATAATAAAGATATCAGCTTTATGTATCGAACCCGTAAATGGCTTCTAATCGCCTAATGCGTTTTTAACGCATAATATGTACTAAGATTATTTTAAACAAACCAAGGGTGATACCTACTGGTATTTGAGGCAAATTATAATATTTTAACAGTAAGCAAAGGTTGATAAACTCAGACGTCAGTTTTGAGCTTTTCGGCTTATGTGAAATTACTAAAATACCCCTACGGGGCATAGTTTGGTTATAACTGATAAATTTCACTTATATACTTTAATCTACTGATATAACTTAGCAAATTGAGTATGTTTGCTGATTACATCAGGCCTGTAACTCAGGTTGACACTTAAACTCTTTTACAACCCTTAAAATGACCAAACTACCCCTATGGGGCATAGTTTGTGATTAAATTCATTTCGGGCATAATGAAAGACATCTTACTGATGTCACAACATATATGAAGCATATTAACTTAGGAAACCTGTAAATGGCTCTCATCACTACCCGTTACGCTTATTACGCGTTCGGTTCGGGTTATGTAACTAGTTTACATAAACTAGCCTAAACGGGTCAAACCTTAACGGTTTTTTCTCAAAATCCAGAATATGCATGAAGGACCCATATTAAGCAAGACTCTGAACTTGTTTGGTCTAAATCACATTCTATCCGGTCTTCGCCTAATCGTGCGTTTGAACCGTATATTTCTCTAAGACTAACCGGTCTAAGCTTAGGCTTAATTAAAGACCCGTTAGCATTCTAATTGGTTATTTATACCATCATTCCAGACTAGAGCCTTTCGGTAAATTGTACCTACGCTTACTTAAGTGAATACGGCTGAGTTATTAATTCTTTCTATTTAAGACAGGAGCTAGCTCAGGTAAATACTCTTAACTTATTTTCCCTATTACGGGCTTGGGATACGGTAATATAAATACCGCATGGTCAGGTATGGGATTCAAAGACAATAAGTCGGGAGATCCAAATAACCTGTTTTTAATTCGTATTGCTTGACTGAAACATTGGGGGTTAATGCGACCGTGTCCTGGATATCCTTGACTCATTAAGTGCAATGGCCACGACTTAAGCACGGGGTGTAGGCATACACCTGACAGATGCTATATGCTAATTAATTAATTATACCCAACAAGGGATTCCCAATAAGGGAATAGTGGTGTGTCGGTTAATAATGAACCGGAATAGATCCGGGCCCCGTATGTAGAGCAAGTTATGTAAAACTGATAACATGAAATATAGTTTGTCCCAAGTATACGAGTTATAAAAGATTAATTTTTCCTCTGTGCATTTTAATCAAGTATAAAAGATTAATTTTGCCTTGTGCATTTTAATCGATGTGTCCACATATTTTGTGCCGAAGTGCATTCAAACCAATTTACAAACTCTTTTCAAAATGAGTCGGTTGAGTGTATTTACCAGTGAAAACTGACGTATTTTCAAAAGTCTAAGTGACAGGTACAAGTACGTAATAGGCTGGAAGCTGATCAGGACATTAATAAGGAATCTTGCAAGTTCTAGGCGTCTAAAGTCTGTTGAAGAGAATTTATGTTTTAAGATCCGCATGTGGATCCTTTACTTTCCATTGTAATACTTGATATTACTTTATATTCGGATCGTAATATATATTTTATCTTTTGCTTCTGCTGTGCATTTATATATTGTGTTGTTTGACTATGATGATATCAACTACGTCACGATACTTCCCACCGAGCCCACCGGTGACACGTGGAAAGTCGGGGTGTGACAGGTTGGTATCAGAGCCAACATTGAGTGAATTAAACACTAGCCTTTTGTGTTTAATCTCAATGACACAGTAGCATATTCTTTGACCTTCTGAGTCTAGACTTAACATAGGATTATTCTCAATCCTAATCTGGAAATTTTGCTTCCAAATTTTTTTTTTTGGATACGTCGCCAAGCGAAGAAGCTGTAATAAAAAAATTTCTCCACGTCTGGAGCCTTGAAATGCTGAGCTTCGCACAGCGACCAGGATGAGACGTGCAACCAGGGAGAAAGCATTCAGGAATTGAATGAAGAAGAAACTCCTTTGCTGAAAAATCGTTTCCTCAATAGTCCTTATAAGGACATATTTATCTTTTCAGTCCCTTCGAGGACAACACTATTCCTTTCAAGTCCCGCTTAGGGAAACTTTATACTTTTATTTTTATAGTGGAATGATTAAGTTTAAACTTTCATTCTAAACATGAAATATGAAATAAATGAAAAATAACATTCTTTTTATAAGATCTACCATTATAATAAAATGGCAAAATCTAAAAAGGACAAGACCTAGCTTCGGGTCATATTAAGACCGGCCAAGATGGCAGTTCCTCAATTTAGATTCAGATCCTTATTAACATTCCTTTTGCAAGATCTACCATTATAATAAAATGGCAAAATCTAAAAGGATAAGACCTAGCTTCGGGTCATATTAAGACCGGCCAAGATGGCAGTTCCTCAATTTAGATTCAGATCCTTATTAACATTTCAATTTAGAAATTGTTCTGCTTTATTTATTAAACAGAATCTTAAAGGTAAAACCTAGCCTAAATGTCAATGTTGACATGGCCAAGATGGTAAAACCTAGCCTAAATGTCAATGCAGACGTGGCCAAGATGGTAAAACCTAGCCTAAATGTCATTGCAGACATGGCCAAGACGGTAAAACCTATCCAAAAGATTTCTAACCTAACTGAATGATCTCTGAATCATGGGTTTAAATCATCAATGAAGATGATCATATTTTGACCATACGTGGTAATATAACGCCTACGGGCCTTGCTCATTTCTACATGAGCCAAAAGACAGTGGTAGCTATGACTCCCTGTCTGACAAAGGTAATGAACTATGATTCAAACCTTCATGCCTTGATTCTCTGAAATCCTGGCTAATAATTTAAATTTGTCCTTGTGACTAGGCCTTATGTGCTAATATATATTGTTATTGTTAGGATAAATTATAATAGAAATCCTAAATAAATATGAGCAATAAATTAACCGAATATGGTCTCTGTTTACCATGGTTAATGAATTACCCTAAGGGGCAATCCCATAATAAACATCCCTTAGAAGGGAAGTGCCTACGGGCTATAGTTAATGTCCTCTGAGACTAAAGACAGTGGTAGCCTACAACTCCCTGTCAAGAAAAGGTAATGAACTTTGATTCAAACCTTAATGCCTCGATTCTCCGAAATCATGGCTTATAAATTAAACTTGTCTACGCGACTAGGCCATTTGTGCTATTTTTAACTTATAAATTAGGATTATGATAAAAATCCTGAATAAAATAAATATCCTTCCTCCCCTGCCAGTATGCATTTTAAAAAGAATCTTAAAGGTGAAACCTAGCCTACGCGGCCAAGATGGTGAAACCTACTCAAGGGATTCAGATCCTTGTTAACACCTAAGAACGTGTTAGCACTCCTGACAAATGTGATTCGATAAAATCACAACAGTCATCCCTATGTCGGAAATTTTAAATTCCTAATTTGCCTTATGATTGAGAAATCATGGCTTATATCATCTTATAAGATGATCATATTATAAACATCCGTGAGTGATGAAATGCCTACGGGCTATAATTAACGTCCTCCGAAACTAATGACAGTGGTAGCTTACAACTCCCTGTCAAGAAAAGATGTTTTGCCTACGGGCTATAATAAATTGTCCATCTGAGACATTGACATTGTGATCTTTATGATTCCTTTTCTAAGGTGGTGAGCTATGCTCAAGCCAAATAGTTAATATGATTAATGCAATCCTGACTTATATCATCTAAAATGATGAATCCATTGTAAACATCCATTAGTGATGTTTCGCCTACGAGCCATATTATATTGTCCATTTGTGACACAAACATTACGATCTCTATGATCCCCTGTTTAAGGTAGTGAGCTGCACTCAAGCCTAATAGTCTATATGATCATTGCGATCCTGACTAGTATCATCAGTATGATGATCATAAATTCATAATATTGACATCCCTAGTGATGATTTGCCTACGGGCTATGCCTTATTCTACTGTCGATAAGACAAAATAGTGGTGATCTTTATGATCCCCTATTCAAAATGGAGGGATTATACCCAAAAACCTAATAGTCAATATGATCGATGTGATCATGACTAATATCATAAGATACGAAAATTATAGATTGACGTCCATTAGTGATGTTAATTGGTTTACCTTTCTGTCAAGAGAATCGCCTTTCAAGACGATGACAGTTGTAGTCTATGACTCCCTGTCCAAAGGTGAAGAACTATGTTCAAGCCTTAAAACTCTTGATCTAATAGGAATGCAGTTTATCACGACCGTGGTGAGTAAGGCCGCATCAGGACTAGATTTCATAAAGCTGCCAAGGAAGGTGCAGCTAAGCCTGGAAAGGCTAAAGGAAGAAATGCCTGAACTCACCTGATGAATGCCAAAAGACAGTTCACGATGTCATCAAGTACATCCCTTATCATTTACCAATGATAATTTCTGCTAAGTGCCCTGATTTAGTACAGGCAATAATAAATCTTCATAAACCATAAGCTTAGCAAACTTTTATATTATCCACAAGGTATAACTTACCAAGGAAACCATAGTAACCGATTCTTCTAGCATCGGCAAGGAATCCTTCCGAAAAATATAAGAGTACTCTATCTTCGCATAAAGTACGACAACATATGTTATTTTAATTATTTTTCTCATTGTTTTTTTCTATCGCCTGCGAATGCCAAACTATGTTTGATAAAAGTGCCATATGAGGATTGGCGTATCCTAGTGTGTCCCATAGATTACTTCCATGCCTGATCAGTATGGAGGTTTAATGCATGGAACCCCTGAGATATCCCAATGGTCATATTGCACTAAAGTCGACTAGTAGTATTCAAAGAAGATATCCAGAATGGAATTGTCTAAGTAAATGTTCCCGATTAAGGAATTCGTGAACTAGTAACATAAAGGTGTCACTTATTTGACACAAGCAATAATGGGTGAACTGGAGTCTGAGATATGGAAATCCCTGTAACCTCCTCGTATCTTGATTATCTTCTCCTAAGATTTCCCTGTTTACCCCTGAGAGGCAGTTAGAATTAAGATTTATATCCCATTTAAGGCTGTATTATTATGAAATCTCCAAGACGGCCAGTACCATCATTGGAAGAATCGAAACCCTGACTTACTAAGTTTTAAAATAGAGGGTTCATATAGCCTAACTCGATATTCCGAGAGTATGATATTGTTAAATAAGAAAGACGGCTCATCTTGCTTATGCATATATTACCGCAACCCTAATTAGGCAACGATTAAGAATTTCCACCAGCTGCCCAGGATCGTCGAATTGTTCGACTAACAACAAGGATTAGCTATTCCTTAAAATTAGTTAAGCAGTGGTTGGAATAACCATTCCACCGTAAGATAAGCTTTTCTATAATAAGTTGATATATAAGCATCAAGGCTGCTCCCTTGGAGACCTTGTATAAAGGGCATGTTAAACGTCTATTGTTGGGACAATAGATTGGTAAGCTCAATTATCAGGATCGGAAAGTTGCAGTGGAAACAACAAATAAGATCACACAAATCCCTAATTATCTGTAAGATGCCAGTATTCGGCAGAAAAATCAAGGATAAATGAAAGTAGCAAACCTCCTGAATTCTTGTTAAGGGAGGGAGTGCCAAATTGTTAAAATTATCAGGCTAGTTAAGCTCTGAATATATAGAATCATTCGAAGGAAATCGAATGTATCAAGATCAGGTAGCCTTTAAGCTAAAACTTATTTAAAGAGCTTGGCGGAGCTCGCAATACATTGCACATCAGTGATTGAAGGATGTGTTTCGCCAATAAGTCAAGAAGCATTATCACAATATGATATGCAGATTTATAATATGATGAGCAACCTGTGTCGATTAAGGGTCGACAGGATTAGAAGCTCCAAAAAGATACATGTACCTATTATAAAGGTCAATTGGAGTGCCTTATAGGCTCAAAGGTACTGAGAAAGATTAAGCCCAATATGAGGCAGAAAATACTTCCTTTACTTTAACAAATCTCAAGGTCGAGATTTCTTTTAAGGGGGTGAGGATGTAACACCTCAAAAATTCAAGTCCTATAATAAGTTGACACGTGTCATATGTTTGAACGTGTGAAAGAATGTACTGAAGGGACTAAAGTTGACAAACTTGAAAAGTATATGAAAATACGAGTTCTAAATGTCAACAGTGAATAAATATATTGTACATTAACCCTACGTGATGCTCATACCTTCAGACGAATAAATCATGGATCATACGAAGCTAAAAGTGAGAGATTACAAACTACAGGGGTTAAATGTGTCAACATGTTTAAGTTATACCTCTGAGTGACCTTTTGACAACCCCGAAGCTTTGTAACGGTTAATTATGCTCACTAGAATGCATGATATAAATTTCATAAAGTTTCGTTATCGTATGAGAAAGTTATGATCAAATTCGTGTACAAGGGGTTAAAGCGTCAACGTTGAAGTTTAGGACTTTTCGGGTAACAATAAAGATAACCGAGGACTAAACAAAGTGGGTAAATGTCTTAAGGCCCTTATAAATCAATTTAGAGGGCTCATTGTGCAAAACAAGACGTGAAAGCGACCTTTAGAAGGACCAGGGACCAAAACTGCAAATAATGGAAAATTGGTTTGGCTGAACCATACATGCTCGCGTAGCGCGAGCCTGATGCCTTATGCAGTCGCGCTACGCGACTGCCACATCTGAACATATTTCCTTTTTCTTGGATGTTTGTCTGCTAGGTGCTTTCTACTCGACCTTTAACCGATTTTTCACATCCCTCTTGGCCCCTAAACAACCCCTAAACACTAGGGACACTTGTGGGAATGTTGTAGTCAGTTGATAGACTTAGATGTCAACATTTTGTGGTGAATTAAACACTATAAAAGGCTACTTAAGTTGCAACCATTTCTCACACCTTCTCTTGCACTTCCTGATCATTCCTGGAACTCAAGACTCCTCTCAAGTGATCTCTAGACATTCATAGGACTCTTGTAAGTATACTTAACCTTTCTTAATTAAGTTTTAGCTTAGTTTTAGCTTAAAAGTCAAACCGTCGTAATTAACGGTTGACTTAACGATTAATCATTGTTAGTCCAGTGATTAGTCGAATTGAAAGTAGTTATACGTTGGTAATTATGTGGGTAATAAACCCTTAAAAGGGTTCCCCCTGATTCCCACTCTAACTATATTAAATGTCGAGTCAAACTTGTATTTAAAAAGTCAACAGAATGTGTAAATTACAATTTATGCATAATTAGCAATGTAGAATACATACAACCTGTTGAATCATTGTTATAACTTAGTAATTAGTGTAAGAACATGTCTAAACATGTTCAACCTGACAATTTCCTATTTAGACCCGGTTCGGAACCGAAAGTCGCATAGTTTGACTTTTACTTTGACTTTCAGTTCTGACCCGTTTTGGTATGATTTAGAAATACCTAAGAGCTTCATTTGGACCAGGTTACATGCTAGTATAACCCTCTGTGATTATACACTATGGTTCATTAGTTAACCAATTAATACGCATGATTCCGTTAATTGCTCATATGTTGACCATTATGCCCTTTTCACCTTAAACCGTGATTTTTGAAAATGTAAAAGAGTAGAAACCTTAATTACTGATATATAGACTTGTATTCAAAGTTTGACATCAGTTTGAGGTGTAGAATAAGAGTTATGCTCGTTAGCGTAAAATTAAAGCTTTATGTTAATAAAACAGCGTAATTAGCGTATAGCCTAGTTAAGCCTACTTTTTGATATCAAATATTTTACCCACTGATGTAATATATTATTTTGGGATTTTAAAAGATTTTTAATAAGTTTTAGGCTGAGCATAACTTATAGTCGTAGGCTTAATCCGGTAATTGTCGGTTTTGCCCTTACGGGCCATAAAATGAGTTTTACATATCTAAACGACTCCAAACCTTTTGCTACTGATTAGATATGATAAATAAATTATTTGAAGCCTTCTGGAATAATAAAAATATCAGCTTTATGTATCGAACCCGTAAATGGCTTCTAATCGCCTAATTAAGCGTTTTTAACGCATAATATGTACTAAGATTATTTTAAACATACCAAGGGTGATAAGTACTGATATTTGAGGAAAATTATAATATTTTAACAGTAAACAAAGGTTGATAAACTCAGACGTCAGTTTTGAGCTTTTCGGCTTATGTGAAATTACCAAAATACCCCTACGGGGCATAGTTTGGTTATAACTGATAAATTTCACTTATATACTTTAATCTACTGATATAACTTAGAAAATTGAGTATGTTTGCTGATTACATCAGGCCTGTAACTCAGGTTGACACTTAAACTCTTTTACAACCCTTAAAATGACCAAACTACCCCTATGGGGCATAGTTTGTGATTAAATTCATTTGGGGCATAATGAAAGACATCTTACTGATGTCACAACATATATGAAGCATATTAACTTAGGAAACCTGTAAATGGCTCTCATCACTACCCGTTACGCTTATTACGCGTTCGGTTCGGGTTATGTAACTAGTTTACATAAACTAGCCTAAACGGGTCAAACCTTAACAGTTTTATCTCAAAATCCAGAATATGCATGAAGGACCCATATTAAGCAAGTCTCTGAACTTGTTGGGTCTAAATCACATTCTATCCGGTCTTCGCCTAATCGTGCGTTTGAACCGTATATTTCTCTAAGACTAACCGGTCTAAGCTTAGGCTTAATTAAAGACCCGTTAGCATTGTAATTGGTTATTTATACCATCATTCCAGACTAGAGCCTTCCGGTAAATTGTACCTATGCTTACTTAAGTGAATACGGCTGAGTTATTAATTCTTGCTATTTAAGACAGGAGCTAGCTCAGGTAAATACTCTTAACTTATTTTCCCTATTACGGGCTTGGGATATGGTAATATAAATACCGCATGGTCAGGTATGGGATTCAAAGACAATAAGTCTGGAGATCCAAATAACCTGTTTTTAATTCGTATTGCTTGACTGAAACATTGGGGGTTAATGCGACCGTGTCCTGGATATCCTTGACTCATTAAGTGCAATGGCCACGACTTAAGCACGGGGTGTAGGCATACACCTGACAGATGCTATATGCTAATTAATTAATTATACCCAATAAGGGATTCCCAATAAGGGAATAGTGGTGTGTCGGTTAATCATGAACCGGCATAGATCCGGGCCCCGTATGTAGAGCAAGTTATGTAAAACTGATAACATGAAATATAGTTTCTCCCAAGTATACGAGTTATAAAAGATTAATTTTGCCTCTGTGCATTTTAATCAAGTATAAAAGATTAATTTTGCCTTGTGCATTTTAATCGATGTGTCCACATATTTTGTGCCGAAGTGCATTCAAACCAATTTACAAACTCTTTTCAAAATGAGTCGGTTGAGTGTATTTACCAGTGAAAACTGACGTATTTTCAAAAGTCTAAGTGACAGGTACAAGTACGTAATAGGCTAGAAGCTGATCAGGACATTAATAAGGAATCTTGCAAGTTCTAGGCGTCTAAAGTCTGTTGAAGAGAATTTATGTTTTAAGATCCGCCTGTGGATCCTTTACTTTCCATTGTAATACTTGATATTACTTTATATTCGGATCGTAATATATTTTATCTTTTGCTTCCGCTGTGCATTTATATATTGTGTTGTTTGACTATGATGATATCAACTACGTCACGATACTCCCCACCGGGCCCACCGGTGACACGTGGAAAGTCGGGGTGTGACATATTAACTACATGTAAACACACTTGGTATGTCACACATGCATTATCTATCGACTATTTTTTTTTGAAAATATACGATAAATAATAGTACTCAGTAAATCTCACTTAACTAGTAAATCTTCCTTAACTGTGTCTCTGGTAGGGGTGAGCAAAAGGAAAAATCCGATCCTACCCGAGAACCGATCAAACATAAAATACAGAACCGATTCACTACCCTAAATATAGGGTTGGTTCCGGTCCATAGGTCCAAGCCGGGTTTCACCATGAAAAGAACCGAGAACCGACCCGACCCGACCCGATATTATACGAAAAATTAGAACCGATCTAAATGCCTAGGTACTTGGGTTCGGGTCGGGTTGGGTATATTTTCGGTTCGGTTCTCGGTTATTTTCGGTCCGGACCTAAACTTTCTCACCTCTAGTCTCAGGGATAGAGATGATGACATAGAGATAGAGATGATGACATCTTTTAGACAAAATAATAGAACTTGTTTTATGTATTTACATTCTAGACGGATTAGTTATGTAACTACTAAATCTATATATAGAGTCCTTTGTATTCAGTATCAAATTAATCAAAACAATTATATGCTACGGTTTTTCATGGTATCAGAGCCGTGAAAACCCAAAACCCTACTACTGTTGATGCAGATTTTGTGTCCGATGCTTGTCGAATAGATTAGATTTATTTTATGCTGAATATGTAATAGTTAGTGAAATGGTCAAACAAACGTGTAATGACCCGCTCGTTTGAAGTGGTCAAACGAGAGAGTTATTTGTTTGACCGTGTGTGTTTGCAAGACAAGGGGTGTGGTTATAAATAGCAACCCCTTGTCATTTGCAACATTTGGAAGTCTTAGAGGTTTGAGTCCTTACAGGGAGAGATCACCACTTGGTCTCTCCCCGGATGTGTACTCCTTTGGTATGGTTCGGTTAGCTTGTTAATCGGGCCGGTTTGCTTTGTTATGTTATCAAATCTATACAAGTAAGTATTTCATCCGTCTCTAATCTTCCCGTCTATGAACATAATCATGATAATCACGGTTTCGCTCCAGAAAACAGTCCTACAATTGGTATCAGAGCCATGGTACCCTATTTAGTAAATCTAACAGTTTGCTAAGTCACATGTGCTCTAGATCTGTGATTTTCGTGATTTTTGTTCAAGATCTAAAAATGGTGAAAAACCCAGATCTGGACCGAAATATTCGGGTCTAGATGAAATAGAACATATACAAGAGTTGGGTTTTATGTTTTACACCTAAATAAACAAGTTTTCATCATCAAATATGATCTATACAATGATTTTCGTCAGATCTGGAAATGAACAGTTAACTGTGTTCTTAAGATGAGTATGGCGGCTGGTAAGAAACACTAGGGTTCCTGTTGATACCCTACGACAAAATCCTAGCCGACGAAATCACCCGTCTTCGTCAAACATATCCTGGACGAAATCACCCATCTTCGTCAAACATATCCTGGACGAAATCACCCATTTTCGTCACACCTGACATCGACGAAATCCACACTCCGACGAACACTTAAAACATCGACGAACTTGGTATCGCAGCCGATGTAATCAGGTTTATGGCATTCATCATTGATGTGTCGACCTATGAATGTCTTCTCTTATTCATCCTATCATCATTATATTCCTCACTTGAAGAATCTGAACCCCTCGATTTCTGCTACGATGTTATTCTGATTTAGGGGTTTGGAAGTGAAATCGAAGAAAGAAGACAATTGAAAATAGCTGCTGATGTCTGGTCTTTAGCGGCTGAGTTATGATGTTGGGTATCGCAGAAACAGAAGAAGAAGAAGTCGGACATGAAGACGTTTGCTGTTAATTTCGGATTTTAATGGATTCTGTTCTGCTGCTTGATGTGTATCGAAGTGAAGAGGTTTGTTTTGAAGGTAGTGCAGATTGAAAGATGAATGTTGTTGCTGAAGAAAACCTGATTGTTTGAGGGATGTTCATCGAAGAAGAAGACAAGGATGAGGGAAGATGTAGTTGGCGGCTGAACAATGATATGTCAGCTGGATGTTTCATGCGACTAGGGTGGAACAAATCATATGGGCCAGATTGAATAATGGGACATGTTTCCCACAGTTCTAAATAATTAATCTCAAGGGCCCAATTAAAATTTCAAACATTCTTTGTTGTCGTGATCTGTATATGAGAACATTAGGATTTTTTTTTGTTGGGCCATTGACATAATGATTGCAAAATTTCTTCAAGGGCCCACATGTTTAATTTGCAGAAGATGATGTTGGAAGTGGATATTGACGGCTGATAAGGTTTAGGAATGTTGACTTTTGGGTTTGGGAATAAGTTAATAGTGGGTTTGTTGTTTATGACCAACTTTCAAAATGGTTGGGCTCACTTGTGCGAGACAAAATGGCCCACTTATGTTGGAAATATTTAAATGGCAGTTGGGCTTCTTTTACAAATTGGATTCATTCTTGTTACAGGTATGGATTTCAGTTTGTTTGGGCTGTGAATATGTGATGGCAACTCTTATTTGGGCCAAGATTCAAAGGTAATTACATGCACATGGGGTCGGGTGTTCGCAGAATTTATTTGAACCGCGCTCCTAAATGTCAACGTCAAAATTCGTACGGATTTTGACATCGCGCGGGATGATGCGGCATGATGAAAACAGACGATGATATTTAAAAAAAATGCGGGGTAGTCACGGTTACCGATGCAAATGTAAAAAATGGTGACGCGACTATTATGGGCCAAAAACCAAAATGGTATGTTCACTTCCGCACGTCAATGTTTATGATTGTTATCGGTTATTCGCAAATGTTCGAAAGCATTTTGTTTATTGTCATATTCTCGCATTTGAAAACGAACGTATGAACCTGGAATGTCAATACCGGTCCTAACGAGTTCACAAAGTCTTTGGAGGGATACAAGTCGGATCCTACGGGGTACTAGGCGAAATTTCTTTATCAACTAGAATATGCAACGAAGAAATCTTTTTGTTTATTGTCATATTCTCGCATTTGGTAACGAATGAATGAACCTAGAATGTCAATACCGGTCCTAACGAGTTCACAAAGTTTTTGGAGGGATACAAGTCGGATCCTACGGGGTACTAGGGGACGTTCTTATTCAACTAGAATATGCAAAGAAGAAAGTCGTTTTCGTGATTTTTTGAAAAACCGAGAACATTCAGTGAAGATTGACGACAGTTCCGCTCAGTGGAGGGAATTGGTGAACATTTGAAAGTTGACGACAGTTCCTTTGAAGTGGAGGGAATCTGTTAAGGTTTAGAGATCTTACCAAAGAAATGGGGGAATAAAACGTATGATGAATTTATTCGGTAAATTTCTAAACGCAATCACAGGTGGTAGAGTTTGTGATTTTCTGGTGATATTTTCGGTAAATTTTGGCGTGGAATGTTTTGCACAGACACATATTTGAGGATTTTAATTAATTCTCCAGCCAGCGTGAAGGGTTTTGCACGGAAAAATACAGGTTTCTAAAGTCTACAGTAGTTACAAAAGCGCTGTTCACTGAAGACCTGGGGAATCTTTAAGAAAGCTGATAGTTCAAGGCTGAAGACCTGCAGGATTCGGTTTTGGGTTTGATGTTTCTTTGGGATTTTACAGGGATCTGGGGGTAACTCAATTCGTTGAGTTTGCAAACGATGTACTTGGTCAATGTTGGTGCATGTTTTGTGACAACAGCTTAATAGTTGGGTTATTTAGTCTTTGGATATTTTGTTTTGGGCTTAGCATTATTGGTTAGGGAGTTAATTAGTGTTATAGGCTTGGAGAATGGCCTTGCCCAAACCAAAGCCCATGTGCAAACCTTGTCCTATATAAACAAGGCTTGGCATAAGGGTTTAGGTTAGACATTTGAGAGAGCTGGAGAAATCTATAGAGAGTGGCTAGGAGATTTCTTGTGGGTCTTGAATTGATTGTAAACTTCGTGTTGGATAATCAATAGAAGACCGGATTGAAAGTGTATCGTGTTCTTGATTCTGTTGCTACTCGTTTTCTGTGAAATCTGATCTAGAGGATTCCGCACTCTAGGTTAGATCGACGATTCTGTTACGATCCGCACGGCTCAAGGGACCTACAATTGGTATCAGAGCGTTTAGCTCTAGATTGGCTTGGTTCAGAATCGTTTTCTGCAGAAAATCGATGTTTTTGGGCGTTTTTGGAGGCTGAGTTCGTGTTCTGCAGTTGATTTCGGATAAACATCAAGTATTTCGGGTCATGTCGGACCAAAATACTTGCATTTCGGACCAAAAACAAGCAATTTCGGACCATTTCGAACCTTCTGACTGCATTTTGGATCTTCTAACTTGCATTTCGGATCTTCTGACTTGCATTTCGGATAGCATTTCGGATCAAACAGTTGATTTCGGATCAGATTGACTTGATTTCGGACCAGATTGAATTGATTTCGGATAAATTTCGGACACAGTCCAAGCATTTCGGATCAACAGGTTGAATTTCGGACAAAAAACAAGCATTTCGGATCTAGAGGGTGCTGATTTCGGATCAGCAGGAGCTGATTTCGGATTATAACAGACCATTTCGGATCAGAGGTTGCTGATTTCAGATAAGGGTGTTCATTTCGGATCTGAGCAGTTCTATACGGACCATTTCGGACAATTTCGGGCCATTACGGACAAGGTGGAATTTTTCTTGGCTTGTGTGAGAAAAGTTACACTGTTTCGCGTTTAGAAAATCATCCGTAACTCGTCACAGGAAACCGTTTGCACCGTTGGAATCCTTGGATTTTTAGGGCAAAAAAAAAAAAAATAAAAAAAAAGAAAAAAACTCTGGAAAATCCCGAAACAGGTTTTTGACATTATATATCATTGGAATCATAATTTCGAGACGAATCTAACGGTATAATTTGGTAAAAACAGTTTTCGGATAATTTTTTTGTACGGTTTTATCAGTTCGCTTACGGTAAAAGCTCGACAAGGACCAGTAGAGAAGTTAGATTTGGATTTTGATTCAGGTTACCAAAATTCATTTAAACTTTTACGCTACGTGATGGCTAAGATGAACAATGGAAGGGAGACTGTTAAGAATTGGCCAAAGCTTATGAACGTCAAAGAATATGCTGATTGGAAAGAAAAGTTTGAGTTGTTTATGAAAAGTGAAGATACTGAAATGTGGACGTGTATGATAGATGGATACTTTGCTCCCTCACGTCGTGTTGATGGAAGAGTTATAGTGATGTCTTATGATAAGATGGATGAATCTGAGAAACGAGTGGTTGATGCTGAAAAGAAAGCTTTAGCAGCAATAAAGAAGTCATTGCCTGAGGGCATTAAACATACTTTTAAGAAGTATGAGACTTCCAGAGAGCTGTGGGAAGCTTTGGAAAAACGTTATCAGATGTCTTCAAAATCGAATACATGTGATCGAGCATTGGTGGCTGAGCTTGCAGCTGTGAAGATTGGAGAAGTAGCTGGTGAGATAGAAGAAAATACGAAAGCAGATGAGAAGAATGCTGAAAAGAAGGGTGCCGAAGTTTCAAAGGGCTTGAAGGATGTGAATGGACTTACATCAGAGGTGAAGGTATCATCAGATTCTGTAAGTCATACATGTCTTAATTGCACTGAACTATAGGTTAAAGTTGACAGACTATCGGAGCAAAACAAAATTCTGTTAGCCGATTTGAAAAACCGAAAAGAGTTAAATGTTCTTTTGATTAAAAGAGAGTCAAATTCTTTAGAAAAACTCAAATCAAATGAGCAAGAAATTAGCAGTTTAACAAGCAAAGTCAATGAACAATTACAGATCATTGATTTGGCTCGTGAAACTCTGAAAGAAAAGACTAACGAACTTTCAGAAAAGTGCACAGAATTGGCTGATGCACAAGCCAAAATTGTTGAACTTCAGGGGAAGTTAAATAATTTTGGGAATTCTTCGTTAGTCAGGACTCAAATTCAAAAAGGTTTAAAAAGGAGTAATGATAAAACAGGGGTGGGGTTTTCTAAAGCTTCATCTTCTGGAAATCAAGACTACTCTTTTCTACCAAAAGAAGAAGAGCTAATTGATTTTGTAACCACTGCACAAGAGGTAGTGGATCCGATAGCTGTGGACTTGCCAAATAGTCCAAGTTTTTGAAAGAATCTGTAGGGTCTAACAGTACACCTCATAAAGTGGATGAGGATACTGAAGATAAAAAGGACAAAACATTTAAAAAGGGATTAAACAAAAAGAAAACTTATAAGAAAAGATCATGTTTTAAATGTCACAACAAAGGGCATGTGGCGAGTTGTTGTCCTTTGAAGAAAGGTAAACAACAAGTTGATGAGGTTAAGGATGGGAATCAGGTTGGGTCAAGCAATAATGAAAAATCAAGTTATCAGACAAAGAAACCTGAAATTCATTCTAAACCTTCAACTTCAAAAAGATTTGATAGACCAAGAAGTAATTCTCCACAATTTAGTCATTATAATGGTAAATCAAATCAATCTCAAAGTCAAAATAGAAATTTTGGATATCAAACTCGATACCAAACTGCTGGTAATCGAAATTTTCAAAGAAGAAACGAACATAGGAGTTTTAGTAACTCAAATGTTCAACAACATCCAAAATTTTTCCAAAATTCATGGTATAATCATGGGAGAAGAAGATATCAAGATAATAATTTTCAAAGGTCAGAAACTCCGAGAGTTTATTGGAACTCTCGCAATCAACGACCTAGTGGAAATTATCAATCTTGTTCAACAATGGGTAAGCAATCCAAGAATCCACTGAGGAGTGATGGATATTGGATGGATGTTCCTGTATTAGATGAATTTGGAAAACCCAAGACTATCAGGGCTTGGGTTCTCAAGTCTAACTGAGTTGTTGAGTGAATGCAGGATGACCAAGAAGGACTGTTGATGTGTTCAACAGTGGTTATTCCTGTAAAGCATCTGAGGTGAATAGTAGGTTAACATGGGTAACGAACTATTTACTTCTGTGATCATTTTGATTGTTTTTAGACTTAAAACGTGAAAAACTGTAGTCAGGTTAAGGTGGGAGTTTGTTTGTGTTTTTAAATTTATGTTTTTAAAACTTACTCCATGAAAACAAAAATTTAGGGGGAGAAATCACCCTAAGCCAAAAAGAGTTTAGATAGTGCGTGTGTTTAGGGGGAGTAAGTTATAAAATTTAAAAAAAAATCCAAAAACATTGAAAAATTGGAAAAATGAGTTTTCATGATGTGAAAAAGAAGAAATGATAGTACATCAGCAAGTTAGACTGTCACACTCAAACTGAATTAAAATGTTTAAGTGTGATAGCAGCTTCATCATATGATGTACCAGTAGGCAAAAGCATGAAATAATCAACTTACCAATGTGATATAAACATAAATGCACTGAGTATGAGTGGGGAACACATCAGTGGTGTATGGTTTAATGACCTTAAATCTTGCGTTGATAGATTGCCAAAATATGAAGTTTTGGGTCTTTATACTGTTATTTCATATGGGGATATCAGGGGTGTCCTTCTGCTGCATCCAGATATATGCTGACCTAGACACACCCATGATATCTTAAAAGAGCTAAAAATGCCAAAACCCTGAAAATGAAGAAGCTCTCATAGAGAGTCATTCAATAAGTGCAAAATGCACAAATCGTACCAAAAATGGTATTTTTCTTAGCCCTCGTTAGATATTTTGGTCTCTCTGCTGTACGGAAGTACTGACCTGTTCACCAATTATCTAAACGTTGAAAAACAAAACGGATGAATTCAGTATACTCACCTACTATGATGAATCTTTGTGCATACCTTGATCGCGGGGGTATATCCTGAAGTGGGACACGCTAATATATCAGAATTAATATTACCTTAACGTATCATACGGTAATGGTACTTGAAATGTTCATGCATTTTGTTTAGGTGGACAAACATACTGGTAATCGTCTTGAACTGCTTTTCACGAAAATTAAATAAAGAATTATCTAATAGTGTGAAACAGTTTGATTTTGCTGATATGATCTTCTTGCACATGATACTCACAAAAAGAAGTATTGTAAATATTTTTGAGTTTAGTTTGTTAGTTTGTTTTGAAAAATCAAAAATACCAAAAATATTTCCTTTTAAAAGATCTCCCATTTTGAACTGATAGGTAGTTGTTTTTGCAAACTAAGATAAAATATTGGTTTATCTTTAAATGTGAAAAAGGCTAATGGTTTTTCGAGATACTTTCTTGTGTTGCTAAACAGATTGATGCGGTTATCAAAATGAAGTGCAGAATACAAGTAAAGTGCAGATTGAGAGTGAAGTGAAGAACGTGTGAAGATGCATGGTAGGATCCTTCTACTACATTGCAGAAAGAGAAAGAGATATGGATTTTGGAGATACTTGCTTAACCAAAGATTGCTAGTTCGCTGATCTACAACGAAGGAAAGTTTTGGAGATTGGAAGCATCAGCTAAGGGGGAGTTTGTTGATGTCAGAAACTGTGTAGCTGACGCTATCCAAAGACCAAAAGACTGCAAGATGTTTGAAGACAAAGTTACACTATGAAGCTATTGTCAAGGGGGAGTTTGTTGGTGCATGTTTTGTGACAACAGCTTAATAGTTGGGTTATTTAGTCTTTGGATATTTTGTTTTGGGCTTAGCATTATTGGTTAGGGAGTTAATTAGTGTTATGGGCTTGGAGAATGGCCTGGCCCAGACCAAAGCCATGTGCAAACCTTGTCCTATATAAACAAGGCTTGGCATAAGGGTTTAGGTTAGACATTTGAGAGAGTTGGAGAAATCTATAGAGAGTGGCTAGGAGATTTCTTGTGGGTCTTGAATTGATTGTAAACTTCGTGTTGGATAATCAATAGAAGACCGGATTGAAAGTGTATCGTGTTCTTGATTCTGTTGCTACTCGTTTTCTGTGAAATCTGATCTAGAGGATTCCGCACTCTAGGTTAGATCGACGATTCTGTTACGATCCGCACGGCTCAAGGGACCTACAGTCAAGCTGACTTCCTGAGTACTGATGCTGAAGATCCGTAGTGCATTACGTGGTCAACTTCACAAAGGCAAGACAATGAGATCTGGATGTAGTTCAACTAAGCATGCTGGTTGAGCTTGCAAGGGATACACTTGGTATAGCTGACTTTCCTGAGTGTTGATGCTGAAGATTAAAGTGCATTACTTGGTCGATTCCACAAAGACGGTTTACAGAAGATAGTTCACCAGAAACCTCTACCAATGTAGTATGCTTGAAGATTAAGACTTGATGCAGTTTTTAAAGAATGGAACCCTTATCAAATGCCGGTTGGAGTATTGGAAGATCAGCGGAAGATCGGTCAATTGAGCCTTTTGAGGAAATTGCACAACACCCAACACGGATACGCATACTTTGAGGGGGAACTATTATACAATAAGCGTCAAGATACTACTTACCTGGATCATCGGTCAAGGGGGAATTTGTTAACACAGAAAAGATGAATACTTGACTGAAGATCGATTGCAGTTGCATTTTCGGCATTCGACAACAACGGATAAGGGGGAATTTGTTGATGCATATTTTGTGTCCGATGCTTGTCGAGTAGATTAGATTTATTTTATGCTGAATATGTAATAGTTAGTGAAATGGTCAAACAAACGTGTATTGACCCGCTCGTTTGAAGTGGTCAAACGAGAGGGTTATTTGTTTGACCGTGTGTGTTTGCAAGACAAGGGGGTGTGGTTATAAATAGCAACCCCTTGCCATTTGCAACATTTGGAAGTCTTAGAGGTTTGAGTCCTCACAGGGAGAGATCACCACTTGATCTCTCCCCGGATGTGTACTCCTTTGGTATGGTTCGGTTAGCTTGTTAATCGAGCCAGTTTGCTTTGTTATGTTATCAAATCTATACAAGTAAGTATTTCATCCGTCTCTAATCTTCCCGTCTATGAACATAATCATGATAATCATGGTTTCGGTCCAGAAAACAGTCCTACAACTGCCGCCTTCTCTAATCTCTGCAACAACTTGGGCGACCTAAACCCTACTGCCGTCACCTTATTACTGCAAACTTCCTACAGCCTAAACCTTCTGCCTTCTGCCTTTTTTTCCTATCTCTCTCTATCCTTCAATTCCAACCATGGCAGCCATTGTAGCACTAACAACTGCTGAGAAAATAGCCCTGAACTCTCACAAATTCGCCTTCACACTATCTCCTACAAACTATGGATACTGGAAACAGATGATTGAACCATTCCTTATTTCCAACAATCTATTCAGTTACATAGATGGCACCATACCATGCCCACCAAAAACTGTCACATCAGGAACCACAACTAGTGACAACCCTAGCTATCCTCACTGGATATCGAATGATGCTCACGTCCGTATGCTGATTACTTCGACCATCTCTGAAGCCGTTTTCAACATGTTCAGGGCCAAACATCCAGAGAAGTCTGGTTATCTCTGGAACGTGCATACGCACCGAACACTTCCTCACGTGAGTATACTCTAAAAACACAACTTCTTAGAATTATGATGAAAGGAGACGAAAAACCGTCTGATTATCTTACTAGAGCACAAGAATATGCTACTGCCCTTGCTAATATCGGTGAACCCATGAAGGATAAAGACCTTTTCATGCTTGTCATTTCGGGTCTAAAAGAAGAATATCATGGCCTCAAATCCAACCTTCTAACCCGACAACCACCTGTGACTTTCAATGAACTCCACAGCCTCCTTCATGACCATGTTTACATGACAAGTATCCATCGCGGTCCCTCCATTACTCCTGCTGCTGTTCCACAGGCCTTTGCAGCCTTAGCCGAACCTATTTCACCAAACTTAAATGCCATCCAAACTCAACTTTCCAACCTCCAATTGTTAGCCAGCCAACTGGGGTACCAACTCAACCATATTTCATCCTCTACCCAGCAACCACAAGCCAATTATACCACTCATTCTTTTAATGGCAACCGGGGTAATCGCCGTGGCAATTTTCAGGGCAACTCACGTGGTGTTTTTAACAACCGAAATCGGGACAGCCGTGATACCAGCTCATCCAAGCAGTTTTCTTGGGCATCTACCCAGAACATGGTCTATGGCCATTGTAATCGGTGTGGAATAGGCCATCTTCCTTCTCAATGCTCAAATCAGTCTGGTTCTTCCACTCCTAGGCAACCTCCTCAGGCAAACTATGCTAGTTTTTCAGATGTTGGATCGCAATCTGAAACTTCGTGGAAGCCCGACACTGGTGCTAATGGTCACGCCTCTCCGGACTTATCAAGCCTTGACCACTCTGAGGTATATCAAGGTAACGACTCACTCCATGTTGGTGACGGTAATCCTCTTCCTATTTTCCATATTGGCTCATCAAAATTCTATTCACCTAATAAAACCTTTAATTTATCTAACATTCTTCATGTGCCAAACCTCAAACAAAATCTTTTGTCCGTTCAACAGTTTTGCCTTGAATATAATGTTTTCTTTGAATTTCACTCTTCCTTTTTTGTTGTGAAGGACGAATCTACACACACTACCCTTCTTAGTGGCCCAAGTGAGAATGGTCTCTACACCCTACGGCTCCCTCGGTTCAAGTCCATTCCAAAGATTGCCTTCACAGCCATCAAAGCCCCCTCTACAGTTTAGCATCAACGCCCTGGTCATCCACATCAACGTGTTTTTGATTCTGTTATTTCCCATTTTTCATTACCTGTTTCCACTAAACATTGTTCTTCGTTATGTACTGCATGCCAATTAGGCAAATCATCTAAACATTATTTGCCACTTTCAGATTTTCGTAGTCATAATGTTCTAGATTTGGTTTATTGTGATGTTTGGGGGCCTTCGCCTACTTTATCTATTAATGGTTATCGATTTTTCCTACTATGTGTTGATCATCATTCTCGCTTTATGTGGTTTTTCCCTTTAACATGCAAATCTGATGTTTATGTCACCTTTAAAACCTTCTTAACACTGGTTGAAAGACAATTCAATACGAAATTAAAAAGTGTCCAAACTGACTAGGGATGGGAATTTAGAAACTTGTTTTCATTCTTTACCTCCCTTGGAATCATCCATCGACACTCTTGTCCATATACAAGTGCTCAAAATGGCACTGTAGAGCGTCGTAATCGTCATGTTGTTGAAACAGGTCTCACCCTTCTAGCCCAAGCCAATCTTCCACAAAAATTTTGGCACTTCGCCTTTGAAACCGCCGTCTACTTAATCAATCGTCTTCCTTCCCGTATTTCTTCCAACAAATCTCCTTACCAACACATTTACAATTGCAAACCCGATTACACCTTTCTTCGAGTTTTCGGTTGCCAATGCTTTCCCTACTTGCGCCTTTACAACCATCACAAAATGGATTTTCGATCCACACCGTGTGTTTTTCTTGGTTATAGTCCATTTCATCACGGTTATCGGTGCCTTGACAGCGCCACCGAGCGCGTCTACATTGCTCGATATGTTCGCTTTAACGAACATGTCTTTCCTTTTAACCCACCTACTCCATCTCCTATCACAAACTCTCCGCCATTCGTCTCTATTTTCCCAGAACCACCTCCAATAATTCCTGCAGATCACACTTCTAATGACCCACCTTCACCAACCCCGACCCACTCTCCTGCAAATAGCCCCGTCCCAACCCAACCAACCTCGGTTCAACCTGCTGAAACTTTATCAGCAGCGTGTCAACCAGATCAGCCTCAAACAACCCCTTCTTTACCCACCGAACACCCCCAAACTGGATCCTCCTCAACCATACCAACCCCTCCACCCCCACCACCTCGCCCACGACCATCGAATCTGAGACAAAATCCGAAACAAACACAATTCTTTAACCCATCTGCTTACTTTACCACAATCTCTTCCAACGTACCCATTCCTACCACCTTTACCGTTGCCAACAAATCTCCGGAGTGGCGTCATGCCATGAACCAGGAGTTTCAAGCGCTTATTAAGAATGGAACATGGTCCTTAGTCCCTTATGATAACCGTTCTAACTTAATTGATTGTAAGTGGGTTTACAGGTTAAAGTCTGACGCACAGGGAAAACCTACTCGCTACAAAGCCGGACTTGTGGCGAAAGGTTTCCATCAGAAACCAGGTGTTGATTATAATGAAACTTTCAGTCCCGTTATCAAACCTACCACTATCAGGGTGATTTTATCTTTGGTTGTGACTCAGCAATGGTCCATTCGTCAACTGGATGTGGAAAATGCTTTCTTACACGGGGACCTCTCAGAAACCATATTTATGAAACAACCCCTGGTTTTGAAGACCCAAGTAAACCTAATCATGTGTGTCGTCTTCATCGGTCACTGTATGGGCTCAAACAAGCTCCTCGGGCCTGGTTTCATCGTCTTCCACTGTGCTTCAGCAATTGGGTTTTTACGGATCCAAAACGGATCCATCCTTATTCATTCTCAAAGCAGGTGCCACCTTGGTTTACATCCTCGTCTATGTGGATGACATTATCATTACTGGTAACAACAACTCTACGATTGAGAGTATTATTAAACAGTTGAACTCATCTCTTGCAATTAAGGATCTTGGCACACTACACTATTTTTTGGGAATTGAAGTTATACATCACCAAAAAAATGTTTTGTTGTCTCAAAGAAAATACATCCTAGACATTCTACAGCGTTCTGGTCTCTCGGATTGCAAGCCAGTTAACTCTCCCATGAATATCTCTCAGGTCTTAACTCTAGATGACAGCCCTCTATTACCTGACCCGACACAATATCGCCAAATTGTGGGAGCCTTACAATATTCCACTCTTTCTCGACCAGACATTGCATTCGCTGTCAACAAAGTGTGCCAATTTATGCATGCGCCTACAGAAAACCATTGGTCTGCTGTCAAACGTATCCTACGATATCTAAAGGGCACATCTGATCTTGGTCTTCTCATCCGACATAACTCAGACTCCTTTTTACACGCCTTCACGGATGCACATTGGCAGGACACGCTATTCAGGCCTTCTCTGATTCTGATTGGGCTGGTTGCCCTGTTGATCGCCGGTCCACGGGGGGATTTGCAGTCTACTTGGGTTCTAACCTTATTTCTTGGACCGCTCGCAAACAAAGAACTGTCTCCAGGTCATCAACCGAATCAGAATACAAAGCTCTCGCAGACACTGTTGCAGAACTAATTTGGCTGAAGGCACTTCTACGTGAACTCAGTGTTACTACCAAATCTTCACCCACACTTTGGTGCGACAGTCTTGGAGCTACCTATCTTTCAGCTAACCCCGTTTTTCAGGCTCGTACAAAGAATGTTGAAGTAGACTATCACTTTGTCAGAGAACAAGTAGCTCAAGGTCAACTAAATGTCAAGTTCATCTCCACCGACGATCAGATCGCTGATGTGTTCACTAAGCCCTTGTCTTCTCAAAGATTTATCTTTCTACGGTCCAAGTTGCAGGTCGCACCCCGCCCTCAACTTGCGGGGGAATGTTAGACAAAATAATAGAACTTGTTTTATATATTTACATTCTAGAGGGATTAGTTATGTAACTACTAACTCTATATATAGAGTCCTTTGTATTCAGTATCAAATTAATCAAAACAATTATATGCTACGGTTTTTCAGAATACATGAAGCTATCAATAAACAAAGAAGTGGTGAAAGAATAAAATTGAAACATATATAACAAAATATATATAAATACAGGTAGATGGTAATATGCAAAATCTATATAACATGTAGAAAAATCTAAGCTATAATAGAAAGCTAAAATACATATGTACCCTCAAAATACATATATACCCTTCCCTAAAAGTCTTTGTTCTTAATTAATACTTTTTCTCTATAAACTCTTATCCTAATCCATGTCATTCAGAAGTGTAACTCTATCAATTCCTTCTTAATCCACTCACCCATGTCAGTGTCCCCGTCTGTGTTCTCTTCACATGCCTAAAACATCTCAACCTCCGCTCGCTCGCTTATCTGATCAAATATACTAGTCACCCATATTTTTTTCCTTAAGAACCTCTTTTCTTATCCGGTTTAACCTGATGTGCTTTGAGAGTTTCGGCTTTTTATAAACTCTAATATATAGATTAATCATATGTATAGGCTTAGTCATCGTTTTTTACCAATAGGTGTAGACTAAATCCTAGCCGTTTCACCGATGGTGCTGTCGTGGCGACTTCTGATTGGAGCAAATGAGGAGTGCTTAATTTGGTTAAGTGAAAAGTCTACAACTCCATGTCTATTTTGAAAAAAATTCTAGTCAAAGATGTGACTATTTAGGTAATTTTCCCTATTTTTTGAGTCTTAGTTCTGATATACTTGCGATAGGAATTCAGTGACTTCTACCCAAAATATACTTAACTTACGTTACGATATGCATGGGAGACTTATTTTCCGACTTGTTTTGTATGTGGTAATTGGTGTTGTATTCTTTATATTTTCTCCGAGAGCTCAAAGGCCACTATATCATATTCTTAGGATTTATGCTATTTTATGACACTAACAATATATAAGCTAGATCCCTTCACACCCTTATCGTACGTTTCTTGTTGCATGTGCCGCGTACAATATTATGGATGGAGTCATCCTTGTTGCTTTAATCCGCATGATTTCAAATAGTGGCGGATCCATGAATTTTTTTCACTGAGTTTCTTTTCATAGATTCTTACAAGTTTTTACTAATTTTTTATACAAGGTTTTCACTATTTTTTTTTTAAACCGAGAGGGTTCCTGAAAACCCCCTGGATCTGCCCCTGATTTCAAAGGATTAGTTGATGCATAACTTCAAATTCGTCATCTAAACAAGTTTATTTTTTTTTTATCTTTGGTGGCAGTCAAACATCGGTGTACCACCAAATTTCACTTACCAATAGTCCTCACCATAACTGCATTCTTACTGATCGGCAAGGAACGATGTGCCAATCACCGTGACACCAGATGCTGTGGCCAAGGTCGACTACCGCCAGCCCCTTGGCTCTCCCAGATGCGCGGAAACCCGACCTCCACCCGCCCGAAAGCACGGCAATGGAATAATCGGTAAAACCTCCCCTCCCATCCAAGACGAACCGACACCACCCGTATTCGTCCTTGACCTGGATGCCGCAGAAAATAATGGAGAGAGTGGGAGTCGAACCTGGGTCACAAGAAATACTAAATCTTTCCCCAACCACTCCATCACTACCTCATTTCATTTGCATTCCTCATCCTAATGACCTCAAGGTTTTAAACTAAAAATATATATACAAATATATGGAATTCAATAACGAGTTAACTAATAATTACACACGCTATGATAAATAATTGTGATGAAAAAAATTAATATTTTTCATCCCCACTCCAATTATTTTTCATTTTTGGGCCTGTAGGACCTTCTTCACCCAACAATTCATTAGGAAGCCCCCTAACAAATTTGTCAAATGGACCTCTCAACAGCTTTGGCAAAACATTCCTCACTTTCTTGATCTCATTTGTAATGTCATAGCTTATTTTTGGACCCCATTTTCTACTATACTTCAACCACAGTGGTTCAACAACCACCGGCCCCAAATACTCGGCCGCAACCACCATCGGAGCGATTCCTGTATCCATCATCATTTTGCCCTTTGATGCATCGTTTCGTATACCTATACTGCCACTTCCTTGTAAAACTAACCCGGGTTTCGAGTAAAACGCGTGGCCATGCAACGATGCATAGGCTACGGGCTTATTTCCATTTTCAAATTCAATATCTGAAGCATCAATGATTTGTCCTCCACTATGTTCTGAGAAGTAAACACTTTTTAACTCCCCATTGTAGTTACTAACCCTTAAGGTCAGATGCTCCCAGTCACCAACATGTTCACCTATTTTTCCTAGGGAAACATTAAAAATTCCCACTTTTGCCCTTGCCGGACCGTTAAAAGGGTAGAATACCCACAAGGGTATATCGGTAAATGTCGCTCCAAACATAGGTTTTATGTGGAAATATGCACAAGAATGAGCCAGATCACCTTTTTTGACCCTTTCTTTAGATGAATCATCTTTAGGTAGGTCTAACCAATACAAGTCATCGTTTGAACCACCTTGCGGTAGGTTTGAGCCATCGGGTTGTATCGTGCTTGGTTCAGATTCCTTGCCTTTTTCATACAACAAAGCTCCATTTTGGAAAAACCAATCGACTGAGGACGGAAAGTATGCTTCATCAGGGTGGAAATAAATCACAGGTGAGTAAGCTTGAATCAGTGCTTCAACTTGGGACAAATTTGGCATGGCCATAAGGTTATTTTTTGTATTTTTCAAGCAATAAACAAGTGACACGTCAGCAGTAGCACCAACATTTTGAACTACAAAAGATCCTGTTGACACACTTAGAGCATTCACACCCCTATCTTTTGGCCTTGTTTCATACATATTGATATTGCTTGTGTTGATCTTCTTGTCTACCCCCCAAATCCATCTATCAACTTCAATTGCATCAGCGAATTCCGACTGGACACACCGTATTTTTTCAACGGATGGTTTTTCTGGCGAATTTGTGACAACATAACCAACGGGTTTGTATCCTTCAGGTGGTGTTGGCAACCAAATGTGGCAGTTGCCGCCGTCTTGTTTTATTTTCTTCGACTCGCTACTCCAAATCAGAGAATAATCGGTTGGCTTAGCTAAAGAGCTATGTGATGAAAAAGACTTATTTGTGACAGTTTTTGCTGCTAGAATCCAACCAAATAAAGGCCTGTTGTTGGGTTGGCTGTAGCACCCAAGCATGAAGAATCCATCTGGAATTGAAGATGGTTCATAGAAGGTTGCACCCTTGTTGTCTGGTCCACCTTCAAGAGCAGACCATATTTTGTTGAATGTAGAGATTTGGCACACTTGTAACCCTCCTAAATCAATGGTCCCAGTTGCAAAACCATCCCCTACATCACCATAGTGGCAAGAAAAAAAAACATTAAGTTCAAACTTATCATATACAGCAAGTGTAGCATAACCTATCTAACAAAGGCTATCAGCAAAGATTACGATAGATATTATCTAATTTCATTTCAAAGTCTATAATATCACAAGTTATGATATTATTAAGGGAAAATTACTATAGGAGCCAATTGACCAGCATCATCATCATACTCGGTAAATCTCACCAATAGCAAAGCTAAGGTAGGGTCTGAGTAGGGTAAGATGTAGACAACGTTACCTCTACCCCGTAGGAATAGAGAGTCTGCTTCCAGTGAGACCCCGGCTCGAGAGTAGTTAACCAAAATACATTAGCAAATTAATGGGGGAAAATCACCAAAATAGTTATCTTGACTAAGAAAATCATCAAAATAGTCATTGAATTTCAACAGGCTCCATAAGCGCGAGTTATGTTTTAGCCGGCATCCAAAAGCGCAGGTTAAGCCTTAGCGGCGACAAAAGCGAGTGCTAAGCCTCGAAAAGCGTGGCTAAGCCTTAGGTAGTGTCCAAAAGCAGGGGTTAGGTCTTAGCTCCCACAACCCGCGAAACTTATTTGGAGGAAGGTGATTTATTGAAATCATGAATAATTTATTTTAGAGTTAAATGCCATTTTAGTCCTTGTGGTTTGAGACTTTTTGTCAGTTTAGTCCAAATATTTCATTTTTCGCCTGTAGGTCCAAAAAGTTTTCACCGTTGCCATTTTAGTCTGCTGGGTTAACTTCATCAAATTTTTCTTTTAGCAAGAAGGTCAATTCGATCATTTTATATTCTGTTAACTAGAAGAGCAATTCGGCCATATAAAATGACCGAATTGCCCTTCTCGTTAATAGAAAAAATGGATAAAGTTAACCCAGTGGACTAAAATGGTAACAGTGAAACCTTTTTGACCCACATACAAAAAATAAAATCTTTAGACTAAACTAATAAAATGGCCGAAACACGTGAACTAAAATGAAATTTAACTCTTTATTTTAAGTGTGACTTAAATTCAAGAGTAAACTGCCATTTTGGTCCCTGTGGTTTAGGCACTTTTGCCATTTTAGTCCAAATCTCAAACTTTTTGAATCTGGGTCCCTGTGGTTTCACTTTTATTACCATTTTAGTCCAAAATCCAAAAACCCCCTATTTTGACTGTTGAAAGCTGATTGTTTTGTCCTTTTGTGCAAGGGCATTTTGGTCATTCTGATTTTAATATTTAAAAAAAACTATTTTAATAATTCTAATAAATTAAAACAAAATTAGTTATAAATTATATAATATATATAACTCTCTCTCTCTCTCTAAAACACACATCCTCACCACCACCTCCGGCCACTTATCGGCGACGACGGAACAATTGAACATCACAGACTCTGAATCTTCCATAAACACCCATAATCACCACCGACGACGGCTTCTGAATCTTTGGAACTGTTGAACAACACAGAGCTGTGCATAAACACCTACAATCACCACCGACGACTGATCCCATCTCCTCATCCACAACACCCAAACTCCATCTTCTGAATCTTCTGAATATACGGCCAGTAGATTGATCCCATCTCCTCATCCACAACACCCAAACTCCATCTTCCATAAACACCCACAATCACACTGCCGCTGGCCGGCGGTGGTTCTCTGCTCCCTGCCGTCGATCACCACCAATTTGTCAGAGAACCACCTTCTCCTTCACCTGAAACGTCAACCACAACGGGCCAATGAAAATAGATAGATCTTCACAGATCTTAAAGAAAAGAGAAGGAGATGACGGGTTGAAATGCTTACCGGACTGACTTGGGTTTCAGCCGCTGGAGTCGTCGCCGGACGGCGATTGCCGTCGTCATCATCAACAGCGACATCAACATCGTGAAACCCCATCACCTGTAACTCCACGGTCGTCAGAGACGACACAGGCTCCGCCGGTTCTCTCTCTTCCATCTCTCTCTCTCCTCCTCTGATTTCGTTACCGTGTCGCCGCTACCGGTCTGATTTGGGTGTGGGTGTGTGGTTATCGGAGAAGGAGGGGTGTGGGTGTGTATGGAGAGGTGGTTGTGGGTTCCCGTCGGCACAAGAACGGCCGCCGGCCGGCAGGATTCTGCTCAAGTCGCTGGGGCTCAGTCGAGAGTCGAAAGAGGGTGGCAGAGGGGTGTGGTGGATGTGGTTTGTAGAGAAGAACAATGGGGTTAGGGTTTTGTTATCAAATGAGAAAGATGAGAGGGAGAGAAAGTATATTTGTGTTTTAGTGAGAGAGAGAGAGTTATATATATTATATAATATATAATTAATTTTGTTTTAATTTATTAGAAGAGTAAATCAGAATGACCAAAATTCTCTTGCACAAAAGGACAAAACAATCAGCTTTCAACAGTCAAAATAAGGGGTTTTTGGATTTTGGACTAAAATGGCAATAAAAGTGAAATCACATGGACCCAGATTTAAAAAGTTTGAGATTTGGACTAAAATGGCAAAAGTGCCTAAACCACGGGGACCAAAATGGCAGTTTACTCTAAATTCAATGAATATTTTGATGGGTTTTTTTTGAGTTAATTATTGTTTTCGTCCCTGAGGTTTGTCAAAAATAACGGTTTCAGTCCATTAGTTTAAAAATTGCGATTTAAGTAGTTTTATTTTCGTAACCATTTCAGTCCACTAACTTAACTCCATCCATTTATTTTGTTAACTTTGAGTTAACTAACTAATTCAGGGACGGTTTGCGTCAGTTTTAGAAACACAGGGACTTAAGTGTAAACTCTAAAACATTAAAACAAAAAAAATAGTAAATTCCAAAAAATCAAAAAAATTCCAAAAAACCAAACAAATTCCAAAAAATTCTAAAAAATAATAAAAATTCTAAAAAATCATAAAAATTCTAAAAAATTCTAAAAATTCCAAAAAATCCGTTTCGGCGCGAACTGTTTCGAACCCGAACCGTTTCGAGCTGAACCGTTTCAACGCGAACCGTTTCGACCCGTACCGTTTCGACCCGAACCCTTTCGAGCTGAACCGTCCGTACCGTTTCGACCCGAACCGTTTCGAGCTGAACCGTTTCGACGCGAACCGTTTCGACCCGTACCGTTTCGAGCCAAACCGTTTCGACCCATGCCGTTTCGAAGCCGAACCGTTTCGAGCTGAACCGTTTCGAACCGAACCGTTTCGACCCGTCCGTTTCGAAGCCGAACCGTTTCAAGCCGTACCGTTTCGAACCGAACCGTGCCGTTTCGAACCGAACCGTTTCGAGCTGAACCGTTTCGAACCGAACCGTGCCGTATCGAACCGAACCGTTTCGAGCTGAACCGTTTCGAACCGAACCGTTTCGACGCGAACCGTGCCGTATCGAACCATGCCGTATCGAAACGGTACGGTTCGAAACGGTACAGCTCGAAATGGTTCGGTTCGAAACGGTTCAGCTCGAAACGGCACGGTTCGGTTCGAAACGGTTCAGCTCGAAACGGTTCGATTCGAAACGGAACGGTTCGGTTCGAAACGGTACGGCTTGAAACAGTTCGGCTTCGAAACGGTACGGGTCGAAACGGTTCGGTTCGAAACGGTTCAGCTCGAAACGGTTCGGCTTCGAAACGGTACGGGTCGAAAAGGTTCGGCTCGAAACGGTACGGGTCGAAACGGTTCGCGTCGAAACGGTTCAGCTCGAAACGGTTCGGGTCGAAACGGTACGGACGGTTCAGCTCGAAACGGTTCGGGTCGAAACGGTACGGGTCGAAACAGTTCGCGTCGAAACGGTTCGGGTTAGAAACGGTTCGCGCCGAAACGGATTTTTTGGATTTTTTAGAATTTTTTAGAATTTTTATGATTTTTTAGAATTTTTATTATTTTTTAGAATTTTTTGGTATTTGTTTGGTTTTTTGGGATTTTTTTGATTTTTTGGAATTTACTATTTTTTTGTTTTAATGTTTTAGAGTTTACACTTAAGTCCCTGTGTTTCTAAAACTGACGCAAACCGTCCCTGAATTAGTTAGTTAACTCAAAGTTAACAAAATAAATGGATAGAGTTAAGTTAGTGGACTGAAATGGTTACGAAAATGAAACTAATGGACTGAAATCGTAATTTTTAAACTAATGGACTGAAACCGTTATTTTTGACAAAACTTAGGGACGAAAATAGTAATTAACTCGTTTGTTTTTTCAACATGACTATTTTTGTCAAGTGGAATTTCACCACCCCAATCCAAACACTTGTCCGCATGCCTACCTCCTACCCCACACACACCTCATTGTGACACGTGGTGTTCCTTTTGACTTACCATCTCTTCTTTCCTTCAAGTTTGGCATTCAAACATACAATCACATTTCAAACAATACCCACAATTTTTATTCAAGAAAATTTGGTGATACCAAACTTAATATTCAAGCCACATGTTAATAGATTAAACCAAAGTTAAACCAAAAACTAAATGAAAACAATTTATTTTATAAAAAATATAGCAATACCTGGAGGAAATTTGGGTATTGGTGAAGGAAGCTTGAATATGGATTCAATTGGCAGAGGCTTGTCGTCACCTTTCTTGAATAGATTTGCCAATAAACTGAAGAATAATCCCATTTTATTGGGATGACAAGTGTTTTATTGATCAAACGAAATATTAGGCATATATATAGAGTTTATGTTATAACTCTGAATACGATAAGATAACAAAAATGTGAAGAAAATAATAAAAGAAGAAAGCAGGGTTTGTATGGAGAGGTGCATGGCGTGCAAGGTATTCATATCGATGGTTTTGGGTAAGCCGTCCAAGATACCATCAACCCCACTACATATATATCCTTTTTTAGGGTTGCTTTCTTTGTGATATTTGAAATTCGGTATAACCTAATTGTCACGAAACCATGAACATCTTATTCGTTAGGAATACCAAAACTATTTACATGTAATTTGTGTACGTCAAAGTTTATTAGACAAATAGTCCATGTGGTTTATTGAAATTAACATTTTTGAGTACTAACTTATTTTTTTAACAGGTTCAGGTTTTATGGTTTCAGTTTTGTAACACCTTTGAGCATTAAGGCTAATTGTTGTTTATTTTTTTGTTAAATCAGTGCAAAATGACTAAAATACCCTTATATAATTTTTTGTTAGTACTCAAAGGTGTTACCTTCAATAAACCACAAGAATCATCTGTATAATTAACTCTAAAAAATATAGAAACTCTTATATTTGTAAAAAAATAATATTATAAAATATGCTACATAGAAATATTTAATAATTATATATCTAAAATTAATATACATATAATTACCAAACACCTATTATGAGAGAAAACATTGTAGTAAGGACAACGCTTAGTTTTTAATTAATTTTTGTATAACTAATATAAAAAAATAATTATGATAAACTTTACCCAAAAAAAAATTATGATAAATATAAAATTTATGCATATTATCTTTAATATAATATAACATACACATTTTTTTTATTATGTATTATATTTGGACCTACAAATTTTTATTACGATTATTTTTTAGCTTAGTTTATATTAATTAATATTGTTCTTTGTTTAGTTTAGTTAATATTATATTATATTACATGTTGTGTTGTGTTGTATTATATGTGTAACAATCAAATACAACTAATATTCTTAACATGAGAAGTGCAGGAAGTCTTTTTTTTTTTTTTTCTCATCTACTTAAGTATGACAATTAATTGTGTAATGTAAATTTTTTTTTTGTTTTTACACGAGTAATTATGTAATTTTTGTAGAGTAACTCTACAATAGTTAATAATTACTCTACTAGTGTAAAAAAAATTCCTCTTTCGCTTCTCACGTTAAGCCAGTTTGTATGTTAAAACCCATTTGTACAATAGTGTGAGGTTCATTGGGGAACATTAAAAAAGTGGGGAACAGTGGGGAACCGACTCAAGCGAACTCCGATTGGACTCATTCCAGCAGCGTTGGAACCGTATCGTCGAACCCTAACTAGGATCTCTTAACCCTAAATCCTAAATCATAACAACTAAACCCTAAATATATTAGGGTTTGGCTTTTAGGGTTTAGTTTTAGGGTTTATCTTTAGGGTTTAGGGTTTAGCTTTAGGGTTTAGGGCTTAGCTTTAGGGTTTAGCTTTAGGATTAGCCTTTAGGGTTTAGCTTTTAGGGTTTATAGTTTAGATTTTACGGTTTAGCTTAAATTTTAGCCTTATTTTTTACCTTTAGGGTTTAGAGTTTAGGAGTTAGGATTTAGGGTTTAGGGTTAAGAGATCCTAGTTAGGGTTCGACGAGCCGGTTCCAACGCCGTTGGAATGAGTTCAATCGGATTTCGTTTGAGTCGGTTCCCCGCTGTTCCCTACTTTTTTAGTATTCCCCAATGAACCTTCCCCTTGTACAATAATCTTACTCTATGTTATATTATAGCATGTCATATCATATTAGGGGTTTTCTAATGGCACACCCTCTGTCTATCTACATACTTTTCAATTCAATATGCATCGTATAGGCCTATACGATGCGTATTGAAATAAAGTAAAAAACATGGCAGACTGACAGGTGCAGGTTATGTCTGGCGGTGGGCTTGATACGCATCGTATAGGCCTATAAGATGCGTATCAGGCCACTGTTTTTTTGAATTTATTTTTTGTTGTGTTGTGTCGAAGGCGAACCGGAGAAACGAAAGGGATTTCGAGCAGTTGGTCGATGATATGATTGATAAAGATCTTGACACGATTATTTCCATTTTCAAGTATTATTACAACCATTCAAGCCAACCCGAGACCGACCTCTAGATCACACATGATAAAAGCGCTTCTTTAGACAATCTGGGATTATGTTCCGTTTCTTCAAGATTTACGTCTGATGTCCAAGTTTGATCACATTTGACTTCATCGGCGACAGTCCAATGACTTTCTTGAGTCACAGATCCGACAATAGGGCCCACGGATCTTATGCCCACCCGAGACCGACCTCTGGATCACACATGATAAAAGCGCTTCTTTAGACAATCTGGGATTGTGTTCCGTTTCTTCAAGATTTACGTCTGATGTCCAAGTTTGATCACATTTGACTTCATCTGCGGCAGTCCAATGACTTTCTTGGTTCAATAATCCGTTCAATATCAGCGTTGTTTATCACCCTGTTGATTCAGTACTTCAAGGCATGCCTGTTTGATTCAGTATTTTAGTTATTTCTATTGATTCAGTACTTCAAGGTGTGTACGTTAAATACCATTCACCGCTTCTTTAGTTGTTTCTCTTGTTAAGTGAGACATTTCATAGAGAACAAGTTCACAGCAGAATGACATTTTATTGAAAACTTCTATAAATGTTAAGTGTTTGAGGCATGCCTGTTTGATTCAAGTAAGTCCTATGAAGCAAGTGTCTTTCTATTCAGTTGAGAGGAATCATTGCATTACATCCCCGTTGAAAACAAATTGTGTCTATCTGAACCAACCAAAATCAACAAATTTCCAACAATTAACAGGACATTGTTAAAAGGGAAAATGTAATGGAACACCTGATTGAGAGAAACTTCTTCGAGCTAACTGCCGATATCTCATCCTTCTTTGAGAGGAAAGATAACCGAATAGAGATCTGAACCAACCGAAATCCACAAATTCCAACAAATTGTGTCTAACGCAAGGATCTTCAAATTAGTTGCTTCTCTTGTTAAGTTTTTGAACCAAACTCTTTTTTAGTTGCTTCTCTTGCTAAGCTTTTGAACCAATCGAAATCCACAAATTCAAGTGAGTCCTATGAAGCAAGTGTCTGTCTATGCAATTGAGAGGAATCATTGCATTATATCCCAGTTGAAAACAAGTGGTTGTAATGATGGAACCCTTGATTTGAAAAACATTTTTGAGAAATTTATAGTTCAATACGCATCGTATAGGCCTATACGATGCGTATTAATCGATGATTTTACTGAAATACCCCTGGTTTTTTTGATAAATTCAGGGGTATTTTTGAGAAAATTCAAAGTTTAATACGAATCGTATAGGCCTATACGATTCGTATTAAGCTGATATACGATACAACCTAGGCCTATACGATCGTATATGACATTATTTCAAATTTAGTGTTATCGTGTTTCCCTCGGTTCGACACGTATACGTCTCGTTTTTTGCCGAACTTTCTCATATTTTGTCGTTTTATTACGTATATCTTCCACATAAGTCGTTTCGGTGCCGTTCGGTTGCGTGCGAATATCGTATTCTATGATTACCTACAGTTTTGTTTGAAATCCACTTGTACTCCATAGTGCCGTATTATATGTATACGTATGTGGAAATATCGTTAGTCGCGTAGTTTGACATATTTTTGCGTATTTTGACATATTCTAACATATTATTGCGTATTTAATAGTATTTTTGACGTATTTGAGCGTATTCTAACGTATTTAAGCTTATTTTAACCTATTTTAGGGTATTTTAACGTATTTTATGGCATTTTAGCGTATTTTAACGTATTTTAACGTATTGTAGCGTATTTTGGTTTTTTTTCGAATATACCCAAAGTTGTCAAATTCGTTGCGTGCATTCATATTTTAGAAACATTTATTCAATTATTTCTATTGATCCACAAATTCCAACAAAGTTAATATTCACTGTGGTGGATGCAAGCATAAAGTTAGAAACCGGTGGTATTGAACCAACATTTCCTTCAAACATTCTAAACCCTACAAGGATGTTGGGAATTAAACGCATGTACGTGACAAAACAAGGATCGTTCTAATAGATTAAAGAGAATAAATCAAGTACAAAATCATCTGCTTTCTGAATCTGAATCTGAATGTTAACTTTGACTCATAAACCCTTGAATCCCAACGCTTCTATGATGATATCAGCGTTGTTTATCACCCTGTGTGAGCATTGGAAGCCCGACCACTAGCAGAAGAACCCGACACGTCTTCTATGATGATTCGAAACATTCACGAACAACAATGGACTCAGACTCATTGTTGCGAATTTGGTTTCTTCAGGCTTATGTTGATGGATAATGCAAACAAGTTCTCCACAGTTTGTTATTCAAATCTCTATTCGGTCATCTTTCCAAACTGCAACACACGATAAGTTCTCCAAAAGAATGCATACACAAATAGTACCGGGACCACTGGAATAGACACATGTCACATAGTTTGAATGAGTCTAGAACACTCGTAATCCTCAACTGGCTTTGAAACTGGACGGAATCTACGAAGAAACTGTTCGATTTCACGGTGAGTGGAGAAATTAGCGACGGAGAAACTGTTGGAATTTGTGGATTTCGGTTGGTTTAGACAGACACAATTTGTTGGAATTTGTGGATCAACAGAAATAACTGAAATAACAGCTTCCTTTTCTCTCTCTGACAACCCTAGAACGATCAATCTGTTCATCATTGTTCTTGAAGATGAAGATGAAGAAACGAGGGTTTATTCTCTTTAATCTATTAGAACAATCCTTGTTTTGTGAACCTGATTCTGTTGTTCAGTAATCCTCAACCGGCTTTGAAACCGGACGGAATCTACGAAGAAACTGTTCGATTTCACGGTGAGTGAAGAAATTAGCGACAGAGAAACTGTTGGAATTTGTGGATTTCGGTTGGTTCAGACAGACACAATTTGTTGGACAATGAATATTGAATGTGCAACAAAATGCATACACAAATAGTTCTAGTGGACAATGAATATTGAATGTGCAATGAATATTTTTAGAGAGCATTGGGATTCAAGGGTTTAGTTGGAGCATCAAGAAACGAAACCCTAACAACTGATTCAGATTTAAACAATTGTAACACCCCGAAAACGGGTTTAGTGATCAAACCCCGTTAATACTAAAAGGTGGATAAAAAACCATTAGCGGTAAAAGTAATCTGGTAAATATTAGGATTTAAATAAATAATCCTAATATTTAAATAAAAAGTGAATAAAAGATTTTAAGAAGGATGAATACTTTGAGAAAACAAAGTATATACAAGGCCCGACTTAATGGGACATAAAATACAGCGGGTTATGACTTCCCGAACCCATTAAATTAACTAGGAATAACTAACCTAGTAAATAATATGTGATTAAGTTATAAATAGTGGATTATAGCTTAAATTGATCGAAATAAAACTTGAGGGACTAAAAGTGGGCAAATTGGAAACAAGTTTATAATTAAAACTTAAAAACACCAAAACACACACACATGTGTGTGTTTGGTCGATGTCCACAGGAGAAGAAAGGGGGTTCTCTTCAAGAACCCTAAACACTCAAAATTCAACAAAATCAAAGAGAGATCGAGCCGGAAAATTGGGGCTTTTAATAAAACCATGATCACCAAGCTTAGGAGATCACAAGGTATGTTGAATTTTGATGTTTGGTGATATTTCGAATTTGTGATAAACATGCATGAATGAAATTCTTGTATGAATGTTATAGTGATATTGATGTGAGTATGAGTCTAGGAACAAACCCTAGATGCGAACTTGTAGAATTGTGCCATAAACTAATGATTAGTCAACTAATCAAGTATGAGCTAAGTGGGTTTTGGATGAATTGACGAAATTAATGTTCTATTGGTGTTTATAAACATCATACTAACTCATATGAATGAACTACTTGAACAAATTAGAGATTTTGTTAAGATTTCATAAGTGACTAGAAGTGGGTCTTGACATAAGAGTTAAAGCCATGATTATGATGGTCAAAGTGTGTATATGCTTATAATAACTGAAATTACATGTTGATTTATTATTACTTGAGGTAAGAATTTGATGACATGTTAGTTAATTTGGCGTCTCAATAGATGATGCTCACTAAGTGTTGATAATGTGCCTAATTGAGCCTTGTGAACTTGATAGTGCAATCATATGTGTTAATTGACGATTTGACTTTTAAAAAGTCAAACCGACCTACATTATGATGAATACTAAATTTTATACGAAAAACGTAAGGTGGGAATAGTCATGATTGATAATGACTAAACTAACCATCTTATGAATTATGATGATAGTTTGACGCTTAACGAGCTAGGTGGAGGCTTGTGGAGGAAGCGGGTCAAACGGATCAAGTACAAAAAGAAAAGCATGGCTTGGATGCGAGGTAAGTATAGCTTACACTAGTCATATACTTTAGAATGTTCTTTTGTCGTATTGATTACGAATAAGACAAATGCCTAATTGAGATATAGTGTTCCGGCGTGTAGTCGTACGGAACAAGATAACCAAATAGGATAAGAAACCGTATTGATGGTTAAAAATGAGTTAAATCGGTAATTCGATCATATTATGACGAATGAAACATGTACTTTTAAAGGTTACCACATAAGGTAAATCATGATAACCAATAAGAGTAAAATTGTAATTTGGTCACTCGTTGACAATAATTGTTGGTTTTGAAAGATACTTATTTCGTAAGCCTTAATAGGCCAAAAAGCGTTAAGAGGTGATTTATAATTAAAACGACCGTGCGGTGAAAACCGGAGCGAGTCGTGTAGACGAGATGGCAATAAGCTTCATCTCGCCAATATAATTAGTCATTTAGACCAAACGGGTCAAAAGGTGAAAATATCACTCTTTGACGATATCGACAAATGATTTGTTGAGTTGTATGATTACAGAAATAATTATCGAGTGGATATTTACATCGCTATTACTTTGCGGCTATTGAGGCAAGGTATCTAAATGGGTCAATATAATGGTCCGAGCCAGGTACGTATAATAGAATAACTCTCATTTAAACGTAAGGTTTAATGAGAGTTAATCAGAGTCTAGAATATATTTTTGGTTACTTCAATAGGTAAACCGAATGTTACAAACGATGGTCATTACGTTTAAAAGGCCTAATGACTTTTCAAACAAAATCATAGTTAAAAAGAGGGCTTATGGGTCAAGCATGTTTACAAAAATCTCTCATCGTAATGAAGGGCCAAAATGGACCAAAACGCCCTTATAAGTTAAACTGAGCAAACAACCCTTAAGGGTTGCGTGGAAACGAGTTTTATGATTAGATAAATACTTAGGACGAGTATAGAAGTTGAAAGATGTGATACGTTAGTCAAATGGCTCTATTTGAGTCCTTGCCGTAAAATAATGAGTCGAGGGGTAAAACTCGGTTTATATAGATTACCATAGTAAACCCACCATAAATACAGTGGTGGTGGAAAATTACATGATAAGAAATGTGGTAACGTAATGCTAGAAGCAATCGAAAGCGATTTTAAGCTAAAAGGCGCTTAAATACTCTAAACAGGTCAAAATAAGAAATTGAGCGTAAACGGGTTTTATTATGTAAGAAACCCGTGATTTGAGATTAATATGATAGGAGATATGGAAATTATGAATTTCATGAGTTTAAGGATCAAATAAACATGTTGGTTTGATAAAAATCGAACGGGTCAAAATTTGGTAAAAAGGGTAATAAGCTGAAGACTTAAAAGTCTGAAAATTTGTTAAACCGAATGTTGGATTTTAACTCCATAAGGTGGAGAATCAAATTACAATAACGTAGGAGGAAACGGTAGGTCAAACGGACAAGCGGATTAAAAGTTATGAAGGTTTTTCGTTTTAGCAAACGACAAACTTGGAAAAATCATGCAGAGGCCACCGTAAGTTACGGTAGCTACCGTAACTTACGATAGCCTTAAAGTCTTTACGCCATACACCCACTGAGTTACGGTGGAAAATTCAACATTCAGGGCTACCGTAAATTACGGTAGCCACCGTAATTTACGGTAGACCCTGTAAAAAAACTTTATTTTAATTAGTTTCGTTTCCCAGACTCGTTTAGACACGTTTTAATCCCCGTATGACTAAAGCATTTCATGTTTATGAAATGTAGGTACATTTTGGATGCCGAAAGACGATCAAGCTCAACAAAGAACCGAACACGATAAAGATATATGCTTCCGCACAATGCCTCGTCGTAAATTTTAAACGACGAATTCGATCACGTTGTGTTGAATAACTTATGATTTGTAAAAGTTTTAATAAACCCGTATTTTTATAGTATGTGTAGTCTTAACTACACATCAAATTGTTGGTATTTACATGTAAAACCGTTAAATAGTAACTAGGGTCTTACAAGTTGGTATCAGAGCCTTGGTTTAAGAGATTCAAGTATGGTGGGGAAAACCATGCTTGGACTTAAACCTTCTGCTCTTGACAAAGATTGGTGTTCGGTTCGAGGCTTGATCGCAAATCCGGTAAGTGCATGTATGTTAATGATTTAGCGTATTAAAATGTTGTAAACAACACATAGGGTTATCGTGTAATACACGTTACCCCAATTAAATGAGAGATATAGCTAAAAAAATTATGTGCGTTGGCACATATAGTAGAAAAGCTTTGTATTATGATGCGGGCGTTTAGTAAAGTTGACATTATTAACTTTTGTGAATGTCTTAATTGAAGGACACTTGCATTTAAATATGACAAGGGTTAAACAAATTACGGATATGATAGAAGAACGGTCCGAAGTATGACAAGAGGAGCATGCTCACCAAGGACTAAATCGCGTAACAACCGCGAACAAGGTTAATGGCAAGAAACGCCCGTCGGGGCAAGCATTACCAGGTGCGTGCTTTTAAATATAATCGCACAAATAACAATATGCAACAAACATGTAGAGAATGATTGTTGCATATGTAAATTAGAAACTTGGGAAACCTGAATAGAATACCTATCCAGGATACTATTTCCAAGAAAACTAAATAGAAGTGTTACTTACATCGGGCGTGATGTGAAAACTATAAAAATGTCATGTGTGTCATGTGTTAATCGCTTACTCTGGCCAAGTAAGTAGTGGCATATGATACCATGAACTTCTTATGACGGACACATCTACGTCCGATGTGGTAAGGACGTGATGAATGGGACGAATCGAAAAGGTACCCAAAACGGATCAAATAAGTAAAATATTTGATAATAAACGTAAACGCAAGCCTGAAGACGGAAGCATATTACGTTAGTACAACGAGCCCAAGGGAAGGGACAATAACGAAGTAAATGAGAATACAAACCAACCACTAAGAATGCTAAGGCATAGAGGATAAAATTGACTATCAAAAGTGGTGAAACTCACACGAACAAGTTAAACGGGTTAGATAAAACGTAACATTGGAAAGGATAATGAGCCCGGTAATGGGACAAGATTGAATACAAATATGGGCGCAAACCGAATAAAGAAAAGCGCGAGATGTTAATGAACCCATGTAATGGGTCGGAATTAAATATGAAATGATTGCAGACACGAATCACAGTCGGAGTGAACGAAATTTTGATACGAAAACAAATGATTTTCGAACATAAAAAGGACGATCTACGGGATCATTATAACCTTCGGGTTATAAACAGTGTAAAGGTCTACGGGACTAAACTGACCCACGGGTCCTGAATAAAAAAAATGAAAAGGATCATAAAGGCAATGCCCTAAAGAGGTGAAAGCCTAAAGAAATAGCCTACGAGGCTAAGTGAAAGAATCTACGGGTTACTTAGACAAGCGAGGGAACCAGTAGAGAATCCCCGCATAAAACTAAGACTGTAAAAGAATAAATTATGGACTGTCAATATCCTGGTACGGATAATTGACAAAAGATAAAGAGAAGATCCTAAACTAAAACTTCGGTTTTAGTAAGAAATAACGTTTTTACAAATATAAATTCTGATAGGAATTCATATAGTAAACATGAAAGATACAAGTCTTGACACTGATAGGCGCAAGACGATATATTCGAAAAGTGATATTTTCAAATATGAAAGGTGTAACACCTCGAAAAATCACGTCCAATGAAGTATTGACACGTGTAATAAACCCTAATGAAGTAAAACGTTGAATTTAAGGGGCTAATTTTTTGAAAAATCGAAAACTTTGATTATGAAAGAACTGGAAGTATTATCATACCTAAAATAAGTTTCTAAATAACCTTTTACGGTTTTATATTCACAATTGAGCCACTTGTTAATCAAGTGTAGCCGTTTATGTGATTAATTGAAAGTGTGCGCAATAAAGGGTTAAAAGCGTCAACATGTTAATTCTTACCTCTGAGTGACCATTTAACAAACCGAGACCCTCATGATATTTGATTATACTCTCGGGAATGCCAATCATTGGCAATCCAAGGCTTTTATGCCTAAAAGAGAATTTACGCGCAACTTTGCAAGTATAAGGGACTAAAAGTGTCAATACGTTTAATTATACCTCTGAATGACCTTTTACCGAGCCCGAAGTATTATTATGTTTAATAATATTTTCAAGAATGCTAATATGGACTAGATGAGGCTTCAATAGTATTAAATGATGATTTACGCAAGTTTGCGCATTAGGGGGACCTAAAGCGTCAAACTGCTAAAGTATGCCGATTCGTATGTTATCGGACCTCCCGGAATATGACCATGAGTTATACATACCTTAATTATCCTTCTCATAGCTTAGATATAGGCTTTGAGGTGTTTAGTGCGCAAAAATAAACTTTTAAGTCATGCAGGGACTAAAAGTGTCAAAAAGCGCACAAGTTTGCGTTTACGCGCATATCTTACATTCTGGATATTCCCGGACACCCAAAAATTTATGTAAGCACTAAAATATTTTATTTTAGTATTTGGCTTGATAAAATTCCATTCGTCGCGTCGTTTGGATTGTTTTTCGCGTCCGTCCGTGTTTCGTCGTAATTAGCCGAACAACGTGACCGTACGACCAAACGAACCGACATCCGGCATATTTTTGAGCATGTTTCATGTTCTCTATGCTTAGGCATCATTATAAAGCCTTAAAAATGGTTTAACGGGCCTTAGAGGTGTCGGAAATGACATTTGGAAGTTCAGGGGCCAAACATGTCAACATTTGAAAGATCTTTGTGCTGGCAACAGGCTTGCGCACCTCAACACAAATAACCTTACGGTGCGCAAGCATCTACCAGATGCAGAAACTCGTTTTTCTTGCCTGTTCAGCCCATTCAAACGTCAAGTATCACCCTTTTTCACTTCCATGCGCGTCCCCTACTAATTTTAGACCTTAGGGACACTTGTTACTAATCCATGATCATGTATAGCATGATTTGTCATCATCTAAATGAATCAAGATCACTATAAAAGGCCATTCATGTTGCAACATTCTTGCACTCATTCCATCTGCATTTTTGGAGACTTCCTGGAGCTCTAGAGCAGACCCTAATCATCCTTAGTCTTAATTAAGACCTTGGTAAGTTTGCTTAACCTTCCTTAGTTAAGTTTTTACTTAGTTTAAGCTTAAAAGTCAAACCGTCGTAATTAACGGTTGACTTAACGATTAATCATTGTTGGTCCAGTGATTAGTCGAATTGAAAGTAGTTATAAGTTGGTAATTACGTGGGTAATAAACCCTTAAAAGGGTTCCCCTTGATTTCCACTCTAACTAGGTCTAATGTCGGGTCAAACTTGTTATTAAAAAGTCAACATGATGCTAAATTTCAAGTTAATACATAATTAGCAATGTAGAACACATACAACCTGTTTGATCATTAATATAAGTTAGTAATTAGTGTAAGAACATGTCTAAACATGTTCAACCCGACAATTTACTGTTTAGACCCGGTTCGGAACCGAAAGTCGCAAAGCTTTGACTTTTGCTTTGACTTCAGTTCTGACCCGTTTTGGTATGTTTTAAAAATACCTTAGAGCTTCATTTGGACCAGGCTACATGCTAGTATAACACTCTGTGATTATACACCATGGTTCATTAGTTAACCAATTAATACGCATGATTCCGTTAATTGCTCATATGTTGACCGTTATGCCCTTTTCACCTTATAACGTGATTTTTGGAAATGTAAAAGAGTAGAAACTTTAATTACTGATATTTAAACTTGCTACTGATATTTAAACTTGCATCCAAAATTTGACATCAGTTTGAGGTGTAGACTAAGAGTTATGCTCGTTAGCGTAAAATGAAAGCTTTATGTTAATTAAACGACATAATTAGCGTATAGCCTAGTTAAGCCGACTTTTTGACATCAAACTTATTACCCACTGACGTAATATATTATTTTGGGATTTTTGAAGATTTTTAATTAATTTTAGGCTGAGCATAACTTATAGTCGTAGGCTTAATCCGGTAATTGTCGGTTTTGCCCTTACGGGCTATAAAATGAGTTTTACATATCTAATTGACTCCAAACCTTTTGCTACTGATTACATATGATAAATAAATTATTTTAAGTCTTCTGGAATAATAAAAATATCAGCTTTAAGTATAGAACCCGGAAATGACTTCTAATCGCCTTTTTTAAGCGTTTTTTAACGCCTAGTATGTACTAGAACTATTTTAAACATACAAGGGTTGATACCTACTGATATTTTGGACAAATTATAATATTTTAACAATAAGTAAAACTTGTTTAACTCAGAATTCAGTTTTGACCTTTACGGCTTATGTGAAATTACCAAAATGCCCCTACGGTGCATAGTTTGGTTATAATTGATAAATTTCACATATATACTTTACCTGTAACATCCCGAAAATATAAAACCTTATATTGGAATTATAAAGTATACATAGACGAGAATTTACTAACTAGGAATTTTTAACCTAGTTAGTTACAAGACTAGAAATAGCCTATAATAGGGTTAAAAGCTACTAAACGATATGTTGAACAAAGTAGAGGGGCCTTAGTTGTTAAAATTGAAACTAAATTAGATAAAACAAATAAAAATAAACCAAACACCCCATATAGAGGTGTCTGGTCGATCAAGAAGGAGCAGGGGGCGACACCCCATCTTCAAAACCCTAAAACTTCATTAAATCTGCAAATTGAAGGCTCAATCCAAGTTGAAATCGAAATTAGGGCTTAAAATCGTGATCCTCATCGCAAGAGGATTATAAGGTTTGTAAAATCTGATGAAATCTCTCAACTTGAAATCCTCATGATTTTGGAAAATCTGAAATTAGATGTTGCATGTGTGTTATTTGGTTAGATTAGAGATGATATAGTGTCTAGAAGTGAAACCTAGACAACTACATGTGAAATCATGTCCAAAATTCAGGAAATTCCATGAACACCTTGAAGGTGGGTTGTGGGTTTTAAAAGAAGAAGATGAACATTAGGGTTTAGAATGATTATTCTAGTGTAATTCGATCATAGAAAGTGATTTCAGAAAAGTATGATGCTTAAATACTATATGAAGGCTTTATTGATGTTAAGTTACGTAATTAACAAGCTATGACCTTGAATATGAAAGATATAAAAATTCTGCCCTTATAGTGTTTGTAGAAATGCCTCAAAGAAGGCTTGAAACTGAATTGTTAAGCTAAGGTGATTGAACTCTATAGGAAAGGAAGCCGGGGCATCTAGCGGGCAAACCGGTGTGGACGCACGTTCGAAGGGCTTGCTTTGAAGGTATGTAACTTGACCCGTTACATTAAGTAGATTTTGATGATTATATAATGTGTAATTGAATTTTTGAATAAGAGTTGTGTTAAATTAAGCGGTAATGTCGCTATATTGAAGGATTGTTCAAATTCGGTTGGAACTCGTGGTAGTCGTCATATGGGAGGATTCCTTAGACGAGCCAAACGTGTCGAATAATTGAGTAAAGCATGGTTAATGCTCCAGAATATGATGGATTGATCTTTGATATTGGTTAATATATAACATAATAGAATTTCGAGAATTTAATGTAATGATTTGTTAGAAAAGCGAAATCCGAGAGTTGGGTTTGAGTGCAATGACAAAACAATCAAATTATGGATTTCCAGGAACTACCGTAAGTTACGGTAGTACCGTAACTTACGGTAGAGGTCAGATGTTTACGGCAGGTCACCCCTGTTTTACGGTGGACCAGGAATTTCCAGAACCTACCGTAACTTACGGTGACACCGTAAGTTACGGTGGAACCAGAAAAATTCAGCATTTTAATATTCAAAATTTGATGTTGGATCTTGTGTTTATGTGCTATGTAACAATGTTCAAAACTAATGTTTTAAAGGTTTTAATCATAGGTAACAAGGTGGATCTTACGGATGGCGATCAAGCATATGATGAAGAACCGAACACTACATTTTGAAGCTTCCGCAACGTTTTAATCTTTAGTAGTCTTTGTGTATGGGTTGTAAACACTTGTTAAACTACTTTTGAAATGTTTTTAACTTAGTTATTAATTGACTAAGGTTGACGTTACTTATGAACTCCGTTAATGAATATTATGTTACTTAACCAATATTTTAATAGAAATGGTGATTTTTATTATAAAAAATCAAGTGAGAAATTTAAGGGTGTTACAAGTTGGTAATCAGAGCTCAAGGTTGTCAAGAAGTGTTCGGTTCAAGCTTGATCAAGCATCCGGTAAGAGTTAATCGTTTAAGTAGAAATTAGAGAATATAGAAATTAATCATGAACAAATATGCATGAAAAGAGTGTGTAAGCTCACTCAAATACAAGAAATGCATGAAACAAGAACAATTGAATCAAGTTATGAACTTGATTGAATCAAAACAAGAACGATTAAATCAAGTTATGAACTTGATTGAATCAAAACAAGAACGATTGAATCAAGATATGAACTTGATTGAATCAAAACAAGTAAAGCATGTGTTATAAATGGAATGTTTAAAAACCTATGTAAACATTTCAGAAATAGAGATGGCAGATGGAGGTAATGATAATGCGGTGCCAAGAGTCACCGAACAAATGAGGGAAGTGATTGCCGAAGAGGTTGGAAAGGCGATCGAAAACAGTTTGTCGGGCTTTATTGATAAAATTCAAAACACAGTTTTATCAATAGTAGAAGAGAGAATCAAGAAATTGGAAGATGATTCAAATTTATCAAAGGAAAAGCATGGAGGACGAAAGCCTTGTTCATACAAGGAATTCATGGCCTGTAAACCACCAATATATAATGGGGAGGTTGATCCAATAGTGTGCCAACGATGGCTAAGTGATATCGAAGGGGTATTCGAGAGGACCCATTGTGATGAAGATGACTACGTAGCCTATGGTACGGGTCAATTAAGGAGTCAAGCGAAAGATTGGTGGGATAACAAAAAGAGAGAGATCGGTATTGAAGCTGCTAAGGTCATGACATGGGAAGAATTCAAGACGCCATTTCTTATACATCATAGCCCCAAGGCGGTTATGAATAAAATCAAGGAGGAGTTCATGCAACTTAGGCACAAGGGTGAAACCATAGACAAGATTACGACAACGTTTATGGATAAGATGAAATTTTGCGATGATCTAGTGACAAATGAAGAACAAAAGATATACTACTACCAAATACCGCATGGTCAGGTATGGGATTCAAAGACCAATAAGTCGGGAAATCCAAATAACCTGTTTTTAATTCGTATTGCTTGACTGAAACATTGGGGATTAATGCGACCGTGTCCTGGATATCCTTGACTCATTAAATGCAATGGCCACGACCTAAGCACGGGGTGTAGGCATACACCTGACGGATGCCATATGTTTATTAATTAATTGTACCCAATAAGGGATTCCCAATAAGGGAATAGTGGTGTGTCGGTTAATCTTGAACCGGCATAGATCCGGACCCCGTATGTAGAGCAAGTTATGTAAAACTGATAACATGAAATATAGTTTGTCCCAAGTATAAAAGATTAATTTTGCCTTGTGCATTTTAATCAAAGTGTCAAAACATCTTCGTGCCTTGAGCACCTAAACCAATTTTTATAGACATTTTCAAATGAGTCGGTTGAGTGTATTTACCAGTGAAAACTGACGTATTTTCAAAAGTCTAAGTGACAGGTACAAGTACGTAATAGGCTGGAAGCTGCTCAGGACGTTAATAAGGAATCTTGCAAGTTCTAGGCGTCTAAAGTCTGTTGAACAATGTTTATGTTTTAAGATCCGCCTGTGGATCCTTTACTTTCCGTTGTAATACTTGATATTACTTTATATTCGGATTGTAATATATTTATCTTTTGCTTCCGCTGTGCATTTATATATTGTGTTGTTTGACTATGATGATATCAACTACGTCACGATACTCCCCTACCGGGCCCACCGGTAATACGTGGAAAGTCGGGGTGTGAGAAAAGGTTGATATAAATTAAACATGATGTGACACGACCACGGTCAAGAAATGCAATGTGAAGTAGAATCACGTTATAACCAAGCGAGTGGTAAAAAGTAACTGGACTAATATGTGTTGTTAACAAGAGTATGTTGTTCCAAGATCAATTCCAAGATTATTGATGGTAACAAGAGTATGTTGTTCCAAGATCAATTCCAATTGCAGTTGATGAAACCGGAGCTGTTATCTCGGTTGTTCAGTACTTTCGTGATAAATACAATGTTCATCTTCGTTATCCTTTGCTTTCTGCAATTCAAGCAGGCGCGGATGCTAAACGTACTGTTATTACATCCGAGACGATTCAAGTGAGTCCTATGAAGCAAGTGTCGGTCTATTCAATTGAGAGGAATCATTGCATTACATCCCTGTTGAAAAACATAATCGATAAATTTAGGGAAAATGGGGTTGAAAGATGATAACCCAACAGTGGAGGATCTCATTCGACAGCTTCGATAAATTCAGGGGTATTCTCAAATAATGTTTCCTAAATGTTTGAAGACCAACAAATGTCCAAAGTGCTGCTTCTTCGTTCGCGTGACGGAAAGCTACCGCGTGACAGGAAGCTACCTTGCAAAAATTAAAAAATTAAATCGACACCGTCAATACGCATCGTATAGGCCTATACGATGCGTATTACTTTTTGGTAGGGGACCATGGCTGCCTTTGGCAGGTATAGAATGTCACACCCCCAAAATCCACATGCGGCGTGCCACTGCTTGGAGGTGCGACCGACCAGGATCCAGCCACCAATCATGTTGAACAAGCAAGTAAGAAATTATAAAAGTTCAACCAATACAATTGATGTCCAAACAAAACATAGTTTAAGTTGCAAAGCGGAAGCATAACGATTAAGTCCAAAACTAAAATTTAAGTTTATATGTTTCAAAGTTTAACATGGCACACAGTTGTCCATGTCCCACAACGACTCTTCTCCATGCAAGCTCCAGCTAAGTACCTATTGTCCTGCAAAACATGTAGCAACGAGTCAACAATAATGTTGAGCGAGTTCACAATTGGGTATTCGTTTTAAGTTGTTTCGAAAACAGTTTCCTTTATCCGATATCCTGCCGTGGGGGTTACCCCATAATTTAAAACGTGATTTGTCTAACCCATTTACTCTGGCAATCCAGCCGTGGGGGCTACCCCATGTTTAGTTATCTGGCTTTTCGGTCGTGGGGGCTACCCCATGTATATGCTACTAGACTAGTTACCATATCGACTGCTGACTGTAGTCATGTTTATGTGCCCTGAACTGTCAATGTCTATCATCATTGACGTGCCCAGATCCATTAGTTCACGCCCGTCCTCTATGGCACGGTGTGAGGTTTGTCAAACCTAAATAGCGCTATCTAACTAATGACCAGCTCGCCATTGGCCCGGCGATTAAGTCGATATAAAAAGGAGGGACTTCGTGATAGAGTTTTAGTCTAGTGAAAGTTATCTGTCCAAGAGGACGAGGAATTATACTCCTGAACCAGTACTGTCCTACCCAATAAAGGACGAGGAATCCATGTTCCTTAACCCCATTCCCAACCCCTGGGAATCCCATGCTTTGTAGAAAGTGTGAACTCACCTTGGGTTGCTCGGCAGTTTAGTTTACTTGGTTAAGTATGCTGGTCACCACGTCCTAATATGGTTACCAGTATAGGTCAGGTTTGGGTGTAAAGGAGTCACGTATATCCTACACGTATCTAACACATGGCATACATGATATATATTTATCCTCTACGTTATTGGGCCTGTCCAAGTTCTTAAACAGTAACAGTTAACACATATCTCACTTAAACAGTAACAAGCACGAGTAATCCATACACTTCGGCCCAATAACAAAGATAAGCAGTTCAGTCGAGACAGGGGGGTTCTCTACTCGAGATCACGCGGTCTCGAGTCGCAACGGGAGGTCTCGAGTCATGGACATCTGGTCTCGAGTAGTGCGTACATGAGTCGTAACCTCTGAGGTCTCGAGTCCAGTCTCGAGTCGCAATCACAAGATCTCTAGTCGAGACTTTGCTGGTCTCGAGTCCCTGATGTCTGCTGTTATGCTCTCGAGTCGTTGATTCGTGGTCTCGAGTTATCACTCGATGGTCTCGAGTCGCAACCGGAGGTCTCGACTCGCACACCTGCTGTTTCTAGAACATCTGCCCAGAATTGTACTAACCAATAGGATTACCATTTCATGATCTTGTGTACTATCCAACCAAAATGCATCAACATGTTTTCTTGTCTAAAACCTTAATCAATTGGATCAAACATAGCAATTTTCAAATATTCATATCACATTCAACAAGTTCTTCATCTAGGGTTTTCATCATTTTGCAATCATGATTTATCAAACAATCCCTCCTAGCATGAACTCAAGTCAATATCATCATCGGCTCCTGAATCTAGCATATACAATCAATACTAGCATGCTTGCACAAGATTTATCATTAACATTCATCCATTTTCATGCTATTTAATACACATCCTACTATCAACTAGTGTCACAATTATCAAATCACTTCAACCTTCCTAATCATATAGAGATATGCATATCAAACATGGACATGAGTACCACTAACCAAACAAACGCCTTTATTAGACTCGAACAACATTCATAACACATTCATCATGCTATTCATCAAAGCAAGTAACACCATTATTCACATAAACACTTAGTGAGCATCTAAAAACACTAACCGGTTGTGAAAAGGCACCGAGATAGTAAAGAAGATGAATAAAATGGAGTGTCCGAGTGATGATGATGAGCTTGACCGAGTCTCCTTGTTGTTGCCGATTGATCCAAGAGAATGAGGGAAGAAGGATGTTGAGACTTAGGGTTTTAGTGAGAGAGAGAGGGAGAGTGTGGAGGGGAGTGTGTGAGAGTGAGTGTGGGTTTGGGGTTTTTATACTTGGTTTTGGGTTTCGAGAGGTGCATGGCCCAACCGGCCCACCATTTTACTGTTCACTCGAGACCAAGCGGTCTCGAGTCGGGTCCTTGTGTTTTGGTTCCGGTTCACTACATACATACTTGTATAAAACTATAATTTATGCGTACACATTAATGACACATAGCACATCAAGATAATCACGAACTTTCATTTACTAATATATAAACACATAACGTTCAAGCATGTTACATCAAGATACAATTAAGGGTTCTAAATTCCGAGTTGTCACATTATCCCCAAGTTGAAAGAAATTTCGTCCCGAAATTTGGTAAGTACTCACTGAGGAAGCTAGTTAAGTTGTATGGTTTTCCTAGTTTTCCTGGGGTGTCACATCCTTCCCCCGTTGATCTGGAATTTCGTCCTGAAATTCCATAGCTTCAGCCTCAGTAGTGGTCGTACTGTTTGCGAATAGTTGGGGATACTTTTGTTTCATCTGATCTTCGCGTTCCCAGGTGAACTCTGGGCCGCGACGTGAGTTCCAACGAACTCGGACGAGAGGTATGCTAGTGTTCTTGAGGACCTTAACATCCCGGTCCGTGATTTCAACTGGTTCCTCGACGAATCGTAACTGCTCGTCGATGGTGAGCTCCTTCAAAGGAACTACGAGGGTCTCATCTGACATGCACTTCTTCAGATTCGACACATGGAAAACGTTGTGAACTGCACTGAGTTCTGCTGGTAAGTTCAGTTTGTAGGCCACCTTGCCTATTTTCTCGATGATTTCAAAAGGTCCGACGTATCGTGGGTTAAGTTTGCCTCTTTTGCCAAATCGAACCACACCCTTCCAGGGTGAAACTTTGAGTAGTACACGCTCCCCAACCTAGAGCTCAAGTGGTTTCCTGTCCTTATCGGTGTAGCTTTTCTGACGGTCACGAGCTGCCGCCATGCGTTGTCGTATTTGAGCAATTCGTTCGGTTGTGTCTACCACAAGTTTTGGACCAGTGATCTGACTATCCCCCACCTCTGCCCAACAAAGAGGTGACCGGCATTTACGCCCGTACAATGCCTCAAACGGAGCAGCTTTAATGCTGGTGTGGTAGCTGTTATTGTACGAGAATTCCACAAGTTGCAGATGCTTTTCCCAGCTGTTGCCAAAGTCGATTACACATGCACGAAGCATGTCTTCTAAGGTTTGAATAGTGCGCTCAGACTGCCCGTCCGTCTGAGGGTGATACGCTGTGCTCATGTCTAATCGTGAGCCAAAGGATTTGTGCATTGCTTGCCACAGCTCTGAAGTAAAACGTGCATCACGATCCGAGATAACGGAGGTGGGCACCCCGTGCCTCGAGACAACTTCCTTGAGATATACTTCTGCAAGAGTGGAGAACTTATCCGTTTCCTTGATAGCCAAGAAGTGTGCAGACTTTGTGAGTCGATCCACGATCACCCAAATAGTATCATTTCCGCGCTGAGATCTAGGCAGGCCAGTAACGAAATCCATGGAAATTTGCTCCCATTTCCATTGTGGTATCTCTGGTTGTTGGAGTAGGCCTGAGGGTTTCTGGTATTCAGTCTTGACTCTCGCACAAGTCAAACACTTGCTGACGTAAGTTGCTATGTGGGCCTTCATGCTAGGCCACCAATACGTAGTTTTGATATCGTGGTACATCTTATCCGAACCAGGATGTACCGAGTAGCGAGACTTGTGTGCTTCATCCATCACAAGCTCTCATAAGTTGCCATAGAGTGGGACCCAAATGCGTCCTGTTACGTAGTATGCACCGTCTTCCTTTTGTTCTAATCGTTGCCTTGAGCCGCGTAGGGCTTCAGCCCTGACATTTTCTGGTTTCAATGCTTCCACCTGAGCATCTCGTATCTGGGAAGGAAGACTAGACTGTATAGTGAGTTGTAAAGCTCGCACGCGCTTAGGCGCAATATCCTTTCGACTTAGGGCGTCAGCCACAACATTGGCTTTGCCCGGGTGATACTTGATCGAGCATTCGTAGTCATTCAGTAGCTCGACCCATCGTCATTGTCGCATATTCAGTTCCTTCTGTTTGAAGATGTGCTCGAGACTCCTGTGGTCGGTGTAAATGGTGCACTTTGTACCGTATAGGTAGTGTCTCCATATCTTAAGTGCAAAAATAACAGCTCCCAGCTCTAAATCATATGTAGTGTAGTTCTTTTCATGAACTTTAAGTTGGCGTGAGGCGTAGGCTATAACTTTATCTCGTTGCATCAATACACAGCCAAGACCCTGAATTGATGCGTCGCAGTAAACCACAAAATCGTCTGTGCCCTCTGGCAATGAAAGGGTAGGTGCGCTGCAAAGTCTATCCTTTAAATGCTGAAATTCTAATTCCTATGCATTTCCCCATCGATAAACAACCCCTTTCTGCGTTAGTGAGGTGAGAGGCTGTGCAATCTTGGAAAAATCCTTAATGAACCTCCTGTAGTAACCTGCCAAACCCAAGAATTGGCGAATTTCCGTTTGTGTACGAGGTGCAGGCCAGTTCTTAATCGAGTCCACCTTGGATGGATCAACGTGAATCCCATCCTTGTTTACCACATGGCCTAGGAAATGGACTTCACGAAGCTAGAAGTCGCATTTTGAGAACTTTGCGTAAAGCTGTTCCGTTCGAAGGAGTTCCAAAATAAGTCGTAGATGCTGCTCGTGTTCCTCCTGACTCTTAGAATAGATCAGGATGTCGTCGATGAAGACTATAACGAACTTGTCCAGGTAAGGCTTGCACACTCGATTCATCAAGTCCATGAAAATCGCAGGTGTGTTTGTCAGCCCAAAAGGCATGACCAAAAACTCATAATGTCCATAGCGAGTTCTAAAAGCTGTTTTGGAGATGTCCTCTTCTCGGACTCTCAGCTGGTGATATCCCGATCTCAAATCAATCTTTGAATAGTAGCTCGACCCTTGCAGCTGGTCGAACAAGTCGTCAATACGTGGTAGAGGATAACGATTCTTCACGGTCACCTTGTTGAGTTCACGATAGTCGATACACATTCTAAAGGTACCGTCTTTCTTCTTCACAAATAGCACTGGAGCTCCCCAGGGCGATGAGCTAGGACGAATTAAACCCTTATCCAAGAGTTCTTGTAGTTGCGTAGAGAGTTCTTCCAACTATGATGGAGCTAAACGATAAGGTGCACGAGCTATAGGCGCAGCTCCAGGAGCTAGTTCAATCTGAAACTCGACCTGGCGATGAGGCGGAAGGCCAGGTAATTCCTCAGGAAATACCTCAGGATAGTCGCGTACAATCGGAAAATCTTCTATCTTCTTCTCTTTCTTCGAGGTGTCTGTAACAAGAGTCAAGATAGCGATGTGGCCCTTTCTCAAACACTTCTGGGCTTTAAGGAAAGAGATGATGTTCTCAACAGCACCCCTCTTGTCGCCACGAATCATGAGGGGTTCATCACCTGAATCAGAAATACGAACAATCTTCTCGTTGCAAAGAATCTCTGCTCGGTGTTGGGATAACCAATCCATCCTAATGACAATGTCGAAACTACCCAAGACGATAGGAATAAGGTTGATAGAGAAGGTCTGGTGAGCAAGAACAAGTTTACAACCCTTGACTACGTGTGTGGCCTCTAAACTCTTACCATTTGCTAGCTCTACAGTGTGCTTGTTGTTCAAAGGTGTTGGAATACGCTTAAGCATTTGACTAACTTCTAGTGACACGTAGCTAGTATCGGCACCCGAATCAAATAAAACTGTAACATAAAAGTCGTCGAGAAGGAACTTACCCGTCACAACATTGGGGTCATTCCTTGCTTCACCTTGACCAATCACGAACACCCGCCCCCTAGCACCATTGTTGTTGTTGTTGTTGTTCCCATTGTTACCATTCCCCTGATTATTGTTATTGTTGTTGTTGTTGTTGTTGTTGTTCTGGTTCCTGTTCAGTTGGGGGCAATCTCTCTTGAAATGGCCTTCAGCTCCACACTGAAAGCACCCTTTGTTGATACCTTGCTGCTGCTGCTGTCGCTGGTTCTGAGGGGCTTGTTGTTGGCGATTCTGGTTTGCGGGGTATAAGCTTCTGCAGTCCTTGGCGGCGTGACCTGGCTTGTTGCACCTATGACAGTTACCCCTGGTGCATGGCCCGCTGTGGTGTAGGTTGCAGCGATTGCATTTGGGGTGATTCCCCTTGTACCCACCATGACTTTGACCACCAGATGACTGCTGACCGGGGCTCTTGTAGTCATCAGTCTTTCTCTGCTGAGATTGAGACTGAATAGATGTCGAACCCTTACTTGAAGCTCCATCCCATTTCCGTTTGTTGTCACTAGGGACGTCTGAAGTAGTTGCAGCACCTATGCGCTTTGGTAACCTGTTCTGCTCCACCACCTGATCCGTGAGACGGTGAGCCAATTGAACAACTTGCTGGATGGTGGCGAGGTTAGCTGAAGTCACATGACTTTGGATTTCTGGCACTAAGCCCTTGGGAAACAGTTCGATGCGTTTGATGGGAGTATCTACCATAGTAGGCCACAGAATAGCCAACTCATTCGATCTTTTCGTGTATGCTTCGATTTCTGACCCCGTCATCTTGAGGTTGTAGAACTCTACCTCCAACTTGTGAATGTTATCACGATTGCAATACTCCTCTTTGATCATCTCCTTAAAGTTGTTCCATGGGGTGGCGTTAGCAGCGACTAACCCCAGCATTTGAATCTGAGCGTTCCACCACGTGAGCGCTAAACCCTCGAGAGTACCGGTAGCATACTTCACCCTGCGAGCCTCAGGGCATTCACACATTTCGAAGACTGACTCGAGCTTCTCAAACAAGTGGAGGAGGCTCCTTCAGTGCCGCTAAAAGTAGTTTGTCGGCAGTCCATAAAAGTTTTAAAGGTGCACACAGGTGGCTGAGCATGTTGACATGTTGTGGGTGAAAGAAAGGACAGAGTTTAACACAAAGGTTGGTTCATGAGAGTAGGATCTAAAGATCCTAGGATGAGTTTGGACTGCAGGATATACCTCCTGCGTGTGCAGCTGCAAGTGCCGCAGCAACTTGTTCGTTAATCAGTGCCGTCAACTGGGCTTGAGTCATGTTAACGCGTCCAGACATGATCTTCATATCAAGAGGAACATGAGTGAGAGGGGTTTGCGAAAATGCGATGACAGAAGAGAGTAGGCACACACGTGTTCAAGCAACAGTAGTTATACTAACCAAGCATACCATGAGTAATGCATTATGTAACTAACAAGTAGGCAATATATACATAGATCATATCACCTAGAATGTCGAGCCTTGCATGTGGAGTGAAGCGTCGTTGTGGATCGTAGAGCACTGTACAGGTTATAGTCTGATTTTAATAAAACCTTTTCCCCTTATTAAAACCAAGTTCACTATAACCAATGGCTCTGATACCAATCTGTCACACCCCCAAAATCCACATGCGGCGTGCCACCGCTTGGAGGTGCGATCGACCACGATCCAGCCACCAATCATGTTGAACAAGCAAGTAAGAAATTATAAAAGTTCAACCAATACAATTGATGTCCAAACAAAACATAGTTTAAGTTGCAAAGCGGAAGCATAACGATTAAGTCCAAAACTAAAATTTAAGTTTATATGTTTCAAAGTTTAGCATGGCACACAGTTGTCCATGTCCCACAACGACTCTTCTCCATGCAAGCTCCAGCTAAGTACCTATTGTCCTGCAAAGCATGTAGCAACGAGTCAACAATAATGTTGAGCGAGTTCACAGTTGGGTATTCGTTTTAAGTTGTTTCGAAAACAGTTTCCTTTATCCGACATCCTGCCGTGAGGGTTACCCCATAATTGAAAACGTGATTTGTCTAACTCATTTACTCTGGCAATCCAGCCGTGGGGGCTACCTCATGTTTAGTTATCTGGCTTTTCGGCCGTGGGGGCTACCCCATGTATATGCTACTAGACTCGTTACCATATCGACTGCTGACTGTAGTCATGTTTATGTGCCGTGAACTCTCAATGTCTATCATCATTGACGTGCCCAGATCCATTAGTTCACGCCCGTCCTCTACGGCACGGTGTGAGGTTTGTCAAACCTAAATAGCGCTATCTAACTAATGACCCGCTCGCCATTGGCCCGGCGATTAAGTCGATATAAAAAGGAGGGACTTCGTGATAGAGTTTTGGTCTAGTGAAAGTTATCTGTCCAAGAGGACGAGGAATTATACTCCTGAACCAGTACTGTCCTACCCAATAAAGGACGAGGAATCCATGTTCCTTAACCCCATTCCCAACCCATGGGAATCCCATGCTTTGTAGAAAGTGTGAACTCACCTTGGGTTGCTCGGCAGTTTAGTTTACTTGGTTAAGTATGCTGGTCACCACGTCCTAATATGGTTACCAGTATAGGTCAGGTTTGGGTGTAAATGAGTCACGTATATCCTACACGTATCTAACACATGGCATACATGACATATATTTATCCTCTACGTTATTGGGCCTGTCCAAGTTCTTAAACAGTAACAGTTAACACATATCTCACTTAAACAGTAACAAGCACGAGTAATCCATACACTTCGGCCCAATAACAAAGATAAGCAGTTCAGTCGAGACAGGGGGGGTTCTCTACTCGAGATCACGCGGTCTCGAGTCGCAACGGGAGGTCTCGAGTCATGGACATCTGGTCTCGAGTAGTGCGTACATGAGTCGTAACCTCTGAGGTCTCGAGTCCAGTCTCGAGTCGCAATCACAAGATCTCTAGTCGAGACTTTGCTGGTCTCGAGTCCCTGATGTATGCTGTTATGCTCTCGAGTCGTTGATTCGTGGTCTCGAGTTATCACTCGATGGTCTCGAGTCGCAACCGGAGGTCTCGACTCGCACACCTGCTGTTTCTAGAACATCTGCCCAGAATTGTACTAACCAATAGGATTACCATTTCATGATCTTGTGTACTATCCAACCAAAATGCATCAACATGTTTTCTTGTCTAAAACCTTAATCAATTGGATCAAACATAGCAATTTTCAAATATTCATATCACATTCAACAAGTTCTTCATCTAGGGTTTTCATCATTTTGCAATCATGATTTATCAAACAATCCCTCCTAGCATGAACTCAAGTCAATATCATCATCGGCGCCTGAATCTAGCATATACAATCAATACTAGCATGCTTGCACAAGATTTATCATTAACATTCATCCATTTTCATGCTATTTAATACACATCCTACTATCAACTAGTGTCACAATTATCAAATCACTTCAACCTTCCTAATCATATAGAGATATGCATATCAAACATGGACATGAGTACCACTAACCAAACAAACGCCTTTATTAGACTCGAACAACATTCATAACACATTCATCATGCTATTCATCAAAGCAAGTAACACCATTATTCACATAAACACTTAGTGAGCATCTAAAAACACTAACCGGTTGTGAAAAGGCACCGAGATAGTAAAGAAGATGAATAAAATGGAGTGTCCGAGTGATGATGATGAGCTTGACCGAGTCTCCTTGTTGTTGCCGATTGATCCAAGAGAATGAGGGAAGAAGGATGTTGAGACTTAGGGTTTTAGTGAGAGAGAGAGAGGGAGAGTGTGGAGGGGAGTGTGTGAGAGTGAGTGTGGGTTTGGGGTTTTTATACTTGGTTTTGGGTTTCGAGAGGTGCATGGCCCAACCGGCCCACCATTTTACTGTTCACTCGAGACCAAGCGGTCTCGAGTCGGGTCCTTGTGTTTTGGTTCCGGTTCACTACATACATACTTGTATAAAACTATACTTTATACGTACACATTAATGACACATAGCACATCAAGATAATCACGAACTTTCATTTACTAATATATAAACACATAATGTTCAAGCATGTTACATCAAGATACAATGAAGGGTTCTAAATTCCGAGTTGTCACATAGAAATTTGAACCCACCTCAATACACATCGGATAGGCCTATACGATGCGTATCGAGAGTGTCGATTTAATCCCCCAAGGTGTGCCAATAATACGACCATTATATTATACGATATATTGTGTTCTTTGTTTAGTTTAGATAACATGACATGACATAATATAATATAATATAATATAATATAATATAATATAATATAATATAATATAAGACATAGTATAAATGACATAACATAATATAATATAACATAACACAACATAACATAATATTTATATAATATAATATTAACTAAACAACACAAAAAATTGTAACAAAAATTTGTTGGTCTAAATATAATAAAAGAGAGAAAAATGTGTATGTATCATGTTTGAGATAATATGCATGAATTTTATATTTATCATATTTCTTTTTGAAATTAGTTGTATAAAAATTGTTAAAAATAACTAAACAGTGTCCTTACTACAGTGTTTTTTTTCTCATAATAGACGTTTGGTAATTGTATCTATATTAACTTTAGAATTATAATTATTAAATATTTTTACGTAGCATATTTTATAATATTCTTTTTTACAAATATAATGAGTTTTTATATTTTTTATAGTTAATTATATAGATAATCCTTGTGGTTTATTGAATGTAACACCTTTGAATACTAATAGAAAATTATATAAGGGTATTTTAGTTATTTTGCACTGATTTAACAGAAGAATTAACTACAGTTAGCCTTACACTCAAAGGTTTTGCAAAATCGAAACCATAGAACCTGAACTTGTTAAAAAAATAAGTTAGTACTCAAATGTGTTATTCTCAATAAACCACAGGGACCATCTGTGTAATTAATTCTTGTTATGTGATAGTAACATGGTCGAGGCATTTAATTTTATATGTAGTTTGCAAAAAATGACAACAAATTTGGATTTTACAAATTATGGTAGATAAACCATTAAGATGTATATACAAAATGATAGATGTAACGGTTTTGAATCGAGATAATAAAAGTCTCGTTGCTACAACAGATTCTAGTGGCATTAGCCAAACATTCTAGGACCATGGTACGACTTAATTATTTCTACTAAAGTGATAACATTAAACTCTAACAAACTTCATATTGCCTTTCTTTTCTTGATTATCAATCAACTTACCCTGATTTGAACCTACTTCTCATCAGAGCAACGCCATCCTCTTGAGCGAAATTTGTCACTTCTTCCTCTTGTTCCTGTTTAGGGCACTGGGTTACGTAACAATACTCATGACAATTGTAACACTTAATATTTCTGTTATCCTGGTATGCACCTCCTTCTCTTCATCCTTCATTGGGTTAAAACCGGACTCCTCAATCTCTACAAAATTACTACCTCTACCTCATCCACGAGTATAAAAAACTCATCCTTGCCCATACTAATCTTGATTAAGTTCACCATTCCTTGATCTTCCATCCCCTTAAATCTTGTGAAAACATTTTTCTTGATTCTCATTGTCAATTTCGTCTTTTACTCTAATTCATTCCTTGTAGGCTTGTAGTATCCATACATCTCTATAAGATGACATGGACTCAATTCCTGAGTATTGCTTGATAGTAGCCATAATTTTCAAGTATTTCTTTGGAATCGGATTTAGTAACTTCCTTTCAACCATTCCACTTAGCTTTCACATAACTCATAAATGGACTCGTTTTCAATAGTTCTAACTCATAGTGTTAGAAACAAGTATTACTACACTTGTTCAGCTCCAAGGTGACGAACTAATTTGTTGCTCATACATATTTCGCATCTTTATACTTTAAAACTTAAAGCAAAATATTATGGGGCAAAGATTGGAAGATAATTAATATTGTGGTGTAGCACTTTCTTGCTATAATGGTTGCTCCTGTTGATGGGTCTATGGTGTCCCAAAGGCCTTGAGACCTTAGAATTGTTTCCACGATGATCCCTACAATGTGAATTGGTTGTCATTAGCTTTGACCGTTGTAATGCCATTACCTTGATCTATGACAAGCACATATGCAACACTTGAATTCTCGGCTACCATGCTTTAAAGTCAGTCTATTACTCTGTCTTCACCTATTATCTTTTGCTATGTTGATCGGAAAAATCATACATGTTCAGCCTCAAATGGAACGTCACTATCATCAAATTTGCAACTTGGTTGACTTGCTTGATCCACAATGATTTGACTTTGACTAAACCAAACACAATTTTGTTTCATTTATTTGGTTATTGGAGGATTCAATTGTATCCTTTATCGAATATGCAGCTTCAAATAGTATTCTTTGCACGAAATAGGTTTCTTCATAGTTTCAATCACTTCACACAGAGTAATCACTTGTCTAAAGCATCACAAAGATTAATAATTTGACTACCTTCTAGTTCTTCTCCATCACCCTCATGATGAATGCTTCATCGGGTCATGTTTTGTCCTTCTTTCTTAGGATCATCTAACACTGTGATACAGATTGTTGGAAGAAGAAAAACAATGGTAAGGAACTAATGCACGTGCTCTTTTGTAGCAAACCTTGTTATGGATCTTTTCTTATATTATCAAAGAAAAGCTAAACCAAGATAGTACCTAACCCTACCACCAATATATTTATACTTGACTCTTAAGTCCAAAAACAAGGTAACTTATTTGACTTGAACTTTGTTGCTAATGACTAGAAGATAATCATAAAACCATTCACTCCTCCCATTCCATCTTCTCCAAAATAAACCTTAACTCTATGAACTTTTCACCACAGAACCAGTCTATATAATATTAATGATTACAAATCAATATACAACTCTGAAAGTGGCATATTCGAATCAAAATTTCATAAGGTGTTTAATTTGTGTTGAAACCCACAAACTTGGATCACATTGATGAATAAATTCTTCAAACTATACATTCCAATGTGAATAAGGATGATGATAATAATGATGATAATCAAGGTGGAGCTCGAGTATCTACTCCCAGAGTAAAAGATAAAGCATTTGATAGTCATCCTGTGCCTACACAAACATAAAAGACTGATGAGAGTACTTAAGGTCAGGGGTAGACTCGGGAAACACAGAAAGACAGTGAGGAAACTACAGGAATTATAATGGATGCAGTACCGATCACGTCCGTTCCTGCAAGTCCAAAAGCTGATATATTTCATGAAGCAGATTATGACTTAGAAGAGGGAGAGTTCGAGCATCAATATACTAAGGAAGAACTTGCAAGATTATGCGGAATTCCTGAAGATAAATTTTTGTTTAACTTCGAGAAAGAGTTAAACGAGATTAACAACGATGACAAGCAAGAGGCTTATATGTTTGAACAAGTGATTGATGCTAATGAGTACGACATGGTTGAGATAGAAGATGATCTTGATGATGTTGAGGTAAGGTAAGGTATGCAAACAATATCAACGAACAATTTACGACAATGAACGAAATGTTTGCTAAAGAGATTGAAGGCGTATTTAAGAGGAAGATTAATGAACGTCAAGGAAATACTCCTCACATAAGTAATACTGAAACACTTCTACAACGGGTCAAATGGTTTAAAGAACTGAAGAATGAAAGAAAGTTTCAGCGACCACTAAAATTCTTCAAGCAGGACAAGGATATTTCTATAGGTGATACCATTAGCTGGAGCTAGATACCCAAGCTGAAGAAAAATGCAATAAGAAGAGAGTATGAGGTATAATATTTTAGAGTAATCAACGATATCAAATCATTCCCTTGGTGCGATGTAAAGATTGTGCAGAATCAAGATGATCAACTACGAGCTGAATCAATACAACCAACATGTCCTCAGATTTATCAAGTGATAAGCTAGAACTAGATTCAAACACCGGATGTCACACCCCAACCGATGGCGGAAACATCGGGGCGTGGCACTGAGCGAAACAGATTGTCCAGAAGTTTCCATAACAACTATAATTACCGATTATTTAATGCATCATGTCCCATACCATGACATAAAAGATAACATAATTATTACAGACAAGATCTAGTCAAATTGTTCTGTTTCGACAACTCAGATTTCAAATACAGACAAGTGTTTATTTGTTTCTAGACCTTTCCTAGCCTCGATTTCACAGCAAGCCAAGCATATAAACATCCTAAGCACTTGTCACATACGTTAAAGTAAAAGTCAATACACATAGTGTAAAGGTGAGCATACAAGTTTAATTGATATAATAGAGTTCGAAATCGATTACGCATAACCAGTACGTACACAACATGAAATGAAGCACGTAAGTTATCGACATGAACCTATCAATACCAATGACTGTGGGTTAACTGCCCAAGGCAGTTTGTAATACACTCTCACCACTGTGAGCCATGTAACAAATTGTCCTTAACAACCCTTGAGTAAACAGGTGCTGAGTCCAAACTATAGTACTATCGTTGCTAAGGCATGTAGACATCATTCCATGTGTAAACATAACAAACATGCATTCATTAAGTCACGTATAACATGCGGTAACGGTTAGCGTTAAAGTATTGCGTAGTGTGTTCGATGTGATTTAGTATAAGTAACGTATGTAACACCCAAAAGTGCGTAAAGCAAAAAGGGTTCGAGTATACTCACAGCGGTTGAATTAATGGATTGAAGGGAGCGCTTAGAGCAGATAATAGCCTGAACAATTATCGATAACATAAGCGAAGGTTGGTGCGCAAAATGGTGCGAAGTGTCAGGGGGTCGAACAGCAATCCGATCGGGTGGCCGTTCGCTCGGGTGGCCGTTCGCTCGGGTGACAATCCGTTCAGACGGTCATCCGGTCGGGTGACTATTTGAGTGGATTGTTACCTTGTTTTGGATGGATGTGTTTGTGTATGATGGCTTGTCTTTTGAGTTTTCGTTGTAGCATTTTAAAAATAGAGAAGTATCTCTACCTTTCAGGTCGGTCGATCGAACGGCTGTTCGATCGGACAACAATCCGACTGGCGAGGCTTCTCAGGTTGAGAACAAATTCACAGCAGGACGGTCACTCGATCGGATGGCTATCCGATTGGGTGGCAATCCGTTCGGAGTGAACATGTTGAAAATTATTGAGTCCCTAAACGTCACACGATCGGACGGTTACTCGATCGGATGAAAATCCGATCGGGTGGTAGTCTGTTTCAACGTTCAGATCCTTAAATAGTTTGAGAAAAATGGTTTAAGTATAGAACCAAGTGCAGCCCGATCGGACAACCGGTCGATCGGGTGGCAATCAGATCGGGTGGTAACCCGATCGGACGGTAGTCCGTTCCGACGATCTGATTGTTCTAACACTGGTTTCTGTTTGGAGTGTTGTAGTTTTGAATGAGACGTTTGATGTCTTGTTTGTACAACAGAACCCTTATCTCGTCCCAAGTGAGCTGGCCGGACAGGAATCACCCTGGTCCGAACAGTTCCCGGTTCGAGTTGGTTGTTCTTGTTTAAACCCGAAATCAACATCTCGTGGATAGAATCCAGATCTTGAACCAACACATCAACACGAAAGAGTAGAAGGTTAGAACAAGCTCCGATTCTATCGGTTTTGAGTGCATTGAGTGTAAAAGAGTTGAAAGAAAGTTGGAAAACCATCTTTCAATCCTTTTCACCATGAATATATTCAGATCTATGAAAGATCTTTGTTTATTTGTGTGGAAATCGTTCAGATCTAAGTTGTTCTAGGTGGATTGAAGCCAAAACATGAAGTTCATAAGAACACCATCATGACATCATCCTAGAACACCTCAAATCTAGTGATTTCACGGTTAAAAGTTAAGATTCAAAAGATAGAAAGGTGTAGGAGTGCGTGTAGATCAAGAAAGTACAAGATTTAGATGGAAAACTTACAAGAATCGTGAGAAATCTGAAGGAATAGCGTCTGGTTCGAGTGAGAGGGAGAGAGAGCTGTCAACATCAAATGATGTTGACAAGAGGGGTATTTATAGGCTTTCCATTAAAGGAAAGGGGCATAAGTGGCTGGTCGATCGGGTGGCACCTCGATTGAGTGGCAACTCGATCGGGTGCCAGCTCGATCGACTGGCCACTCGATTGGAGGGCACGGCGCGATGGGTTTTGTGATCTCGGTTCGATTGTCGAGCGTTGCGATGCGATATAGTTTCCTATTCAAATTAATTTTAATCCCCACTACTATATCAACATACAATCATCCTTATTTAACATTCGTTTAGCGTTTGCGATTCGATTGCGATTGAGTTTCGATCGCGTTTTGATTAATCACCTCACATAAACATAATTAAATATGCACAAGTAACACATAAGGCACACACACATAAGAATAGTATCCAGATTTCGTAATTCGAGTTGCGAGTGCGATTGCGATCAGCGATATAGCGATAAAACATGCGATAAATATCGAATACACCTCGATTATTAATAAGTACTCCACATAATACAACTAACGTAAAAACATAAAAGGATACAAGTCAAAGAAGTCAAAACAGGATTTGAGCAAGGAGTGACAGATCGCAATTAGCAATCTTGTCTCCCTTTGACTTCAATCTTGACTTTGACTATGCCTTTCGAAATACGGGGTGTTACAGCCTCCCCTAGTTGAGGGAATTTCGTCCCGAAATTAGGCTGAAGCCGTAACAAACAAATGAACTCTGCACCTCGTTTGCCTTTCGAAATACGGGTTGTTACAGCCTCCCCTACTTCACCTTCATGTCGCTTTCGAGTTCCCAAGTGAACTCTGCACCTCGTTTGCCTTCCCATCGGACTTTCACAATAGGAATGCGCGAGCGTCTGCGCTGCTTGGTTTGGCGATCCATGATTTCGACAGGCTTCTCCACGAAGTGTAGTGTTTCGTTTACTTGAAGATCTTCTAGTGGTACAATTAAATCATGCTCAGCCATGCACTTTCGGAGGTTCGAAACATGGAAAGTCGGGTGGACGTTATTAAGTTCCTCTGGTAGTTCGAGTCTGTAGGCGACTTTTCTGATCCTTTCCAGAATCTTAAAAGGTCCAGCATATCGAGGCGCTAATTTCCCTTTCTTGCCGAATTTGACCACACCCTTCCAAGGTGATACCTTTAGGAGTACGTAGTCGCCAACTTCAAATTCAAGGGGCTTGCATGGTCTATCGGCGTAACTTTTCTGACGACTCCGAGCTTTCAGTAGATTGTCTCGAATCTAGAGGACTTTTTCAGTCGTTTCTTGCAATAGCTCAGGACCGGTTAATTACGAGTGCCCGATCACGTGCCATACAATAGGCGATCGATATCGTCTTCCGTATAAAGCCTCAAACGGTGCCATTTGAATGCTGGAATGATAACTGTAATTTTACGAGAATTCAACTAAAGGCAGGTAAGCCTCCCAATTACCACCGAAATCTATGACACACGAACGGAGCATGTCTTCAAGAGTACAAATCGTTCTCTTAGTCTGACCGTCAGTTTGGGGATGAAACGCGGTACTTAGATTAAGCGTAGTACTGAGAGCCATTTGAAACGTTTCCCATAGACGCGAGGTAAACCGAGCATCACGATCAGAAATGATGTCGCGAGGCGTCCCATGTCGACAAATGATCTCATCGGTGTATATTCGGGCTAATCTTTCCACCTTGTAGTCTTCTCGTATTGGCAGGAAATGAGCTGATTTGGTCAAACGATCAACGACAACCCAGATACTGTCGTGACTTGATGGCATACGCGGAAGTTTCGTTATGAAGTCCATAGCTATACTTTCCCACTTCCACATAGGGATCGGGGGTTGTTTAAGTAAGCCAGAGGGTCATTGGTGTTCAGCCTTGACTTTCGAGCAAGTCAGGCACTTTCCAACATAGAGGGCGATATCTCTCTTCATGCCCGGCCACAAGTACTTGTAGCGAAGGTCCTGGTACATCTTGTCGGCGCCGTGATGAATAAAATATCAGGATTTGTGGGTTTCGTCCATCAAAATCTGTCGTAGATTGGTCCGCTTAGGGATCCAAATTCGGTCTAGAAAGTGGAATATCCCATTCGACTTATTCACAAGCTGGGCTCCATCGTGATAGATCCTTTCCTTCTAAAAGGTGCGCTCATTAAAACAAGCATGATGGGCTTCACGGATGAGGGTTTCGAGATCGTATTGGGCTTGGATATTTCGAATGCTGAGCAGATAGCTCCGTCTGCTGAGGGCGTCGGCAACGACATTTGCTTTGCCTGGGTGATAACGGATCTCATAGTCGTAATCGTTGAGAAGTTCTACCCATCGGCGTTGACGCATATTAAGTTCCTTCTAGTCAAAGATATGTTGTAGGCTCCTATGATCGGTGAACATCGTACACTTGGTACCATACAGGTAGTGTCGCCAAATCTTTAACGCAAAACAACGGCGTCTAGCTCGAGGTCATGGGTTGTATAGTTCTTCTCGTGGATCTTGAGCTGACGAGACGCGTAAGCGATAACCTTGTCTCGTTGCATGAGAACACAACCAAGGCCAAGGTTTGAGGCATCGCAATAGACTATAAAGTTGTCGTTTTCGTCAGATAACGTGAGGACGGGAGCATTGCAAAGCATATGCTTGAGGGTTTGGAAAGCAGACTCTTGTTCGGTTCCCCAAACAAAAGGCTTGTCTTTATGTGTGAGAGCGGTAAGCAGCACAGCGATTTTAGAGAATCCTTCGATGAATCGACGATAATAGCCCGCTAGTCCGAGAAAAGAACGGACTTCAGACGGGTTCTTCGGAGTAACCCAACTTTTAACTGCTTCAATCTTCGCATGATCCACATGAATACCTTGACTATTGACAATGTGACCGAGGAATTGAACCTCCTCCAGCCAGAATTCACACTTGGAGAACTTGGCATAGAGTCGATTCCCCTGGATTAGCTCGAGAACCAAACGTAGATGTTGCGCGTGTTCGGCTTTCGACTTGGAATAGATCAAGACATCATCGATGAACACGATGACGAAGCGGTCGAGATATGGTTTACACATGCGATTCATCAGATCCATGAAAACCGCGGGTGCGTTGGTTAAACCAAAAGGCATAACAACGAACTCATACTGGTCGTATCGAGTGCGAAAAGCGGTTTTGGGTATATCCTCCTCCTGAATGCGTAGTTGGTGATAGCCTGAGCGTAGATCGATCTTCGAGAAGCACGTAGCACCTTGTAGTTGGTCAAACAAATCATCAATTCGAGGCAGGGGATAGCGATTCTTGATCATCAGCTTATTCAATTCCCGATAGTCGATGCACATCCGGAACGACCCATCCTTCTTTTTGACGAAAAGGACTGGTGCGCCCCAAGGAGAGGTGCTCGGGCGAATGAAGCCTTTGTCAAGTAATTCCTGGAGCTGACTCGAGAGTTCACGCATTTCAGACGGAGAGAGTCGGTAATGAGCTTTGGCAACAGGGTTTGCTCCAGGAATAAGGTCGATACGAAAGTCGATATCACGACTTGGCGGTAAACCCGGAAGATCATCAGGAAACACATTGGGAAATTCACGAACCACGGGAACGTTTTTCACTACTGTCTTTCCTTTCATTTCCTTCTCTGCTACTACAATGTTAGCCAAGAAAGCTCTGTATTCCTTAGAGAGATACTTGCTAGCTTAGACACATGACATGAGCTAGAGACCTTCGAAGCAGTTTCACCATAAACACATAACAAATCACCATTCGCGAGCGAGAATCGAATCATTTTGTCGAAGCACACAACTTCAGCATGGTTTTCACGAAGAAAGTCCAACCCTACTATGACGTCAAAACTTCCGAGTTACATTGGAATAAGGTCGATTGGGAAGATGTGATTGTTGAGCTCAAGAGTACAATCACGAAGAACGGAATTGACGGCGACAGTTCTTCCGGTGGCGACTTCGACATCGAACGTCGAGGGGAGATGGGAGCGCTTATGATTAAGGAGCTTCTCGAATTCGAACGACACAAAACAGTTATCGGCTCCAGTATCAAACAAACACGAAGCATAAATACCATTCACAAGGAACGTACCATTGACCACATTGTTGTCAGCCTGGGCTTGGCGCGTATTGATGTTGAAAGTTCTGGCGCGGGCGGCTTGATGCTGTTGCTGTTGAGGCTGTTGCTGCTGCTGTTGCTAAGGCTGCTGCTCTTAGGGCTGTTGTTTCACAACCCTGTTTAGGCACATGTTTACGAAGTGGTTGGGATCACCACATGCGAAGCAGACTCTGGCGTTGATCACGGGTGCCTGAGCTGCCTGTTGGCCTTGAGGAGCTGGAAGTAGAGCTTGATGAGCAGTAGCTTGAGCTGGTGCTTGTCGGGGACCAGTACGGCAGTTGGCGGTGAAGTGGCCATACATATTGCAGTGCACGCAAAATCTGCAGGCGATACCCACCGGGTGATTATAAGTACATGTCGGGCAAGCAGGGTGGGGACCAATGTATGCACGCTTTGCAGGCGGTGCATAGGTAACTGGTGCTGATCGGTGCTGAGATTGCTGCTGAGCCGGTACGGCTTGAAGTGGAGCAGCAGTAGTAGTGACAGCACAGTTCTTGTTGCTGGAGCTGTTGTTGTTCTTCTTGCGACCCGAGGACTTCGATGATTGAGCGGTGGCGGTTTCGGCAGGTGCGGCGGTGGTAGCTTGGTGTAGGTTCTTCGAAGCTTTATCCCAAAAACCAGCATTGACGCGCTTGTCGTTGATTTCAGCAGCAAGCAAGTAGGTTTATTCGATTGTTGCTGGCTTGGCAGCATGCACGAAATCTGCAACACAATCTGGAAGAGCTCGAATGTACTTCTTGATTGTCATCTCCGTCGTTTTCACTTGGTCAGGACATATAATACTGAGCTGCTTAACGCAAGCAGTCAGAGCTGCGTTCTCTCCATCCTTCTGCTTGATATGCCAGAATTCGTCCTCCACCTTTTGGCGTTCATGGGGAGGGCAGAATTCATCCATCATAATGGCCTTCAGCTCTTCCCACGTCAGCTCGTAGGCTGCGTCATTTCCGCGTTTGTTCCTCTCGGCCGTCCACCAGTTTAGTGCGGGGGACTGGAAGACGCCGGTAGCATTCAGAGTACGGAGATTTTCAGGACATCCACTCTGGCGCAAAGTGACTTCGATGGAATCAAGCCATTGAAACATAGCCGTAGGGCCATCGTTGCCAGTAAATTCCTTTGGACCACAGGCTTTGAACTGCTTGAAACTAAAAGCCGTCTTCGGTGCATCTGTTCGAAACTCTTCAGATGATTTGCTAGCGTTCTCGTTCAGTTCACTAACAATCTGAGGAATTACTTTAGCGATCTGAGTGGCGGCGAGAGAGGCGAGTCGCTTGTTAGCTTGCTTTCGTTTCGTAGCGTGAGGGTGAAGTGATCCAGTGGACGACATTGTCTACAACAAGCATCGCCATAGGATTCAATCACTGTTTAATCGATTCTCACCTCGCACGCCTAGTTCTACTAAAGCTCAGGAACACGAACATGTAACACACAGGCACATAAACACAGATTCACATAAGCACAAAGGCACATAAGCACGTAAGGCACAGAATCACCAAAGCACAGAATCATATAATAACAAGAGGCAGTAAGAATACAGAAACCTATCATTCAAAGTCCGCGAGCGTTCGAGATTATCGATTGCGAATAAAATAGCGAGTAGTATAGTATAAGCGAATAACATAGCAAGCAACATAGCGTACGGTGGTTCCTCACGTAGTAGCGATTTGTCAGCGTTTTGAGGTAGAGCTACAGTGCGAGCCGTGTGTGTCGATTCAAATGAATAGCGAAAATCGAATAAATCACCAAAAATCGTAACACATAAATAGATAAATCACATAAAACACATAAACTTCATATAAAATCGACAAATGTCAGAGTCGGCAGTAGCGATCTCAGAATCGAAACACATAAAAATCAAGAAATAGACTGCCTGCGGCTATTAGACATCGACTAACCAAAGTGGTTCGACTATTCACAAGGATCTTTTGTACACACTTTGGCCTTTGGGACTGTGCTCTCGCCTCGAATTTGGGCGATCGGCATGCAACCTTCCAGTCATATCATGACTTCAAGTCTTTGGAGTCCGTCGAGACTTTGGTGAGAGTTTTGTAAAACCAAAATGAGGTCGGAACAAGTCGTCGAGATTCAGGTTTCACCCCTGACTTAACGACTTCGTTCCTGTTTTTGATAAAATAAAGGAGAATTTATTGTGTCAAAGTATGGATTTCACTCCTGATTCTTCACAATTTCTCCCATTTGTAGATAAAATGCGGGTTGAACAAGCAACTTAGTCCAGAGTTTGCGGCTTTCAGACCTAATCTCGACTTAATCGCTCGTTCATCTTTGAAAATTTGAGTGCAGTGATAGTGTAGCATAGGTGAGAATAGCGAGAAATAGCAAATGAGCTCGTACATAATCCCTACAGGATATGCAAAAGTCGGTTTGTTGGTACCTAACTATAGACTAGGTCGTTTCTAAGACATCGACCCGGACTAGGTTGAGTCTTGCCTAATTCCCTATAGTTATGGCTCTGATACCAATCTGTCACACCCCAACCGATGGAGGAAACATCGGGGCGTGGCACTGAGCGAAACAGATTGTCCAGAAGTTTCCATAACAACTATAATTACCGATTATTTAAAGCATCATGTCCCATACCATGACATAAAAGATAACATAATTATTACATACAAGATCTAGTTAAATTGTTCTGTTCCGACAACTCAGATTTCAAATACATACAATTGTTTATTTGTTTCTAGACCTTTCCTAGCCTCGATTTCACAGCAAGCCAAGCATATAAACATCCTATGCACCTGTCACATACATTAAAGTAAAAGTCAATACACATAGTGTAAATGTGAGCATACAAGTTTAATAGATATAATAGAGTTCTAAATCGATTACGCATAACCAGCACGTACACATCGTGAAATGAAGCACGTAAGTTATCGACATGAACCTATCCATACCAATGACTGCGGGTTGAGTGCCCAAGGCAGTTCGTAATACACTCTCACCACTGTGAGCCATGTAACAAATTGTCCTTAACAACCCCTGAGTAAACAGGTGCTGAGTCCAAACTATAGTACTATCGTTGCTAAGGCAGGTAGACAACATTCCATGTGTAAACATAACACAAAAGCATTCATTAAGTCACGTATAACATGCGGTAACGGTTAGCGTTAAAGTATTGCGTAGTGTGTTCGATGTGATCTAGTTTCTGTTTGGAGTGTGGTAGTTTTGAATGAGACGTTTTGATGTCTTGTTTGTACAACAGAACCCTTATCTCGTCCCAAGTGAGCTGATCGGACAGGAATCACCCTGGTCCGAACAGTTCCCGGTTCGAGTTGGTTGTTCATGTTCAAACCCGAAATCAACACCTCGTGGATAGAATCCAGATCTTGAACCAACACATCAACACGAAAGAGTAGAAGGTTAGAACAAGCTCCGATTCTATCAGTTTTGAGTGCATTGAGTGTAAAAGAGTTGAAAGAAAGTTGGAAAACCATCTTTCAATCCTTTTCACCATGAATATGTTCAGATCTATGAAAGATCTTAGTTTATTTGTGTGGAAATCGTTCAGATCTAAGTTGTTCTTGATGGATTGAAGCCAAAACATCAAGTTCATAAGAACACCATGATGACATCATCCTAGAACACCTCAAATCTAGTGATTTCACGGTTAAAAGTTAAGATTCAAAAGATAGAAAGGTGTAGGAGTACGTGTAGATCAAGAAAGTACAAGATTTAGATGGAAAACTTACAAGAATCGCGAGAAATATGAAGGAATAGCGGTTGGTTCGAGTGAGAGGGAGAGAGAGCTGTCAACATCAAATGATGTTGACAAGAGGGGTATTTATAGGCTTTCCATAAAAGGAAAGGGGCATAAGTGGCTGGTCGATCGGGTGGCAGCCCGATCGGGTGGCAGCCCGATCGAGTGGCAGCTCGATCGGCTGGCAGCTCGATCGACTGGCCACTCGATTGGAGGGCACGTCGCGATGGGTTTTGCGATCTCGGTTCGATTGTCGAGCATTGCGATGCGATAGAGTTTCCTATTCAAATTACTTTTAATCCCAACTGCTATATCAACATACAATCATCCTTATTTAACATTCGTTTAGCGTTTGCGATTCGATTGCGATTGAGTTTTGATTGCGTTTTGATTAATCATCCCACATAAACATAATTAAACATGCACAAGTAACACATAAGGCACACACACACACATAAGAATAGTATCCAGATTTCGTAATTCGAGTTGCGAGTGCGATTGCGATCAGCGATACAACGATATAACATGCGATAAATATCGAATAGACCTCGATTATTAATAAGTACTCCACATAATACAACTAACGTAAAAACATAAAAGGCTAACTACAAGTCAAAGAAGTCAAAACAGGATTTGAGCAAGGAGTGACAGATCGCAATTAGCAATCTTGTCTCCCTTTGACTTCAATCTTGACTTTGACTTTGACTTTCGAAACATGGGGTGTTACACTGGAAACCTCAAGAGCCTAAGCGCATAGTATCTAAAACTAAAATCAATCTGGGAACCAAAAAATTTACTGTCACATTGAAGTGTAGAAGGCCGAAGGTGTTACGTATAATACCATTTCACGAGATGGAGTAAGATTTCCGTAAATCTTTTAGATGATGGTATTACGAAGAAAAGACAGTGGATGCAGTGATAGTACTTTGTGATAATAAGAAGGATTGGAGAACGATTAGGGTTTATGATCCTATGTGGTTGGTGAACTTATATGCTAAAGAAATTGAGATGCTATATTTGAACAAGATCTTCTTTGCTGGCATTGATCGAGAACAAGCGATGCAATTTTAGAGAGTTATAAAGATATGTTTAGCTTTTTTCATTCTGGCAGAATGATGCCAAATAATTGGAGAGAGCTGGAGAAGAAAGAAGATGAGAAGGAATGAAAGAAGTTAGAAAAGATTGTTGAACGTACAAAGAAAACATCAATTAGAAGATACAAATACAAAAGACCGTTGCCAACTGATCAAAGACTGAAAAAAGCTTTGAGGACTATCAGAGAGAGTATAGAAAGAGGGTGTTTTGGATGAAAGACTGAAGAATTTTGAAGAACAAGAAAAGACTGCAGAATCAACCAAGGGGGAGTCTTAGTACATAATGTCTAAGGCCTACGTCTTAGTCAGAGTCTGTCTTGATTATAAGTAGCATAAATTTGAAGTTTAATTTTGTTTGCATTGGACTCATACACACGTATGAGGGCCAGAGAGTGTAGGAGTCATGCGCTAGATCTTCGAATGTCTATATATAGGTAGGACATGCGCATGAGCTCATAACTTTGGAACTTGTGTTTTGGAGAGCTTATACAAATGCTGTAACAAGTGGTCGTTATACTGCCCAATCTCTTAATGAAAAGATAAATTATGAAACTAGAAGTGTTCACGAGCTTTTAGACTGGATTTCGCACTTTCTAATTGCTCATAGATATCATATTCGTGTTATACAAGTCTATTCAAACACACAACGATCCTACAATGATAATCAATAAAGAAAGATGTACTCAATAAGTTTCCGTATATTGATTTTTGCAAAGTTTTGATAAAAGATACAAATGAAAAGCTCACAAAACCCTCTATTCAAAGTGTTTTATATCTAAGAGACTACTGCTGGTATTTATACACATCACACAGTAGTTCAAACGCAATGCCGAGGTCCAAATAACAAACCATGCATGTTTCCAAACAACCACATCTGATGTCTTTTTGATAAACCCTATATTGTTTGAATGATCATGACTAAGTTAAACGACAAGAGGATGTAGTTGGACTTTGGTCAACAAACACAAAATCAAACAAAAAATACAACTTTATTGTTTAAAGGAAGACCAGAACAAATACATAACGTTAAATTACAAGCTACAAACAGAAGTGCATCAACAACAGGATACTGCCAGATGGAAACCGAGTCGAGCACCATCATCGGGGACGAACCTGGCGACGGAGAGCATAAGCCGTTTAGCTGTCATCCACACCGGTTCTTTGAACCAACCTATCTAGTGGGTGTGTCGGATGACGAACCCATATTTGATGAAGATTGGATGCACTTCGATGAAAAGGAATATTACTAGGTGCAACTAGCTATTAATAGAGTTCCTAATCGAGAACAAGATGGAGATTGCAAGTCATTGTGGATAGAGATGATGGAGTACACGGAGTCATCTGCGCCTATTTTGATGACTTTTTCATAGGTGAAAAGCTTGTTGAAGATCGTTATATAATGGCTAGCGTTGGAGCTCAATCACAGTTAAATGTAATCATTTCTTTCATGCAGAAAGACAAACTTGAATTGCATGTTGACCCATGAATTTTCAAAAGGAGGATGATTCGATTAAATCTTCTATGTCAACGGATTTTTGTAAGGGAGATAATATTCAAATAGGAGAAAAGATTTCTTTATCTCTACACTTCCGTCATGAAAATTCTACACATGGGCCATATAATCCTTATAAAAAAACTAAAAGCACACATGAGAAAATACATGGAGTTTATGTGGGAACCTAACAAAGCCCACTGAATACTACATTTATTGCTAAAAATTGCAAAGAAGCTGATGAATTATATGAGTGCACGAGTCCTTTGCATGCTTCATGTGGAATGCATGGAAACTTGGATATGTTTCCAAGTGGGAAATCCAGTTTGGATATATTCAAATCGAATACTAGTCCCAAAAAATGTGAAGAAGATGTTAAAATCAAATTTCCATGTAGAGTAAACTAGAGACGGTCCAATGCTTCATTTGATCCGGGTGTACAAGTCTAGAGTTGGGCAAGACAAATCTTGACATTGAATTGTATAATCAAAGGGTCGTGATAATTAATCAGAATCGGGTCAATGTTCCTTTTGATCCAGGTGATTTGGTCCGAAAGCAAAACTCGAGGACGAGTTTTTTTTTTTTTGGAAGAGGGGGGGGGGGGGGGGGGGGTAATGATGCAAGAATATCTACAAGTTTAAATTGAAGATAATTTTTTAATATTTATTTATTTGAATTTTAATCTTTATTTAGTTTCCTATTTGACTTGTAATTCCCAACTATTAAATGGGATCTTGGACTTATTGTTCAGTTCGTTTTTGGTTGATTTATAATTGAAAAACATTGTTCTTCGACCTCTTGGTTTCCTTTGAGTATTCGATTAACTATTTGATCTTGAGCCATTTGATTGCAAGCGAAACTGCATCATTTATAGTACGTGAAATACAGTTGCGACAACAATTGCAGTGTGTGTTCCTGATTTTCATACAGTTCCAAACCTTAATGTGTATTCTATTTACAAATGTATGTGTATGTTGTAACAATTAATCATAAATATATCGATTACTTTTATTAGTGCACACATGATCATACCAAAAGGTAAATTACACAAAACATAAACGATTTAGGAAATGAAAATATGGCATAGCATCTCTGGTTACATTGATAGCTGCTTCATTAAATCTTTTCACGGGCAATGTTTGTTTCGACCAGGTCCACCGAAGAAAATGTAGCTGCCCCAATCATCAGCGATGCCGTTCACAATATCATAGCAACTCTTTTGCGTAGTGTAGGTGTAGAGGTTTTGAGGAGTCGTTAAAGTGTTGTTATCATTGACTGTTAGAATATTTTTTATAAAACTTGCTTTCCCAAACCCTTCTTGAGGGAAATAACCACTGCCCATTTGGGTAGTTGTATGAAGACCGCCTGAGCGTCGATTAATCACCTCCCCGCCCCATTCCACAGATGATGCACTCTGACTTAAGTATGAAAACAATGAGGCTGGCCTGTATCCTATAACCTTTCCATCTGGACCATCCCCAAGTTTCATCCACCAGTCCCCTTCTTTTCGGTCCTAACAAAAAATGGTATAAATTAAAAAAAAAATTAGAACAACTTCCTGACAAGAGAATCATAGATTCTGAGTACAACTTCCTTTTAACCCGATATATGATGCGTGTTCGTGATTTTAGTGTCAATGTTCATCTTGTGTAATTGGAATTAACATATATGTACCAATGGGAATTTAAACTATGATACGATGCAAGCGAGTAGGTGCTGAGTGCACATTTGTAAGTTTGATTTTGATAAATATTAAGAAATAATTTATATTGTTTCTATCATTAAGTACTAGATTTATTTATTAGTTTTAATTCCTAATTGTTAATTCATAGTTATGTATTATGTGGCATGATTTATATAACAACAAGGTATTATCAAAATTCTTCGTGTCGAATCTCCCCCCGAAGTGTTCGTCTCAAGATCTAAAGGAGGTACTGGGAAGATATGGTCGATATGAAGGTTCATACATCGCTAGGAAGCTGGATAAATGGGGAAAAAGATTCGCTTTCGTCTCGTTTTCAGAAGTCAGAGACATCATACGGTTGGAGGAAGAGTTATCGGACGTGTGGATGGGTTCGTATAAGTTGTTTATCTCGATTGCTCGTTTCGTGGATGGTGAGAAGGTGTTCAGGCCGGTTAATATTCAAAGGGAGAAGACGACAGTAACGAATGATAAAAGCCATGCAAACCCTAGTTGTGAAGGTGCAGATGGGAACGGATCTTTTAATGCGAAGGTAGGTAATGGTCGATCTTTTGTGGATTCTTTGTTGAACAGGAATAAGGTGGATGTGCTTAAAGTGGATGATTCGGTTGAACGTTTCGCACATTGGAACGGTTGTACTCTTGCTGGAAGGGTGGTGAACTTCAATACTCTAGGCTCCTTGAAACACTTGATTCGTAAGCAGGGTTGGATCTCATTGGATATAAAGTACTTAGGAGGTTTATCTGTTGCATTGGTTTTCTATGATAAAGGTGATGCGGATAATTTTCTTAATGATAAGAGTTTGTGGTCTGTGTGGTTTGAGTCTCTAGACTGGTGGACAGCCAATTTTAGTGTGGAGGAGGGTCGCATTGCATGGCTTCAAGTGCATGGGATACCGGCTCAGTTGGCTCTAGACCAAGTTTACGATATGATCGGTAGTAGGCATGGTAAGGTGGTTCAATCGGCTTCGTTGTCAGGTGATGATAATAATTTTTCGTATGCGCTTATCGGTGTGCTGAGTAAAGAGTGTAATAGGATTGTGGACCGAGTTGATGTTAGTTGGAGGGGTAAAAATTTCTATGTTTGGGTTGATGAAGATGTAGGAGAATGGATCCCGGAGTGTGTAGCGGAGATTGATGATGATGAGGGTTCGTCTATACCACAGGAGGAGAATGACGATCAATGTATGTTTCCTGTTGAGTCTGACAACGTTATTGGTGCAGGAGGGAGAGGTTACAAGGGCTGAGGTTTTGAGTAGCGATGCTATTGATGTGGAAGGGAATGCACAGGACTTGGGTGTTTCAAATGGAGATGGTGGTGTGGATGATTCGGAGGTGTCACATGGTGCTCATATGGCGGCATCAACGGGTAGAAAGAAGTTTCGACGTAAATCATTGTTTAAAAATAGGAACGAGGGTAGTGGTTTCTCTTGAACGACCGAAGAAAAGACCGAGGGAGAATAACGACATGTTTGGGTTGGATAGGTTGATCGGCATCTTCTCAGAAGCTACTGAGACGGATGTTAATACTGAACAGGTTTGGGGAAGACACTTTCCTAACCCCGGATCTGAACCAAAGAGCAGCCACTAGTACTACGGAGTTTGACGGTAGAGGTTTGGGTCATACCGAGGAGATTTTTCCTCAAACGCTCACACAGCAGCCGATTGAGGTAGAAGCGTTGAAAACTGTAGAGTTAAGTAGAGCGTTGGGGTTGGAAAATTTGGATGATTTTGTTCCGAATATTAAAGAGGTATTACGTAGTGAAGGTTATCAAGACGTTGATCAATGAATTCCATCTCTTTGAATGTACGTGGTATAGGGAATCCTGGTAAAGCGGATTGGGTTCGTAGTCTTCGGGCTACGAACGAGGTTAGTTTTTTATTGTTACAAGAAACTCAATTTGGCTCTTTGGATACGGTGGATATAGGTCGTTTTTGGGGGTTTGGGGATTTTAATTTCGATTGGGTTCCATCTACGGGTAGATCGGGAGGGCTTTTGTCGATTTGGGATCCCAAAGTGTTTGTTATGGATAGGGTGGTCAAAAACTCTAATTGGCTTTGTGTTTCCGGGGTGATCAAAGGGAGTGGTTGTCCATTTCATATGCTTAATGTGTACGCTCCTCAAAACTTAGTAGCTAAACGTCGGTTGTGGGAAGATGTTAAACAGATGGTTGGGGAGGGGGTGGTAGATGGATTGTGGCTGGAGATTTTAACTCGGTTAGATATGCGGAAGAAAGACGTAACTCTATTTTTAATACGGTTGAGGCTAATGAATTTAATGATTTTATAGATGAGTCCGACTTACATGAATACTCCTTGAAAGGGAGGCGCTTTACTTTTGTTGAAGGTAACAAATTAAGCCGTATTGATAGGATATTTGTGAGTTGGGAGGTTTTTATGGAATGGCCTTGTGCAGAATATGTAACGCTTGAGAGGTATAAATCCGATCACAGTCCTTTGTTGCTGAAAACGGGTTCGAGAAATTTCGGTCCTAAACCTTTTAGGTTTTATAATTCTTGGCTTGGTCGGGAGGATTTTGATTTGGTGGTTAAAAATACGTTAGAAGACGGGTGTTTTTCTGGTAATCCGGATTCGGTTTTGTTATTAAAGTTTAAGGCTTTACGTAAAAACATCACTAATTGGGCGGTTGGGGTTAAGGCGTTTGAGTTGGAGGAGCGTCGGGTTTTGGAAGGTGAATTTAATGGTCTTGATCAAGCTTTGGAATCTAGAGCGCTAAATGAGGAGGAGGTATGGTCGTTGACAGAAATTAAGCGTAGAATTGCCGAGCTAGATGAGTTTAGACATCGTGACTTAAAGCAAAAGGCTAGGTGTAATTGGGCTACTCATGGGGACGATAACTCCCGGTATTTTCATGGTTTCATTAACAAAGGTAAGGCGTCTAATCATATTCCCGGGTTTGAGGTTAATGGGAGGTGGGAGACGAACCCGGTTATTATAAAAAAAGAGGTTATGGGTTTTTTTCGAAAGAAGTTTAAGGAATCTATGTGTATTCGGCCGAAATTGGTATGCTATGGTTTGTCTGTGTTGACTAGTGAGGAGGCCGACGACTTGGTTGCTAGTTTCTTAAGTCCGGAAATTAAGCGTGCGGTAAATGACTGTGGTGCGGATAAAGCCCCGGGTCCTGATGGATTTAATTTTAGATTCATTAGGCATTTTTGGAGCTTATTCGAGTCCGACTTTCTTGCTATCATGGGGTATTTTCATGAGGTGAGACGGTTCAGTCCGGGGGTTGGGTCTTCTTTTATTACATTGATTCCTAAGACTGGTGATCCCTCGAATCTGGGGGACTTTAGACCGATCAGTCTTATTGGAAGTATTATTAAAGTGGTTTCTAAGGTGTTGGCGATTCGTTTGAAGTCAGTTTTGGGTCGTATTGTTTCTGAGCATCAGTCGGCCTTTCTATCCGGGAGGTATATTCTTGATGGTCCTCTTATGATAAACGAGGTTATTACTTGGGCAAAGAAGAGAGATAGAAAGATTTTTCTATTCAAGATCGACTTTGATAAGGCGTATGATAATGTTAATTGGGAGTTTTTGTTATCTATTATGGATCAAATGGGTTTCCCCGAGGCTTGGTGTGATTGGATTCGTGGCATTTTAGTCTCTTCTAGAGCTGCTGTTCTAGTAAATGGGTCTCCTACCTTCGAGTTTGGATGTCAAAAAGGTATTCGTCAGGGTGATCCGTTATCACCTTTTCTTTTTATTATTTTGATGCAGGCTCTCTCGGGGATGATGAATCAGGCGTGTGATATTGGTGCGTTTCATGGTGTCAAGCTTCCTAACGATGGACCAACCATGTCGCATCTTCTTTATGCGGACGATGCTATGATTATGGGGGAGTGTTCGTCTTTTAACTTCAGTAACATGAGACGTATTCTTCGTATCTTTTATTTATGTTCTGGCTTGAAGATTAACCTACACAAATCGGTCCTTTATGGTGTGGGTGTCGAAGACGCCGAGATTGTTGGTATGGCCGAGGAGTTAGGATGCAGGCAGGGTTCCATGCCTTTCTCGTATTTGGGCATCAAGGTTGGGGCGAATATGAATAGAGTGACGAATTGGGAACCGGTGGTGTCCACGTTTAAGCGTCGTCTCTCGAAATGGAAAGCTAATACACTCTCTATTGCCGGTCGTTTAACGTTGATAAAGTCGGTGTTAGGAAGCCTACCAACGTATTATTTTTCACTTTTTAAGGCTCCCAAGAAGGTTATTGGTGATCTTGAAGGTTTGATGAGACGTTTTCTTTGGGGTGGTTCGGAGGAGGTCCGGAAGATGAGTTGGGTTTCGTGGGAGATTGTCACTAAACGGGTTGTAGACGGGGGGTTGGGGATAGCGCCTCTTGAGGTTAATAATAATGAAATGTTAATCAAATGGCTTTGGAGGTTTCTTAACGAGCCTAATGCCCTATGGAGAAAAGTGGTCACTTCCATTCATGGTTCTTCTAGGAGTTGGGGTATCGCTCCGTGCAACAACGCTATTCCGGGCGTGTGGAAAAATTGTGTCAGTTTTTGGAATAAACACAAGGTCGAGGGGGTTGGTATAAATGTTATTATTCGTGGAAAGCCTGGGGATGGTAGACGTATTAGATTTTGGCTAGACACGTGGTTGGGGACCGAGCCTCTTAAAAATGCTTTCCCTTTACTGTTTGCGCTCGAGAAGTCTAAAAGGGTCCTGATTCATCTACGGCTGAAGTTCAATGGGGGCAAAAGAACTATTTGTTGGGAGTGGTCTAGAATTCCTTTTTCTCCAGAAGAGATTCAGGAGAAGTCTTCGTTGGAGAATTTATTACATGCGGTGATTTTGGATGGTAGAGAGGACACATGGGAGTGGTCGCATGGGGCTTACAGTGGGTTCGAGGTGGCGGCTGTCAAGAGTTGGTTACGTGGGGCTCCGGTTAGTGATGCTCCTTTCGAGTTCTGTTGGAGTTCGTGGGTGCCGACCAAATGCAATATTTTTATGTGGCGTGCGTTTTTGGACCGTCTTCCAACCAAGTTGGCCCTTGCTCGTAGAAATATTGTCGTTGGCAATCTTTTTTGTGTTTGGTGCGACGCGTATGATGAATCTATCGAGCATGTTCTTACAGGTTGTTTTATAGCGATGGGGGTTTGGAACGAGATTTCTACTTGGTGCAAGATTCCTAGACCGTTCGTTTTTCATGTTAACGATTTGGTGCATTTGCATGAGCATAGTGGTGTTTCGGGTGTCAAGAAAACGATTCTCCATGGCATTATTATAATTACTTGTTGGAGACTTTGGAGAGCTAGGAACGACAAAGTGTTTAATAGTAAAGATCCTAATGTGGTGGAACTGGTTGCGGAGATCAAGTCCTTGGGGTTTCTATGGTACAAATATAGGTTTAAGGGTGGGGTTGTGGATTGGACTCGTTGGTGTATGTTTGATGTAATATGAATGGTTGTACGTTGTTTTTTCGGTTTTCGGCTTCTTTCTCCGTCTTGGAGATAGTTGTCGGTCTTGGTTGGTGTTAATGAAAGTTAATTTTCAAAAAAAAGCTACATATAATAATTTATATTCAATTAAAACATAATAAATGATATATTAAATCAAAACATATCATCAATAAATTTAACCGGAAAGACTTATTTTAATGGTATTGTAAATTGAAGAAGATTGAGCATGGGTTTTTATGAGATTGGAATGAGTCATAACGGGTTTTAAAAAGTTGCAAGTATATTAAGAAGAAGTTGGATTTCTATTTAAATTTTAGCGTTAAGATAAGTTTTTCGTGCTATTTTCAACTTTCAGCCTCAAAAAATCAATTTTAAAATTTATTAGTGCAGTAATGTTGTTATTTGATGCTTTGTATTATAACACAACGGATTAGGTTCAAACGTGAACATTTTCTCCAGCGTGAACTGCGTGAACTGATCTGGGCCCTTGATTTTTATGATCTTGAGATTTTAAGTCAATGGCATGATGGTAATTATTTGATTAATTGTTACTATTTAATTAAATCAATAAGGGTATATTTGTAATTTCCATTTTAAACTAATTCCATAAATCTCGTTCTCTCTCCTATTCAATCTTTCTTCATCTTCAAACTTTCTCTCTCACCTCCATCAACCAGATCTGAGAAAATCAACATATTCCAACTTTCTTCAACCTCCAACTCTCTCTCACCTTCATCGGAATCGAAGAACTCGCCGGCATCAGAACAACCATCGTTTCTCCTCATCACAACTCTCAGATCTCGCTTTTTTTATCGCCGTCTCCATAAACACCATAGATCTGGACGGAACCCTAACTTCTCCTCCCCCGCCACCACCACCACCACCTCTTGTCGTCGCCCTTCCATCCTATCGACATCAAACAGAAGCACTGTTCAGGTTCGTCTTAAACCCTAGTGTAATCGTATATCGTATCAGGTTTGATTCTATGAGCAATAAGTTTAATTAATTGTTTGTTTTTTTGTTTCTGGTTTGTAGATCTTGAATGTCAATCGATTCTAGAAGAAATCAACCGAGCTGAAACCCCTGGGAGAAAATGTCGCATACATGAATTTATGTATCATTATATAATTCTCCGGCGATCTGATGACACGACCTAATATGTTGGGTTTAAAAAAATATATACTTAGGATGATGACACGACCTAATAATAAGTTGGGTTTAATTCCTTTGAAGAAATGCGTTGGTCTTATTGGATAGGTGGGATGTATTCAAAACTTCATATGTTTATATTTATTGTTTCTAGAAACTTGGCATGATAGACTTTAAACCAATATTGAAAATCTATTAAAATCTATATATTCTTTGTCAAAATTGGATTCTCTTATTTTTGAAAATCTATTAAACCTTTATATTCTTTGTCAAATTTGGATTCTCTTATTTTTGAACATGTGGCGTGCCAAAAATTTAAACCTTTATATGTTTTTTTTTCAATTTTTTGATGTTGCTCTGTTTTTTAATGCGATGTAAACATGTGTATTCTGATTTTACTCTGTTTAAATGCGATATACACAAGTGTATTCTGATTTTGCCCTCTTTTTATGCGATGTACACATGTGTATATCGTCTGTTTTTGTGATATCTCAGAATTTTTTTTGTATTGAATGTTGATGTACACCTGTGAATTACTGTACACATATGTACGATGCTGAGTACACATGTGTACTATTCTATTTATATCCAAGTACACATGTGTATACCGTTGAAATATGAAGGTTACGTGGATCTTAAAAATCAAAATTTGAATTCTGGTGATTAAATCTGAAATAAAAATTAAAAATGAAATATGGTGAGTTGTTGTTTGTTTTGATAATTATCTTTTTAATAAATAAAACATAATGTGAATAATGAATTTAAATTAGGAAAGATGTAACTTAATTCAATTATTAAAATAATGATTTAAATCTAATTTTTTATATAATTACAATCCTACCCTTAACAACTAAAATGGAAATCAAGGGTCCAGATCTGTTCACGCAGTTCACTCTTGGGAGGTTGTTCACGCTGGAACCCTACCCATAACACAACACTAAAAAACTGAAATTAACACCACTAAAAAATTGTTTTGTACTAGTGATACATGTCTTGAAATTCAAAATGGATTTGAAAATCTTGGTTTACACCTATCTCCTAAGATACTGGATAAAAATCGCATGTAAATTTTATGGGAAAAAAAAACCCTAAAAAGTGGACCTAAGGGTGTCCGGGGCACCAAGCGGGGACCTCATCGGTGACCACCTTCCCCGATCGGGAACACCGCCGCCATCGGTGCGGGGACCCGATTCGGGGGGTGGTTTCGGCACATGTCCACCGGTTTGAATTTGGCACGATAATTGAGGAACGGCTCTTTGAACGGTCATAAACAAAAAAAAAATTCATTTTTTATACAAATATAAATAACCACACCCACTTATTTACACTCTCATCAAACCACACCACAACTTTACTTATTTTTTATACTCTCAAACCACACCCACTTCAAAAAAATTTTATATTCTCAAACCACACCCACTTCTCAAACCGAGCAATGGAGAACCAACCCCGCGAAGCCAAGAAAAAAACTAAGGGACGAGGCAAGCAACCGTCTCGTGGTGGTTCAAGCGGTGCAAGTGCACAATCACAACCCCCTTTCGGATATACTCCACAACCCCCGTTTTTTTTCCAACAACCTTCACACCCCTCCTTTTACAACACCCAAGCAACCAACCTTCAACCCAATTTCGGCTATGGTTTTCAAAATTTGTTATCAATGGATGCTCCTCCTCAATCCCCCGCCTTCGACCCATATGGTTTTCGTTCCCCACAATTTCCATCGGTCCAAGAAAATGTTGAACGTCCTCTACCTGTTTGGGACGATGAGGTAGTGCCCGAAACTCAAAATTTGGGCGACGAGGACGATGAATATAATGTGGATGAAGACGCGGGCAACGAAGAAGATGACGCTCGGGATAAAAAGGGAAAAATGACGAGCGAAAAAATGGACAAAGGTCCAAGAAGAGGCGTTGGCGAAGGCGTGGGTATATTGCTCTACCAACAAAAAGAAGGGCAATCAACAAAACCGCGATAGTTTTTGCCGTAATATTTTAAATCATTTTAACGCCACCGTTGGCGGAAGTAACCGGACCGTGCATCAAGTACGGTCTAAATGGGGCCCGATGCAGACGAAAATAAACTTTTTCAACGGCCTATACCAACAAGCGGTAAAAGTTATATTTTTTAACATTGTATATTTTTTAATTTTCTTTACTAAGTTCATATTTTTTTTAACACTTATTATTTTATAATATGTAGGATCGCACATGAGGAAGCGGAGTCAAGGATCTCGACGTGATGAAAGTCGCTTTAAGAGAATTTAAAGATAGATTTCCGAACGGTTTTCAACATATCGAGGCGTGGGAGGTCCTTCGAAAACACGACAAATGGGCCCAAGTCCCATTGTTGGGTGAGGAAGGGGAAGGTTCGGGACATAAAAGAAAGCCCGTTGAGGTGGACCCTTCCATACCCGATATGAACGAAGACCCCTCGCCACAAAGAGCACAACGACGAGACAAGCGTCAAGCGACATCGTCCGAGGGAAGCTCGGCCGAGTTGGCGGCACAATTCAAAGAGTACACCGCCATGAAATAAAAGAAAAACGCGATTGAATATAAGGCGGTTGAATTGAGGATGAAAAGAGAGGCGCAGACTCTCGAGCTCATATCGGAACAACGCGAGACGATGAAAAACTACAATTACGATCGAGATATGGAAATATTCATCAAGCCGCACGACGATGCTCCGCCAAGTATGTTGCCGTTCATCATCGCCCGAAAACGCGACATCGCTAACAAGTACGGGTGGCCGTGCGATTTCTAAAATTATTATTTTCTAGTTTTAATTTAATTTTTATTTTCTAGTTTGAATGTAATTTTAATTTTCTAGTTTGAATTTAATTTTTATTTTTATTTTCTACTTTGAAATGTCTTTTGTTAAATTTTATTTAATTTTTATTAATATTTTTTTATAAACATGCATAATTAAAAAAAATAAAAAAAAATACCAAGTCCCCTAATAGGGGAGTGCCGCCATCAAAATGGGGTGTTAGGGAAGTTTAAGAGATGAGTTGACGTGGCACTAGCTGGTTGGTGGTGCGTAAGAGAGGGGACTCCCCTCTTAGGGGAGTGCCCCTCTCACCCTAAGTTTGTATGCATTTTTGTACACTTAAAAAAACATGGATATTATTATAATATTGATTTTATCCGTATCGGTTATTGTATGCATTTTTGTACACTTAAAAAAACATGGATATTATTATAATATTTTGGGATTTTATCCGTATCGGTTATTGTATGCATTTTTGTACACTTAAAAAAACATGGATATTATTATAATATTTTGGGATTTTATCCGTATCGGTTATATTAAATAACTGAAGTATAAAATTGGCATATGTATTCGCCCATGAAGAAGTAATCTAAAACTATAGGAGATGAATAATTAGGAATTTGAAGAAATACCTTCCATATAATTATGGTGAAACCATATTGAGAACCGTTAAAACGTGAAATAGGAGACATGCTGGCCTCAATTGCAATTTCATTGCTGGTTTGAATGAAGCCGGAGCATTTAAGATTGTAACAGCCTGTTGTTTGATAACCATCACTCTGCACAAAATATAATTGATAAATTTAAGCTCTTAGTTGTGTGAAGATAGATATTATACAGTATATACAAACTAGAGTAAACTGCAATTTTACCCCCTGTGGTTTAGGTCAATTGGCACTCTGACCCCTCTAACGAAATAATTGCAATTTTACCCCCTGCCGTCAGTCAATAGTTATTTGACTGTTATAGGTAGGGGTATTTTGGTAATCTTACCCCATATTTATTATTATTATTATTATTATTATTATTATTATTATTATTATTATTATTATTATTATTATTATTAAAATCAAATTATCATCATCATCTTCAAATAACCAGATCCATCATCATCATCTTCAAATAACCCAGATCCATCATCATCTTCTTCAAATAACCTAGATCCATCATCATCATCTTCAAATAACACAGATCCACTTCAACGATTCTTCCTGATCTGCTCGATTGCTTCCTGATCTTCAGGGGAAGTTTCAGCACCACGATCAAGAGGAGCAATGTCGTCAAGAAGCTCCCAGATCCACTTCTACGATTCTTCCTGATCTGCTCGATTGCTTCTTGATCTTCAGGGGAAGCTTCAGCACCACGATCAAGAGGAGCAATGGCGTCAAGAAGCTCCTGTTTAATGGAGCTTGCATAGAACACTTAAACCCAATAAAAAACCACCACAACCACCTCCATCGGCTTAATTCCATGGCCTTATCCACTCCCTCAACCACCGTAACCACTCCTCCTCACCACCTCCCACAACTCTTCCACCCTCACTCCTCCCTCTCCGGTGTAAGTTTTCTGGCGAAACCCAGCACCTGCGGGCAGCAGCTGACACTAACACAATCACCCATCTTAAAATGGAGAGCCAATGTTTCTTTTTTCTCAGGCTTGTTGAACAAAACTAAGGATGCAAGCTCCATTAAACAGGAGCTTCTTGACGCCATTGCTCCAAATTGTTGTATGTTTTTGGGGCATCTTCTGTATCTATTTCATATTTGGATTGTATGTTAGATTCCCCTATCCCCCTATCCCCTTATATAATACATTTAGACCTCATGTGAGAAGGGTTCTTTTTGTTTTTGGTCAAAGTTTTGGTCTTCATGTTGTTTGCAGTTTGTTCATGATGAAAGTTGTGTGATTTTTGGTCAAAACATTGAGTAAAGACTCTGCAAGATTGGATCTTTATGATGTTTTGTGGTCTTTATGAGATGGGTTATGTGATTTGATTGTTTTGATGATGATGATGAGGGGGAAGTGAAGTTAATATGTTGTTGTTAAAGTTGTTGATGTAGAAAGGAATTGGAGTATGACCACCATTGAAGAGAAACTCAACAGGTGTGAACAGTGGGGCACACACTTTACTTGAGGAAATGAAATTGTTGAAGGAAATGCAGGACCATCATATACATTTCTCATATACATTTTGCAAGATTTGGAAACTTGACTCAAACCCTGTATGGTCAGAACCCACTCAAAATTAGTTGATAAATTTTGTGGTTTGAAAACAGGGGTAACTCAAGTAAGAGGTAAGATCACAGGGCTTAAACCAGGTCCTCATGACTTCCATATTCATGCTCTTGGTGATACCACCAGTGATAGTTGTGGAGGTGGTGGTTGGTGGGGGAGATGGTGGTGGTGGTGATAGGTGGTGGCAGTGGTGGTTCATGGTGGTGGTGGTGGTGGAGGGCTTATGAGAGAGGGGGTAATATTGCATAGTAGAACAAACCATAGGGGGTAATATGAAATGGTAACATAGTCATTTCACATTCCATTTAACAGATCTGTTAACTTATTTGACGGCAGAGGGTAAAATTGCGATAGAACATCAACGTTGGGGGGTAAAATTGCAATTATTTCGTTAGAGGGGGTCAGAGTGCCAATTGGCCTAAACCCTAGGGGTAAAATTGCAGTTTACTCTACAAATTAACATAAACTTACAGTCCAGTAGATGAACATCCTGGTGTTAGTGTCTCCGCGTTCTGGATCAACCTGTTGTTATATAAATTCAAAGATTTAGATAGTTTTAATTATTTAATAATTTTGTTTTGTTATGCTTGGAGGATATGAAAGTTGAAAACATGTTTACTTATTTGATACAAGAATTTAAATGAAGAAGGAACTCACTTGCCAACCAGCTTCAATGGTATTCAAATCTGAATCAGAACCTGATAGTATCCATAGTTGACTCAAACTAAATTCATTATGTTCTTGAACATATGGGTTCCATACATTAAATGTTGCTTTTGCTCCATAAAATAGCCCATTAGTATATGCAATTGCATACTAACAGAAGTTCAAATTCAAGATCAGGAAAATTATATAAACAAGATGTGGAGTACAATTCTCTATTTATCTACCGGACTAAAGAGGCTTACCTCATGGTCCTTGCTCACATTAGTGACTTCGGGATTCATGGAGCTCGGTCGAGCAACGGGAAAACTCTTCTTCTTCCCATAACTTTTGATGGAATCTGCACTTAGTACGTCTTTTATTTTTGTTCTTACGACGGGGATAGTCCCTTTTGGGCATCTTCCATTTGAATGCCACAATTGAGTGATTGCTTCCTCTGAAGATGATGTATCAATGTTGATGTTGTCATCCGTTACCCAACCTGGAAGATAGTTTGGCCTCATCTATAATCAAATAATAATTTTGCAGATCAGAATATGCTCATGGTCTCTTTGTAAGGGTAATCCGGATCAGTCACTCATATCTAATAGTTAGTGGATCAAATATGCAAATACTCAAAGGTCTATGTTTATGTTTTATGTGTCTTATGTAGTTATTGTTAGTAGAAGGGTCAAGGGCTTAAACCCTCAATTGTATGGCCGTAGGTTGAAGGGATGCAACGGTAGTAAAGGGTCACGTCGTTTCGTCCTTGTATATATGTATGGATGTACAACTAGTCAAGGTTAAGAATTCCTTGTAAAGTATAGTTGTAAGTATTATTGATTCTCAGTTTTGTGTACATAATCTGGTAACACTCTTGGTCTATAGGCATCATGTACCCTACACCGCATGAGGAGAAAAGAAGCAAACCTTAATGGTATGATTTTTGAGAAGCGGGTGATCGAAAGCTAGTTGATGAGAGATATGAACACAATCTATTGTATCACCATCAGGGCTCTGTTCAAAGAGTTCGTAAATTATGACGTTCAGTTAGCTAACATTCGACAAGAAGAATACTGAAACTAATGGGAAAGAAAGATAATAGACCTTGATAGATTTAACTGGACGTTTATTTAACAGGTTTAAATGCTTTAGAGCCTCAGCTTTCTCTATGGAGCTTGGATGCCTACTTTTGCTAGCATTACAGAAATGCGCCGCGGTGAACAAATGCAGGACCACCACCAAACAATAAAACAGCTTTACCTCCATCGTTTTGTTAAGAATACCCGTTTAATTTTCCTGAAAAATTCTAGTATCAGGTGCTACACTTGTGAATGAGAAAGGAAGCAAAAACAAACAAACATACCGATGTTTGGTTGCGTGTGGAGTTATGATGGGTTCGTCGCTATGGAAATGTAATCGGTTTATATAGGATTGAACTATGAAGAGTTATAGACTGTGGTTTATTATTTTTAGATAAATTATCATTAATAAATCAAGGAATGTTACCAATATGATTATTAATTTATTAGTTGACGTTAATTTAAATTAAAGAAGTATACGTCATTTCCCGCGTAGATCAAAATTATTTGGCATATACTATAGCTTCAGTCAACTATAGTTTTTGGCATGGATAATGGGACAAGTTGAGTTTGTGAATGTGTAAGCTTATCTTGATAAAAGGACTAGCAAATTTATTTCATTCATAAATTAAACCGGTATTAGATAACTTTTTGCAACCAAAATTGTGGGAATGAAGACCTTTATGTGTATGGTCTCATTTTGCACCGCTTTGCGATCATAGTTAAAAACCGCTTTTACAATCGTAGTATTATGACAACTAACTTTGAGATCGATAGCTTTACTATTGGTTTGGGACCGGATCTATTGTGCCCGGTTGGCGTACGCCATTTAGCTTCTGCTTTTGCAACCTCTTTTAGTTTCAACTTTTTTACCAGTAAATTTAGCAATCATATAGTGAGATATTAAATATTAATATCCAAATTTCACTAAATTTTACAAATGAACAAAATATCCAATCTAAATACATCAACTATTAATAATAAAATGAAGAAGGCCAAATAAGTAAATTATAATTCACCTTTTTAATTGGAACACCTTCTTCCGTTTCTAAGCACTTCGTTGTACATGTGAAGAAAAGCGTTAGATTTACGAAGTGTAACATTGCCCATTGTAATAAAAGATTCAAGATCCCTAATATTGACACACCCAAATTCTTTGAATCACATAAATTAACCGTACATATGTAATAGTAGGTAACGAAAGATTCAGGAACAGAATTGTAATAGTTACTTAACTATTACAATGTTTTAGGAGTATGTAAGTTTGTCGTTCAAAAAAAAAAAAAAAAACATGGCAACTCAACCGGACTTGGTCCAAACGCTATTCAAGTTAATCCAATTATAATCTTAACTTTCTTATTCTTAGACTGACCTCATGAATCAAGCAATCAAAAAGACCACTTCAAAAGTATCCTGAAATTTAATACTTTTGTAATATATGAATTGGCCGGTCTCTGCTCTGGTCTGCTGTCTCAACGGACACACCAATTAAATTCCTTATCCTCAATTCAAATACATAATATATTCTAGTCAATGGTTTGTGATGACACTCTGATAGCAAAATATACCTCGGAAGAATATTTCAAAAGTCAATGATATATGAAATAGAGTTCGTTATCTGAGGAAAAAACCTATGTATCTTCGCAGAAATAACAATTAAATCCTTAAGTTTACTTTATTTTGTGATAGATTCGCTTCTGAATGTCTTTTTTTCTTTTCTTTTATTTAATTATTATTAGGAATATTGCATTTAAATAATCCCAAGTATTCGTCGTTGGCAACAGTACCAACTTCAAAAATAACCACTAGCAGTCCTAACTACTGACATATTGGCCTCCAATGGACCCTGAGTAATAGAACCATAACGCCGTTAGTCTCTGGTCATCGGGAACCCGTTTTTGTCCAGAAATAGGTTTCTAAAGGTCCGATTTAGGGTTACAAAGAGGTTTGTGGCGAAAATGTTGAGTTTTCCGGCCAAAAAGTTGAGTTTTCCGGCGAAAAAGGAGTTTTCCGACGACTGTAATAATTTGGGCTTTTACTAGAAAAAGGTCCCCAAAGGTCCATAATAGGGTTACAAAGATGTTCAGGACAAAAATGTTTAGTTTTCCGGCCAAAAAACGTTTTCCGGCAACCGGAGACTAACGGCGTTAGGGTTCTGTTAGTCAGGGTCCATTGGAGGCCAATATGTTAAAAGTTAGGACTGCCGGTAGTTATTTTTAAAGTTGAGACTGTTGGCGGACAACGACGAATAGTTAAGATTGTTAAAATCCGATATTCCTTATTATTATTCTAAGGTACATGTTTCTTCCACCTACAACTGATTATGTAACTATCTTTTTTTTTATTGGGTAAATTACTTTTTGAGTCCCTGTGTTTTATGTGTTTTAACCACTTGAGTCCAAAAGCAAAAAGTTTAACGACCTCAGTCCCTATAAGCATTTTTCTTAACTATTTGAGTCCAAATTTCTAACACTGTTAGAATTTTTTTGGTTAAATATTGTTAAATGACCAAATTACCCTTATATATAAAATAAAACTTTAAGATCACCCACCCTATAAAATCTAAAAACCCTAAAAACCCATTTCTCCTTTTCCTAAAACTGTAGCCACCACCATTCCGGCAACTCCTTCCGCCACAAACATCCACCATTCCGGCAACTCCTTTCGCCACAAACATCCACCATGTCCAAATTACCCTTATATATAAAATAAAACTTTAAGATCACCCACCCTATAAAATCTAAAAACCCTAAAAACCCATTTCTCCTTTTCCTAAAACTGTAGCCACCACCATTCCGGCAACTCCTTCCGCCACAAACATCCACCATTCCGGCAACTCCTTCCGCCACAAACATCCACCATGTCCGACGTTGAGCACCACCGTTCCGATAAGAAGAAAAAGAAGAGCAAATCGACTCTGCTAATCGACTCTGCTTCACTCTGCTAACACCCCCCGCCGCCACCGAAGATTACTTGATCAAACCACAAAGCTTCACACCAGCAATCGACTCTGCTAATCATATCTTTCTCGTAAAACACCTTCAGATTACCTCAGATTCTCAAGGTCTTGTTCATGATTCTTTTAAACAATAATAATAGTTTTACTTATTATTATGTTTGAGTTTGGTGATTTGATTGCTCGTTTCTATTTTATTTGATGATGGAATGGAATTCGTATACGGCATTTTCAGTTGATGTGTATGATTGGCAAATTAGGGCTTAAGTTGCCTACTGTAGATCATGATATAAGGTAAAACGTTGATGGATTAGTTGGGGGTTACACTACTCTGCCTCTCTTTTGTTTTGAAATCTTGTGCGATAATGGTGGAATTGGAAGGATGTGGTCAAACCAGTGCAAAAATGGTTCAGGTTAATGGATGATGTCACGAATGATGTGGAATTGAGGTTGGACATGGAGTGTATGATTTATGTAGGATTGATGTCACAATGGATCTGGTTCTGCAGCTTCTGCTTGTAGTTGAAAATGATGGTGAAATTGTTTTAATATATATTATTAAAATTTTTATTTATTAAATACTTGTTCCCTATACTCTTGTGCATATAATACTTGTGCTTTGTGTATAAATGACTAAATTGCCCTCATAGTTAACAGACTTGGTGGATGGCGTTAGAAATTTGGACTCAAATGGTTAAAGAAAATGCTTATAGGGACCCAGGCCATTAAACTTTTTTTGCTTTTGGACTCAAGTGGTTAAAACCTATAAAAAACACAGGGACTCAAAAAGTAATTTACCCTTTTTTATTTCATTAAGAATAAATTACTTTTTAAGTCTCTATATTTTAGTCGTTTTAACTACCTATATTCAAAAAGAAAAAAAATTAACGCCCTGAATCCTTAATTGTTCATTTTATAACGTTTTAAGTCCAATTTACTAACACTTGTACATTGATTTTGGACTCAAGTGGTTAAAACTAATAAAACACAGGGATTTAAAACGTTATAAAATGAGCGGTTAGGAACTCGGAGGGTTAGATTTTTTTAATTTGGACTCAAATAGTTAAAAACACTAAAACACAAGAACTCAAAAGGTAATTTACTATTTCATTAACGATGATACATTATGCGGTTAGGTAGCCGTATAACTAATATATGTCTTCTTCTTTCCCATTGTATTAAGTAATTGTATAATGTTCTCCCACTTCTTTACTTAATACTAGTTAAAATTAGAGAACCAATTAAAATTGAAGGACGTTTCAAATTTTGGAATTTTTGATAACCACTTGTATAGATGGGGAACCTCTTCTTGGGTGTCTAATTTCTTAGATCAAAGAGAGTGAGATAGCAACATTAGTTGCAACTAATTTGCTCAATTCAAAAGAAAAATCAAGAACATTATCATTAATAAGTGACACTTAAATAGTATAGTGTATTATTAGATAACATTAACTTCTCATGTACCTTATTGTAATTTATATTTAGATTTTGTTCTCCATTATATAGGGTGGAGATACATAGGAAGTTTATTTGGCTAGGAAGGCTAGGAAGTGATCTTGACCATCCATTTAGTTAATCAAGGGCTAAGATTAAATGATGAAACTTGAAGGGAAGAAAAGAGGATCGTGAGTTTGTTTAGGGGTATTCTAGTAAATGCAAGACAATAGTTTCTCTCTCCTCCAATTCCCCCCAATTTTTAAACGTTAATAACTCTTTCATACAACATTATTTTTTTTATAAAAATTGCACCAAAAAAACGAGCGCTTTTTAATCTTTAAAACGAGTATACTATTCCTATATTTTCAAAAAAAAATTTAAAAACCCAGTTGCGTAAAACGCAATAGAAAAACCCTCAGTTACGTAAAACGCAATGAAAAAAAAACCTAAAAAATGACATTTTTCTAAAACGCAATGCACAAAAAACACAAAGAAATGTCTTATTTGTAAAACGCAATGGCCAGAAAACACAAAGAAATGTCTTGTTTCTAAAACGCAATAGCCTAAAAACTCAAAAGAAAATATACTTTCTAAAACGAAATGGACTAAAAACACATAAAATGTGTTTTACCTAAAACGCAATGCACCCAAAACACATACAAATGTCTTATTTCTAAAACGCAATGGCCAGAAAACACTTAAAATGTCTGTTTTCTAAAACGCAATGGACTGAAAACACATAAAAAAGTGTTTTACCTAAAACGCAATGCACCAAAAACACCTTAAAATATCTTATTTGTAAAACGCAATGGCCAGAAAACACTTAAAAATGACTCATTGTAAAACGCAATTGCCTAAAAAACAAAAGGAAGTGTTCTCTGTAAAACGCAATGGACTGAAAAGACCTAAAAAAGTGTTTTACCTAAAACGCAATGCACCAAAAACACTTCAAGAATGTGTTTTTCTAAAACGCAATGGCCAGAAAACACATAAAAATGTTTTAGTTCTAAAACGCAATTGCCTAAAAACACCAAAGAAAGTGTTATCTTTAAAACGCATTGAACCATGACAATAGTTTTGTCTGTGCTGTGAACTGTCTGAACCAATACAGTTTACGAATGCAATTTCCAAAGGCAATTTACAGAAAATTAATTTTTCTGATGCATTTTTATTACAGCAATTTAATCGAAAATTTTTTTTCCCAGCCAGGGGCTCTGCCCTTTGGACCCCGCCAGGGGCTGCCGCCCCTGTGACCCCGCTACAAGGGACGCTGCCTCCGGACCCCCGTCAAGATCGTAAAACGCAATGACCAAATCAAAAACCCAGATCGTAAAAATGAAATTAAAGAATTTATTACATGGATCGAAGTGATTTCTTCAACAATTGACGAATTTTGAATGATTGAAACACTTATCAGCACTCGAATCGAACGGATCGAGTGATTATCTTCAAAATCACCCGAAAAAAACGAGATTTTGTATGAAATTAAACTGGGTTTTCTTCAAAAAAAAGCTGAAGAACACGTTGATCGGGTGTTTGAATCATTGATTGGTGATGAAAATCGCACTATAATGTAGTGATTATTGAGATAGAAAGTGAAGAAATGGTTGAAGATGGTGGGTTTTGAAAATGGTGGGTTTTGAAGTTACTGGGTTTTGAAAAGGAAGAAGAAATGGTTGGATTGACTAAAATACCTTTTTTCTTTATTTTAAATGTTGCCACATGTCCTAATCCTATTGCTTCCTACACTTCCTAGCCAAAATAAACTTCCCATTTATCTTTTCCCCCATTATATATTGTTGTTCATATCTAATATGGTATCTGAGCATAATATATTGAAATTTAGCGCCAAGATTTACAAGTGTTAAATTGATCATGGCATAGATTCAAGACATGTTTAAGATGTATCAACATGTATTTCTAATAGTTCATCGGATCAACTTGATCCATCATTAGCCATCTCGTAGGAGGGACTAATTTAATAGATTATTTATAATTTGTTGAATCCTTTTAAAAGTCATCATTTGTTGAAACCATGTAACAAGAAGTAAATAGTTTAGGGTAGAAAAGGAGATATCACATAACATCAAACTAACACACACAATCATTTATAGTGTCTCAATCTTTCTATAAGTCTTTAACTACTCCTTGCGATCAATAGGAATCTGTTTGTTTTCTTGTGTTTAACAGTGAAAGTATATTCATCAAGATAAAGATGAAATTAAATTTAAGTTGCATATCTTTCACCGATAATGAGAAACACATGAAAGCACAAGGCTTAACTACTTTGTTGCAGTACTTGAAAACAAATACTACCAAAGATCAAATTAACAAGTATTTAAACTGAAGAAGAGAAGGTGATCATTCTTGAAAGTCATCTTGCACAGCATATTGATCTTGATCGAGTTCTTCTAGCTAGTGCATCTTGTGGAACACTACAGCAGATCTAATTAGTAATAAGAAGTAATAAATAGTTTATGGACAAAAAGAGAGCAAGTAGTATGAAAATGTTAAGAATTAAGCAAGATTTAGTAATGAAAAAACAACATAAAGACAATGATCAATCAAACCAAACTTGGTATAAGATTCGGGCTGTAACGGTCTGATGAGTGATGGCAAAGAAACCCATTACTCGTATCCAACTTTTTCGACCACAATTTCCCCTGCCACCATATCCAACCTGACTCGCAATCCCCCATTCTGGCCATTCGCCCAATTTCAAAGAAAGCTTCGACTGTCATTTTTTGATAACATAATAATGTGTGCAACGCTTATTTTCAGGCACCTCCTTGTATTCAAACACCTCCTCCACGGTAGCCAACCGATCGATGAACTCCTCCGGATTCAAACTAGACCCATCAAATTCTGGAATATCAATCCTTATCCCAGAATCCCAACGCCTGTTACCCTCTCCATGTTCACCCCTTGGTCGCCCTTCCTGTTCGTCTTCGGAAGTCGAACCATCACCAAATGGGTTACTAAAATCAGAACCATACCCGTCATTGGGTCTCTGCCTTCTACGATTGACCAAGTCGGCCATCCGGTCAGTCAACTGATCGACCACCTGATCCAACCGTTGATCCATTCTCGCCATAAGTCGCTGCTCCAACTCCCGTTCATAAACTTCATCGAGAGGCCTGTTGTTGTTTCTCCTCGGAGGCATTTTGAGCCAGGAATTCGGCTCTAACACCAACTGATGTAGTGGATAGTGTGATAATGAAGATCAAACACGTTGATTCTACGAATACCCGTGTAGTTCTTCCCCAACCCCCAAATTGCAACCCAAAGGCCACGGAATTTGAAGTGAAAATTCAGTTTTCTCAAAATTCAAGTCTGATCGTTTCAATTACTAAAGGGACATATAAATAAGGACATAAATTCGAAATGGGCCTAAAAAAGATAACGGGCCAAACACACGGCCTAAAACAAAATGCCCAAAATAGTCAAAAAAACATAAAAATGCAAATAACTAATAGAAATAAGTGTTTTTCGGCCCGGACGATGACCCAAACCGCCATAGGCGGTTTATAGCAAGATGGAGCTTTTTCTCACGTTCGTTTCGCCTGGTCGCACGCCCAAAACAGACCTCCGTAGCCCAAGTTAGAGCCATTTTAGTGAAGCCCCTTTTGTTACGCGATCTTGGGCCTCCAAATACAAGATGGCCCGCTCCTCCACACTTGGGCCCGCATCATTTCCTCCTGGGTAGACAAAATTCGACCTCGAATCCGCAGCAATCTCATCATCATACGAATCCCCATAAAAAGGCAGCAAATGTTTGACATTGAAAACATCGGAACAACGAATGTGGCTTGGTAACTTCAGACGATAGGCATTAGAATTTATCTTCTGCACAATCTCCACTGGTCCAATCTTTTTGGCTGACAATTTATTATACTCCCCCACTGAAAAACGATCCTTAGTCAAAATGGCCCAAACAAAGTCACCCTCTTCAAAATCAACTTGCCTACGCTTTTGGTCTGCAGCTTGCTTGTACTTTGAATTAGCGTTGGCCAAGTTATCCTGCACAGCTTTATGAACTTCATGTAACCCAACCACAAAATCTTGCACCTTCTTGGGAACAGAACCTGGGGTAGAAAGTGACATTAAATCAAGAGGACCCCGAGGCTTAGCAGAATAGACCACCTCAAACGGACTAAACCCAGTGCTCCTATTAACAGCATGATTATGAGCAAACTCAGCCTGACAAAGCTTTTGATCCCAAGACTTCACATGATCACCCACAAGACACCGCAAAAGATTACCAAGTGACCGATTAACAACCTCCGTCTGCCCATCAGTTTGTGGGTGGTAAGCACTACTAAAATTGAGCTGAGTGTTCACCATTTTCCATAGACTTCGCCAAAAATGACTCAAGAAACGAGTATCCCGATCAGAAACTATAGAGGATGGCAAACCATGCAAACGATAGATATCTCGAAAGAACAACTGAGCCACATTAACTGCATCCGTTGTCTTCTTGCAAGGAATAAAGTGCACCATTTTAGAAAACCGGTCCACCACTACAAAGATCGAATCATTACCACGCTGAGTACGGGGTAACCCCAACACAAAATCCATGCTAATATCTACCCAAGGTTGCTGAGGAATGGGTAGAGGCATATAAAGCCCTGCATTGGTAGCTGTGCCTTTTGAAACTTGACAGATCCTGCAACGTCTAACAAACCGATCAACATCCCTCCGCATAGTAGGCCAAAAATAAGAAGACTGCACCAACCGTAAAGTACGGTCTCTGCCCACATGCCCTTGTCCATGCAGTTCTTTAATTATTTGAAGGCGGAGGCTGGAATTAGGAATACATAATTGATTTTCCTTAAAAAGAAAACCGTCATGCACAAGAAAATCTGTCCTCTTCCCAAACTGCACATCCTGCAAAATGACAGAAAAATACGGATCTGTTGTGAGTTGTTCCATGAGATTGTCTAGCCCGGGTACAACAACTCTCATAGAAACAAGCAGGCTACTCCTTCTGCTCAAGGCATCTGCCACACGATTCGAAATTCCAGATTTATGCTTCACAACAAAAGTAAACTTTTCCAAGAAAGCCATCCAACGGGCATGCTTATGTGACACTTTATCTTGACTGCGGATATGCCTCAACGAATCATGGTCTGTAAATAAGACAAACTCCTTGTGAAACAAATAATGTCGCCAATGTTTCACAGCCTGGACCACTGCATAAAATTCAAGATCATAAGTGCTATAACGTAACTTTGGCCCAGTCAACTTCTCACTGAAATAAGAAACTGGACGCCCCCCTTGACTGAGGACTGCCCCAATACCACCCTGCGAGGCATCCGTGTGCAACTCAAAAACCCGAGAAAAATCTGGCAATATTAGAATTGGTGCTGTTGTAAGCTTTTCCTTGATTAACTGAAAAGCTGATTCTGCCTCCTCAGTCCATATAAAAGTCTTCCCTTTCATGCAATCAGTCACTGGCGCCATAAGGGAACTGAAATTTCGAATGAACCGTCTATAAAATGAAGCAAGACCATGGAAACTACGTACTTCAGTTATCGTAGTAGGAGTTGGCCATTGCTTAACCGCCGCTACCTTTGAATCATCCACCTGTATACCGTCACCAGAAACAACAAACCCCAAAAATAGCACCTTAGGCACCATAAAGACACACTTCTTTTTGGCTGCATACAAGTTATCCCTACGGAGCAAGGTCAAAACCTGCCGTACATGCTTCACATGCTCGTCAAAATTAGGGCTATAAATGAGAACATCATCAAAATAAACCACCACAAATTTACCAATAAAGGGTCTAAACAACTGATTCATGACCCGCATAAACGTACTAGGGGCATTAGATAAACCGAAAGGCATCACTAACCATTCATACAACCCTTCCCGAGTTTTGAAGGCGGTCTTCCACTCATCACCAGGCCTGAGTCGAATCTGATAGTACCCACTCTTCAAATCTAGTTTTGTGAAAATAGTGGCACCGCTAATTTGATCAAGTAAATCATCAAGTCGGGGAATCGGGAATCTGTACCTCACAGTGATCTTGTTGACTTCACGACTGTCAACACACATACGCCACGTCCCATCCTTCTTAGGAGTCAAAAGAGCAGGAACAGCACAAGGACTCATGCTTTCTCGAACGTACCCCTTAGAGATTAAGTCTTCAACCTGCCGACGCAATTCTTCATGTTCTTTTGGGCTCATTCTGTAATGGGGCTTGTTGGGTAGTTGGGCCCCTGGTTCCAAATCAATGTGATGTTGGATGTCTCGTAGGGGTGGTAACCTGGCAGGTAAATCATCTGGGAAAACATCAACAAACTCCTCAAACAACGGAACCATACATTCAGGAATTTCGACTTCCTCGGGCACCGGCTTCCCAATCAAAATAAAAACACTATCTGCTTCCTCCAACTCATCCTGAAACTGACTAATGGTCAACAGAGTACCCGCCTGTTTTGTGGCTAACTGCTTAGGCTTGCTAGGAACAAGAGTGATCTTCACACCACCAAACAGAAAGCTATAAGTATTGGACCGCCCATTATGTTCTATATTACGCTCGTACTCCCAAGGTCTACCCAACAATAAGTGACATGCGTCCATAGGGACCACATCACACACGACATCATCCTTGTACGTGGACCCAATGGAAATTGAAACAAGTGCCCTTTTAGATACCGTCACTTCACCTCCCTTTTTAAGCCATTGAAGCTTATAAGGTTTCGGGTGACTCTCTGTCTTCAAGGCCAACTTTTGAACTGCCTCTTCAGAAATCAAATTGTCACAACTCCCCGAATCAATGACAAACGTGCAAACCTTCCCCAAAATTGTACATGTTGAGTGGAAGATGTTGTGCTTCAGCAAGTCATCCCCATCAGCCTTTGGTGTATAGCAAGAACGTCTAACCACCAAGTTCACCCCAACATCACCGGTCACAACCTCCTCTTCGTATTCAGTTTCTTCATCGTACACTGGATTGTTTTCATACTCTTCATATTGTTCGTCCTCAGACTCAGCAAATAAGTGCCTTTTTCCAGCCCTTTTACACTCCGCTTGACGATGGCCCGTTTCACCACAATTGAAACACCTTGGACCACTACTACTAGCCCCCTTAGAAGTAGGCCCGGTATTGCTACCCCCAGGCTTCTGCTGACTAGGCCCGCTACGAGGTGCCCCACTGCCCGACCCAACGTTTCCTCCGGCAGGGGTAAACGAACCGCCCACCAGACGGTTTTGTTTCTCAAAGGCCAACGCCCGTTGGTGTGCCTCTGGAATGGTTAACGGATCAAAGAGGTTCACAGACTCCATGATTTGAACCCTCAGACCCCCAATATACCGAGAAATAAGTTGTTCCTCCGATTCTTGAATATCATTCCTCGCAATCAACTGGTAAAACTCTGTGGTATAATCATCAACCGACTTAGCCCCCTGTTTTAAATTCTGCAGACGCTGGTACATCAACCTTTGAAAGTTGTGAGGCAAAAAGTTGGACCGCAAGCACTTCTTCATCTTGGTCCATGTCACGATCCTTGACTTTCCAAGCCTGTTCCTTGTTAACTTCAATTGTTGCCACCACGCAGAGGCCCTACCACGTAACCTGGTAGCGATCAAGGCCACCCGCTTATTTTCAGGCACCTCCTTGTATTCAAACACCTCCTCCACGGTAGCCAACCGATCGATGAACTCCTCCGGATTCAAACTAGACCCATCAAATTCTGGAATATCAATCCTTATCCCAGAATCCCAACGCCTGTTACCCTCTCCACGTTCACCCCTTGGTCGCCCTTCCTGATCGTCTTCGGAAGTCGAACCATCACCAAATGGGTTACTAAAATCAGAACCATACCCGTCATTGGGTCTCTGCCTTCTACGATTGACCAAGTCGGCCATCCGGTCAGTCAACTGATCGACCACCTGATCCAACCGTTGATCCATTCTCGCCATAAGTCGCTGCTCCAACTCCCGTTCATAAACTTCATCGAGAGGCCTGTTGTTGTTTCTCCTCGGAGGCATTTTGAGCCAGGAATTCGGCTCTAACACCAACTGATGTAGTGGATAGTGTGATAATGAAGATCAAACACGTTGATTCTACGAATACCCGTGTAGTTCTTCCCCAACCCCCAAATTGCAACCCAAAGGCCACGGAATTTGAAGTGAAAATTCAGTTTTCTCAAAATTCAAGTCTGATCGTTTCAATTACTAAAGGGACATATAAATAAGGACAGAAATTCGAAATGGGCCTAAAAAAGATAACGGGCCAAACACACGGCCTAAAACAAAATGCCCAAAATAGTCCAAAAAACATAAAAATGCAAATAACTAATAGAAATAAGTGTTTTTCGGCCCGGACGATGACCCAAACCGCCATAGGCGGTTTATAGCAAGATGGAGCTTTTTCTCACGTTCGTTTCGCCTGGTCGCACGCCCAAAACAGACCTCCGTAGCCCAAGTTAGAGCCATTTTAGTGAAGCCCCTTTTGTTACGCGATCTTGGGCCTCCAAATACAAGATGGCCCGCTCCTCCACACTTGGGCCCGCATCATTTCCTCCTGGGTAGACAAAATTCGACCTCGAATCCGCAGCAATCTCATCATCAGACGAATCCCCATAAAAAGGCAGCAAATGTTTGACATTGAAAACATCGGAACAACGAATGTGGCTTGGTAACTTCAGACGATAGGCATTAGAATTTATCTTCTGCACAATCTCCACTGGTCCAATCTTTTTGGCTGACAATTTATTATACTCCCCCACTGAAAAACGATCCTTAGTCAAAATGGCCCAAACAAAGTCACCCTCTTCAAAATCAACTTGCCTACGCTTTTGGTCTGCAGCTTGCTTGTACTTTGAATTAGCGTTGGCCAAGTTATCCTGCACAGCTTTATGAACTTCATGTAACCCAACCACAAAATCTTGCACCTTCTTGGGAACAGAACCTGGGGTAGAAAGTGACATTAAATCAAGAGGACCCCGAGGCTTAGCAGAATAGACCACCTCAAACGGACTAAACCCAGTGCTCCTATTAACAGCATGATTATGAGCAAACTCAGCCTGACAAAGCTTTTGATCCCAAGACTTCACATGATCACCCACAAGACACCGCAAAAGATTACCAAGTGACCGATTAACAACCTCCGTCTGCCCATCAGTTTGTGGGTGGTAAGCACTACTAAAATTGAGCTGAGTGTTCACCATTTTCCATAGACTTCGCCAAAAATGACTCAAGAAACGAGTATCCCGATCAGAAACCATGGAGGATGGCAAACCACGCAAACGATAGATATCTCGAAAGAACAACTGAGCCACATTAACTGCATCCGTTGTCTTCTTGCAAGGAATAAAGTGCACCATTTTAGAAAACCGGTCCACCACTACAAAGATCGAATCATTACCACGCTGAGTACGGGGTAACCCCAACACAAAATCCATGCTAATATCTACCCAAGGTTGCTGAGGAATGGGTAGAGGCATATAAAGCCCTGCATTGGTAGCTGTGCCTTTTGAAACTTGACAGATCCTGCAACGTCTAACAAACCGATCAACATCCCTCCGCATAGTAGGCCAAAAATAAGAAGACTGCACCAATCGTAAAGTACGGTCTCTGCCCACATGCCCTTCTCAATGCAGTTCTTTAATTATTTGAAGGCGGAGGCTGGAATTAGGAATACATAATTGATTTTCCTTAAAAAGAAAACCGTCATGCACAAGAAAATCTGTCCTCTTCCCAAACTGCACATCCTGCAAAATGACAGAAAAATACGGATCTGTTGTGAGTTGTTCCATGAGATTGTCTAGCCCGGGTACAACAACTCTCATAGAAACAAGCAGGCTACTCCTTCTGCTCAAGGCATCTGCCACACGATTCGAAATTCCAGATTTATGCATTTCAACAAAAGTAAACTTTTCCAAGAAAGCCATCCAACGGGCATGCTTATGTGACACTTTATCTTGACTGCGGATATGCCTCAACGAATCATGGTCTGTAAATAAGACAAACTCCTTGTGAAACAAATAATGTCGCCAATGTTTCACAGCCTGGACCACTGCATAAAATTCAAGATCATAAGTGCTATAACGTAACTTTGGCCCAGTCAACTTCTCACTGAAATAAGAAACTGGATGCCCCCCTTGACTGAGGACTGCCCCAATACCACCCTGCGAGGCATCCGTGTGCAACTCAAAAACCCGAGAAAAATCTGGCAATATTAGAATTGGTGCTGTTGTAAGCTTTTCCTTGATTAACTGAAAAGCTGATTCTGCCTCCTCAGTCCATATAAAAGTCTTCCCTTTCATGCAATCAGTCACTGGCGCCATAAGGGAACTGAAATTTCGAATGAACCGTCTATAAAATGAAGCAAGACCATGGAAACTACGTACTTCAGTTATCGTAGTAGGAGTTGGCCATTGCTTAACCGCCGCTACCTTTGAATCATCCACCTGTATACCGTCACCAGAAACAACATACCCCAAAAATAGCACCTTAGGCACCATAAAGACACACTTCTTTTTGGCTGCATACAAGTTATCCCTGCGGAGCAAGGTCAAAACCTGCCGTACATGCTTCACATGCTCGTCAAAATTAGGGCTATAAATGAGAACATCATCAAAATAAACCACCACAAATTTACCAATAAAGGGTCTAAACAACTGATTCATGACCCGCATAAACGTACTAGGGGCATTAGATAAACCGAAAGGCATCACTAACCATTCATACAACCCTTCCCGAGTTTTGAAGGCGGTCTTCCACTCATCACCAGGCCTGAGTCGAATCTGATAGTACCCACTCTTCAAATCTAGTTTTGTGAAAATAGTGGCACCGCTAATTTGATCAAGTAAATCATCAAGTCGGGGAATCGGGAATCTGTACCTCACAGTGATCTTGTTGACTGCACGACTGTCAACACACATACGCCACGTCCCATCCTTCTTAGGAGTCAAAAGAGCAGGAACAGCACAAGGACTCATGCTTTCTCGAACGTACCCCTTAGAGATTAAGTCTTCAACCTGCCGACGCAATTCTTCATGTTCTTTTGGGCTCATTCTGTGATGGGGCTTGTTGGGTAGTTGGGCCCCTGGTTCCAAATCAATGTGAAGTTGGATGTCTCATAGGGGTGGTAACCCGGCAGGTAAATCATCTGGGAAAACATCAACAAACTCCTCAAACAATGGAACCATACATTCAGGAATTTCGACTTCCTCGGGCACCGGCTTCCCAATCAAAATAAAAACACTATCTGCTTCCTCCAACTCATCTTGAAACTGACTAATGGTCAACAGAGTACCCGCCTGTTTTGTGGCTAACTGCTTAGGCTTGCTAGGAACAAGAGTGATCTTCACACCACCAAACAGAAAGCTATAAGTATTGGACCGCCCATTATGTTCTATATTACGCTCGTACTCCCAAGGTCTACCCAACAATAAGTGACATGCGTCCATAGGGACCACATCACACACGACATCATCCTTGTACGTGGACCCAATGGAAATTGAAACAAGTGCCCTTTTAGATACCGTCACTTCACCTCCCTTTTTAAGCCATTGAAGCTTATAAGGTTTCGGGTGACTCTCTGTCTTCAAGGCCAACTTTTGAACTGCCTCTTCAGAAATCAAATTGTCACAACTCCCCGAATCAATGACAAACGTGCAAACCTTCCCCAAAATTGTACATGTTGAGTGGAAGATGTTGTGCTTCAGCAAGTCATCCCCATCAGCCTTTGGTGTATAGCAAGAACGTCTAACCACCAAGTTCACCCCAACATCACCGGTCACAACCTCCTCTTCGTATTCAGTTTCTTCATCGTACACTGGATTGTTTTCATACTCTTCATATTGTTCGTCCTCAGACTCAGCAAATAAGTGCCTTTTTCCAGCCCTTTTACACTCCGCTTGACGATGGCCCGTTTCACCACAATTGAAACACCTTGGACCACTACTACTAGCCCCCTTAGAAGTAGGCCCGGTATTGCTACCCCCAGGCTTCTGCTGACTAGGCCCGCTACGAGGTGCCCCACTGCCCGACCCAACGTTTCCTCCGGCAGGGGTAAACGAACCGCCCACCCGACGGTTTTGTTTCTCAAAGGCCAACGCCCGTTGGTGTGCCTCTGGAATGGTTAACGGATCAAAGAGGTTCACAGACTCCATGATTTGAACCCTCAGACCCCCAATATACCGAGAAATAAGTTGTTCCTCCGATTCTTGAATATCATTCCTCGCAATCAACTGGTAAAACTCTGTGGTATAATCATCAACCGACTTAGCCCCCTGTTTTAAATTCTGCAGACGCTGGTACATCAACCTTTGAAAGTTGTGAGGCAAAAAGTTGGACCGCAAGCACTTCTTCATCTTGGTCTATGTCACGATCCTTGACTTTCCAAGCTTGTTCCTTGTTAACTTCAATTGTTGCCACCATGCAGAGGCCCTACCACTTAACCTGGTAGCGATCAAGGCCACCCGGTTATTTTCAGGCACCTCCTTGTATTCAAACACCTCCTCCACGGTAGCCAACCGATCGATGAACCCCTCCGGATTCAAACTAGACCCATAAAATTCTGGAATATCAATCCTTATCCCAGAATCCCAACGTCTGTTACCCTCTCCACGTTCACCCCTTGGTCGCCCTTCCTGTTCGTCTTCGGAAGTCGAACCATCACCAAATGGGTTACTAAAATCAGAACCATACCCGTCATTGGGTGTCTGCCTTCTACGATTGACCAAGTCGGCCATCCGGTCAGTCAACTGATCGACCACTTGATCCAACCGTTGATCCATTCTCGCCATAAGTCGCTGCTCCAACTCCCGTTCATAAACTTCATCGAGAGGCCTGTTGTTGTTTCTCCTCGGAGGCATTTTGAGCCAGGAATTCGGCTCTGATACCAACTGATGTAGTGGATAGTGTGATAATGAAGATCAAACACGTTGATTCTACGAATACCCGTGTGGTTCTTCCCCAACCCCCAAATTGCAACCCAAAGGCCACGGAATTTGAAGTGAAAATTCAGTTTTCTCAAAATTCAAGTCTGATCGTTTCAATTACTAAAGGGACATATAAATAAGGACAGAAATTCGAAATGGGCCTAAAAAAGATAACGGGCCAAACACACGGCCTAAAACAAAATGCCCAAAATAGTCCAAAAAACATAAAAATGCAAATAACTAATAGAAATAAGTGTTTTTCGGCCCGGACGATGACCCAAACCGCCATAGGCGGTTTGCAGCAAGATGGAGCTTTTTCTCACGTTCGTTTCGCCTGGTCGCATGCCCAAAACAGACCTCCGTAGCCCAAGTTAGAGCCATTTTAGTGAAGCCCCTTTTGTTACGCGATCTTGGGCCTCCAAATACAAGATGGCCCGGTCCTCCACACTTGGGCCCGCATCAGTATCAGTGCGTGAGTTATCGATTCAGAGGTTAAGGATCATAATTAATTAAGTACCTAGAGAATTCATGAGGAAGACACTCTGCACCATGAGCAACAACACGAGGGTCATACATGATTTAATATGCGATGGGCTAACTGGTTTAGCTTTGCTATATACAGAGTTATGCCTTAACAAACAATAATAAACTAGTCGGAAATGGTTGCAACAAGAAAAAAAAAAAAATAACATGTAGATTGAGTAACAATAAGTAAATAGGTTAGAGTAGAAGAGAGATCACATATATAACATTGCGCTCATATCTCATATGGCATATCATGTTTGTTGTAGTTGATCTATGAGTAGCTAGGCATCTTTCACAAAAGATTGTAAGAATATAGGAGGAGATTAAAATTTTGAACAATAAGTAAATAGTTTTAAGTAGAAGAGGAAACATCACATAACATCAAATTAACGCACAAATCATTAATAGTGATTCATAAAACTAAGTTGCAATATCTTTCATAGAAACACACAAAAGCACAAGGTTTAACTACAATACTTCAAAACAAATCTAGCACAAAAGATGAAATAAACAAGTAGCCAAACTGAAAAAAAGGACTTTGAAAGTCATCTTGCACCGCATCCTGAGTTGTTGTAGCTAGGGCATCTCGTGAAACACTAAAGCAAAAAAATACAAACACGAATTAGTTATAAGAGGTAGTAAATAGTTAATATCGAAATGTTAGGAAGGAAGATCTAAAAAAAATGCAAACCTGGTGTAAGATTTAGGCCGTAGCGGTCTGGTGTGGCAAAGAAACCCAATACTGAGTTCCAATTCTCTCAAGCACAACTTCCCCTGCCAGCATATCCAAATCAACTGGGAATCCCCCATTGGCCCAATTGGCCAGAAAAGCTTCGAGCGTCACTTTTTCATAACATAATAATGTGTGCATTGCAAATTGCACATTAACCCGTTAGGTATCCAATTCCCAAAAACAACCATCATCAGTTGTAGTAGTAAAGAGTGTCAAACAGTGGCATACAACATCCTGAGAGTAACCTTGGTCCATCAAGACTTTAGCAACCTCATATATATAAAGTGAACTCAAAGACCAGCGGTGTTTGTGTGTGGCCCAATGGGCTTCAAAGATTAGGCACGGGCCTAGGGCCACCATAAAATAAGGCCTCTAATTTTTTAAAGAGTTTTTATATGTAGTTTGCGGATTAGGCCCAAATAGTAAAAAAAAAAAAATTAAACCAGTTTTTAAATAAAAGCCCCAATTAATGCTATCAGTTTTTAAAGAGAGGCCCAAAGCCCAATTGTTCCAACTAATGCGATCAACTAATGCCTAATTGTTCCATAAGTATTAATTTGGCACCTTATACTTATTTTTATACACAAAATCTGGAAAGATCAGTTAGCATAAAAGTGAAGTTCGCATTCGATCCATGAATGAACAATTCTCCAATGCCCATCGATCTCGAAAGCTTAAAGAAGGTCAAGAGCAGACTCTAGTTCTTATTTACCCAACTAAACCAAGATAAGTAAAAGAAAAAATAAACTTTTTTTTTTGAAAAAGTTTGGGGTGATTAGCGGGTCCAATGCGAGTTTTGTGTAAGGCTTGGTTTTTAGGACAAACGATTCAAGGTTTTAGCATCTCCCCACACTTAAATTACACACTGCCCTCAATGTGTCCCAAATAGGGTTTATTTTAGTTGAATGTGTAAAAAGTGTGTAAAATAACAAAAAATTAAAGTTACTAGACACTGGGCACGGGGATGTGTTGGGTGAACACGACCCGTGGTTAAAGTGCAAGTAAGCTGGGTTTTCAGAAAATTTACAATGAAGTGAGCATGGGGGCGTGCCTGGTACGGACTGCCCATGTCACTTTCCAGGGAGAAATTCTTGGCATCAGTGGACTGGGCACGGGGGCGTGTCTGGTGAGCACGACCCCGTGGTGTTTGTCTGTTTCAGGTAAAAATGCAGGTTTTGTCGTCTGGCTTCTGTTTTGCGGGCTTAGGGACCACTATGCTTAGTGTTTCCAAGCCTCCCATGGTACCTGTGAGCTACATGTAACACCTCGAAAATTCATGACCAATAAAGTATTGACACGTGTCATAAACTTTGAACGTGTGGAAGAATACTCTAGAGGGACTAAAGTTGACAAACATGGAAAGTATGTGAATATAAGGGTTCAAAATGTCAACAACGGGTAAAAATACTTTACAGTAACCCTACATGATGCTCATACCCTTAAACGAATGAATCATGGATCATACGAAGCTAATTGTGAAAGAAACTGAGAGATTACAAACTACAGGGGTTAAATGTGTCAACATGTTTAAGTTATACCTCTGAGTGACCTTTTAGCAAACCCGAAGCTTTGTAACGATTATTTATGCTCACTAGGATGCACGATAAAAATTTCACCAAGTTTCATTATCGTATGAGAAAGTTATGATAAAATTTGTACACGAGGGGTTAAAGCGTCAACGTTGAAAATTATGACTTTTCGGGTAAACATAAAGTGACCAAGGACTTAACAAGGTGGGTATAAGTCTTGAAAGCCCTTGTAAGTAAATTGGAGGGACTCAAATGCAAGAAATAAAGGTTGGGTGACCTTTCGAAGGGCCAAGAGTCAAAATGCAAAAGCTAAAAAGTTTGTAAACTGACAACAGGCTTTAGGCGGGGCGCGTAAGGTCTTGGCAAGCCTTACGCGGGCCGCGTACGGTCCCCAGATACAAAAAATAACAGGCAACAGCCTGTTCAGCCTTGTAACCGACTTAAATAAGATATTTTCTCACCATGGGCGACCCCTAATAATTCCTAGGCACTTAGGGATACTTGTGGATGATCAGGGGTCCATGATAGACTTGTTTGTCAACAATCTAATGAGTTTTAAGCACTATATAAAGTGCCATAGTTGCAACATTTTGATCATTCATTCACCATTCAACATCTGATCAATTCTGGAGCTCAAAGCCACTTTCTAAAGATCATTAGTCGTGCATTGGACTTGGGTAAGTATACTTGACCTTCCTTAATTGAGTTTTACTTAGTTATTAGCTTAAAAGTCAAACCGTCGTAATTAACGTTTCACTTAGCGATTAATCATTAATGGTCCAGTGATTAGTCGAATTAAAAGTAGTTATAAGTTGGTAATTATGTGGGCAATAAACCCTTAAAAGGGCACCCTCGGATTCCCACTCTAACTAGGACTTTTGTCGGGTCAAAGTTGTTTATAAAAAGTCAACAAGATCCTAATTTGTGATTTAAAACATAATTAACAATATAGAAGCTTTGCAACCTGTTTTATTACTCGTATAACTTAGTAATTAATATAAGAACATGTCTAAACATGTTTGAACCGACAATTTTCAGTTTATAACCGGTTCGGAACCGAAAGTCGCAAAACTTTGACTTTTGCTTTGACTTCAGTTCTGACCCAATTTAGATAAGTTTGGAAATGCTTTAGAGCTTCCTTAGGACCAGGTTACATGTTAATATAACCCTCTGTGGTTGGATCGTTGATTGTTCGATTCGTTTACACGTTTCCGTTAAATGCCTAATGTTGACCAATATGCCCTTTTGACCATAAAACGAGAATTTAAGAAATGTGAAAGGACAATAATCTTTGATACTAATTTATAAACTTGTCCCTAAAATTTCACATCAGTTGGAGGTCTAGATTAGAAGTTATGCCCAATAGCGTAATTAGGGAACTTTTTGTTAATTAAACGGCGTAATTAGCGTAAAGCCTATCTAAACCCAATTTTTGACACAAAACCTTTTACCCACTGATTTAATATAATATTTTGAGATTTTTAAAGATTTTTAATTATTTTTAACCTGCTCATAACCTAAGGTTATGGCCTTGATTCGGTAAATACCGATTATACCCTTTTTGTTTATAAAATGAGTTCTACATAGTGTTTTGACACCAATCCAATTGCTACTGATCTAATATAATAAATGAAGTATTTTGAACTTTATAACCTAATCAGAAAACTCAGATTTCCTGTATAACCCGGAAATCGCTTAAAACGGCTTTTTACGCGTATTAAACACCTAGTAGGGGTTTAAAACCATTTTGGCATATAAGACTTATCACCAACTGATATGACCTATTAAATTAAGTTGTTTTACTGATTATTTCAGACCCGAGTCTCAGAATTTAAAATTAATCTCTTTTATAATCTTTTAAATGACCAAAATACCCCTTCGGGGCTTATATTGAGATTAAACTCGTTTTGGGCATAATGGAAGGTATCCTACTGATATCACAACATATTTAAGGCATATTAAATTTGGAAACCTGTATAGGACTCTTATGATTACCCGTTACGCTTCTTATGCGTTCGGTTCAGTTTACGTAACTAGTTTGCATAAATTAGCCGAAACGGGTCAAACCTTATCGGTTGTATCTCAAAATCCAGAATGTGTTTAGATTGCCCATATTATGAAAGTAATCAAACTTGTCGGGTCTAAATCACCTTCTATTCCGGTCTCTGCTTAATCGAGCGTTTGAACCGTATATTTCTTTAAAACTAACCGGTCTAAGTTTAGGCTTAATTAAAGACCCGTTAGGAATCTAAAAGGTTAAATAAAACCTTCGTTCCAGATTAAGAGCCCCAGTAGAAGTACTTGTGCTTGCTGAATTGATATACGGCTGGGATTGAATTTATATTTAGCTCAGGTAAATACTCTTAACTTATTTTCCCTATACGGGCTTGGGATACGGTATTATAATAATACCGCTTGGTCGGGTATTGAATGTTTAATCGTATTGTGATTAAATTATTGAGGTAACCCGCTTTAATCTGTATTGTTTGAAATAAAAGCCTTTAGGGGTTAATGACCATGTCCCGGATATCCTTGACATCATTGTATTATAAAATGGCCACGTCTTAAGCACGGGGTGTAGGCATACACCTGACAGTTTGCATAAGGGAAACGGTATCTCACTCTCATGTGGGCCTATACTTGTGGCCTGTCTGTTAATCTTGACTCGGTTTCTACATCGGGCCCTGAACTTATAACGAACATGTAAATCTGTATACAAGATTATAATATAATTATCCCAAGTTATAAAAGTTATGTTGTGCCTTGTGCATCCAAATCAATTTTATTAAACCTTTTCAAATGAGTCGGTTAATTGTATTTACCAGTGTAAACTGACGTATTTTCCAAAAAGGTTAAGTGACAGGTACTGAACGTAATTGGCTGGAAGCTCAGGGCGTTAATAAGGAATCTTGCAAGTTCTAGGCGTCTAAAGTCTGTTGAACAATGTTTAAGTTTTAAGATCCGCCTGTGGATCCTTTACTTCCGTTGTAATACTTGATATTACTTTGTACTCGGATTGTAATATATTTATCTTTTGCTTCCGCTGTGCATTTATATATATTGTGTTGTTTGACTATGACGATCTCAACTACGTCACGATACTCCCCACCGGGCCCACCGGTAATACGTGGAAATATAGGGGTGTGACAGGTTGGTATCAGAGCCAACATTGAGTGAATTAAACACTATCCTTTTGTGTTTAATCTCAATGACACAGCAGCACATTCCTTGACCTTCTGAGTCTAGACTTAACATAGGAATGCTCTCGTCTCTATTCGGAGAACTATTGCTTTCAATCTTATATACTTTTAATACATCGCCAAGCAAAGGAGCCGTAAGGGAAATCCTCCCCATCCGAAGCCGAGGAATGCGGATCCTTGTACTGCAATTAAGATAAACGTGCAACTGAGGAGAAAACATTTAGACTTAAAATGAAGAAGAAACTCCTTTTGCTGAAGTTCGTTTCCTTAGTAGTCCTTATAAGGACATATTTATCTTCTAGTCCCTTCATGGACAACATTTTCTTTCTCAAATCCCGTTTAGGGCAATTCTGTACTTCTTTTAAAATCATTTGAATATTTTATCTAAATTCCATTTTATCATTTTATACGAATATAACATATGAAATAAATCAAATTATTATTCCTTTTCATAATTGATCTACCAGTATATATATTGAAAGAATCTTAACGGGTAAAACCTAGCTTGAATGTCATTAAAGACCTAGCTATGATGGTAAAACATGTTTAAAAGATATTCAGATTCTTGTTAACATCCGAAAACATGTTAACACTCCTGACAACAGTGATGCGATAAAATCACACTTGTCATCTTTATATTGGGAAATTCCAAACCCTTATCTAGCCTAGTGATTTAGAATCATGGCTTAAATCATCAAATGAAGATGATCATATTATAAACATTCATTAGTGATGAAGTGCCTACGGGCCAAACTTGTTGTCCGATAAGACAACGTCAGTGGTGGTCTTTGACCCCCGTCTAAAGATGTTGGACTACGTCCAAGCATAATAGTTTGTATGATCAATGCGATCTTGACTAATATCATCAAATGAAGATGATCATATTATAAACATCCATAAGTGATGAAATGCCTACGGGCCATACTTATTGTCCTAAGGGACAAAAAACAGTTGAAGTCTCTGACTCTCTGTCAAGAAAAGGTAATGAAATATGTTCAAACCTTAATGCCTCGATTCTCTGAAATCATGGCTTATAAATTTAAAACTGTCCTTGTGACTAGTTCTTTTGCGCCACTTTAATATCCTTAATGTTTATATACTAGGATAAATTATAATGAAAATACTAATATAAGTAACAAATTAACCAATATGGTTTATACTACCATGGTTGATGAATAGCCAAAAAAAATGATAATTCCATAATAACCTCTGAATAAATCATTGTAAATATTTATGTAGCAATCAAGCTACATGGTTGGATCAGATGAGGCTAACAGCCACCAGAGGGAGAATAATGATGCTCCCAGAGTTAATATAACTGGTGCGGAACTGCAGGCATTAATAGATAATGCCGTTACACGAGCTCTCGACAGACCATATGATGAATCAAGTGATACACACCCTAAGACTCTATCTATGGCTCGCAGTAAGCCCCCTTCTAAATCACATGAGTCAAGGGAAGACGATGTTCGTAACTCGTCAAATCAAAGGAGTGTTCCATCTAGACAGGTGGTGCTTCATCAAGATGCACCAGTTAAGACCTGCTCATATAAATATTTTGTCTCCTGCAAGCCCAGAGACTTTATAGGAGAAAAAAAAGCCATCGATTGCATGACGTGGCTCGATGAGATGGACACCGTTGTAGATATTAGTGGATGTGCAGAGCAAGACATTGTGAAGTTTGTTTCACAGTCTTTTAAAGGAGAAGCTCTAGCTTGGTGGAGGTCACTGATCCAAGCTACTGGGAAGCTCCCTTTGTACAACATGCCTTGGGATCAGTTCGTTACTCTTATTAAAGAAAATTACTGTCCTCAACATGAAGTCAAGAAAATTGAGACTGAATTCTTGACATTAGTCATGGAGAACTTAGATTGTCAAGCATACCTTACAAGTTTCAATACCATGTCTCGATTGGTTCGTTACTTGATCACACCGGAACCAAAGTGAATAGCTCGCTTTATTGGGGGTCTAGTCCCAGAAATAAAGGCAAGTGTGAAAGCATCGAGACCTACTACATTCAGGTCAGCGGAAGATCTGTCGCTATCTCTCACACTCGATGTGGTCAGAAACAAGGCTGCCAAGCCTCTGAAGATGGAAAGCGTAAAAGGGAGGATGAAAATTCTCATCGCTCCGATAGGAAGACAAAGAGGGACTCTGAGGATAAGAAGAGTTCCGGGTTTAAGAAAGACAGCCAGCAGTCGGGTGAGAAGACCAGGTGCGAAACCTGTAGGAAATACCACCTCAGGAAATGCAGATTTGAATCTCAGCCTCTACCTTGTGGAATCTGCAAGTCTAAGGAACATAAAACCTTGGATTGCAAGAAGTTTAAAGATGCAACCTGTTATGGTTGCAACGAGAAGGGGCGTATCAAGACTAACTGCCCTAGGAATCAGAAGAAGCCTGAAGAGGCCAAGAAAGCAAACGCATGAGTCTTCCAGATGAACGCCCAGGAGATGGTGCAGGATGATAACTATATAGCAGGTACCTTTCCTAATCAAGCAGTTTATGCAGAAATTTATTTGATGATGGCACATATGATTCTATAATGAACGATAAATGTTGAGAACTGTTGTCTCCGCCTGATTAGGACTCCGATTATTTAATGCTAGGTAGAAAGTGGCCGATGATACATAGAGAATGCTCCAACAAATCTTAGATTGATATTTTATATCTATTAGGAATCACTCTCTTCTGATACCCTTATGGCAAGCTTCCAAGCTATCCAAATTCATCAATATAATAAAGACAGATGTGACATTTTGATCCCCTGTCAAAAAGATGATGGATTAGGTCCAAACCTTAAATGCCATTGATGGTCTTTTGTGACCTAGGCTAAATATAATGGATATATATTAAATGACATTCATTAAGAATGTTAGTACTATATTAGCCTGTATGGTCTATTGATACCATGGTTAGTATATGTAAGGCCATCAGGATGAAGAATAGCAGTTGTTAGATTGCAACTAAGAAATCGTTTTATTGGTGTTAGGAACCAATATTGAGTATGGAAAACTCAGATAAGACAGCCGTTAATCGTGTTATGGATGATGCGACACATGCCAATGATGCTACAATTGTGAACCTTAGAATTCCCAAAGATGTTCTTCAAACTATGATAGACGCAGCTGTTGGAAAAGCTGTGAAGAAGGCTGTGAAAAAGTTCAAGGAGCCCCATGCTACTCGCTCCAAATTTTATCTAGGACCACATTTCCTTACTCATAAGGAGGATCTTGTTCATGCCTCCAATGCAAAAGATGAGCTTAAAAGGAAAAGGGAGGTTGATAACTCCCAGAGGTCTAAGAAGAAGAACAAACAAAAGTCCAACCAGAAACCAGTATGCAAGACCTGCAAGAAGCGCCATTATGGGAAGTGCAGGTTCGAACCAAAATCCCAATCGCAGCCAAGGGCTTGTGGGATCTGCAAATCAAAGGAACATAAAACGTTGGACTGCAAGGACATGAAGAATGCAGTCTGCTTCGGCTGTAATGAGAAAGGCCACATCAAGACCACGTGCCCTAAATCTGTCAAAGGAAATACGGCTAAGGAAGGGAAGCCTAAGAATGATAGCGCTTAAACTCTCCTAAAGAGTGTCAGGAGTAGTCCATATCAATAATAACGTTGGGTACGTTCTTTAAGTATAAATACTAAGAATTCTATTTTAATTCGGATACCAATAAATCCTTCATAAATTGTAAGTATATTAGACTTTTAAAAATCTATCATAAGGACCCTAGATATTAAGTATAAGGTAAAACTTACAGACAAAAATCATAGGAACCATTTCTTCTGTTTCGGTCAGAAATCTTCAGTCATAAAAGTCTAATGTACCCTCTCTCCAGATAAAGTACATTCGTATGTAATTGATATCTCTTTGATCCCTATTGATTACGAATACCAAATGGTATGACAAAACCGCCGTATGAGAATTGATGTATCTTAATAAGTTCCATAGATTGCTTCCATGCCTGATCAGTATGGAGGTTTAATGCATAGAACCACAAAGATATTTCAATGGTCATACGGTATTAAAGTCAGCTAATGGTATTCAAAGAAGATATCTAGAAAATGGAATTTTCCAAATAAATGTTCCCTGGTAAAGGAGTCTGTGGACTCATAGCATAAATGTGACACTTATTTGACACAAGCAATGGTGGATGAATTGGAGCCTGAGATATGGAAAATCTCTGTGACCTCCTTGTACCTTGATTTTCTCCTGAGATTACCTTGTTTACTTTCTGAGAAGCAAGTAGAGTTAAGATTTATATCCCATTTAAGGCTGTATCATTATGAATATTTCCTAAACGGCTAGTACCATCATTGGAGGAATCAAAACCCTGATTAATTAAGTTTTAAAATGGAAGATTCATATAGCCTAACCTGATATTCTAAGAGTTTAATATTGTTAAGTAAGGAATACGATTAAGAATTGCCATCAGCTGCCCAGGATGGTCGATTTGTTCGACTAACGACAAGGATTAGCTATTCCTTAAAATTAGTTAAGTAGTGGTTGAAATAACCATATCACCTTAAGATAAGCTTTTCTATAATAGTTGATTTATAAGCATCAAGGCTGCTCCTTCGGAGACCTTGTATAGATAGAATGTTAAACATCTATTGCTAGGATAATATATTGGTAAGTCCAATCATCAGGATCTGAAAGTTGCATTGGAAACAACAAATAAGATCACACAAATTCATAATCATCTGTAAGATGCCAGTATTCGGCAGAAAAATCAAGGATTAATGAAAATAGCAAACCTCCTAAATTCTTGTTAAGGAATAAGGTTCAACAAAAGATATCACCCAGGAAGGGTGTGCCAAATTGTTAAATTATCAGGCTAGTTAAGCTCTGAATATATAGAATCATTCGAAGGAAATCGAATGTATCAAGATCAAGTAGCTTATAAGCTAAAACCTATTTAAGGAGCTTGGCGGAGCTCGCAATACATTGCACACTAGTGACTGAAGGGTGTGTTTCACCAATAAGTCAAGAAGCACTATCACATAATGATATGCAGATTTATGATGTGATGAGCATCCTGTATCGATTAAGGATCGACAGGTTAAGAAGCTCCAAAAGGATACACGTACCTAATATAGGGGTCACTTTGGGAGCTAGGAAAGACTCCAGATATGTTATAGAAGTTAAGTCCATTATGCGACAAAAAGTACTTCCAGCATTTTAGCAAATCTCAAGGTCGAGATTTCTTTTAAGGGGGTGAGGATGTAACACCTCGAAAATTCACGACCAATAAAGTATTGACACGTGTCATAAACTTTGAACGTGTGGAAGAATACTCTAGAGGGACTAAAGTTGACAAACATGGAAAGTATGTGAATATAAGGGTTCAAAATGGCAAAAAGGGGTAAATATACTTTACAGTAACCCTACATGATGCACATACCCTTAAACGAATGAATCATGGATCATACGAAGCTAATTATGAAATAAAATAAGAGATTACAAACTACAGGGGTTAAATGTGTCAACATGTTTAAGGTATACCTCTGAGTGACCTTTTAGCAAACCCGAAGCTTTGTAATGATTATTTATGCTCACTAGGATGCACGATAAAAATTTCACCAAGTTTCGTTATCGTATGAGAAAGTTATGATAAAATTTGTACACGAGGGGTTAAAGCGTCAACGTTGAAAATTATGACTTTTCGGGTAAACATAAAGTGACCAAGGACTTAACAAGGTGGGTATAAGTCTTGAAAGCCCTTGTAAGTAAATTGGAGGGACTCAAATGCAAGAAATAAAGGTTGGGTGACCTTTCGAAGGGCCAAGAGTCAAAATGCAAAAGCTAAAAAGTTTGTAAACTGACAACATGCTTTAGGCGGGGCGCGTAAGGTCTTGGCAAGCCTTACGCGGGCCGCGTACGGTCCCTAGATACAGAAAATAACAGGGAGCAGCCTGTTCAGCCTTGTAACCGACTTAAATCAGATATTTTCTCACCATGGGCGACCCCTAATAATTCCTAGGCACTTAGGGACACTTGTGGATGATCAGGGGTCCATGATAGACTTGTTTGTCAACAATCTAATGAGATTTAAGCACTATATAAAGTGCCATAGTTGCAACATTTTGATCATTCATTCAACATTCAACATCTGATCAATTCTAGAGCTCAAAGCCACTTTCTAAAGATCATTGGTCGTGCATTGGACTTGGGTAAGTATACTTGACCTTCCTTAATTGAGTTTTACTTAGTTATTAGCTTAAAAGTCAAACCGTCGTAATTAACATTTGACTTAGCGATTAATCATTAATGGTCCAGTGATTAGTTGAATTAAAAGTAGTTATAAGTTGGTAATTATGTGGGCAATAAACCCTTAAAAGGGCACCCTCGGATTCCCACTCTAACTAAGACTTTTGTCGGGTCAAAGTTGTTTATAAAAAGTCAACAGGATCCTAATTTGCGATTTAAAACATAATTAACAATGTAGAAGCTTTGCAACCTGTTTTATTACTCTTATAACATAGTAATTAATATAAGAACATGTCTAAACATGTTTGATCCGACAATTTTCAGTTTAGGACCGGTTCGGAACCGAAAGTCGCAAAACTTTGACTTTTGCTTTGACTTCAGTTCTGACCCAATTTAGATAAGTTCAGAAATGCTTTAGAGCTTCCTTAGGACCAGGTTACATGTTAGTATAACCCTCTGTGGTTGGATCGTTGATTGTCCAATTCGTTTACACGTTTCCGTTAAATGCCTAATGTTGACCAATATGCCCTTTTGACCATAAAACGAGAATTTAAGAAATGTGAAAGGACAATAATCTTTGCTACTGAGTTTTTAACATGAATGCCCAAGAGGCACAGGCAAAGAGATTTGGAAACTGAGCAGCCATCTGCTGCGCAATAATTTCTGCCAGCTCGGCAGTAGCTATCTGATTCTCGCGTCGAGGAGGCATTCTAAAAGAGGAAAACATGAAAAGAAACGAGTGAGATGATTGGATGAAAAGAATGAGATGAAACAAAATCAACAAAAGCAAAGATGGTGGTCATTCGTCCGTATCACAAAGCAAACAAACGACACACAGTGACTTATCAAAGTAAATGGATCAAAAATAATGTATAATGAAGACATGCTCGCCTATAAGTGAACACTCATCCCAAGAATTCCCAGGTAAGCACAACTGGTCTCGCGTCTGGTTGAGATATATACGAAGTGCTTGCCTAGACAGAAAACCCAGAATACAGGCATTCACCCTTCCAGTTTGCACATGTTCACATTATTTAAAACCCAAAACGTTTGACGGGATTTTTGAAAATTAGAAGGCACAAGGCCAAAAACCAAACTTGAAAAGGGTTCAAAACCATAAAACAGAGGGTTCAAAACCTTACAATTGAGGGTTCAAAACCTTGTAAAAATTTATTCAAAAACAGATGATTGTTTTTCAAAAATCGTTTCGGAAAATAATTTGGTTCCTTGTTTTGTTAATCACCTAAGGATAGGTGATGTACATGTTTCAAGATCTAAACACAAGATAGCTTGTGTTAGGTTCCTAGAAAAGTTATAGTCTAGGTCAAAGCATTACTAATAACCTAATTCCCTATAACCATTGGCTCTGATACCAACTCTTCTGTCACACCCCGACCGCGTAAAACAACAAATCGCGGCGGAAACATCGGGGCGTGTTGCGACAGAATTAATTGTTTCATAACCATGGCATACAAAGTTGTCTTTTATTTAAAAACAAAGGTGTTACATTGTTTTAAACAGGAAATTAAAGAGTTCAGAACATAATTAAACATAGTCTATCTTATTTTAAAGTCTCTAAGGCACAGGTCCGCCCTAGTATCATGATCAACATCCTATGGAAAAGCACCTGAAAACACATGTGAAAAATAGGTACGTCAGCATAAAAATGCCTGTGAGATACATAGGTTTGTGAAAATAGGATTCATGACTTGTATTTGAGAAAATGTTTAGTCATGAACCTTGTAATTTGCTTTGTCTTGTAAATCATTTGAATAACAATAAGATCAGATGATATGTATAAGTAAATGTCAGGTTAAATAAATGACCATGTAAAAATGTGTTTGTATAAGATAAGTTGTTTATAAATCAATGTCTTGTGAAAAGTATGTTATTTGTATAAAATGTTCTATGTCTCAATATTGAAATGATTCAAATAACGTTACGACATATAATACCATACAAACACTTATATATAGGAAGTACCAGCGGCGTATCCACCATGCTTGTATCATATTACACACGCATCGTTACTCAATCACTTAATCAAACCAAACCAACCAATGTAAGAAGTCTATGTTTAAACCAATTGTCAGAATGTATTGAATAATATGTCAAAGTGTTCATGTCAAGATGTAAATCATATCAAAATGTCTATGTCAAATATTCATGTCAAATGTCTATGTCAAATATCCATGTCAAATGTCTATGTCAAATATCCATGTTAAATGTCTATGTCAAAATGTCATGTATGGCAAGTGAAATGTCTCAAACTAAACCATATGCACAAAAACAAAGTATTGAAGTAAAACTTGGTTTAAATCAAAGCTATGTTTTGTGTAAATGCATGCAACTATTTAATATGAACATTTATGCGGTATTGTGAAAATGCATACATCCAAGCCTGGCGACTGTGGTGATAAACCCTTTAAACAAATTAAAGGTCTATCTGTCTTAATGTCAACGAATTCGGTCATTCCTTTCTGTCCCCTTACCCTGGGATGTCCGGAACGGGAGTTGTCAATTCCTATGGTACCACTACCTACTAACGAACGGCGTAGCTAATGTTAATGGATATATTGTCCCATGTAAACAAACCAAATGTCATAACAAAATGTGAGCATGTGAAAACAATGCACTAAGTATGTAATCAAATGAACATACATAGCGTGAAATGTCATGTAAAACGATGTACTAAGTAATGCACACAATGGGCATACCTAGCATGAAATGTCATGTAAAACGATGTACTGAGTAATGCACACAATGGGCATACCTAGCATGAAATGTAATGTAAAACAATGTACCAAGTAATGCACACAATGGGCACACCTAGCATAAGATGTAATGAAATCATGTACTATAATGTACTAACGAACATAGCAGTATATGATGTGAAAACAGGAAAAGCATGAAAGTAACAAGTAGGCACATGTGTTCCACCCCAAAACAGTTTGGAAAATAGTAAAAGAGGGGTCTATGTACTCACATAAACACCTTGAAAACATTTAAAAGAGGGGGTTCTATGTACTCACTTGTGATTGCTCAGTTGTATAAAGATAACCACCAAGCAATGCAAGAGATCTCGGAATCAAACGGCACCTAGTATAGGTAACTATGTTAATAAACCGGACCTATCTCGGAAGACTGGGTAGCATTAGGGTTTGTAAACCAAATGAGTGTAGGAACTCACGTGATATGGTTTAACAAAGCCTACATGCTAAATGAAACTTAACATAATTGTTTACGACCCATTACGACCCGTTTAGGAAGATTATGCTACTTTAACGTGTCGTGCGCGTGAAACGCGTTCGGACCGCCTAACTAGTCCTATGACAAGTATTATATGCCTAAACATGTTACATAATCAGTTACGTGACAAAAGTTTAGGTTACATATGCTAAATTACCAATTATGTATGAAAAGGGTATTCTGGTAATTCACCTAAGGCATATAAACTACCTATCATACAACTACTTAAACGTCGTGACCATAAGGTATAACCTCGGAAGGTTATTCCCTACACTATGGTCACCTAATGTGTTTGGTCGGATCCTAATGATCGACCAAACTGGGTCGGGTTCGAGGTATAAGCGATTTATTAGATCGCTTACCCTACGACCCTAGACAACGTGGTAATCAGTAGGCATAGTCCCAAGGGACTATGACCATCGTGATTACAATCACGTTGCGAAGTTCTAACGAACTTCGCATTGACCATCACTGGTCAACGCTGAAAGTCAAACAAAGTTTGACTTTCTGACTCGAAAAGCAGTAAAAATAAGAAAAAGAACGAAAGAATACTTACGAAGGGTCCCCGAATGCTAACCCAGATCAAAATAGCTCAGGTATGAAACGAAGGTTCCAACTTAGAGCTTTCTTAATCAGATTTGTGGGTTTTGGGGTTGAGGGTGGATGGGTATTTATAGTATTCGGTCCACCGTTAGGATCGTTTGTCGATTATCGTGCCTTAATCTCGTGCGTACACTTGTCGGAAAGTTGTGGTGCCTCAAAATGCTCACCACCATAAGGAATCAACACTTGGCAAGGGGTTAGGGAGTGCAAAACAGCTGCAACCAGCTGTCAAATACACTTAATCTGGTCCAGAAGGGGGCTCGCATGACGCTAAGGCCCGTCGCGTCACGCTAGGCCCCTGTTTTGGCAGATTTTACATAATTGGTCCCTGCACCTTGTTTAAGCGATTTTCGATGCGTTTGAACCCCGTTAACCTCATTTCAAGGCTCTAAAATGAAGTTAAAGTATAGGGAACTCAAAACATACTCAAAAATATGCCGGATGATGGTTCGTTTGGTCGTACGAACGCGATGTTCGCTTAATTACGACGGAATGCGCATAAGCGCGAAAAACGATCCAAATGACGCAACGAATGGATTTTTCTTAAGGCGATCACTAAAATAAAATATAGTCATGCTTACATAAATTTTTGGATGTCCAGATGTATTCAGAACGTAAGTTATGCTCGAAAATGCAAACTTGTGCACTTTTTGACACTTTTAGTCCCTGAATGTCCCAAAAGTTTATTTTAGCACACCAAACCCCTCAAAGCCTATTTCTAAGCTATGTAAAGGATATTTAAGGTGTGTTTAACTTATGGTCATGTTCCGGAATGTTCGTTACAGTTCAAATTGACATACTTTCGCAGTTTGTCATATTTAGTCCCTGTAAGCGAATTAACTTGTTTTTGCCATACCAAAGCCTTTAAAACTTATTTCTAAGTTATGTAAAGGTTATTTAAGGTATGTTGAGTATATGTTGATGTTCCAGAGTATTTCCCGCATTAAACTGAGTACGTTTACGCACTAGTTTGCGTATAACTCTCCAGAAAGCGATGTAGAGTTTGAAATTACATAAAAGTCAAAACATGAAAAATGTATAACATAACAAAACAAACATTGGGATCAAATAACATTGTTTTATTGATAACAGAACTGTTCATAGTGATTACAAGCGCAGTTGTTACAGTCTCCCCTACTTGTGGAAATTTCGTCCCGAAATTTATTTAGAGGAAACTCATGGAAAAAGATGTGGATATTTCGCCTTCATTTGATCTTCGCGTTCCCAAGTAAACTCAGGTCCACGTTTAGCTTCCCAGCGAACTTTGACCAAAGGAATGCGCTTGCGTTTAAGCCACTTGACTTCACGTTCCATGATTTCCACCGGTTTCTCAACAAATTTCAGTGTTTTGCCAACACGAATTTCGTCAAGCGGTATGGAGTAGTTCTCATCAGCTGTACACTTCTTGAGATTGGACACGTGAAAAGTTGGATGAACATTTCCCAGTTCAGGAGGTAACTCAAGTCTGTAGGCTACCTTTCCGATTCTTTCGACGATCTTGAATGGTCCAACGTATCTAGGTGCAAGTTTTCCTTTCTTTCCAAATCTGATCACACCTTTCCAAGGTGAGACCTTAAGTAATACTCGATCACCGACTTGAAATTCCAAGGCTTTGCGTTTTGGGTCCGCGTAAATCTTCTGACGGCTTCTAGCTGCCTGAAGATTATCACGAACCTTCTTGACCTTGTCAGTTGTCTCTAAAATGAGGGCAGGTCCAGTAAGTTGAGCCTCGCCAATCTCATTCCAGCAGACTGGTGAACGACATTTTCGACCATAGAGAGCTTCAAAAGGAGCCATTCCGATGCTAGTGTGATAACTGTTGTTGTAGGAGAATTCAATCAATTTAAGATGTGAATCCCAGCTACCACCAAAATCGATCACACAAGCTCTTAGCATATCCTCCAGAGTCTGGATTGTTCTCTCAGATTGACCATCCGTTTGCGGATGATAAGCTGTGCTCAGATTTAGTTGGGTCCCCATGGCAGATTGCATGGTTCTCCAAAAATGAGAAGTGAAACGAGCATCTCTGTCAGAAATGATGTTCAAAGGAACACCATGTCGAGCCACAATTTCATCTACATAGATTTGAGCAAGTCTGTCAGTAGGAAAATCCTCGCGGATTGGCAAGAAATGTGCTGACTTTGTAAGACGATCAACGACTACCCAGATGGCATCATGACCTTTCTTTGTGCGTGGAAGTTTAGTAACAAGATCCATAGTAATGTTTTCCCATTTCCAAACTGGGATCTCTGGTTGCTCCAATAAACCAGAAGGACGCTGATGTTCAGCCTTAACCTTAAGACAAGTAAGGCATTTTGATACGTATAAGGCAATGTCTTTCTTCATACCAGGCCACCAATAGTGAGTACGAAGGTCCTTATACATTTTATCTGAGCCCGGATGAATAGAATAACGAGACTTATGGGCTTCATCCATAAGCAAGGTACGAATATCATCCTGGCTTGGGACCCACAAACGGTCCATGAAGTAATATGATCCATTGTCCTTCAATTCAAGAGCAGGTGTTATGTGATAGGGAAATTCCTTATCCATCAACCCTTGTGAAACACAAGATTGTTGAGCTTGAGAAATACGTGCTTGAATATCGGATCGAGCTTGAATAACAGATTGAACACGTACACAATGAAGCTTAGTACGTTCCTTACGACTCAATGCATCGGCCACGACATTCGCCTTACCAGGATGGTAGCGAATTTCGCAATCATAGTCGTTTAAAAGCTCAACCCAACGTCGCTGTCTCATGTTGAGTTCTTTCTGGTTGAAGATATGCTGAAGACTTTTGTGGTCAGTGAAAACCACACATTTTGTACCGTACAAATAGTGTCTCCAGATCTTGAGAGCAAAGACAACTGCACCCAACTCAAGATCATGAGTGGTGTAGTTCTTCTCATGTATCTTCAACTGCCTCGATGCATAGGCTATGACTTTGTTCCTTTGCATAAGAACACAGCCCAGACCCAATTTCGATGCATCACAATACACGACAAAATCATCATCACCCTCAGGCAATGATAGAACAGGCGCATTGCAAAGCTTCTGCTTCAGGTGTTGAAAAGCTTCCTCTTGTCTGAATCCCCAGTAAAAGGGCATTTTCTTCTGAGTTAGAGCAGTAAGAGGAACTGCAATCTTAGAGAAGTTTTCAATGAAGCGGCGATAATAACCCGCTAGACCAAGAAAAGAACGAACTTCAGTAGGAGTAGTAGGTGTATCCCAATCCTTAATCGCACTGATCTTGGAGGGATCTACATGAATACCTTGTTCGTTGATAATGTGTCCCAAAAATTGAACTTCTTTAAGCCAAAATTCGCACTTGGAGAATTTGGCGAAAAGTTGCTCTTTCTTCAGGAGTTCCAGAGTAAGACGAAGATGCTGCTCGTGATCAGCTCGTGTCTTAGAGTAAATCAAAATGTCGTCAATAAAAACAATGACGAACTGATCCAAATAAGGTTTGCAGACCCTATTCATTAAGTCCATGAAAACAGCAGGAGCATTAGTCAAACCGAATGGCATGACTGTGAACTCGTAATGTCCATAACGAGTACGGAATGCTGTCTTCGGAATGTCTTCTTCATGCACCCGAAGTTGATGATATCCGGAACGCAGATCAATTTTCGAGAAATAAGAAGCGCCTTGTAACTGATCAAAGAGGTCGTCGATGCGAGGTAGAGGATATCGATTTTTGATGGTAAGCTTGTTAAGCTCACGATAATCGATACACATCCTAAAGGATCCATCCTTTTTCTTGACAAAAAGAACGGGAGCACCCCACGGTGAAAAGCTGGGACGGATAAAACCTTTGTCAGAGAGCTCCTGAAGCTGTTTAGACAACTCTTGCATCTCAGACGGTGCAAGACGATATGGAGCTCTGGCAATGGGGTTTGCACCAGGTACGAGATCAATGCGGAACTCGACTTGGCGTGCTGGAGGTAGACCAGGTAAATCTTCAGGGAACACTTCAGAATAATCCCGAACGACAGGAATATCTGAAATAGACTTACCCTTGCCTTTATCTTCTGTAACATGTGCTAAGAAAGCCACATAGTTCTTCTGCAGATACTTCCGAGCTTTAAAACAAGACATGAGTTTGAGACCACCGGTGGGTTTCTCACCTTGAACCTGCAGGACCTCGCCTGTCGAAAGTGGCACACGAACAATCTTCTTAGAACAAACTATCTCTGCGTGATGCTTGGATAACCAATCCATTCCCACAATAACGTCGAAGCTTCCAAGTTGCATAGGCGCGAGGTCAATAGGAAAAAGATGGTCGTTAAGATTCAATTGGCAGTTGTGAAGAACAGAATCAAGAATAATGGGTTCACCATTAGCAACTTCTACTGTCAAAGATTTGCCTAGTTTCGTTCTAGACACTCGAAGCATTGGTTCAAAAGATAAGGACACGAAACTCTTATCGGCACCAGAATCGAAAAGAACAGATGCAGGCTGATTATTAATAAAGAACGTACCGTTCACCACATTATCGTCAGCCTGTGCCTCTTGGGCATTCATGTTAAAAACTCGGCCTTGAGCCGGAGCTGGATTCTGGTTCAGGTTCTGGTTCTGGTTGGCTAGCCTTGGGCACCGGTTCCTGTAGTGGGTCAGATCCCCACAATTGTAACAAGCACCTGGTGGGTATTGTGGTCGTGCAGCTTGACCCTGTTGCGGCGCAGGAGGCTGAGCAACTTGTTGAGCCGGGTTCTGAACCACGGGATTCTGAGCAGATCGACAAACATTGGCGAGATGGCCTGATTTCCCACAGTTAGTACAGAAACGGCATGGAAGTTGCGGCTGGTGGTGACTGTTGCATCTATTGCACAAAGGTGCATTCCCTGTATAGGGTTTCTTTGCTGGAAGCTGTGCAGGTTGGTTGGGAGCTGCCAGATTAGCTTGAGCAGTGATAGCAAAATTTTGGGAAGCCTTACGCTTCCTTGACCTCTTCGAAGAACCAGAGTTCTTTCCATTCAAGTTTTGACCTTTCTTGCTATCTTCCTTGTCAGCCGACTGCTTCTTGCCCTTGTCACCCTTCCGGTGTAACTTGTTCTTCCGGATCTGCGACTCAGTCAATGTCGCAGATAACTCGATCGCCTGACGAAGTGTGGCAGGGTTACTACCAGTAAGAATGTCTTGTACCGAGTCAGGTAGACCATCGATGTATCTCTCGATAGCCTTGTCAAGTGGGGTGACCATTGTTGGGCAAAGCAGACTCAATTCTTCAAACCGATCAGTATAAGCCCTGTGCTCACCACTATCTTGCTTCAAAACATCAAACTCCTTCTCTAACGCTCGTTGCTCATGACGAGGACAGAATTCCCTCATCATAAGGGCTCTAAGTTCAGCCCATGTCTGTGCGAGAGCAACTTCTGCACCCCGGTCTCTCATAACCCCGTTCCACCATGTCAAAGCCCTCTTCTGAAATACACTCGAGGAGAACTCGACCTTGCGATTATCCGGACACTGCACATGGCGAAAAGTATTCTCTATGCTCTCAAACCACTGAAGAAGCCCAGTCGCTCCCTCAGAACCACTAAACTTGAGTGGTTTGGCCTGGTTAAAATCCTTGTATTTGCATGGAACATTGTTGTTGTTGTTGGCCTGGTTCCATTGAGCAAAGAGATTTGGAAACTGAGCAGCCATCTGCTGCGCAATAATTTCTGCCAGCTCGGCAGTAGCTATCTGATTCTCGCGTCGAGGAGGCATTCTAAAAGAGGAAAACATGAAAAGAAACGAGTGAGATGATTGGATGAAAAGAATGAGATGAAACAAAATCAACAAAAGCAAAGATGGTGGTCATTCGTCCGTATCACAAAGCAAACAAACGACACACAGTGACTTATCAAAGTAAATGGATCAAAAATAATGTATAATGAAGACATGCTCGCCTATAAGTGAACACTCATCCCAAGAATTCCCAGGTAAGCACAACTGGTCTCGCGTCTGGTTGAGATATATACGAAGTGCTTGCCTAGACAGAAAACCCAGAATACAGGCATTCACCCTTCCAGTTTGCACATGTTCACATTATTTAAAACCCAAAACGTTTGACGGGATTTTTGAAAATTAGAAGGCACAAGGCCAAAAACCAAACTTGAAAAGGGTTCAAAACCATAAAACAGAGGGTTCAAAACCTTACAATTGAGGGTTCAAAACCTTGTAAAAATTTATTCAAAAACAGATGATTGTTTTTCAAAAATCGTTTCGGAAAATAATTTGGTTCCTTGTTTTGTTAATCACCTAAGGATAGGTGATGTACATGTTTCAAGATCTAAACACAAGATAGCTTGTGTTAGGTTCCTAGAAAAGTTATAGTCTAGGTCAAAGCATTACTAATAACCTAATTCCCTATAACCATTGGCTCTGATACCAACTCTTCTGTCACACCCCGACCGCGTAAAACAACAAATCGCGGCGGAAACATCGGGGCGTGTTGCGACAGAATTAATTGTTTCATAACCATGGCATACAAAGTTGTCTTTTATTTAAAAACAAAGGTGTTACATTGTTTTAAACAGGAAATTAAAGAGTTCAGAACATAATTAAACATAGTCTATCTTATTTTAAAGTCTCTAAGGCACAGGTCCGCCCTAGTATCATGATCAACATCCTATGGAAAAGCACCTGAAAACACATGTGAAAAATAGGTACGTCAGCATAAAAATGCCTGTGAGATACATAGGTTTGTGAAAATAGGATTCATGACTTGTATTTGAGAAAATGTTTAGTCATGAACCTTGTAATTTGCTTTGTCTTGTAAATCATTTGAATAACAATAAGATCAGATGATATGTATAAGTAAATGTCAGGTTAAATAAATGACCATGTAAAAATGTGTTTGTATAAGATAAGTTGTTTATAAATCAATGTCTTGTGAAAAGTATGTTATTTGTATAAAATGTTCTATGTCTCAATATTGAAATGATTCAAATAACGTTACGACATATAATACCATACAAACACTTATATATAGGAAGTACCAGCGGCGTATCCACCATGCTTGTATCATATTACACACGCATCGTTACTCAATCACTTAATCAAACCAAACCAACCAATGTAAGAAGTCTATGTTTAAACCAATTGTCAGAATGTATTGAATAATATGTCAAAGTGTTCATGTCAAGATGTAAATCATATCAAAATGTCTATGTCAAATATTCATGTCAAATGTCTATGTCAAATATCCATGTCAAATGTCTATGTCAAATATCCATGTCAAATGTCTATGTCAAAATGTCATGTATGGCAAGTGAAATGTCTCAAACTAAACCATATGCACAAAAACAAAGTATTGAAGTAAAACTTGGTTTAAATCAAAGCTATGTTTTGTGTAAATGCATGCAACTATTTAATATGAACATTTATGCGGTATTGTGAAAATGCATACATCCAAGCCTGGCGACTGTGGTGATAAACCCTTTAAACAAATTAAAGGTCTATCTGTCTTAATGTCAACGAATTCGGTCATTCCTTTCTGTCCCCTTACCCTGGGATGTCCGGAACGGGAGTTGTCAATTCCTATGGTACCACTACCTACTAACGAACGGCGTAGCTAATGTTAATGGATATATTGTCCCATGTAAACAAACCAAATGTCATAACAAAATGTGAGCATGTGAAAACAATGCACTAAGTATGTAATCAAATGAACATACATAGCGTGAAATGTCATGTAAAACGATGTACTAAGTAATGCACACAATGGGCATACCTAGCATGAAATGTCATGTAAAACGATGTACTGAGTAATGCACACAATGGGCATACCTAGCATGAAATGTAATGTAAAACAATGTACCAAGTAATGCACACAATGGGCACACCTAGCATAAGATGTAATGAAATCATGTACTATAATGTACTAACGAACATAGCAGTATATGATGTGAAAACAGGAAAAGCATGAAAGTAACAAGTAGGCACATGTGTTCCACCCCAAAACAGTTTGGAAAATAGTAAAAGAGGGGTCTATGTACTCACATAAACACCTTGAAAACATTTAAAAGAGGGGGTTCTATGTACTCACTTGTGATTGCTCAGTTGTATAAAGATAACCACCAAGCAATGCAAGAGATCTCGGAATCAAACGGCACCTAGTATAGGTAACTATGTTAATAAACCGGACCTATCTCGGAAGACTGGGTAGCATTAGGGTTTGTAAACCAAATGAGTGTAGGAACTCACGTGATATGGTTTAACAAAGCCTACATGCTAAATGAAACTTAACATAATTGTTTACGACCCATTACGACCCGTTTAGGAAGATTATGCTACTTTAACGTGTCGTGCGCGTGAAACGCGTTCAGACCGCCTAACTAGTCCTATGACAAGTATTATATGCCTAAACATGTTACATAATCAGTTACGTGACAAAAGTTTAGGTTACATATGCTAAATTACCAATTATGTATGAAAAGGGTATTCTGGTAATTCACCTAAGGCATATAAACTACCTATCATACAACTACTTAAACGTCGTGACCATAAGGTATAACCTCGGAAGGTTATTCCCTACACTATGGTCACCTAATGTGTTTGGTCGGATCCTAATGATCGACCAAACTGGGTCGGGTTCGAGGTATAAGCGATTTATTAGATCGCTTACCCTACGACCCTAGACAACGTGGTAATCAGTAGGCATAGTCCCAAGGGACTATGACCATCGTGATTACAATCACGTTGCGAAGTTCTAACGAACTTCGCATTGACCATCACTGGTCAACGCTGAAAGTCAAACAAAGTTTGACTTTCTGACTCGAAAAGCAGTAAAAATAAGAAAAAGAACGAAAGAATACTTACGAAGGGTCCCCGAATGCTAACCCAGATCAAAATAGCTCAGGTATGAAACGAAGGTTCCAACTTAGAGCTTTCTTAATCAGATTTGTGGGTTTTGGGGTTGAGGGTGGATGGGTATTTATAGTATTCGGTCCACCGTTAGGATCGTTTGTCGATTATCGTGCCTTAATCTCGTGCGTACACTTGTCGGAAAGTTGTGGTGCCTCAAAATGCTCACCACCATAAGGAATCAACACTTGGCAAGGGGTTAGGGAGTGCAAAACAGCTGCAACCAGCTGTCAAATACACTTAATCTGGTCCAGAAGGGGGCTCGCATGACGCTAAGGCCCGTCGCGTCACGCTAGGCCCCTGTTTTGGCAGATTTTACATAATTGGTCCCTGCACCTTGTTTAAGCGATTTTCGATGCGTTTGAACCCCGTTAACCTCATTTCAAGGCTCTAAAATGAATTTAAAGTATAGGGAACTCAAAACATACTCAAAAATATGCCGGATGATGGTTCGTTTGGTCGTACGAACGCGATGTTCGCTTAATTACGACGGAATGCGCATAAGCGCGAAAAACGATCCAAATGACGCAACGAATGGATTTTTCTTAAGGCGATCACTAAAATAAAATATAGTCATGCTTACATAAATTTTTGGATGTCCAGATGTATTCAGAACGTAAGTTATGCTCGAAAATGCAAACTTGTGCACTTTTTGACACTTTTAGTCCCTGAATGTCCCAAAAGTTTATTTTAGCACACCAAACCCCTCAAAGCCTATTTCTAAGCTATGTAAAGGATATTTAAGGTGTGTTTAACTTATGGTCATGTTCCGGAATGTTCGTTACAGTTCAAATTGACATACTTTCGCAGTTTGTCATATTTAGTCCCTGTAAGCGAATTAACTTGTTTTTGCCATACCAAAGCCTTTAAAACTTATTTCTAAGTTATGTAAAGGTTATTTAAGGTATGTTGAGTATATGTTGATGTTCCAGAGTATTTCCCGCATTAAACTGAGTACGTTTACGCACTAGTTTGCGTATAACTCTCCAGAAAGCGATGTAGAGTTTGAAATTACATAAAAGTCAAAACATGAAAAATGTATAACATAACAAAACAAACATTGGGATCAAATAACATTGTTTTATTGATAACAGAACTGTTCATAGTGATTACAAGCGCAGTTGTTACAGAAATCGCTTAAAACGGCTTTTTACGCGTATTAAACACCTAGTAGGGGTTTAAAACCATTTTGGCATATAAGACTTATCACCAACTGATATGACCTATTAAATTAAGTTGTTTTACTGATTATTTCAGACCCGAGTCTCAGAATTTAAAATTAATCTCTTTTATAATCTTTTAAATGACCAAAATTCCCTTCGGGGCTTATATTGAGATTAAACTTGTTTTGGGCATAATGGAAGGTATCCTACTGATATCACAACATATTTAAGGCATATTAAATTTGGAAACCTGTATAGGACTCTTATGATTACCCGTTACACTTCTTATGCGTTCGGTTCAGTTTACCTAACTAGTTTGCATAAATTAGCCGAAACGGGTCAAACCATATCGGTTGTAACTCAAAATCCAGAATGTGTTTAGATTGCCCATATTATGCAAGTCTTCAAACTTGTCGGGTCTAAATCACCTTCTATTCCGGTCTTCGCTTAATCGTGTGTTTGAACCGTATCTTTCTTTAAAACTAACCGGTCTAAGTTTAGGCTTAATTAAAGACCCGTTAGGAATCTAATAGGTTAAATAAAACCTTCGTTCCAGATTAAGAGCCCCAGTAGAAGTACTTGTGCTTGCTGAATTGATATACGGCTGGGATTTAATTTATATTTAGCTCAGGTAAATACTCTTAACTTATTTTCCCTATACGGGCTTGGGATACGGTATTATAATAATACCGCTTGGTCGGGTATTGAATGTTTAATCGTATTGTGATTAAATTATTTATGTAACCCGCTTTAATCTTTATTGTTTGAAATAAAAGCCTTTAGGGGTTAATGACTATGTCCCGGATATCCTTGACATCATTGTATTATAAAATGGCCACGTCTTAAGCACGGGGTGTAGGCATACACCTGACAGTTTGCATAAGGGAAACGGTATCTCACTCTCATGTGGGCCTATACTTGTGGCGTGTCTGTTAATCTTGACTCGGTTTCTACATCGGGCCCTGAACGTATAACGAACATGTAAATCTGTATACAAGATTATAATATAATTGTCCCAAGTTATAAAAGATATGTTGTGCCTTGTGCATCCAAATCAATTTTATTAAACCTTTTCAAATGAGTCGGTTAATTGTATTTACCAGTGTAAACTGACGTATTTTCCAAAAAGTTTAAGTGACAGGTACTGAACGTAATTGGCTGGAAGCTCAGGGCGTTAATAAGGAATCTTGCAAGTTCTAGGCGTCTAAAGTCTGTTGAACAATGTTTAAGTTTTAAGATCCGCCTGTGGATCCTTTACTTCCGTTGTAATACTTGATATTACTTTGTACTCGGATTGTAATATATTTATCTTTTGCTTCCGCTGTGCATTTATATATATTGTGTTGTTTGACTATGACGATCTCAACTACGTCACGATACTCCCCACCGGGCCCACCGGTAATACGTGGAAATATAGGGGTGTGACAATACAATACTACCACAATCCAACAAATACAACATAACCATAATACAACCTAAATTACAATCGTTTTAAGTTGTTCACCACCACATCACACCAAAAGTAAAGAAAATAAAATGCAGAAAAGTAAATAGTTCAAGGAATGTAAATTGTTTCAATGGGACCCAGCCCGGGAAATACCATCAAGTTCAAAAGTCAGGGAGAGTTAACCTGAAAGACAGCCACGTCGCCTGTCGCCACCACCAACTAGTCTGAATCCGTATCTTGTCCCTCCTCATCTTCTTCCTCCTCCTCGCCTTTAAGAACCATGTTGTCCCGGATATATGTGATGTCATTTTGCATGGGGATGATGTTGCGTTCCATGCTATCAATCCGGGAACTCGAGCTTTAACCCAAGCTGTAGGCGTTCTTTGAGACTTGGAGGGTTTCCTGCATGATATTATAGAGATTGATGAGGTTAGGAAAATCACTACCTCCTTGGGATGAGGAGCCTGGGAATGATCCGGGGCGAGGAAGGTTCGGGACAACTTCGATTGCGAGGATCTCGTCTGGGTCATTTGGGTTCCAAACCCGACCTCTTGCATCCTTGAAGCGCATAGTTTCGTTAGAGCAATCAATGATTAGATTCATACTTCGGCACACCGCAAGATTAGCTTTTGTTATACCAACACCCATGTTAAACACCGTCGGGGTTCACCTAACGTAGTTTTTAAACAGCTAGGCGATCCATCCCCCGCAAAAGATGGGTGTTCGGGTGTCTGCGGTGGCATTGGCGGCCATGATTCGTAGTAGCATATGGGCGAAATCCATGGGTTGGCGGGGTTCGAGACATTAAAGGCAAGTAAGCTCTCGTAGGTTCACCACCACACCGCTATTCTTTCTTTGACACAAGGCACCACTAAGGACCCGATGGATGTAGCGGATAAGTGTTGTGGAGCTCGGGTTGTAATGGCCATCTCCGATTGTTGCCCATGCCGCTTGTCTTAGGTTGTCTGGTAATTCTCTGACAGCTTAATGAATTCCGGTTTAGTAGCATCCTCCTTGGTATAAAGTCCAATGTTGATACTGAATTGGGCGACATATATGTTGTACCATTTACCCCCACACCTGAACTGTACGGCATCAGAATCAAAGAGGTCTGGCTTCGTCTTTTTAAAGGTTAGAATGCTTAAAAACTCCATGTTGTACTGATGGATAGATCGGAGCCTGGTCTCCAAACAGATGCGGAGAGGGCCAGTTACAAGAGCATCGTATCTCTCCCGCTGCCCTACTGCTTCGAGCGTTTCATAGTAGACTTGTCTCGACGGCTCTTCGTGTCTTGTTTGTAGAATTTCATAACGGTTTTGGAACTCGAGTTCAGAGGTTTTGAATCTAAGAAACTTGTGCGGCACCATCCCTACAAGAAAGAACTAGTAAGACAGTTGATACATTGAAAATTATGCGAAAAATTGTAATCAGGTGGTCTGGACACGGCCCCGTGTCAAGTCGTCTGTTCCTTCAAAAATTAAGGTTTTTGAGCCGATTTCGAAAAATTCAAAATTTTTGGTCCATTAGGTACGGTTTACCCCGAAAATCAAATCCCAACTATCATTTTTGCATAAAACACTCGTTTACCCTTTCGATTTTAAGTTTTTCAGTCAAGAATAAGGGTTTGGGCAAAACTGTTTGAACAATCCGATTTCCCAAACAACGTTCAGTGATTTACTTCCCAAAACACTAATGCTAACTACTATTAACAAGATTTAAACAAAAATTCGGGTTTGGCAAGGGTCTAGTTCAAGAATCCTAGATTAAACCTGAATTTTTGATGTTATACTACATGCAAATCGTTAAACTAACTACTATGATGTTTGAATCATACCTTGTAGTCGGATTAGGTTGATCGATCTTGAAATCTGTTGGAAAATAGGCAAGAACCGGAGTCTCCAGAGAAACGGGTCGTGTTTTGTGTTCAAAAAGTAAAGACAATGGCTTATATAGTCTGTCAGTTAGTCGGCCACGACCCCGTACTGATGCAACACAGCCCCGTGCCGTGTTTTATTAAAAATTATGTATTTGGGCATTTAGGCACGGGGGCATGTCAGGTGGACACTGTCACACCCCAACTGATGACAGAAACATCGGGGCATGGCACTGAGCGATACAGATTATCCAGGAGTTTCCATAACAACTACGATTATGAATTATTTAAGCATCACGTCCCATACCATGACATAATAAGTAGCATAGTTATTACAGACAATTCAAAGACAAATAGTTCTGTTTTGACAACTCAAATATAAATAGTTTGTTTGTTTCTAGACTCCATCCTAGCTCGATTTCATTAAACAGCAAGCAAACATCCTAAGCACCTGTCACATACGTTAAAATAGAAGTCAATACACATAGTGTAAAGGTGAGCATACAAGTTTAATAGTACTAGTACAGTTCAAATTCGTTTACGCATAACCAGCATGTAACATGTATAGTGCGAAGCTAGTAGGTTATCGACAATGAAATATGCACAGACTAGACTGCGAGTTATAGAATGCGCAGCATATATCACCACTGTAACATGTGAGAGGTAACCTTAACAACCCCTGTCCACGACAGGTGCTGAGTCCAAACAAATAGTACTATCGTTGCTAAGGCATCAGGCAACAATAATTGTGTTAAAATAACATACAAGCATTCATCGAATAACAAGTAACATGCAATAACGGTTAGCGTATAAATAGTGTTTGCGTTGTGTGTCGATGTGACTTAGAATAAGTAATGTATGTAACACCCAAAAGTGCATAAAGCAAAAGGGGATCGAGTATACTCACAGCGATGGAAATGGATTGAAGGGAGCGCTAGAGTTATTTGCCTGAACAGTTAACGATAGCATAAGCGAAGAGCAGTCCGATCGGATGGCAATCCGATCGGATGGTCATTCGATCGGATGTCAATCCATTCGGATGGTCATCCGATCGGATGGCCATTCGGTCGGATTAACATTCGTTTAGCAAGGATGTGTTTGTGTATGATGGCTTTGAAGTTTTCGTTGTAGCATTTTGAAAATAGAGAAGTATCTCTACCCTTCAGGTCGATCGATCGAACGGCCGTTCGATCGGATAGCGATCCGATTGGCGAGACACTTAGTGAGAACAAGTTCACAGCAGGGTTGTCATTCGATCGGGTAGCATTCCGTTAGCTCTGACTGTACATTGAACATGCTGAAAGTCGTTTAAGTGTTGAACCTCAAGTGCAATCCGATCGGATTGTAGTTCGATCGGATGGCAATCCGATCGGACGGCAATCTGTCCCAACGAATCTGATCGTTTTGAACTTGATTATTTTTGAAAGTTTGCAGTTTGTTCGAGACAGTTTGACTATGTACTAAACAACAGAACCTCGTCAAGTCCCAAGTCGTCCGATCGAATAGGAATCGCCCAATTCCGATCAGTTTACTGGTTCGTGACGGTTGTTCTTATTTAACACGAAATCGGTTGTCTCCTTGATAGTAACCAGATCTTGAACCAACTCATCACTAAGAAAGAGTAGAATATCAGAATGAGCTCCGGTTCTACCGGTTTTGAGTGCATTGAGTGTAAAAGAGTTGAAAGAAAGTTGGGAAACCATCTTTCAATCCCTTTAACTTTGAAAATGTTTAGATCCATGCAAAATCATTGTGAAATCATGTGGAAATCCTTCAGATCTGACTTGTTTTTGGTGGAATAATGCTCAATCTTGAAGTTCATAAGGACTCCATGATGACGTCATCCTAAAACACCTCAAATCCAGTGTTTTCACGATTAAAAGTTAAGATTCAAAGGTGAAAAAGATGAAGGAGTGCGTGTAGATCATAGAAGTACAAGATTTGAGTTGAAAACTTACAAGAATCGCGAGGGTATTTATAGGGTTTCCAAAAGAGGAAAGTGCACAAGTGTCAGATTGGTCACCGATCAGATGGCACTTCGATCGAATGGCAATCCGATCGGATGGCCACTCGATCGGTTGGCCATTCGATCCAAGTGTCCGGCGTGTTGAGTTTTGTCGTTTCGATTCGCGTGTTGAGCGTTGCGATCTGACTCGAGTGAGCGATGCGATAGTATTAATGTAACGCCTCGTATTTCTGCATTCTATTTTTTTTTTGTTTTCTTTTATATATATATTCGTAGGAATTACAGGCCACTTAACGCGAGATTTAGCTTGTGGGCCTGGGGCCCGACCCACTAAAAGAAACCCTAGCTTTATAAAATATCCCTTCTTTCACTTCATCTTTTTGAAACCACGGAAATTCTTCGTGAATTAAATAACCGTCGAAAGATTTTTATATGGTTAGTGACATGTTTAATTAATTATTTATTTTGCTAAAAAAATCAAACAATAAAGTAATTAATTAATTTAATTAACTTAAGGGTCATGTAGATAACCTAGTTAGTTATAGAAAATCAAACTCAAATCAAGTTAACTATTTAAGTAACTCTTTAAAGTGGAGGGACTAGTTGTGTATTACTGGAAGTTATAATATACCCCAAACCCTATCTTAAAACACCAGCCGTATACAGGTTCCCCTTTTCCCTCCCATCTCTTTCTCTTGTACATACCTAAACTCACAACTACAAGAACCCTATCTATCTCTCTCTCGAATATACGTACAAACAACACCATGCCATTTCACTATAACTCCCTCACCTGATCTCTCCCCCTCTCTGTAGGATCGTTGTTGGACCCAAACGAGTCGTTCTGAAGAGCTTTATATCCGATTCAAAGGCGGAATCAGTGAAACGGACGTGGAAACAGCTTGATACTATTAAATCTATCACTTATATTGATAATAACACTGATTACAACCTGGACAAACTTTGGCAGCACTTCGTTACAAATCCAGAAGCCATACCAAATGAATTGAACAAGTGTCCTATTTATACTAGTGGTAGTTCGCTTGAGGGTGACCAGGACACGTTCAAGCGAACTCAACTAAGTTGGTTTCGCTTGAACTTGTTCTTGACACTTTCAAGCGAAATGTCTTCCAATCTCTCTAAACTCAGTTTTTCTCACCTCGAATACTTGTAATCCTATTACATGATAAAAGACGAAGTCAATAGACGTATTGCACTAACAGACTCCCCCTCGGATATTGACGAAGTCTTCAGTGTCTAGTCTTCAGTATGTCACATCTTCGATCTTGATCATTCTGCCTTCTCGTCCAAATTGTAACATTATAAGCATCCATGAATCCTTCTCTTCTTCCATCAGCTTCAGGCTCCCACTTTCGCCAAGCTTCTGTCCTTTGGGATCGCACCTAGCTTTCCATCTACATGCTTCTCTTTCTCCAAGCTTGTCTTCAGACTCCCCCTTAGACTCTGCTCTCAGGATCGTAATCTGGACTATCTGCAATCACTCAAACATCTATAAATACAATGTTTTGAACATTCAATTTTCCAGAAATCGTAATCTGGTTCTATTAAACTCTTTAACTGCTCCCCCTATCAACAAACTAAATGATTTAGCAGCATTAAAGAATCCAAGTCCCTCACAGTTAATCATCCAAGTCCAAACTAATGACCTTGGAGATATCACAAACTGTTTTTTATTTTTGATTTTAATTCAAGTTTCAAATTACTGAACTTGTTTTATTTTCAGAAACACAATCAGCTTACTTAGATTTTAAAACTCAGCATCTCAGACATCAGTTATCGAAAATAAAGTTGAATCAAAAATCTTTTTGTAATTTCTGAAAATATAAAGCAATAAAGAAATATGTACAAACATATTTACAGACAATATTTTTGTTTGAGTATGTGTCAGAGGATCATATCAGTTTTTGACAAGTCACAAGTACCGTTGAGCTTAGTTACACATTAAGAATTAAACAATTCACTTAGATTGTCGATATACTGATCCACTTAAATTTTCACACAAATTTCAACTGATTCAGGATACGAATTAGATGTATTAAGAACTTAAACTCATTCATGTGTCCCACCTCTTGAATATACTCCCGTATCCAGATCCCAATATTTAGTCTTACAGGTGAGTATACCTAGATGATATCTGTAAGGGGATAAATGCGAAACCGTGAGAGCTCAGGTCAGAACTTCCGTTCAGCAGAGAGATGACGGTTCGACTTATGGTGTGTCCCCTTTAGAGGGTCTTTTTTACAACAGCAATGACTATCAATTTTATTGTTTCATCATTTTTCCTGAGGGCGGCGCTGTATTTCAAGCAATGCGAAAAGTATTATACGAGGACTAGGCCATTGCTTCCGCAAAATCAGAAGTCCCGGAATAATACCACAGATATCACTAAGGATAAAGACCTAGTATCTCAGAAAGAGGGACCTTTCAAACGTGATTTCAGGGGTTACCTATATATCCAAGTAGTGTTCCCCACGAAATAAGCAAGTTTGAATTTAGATTTATATCCCGAAAAAGTTTACTAAATGTATAAAAATCTATCGGCATATCAACAGTGAGACTGTTTAACGCTATTTAAACATTACATTTCTTTAGTATACTGTAACTGTCTACTGATGTACTATCATTTCCTCTTTTTACGTAAAAACTCAATTTTTGAATTTTATCATGTTTTTGGCTTTTTCAAATTTTCAAATGTTTTTGTATTTTCTAACAACAATACTCCCCCTAAAATGCAAAATCATTTAAAGAAAATTTGACAACCAATACTGATAGCTTTGTCTTACCATCCTTTTTCTGCTTCTCATGCACTGATTTGCAGAAAAATAATGTACCCCCATGATTTACAACACATTGATATTTACAGTTTGAAAACCGTTTTTCAATCTTGTGAAATTAATCATGTTTGTTCAGCCGAGAGGGTTTCGGCGTATTCAATCAACATATTTTTGTATTTTTGAATATTTTTGACAAAAAAATAAAAACATATTTTTAGTTTTTCAAAATTTTTCAATTTTTAGGGTTTTAAAATATGGTTTATTTGTTTACAGAAAACAAACAAACTTCCTGTTTCAACCAACACAGGATTCAGCAGCCTCCTCTCCTCGTTGTGCCAGGCTGCTCCAACCTCTATTCTCACAATTTTTGGTTTTGTTGAGCACCTGCACATTTAGTCTACTTGATTACTTGAAAAATTTTAGCCCAGGTCTGTTTGACCTTAGGCATTTCGACACAATAATTTTCATTCAATGCTGGAAACTCTTTGTCATTTTTCACAAAAATCTTTTCAACTTTTAGTTCAACTGTCTCATCTTTTACCGAAGTCATTTGTTTCTTAATAGACCATGTTTGACCTTTCGGCGTACGTCTTTTATAAAAATGAGACTCTTTTTGAACATTTTGTTTTTGAACAACTTTTGGTTTCCAAAACTCTTGTGGTTTTGTCATATCAACAGTTGTTTTCCAACTTTGAGATGTTCTGACTCTGGGTGTATGAGAATTCCAGGTCTGTCTAGAATCAAACCTATATGGGTTTGACTTCCAATTTTGATTCGAAGCAAACTTGTTTGTATTGTACCTCCAAGTTTGTTTTGAATCAAATCTGGTTGACCTTTGTCTCATATTCTCATATTTTTGTTTCTCAGCATCAATCTTCTTTTTGTCAACATCCACATGTTTCAGATTTGGACACTTTCGTGCAAGATGTCCTATCTGGTCACACTTGAAACATGTTCTCATGGACATATCTTTAACCTGTGGTTGTTGCTTTTTCTGTTTAGCAAAGAACTCATCATTAGACTGTCTGAATTTGAGTTCTTTTTCTTCTGCTAAACTATTTCCTTGAACAAAACTCATTTTTGCCTGATAAGTTGGCACTTCATTTTTCTTCCAATTCTGTTTCTTCTTATAACCCAACCCAGCCTTCATGTTTTTCTTCTTATAACCAGGTTTGTTATACGAACCTCTTTGACTCTTACCAGCAAACTTTGAAATCTCAGACTTCTCAATCTCAACCATTTTGAAAACTTTATCAACCTTTTCTGAAATCACATTCTGAATCGGGAATACAACATCTAAGAACAATTTGTCCGATCCAATCATGGTATAAACCAATCCTTTTGAATCATCATTCAAAATTTTCTCGAATTTTGTGTTTTTCAGATATTCATCATGAAAATTACCTTCATTTTCATCTTGTGATTCAGATTTACCTGTATCAACTGACTCTTCTTTCAACACACTTTCAACAACTTTACCTACCACCTCTGAATCATGAGTATCATCAGATTTGGAATAGGTTACATCAATGTTGTCTGGCAATTGGTCTACCATGTTGAAAGCTTTTTCGACCTTTTCATCATCATAAAATGCAAATTTTCCCGGTGGTGGAACTTGATGAAACTCTGAACCAATGCCTTTCTTGTTTTGCTCAGACTCACCATCTCCCGGTTTTATATTGAAAATTCCTTCAAGCACATATGACGACACGTGATAACTCTTTAACTTGTTGTTATCCTGTTCTAGATCAGCAATTTGTCGCTTTAACTTAGCAACATCCTCAATATATGAATTAACAACATCTTGTTTTATGGAATACATTCGTTTAAGTTCTTTAGTTATTTCAGAAAGATAATTCATTCTTGATTGAGGTTTATCATCAATCATCTTTGGCTCTTCTCTGCTTCGATGGTAGATTGCCTTTCGGTAGTAATCATCATTGAACGGATGTTCATTTCCACCAACTGCAGAATTAGTGCATTCTCTCTTGAAATGACCTTTTTGCTTACATTTGAAGCAAGTCACTTTGGATTTGTCGAATCCAAGCTTTGTTGATGCACCTCCAAGAGATTGTTTCCCAGTAATCTCCATATACCTCTGCGCTCTTCGGATGCAACTTGCTAAGCACCAACTTATGTCAATGAGCTCCATTTCTTCCGGATCAATCTGGTCGTAGTCTTCTTTGGTCAATTCAGAATTTCCAATTTTTCCAGCTACAAGACCTTCATACGATTCCAGAACAGATGCAAGGAAACTCATTTGCTGCTTAGCTGCATTGATGCTCATTGCAGGAGAATTCTTCAGTTTGAGAGCGATGTTGCACAGAATCTCCTCAGCTTCATCAGAACTTGATTTTGAAGATGAATGATATCCAGAATGGTAACTTGATGAAGTTGTTTGTGGTTCTTTCATCTTCTCACCACTGAATGTTGTCTTTGGTGAACCAACACCTTTCTCTGATGATACACTACCTTTGTAGTATAAACCAACATTTTGTTGATGTGAAGAACCAGTCATCTTACTTTGCTTTTGTAGCTCCAGATCATGACTCTCAATCTTTTCAAACAACGCATCAAGAGAAATTTCATCATACAAAGCATCATTTTTAAGATAAAAACAAACGTCTGCCACTGATCAGCTCGTGGTAACGCTTCAATGACTTTATAAATAATTTCCTCTCTTGTTTTCTCAATTTTGAAACGTTCAAGTTCAATTTTTAAATGACAGAATCTCTCTATCATTTGCCTCACCGACTCTCCTTTAATGTTATCAAATAAATCGAATTCTTTTTTAAGCAATGCAATTTTGTTCTTTTTAATCTGTTTACCCCCCTCAGCTTTAGCTTGTAAAGCTTTCCAAACAGATTTTGACGACCCGTTATGATTAAGCAATGCAAAAATATCATTTCTAATTGCCGTCTGAATCAAAGCAATTATCCTCTGTTCGGCTGCATATTCTGCTTTGTCGTCTTTAGGTAATTTCTTGAATGGAATCTCTTCACCTTTATCATCCTTCGGTCTCTCATATCCAAACTCTAAACAAAACCAGCTTTCATGCGCATATGCTTTTGCCCAGTTAAGAAATCGTTCTTTCCACCACGTATAATCCTCAATGCTTTCCAGAGTTGGTGGCTTTGAGTGTGTTCCGTAGAAATTATCATGCTTAATGTTCTCGTTGATCGCTTTTGTGATGGTTTTTGGGGTAACAGTTGTAATCTCGGAAGATTCAGATGTGAACGCGTTGAAAAACGTGTCGTAGAATTCTTCAGCCATGATGTAATCCTGGACAAATACAATCCAACAAACACAATCAGTACAAACAATATCAAATATTCTGAAACAGACTGACACTCGGTTGACGTGAAATGATCTTGACTCGGAATTTTCACTTTCAAGCGAAATAAGGATCTCAAGCGAATCAACAGGTTGAAGCAAAATCACAAGTTCCAGCTGAATAGCAACTTTCAAGCGAGATGCGTAGATGACCATTCAAGCGAAAACATAACTTCAAGCGAAATGGCAGTTTGAAGCGAACTCAACTATATTTTCAAGCGAACTTAGACCAAAAAGCACTCTCAAGCGAACTCAGCAACTATTTTCAAGCGAAACCCAAAGTGTTCGTTCAAGCGAATCCTAGTTTTTGGTCCAATTTTGTCATTTTTACTTCGAATTTCAGTCTCAAACTCTCAAGGCTTTGTTATTATACTGTTTTGCATGTTCGGTGAAAAATTCATGCCATTTTGACCGTGAAATCTTGTTCAGATTGAAAAAGAAGGTGTAGAAGTCAGAAAATAGATGATATCAAGCTAAACTCTTCTTCCTGAGCTCTGATACCACTTGTAGGATCGTTGTTGGACCCAAACGAGTCGTTCAGAAAAGCTTTATATCCGATTCAAAGGCGGAATCAGTGAAACGGACGTGGAAACAGCTTGATACTATTAAATCTGTCACTTATATTGATAATAACACTGATTACAACCTGGACAAACTTTGGCAGCACTTCGTTACAAATCCAGAAGCCGTACCAAATGAATTGGACATGTGTCCTATTTATACTAGTGGTAGTTCGCTTGAGGGTGACCAGGACACGTTCAAGCGAACTCAACTAAGTTGGTTTCGCTTGAACTTGTTCTTGACACTTTCAAGCGAAATGTCTTCCAATCTCTCTAAACTCAGTTTCTCGCACCTCGAATACTTGTAATCCTATTACATGATAAAAGACAAAGTCAATAGACGTATTGCTCTAACACTCTCTACACTGTAATTCAGGCAGCCGGAGCTCCGGCCGGGGTTTGATGGAGCCTGGCGGAGCCGGCGTCGATCATCAACAGAGGATGGTTTTGGATGTTTTTTCCGTTGACACCCATCTAGCTTCTCGGTTCTTCGATACGTTCTCACACCCACTCGGAATTGAGACAAGAGAGGGAAGGGGGCCGACCCTTCCACTCGCCGGCGACGATGAAGGACGACAACGACGGGTTTGAGCTTCGGATTGTTTCGATTCAGGTTTCGTTTCGAGTTTGGTTAGGTTTCAGCTTAGCTCGGCTGCCCATCTCGGGTAAACAGTGGACTCGGGAAACCTTCGGATGATGCAGGACAATTTGGTTCAGAATTTTGAGTTATTTCGGTTCAGTTTTGGTTCGAGTTCTGGTGTGGGATTCAGTCTCGGTTCAGGTTATATTTAAATTTCAGCTTAATCTTAGTTTCAGTTCTGGAATCCTAGTGCAGTTTAGGTACAGTTGGTTCGGGTTAGAATCATTCTCAATTCGGGTTTCGTTTTGTTCGAGCTCATATGTTAATCCTGATGGATTCAAGTTTTGGTTCGGGTTTAGTTTCATCTCACAGTCTCGGCTGGTATTTCGGGACAGTTGATGTCTCGGTCATGTCCGAGTTCGGTTTAGGTTATGTTTTAGTCCGGGTTACAAGGAACAAGTGGTTCGGTTTTGGTTCAGATCCAGTCACCGGTCATATTCGATTTTCGGTAAAAATTCTAACGCCTTAAAGTGAATTTTAGTATTTATGTTGATGTTGTTTTAATCGTGAACCAAACTTTATATAATTTAAAAACATAATAGAAATATAATATGTATATATTTATATTGTTTCGTTATTCGTTTATTGAATTTTGAAAGTTATAACGACAACTTGCATTGTCGGGATCGTCCAAAAACAGAGGAAACTCTGCCCGATTTTCGTAAAATATATTTATACTTTTGTTGAAACACTAATCAGATTCAAATAACTTTTATAACAATAATTGAAAATGTATATTTATTTTGACGTTACTTCTATAATATTTTAGATAAATTTAATTTAGAATTATTGCGTAAACTATAATATATATATATATATATATGTATATATATATGCATATATATTCACGAGATGTACTTTATATTCCACTTCAAATCCTCCGTCAGAATTCCGTTTACTCATGCACCATCGTTTACCCTTATAGGGTGACCTCGGTGTTCCATCCTCCTAATCTTTTACACTCGTCAACGCTTGGATAATCGGAAGGGTTAGCAATTATGTGAGTATACTCGCAACCCCCTTTTATGTTTACCACTTTTTGGGGTGTAACATGTTACATTATTAAATTACACTTAAACTTATTCTTTATGCAATGCACGAAAACAATCCTTATACATGAATACTATGTGTGATACTTGATGCTTATACGTGGACCATACTTATGTGATATGTTTTAGTCATTAGCTTTCACGAGCCTCCATTTGACATGTATAGCGCAATAGGAGTAACGTACCGCCCGTAGACTAGTGGTCATGTTGAAATATATCATTTTTTCGTAAACAGAGGATTGGCTAGAAATATTGCATGCCATGTTAGGTTGATCTTGTATAAACTAAGTTGCCATGTGGATCCGTTTTTTAAACTTTTATACTTATACCTATTCTTAAACTTGTATACTCGCCTTTGCTTTTGCATTGAATTGTATTTTTAACATGTTACAGGTTGATGATTAAGGATTGCTATGAATTGAAGTAGCAAAGATGCCTAGATACTCACTTAGACGTTTAGGTTTAAAGTGTTGTATCAATTTTATTATTATCATGTTTTAAACAATGTTGTTATTTGAGTTTCTTTGTAATATTTGACAATTTTGCTATGAAATGAAATCGGTTGAATTAAATATTGTCACAAATAGTGTTATGAAGTCTCTTGCAATCTTGAAGAAGTACCACTCCGATGATTCCGCCATTGGTTGGGGTGTGACAGATTGGTATCAGAGCCATAACTATTGGGAATTTGGAAAATTGCCATGCTTTTGACCTAGTCTATAGTTAAGCACCAGATTCGACCATATTTGGTTCTCATGCTACTTGTATGAACCATCTTTACGTGCTATCCTTGAAATGTTGCTTATGAGTTAACTTCTCGAAAACGTATCCTATGTGTTAATTTCTTGAAATGTATTATGTGTTATACTTGATTTAATATTTCAAACATACGCCTTCCTAAGGCATTTTACTCGTCTATACTAAACTCAAAACCACATGTGATACACAAACGAGACGACTTCACCAAAATAGGCGTGAAACCCACAATTTGGTGAACGAATCTCAATCCATCTATTCTTTTTACGCGAAATTCGCCACCAAGTTAGGAGTGAAACCCTCACCTTGATGGAGAATTTCCATTTCAAATTCCAGTGGACCCTCGTCAAAGTGTCGAAATTAAATTTTGACTCGACGAGTGCCAACCACACTTAGGTTACGAAATCATCAAGTTAGGGGTGAAACCCGCACCTTGTCGACTAGTTCCGCTCCTTGATTTTCAAAAATCCCGCCAAGTCTCGAATTTTCGATGGATTGGGAACACGTAGTAACTGGAAGGGTGAATACCGTTAACCGAGATATCGGCGAGAGTTTCCACCTATTAGGCCAAAGCATGTTTCTCAATTTCAAAAGATCCTTCGACCACTTTGGTTAGTCAATGTTTCGTTTGAAACCATCCAAGTTTTATTCAAGCTTACGCTTTATCATTTTCGATCTTTTGTCAATTTTGAACATTTTTTTTCGAGATTTCATTTTGTTCACACATCATACTCTTACTTTTCATGCGATTATACACTATTAGCACGCATGATTTTAAGTAATTTTATTTACACTTTTGTAACGAGTGGAGACATACCATCAAGATAGGAGTGATTTCCTTACCTTGACGATTAACTCCGCTTCTTTTCCCATTTGACAACGATCTCACCGACGAGTTAGGGGTGATTCCCTTACCTAGGTGAACGTTACCAAGAATTTTCTTTCAAAAGAGACTTCATCATGCAACACAATCATATTTTACACCTAAGTCATTTATCATTCGTCAAAATCCCTACTTATGTGAATTTCAAAATTTATTATTTTATCGAACGTATTCTTTATCTCATAATCTATTTAGAGTAAATCACATACACAAAAACTTTTAATCATGCCTTAAATGTTTTATTACCCGAATTTCAAAACCTTACGAAATGCTACTTACCAATTTAATCGGTCCAACGAGTCTCTTGCCCATGAACTTCATATTCGACTTAATCACTAAAACACGCTCACATTATATCATCATACCAAAGAATTTCATTTTCAATCGGAATTCAAATCAACTTCCTCATATACTTTTAAGATGTTATGCGATCGTCTTACCAAGGACTCTTTTCAACGTCAACAACTTATTTGTTAAAACTCTCTTCAATGTTCACTAAGTACATTTTGCTAAATTTTCTTTTCTAAGAATCAACGTTTTCCTAAGAACCTCCACAATTCAAAACTTCTTGTTTGATACGAACAAAGCGAACTTATCCTTTTCAAAAACCTTTTCCTACACCACTCAATTCGTCATTCAAATTTCAAAACATACAATTTTCAACTTACGTAAACTCTTTTAAAACAAAAGTAGCATTTCCATTCATTACAAAATACGTTATGCATAACCAAAGAGTGCCTTATATCCTCTTACATTTACAAACTACATTCTACCTTCCAAATCAATCTCGATCTATTTTTTTTGAATTCGATAAACTCAACGTTTGCTTAAACAACTATACATGCATATACACGTTTTAGTCGACGTCTCACAACAATTTCCTTTATATTGATCGTATTCACATAACTTTTTGAACGCTTTTATACGCTTAAATCCGTTATGTTCCAACATATACTATATACGTAATTTTTATTATTCGTACATACACTTATACTCATACGTCTTATGCTTATACTTATACTCATACGTTTTATGCTTATACTTATACTCATACTACTCGCACATTTTGTGTTTATACTCATACTTACGTGTACATTCATACTTAAACTTATACTAATGCTCATACTTTCTTTCATACTCATGATTCATACATTCGTACCCATACGCGAGCGTAATCCGAGGGATTCGCTTACGTGGGTCCAATACATACTTAAGCATGGACTTGCTTATATACTACATTCTTATACGTACACATTCTTATTTTAAAAATTATGTATACCCTGACTCATACACAACTAGTACAAGCTAAGCGGATCATGCGACGATCAATATAATCGTGGGTGCACACGGGATTATAGTGATAGGCGTATGAGAACCATAGAGTGTACTACTGTGTATGGTAAGACACGGAATGTAACATGACACTGAATGCGAAACGGCCGTAATATGGTCAAAACATGGTGGATACGCCGCTGGTACTTCCTATATATAAGTGTTTTCACCATGTTACCAAACTTTCGTAAAACGTGCCATGAGAAATTAAGTGTTTTGCAGACTCTTGGATCTAATACAAACTTTAAACAACTCACAAACGCATTATATCCGATTATCCACGACGAGACTTCATCTTTAACACGCTACTTTCGTGTATCCAATACTTATATCATTCATATGCTAGCATTCATTAAGAGTCAATCGTTCGCTCCCATACTCCTACTATTCTCCATTATCCTTACTTCCATACGAACCTCGTTCACAATCAAGCTTGTTTAAACATTCGGATCCTAACTTATCTCATTACCTTTAAAACCGTATTCCTATTCTTTATTCTTGTGTAAACGTACTTAGTAGACCATAAACGCTTTATTTAAAGTACCAAACCTTCTCACTCCTCTCAATAAACAATTGTTACAAGCATATGACTTTATACTATCCTTAAAACTTCCTATGCATACCATCTTACTTTTCATCAAATAATAAACCGTTTGTACAAAGATTTATTCTTAACATGACACATTTTATATATACATCTCCAATTTGATTCAAAACTGTTTAAACTCACACACACGTACACGCTTTTACTTATTCTAAGTGTTTCGATTCATTTCCAACCAAGCGAACTCTTTTACAAACCTATATTTTCGTTCTTCAAGTTTCAGACTTTTCAAAACGTCTCAAACTTCAAAGCCTAGATTTTAAACAATCCTCTTCTGTTTGCCAAAACTCTTTCAAGTCTTCCTTCAAAATAAATTTCGGGACGAAATTTTTTAAAGGAGGGGAGACTGTAACGCCTTGTATTTCCATATTCTATTTTTTTTTGTTTTCATTTATATATATATTCGTAGGAATTACGGGCCACTTAACGCGAGATTTAGCTTGTGGGCCTGGGGCCCGACCCACTAAAAGAAACCCTAGCTTTATAAAATATCCCTTCTTTCACTTCATCTTTTTGAAACCACGGATATTCTTCGCGAATTAAATAACCGTCGAAATATTTTTATATGGTTAGTGACATGTTTAATTAATTATTTATTTTGTTAAAAAAACAAACAATAAAGTAATTAATTAACTTAATTAACTTATGGGTTATGTAGATAACCTAGTTAGTTATAGAAAATCAAACTCAAATCAAGTTAACTATTTAAGTAACTCTTTAAAGTGGAGGGACTAGTTGTGTATTACTGGAAGTTATAATATACCCCAAACCATATCTTAAAACACCAGCCGCATACAGGTTCCCCTTTTCCCTCCCATCTCTTTCTCCTGTACATAACTAAACTCACAAATACAAGAACCCTATCTATATCTCTCTCGATTATACGTACAAACAACACCACACCATTTAACTATAACTCCCTCACCTGATCTCTCCCCCTCTCTACACTGTTCTGAATTAACAGTTGTGTCTAGACTTTCGTCATAGAGAGCTATTTTTTCTTGAATAGCTTTTAATTCTATCAATCAATCAAAAAAAATGCCTTTCTTTTTGTAAATGTAATTGAAAGTGATGAGTTTTTTGAATGAAGGATGCCTTCTATTTATAGTAGCAAGATGATCTCTCCCCCTCTCTACACTGTAATTCAGGCAGCCAGAGCTCCGGCTGGGGTTTGACGGAGCCTGGCGGAGCCGGAATCGATCATCAACAGAGGATGGTTTTAGATGTTGTTTTCCGTTCACACCCATCTAGCTTCTCGGTTCTTCGATACGTACTCACACCCACTCGGAATTGAGACAAGAGAGGGACTAGCGGAGAGGGACTAGCGGAGAGGGAAGGGGGGCCCGACCCTTCCACTCGCCGGCGACGATGAAGGACGACAGCGGCGGGTTTGAGCTTCGGATTGTTTCGATTCAGGTTTCGTTTCGAGTTTGGTTAGGTTTCGGCTTAGCTCGGCTGCCCATCTCGGGTAAACAGTGGACTTGGGAAACCTTCGGATGATGCAGGACAGTTTGGTTCAGAATTTTGAGTTATTTCGGTTCAGTTTTGGTTCGAGTTCTGGTGTGGGATTCAGTCTCGGTTCAGGTTATATTTAAATTTCAGCTTAATCTCAGTTTCAGTTCGGGAATCCTAGTGCAGTTTAGGTACAATTGGTTCGGGTTATAATCATTCTCAATTCGGGTTTCGTTTTGTTCGAGCTCATATGTTAATCCTGATGGATTTAAGTTTTGGTTCGGGTTTAGTTTCATCTCACAGTCTCGGCTCGTATTACGGGACAGTTGATGTCTCGGTCATGTCCGAGTTCGGTTCAGGTTATGTTTCAGTCCGGGTTACAAGGAAAAAGTGGTTCGGTTTTGGTTCGGATCCACTCACCGGTCAAACCGGTCATATTCGATTTTCGGTAAAAATTCTAACGCCTTAAAGTGCATTTTAGAATTTATGTTGATGTTGTTTTAATCGTGAAACCAAACTTTATAAAATTTATAAACATAATAGAAATATAATATGTATATATTTATATTGTTTCGTTATTCGTTTATTGAATTTTGAAAGTTATAACGACAACTTGAATTGTTGGGATCGTCCAAAAACAGAGGAAACTCTGCCCGATTTTCGTAAAATATATTTATACTTTTTTCGAAACACTTGTCGGATTCAAATAACTTTTATAACAATAATCGAAAATGTATATTTATTTTGACGTTACTTCTATAATATTTTTGATAAATTAAATTTAGAATTATTGCGTAAACAATATAATATATATATATATATATGCATATATATCCATTAGATGTACTTTATATTCCACTTCAAATCCTCCGTCAGAATTCCGTTTACTCATGCACCATCGTTTACCCTTATAGGGTGACCTCGGTGCTCCATCCTCCTAATCTTTTACACTCGTCAACGCTTGGATAATCGGAAGGCTTAGCAATTATGTGAGTATAGTCGCAACCCCCTTTTATGTTTACCACTTTTTTGGGTGTAACGTGTTACATTATTAAATCACACTTAAACTTATTCTTTATGCAATGCATGAAAACAATCCTTATACATGAATACTATGTGTGATACTTGATGCTTATACGTAGACCATACTTATGTGATATGTTTTAGTCATTAGCTTTCACGAGCCTCCATTTGACATGTATGGCGCTATAGGAGTAACGCACAGCCCGTATACTAGTGGTCATGTTGAATTATATCATTTTTGCGTAAACAGAGGATTGGCTATAAATATTGCATGCCATGTTACGTTGATCTTGTATAAACTAAGTTGGCATGTGGATCCGTTTTTTAAACTTTTATACTTATACGTATTCTTAAACTTGTATACTCGCCTTTGCTTTTGCATTGAATTGTATTTTTAACATGTTACAGGTTGATAATTAAGGATTGCTATGAATTGAAGTAGCAAAAATACCTAGATACTCAATTAGATGTTTAGGTTTAAAGTGTTGTATCAATTTTTTATTATCATGTTTTGAACAATGTTGTTATTTGAGTTTCTTTGTAGTATTTGACAATTTTGCTATGAAATGAAATCGGTTGAATTAAATATTGTCACAAATAGTGCTATGAAGTCTCTTGCAATCTTGAACAAGTCCCACTCTGATGATTCCGCCATTAGTTGGGGTGTGACAATTAACCATTAGTTACACAAGTAACCTAACCACTATATCTAACATACAATCACTATAAATAACATGCGTTTAGCGTTTGCGATTAGATTGCTATGCGATAGAATTGCGATTGCGATTAAACACCTCAACATAAACATAACATGCACAAGTAACACATAATAGCACACATACGTAAAACAATGTCCAGAACACATAATTCGAGTAGCGAATGCGATTAGTGATAAGTCGATTAGCAATTAGCGATAAGTCGATTAGCGATAAGTGGTTGGGATCACCACATAAGTACAAGTAGGTCAAAGCGGGTGTGGTCCAGTGTATGCACGCTTAGCAGGCGGTGCATTGAGCACAGGTGCTGCTACTTGGCGGTGTTGAGGTTGCGGTTGGACAGGTACTGTTTGGAGCGGGGCAGCAGTAACTGCGCAGTTCTTGTTGCTGGAACTGCTATTGTTCTTCCTCTTGTGGCGTGAGAGCTTCGAAGATTGCGGTGCGGTGGTGGTTTCAGCGGTTGAAACAACGGTAACTTGATGCAGATTCTTGACAGCTTTGTCAAAATAACCAGCCCTGACTCGCTTATCGTTGATCTCAGCGGCGAGCAGGTAGGTTTCCTCGATTGTTGTCGTCTTTGCAGCCTGAACAAAGTCTGCAACACAATCCGGAAGAGCACGGATATACTTCTTGATTGTAATATCTGGGGTAGTAACCTGACCAGGGCAGATAATACTCAACTGCTTGAAGCGAGCAGTTAAACCAGCGTTATCTCCGCCATCCTGCTTTATGTGCTAGAATTCATCCTCAAGCTTTTGGAGTTCATAGGGAGGACAAAACTCTTGCATCATAATGTTTTTCAACTCATCCCAAGACAATCCGAAAGCTGCATCGTTTCCTCGTTTGTTCCTCTCGGCCGTCCACCAATCAAGAGCGCAGGATTGGAAAACGCCGGTAGCATTGACGGTGCATAGATTTTCTGGACAGCCACTCTAGCGCAGGGTGACTTCGATAGAATTAAACCATTGAAACATGGCCGTAGGACCATCTTCTCCGGTGAATTCCTTTGGTCCACAGGCTTTGAACTGATTGAAGGTAAAAGCGGCCTTAGGGGTATCAGTCCTGGACTCCTCCGAGGACTTACTTGCATTCTCGTTCAGCTCGCTGACGATTTGTGGGATGACTTTCACCATTTGCTTAGAGACGAGAGTGGCGATGCGTTTGTCATCATGGTTTCGGCGAGCTGCGCGTGAGTGGAATGATCCAAACGACGACATTGTCTGCAACAGACATCGCCATAGGACTCAAACACAATTTTGATTAATCCTAGTATAGTCTAGCGATTCACCATAAAGCTCAGGAACACAGTCATTCACAAAATTTCACGTAGGCACATAATCACAGAATCACATAAGCACATAGACACATAAGCACACATAAGCTAACCTAAACACATATTTTGCACGTATTCACCTATCCTTCACAGCACATATAGCGATGTAGCAATTGCGATTAGCGAGTAGCGATTGCGAGCATAGACCAACGATTTGTCAGTGTGGTGTGAATTGTGTGTGTTTTGGCGGAGCGAGAAATGTGGAATCGAAACCATCAGTACCACCGTACTGTTTATCTCAAAACGCTAACAAATCACCATATAAATCACATAAAATTCACATAAAAGCGACAATTCACAGAGTTGGCGGCGACAATTCCAGAATCAAATACAAAAATCGAGGATAGATTGTCTCGGGTGTGTGTTGACATCGACTACCCAAAGTGGTTCTACTATTAATAGGTACTCGTAAGTGCACACTAAGGCCCTCTAGACTGTGCTCTCGCTTCATTCTGAGCGTTCGACACGCATCCTTCCAGTCACAGTGCGACTTCAATTCCTTGGAGTCCGTCGAGACTTTGGTGAGAGTTTTGTAAAACCAAAAGTAGAGCGGAACGAGTCATCAAGGTTTGGGTTTCACCCCTAACTTAGCGACTACATCCCTGTTTGTATGATAAAATCATGAGATAGATAAGGAGATTTGCGTCGAAGTATGGATTTCACTCCTGATTCAACGCAAATTCTCTTGTTTTATGGTAAAGGTAGCAATTCGAACGAGTGATCTGGGGGAGAGTTTGCGGTTTTCACACCTAATCTTAACCAGATCAGCCGTTTGTGTGTGTAATCGGTCCTTAGGAAAGGCTGATCTTGCGCATAACTGTAGTATGCGATGTTCGTGCAAGATTGTAGTGTACAACGAGTTCGAGCGAGAAGTAGCGAGTAAGCTCGTACAGTACCCATACCGGGCATGCACAAGTCGATCTGTTGGTACTTAAGCTATAGACTAGGTCGTTTCTAAGACATCGACCCGGACTAGGTCGAGTCTTGCCTAATTCCCTATAGTTATAGCTCTGATACCAATCTGTCACACCCCAACCGATGACGGAAACATTGGGCATGGCACTGAGCGAAAAAGATTGTCCAGGAGTTTCCATAACAACTACGATTACCAATTATTTAAGCATCACGTCCCATACCATGACATAATAAGTAGCATAGTTATTACAGACAATTTAAAGACAAATAGTTCTGTTTCAACAACTCAAATATAAATAGTTTGTTTATTTCTAGACTCCATCCTAGCTCGATTTCATCAAACAGCAAGAAAGCATCCTAAGCACCTATCACATACGTTAAAATAGAAGTCAATACACATAGTGTAAAGGTGAGCATACAAGTTTAATAATACTAGTAGAGTTTGAATTCGTTTACGCATAACCACATGTAACATGTATAGTGCGAAGCTAGTAGGTTATCGACAATGAAATATGCACAGACTAGACTGCGAGTTGTAGAATGCGCAACACATATCACCACTGTGACATGTGAGAGGTAACCTTAACAACCCCTATCCATGACAGGTGTTGAGTCCAAACAAATAGTACTATCGTTGCTAAGGCGTGTTTGTGTATGATGGCTTTGAAGTTTTCGTTGTCGAACGGTAATCCGATCGGATGGCCATTCGGTCGGATTGACATTCGTTTGGCAAGGATGTGTTTGTGTATGATGGCTTTGAAGTTTTCGTTGTCGCATTTTGAAAATAGAGAAGTATCTCTACCCTTCAGGTCGATCGATCGAACGGCCCTTCGATCGGACAGCGATCGATTGGCGAGACACTTAGTGAGAACAAGTTCACAGCAGGGTTGTCACTCGATCGGATAGCAATCCGATCGGATAGCATTCCGTTAGCTCTGACTGTACATTGAACATGCTGAAAGTCGTTTAAGTGTTGAACCTCAAGTGGAATCCGATCGGATTGTAGTTCGATCGGTTGGCAATCCGTCCCAATGAATCTGATCGTTTTGAACTTGATTATTTTTGATAGTTTGTGGTTTGTTTGAGACGGTTTGACTACGTACTGAACAACAGAACCTCGTCAAGTCCTAAGTCGTCCGATCGAACAGGAATCACCCAAATCCGATCAGTTTACTGGTTCGTGACGGTTGTTCTGGTTTAGCTCGAAATCGGTTGTCTACTTGATAGTAACCAGATCTTGAACCAACTCATAACTAAGAAAGAGTAGAAGATCAGAACAAGCTCCGGTTCTACCGGTTTTGAGTGCATTGAGTGTAAAAGAGTTGAAAGAAAGTTGAGAAACCATCTTTCAATCCCTTCAACTTTGAAAATGTTTAGATCCATGCAAAATCATTGTGAAATCATGTGGAAATCCTTCAGATCTGAGTTGTTTTTGGTGGAATAATGCTCAATCTTGAAGTTAATAAGAACTCCATGATGACGTCATCCTAAAACACCTCAAATCCGGTGATTTCACGGTTAAAAGTTAAGATTCAAAGGTGAAATAGATGAAGGAGTAAGTGTAGATCATAGAAATACAAGATTTGAGTTGAAAACTTACAAGAATCACGAGAAATCGAGAGAAAAGAGGGCTTGAGTGCTGTTGGTCGAATGGGAGAGCTGTCACATCACAAGTGAGGTGACAGGAGGGTATTTATAGGGTTTCCAAAAGAGGAAAGTGTACAAGTGTCGGATTGGTCACCGATCGGATGGCGCTTCGATCGGATGGCAATCTGATCGGATGGCCAATCGATCGGTTGGCCATTCGATCCAAGTGTCCGGCGTGTTGAGTTTTGTCGTTTCGATTCGTGTGTTGAGCGTTGTGATGTGACTCGAGTGAGCGATGCGGTAGTATTAACCATTAGTTACACAAATAACCTAACTACTATATCTAACATACAATCACTATAAATAACCTGCGTTTAGCGTTTGCGATTAGATTGCGATGCGATAGAATTGCGATTGCGATTAAACACCTCAACATAAACATAACATGCATAAGTAACACATAATAGCAAACACACGTAAAACAATATCCAGAACACATAATTCGAGTAGCGAATGCGATAGCGATGCGATTAGCGATTAAACCTCGATTATTAATAGATACTCCTCATAATACAACTAAAGTAAATAAATAATAGAATTCGATTACAAGTCATTAACGTACAATCAATAGTTAAGCAAGGAGTGACAGATCGAAATTAGCAATCTTTTCTTCCTTTGACTTTGACTTGTACTTTGACTTTCCAAAAAGCGGGTTGTTACAGACACGACCCCGTGTTCAAAGTGCTAGTAACCTTATTTTTTTATTTGTGCACATGTATGTGACCGTTTCTCCATGGTTCCTTTTGTGCTTACCTGTTTTTCGTCAAATCTTCAAGGATGATGCTTCCCAATTGTTCCTACAAGATGATTAAAATGAAAAATATGCATATTTACAATAAACATTTGATCATTTTGCCGATCACGTACCTACCTCTTGAAGATCCATTTCAACTTCCTCATCCTCAATGAAGCCTCGGTAAAGCTTAAGCCTTTATCCGTTTACCTTGAAAGGTTCTCCGTTTGGCGGATTAATTTCTACCGATCCATGTGGAAAGATTTGGGTGATGGAAAATGTCTTGTCCACCTTGACTTAAGTTTTCCCGGAAATAATCGAAGCCATGAGTTAAACAATAGCACTTGATCCTCCTCCCGAAATTCTTTAGGTTTGCTTATTTTATCATGTATATTTTTCATGCGCTCCTTATAAATTTCGGAGTTAGAGTATGCTAGATTTCTCAATTAATCTAATTTGTTTAACTGATATAATCGATTTTTACCGGCAATTTCTTGGTCTAGGTTTACGTTTTTAACGCCCAATAGGCCTTGTGAGCAATTTCTACTAGGAGATGCCATTTTTTTCCATAGACGAGCTTATATGGGTGGTGCCTATTGGTGTTTTGTAGGCGGTTCGGAAGGCCCATAAAGAATCGTCTATTTTATCCACCTAATCTTTTTTGTTTTGACCTACGATTTTTTAAGATTCTTTTTAGCCCTTGATTTGTTATTTCGGCTTAACCATTGGTTTGAGGATGGTAGGCGGTTGAAATACGGTGATAGACCCCATATTTTGTTAAAATTTTATTTAATTGTTGATTGTAAAAATGGGTACCTCAATCACTAATGAGTGCCTTTGGAGCACCGAAGCGACTACGGTTTTTTCTAACATTCTTTTTAGCCCTCGATTTGTTACTTCGGCTTGACTGTTGGTTTAAGGATGGTAGGCGGTTGAAATACGGTGATAGACCCCATATTTTGTTAAAATTTTATTTAATTGTTGATTGCAAAAATGGGTACCTCTATCACTAATGAGTGCTTTTGGAGCACCGAAACGAGAAAATAATCGTTTTTAGAATTCTACCACAACTCTCCCGTCGTTAGTTGGAAGAGCTTCGGCCTCGGCCCACTTGGACATGTAATCGACTCCTACAGGAATATATTTGATACCTTTTGATGGTCGGTAAGGTCCCATAAAATCCATACCCCTAACATCAAAAAATTTCACAAATAAGAAAGCCATTTTAAGGCATTTCGTTTCTTGATGAGATATTACCTGTTTGTTGGCATGCATCACTTGTTTTAATTAAATGGTATGCATCCTTATGGATGGTTGGCCAATAAAATCCTGAATCAAGTGCCTTTTGTGTGGTGCTTGCAACTCTATGATGTCCTCCATACGATCCCTCATGACAATGGTGAAGAATTTTTCTTACTTCTTGACCATAGACGCATCTTCGGGTGAGTTTATCGGCAAAAATTATAAAAAGATATGGGTCTTCCCAAAAATAGTGTTTTACATCGGCAAAGAAATTTTTTCTTTGTTGATGTGACCAACCTTTGACTAGAATGCCACTAGCGAGGTAGTTGGCATAGTCGGCGTACCATGGTTCTTCTTGATATTCAACCATCTCCAAGTGGGGAACTTTTCCTTGACGAGTTCTTCCCGGGTCAACTCCAAAGTGGGATCTTCTAAGCGGGATAGATGATCTACGGCGGTGTTTTCGGCTCCTCGCTTATCTTTTATTTCAATGTCAAATTCTTGGAGGAGAAGAATTCACCAGATTAAATGTGGTTTGGCATCTTTTTTTGAAGATGTATCGAATGGCTGAATGATCCGTATAGACTATCATTTTAGAAAGAACAAGATAGGAATGGAATTTATCAAAAGCAAATACTACGACTAGTAACTCTTTTTCGGTTGTTGTATAATTTTCTTGAGCATCGTTAAGAGTTTTACTTGCATAGTATATTGGGTGAAAATGTTTTTCTATTCGTTGTCCTAAGACGGCTCCAACTGCAAAGTTGCTTGCATCGCACATGATTTCAAAAGGTAGTTTCCAATCGGGCGCTATCATGATTGGATTGGTGCATTGACTAGCATTTCTTTGAAGTTATGAAAGCTTTTTTGCATTCCTCATCGAAGATGAATGGTGCATCTTTTTCAAGTAATTTTGTTAGAGGTTTAGAGATTTTCGAAAAGTCTTTGATAAATCGCCTTTAAAATCCGGCATGTCCTATGAAACATCGAATGGCTCGAACGGAGGAAGGTGGAGGTAATCGGGAAATAGTGTCTATTTTTGCCTAATCCACTTCCATTCTTTCGGTTGAGATTTTATGACCAAGTACTATTCCCCCCGTTACCATGAAATGATATTTTTCTCAATTAAGGACGAGGTTAGTTTCCTCACATCAGGATAGCATTCGTTCAAGGTTATCGAGGCATTGGTCAAATGTATCTCCAAAGATAGAAAAATCATCCATGAAAACTTCCATGGTTTTTTCTATCATGTCGTGGAAGGTAGCCACCATGCAACGTTGAAACATAGCGGGGGCATTGCATAGACCAAAAGGCATGCGTCGATAACCGAAAGTTCCATAGGGACATGTAAAAGTTGTTTTTTCTTGGTCCTCCGGTGCTACAGGAATTTGAAAATACCCGGAGAAACCATCGAGAAAACAATATAATTTAAGGCTGGATAGTCTTTCTAACATTTGGTCGATGGATGGTAAAGGAAAGTGGTATTTCCTGGTTGCTTCATTTAATTTACGATAGTCTATACAAACCCTCCATCCGGTGATGGTTCTCGTTGGTATAAGTTCATTTTTATCATTAGTTATTACAGTCATACCTCCTTTCTTTGGTACTACTTGGACGAGACTTACCCATGGGCTATCGGAGATAGTATAGATAAGTCCGACGTCTAGTAGCTTGATGTCTTCATTTTTAACCAATTCATGCACATTGGATTTACTCTTTGTTGTGGTTGTATTACCATTTTATAGTTATCTTCCACTAAAGTTTTATGGGTGCACATGGATGGATTATACCTTTGATATCCATGAGCCTCCACGCGAATGCATTTTTATGTTCTTTCAAAAGTTTTATTAATTTTTCTTTTTCAAAAAGTGTTAGTTTAGAAGAAATGATGACGGGGAACTTACCATGTTTGTCTAAGAATGTGTATTCTAGACCTTTTGGTAGTTCCTTAAGTTCAAGTGGCGGTGGGTCTTCAAGAGACCGCTTTTTTTCTTCTTTATTAAGATCGATGGCCGAAAAGGTTTGTTCGATGGCGACTTCCTCTACGACGAATTCTTCTTCTATTTCTTCCGTACCGGGTGGCTCGCTTCATCTTCAATTAGGGTGTCGTTATCACAAATTGGGTATTTCATTGATTGGTCAAGATCGACGTTCCTTTTGTCGGCCCCTAATTGAAGTGGTAGGTTGTTTTTCTTCCGTCGGTTAAGGTTTGATGGGATTTTGGAAATGGTTGTCCCAACACGAGGGGAGTTATCATCTAGGATGATAAAGTCGGTTGGGACTACCACTTGGTTTGTTTGAATTAAGACATCCTCAACTATTCCTGTGGCATTAATCGTTTTTCGGTTAGAGAGAAAAATAGGAATTTTAAGAAGAGAAAAATCACTAGTACCCAATTTTTCGAAAATTCAGTTTGGCATTATGTTAACACAAAGACCTTTATCAATTAGCACGTTACTAACAAAGATGTTTTGAAAAAAAACATGGTACCGGTTTTATGTTTAGTTCATGGTATTCATCTTTTATTAGCGAAGTTTGATCATTTGTTAACGTGACGCTTACTAACTCTTCGATTTTAGTTGTAGTGTTTAACTCTTTTAAAAACTTGGCATGAGAAGAAACCAAACAATGATTTTCAACAGAAGGTTGTAAAGCGTGAATTTCTTGAAAATTTTGTTACAGTTTAAAATCGTTAGTTTTAGACTTACCTTCTTCTTGATTTGATTCATTTGTAAGTTTTCGTTTTGTTGCTCTTCTATTTTTACCTCTTCGATTATTACCTCTTTAGTACAAATAGCCTCTTCCTTTTCTCGAGATCTCTTAAATAAGAGTTCTATATTTTTGTGACTTTGTATTACACATTCTGCGTTAGGAGTGATTGTTGGTGGTGTGTCGTAGGTTTCAAACGGATTGGCATCCCAGTCAAAGTCTAACTTTGGGAGCTCAAACCTTGGTTCTTCATATGTGGTGTATGAAGAACTTGGTGTGGTGTATGAGTTTGATGGTTTGAAAAGGTAACAATGTTGTACCGAATGGGATTCACCGCAAATGGTACAATAAGGTTCCTCATAATCATCCTCAATATAGTAGGTGTAGTCTTCTGAGTAGTAATCCATTGTTTTGGAAGATACCCAGAAGAATAACGAGCCTTGGGATCAGAAAACAGAAGTTAAAAATTTAATAGATTGTTGACCACGGCCCCATGTTGAACTGGAACGGCCCCGTGGGCAGTTCTGTATTTGGGCGTTTGAAAAAGTTTTTAAGAGAAATTGCAGCACGGGGGTGTGTTCCAGTTATACGACCCCGTGTTAAACCTACTGTAAACAAAAAAAGTTTGAAAATGGGAGCGCAGTTTTGAAAAAATGTTAGAATTTGATTAGGCCGCTAATTTTAAGCTTTCTCAAAATTTTTGTTTCCCCGATAACAGTGCCAAAAACTTGACGTGTGTGGTGGTGGTTATATTTTTAGGATATATTTTAGCCTTTTTTACTTGCAAATTCAAGTTTTAAATTTATAAAACACGATATTTTACTATCACTCTACACACACGTTAGGGCAAGTTCACCCATTACGGACGTAGTATAGTGATGGTAAGATACCGAGGTCGTCCAAGGATACAAGAGCTTTAAATACCGGCTTATCGTTAACGTCTAATGTAACCAAATTTTGATAAAAAGGTTTTAAAGCTATAAAAAGATAAACTAAAAAGCAAAAATAAAATATAAGGAAAAACAAATAGACAAGAAGGAATCACTTGGTTCCAACTCCTCTTTTATGTATCCTTTTAATGATTTCCACACTTTGGGCATTTTAAGAGATTATCTTTAAGTTATAGTAGTAGGCCCCTTCTAGGCAGCGCTACCCTCAACCTATTGGTCTGAGTCAGCAAGGATACAGTCCCACAAGATCGGATTATTGAAAGATAATGAAGTAAGTTATTAATGCGAAAAGTGGTAGGCCCCCTTTCAGGCAGCGTTACCCTCAACCCTTTGGTTTGAGTCAGTAGGGATACAGTTCTCGCAGGGTTGGTTTAAAGTTTTAATAGTAGTTTATAGATAAGGGATTCAAGCGGTTTCTTACTCTCAGTCGGGCCAGTCATTCCCGACCAATCCATGGAGTAGTACTAAGCTTGAACCAGGTTCTCGTAGGATATATACAATGAACGAGACATAGAATTACCCAACCACCCTTCTAACCCCCTTCCAAGTAGTTAACGCGCTTTATATAGACCTTAAAGACATGAATATGTGAATCAACAACATATGAAGAATGGTTAGATAAATTCACCTTCAATATAAAAACCTAGTTATTAAAGTCATTAATACATACCCAATTAAAAAGGAGCCAAAGATTGGAAATAAAAAAGAAATCCATAAAAGATTTGTCTTCACCAAGTGATGTAAGAGTTTAGCCAAGCATGGCCTTTGTTTGAAAAAAACTCTTACGATCGATCTTGGATCCCGGGACTACTACACTCTCTAAATGATGGAAGATGGATGATGGTGGTGGATGATGGTGTTGTAGTGGTGATGGAGTGGTGGCAAGTGTGAGAGAAGTGGTTTGCCAAGGGATCGATTGGAGTTAAACCAAGCACCCCTATTTATAGCTGAAATCAGATGTCCAACATGACCCGTACCTGCCTGGCACGGCCTCGTGGCCATCACTCTCTCTCTCTCTTCATCATTAACTGTAGTGTCAGACCTTGTACTAACATGGCCCCGTCTGTCGACGACACGACCCGTGGCTAATGTACTTGCTGTACTATCTCAGATTCTGTAAATCTTAGAGTTGACCACGCCCCGTGTTGCCTTAGCACGGCCCCGTGTTGAGCTCTGGATTTGTCTTTTATTGTTGTCCTTTTCTTCTGCAGAGAATTTTCACTAGGCACGTCCATGCCCGGTGGGCACGACCCCGTGTCAAAGCTTCTGATCGTGTTATTTCCTTGGTTTGGATGTGGATGGGGGCTTAGAGAATTGTGTCAATACTCCTTTAGTGTATTTTATGTTGGTTTTTGCTGTTATTTTGATCCTTTCGTTCATTTAAGCTCTTTTGACCCTGTAAATTAAAAATGAGCAAAGAAACGAGCTTTTTCCAACATTAGTACTCAAAAAGGGTTGATTTTACGTCGTATTTGATACAATTTATATGTTATATTTTAAGCACATCACCCGTGTTGATTCTCAATGCAAGCTTTTTCGTGCCTAGCTACTTTTCCCGCCTCCGCTTTGGTTATCGCCTAGCCTGCCACAAACCCATGGTCCCTTAGCCCAACGAGGGGGAACACACCTGTCAAATCGACGCACACGTGTTTCCCTTCTTCCCATCAAAAAACAAGAATGTCAGCTGGTCATAGGGTAGATCTCCATTCTAATGGATCCGTCAAGAAGTTCACCGGGGCTTCCTTTTTTGCCGAGATCCCTGCCCGCTTAAGGACATTATGAAGCACATCTCGAACTAAATCATGTGGATATTTAAAGCCAAATTATTCTTTGCAATGGACTGCATGCTCCCCAAAATAATCCAAGAAAGCCTTCCGACATACTGGACACGGGTCATCAACTGGGAAAAGGGGTACCATCAGCTGGTACTTAAGGATAGCCCGGTATTCCACAGCTGACATACATTGCCTTAAACATTCGATGGGAAAAACAGACAGGAAATCCTGAGCATGGTGGCTCACAAACACACAAATACGGCTCGTTACCGCGGGGACAAGGTAAACTTCTCTTCAACTGTCTTGACGATCTCACCATATAAGGCATTCGCCAAAATTTTCTAGGCTTTAAGGGGGCGGTGTCTTTAATGTAGAAACTGCCAAGATCAAGATCGGGAAGAGAACTATGTAGAATGTCCAACGCACCCTTGTAATCAGAGTCCAACAAGCCACCACCACATTCACGAAGGATGTGGTCTTGAAGAACCCAAGATTGGGCCCTTGAAGTCACAAAAGCGTAGGAAGAGGCATCTTCAGCTGAGCAAATCCCAAGACCCCCAAAACGGGTCGGGAGGGAAGCTAACCTCCATTGGAGGTCCCCGAAAAAGGAACCCCCACTGTCACACCCCAAATTTCCACGTGTCACCGGTGGGCCCGGTGGGGGTATCGTGACGTAGTTGGTATCATCATAGACAAACAACACAATATAATAATGCACAGCGGAAGCAAAAGATAGATTCGTTTCAACTTTAAATAGAAATGTAATATTAATTATCACAAGTAGTCGAAACGGATCCACAGGCGGATCGAAAAATAAAATAGGATAATTGTTCAACAGTTTAATGTCGCCCAAGCTGCGTGACTTATTGTGGACGCTCTAGAAGCCTGCCAGCCTATTTCGTATAGTACCTGCACTTAATCTTTTGGAAAAAATACGTCAGTTTACACTGGTAAATACAATTCGACTGACTCATTTTGAAAAGGTTGAAAATTGATTTAAATGCACAAGGCACAAAACATTTTTATTAACTTGGGTCAATTATTTAATATAATAATCATGTGAACGAATTACATGTTACTTGCGTTCAGTGGCCCGGATCTAGTCCGGGCTAAAGATCAATGGACACACCACATAAGCGAGTTATACACTGACGGGTGCACGCCTACACCCCGTGCTCTGGTCGTGGCCATCTCGTAAGATGATGCCAAGGATATCCGGGACATGGTCATTAACCCCCCAAAGGCTTAAAGTAAGCAAGACTGTTTAAACGAGCCGCACAAATTATTCAAACTAAACACCCAAGGGTGTAGGATTTAACGCTCGATCAAGCGGTATTCTATATACCGTAACCCAAGCCCGTATAGGGAAAATAAGCCAAAGAGTATTTACCTGCGTATAGTATCAATCACAATCAAGAAAATGCAAGTATCTTTTACTGGTGCTCCTAATCTGGAACAAAGGTTTATAATAACCTATTAGATTTCTAACGGGTCTTTATTTAAGCCTAAGCCTAGACCGGTTAGTTTTAATGACGATACGGTCCACGCACGATTAAATGAAGACCGGATGGAATGTGAATTTGACCCGACAAGTTTGAAGACTTGTATAATATGGGTTTACTAAACACATTCTGGATTTTGAGACAAAAAGGATAATGTTTGACCCGTTTCGGCCAATTTACGCAAACTAGTTACATAAACCGAACCGAACGCGAAAAGTGCGTTACGGGTACCCAAAAGAGTCATATGCAAGTTCCCTGAGTTAATATGCTCTAAATATGATGTAATATCAGTAAGTTATTTTCTATTATGCCCGGAATGTATTTAAACTCAATTTACGCCTCGTAAGGGCATTTTGGTCATTTAAAAGTATGTAAAAGAGTTAAATTAGAAATCTGGGTTACAGGTCTGGTTCATACAGCAATTATATTTAATTTTACATATTATAACAGTAGGGTATGACCCGTAAGTAAAAATTATCATTTAAAACAAAACTATGCGCCTTAGGGGCATTTTAGTAATTTCACAAGGGCTAAAAATGCCAAAACTGGAAATCTGAGTTTATAACATTGTACTTACTGTTACTTTATAAAAATATGTTAAACACATCAGTAAATATAAGTCTTATATGTTTAATATGGTTATAGGATATACTACGCGTTAAAAATGCCTAAAAAGGCGATTTAGAGCCGTTTCGGGGTTTGTAAAAGAAAGCTGAGATTTTTATACTTCCAGAAGGTTCAACATACTTTATTTAATAAATAAAATCAGTAGGAAGTGGTTTGGGGTCAATCGGATTTATAAAACTCGTTTTATGGCTAAAAAGGGCAATTTCGGTATTTACCGAATTAAGCTTAGAGACCTATGATACGATCAGCCAAAAATTAAATAAAAATCTTTAAAAATCTCAAAATATTATATAACATCAGTGTATAAAAAGTTTGATACCAAAAAGTGGGTTAAAATAGTCTATGCGCTAATTACGCTATTTATGTAACATAAAGCTATAGTTTTACGATATCGGCCATAACTCAAAATCTGGACCACCAACTGATCTCAAATTTTCGGTGCAAGTTTATAAATTAGTAATAAAGATTTCTACTCTTTCACCTTTTTAAAAATCACGTTTTATATCAAAAAGGGCAAAATAGTCAACTTTAAGCATAAACCGGTAACATGCATATGAATCGGTTAACCATGGAACCAAGATGTAAAATTCCAGAGTGTTAAATATATATGAAAGTTGGTCTAAAATATGCTCAAATGCAGATCTTAACATGCATGTACGGATCAGAACCGATAGTCAAAGAAAAAGTCCATTTATGAGACTTTCGGTTCCGATTCGGGTGAAATACAGAAAATTGTCGAGTTGATCATGAAGAAACATGTTCTTCCATTATTTACAAAGTTATTTTGATGATCAAACAGGTTGCATGTAGCCTACATTACTGATTATGCTTATTTTTGCAAAAACTCATTCTGTTGACTTTTTATGAAGAACTTTGACTCGACAATTAGCATGCTTAGAGTGTGAATCTGAACATACCCTTTTAGGGGTTTGTTATACTCATAAACACCAACGTATGGGTACTTTTAATTTGAGAAAATACTGAGCACATTTCGTTTAATCGCAAAGTCAAACTGTATTTACGTTATGTTTGACTTTTAGCAAGAACACTAAGCTAGAACGGATTTGCAAAGGATTTGAACACTTACGATAGTCCTAATAGAGCTTAGATATCACTAGGAAACAGCCTTGATGTTCAGAAATGCTCCAGAAAAGATCTCGTGAATTTTGAAGTCTCAAGTGCTTGAATGTTGCAACTATTGTGAGCTTTAAAGGAAGTTTTGATCTGATTTATGCATGTTTCAGATGTTTTATGGATGTTATATAATCAGTCCAAGGCCTCAGATTGCATGAAAATCGATTGGTCAAGTGCCTGAGTCGAAAACAGCTGGATACAAGTCGAAAACAGTCAGAACTGGCAGCTGTTCGCGACTTTTGTCGCTGGGCAGTCGCTCGCGTAGCGCGAGGACTCTGTCGCGCAGCGCGACGGTGTGGTGACCTGTTCAGCAGGTTTTTGATAATTACAATTCAGTCCCTGCTCTTATGTTACGTGTTTAAACCCTTTATTTGCACTCTAAACCCTTGAAATCTGATTTTTATGAACCTTGAGAATTTTATAAACATGGCAAAGTTCTCGGTTCACTTTGCGCTCACCCGAAAAGTCACGAAAATCACGATAACGTATTTAACCTTTCGTATACGGTTTTAATCATAACTTTCTCATACGTTCACGAAATTTCATGAAATTTTTATCACATGTTCTCATGAGTATATTTTATCATTACAATGCTTCGGGTATGCCAAAAGATAACTCAGAGGTATCATTTCAACATGTTGACACTTTTAGTCCCTGTAGTTTGTAATTCCTCACTTTCTTCCACTTTTCGCTTCGTATGATCCATGATCTAACCGTTTAAAGTTATAAACACCATGTATGGTTATTGTAGGACTTATTTATCAGTCGTTGACACTTTGAATCCTTGAGTTTACATAGTTTCACCGTTTGTCAACTTTAGTCCCTCTAAAGTTTGTTTTCACATATTCAAAGCTTATGACACGTGTCAAGACATTATTGGACGTAAATTTCCGAGGTGTTACATCCTCACCCCCTTAAAAGAAATCTCGACCTCGAGATTTTACTGAAACAAATGAGGGTATTTTTCTTTCATCGTGGATTCTACCTCCCATGTGTATTCGGGACCTCTACGGGCATCCCATTTGACTTTAACAATAGGTATGTGCTTCCTTCGAAGCTTCTTTACCTTTCGGTCTTCAATCGATAACGGCTTTTCCACAAATTTCAAACCTTCATCTATATGTACATCCGTATACGGTATAACCGGTGGTCCATCAGCGGAACACTTCTTCAAATTACAGATGTGAAACACATTATGGATAGCGCTAAGTTCTTCAGGCAAGTTTAATTTATAAGCAACTGACCCGACACGTTCGATTATCTCGAAAGGTCCTATGTATCTCGGGCTTAGCTTGCCTTTCTTACCAAATCGCATCACCCCCTTCCAGGGTGATACCTTAAGCAACACTTTTTCACCTACTTCGAAGTGAAAATCTTTGCGCTGTGGATCCGCATAACTTTTCTGCCTTTCCCTGGCAGCTCTCAATCGTTCGCGGATTTGGACAATCTTGTCTGTTGTCTCGAAAACAATTTCTGGTCCTGATAGTTGGACATCTCCAACTTCTGCCCAACAAATAGGCGATCTACACTTTCTACCATATAAGGCCTCAAAAGGCGCAGCTTTTATGCTGGTGTGGTAGCTATTGTTGTAGGAGAATTCAATTAGGGGTAGGTTCTTATCCCAACTACCACCTAAGTCGATCGCACATGCACGTAGCATGTCTTCCAACGTTTGAATAGTACGCTCGCTCTGACCGTCAGTCTGTGGATGATAAGCCGTACTAAACTTCAAACGAGTGCCCAATGATTGTTGGAAACTTTTCCAAAAATGTGATGTGTATCTAGTATCTCTATCAGAGATAATAGCTACAGGTATTCCATGCAAAGCTACAATCTTATCAACGTATAATTGGGCTAGCATATCGGAGCTATAAGTTTCCTTGATGGGTAGAAAATGTGCTGACTTCGTCAGTCTATCTACTATGACCCATATTGTATCATTTCCTTTTCTTGTCTTTGGTAACTTGGTGATGAAATCCATCGTCACCATTTCCCACTTCCATACGGGAATTTCAGGTTGTTGTAGCAAACCTGATGGTTTCTGATGCTCAGCTTTGACTTGCGCACAAGTCAAACATTTAGCTACATAAGCAGCTACAGACTTTTTCAAACCAATCCACCAGTAATTTGCTTTTAAATCCTGATACATCTTGTCAGCTCCAGGATGAACATAATATTTGGAACTGTGGGCTTCCTGGAGGATAACATCCCGAAGTCCTCCAAAAATTGGAACCCATATTCTTCCATTTAGTCTAAGCATTCCATCCTTGTCGTGAGATAACTGCTCCTCAGTTACTCCCAACTTTTCTTCAGGATAATTAGCTTCCAGTACAGCTTCCTTTTGTGCAGCTAATATCCTTTGGTTCAAATCATTCTTGATTTCAATGCGCTTAGCATTGATTCTTATAGGCTTAACCCTTTCTTTTCTGCTCAAGGCGTCAGCAACTACATTCGCCTTGCCTGGATGGTACTTTATTTCACAATCGTAATCATTTAGGGTCTCCATCCAGCGTCTTTGCCTCATGTTTAGGTCCTTCTGATTAAACAAATGTTGAAGGCTCTTGTGATCTGAATAGATCACACACTTGGTTCCGTACAGGTAATGCCTCCATAGTTTCAATGCAAATACAACGGCACCCAACTCCAAGTCGTGGGTGGTGTAGTTCTTCTCGTGAATCTTCAGCTGTCGTGAAGCGTAGGCAATGACTTTTCCTTTCTGCATGAGCACACAGCCCATACCAGTGTGCGACGCATCACAATACACCACAAATTCATCTATACCATCAGGCAGTGTTAGTACTGGTGCATTGCTCAACTTGTTCTTCAGAATATCGAAGGATTCCTGCTGCTTAGGGCCCCAATCAAACTTAACCTTCTTACGTGTCAACGAAGTAAGGGGCGCAGCAATCCTTGAAAAGTTTTCAATGAATCGCCTATAGTATCCTGCTAAACCCAGGAAGCTACGAATTTCAGTAGGCGTCTTTGGCTCTTGCCAATTCATCACTGCTTCTACTTTGGCGGGATCCACTTGGATACCACTTTCGCTTACTACATGTCCAAGGAATTGGACTTCTCGAAGCCAAAATTCGCACTTCGAGAATTTGGCGTAGAGTTTCTCTTGATGTAAAAGCTTGAGAATACAACGAAGGTGTTTCTCGTGGTCAGCCCTGCTCTTTGAGTAGATAAGGATGTCGTCAATGACGACTATGACGAATTTATCCAGATAAGGCTTGCAGACGCGATTCATGAGATCCATGAATGCGGCTGGTGCGTTAGTGAGCCCGAAAGGCATCACTAGGAACTCGTAATGTCCATAACGAGTCCTAAACGCTGTCTTGTGTACATCTTCATCCTTGACTTTCAACTGATGATATCCTGACCTTAAGTCGATCTTTGAGAAGTAGCTTGCCCCTTGTAACTGATCGAACAGATCGTCGATCCTGGGCAAAGGATACCTATTCTTGATGGTGACTTTATTGAGCTCACGATAATCGATGCACAGACGCATCGATCCATCCTTCTTCTTAACAAACAAAATAGGCGCTCCCCAGGGAGACGAGCTAGGTCTAATGAAACCTTTTGCTAACAGATTGTCTAACTGCGTTCTTAACTCCTTCATCTCCGTTGGAGCCAACCTATATGGTGCTCTTGCCACTGGTGCTGCACCTGGAATGATGTCGATTCGGAATTCCACTTGCCTATCTGGTGGTAAACCAGGTAGTTCTTCTGGGAACACTTCGGGGTATTCCGAAATGACAGGAATGTCTTCAATTTTCGGCTTAGGCTCATCAACAGTAACTTGCGCCATATAAATGACACAACCCTTCTGCATACATCTGGATGCCTTGAGCATGGACACTTGCTCAGGCAATCCGTGCTGGGTATCTCCTTGGATAGTTAGTGACTCACCAGATGGAGTTTTAACTACCACTTGTTTTCTATTGCACACAATCTGGGCTTGGTTGTGTGATAACCAATCCATGCCTATCACTATGTCAAAACCAGCTAGTTTGAAAGGAAGTAAGGATAATGGAAACGAGTGATTCCTAATGGATATAACACATCCATCTAAAACGGTTGAAGCGGTTTCTACGGTTCCATCAGCTAACTCCACTTCAAACTTCACACTTAAGGCTTTCACAGGTAATTTTAACAACTCACAAAACTTATTGTCTACAAAGGATTTATCTGCTCCAGAATCAAACAGGACTCTAGCAAAGATATCATTTACAAGGAACGTACCGGTAATCACGTTGTCGTCCTGAATAGCCTCTTTAGCATCCATCCTGAAGACCCTTGCATTGGTCTTCTTCCCGTCTTCGGCTTTCTTGGCATATTTTGGGCAGTTAGGCTTAATATGCCCTTTTTCGTTGCAGCCGAAACAGGTCGCGTCCTTTAGATTCTTACACTCCGACGTCTTATGATTTGTGGATTTGCAAATTCCACAGGGTGGCGGGCGAGATTGGGAGTTCGTCTCAAGTCGACATTTCCCAAAATGGTACCTCCTACAAGTCTTGCATCTGGGTTTTTCTCCTGATTGTTGTCCATTCTTCTTCGATCCCGACCCTTTCCTGTGGTCGTCATTCCCTCTGTGTCTCTTCTCTGACCTTCGTGAGGTATCATCCTCACGCTTTCTCTTGTTCTCGGCCTCTTTGTTTCTTAGCGATCTTAGTCGGACTGCGTCCATTGTGAGGGACAAAGAGAGGTCAGTTACTGACCTGAAAGTCGTTGGCCGAGAGGCCTTCACACTTGCCTTTATTGCGGGTTCTAACCCCCCGATAAAACGAGCGATTCTCCTTGGTTCAGGTGTTACAAGGTATGGAACCAATCGAGACATCGTGTTGAAGCTCGTTAAGTAGGCTTGGCAGTCCAGGTTTGTCATTACCAATGATACAAAATCGGACTCTATCTTTTCCACCTCATGCTGCGGGCAGAAATTCTCCTTGATGAGAGCAACGAACTCCTCCCAGGTCATGCTATACAATTGTACCTTTCCGGTGGCCTGGATCAGTGATCTCCACCATGCTAGGGCTTCGCCTTTAAAGGACTGGGACACGAACTTCACAATATCCCTTTCCGCACATCCACTTATGTCTACCACTGTATCAATCTCATCCAACCAGGTTATGCAGTCGACTGCTCCTTTTTCTCCAGTAAAGTCTCGAGGCTTACATGAGACAAAGTACTTGTATGTGCATCCTCTAGCATGAGGCGCATCCTTTCTCGCAATCTTCTTAGAGGGGACACTGTTCTGGTTGGAGGAGTGTCTGTCATTGTCTTTCTTGGGTTCCTCTTTGTTAGGTATAACCTTCATAGAGGGCGGCTTACTATGAGCCTCTGACTGAACCCTGGGTTTCGACTTGGGATGAGATGCAGATCGAGTCCTACTATGGGTCTCGTTGTATTCACTATACTGTCTGTTCATTGCTTCGACAACAGCTTCATTTACTAATGCTTTCAATTCGGCACCAGTTACTAGTATCTTCGTGTTATCAGGGTCGTTTGCTGGACGACTATTCATTTCTTCCGACTTAGTCATGTAGTCTTAAATGCTACATAAAACAAGGACAAAGTCTATTTAGAAATCTAACTATTATTATCGTTCTTGACGATTTATTAACCATGGTAATTAAAAGCCATATTAGTTAATTTGTTAAGTAGTTTCATTTAGGACTTTTTATCAATAATTTTATCCTAAAATGAAATATATATTGGCACAATAGGCCTAGTCACATAGACAATCTCTAAATTATAGATTTAGATTTTTATAGGATTAAAGTTTGAATAATCAAAACGAATCAATCCTTTCTTTGGCAGGGAGTCTATAAGCTACGACTGCCTTTCTGTTTTATATGACATTTATTATGACCCGTAGGTATTATGTCACTTTCAATTATATATAAAAATATAAATTGGATAATTTATTAAGAATGGTGACATGTGTGATTTTTCGAATCACATTAGTCAGAATGTTAACATATTTACAGATGTTAACAGAGATTGGAATCTTTTTACACAGGTTATACCGTCTTGGCTAAATTTATGACAACATAACAGCTAGGTTTTACCTTTTAAGATCCTTATTAAAATGGTGAATTACAATAATAATGCTATTTTCCATTTATTCATTTATTATATTTATGCATATAATTTAAAAATGAAAAGCTGAAATTACCATTCTAATTTAAAATTTAAAGAGTACAAAATTTGCCCTAAACGGGACTTTGATAAATAACATGCCCACGCAGGGGCTAAACAAATAACAAACCCTCGCAGGGGTCGAAATAAAGATATGCCCACGCAGGGGCGAAACAGAAGGAAAATTACCCACGTAGGGGTAGAGTACATAAAGATATGTCCACGCAGGGACATGCCTATCACTAAAATAAATAAAGGATTTAGTAATCCTTCTTGCTCTTACCCTTGAGCAAGTCCACCACCTTCTGAAACCTTCCCCGGTTACGCCTCTCATTATTCTGCAACTCCTGTTGAAATTCCTGACGCACCCCTTGAATCTCCTGAATTATCTCCTGAACTTGGGGTGGCGACATTACCGGCGCCTGAGGTGGTTGCTGGTAGTATGACGGCTGAGGAGGCTGGTATAGCGGAGGTTGGGGCGGCAGCGGCTGCTGATACAGATACTGTGGAGGCTGAAGAGGCTGCGACTGTTGATACCCGTATGGTGGGTACCCATAAGTTGAGGGTCCTGTGGCCCATGGATCTCCGAAGGGAGCCTCTTGCTGGAAGGTGTAAGAGTTCGCTGCAATCCAGTATGGATCTTCCGTAAAGTTATACCCCGGGGGATACTGCTGCTCGAATGGGTTAAATGCTGCAGCATTAGTATAAGCAGGGATTGGGTCTCCAAAACCCAATGGTGGCTGAGGCTGTGGCTGTGGCTGTGGCTGTGGCGCGACTGGCGCCGTTGCTACTTCAGAGATGGGATGCGACGACTCTCCCGTCTCTGATTCTTCATGGACCGGCGAGTACCGGCTGCTGCTTGACTGTGGAGGGGTGCGAATACGCACTCCTCCTCGCGAGGACATCCTCGCGTTCGTTCCTCTCCTTCGCCTTGGGGGCGAGGGAGGATGAGTCGGAGGTGGTGGTGGCGGTGGAGTAACCGCCACAAATCTAGAATCCGTAGATGGATCCTGCTGCTGCTCTGGCTGCTGCTCCGGCTGCTGCTGGTGGTGCAGGGGAGAGCTGTGGTAGGAAGGGTGGAGAGGAGAGTTGTGGTAACTGGGAGTGTACACCCAGTTGTGCTGCCTGAAGTTCTCCATGAAACTATCGGGACCATTGTAAGGTGATCCCAAAAATGGTGACCCATCAGATATCTCGATGGGGTGGTTTGGTGTCCCTGAGGGTGGCATGGCGGGATCATCATCCTCCTCAACGTCCATCGGGTTGTCACCCGAAAAGTGGTCCTCCGGTCCAAGTGGGTTAAAACCCACTGGTTCTTGCATGTAATCATCAGGGTTGTACAGCCCCTGAAAGGTGGGTGATGTGTTGTCGAATGGTGATGAGGGTCCTAGAGGAATGTAGGACTGTTGAGAGTGATGAGATGGTGAGGAGACTGGTCCAGTGAAGGACCTCCATAGGTTTTGGGCATCCGTGTTGTGAGTGCCCGAGGGTGTTCGCCGGTACGAAGGCCCGGCTTCGTGATCATTGCGAGCTGCATGCTTTCCATTTCCTCCGCCTCTACCTCTCATTCTTGGCGGCATGATGACAACCTGTCACAAGGAACAAGTGATACAACAAAATATATAATTAAGACAAGGTTAGAAAATTTAAACAAAAATTTGGAAATTTCCTAAGTTCTTTGTCTAGACTCGAGAATTGAGGATTGTGCAATTGTGTAACTGAGATTAAACACAAAAGGCTAGTGTTTAATTCACTCAGAGTTGGCTCTGATACCAACCTGTCACACCCCAAATTTCCACGTGTCACCGGTGGGCCCGGTGGGGGTATCGTGACGTAGTTGGTATCATCATAGACAAACAACACAATATAATAATGCACAGCGGAAGCAAAAGATAGATTCGTTTCAACTTTAAATAGAAATGTAATATTAATTATCACAAGTAGTCGAAACGGATCCACAGGCGGATCGAAAAATAAAATAGGATAATTGTTCAACAGTTTAATGTCGCCCAAGCTGCGTGACTTATTGTGGACGCTCTAGAAGCCTGCCAGCCTATTTCGTATAGTACCTGCACTTAATCTTTTGGGAAAAATACGTCAGTTTACACTGGTAAATACAATTCGACTGACTCATTTTGAAAAGGTTGAAAATTGATTTAAATGCACAAGGCACAAAACATTTTTATTAACTTGGGTCAATTATTTAATATAATAATCATGTGAACGAATTACATGTTACTTGCGTTCAGTGGCCCGGATCTAGTCCGGGCTAAAGATCAATGGACACACCACATAAGCGAGTTATACACTGACGGGTGCACGCCTACACCCCGTGCTCTGGTCGTGGCCATCTCGTAAGATGATGCCAAGGATATCCGGGACATGGTCATTAACCCCCCAAAGGCTTAAAGTAAGCAAGACTGTTTAAACGAGCCGCACAAATTATTCAAACTAAACACCCAAGGGTGTAGGATTTAACGCTCGATCAAGCGGTATTCTATATACCGTAACCCAAGCCCGTATAGGGAAAATAAGCCAAAGAGTATTTACCTGCGTATAGTATCAATCACAATCAAGAAAATGCAAGTATCTTTTACTGGTGCTCCTAATCTGGAACAAAGGTTTATAATAACCTATTAGATTTCTAACGGGTCTTTATTTAAGCCTAAGCCTAGACCGGTTAGTTTTAATGACGATACGGTCCACGCACGATTAAATGAAGACCGGATGGAATGTGAATTTGACCCGACAAGTTTGAAGACTTGTATAATATGGGTTTACTAAACACATTCTGGATTTTGAGACAAAAAGGATAATGTTTGACCCGTTTCGGCCAATTTACGCAAACTAGTTACATAAACCGAACCGAACGCGAAAAGTGCGTTACGGGTACCCAAAAGAGTCATATGCAAGTTCCCTGAGTTAATATGCTCTAAATATGATGTAATATCAGTAAGTTATTTTCTATTATGCCCGGAATGTATTTAAACTCAATTTACGCCTCGTAAGGGCATTTTGGTCATTTAAAAGTATGTAAAAGAGTTAAATTAGAAATCTGGGTTACAGGTCTGGTTCATACAGCAATTATATTTAATTTTACATATTATAACAGTAGGGTATGACCCGTAAGTAAAAATTATCATTTAAAACAAAACTATGCGCCTTAGGGGCATTTTAGTAATTTCACAAGGGCTAAAAATGCCAAAACTGGAAATCTGAGTTTATAACATTGTACTTACTGTTACTTTATAAAAATATGTTAAACACATCAGTAAATATAAGTCTTATATGTTTAATATGGTTATAGGATATACTACGCGTTAAAAATGCCTAAAAAGGCGATTTAGAGCCGTTTCCGGGTTTGTAAAAGAAAGCTGAGATTTTTATACTTCCAGAAGGTTCAACATACTTTATTTAATAAATAAAATCAGTAGGAAGTGGTTTGGGGTCAATCGGATTTATAAAACTCGTTTTATGGCTAAAAAGGGCAATTTCGGTATTTACCGAATTAAGCTTAGAGACCTATGATACGATCAGCCAAAAATTAAATAAAAATCTTTAAAAATCTCAAAATATTATATAACATCAGTGTATAAAAAGTTTGATACCAAAAAGTGGGTTAAAATAGTCTATGCGCTAATTACGCTATTTATGTAACATAAAGCTATAGTTTTACGATATCGGCCATAACTCAAAATCTGGACCACCAACTGATCTCAAATTTTCGGTGCAAGTTTATAAATTAGTAATAAAGATTTCTACTCTTTCACCTTTTTAAAAATCACGTTTTATATCAAAAAGGGCAAAATAGTCAACTTTAAGCATAAACCGGTAACATGCATATGAATCGGTTAACCATGGAACCAAGATGTAAAATTCCAGAGTGTTAAATATATATGAAAGTTGGTCTAAAATATGCTCAAATGCAGATCTTAACATGCATGTACGGATCAGAACCGATAGTCAAAGAAAAAGTCCATTTATGAGACTTTCGGTTCCGATTCGGGTGAAATACAGAAAATTGTCGAGTTGATCATGAAGAAACATGTTCTTCCATTATTTACAAAGTTATTTTGATGATCAAACAGGTTGCATGTAGCCTACATTACTGATTATGCTTATTTTTGCAAAAACTCATTCTGTTGACTTTTTATGAAGAACTTTGACTCGACAATTAGCATGCTTAGAGTGTGAATCTGAACATACCCTTTTAGGGGTTTGTTATACTCATAAACACCAACGTATGGGTACTTTTAATTTGAGAAAATACTGAGCACATTTCGTTTAATCGCAAAGTCAAACTGTATTTACGTTATGTTTGACTTTTAGCAAGAACACTAAGCTAGAACGGATTTGCAAAGGATTTGAACACTTACGATAGTCCTAATAGAGCTTAGATATCACTAGGAAACAGCCTTGATGTTCAGAAATGCTCCAGAAAAGATCTCGTGAATTTTGAAGTCTCAAGTGCTTGAATGTTGCAACTATTGTGAGCTTTAAAGGAAGTTTTGATCTGATTTATGCATGTTTCAGATGTTTTATGGATGTTATATAATCAGTCCAAGGCCTCAGATTGCATGAAAATCGATTGGTCAAGTGCCTGAGTCGAAAACAGCTGGATACAAGTCGAAAACAGTCAGAACTGGCAGCTGTTCGCGACTTTTGTCGCTGGGCAGTCGCTCGCGTAGCGCGAGGACTCTGTCGCGCAGCGCGACGGTGTGGTGACCTGTTCAGCAGGTTTTTGATAATTACAATTCAGTCCCTGCTCTTATGTTACGTGTTTAAACCCTTTATTTGCACTCTAAACCCTTGAAATCTGATTTTTATGAACCTTGAGAATTTTATAAACATGGCAAAGTTCTCGGTTCACTTTGCGCTCACCCGAAAAGTCACGAAAATCACGATAACGTATTTAACCTTTCGTATACGGTTTTAATCATAACTTTCTCATACGTTCACGAAATTTCATGAAATTTTTATCACATGTTCTCATGAGTATATTTTATCATTACAAAGCTTCGGGTATGCCAAAAGATCACTCAGAGGTATCATTTCAACATGTTGACACTTTTAGTCCCTGTAGTTTGTAATTCCTCACTTTCTTCCACTTTTCGCTTCGTATGATCCATGATCTAACCGTTTAAAGTTATAAACACCATGTATGGTTATTGTAGGACTTATTTATCAGTCGTTGACACTTTGAATCCTTGAGTTTACATAGTTTCACCGTTTGTCAACTTTAGTCCCTCTAAAGTTTGTTTTCACATATTCAAAGCTTATGACACGTGTCAAGACATTATTGGACGTAAATTTCCGAGGTGTTACACCCACAAACAACAATGTCCTCGATCTCATTTCGAAGCCCCTTGTTAAAAACAGAGACGGCTCCCCCGACCAAAGAATGCTGACATGTCGTGAGCCCAAACAGCAGTTTAGCAACCCCCATGCACGAACGAAGCAGGAGGAGTTTGCTCTGAGGGTCCGGAAGACGTTTGAGGCATCCCATCTGCTCAACCGCACATTTGGCTCTTTTGAGGGCCAAACCACTAATAAACTCCCCATCTCTACTGACAGCACCACCCAAGAGTTTCACGCCATACACCGGCCTTCCAATCAATCATGGAAATAAACCCTCTTGAGTCTTCACCCCGTCACATGTAGGCCAAAAAACTTTAGTGTTTTGGATGTTGAGAAGGAGGCCCAAGAAGGGGCCCTCCACTCTAATGGTGTCTAAAGCCTTGGCAACCTGAGTAGCATCTTCAATAAGGGTCTCATCATCTAGGTACCAAGCGTGAAAAAGAAGTTTGCAACGATCTCTGATTCGGAGGACAAGGGGGTTTAAAACAAGGGTAAAAAGGAGAGGCCCTAAGGGATCCCCTTGCTGAACCCCCATGGAAGACCAAATATTACCATTCCCTACATACAGCCTAGCTGGTTACCCGTATAAAAAATCAACCCAAGAAGAGATGGATGGACACATTTTCCTTACCTCATTTAAAAGACCAGTTCTATCCACAAGGTTAAAGGCATTCGAGAAATCGACGGGAAGCATAGCCAACGACCCGTCTCGGTGGTGCGCATTTAAGAACCTGTTCACACTATGAAGAAATGCCTCAGCCCCGTTTGGAATCCCGACCCCAAACTGAAAGTTGCCAAGATATTTGGCCATATCCTTCCCCACCCCCTTCATCGCAACCTTGGAGACCACTCTCCTCCAGATCTAACCCACTGCAATAGGCCTAATCCCATTATCGTGGTTGAGAAGGGGCGTAAGGGGAGTAGATACAACAAACTCCGCCAAACTCCTTGCAAACTTATCGCAACTATTCCGACAATGACGCTCCAAGCTTACGATTAGAGTTTTTTTGAAAGTGAATGTAAAAAAAAACGGGTCGGTTTATGTAAGATAATTGGGTTATACTTTATGGTGGAACAAGAGGTTATCACGTGTCAACTATTTAGGCAACCATTAATTGAGTAACAAGAAAAGGAGTGATGCTCAAAACTTACATGTGTACTCTTTTTTTTTTAATGTTAAACTAAATCATTGGATACATTATGGAATGCCCTCAATTGAGTAAATATATCCCCTCCTCCATAATGCTCAGGATTTGATGCATACCCGAGCCACCAAGTCACCAATTGCGGGCAAACGCCGCCCACCCGAAGGATCACTGCGGTAAAACCAAGTTTGGCTCGGTTTCGAACTAGCAACCTCCAGAGAGACCTAGTTCTAAACTTTATTGCCACCACCAATGTCCTTTAAAGTGATGGTAGTGGGAATTGAACTTGAGACCTCAAGGAGAGAAACCAAGTGACTAACCACTAGACCAACTTGTCAGGACCTAACATGTGTACTCTTATATTGATTTGTAAGTATAGAGATGCACGCATGTACGATTTGCATTACATGTAATATAAAACATTTTTTGTTTCTTGCAATTTTATGTGTAAAGGAGTATGATTATGGAAAATATTTCGCCAGTCAATAGATAAAAATAAACTCAAAATAAAAAGGAAAATTGGATTTAAATAATCCCAGCTTTCTCAATTTGGCCGATAATAATCACAACTTAGTTATTGGCCGATAATAATCCGAACTGGTCCACTTTTTGCCGATAATAGTCCGCTGTTAAAAACAGCTTAATGGAGTTAAGCTTTTTTTCCGAATTACAAACTGATTTTTTATGGATTTTGATCAGAACGAGGATACAAGTCGATTTACGTAAAACTTACCTCGAACTGATGCTTCAAACGGCTTGATTTTTGTTAATTGGAAGTTTAAACACCCGAATTGAAGCACCGTTTTCGTTGTTTAGGGCAGTTTTTAGAGGTAAATTTACATCAATCAACTCGTATCCTCGTTCTAATAAAAATCCCTAAAACATCAGTTTGTAATTCAGAAAAAACTTAACTCCGTTAAGTTATATTTGGCGCAAACTATTATCGGCCAAAAGTGGACTAGTTCAGATTATTATCGGCCAATAACTGAGTTGGGATTATTATCGGCCAAATTGAGAAAACTGGGATTATTTAAATCCAATTTGCCAAATAAAAAAGACATGTTACATTTAATACGTGTAAGGATCAAATACAAATAGGTTTTAACATACAAAATGCCCTTAACATGACAAGTGGAGGAAACTATTTTTTTTAATTTTTTTTTCATCTACTTAAATATGATGTTTGATGATAAAATGTAAAAAAAATCATAAATTTACTCTAATGTGAAAAAACACGATTTTTTTTTAATAATTTGGGACTGGTGGATCTAAGAGTGTGTGTAGTGTGTGTTTTCTGATATAACAATTGAACAAATAAGAACTTCAATCAAATAGTTATATGACACATTAATTTAACACAACTGGATTTGGGAATGATTACAAAATGATTTCATATTGAATTCATCAAAATGTAATACAATCATAAGGTATAAAGTACTCCCCCTTATCAGGTGCACTCTCTCTCACTTAGTTCTTATGCACAAAGGCTCTAAGTGTTAACAATTATAATGAGAATGAAGAACTATACATAGGATGAGAGAACTGCTGGTGACGTCACCATGGAAGCGACCTTTAACAACTCAATTAATGATGTAACTGCCAGCAGTTAGTAAAAATGTTGGATAGTTACACTGTTGCATTGAACTACTGCTTCTAAATATAGATAGTGAGAACTGTTTTCATAGAACTTTTGGTTGAGAGCCAACACTTCTGGAAATCCAAAACTTCTAGTCCTTGAATTGTTTACTTGATCTTCTACTCTTCAGTCTTGACTTTGTTTGACTTGAGTGTTCACTTATTGACCAGCATTTTGCAATCCAGCACTTGTTCTTCTGATCTTCTTTTAAGGCAGCAGTTATGTAACGATGGTTTAGGCAACTGTTTTGGGAAGCCTTCAAGGGTGGAAACTTCTGATCTTGTGATTGTATCTTAACATATTGTATTGGGCATGGAAGATGGTTCCCTTGGTTTTTGGCTTTCTTCATTAGTAGATTTTATGTAACCCAACAATCTCCCCCTCGATCTGTTGATACCAAAATCACACTTATTGAAACCTGTCTTTTATTATTTTATTTGATGAAGTCTTTCAGCCTTACCCTGACCATGCCTTTTATTCCAAGTTCATGATATAAAGCTTGATCATCATCAACATCTCTTTCCATTTCAAGACCAAGAATAACGTTGATGTCTTCTAGGCTCAAACTTTGGACTTCATACCCACCCACCTGGATTCTAGAGCCATCTTCTCTAAAAACCTTCACATCATTCAAGCCCTTCATTGTTTTCCATCTCACAATCATTGGGTTAGGGAGATTACGAAGAAGTATAAGACTTATGTGGTAGCCACTAACTGAAGTGATAGACTTTGTGGATCTTCTTTTGGAGATTCCTCCAATGCCACTGTGTAAGTTCCTGCTGCAGGATTGGTAAACAAGAACTTTTCTTCTTTATCCAAGTCAACAATCCATGTTGCATAACCATGCTCTTCCTTCAATCCGTTCAAGTAATTTTCCATGATTTTTGGATTGTAAGAGAAGATTTCCTTGGGTTTAAATGGAACAACAACAAACTCCTTCTTCTTTTCAGCAACGTAGGTCTTGGTGGAAACTTCTTAGGAGTTTTCTTTCTTGCATCCAGGTAGTCTATATAATCTTTAGACATAGTAGACTCCTTCCACCTTACAATTGAGCTTTTAGGAGCCCTATTTATAAGAATCAACTCCAGCTTCATCTTCAAGGTCTTTGCTGCCTCTTCTCGAGTTGGTTATCCATTAGTGCCAAGCTTCCAATTTGGAGTTGCGACCTTGATAGTTAGATCTGCCAACATCTTCTAAACTCTGGCAACTTCAGCTAATTGTTTCTATGCATACCAGTTTTGAAAGACATATAAATTCTTCATAGGATAAGGAACATTTTTCTCAAGCCATTCTATGCTTTCTTGCTTTGAAACATTTGCCACAGACTGATGCTTGAATGGAGGGATTTTAGAGAGCATTTGAGATTCTTGGTACATGTGTTGTTCATCATTTTTAATCTCTCTCATCCTCTTATTCATGATATACTGGGCCTTTCTTTATGTCATCTTGCCCTGATTCACCTTGAATTCCTTGATAGCTTCCTCTTCCATCTTCTTTGTGTTTTCAACATAATTCAACTTCTCAATCAACTTTTAGCACCGATAGCTTTTGAAGTGAATCAATGAGTCTTTGGGAAGAAGGATGGTCTTCTACAAATGGCTCAATGATAATTGTTGTAGTCACATAGGGTCATCTTTCCCCACACTTGAACTTTGCTTGTCCTCGAGCAAATCAAAATAAACAAAAACTCTCTCAATGGCCACTAACTCAATTATTAATTCATAAGCACAAATAAATAATTCGGGTCATTGCAATCATGGCACACTTGACAAGAAGAATAGCCAAAATGTATGTAAAATAAATTAATGAGCAATGATCCATCTAAGAAATCCCTACAAGCTCACCTTACATCCTTGCAATGTTCACACATCTTGGGCTAAATATATGCATATACAATATGTGAAGTATGTATAGAACACTAGATGCCAAGACAATGACCATGCAATATCATAAGCTTGTTGAAGGATCAAATCTAATCACTTAACAAAAACATAACATAAATCATGGGGTTTTGTTTGGGTTGTAGCTTGGCTAGGGTTAAGGGTATGGAATTAGAATTTAAAGGTGGCTTGATGCGTGTGAAGTGTCGTTAGTTTTTAATTTATATGTTAAGCCCTTTTTAACACTTTTTAGCCAAGTTTTAAATTTATAAAACACGATATTTACTAACACTAAACACACATATGGGCAAGTGCACCCATCGTGAGCGTAGTATAGTGTTGGTAAGATACCGAGGTCGTCCAAGGACACAAGAGCTTTTAGTACCGGTTTATCCTCAACGTCTAATCAAATCAAAAGTTTAGAAAAATGTTTTAAACGAAGAAAATAAAAACTAACTAAAATGCTGAAAAATAAAAATAAAAGAAAAACAGATAGACAAGATGAATCACTTGGCTCCGACTCGTGTTTAGTGTAACCTTTGATTATTTCCGCACTTTTACACTTTATTAAGAGATTATCTTAGTTATTGTAGTAGGCCCCTCTTTTGGAGGTGACGTTACCCTCAACCCCGTAGTTTGAGTCAGCAGGGATACAATCCTAAAGGGTTGGATTATTGAAAGATAATTAATTAAGTTATTAATGCATATTGTGGTAGGCCCCTCTTTTGAAGGCGATGTTACCCTCAGCTAAGTAGTCTGAGTCAGCAGGGATACAGTCCTAAGTAGCCGGGTTAAAGTTTTAATAGTAGTTTAACTTATGAGGGGGTCAAAGAGTTTGGACCCCCGCCATCCAATACCGTTAAGTATTGAAGGAGGTCCTACTAAATTTGACCCAGGTCCTTTGCAGGATCTATACACTGAACAATGGCAAGACTCTTACCAAACCGTTCCCTTAACCCCCGACCAGGTAGCCAACATACCTCCATATAGACCGTGGAGATATGAATGGTGAAAATCTTTTATTTTATATAGACAGTAAAATAATGCCAAGACACCACAGACAAACGATAAGGAAGAATCACCTTCAACATAAGAAACTAGTTATTAAAGTCAGTAATACATAACCAATTAAAAAGTGCGAAAAGATTAAAAATAAAAAGTATTACACTAGACACTTTGTCTTCACCAAGTGATGTAAGAGACTTAGGCAAACATGGCCTTGATTGTCAAGAACTCTTACGATCAATCTTGGATCCCGAGACGACTCACACACTCTATGATGGACAATGGATGATGGTGTTATGGTGGTGGTGGGTGGTGGGTGAAGTGTGAGAGAGGTGGTGTGCCAAGGGATGGTTTGAGCTTGAGCAAAGCACTCCTATTTATAGGGTGAACAGAAGCTCGGGCACGGCCCAGTGTCCATCCACTTCTCTGTCTTCATTAATTGCTTTTGTCTGCATTAGTTGACCACGGCCTCGTGTCCGCTGGGCACGACCCCGTGTGCAGAAGCATATCTGTACTATCAAGATTTGCCTGGATTCTGCGAATCTTATAGTTGACCACGGGCCCATGTCCGCTGAGCATGGCCCCGTGGTGGGCGATGGAAGCTTCTACAACTTTGTCTTTTATGCTGACACTTGGGCTCGCCCCCGTGTTCACTGAGCACGGGGAGTGTTCAGCCTTCTGTTCTCTTGTTTTGCTTGGGAAGATGCTTTCGGGGAGATCGGGCATGCCACGTTTGTTCCTTTTCTTGTATTTATGTTAGATTTAGCTGCCTTTTTGCTTCTTTTGTTAATTTGAGCTCATTTAATCCTGAAAATACAAAAGGAAGACAAAAACACACTTTTCCCAACATTAGTACTAAAAAAAGGGTTAGTTTTATGCCACAATTGATGTAATTTATATGTTGCATTTTGCACACATCAAATACCCCCACACTTGAATCTTTGCTTGTCCTCAAGCAAAACTCTTTATAATGTGGCTTTACACTCCCAAATGGAATGGGTAGAAGAGAAGGTTTTTGGGCTTGTCATAGAGTGTCGGGTTTTCCAAGATTTTTTATTACGTTTTATTTTTATTTATTTACAATCCTATTCGTCATGATTTATTTAAAACTTTTCATAAGATAAATTTCTTATTAGGGCATAACATGCCTCTTTAAAATTCCATTTATATACAAATTCACATACCTCACGGGGGATCACTCAACACTCGGCCGAAGATGTATTTTAGTGAATCACTCGAGAGCGGCATGGAACTTACTCCTACCATAGGCTTGCTAAGCAATCAATCCTTCTCCTTTTTAACTATATACCTTTGTAAATATCAAGAGTACTTTTTGGGTGAAGGGTTAAGCTTGGGTTAAAGGTAGGTAGTTGGGTTAGTGGTTAGTGAAAGGGCGAAAAGCGCAACAAGCGTCGGTTTTCGTAAGACTTTCTCTATTTTTTTCAACTTTTTATTTTGATGAAGCCATAATTCAAACAAAGTTATTTTTGATGAACTTGCTTGTTTATTTCTTTTGCTTCATCGTCAACATTTTTATTTATTTATTTATTTATTTATTTATTTTTTTGAAAGTCATACGAAAAACCGAGCTTGTTACTAAAACAAATGGTTAAAAATAAAAAAAAAAGGTTTTGGTGGGTGAAAGGGTGTTTGGTTTGGGTTAAGAAATGAAAAAGTTTAGGCTCAAAGGGGTTAACTAGGGGGATTTTGGGTAGGTGGTAAAAAAAAAATAATGGTGTAGAAATAAAAAGGGTTAGTCCTAATGCCTCCATCATTTACTTACTCGGGTTTAAGTTGGTAAGGACCGGGAATGTATCGTCGTGGCAGGTTCTAGAGTTGTAAAAACAAAGCGGCTATTCACACAAGAAACGAAAAATGAGCATTTAATTTAAAGATATGTATTTGTATGCTCAATAAAGGCTCAAAACTCACTTTTGTGGGAATGGGTTTTTATGTGATCAAGTATATATAATTAAATTTTAACTAAGCTTGTCATGCCTTTTCATAATTTTCTTATGTTGGTTCTTTTTATCACGACGCTATCGGTTGTAAATTTGTAAAAATATAACCTTTTTAGAATTTTGAAATTCCCAAATTAAACCTAGACAAGTAAAAAAAATGAAAAATTTTGAAAAAATTTGGGGTGATTAGCGGTTCCAATAGAGTTTTGTGTAAGGCTTGTATTTAGGACTTGCAAGATTCAAGGTTTTAGCATCTCCCCCACACTTAAATTACACATTGTCCTCAATGTGTCCCAAAAATAAGTTTTTAGGTTGATTAAATGTGTAAAAGGTGTGAAAAAGCAAAAATTTGTGTTACTGGGCGCTTGGACACGGCCCCGTGTTCGTTGGACACGACCCCGTGTTCAGGTGCCAGTAACGAAAACTTACAGAAGGTGGACACGGGGGCGTGTCGGCTGGACACGACCCCGTGTCTGTCAAAAGTCTGCAGATTAAGACAAACAACAGGTCTGGGGAAGTGGGCACGGGGGCGTGTCGGCTGAACACGACCCCATGTAGGCAATCTGCAGGGTTGAAAAACAGGTTTCTGGCTCTAGTTTTCCTGTCCCGGCTTTAGTAGCACTAAGGTTTAGTGCTCTAAGCCTCGTATGTACATGTTTTAGAAATAAACACTACACCAAACCATAGCAAACATCCTAAATTACCAAGTTCAACATCCATCTCACAAAGTTAAAAAGAAAAAGAAACGCAGAAAATAAAAAGAGTTAAAAGAAAGTAAATTGTTCAACACATGGCACGCAGGCCGGAAATTGTTCAAGATAAAAGGGGGTTAACCTGTGGGATCACCAACCACCCGCTTCCGCCTCCGCTCCTCCCGCCTAGTCCATGTCCTCGTCCTCATCATCATCATCTCCACCATGCCCCGCAATGTACTCCCAGATATTTCCAATATCATCTTGGATATCGGATATGTTTCTCTCGATTGCTCCAACCCGGTTGTACGTGTTGCTCGCCATGTTATAGGTGTTCCTGGTGCACATAAGGTTTTCCTGCAATAAATCATGTAAACTTTGGAAGTTAGGAAAACCGTCTCCTGAGGAGGATTGGCCCGGATCACCGTGGGGCTGGTACTAGTACTGATGATGTTGTGGAGCGTGAAGGACAAGTGCCTCTTGCGGGTTCCATGCATGCCCCTGCATCCTTTGGAAGCTAACCGTCCCGTCTTCAGCCTCATAAGTTAGGTTCATTGAGCGGCAAATGTGTATGTCTACCCTTCTTGACCATGGGCTCCTTTCGAATGACCTAGGTATGTTGGTGAAGTGCTTGAAGAGACGGTATACCCATCCTCCAAAGAAGATAGGGGTTGGTGAAGTAGCAAGTCGGTTCAAATGCATGTTTCGGAGCAGGAGGAATGGAACATCAAGGTGTCTGCGGTTATGGATGCAGTGGAGGACAACCAAATCTCTTAACCCAACAACGCCACCGCTATCATACCTTTGGCTAAGAGAGTAGCCGCGAGCCTATGTATGTATCGGTAGAGCGGATCCCTCAACTTAGTGCTCTTAGTGCTGCTCGGATTGTAGTGCCCTTCACCAATCTGAGCCCACGCGGCTTGGTGATCGTTCTCATCTATCTCTCGCATCCCTCCAGTATTTTCCTCGTTACCCGCATCTTCCTCCGCATACAACCCGACAATCGACACAAATTGTGCCATTGAAATCGAGTACCTAGTTCCACCACATCGGAATGCTACCTCATCGTTGTCAAATGGGTCGCACCTTGAATTGAACGTGAAGGTGCTATAGAATTCCAAAGTGCACTCGTGGACAGAACGAAGTCGAGTGGTTAAAGCGACTCTTAATGGGCCAGTGACAAGGTTGTTGAAACGGTCAAGTTGGTTCACCAATGCTAACAAATCCATACATGCTTGTCTTGGGTATTCCTCCGATCTTGTTTGAAGTACTTCGTATCTAGCCCTAGCATCGAGCTCATTTGCGTTAAACCTCGTGAACTTCCTAGACATCTGAAAGAATACACCAAAAGTTAGCACGAAAAAGTGGAATTTTCGGACAAAACTACAAGCAGCTTGCTGGACACGACCCCGTGTTTAGCGGACACGGCCCCATGTCCAGGCGTCTGTTACTCAAAAACATCATTTTTCGACCCGGTTTCGAAAACTTGAAAATTTTTGGTCCAATAGGTGCGGTTTCCCCCGAAAATGAAACCCCAAGTGCCGTTTTTCCCAAAACAACCGGTTTACCCATTCAATTTTATCTTTTTTCGGTTCAAAAACAAGGGTTTGTGGTTTTTTGTGAGAAATCGGGCGAATCTATGAACAATACAAGTGGGTTTACTTCCTATAACACTAATCTAACTAAATACTAACAGATTTAGGCACAAATTTTAAGTTCAATCCGGATGGAGTTCATGAACCCTAGATTTTCCCCAAATTTTTGGAGTTTTAACTACATGCAAATGCTTAATCTAACTAATAATAGTGATAGAATCATACCTTGATGTTGTTAAAATGATAGGAGACGTCGAAAATCTGCGGAAAATCGCCTGGAACCAGAGCGTTTTCGGGGAAACGGGGCGTGTGGAATGAAGTAAGTGTTATGAAAAGGGGAATATATCCCGATAGTAGCGCGGACAAAGCCCCGTGTCCAGCGGACACGGCCTCGTGCCAAGCAAAGTTTTTTTTAGTGCTCGTGTGAGTGCCCTTTGTTTCCCAAAAAAACTTGGTTGGAAGACTTACCGATTAAGATGTCATCCCGTTGGTTCTTAACTTACCAAGTATGATGTTGTTGCCTTTACTCATCGACCGTTTGAAGCGAGATTTCTTCCTCTTCATCCTCAATAAATCCTTGATAGAGTTTCAGCCGTTGGCTATTGACTTTGAATGGAGGTCCATTCCGAGATTTAATTTCTACTGGATCGTGTGGGAAAATATGGGTGATGGAAAAAGGTCCTGACCACCTATACTTTAATTTACCAGAAAACAATCGAAGTCGTGAATTAAACAAAAGAACTAGATCTCCCACTCAAAATTCATTAGGTTTAATATGTTTGTCATGCAAGTTTTTTATTCTTTCCTTGTAAATTTTTGAGTTTGAGTATGCATAATTCCTAAGCTCGTCTAATTCATTTAATTGGCAAAATCGATTTTTACCAGCAAATTCTAAATCTAAGTTTACATTTTTAATTGCCCAGTAGGCTTTGTGTGAAATTTCTACTGGCAAGTGACAACTTTTTCATAGACAAGCTTATATGGGGTTGTACCTATTGTTGTTTTATAAGCAGTTCAAAAAGCCCATAAAGCATCATCTAATTTATCTGCCCATTCTTTTCTATTTAACCCTACGGTTTTTTTGAGTATTCGTTTTAAACCTCTATTAGTCACTTCAGCTTGTCCGTTTGTTTGAGGGTGATATGCTGTTGAGACCCGGTGATAGACCCCATATCTTGTTAAAAAATTTTCAAGTTGATGGTTGCAAAAATGGGTACCTCTATCACTTATTAATGCTTTAGGTGTGCCAAAACGAGAGAATAATTTCTTCAGATATCTTACCATGACTCTTCCATCATTTGTTGGAAGTGCCTCGGCCTCGGCCCATTTAGACAAGTAGTCTACTGCCACAAGTATATATTTGTTTCCTTTCGACGGTGGGAAAGGTTCCATAAAGTCGAGTCCCCACACATAAAAAATTTCACAAACAAGAATGTCATTTTGTGGCATTTCGTTTTTGGAAGAAATATTACATGTTCTTTGGCAAGCATCACATGTCTTGACAAGACTTTGGGCATCTTTGTAAATGGTTGGCAAATAAAATCCTGAATCAAATACCTTTCGTGAGGTACTTGCGGCACCATGATGTCCTCCATATGGACCTTCGTGACAATGGCGGAGAATTCTTCGTGCTTCACTACCATGTACGCATCCGGATGAGTTGGTCGGCACACATTTTGAAAAGATATGGATCTTCCCAAAAATAGTGTTTCACATTGGCAAAGAATTTTTTCTTTGATGATGTGGCCAACCCTTAGCAACTATACCGCTAGCTAGGTAGTTAGCATAGTCGGCGTACCATGGTTATTCCTTGTATTCCACCATTTCTAGGGACTCCGTTGGAAATTTTTCGTTGATTTGCTCGTCCCCGGTTTCCTCCAAAGCTGGGTCTTCTAAGCGTGAAAGATGATCTGTTGCGGTGTTTTCTGCTCCTCTTTTATCTTTGATTTCAATATCAAATTCTTGGAGGAGTAGAATCTACCGAATCAAACGTGGTTTTACGTCCTGCTTTTTGAAGAGATATCGAATGGCAGCATGATCTGTATAGACTATAGTTTTAGAAAGAACAAGATAAGAACGAAATTTATCAAAAGCAAATACCACAGCTAGTAATTCTTTTTCAGTAGTTGTGTAATTTTCTTGTGCATCGTTAAGTGTTTTACTAGCATAATAAATTGGGTGGAAATGCTTTTCTTTTCTTTGTCCCAAGACAGCTCCAACTGCAAAGTCACTAGCATCACATATGATTTCGAAAGGAAATTTCCAATCAGGCGCTATCATGATAGGTGCATTGACTAGCATTTCCTTTAAGGTTAGAAATGCTTGATTGCAATCCTTGTTAAAGATGAAAGGAGCATCTTTTTCAAGTAATTTTGTTAGAGGCCTTGAGATTTTAGAAAAGTCTTTGATAAACCGCCTATAAAATCCGGCATGCCCTAGGAAACTTCTGATAGCTCTAACGGAGGATGGGGGCGGTAGTCGAGAAATGGTATCTATTTTGGCTCGATCCACCTCCATTCCTTCGCTTGAGATTTTGTGACCGAGTACTATTCCCTCCGTGTAACAACTCTCATCAAAATTCATAATTAATTTAATTAAATTATCCAATAGGAAACAACGGCTGATGGGAATTCAGTTAAAATAGATAAGGTTTTGCAAAATATAGAAATAGGACTTTCAGGTCATAAATTTGCTGCAAATCTGTTACCTATGAAATTAGCCGAATTCGATGTTGTGTTAGGAATGGATTGGTTAATAGCCAACCATGCTCGAATTCTTTGTGATAAGAATTCCATAGAAATTCAGGCACCTACCAGAGAAGTAATTGTGATTACAGGAGATAAACCATGTAAGCCCATGAAGTTCATATCAGTAATGAAAGTTGCTAGTTATGAACGGAAACAAGGAATAGTATATATGATTTCGGTAATCATTAGCACTAAGAGTAAAGAACTTAAGGAGATTTCAGTAGTCCCGGAATACCCAGATGTATTTCCAGAAGAATTACCAGGATTACCACCAGATAGGGAAGTAGAATTTAGGATTCATCTAATTCCAGGAACTACACCGATAGCCAAGGCACCTTATCGGTTAGCACCCACAGAAATGTTAGAACTGAAAAAGCAATTAGATGAATTACTAAGTAAAGGATTCATACAACCTAGTTCATCCCCGTGGGGAGCACCTGTGTTGTTTGTTAAGAAAAAGGATGGTTCAATGAGAATGTGTATCGATTATAGAGAATTAAATAAGGTTACAATTAAGAATCGATACCCATTACCTAGGATTGATGATCTGTTTGATCAACTTCAAGAAGCTAGATATTTTTCTAAGATTGACTTACGCTCAGGATATCATCAATTGAAGGTACAAGAAGAGGACATACCTAAGACTGCTTTTAGAACTAGGTATGGTCATTACGAGTTTACAGTCATGCCCTTTGGGTTAACGAATGCACCTGCAACATTCATGGACATGATGAATAGAATCTGTAAACCGTATTTGGATAAATTTGTAATTGTTTTCATAGACGATATGCTTATTTATTCCAAAAGTCAGACAGAGCATTGTGAACACCTTCATGCACTCTTAACCTTGTTAAGAAAAGAAAAGCTTTATGCCAAATTCTCGAAGTGTGAATTTTGGTTAAAGGAAGTGCAGTTCTTAGGACACATGGTGAATCACGAAGGTATTCATGTAGATCCTGCTAAGATAGAGGCGATTACCAAATGGAAGGTTCCACAAACAGCAATGGAAATTAGAAGTTTTATAGGTTTAGCTGGCTACTATAGACGGTTTATTAAGGATTTTTCTAAGATAGCTGTACCATTAACTAAGTTAACCTGTAAAACAGTTAAGTTTGATTGGGGACCTAAACAAGAAGAAGCTTTTAGAATCTTGAAACAGAAATTAACTAATGCTCCAATCTTAGCCTTACCAGAAGGAACAGAAGATTTTGAAGTATATTGTGATGCTTCAAAATTAGGATTTGGATGCGTGCTTATGCAACGCAAGAAGGTAATTGCGTATGCTTCAAGGCAATTGAAAAAGCACGAAGAAAATTATACGACTCATGATTTAGAATTAGGAGCCGTAATTTTTGCCCTTAAGATTTGGAGACATTATCTGTATGGAAATAAATTTACTATCTATACAGATCATAAAAGTTTAAGATATATATTTGGGCAAAAAGAGTTAAATATGAGGCAAAGAAGATGGATGGAAATCTTAAGTGACTACGACTGTGATATTCAATATCACGAAGGAAAGGCAAATGTAGTTGCAGATGCCTTAAGTCGTAAGTATTATGAGAAACAACGACGGGTTCGTGCTCTCAGATTAAATCTACAAATAGATTTAATGGAACAATTGAAGAATGTTCAAGTTACAGCAATCAAGGATGATGCTGAAGGAATGAAAGGACGAATAAAGGAATTAGAACAAGGAGCTGATGGAATCTGGAGATTCCACAAAAGCAGAATTTGGGTACCTAAGCAAGGAGAATTAAGAAATAAAATTCTAGAAGAAGCCCATAAATCTAGGTATACTATGCACCCAGGAAATAATAAGATGTACCAAGATTTAAGAAAGAATTTCTGGTGGATAGGAATGAAAAAGGATATAGCTAGATATGTTTCTAAATGTCTTACTTGTTCACAAGTTAAGGCAGAACATCAGAAACCTTCAGGTCTACTACAACAATTAGAAATGCCTGTATGGAAATGGGAACTTATAACAATGGATTTTGTTACTAAGTTACCCAAAACCAGAAAAGGTAATGATGCGATTTGGGTAATTGTGGATCGATTAACCAAATCTGCTCACTTTCTGCCTATGAAAGAAACCTTTAGCATGGAAAGGTTGGCAAAGTTGTATGTAGATAAAATCGTATCTCTACATGGAGTTCCACTCTCCATTGTTTCGGATAGGGATAGTCGTTTTACTTCTCATTTCTGGAAAAGTTTCCAGCAAGCTTATGGGAACTTGACTAAATCTGAGTACGGCATATCATCCACAAACAGACGGGCAAAGTGAAAGGACAATCCAAACTCTAGAAGACATGCTTCGAGCATGTGTAATAGATTTTGGTGGAAATTGGGACGATCATTTACCCCTGATCGAATTCTCCTATAACAATAGTTATCATTCAAGCATCGAAACTGCCCCATTTGAAGCACTGTATGGAAGAAAGTGCAGAACTCCAGTTTGTTGGGCAGGAATAGGAGAAAGTCAATTGTCAGGTCCTGAAATTGTGCAAGAGACGACCGACAAGATTACTCAAATCAAGGAAAGGCTGAAGACGGCTAGAGATCGCCAGAAGAGTTATGCAGATAATAGATGCAAGCCGTTAGAATTCCAAGTTGGAGACAGAGTACTGTTGAAAGTTTCTCCTTGGAAAGGAGTTGTTAGATTCGGTAAGAAAGGAAAGCTAAGTCCAAGGTACGTAGGACCATTTCCAGTGATCCAACGTATAGGACCAGTTGCTTATCGTTTACAACTACCAGAAGAATTGGCTGGAGTACATGATGTATTTCATGTATCCAATCTCAAGAAATGTCTATCAGATGAATCTTTGGTAGTACCTCTTCGAGATATAGAGGTAAGCGAAAAGCTGAAATTTGTTGAGAAACCTCTTCAAATTGAGGATCGAAAGATCAAGTTTCTTAAACACAAACGACTAGTTTTAGTCAAAGTCAAATGGGATTCAAAGAGAGGAGCTGAATACACTTGGGAGCTGGAATCAGAAATGAAGCGAAAGTATCCTCATTTATTCCAGTAAATCTCGAGGACGAGATTTTTATTAAGGTGGGGAGAATGTAACAACTCTCATCAAAATTCATAATTAATTTAATTAAATTATCCAATAGGAAACCCTAATTGAAAAACCCAAGTGATTCTGCATAATCCCTAAAATTTTCAGAACATTTGGAATCAGGATTAGGGCCCCTAAAACTAAGGGGGGGGGGGTAAACCCTAGTTATAGTTATCTACTGAAACCGCTATCAAAAAAATGAGAATTTACGAAATGTCGACTCAGCAGGCCTATACTAGTGACAAGGCTACCCTAGGGTAGATGGGTACCCCAGGCGAGTCGCGACAGAATCCAGGACATCTTCCGCGACACGCGGGAGATGTCAATTTCAAGTATAAATACAGGGGCTTGGGACTTGATTCCTGGCTTCAGTTCGACGAAAAAATTCACAAAATACACTGAGATATTGGCTGTCTACCACAATTAACACACACGATTCACTAATCGACGCCGCAATCAGGGTAATAACTCGATCGCTGATACGATTCAATGTCCGATTGATTAAACTATCCAATGGATGTTTAAGTGCTGCCCATATTAGGGTTTATGCTTTGTCATTCGTCGTTAAATCGATGGATGTTTAAGTATCGCACTTTGTCATTCGTTGTGAAGGTTTCAATCTCGTGAGTTATCGTAAATGATGTATTAAGTTACTAACTGAATTGTGTGCTTATTATTAATTTAGGTTAAAAGGCTAATCAGTAGGCTAGGCTCTGCTCAATTTAAATCTGCAATGTGAGTCATTCTCTTTTTATCAAACTACTTTTGAAATCATGTTTATTTTCAAAGTTATAATTACAGTGATTAAGTTTATGTAATCACCATGTTACAGCCGGTATGTGGGGTTTTGTATACATTACTTGATAACCATCACTATTGGACAACGAGTTAGCCAATGAGTGATATGACCATAGTCACAGACACCATCAGGCAAAGAGGCTTCCGATGGATGTTCGAGTGACAAGTACTGTGGGTATTTGGTTTGATATCTGAAACATTGTAATCTCTCTTAATACTGTAAATTATAAGAAACGAGTCATTTTTATAAATAGAATGATTCACTCAGTATTTCCCACTGACAAAACCTTTTTCAAACATGTTTCAGGTGATCTGTTGTGATCCATGAAAAGTGCCGCGAAGCACTATCAGCTTAAAGAAGTGGCTCATTATAAAATAAAGAAACATGTTTTGTAAAATAAAAGATTTCTCCGTGAAATCTCAATATTGTAAATTACCGGGTTTTATCCCGAGTTGTGAAATAAAATAATCGGGAAATATTTCAGTTTTAAAAGATCCTGTAGAAACTTCCGCTGTTAATTAAATACCACGGGATTTCTGTCCCGCGGCTCCTGAAACGGGTCAAACCGGGTCGGGGGCCGTGACACTCCGTTACCATGAAATGGCATTTTTCCCAGTTAAGGGCGAGGTTAGTTTCCTCACATCGGGATAGCATTCATTCAAGGTTATCGAGGCATTAGTCGTATGAATCCCCAAAGATAGAAAAGTCGTCCATGAAGACTTCCATTGTCTTTTCTATCATGTCATGGAAGATGGCTACCATGCAACGTTGGAATGTTGCGGGGGCATTACATAAACCAAACGGCATGCGTCAATAGGCAAAAGTTCCATAGGGGCATGTGAAGGTTGTCTTTTCTTGGTCTTCGGGTGCTATCGGGATTTGAAAGTAACCTGAAAAACCATCCAAGAAATAATAAAATTTATGACCGGATAATCTTTCTAACATTTTATCAATGAAGGGTAAAGGAAAGTGATCTTTTCTTGTCGCTTAATTTAATCGTCTATAATCTATATATACTCTCCATCCTGTGACAGTTCTCGTTGGTATTAGTTCATTCTTTTCATTAGTTATTACAGTCATACCTCCTTTCTTTGGAACAACTTGGACGGGACTTACCCAAGGACTATCGGAGATAGGATAAATAAGTCTGGCGTCAAGTAATTTGATGACTTCGTTTTTAACCACTTCTTGAACATTTGGATTTACTCGACGTTGTGGTTGTATTACCGATTTGTAATCATCATTCATTAAAATTTTGTGCGTGCACATGGAAGGACTTATTCCTTTTATGTCTACAAGTTTCCAAGCGATCGCATTTTTATGTTTTTTTCAAAAGACTAATTAATTTTTCTTTTTCTAAACTATCTAATTTAGATGAAATAATTACAGGTAATTTACCATCTTTGTCTAGAAAAACATATTCCAAACCTTTTGGAAGTTCTTTGAGCTCAAGAGGTGGGTCTTTAGGAGACTCCTTATTTGGTTTCTCATTTTGATCAAGAACCTTAAAATTTTGTTCTATGACGACCTCTTCTTCAACAAAGTGGTCAAACTTTTCACTTGTATCGGGTGGTTCATCTTCATCTTCAATTAGGGGGTCATTATTGCCGAATGGATATTTCATTGACCGCTCAAGATCGACACTCTTTTTAAATGCCCCTAATTGAAGAGGTAGATTGTTGAACTTCCGGTTTTTCAAAGCTTCGTGAGTTTTTACAAAGGGTCGTCCCAACACTAGAAGAGCGTCATCGAGGATGACAAAGTCGGTGGGGACTACCATTTGATTTGTTTGAACCAAGACATCCTCAACTACACCGATTGATTTTATTACCTTTCGATTGGATAGGAAAATGGGTATTTGAAGTGGAGAAAAATCACTAATACTTAATTTTTCGAAAATGTAGTTAGGCATTATGTTAACACAAAGATCTTTATCGATTGTGACATTACTAATAAATGAATTTTGAAAGAAACATGGAACCGGTGTAATGTTAATTTCAAATGGGTCTTCTTTTATTAGTGAGGTTTGATCAATAGTTAACTTAACACTTACCATTTTGTCAATTTTAGTGTTAGTGTTTAATTCTTTTAAAAACTTAGCATGAGTTGGAACTAAACAATGATTTTCAAAAGAAGGTGACAAGAGATTAATTTCTTCAAAATTAGACTCTTCTTGTATTTTAGCGTTGTCGGACTCACCTTTTTCGTTGTTTAGCTCATGTGTCGGTTCTTCACTTATTTGTTCTTCCATTTTTACACTTTCAGTTATCTCTTCTTTATTTAATTGTTCTCTTGCGCGGGACTCCTCTTCCCTTGCGCGAGATTCTTTTATATAGCGATCGATAACTCTAAGGTGTTCTAATATCCTATCGGTCACTTCGGTGATAGAGTAAGGATCGGGATTTTCAAAGCTTGAATCCGGTTGTTCGATCCTTTGTTCCTCATAATACCCATATGAAGTAGATGGTTCACACCATTGTTCTTCATTGTAAGCATATGATGGATAAGGGTCGTAATTTTGTTCTTCATAATACTCATATGAGGTGGGTTGTTCACGCCATGGTTCCTCATAATAAGCATACGAAGGTGGTGGCTCATATCTTGGTTCCTCAAAGTATGAGTAAGAAGGCTCATACCTTGGTTCATCAAAATATGAGTATGAGGGAGGAGGTTCATACCTTTGGTCTTCATAGGATGTGTATGAAGTTGATGGCTCGTACCTGGGCTCCTCATAGTAGGTGTATGAATTGGATGGTTGATATAAGTGACAATATTGAACCGAGTGCGGGTCACCACAATTAGTGCAATAGTTACTCCTATAATCATCCTCCTCACACGTGTAGTTGTAACCTCCTGAGTATTGATCCATAAGAATCACTCAGCAGACCACAACCAAGTCTCGAGATCAGAAAACAAAAAATAAAAACGGAAACAGAGGCTGGACACGGCCCCGTGTTCAGTGGACACGGCCCCGTGTACAGAATCTGTATCTGGGTGTTTTAATTAAAGTTACTGATTTCGTTGAGCACGGGGCTTGTTCAGTGAGCGCGGCCCGTGTTCAAGCTACTGTTACTGGGTGTTTTATGAAAAATGTGTAGCACGGCCCCGTGTTCAGCGAGCACGGCCCGTGTTCAGGTTACTGTAATGCAAAACTAAACTAAAATGCAGAAAAATGTGCGCGCTATTTAAAAAATATTTTGAAAAACTGATTAGGCCGTTGATTTTAAGCTTTATTAAAATCCTTGTGTCCTCGGCAACGGCGCCAAAAACTTGATGCGTGTGAAGTGTCGTTAGTTTTTAATTTATATGTTAAGCCCTTTTTAACACTTTTTAGCCAAGTTTTAAATTTATAAAACACGATATTTACTAACACTAAACATACATATGGGCAAGTGCACCCATCGTGAGCGTAGTATAGTGTTGGTAAGATACCGAGGTCGTCTAAGGACACAAGAGCTTTTAGTACCGGTTTATCCTCAACGTCTAATCAAATCAAAAGTTTAGAAAAATGTTTTAAACTAAGAAAATAAAAACTAACTAAAATGCTAAAAAATAAAAATAAAAGAAAAACAGATAGACAAGATGAATCACTTGGCTTCGACTCGTGTTTAGTGTAACCTTTGATTATTTTCGCACTTTTGCACTTTATTAAGAGATTATCTTAGTTATTGTAGTAGGCCCCTCTTTTGGAGGTGACGTTACCCTCAACCCAGTAGTTTGAGTTAGCAGGGATACAATCCTAAAGGGTTGGATTATTGAAAGATAATTAATTAAGTTATTAATGCATATTGTGGTAGGCCCCTCTTTTGAAGGCGACGTTACCCTCGGCTAAGTAGTCTGAGTCAGCAGGGATACAGTCCTAAGTAGCCGGGTTAAAGTTTTAATAGTAGTTTAACTTATGAGGGGATCAAAGAGTTTGGACCCCCGCCATCCAATACCGTTAAGTATTAAAGGAGGTCCTACTAAATTTGACCCAGGTTCTTTGCAGGATCTATACACTGAACAATGGCAAGACTCTTACCAAACCGTTCCCTTAACCCCCGACCAGGTAGCCAACATACCTCCATATAGACCGTGGAGATATGAATGGTGAAAATCTTTTATTTTATATAGACAGTAAAATAATGCCAAAACACCATGGACAAACGATAAGGAAGAATCACCTTCAACATAAGAAACTAGTTATTAAAGTCAGTAATACATAACCAATTAAAAAGTGCGAAAAGATTAAAAATAAAAAGTATTACACTAGACACTTTGTCTTCACCAAGTGATGTAAGAGACTTAGGCAAACATGGCCTTGATTGTCAAGAACTCTTACGATCAATCTTGTATCCCGAGACGACTCACACACTCTATGATGGACAATGGATGATGGTGGTGGATGATGGTGTTATGGTGGTGGTGGGTGGCTGGTGAAGTGTGAGAGAGGTGGTGTGCCAAGGGATGGTTTGAGCTTGAGCCAAGCACTCCTATTTATAGGCTGAACAGAAGCTCGGGCACGGCCCCATGTCCGTTGGGCACGGCCCCATGTCCATCCTCTTCTCTGTCTTCATTAATTGCTTTTGTCTGCATTAGTTGACCACGGCCCCGTGTCCGCTGGGCAGGACCCCGTGTGCAGAAGCAAATCTGTACTATCAAGATTTGCCTGGATTCTGCGAATCTTATAGTTGACCACGGCCCCGTGTCCGCTGAGCACGGCCCCGTGGTGGGCGATAGAAGCTTCTACAACTCTGTCTTTTATGCTGACACTTGGGCACGCCCCCGTGTTCACTGAGCACGGGTCGTGTTCAGCCTTCTGTTCTCTTGTTTTGCTTGGGAAGATGCTTTCGGGGAGGTCGGGCATGCCACGTTTGTTCCTTTTCTTGTATTTATGTTAGATTTAGCTGCCTTTTTGCTTCTTTTGTTAATTTGAACTCATTTAATCCTGAAAATACAAAAGGAAGACAAAAACACACTTTTTCAAACATTAGTACTAAAAAGGGTTAGTTTTATGCCACAATTAATGTAATTTATATGTTGCATTTTGCACACATCATGGCTAAAAGGGTTAAAAACCTGGCGGTTAAACTAACTCGAAACAAAAGAAATAAAATCATACAACTCAACTAGTAACTAACCGAGAGTTTAACTAAAGATGTGTAGCTTTCTAATTCCACAAAATTGTTCTAATTAAGCCATTTTATAAGGCTTTTCAAATTACTCAACACATGATTTTGATGATTTTTTTTATCTCATGCTTTAGAGGGAACTAAGTACGTCTACTTAGATAAAAACTTCTAATCATGGGATTACAATAAATGAAATAAAGGTCTACAAAATAAACTTGATGCTTGGCACTAATCAATCCCGATTTTCAACCAAAAATGGGTTAAAATATAAAAGGCTCATTTGGCTAAGTGGCTAAAATTTGGTGATTTAAGAGAAAAAAATGTGAAAATGCTCAAATTTGGTTAACCAGGGGTATGACTTTTCAATATGGATAAGAAAAATAAATGAATAAAAACAAAAAGGGTCATCCTAATGGCTCAATCATTTTCATGCTATAAGTTCGATTTGTGGCCGTGACATGTATGCCTAACACAAGATCTATATTGCAAGAGTCATCCACCTCACTTAATCTTTGGCGGCTAAAACATGAGCAAAAATAATTTACAGCTATAAGGCTAAAAAGTAACTCACGAAAATCGGCAAATTGGGTAAATGTGCAAGGCAAACAAGTAGGTCAATCATTTTATTTCCTCAAGCTCAAAGATATAAAAAAAAACAAACAGGTTTGACTTAATGGCACTCTTAAAGCAAGCAACCTCTTTTGAATTCGACCTTCTTTATTTATAAAAAAATATTGGTGCTTCATGGATACTTATGTTGATTTGATTATTTTTTATGCCACAAAAATTTATTTCAAGATATTTTTTGCAAAAATTATTTTTATTAGTTTTTGGACAAACAAGTTCAAATACTAAACCACCTACCCACACTTGAACTTTATATCGCCCTCGATGTACAACGAAAAATTGAATAAGCAAAGGAAATGCGAATTCAATACAAATGCAGGAAAGTAGGAACATGAAAACTCCCCTAAAAATGAAGGCGGAGAAGGAGCTCAACGAAAAATCTAGCACAAGCAACCCTCCGTGTCATCCATGATGCAAGCACCTCGCCAAACCAACACTACAAACTAGCAAACGACATCAAAACTCAAAGGTAATTACCCAACCCGGTTCAACCCTTAGCTTTTATATATCTCAATCCCAAAGCTAGAAATTAAAACTAAATATATAAATTTTTTTGACGGAGGGGTGTACGGATGATGCAAAATGACACACCCCTCAAACACAAAAGACTAAAAGATAAACATGAAAGTGGCAAGGCAGTGGGCTAATACCCACAACACCATCGCCACGAGCAAACTTGTAAAGAAAAAAAGGAAAAAATGCAACTATATGTACAAAAACTAAAAACAAAACTAACAAATAATCATTTTTTTTCTTTTTTCAATTAATCTCATAAAAGACAAATAAAACAAATAGATAAAAACTTTATACACTTTTCAGAAATAACTAAATAAATAAGTAGCTCCAACCATTCTCGAGACACGCCGCATCCCGAAAACGACGCAAAAAACTTGATGTGCATGAATTATATATATTTTTATAAATGAATTTTCCTTCACACAAATTTAGTTTTAAAATATTTTCCACCCAAGAACTAAACTACACACACAAAGGGCAAGTGTACCCATGGAATTGTAATATAGTTTATCGGTAAGAACCGGATATCAATCCATGGACGCGGTGTCTCCATACTAAACTTTTGTTACTTTAAAGCCTTTTTAATTAGCGGGTTTAATTTTTCTAATTTATCATGCAAATAATAAACTACTAAATATTCTAGAAATAACAATGTCTAAGAAAGGTTGCCTAAACTAAGTATCCACTAATAACCATATGACAACTAAAGGGAATAAGTAGTGATGATACAAACTCTAATTTAACTAAGTCCTAATCAAGGTCTCCTAGTTTTATAATCCTTAGAAAAATTAAAATGAACTAACACTCTAATCACCTAAGAATTATCCTTTTTAAGTTTATTTGTTAAGTTAATGTTAATCTTTAATCATGAGTTACTTGTTTGTCAAAACTCCTAACTCTACAAAATAGGGAAAACCACTATGAACAACATACTAATCACCCTATTTTGCTTTTAAGTAAATAATATCTTCATCATGTTTTTTATATGAACCACAGGCATGGTTATACTAGATAATAATCTTGGCCTAAAATCATCTTGTTAACACAATCACATACCATAGAATTCAAATAAACATTCTTATGATCTTTCCAAGTCTAAATGCAAGAATTCATACACATGTTCAAATCATCATCCAATTATGTTGGCAATTACCATTCCTAGTTTTATGCTATGAATCAAACTAACAAATTAACAAGATTCAATAATCATAATTTACACATGTGTTTTCCAATACATCATGCATATACTTATGATTAAACACTCATGAACAACAACTTTAAACTTGCACATGAACTCCAAGAACAAGACAAAATATCAACATGAAGATTAACAAGAACAATCATCATATCTCCTTCCATGTTATCATATATTCATAAGCTTCAACGAATTTTAAGCAATACAAAGGTTTAGCGCATAAGCCTCATGACAACATAAATAATTCTTGCAGATACTTCAAAGTTTAACATGGACTCCTCTTTGGCTCATCGAAGCTCCCCAAATGTAGAATTTTGAGAGAGAAATCACCTCCAAGACCCAACACACCTAAAAATCAACACACCTAAAAAATGAGCTGAAACTCGTATTCATACTACTGGTCGATCGGCATGACCATGCAAGGCTTTAGCATAGTCGTGCTTGGTCTGTGTCACTGTCGATTTTCGTTTGCCATTCTTGTTTGCTACCATTTTTGGCAAAATCCCGCTCAAAAGTTCCAAAAACGAGCATGGTCGTGCCAAGTTTTAGCATGACCGTGTCATGTCAGTTTTCACCGGTAATCTTCGATGGAAATCTCATGAACTGGTTGTGCCTTGATTAGTTTGGTCGGGCACGACCATGCCAAAGGGTGGCATGACCGTGCCAATCAGAAATCTTGTCCATTTTGGCTGAAGCTCGCGTTTGGCATGATGGTGCTGGTGCTTGGATGAATGGGCACGATCGTGCCAGGGGATGGCATGACCTTGCCAATTAGGAATCTTGTTCATTTTGGATGGTGTTGGAGTTTGGCATGATGGTGCTGGTGCTCGGATGACCAGGCACGACCGTGCCAGGGGATGGCAGGATCGTGCCATATCTGGCAGTTTGCTGGAATCATCCGTTTTTGCTCCATTTTGCTCCAAAAGCCTTCGTTTTACCATCGGGTCGAAGCTCGGACCTGTATTTTCACAAACAACCCAAATAAGTGCCAAAATTAATAAAAAAAATACAAAGAGTTTTGCATGAACGAGGATAAATTTGACGTTAAAAGATGTATAAATTCTTATACATCAACTAGCTTCCTTTTTCTTGATGGTTAAGGAGTTGTTTCCTTGGGAACTTCTAGTTTGCTTGTAACTACTAGTTCTGGTGAAACTGTTGGCTTTTTACCAGACAGTTTACTAGTAGTTTTGACAACATCTGGTTTGGCCCCAAACTGTGTCGTTGATGATGATCTGATTATTGGTGGAGTTAAAGTTGTTTGAGAACCAAAAATTTTGCGTAGTCCAGCTGTTTGAGTCTTCACTCTAGTTGTTTGACCTAGACCAGCTGTTTGTACTTTAGCAAAATACTACTAGTTGAACCTAAGGAGCTTGTATTCTTTTAGCTTCCAACTTTTCCATAGCTTGTAGTCTTTTAATTCATAGTTGGTGGCCTTATGTCAATTTAACATTCTTTGTGACTTTGAGGTCCTGCCTTGCAACACTTTCTTTAGCTCTTTGTCTTTCTATCTAAGCTTTGACCTGGGTAGCATTTAAACATCTTTGATCTTGTTTCAACTTTTTAATTATTTCTTCATAACATCAGTCCCTTTTTGCTTTTCAATCATGGATCTGGCTCTAGCTTCATAAGTTATTTTCTTGGCAATTGTAGATCCATCATGGATTATGTTTGGTTTATCATCAAGTTTCTCCCATTTTTGGCATCAACAGTTTCATGCCTTTACAAAAAGTGATCTAACCATGGTCTGGGGGCAGAAGTTTCAAACACTTTGGCCTCAAAGTTGTTCAAAATAATCTTTGAACATGGGTTCTAAGATATTTTTGAAGACATTTTGGAGCTTCCCTGATAACAACGATGAGGTGGCTAAAACATTTATATGGTTGGTGGCTTTTGAATGAGAGTGTTAAGTATTTGGGTAAGCTCCTTTTGTGAGGAAGGCCAACTTATGAGTATATTCTGGTTTAAGCTGGACTTTAGCTTGGGGCATTTTGTGAACAACTCCTTGATTTCAGAAACCGCAACACCTAGCTGTTTCGTCAATTCTAGAAACTACTGGTTTTGGGCATCATCCAAATAAATGGACTCATCTACTCTCCCACCATAGGTGGTTATATCAGTAGGTGTTTGTGGCTTTTTAAACACAAAATCACTTCCTCATGCCCTTTTTTTCTTGGTACTGGGACTTCCAACAATTTCTCTTTCCAATACCTTAGAGGCACGAATGAGACCTGTTGATGTTGCCTCTAAGGTGGTCTGAAGTATGTTTCCACTGTCTTCTTGAAAACTAGTGGTTTAGCCAGGATAGTGGAAGCCACCACTACAATCTCCTCATCAGGATTTACTTGAGAGGGATGAGCCTCTTTCTCATATGGGTGAGACCTAGATTCCATGTGTACCAGTACTTCATTTTGTGGCTGCATTTTTTGTAATTTGTGGTTGAGATGTACCCTTTTCTTGGTACATAATTGTTAGATCTAAGAGTAGTGTAGTATGTGTTTTGCTGATAAAACATATGAACAAATTAGAGATTCAATTAAACAGTTATAAACAAACATATCAATCTAACATAACTGGATTTGGAAATGATTGTAAAATGATTTCATATTGAATTCATCAAAATGTAATATAATCACAAGGTACAAAGTATTCCCCCTCACTAGGTGCACCTTCTCTCACTTAGGTCTTATGCACAAAGTCTATAAGTGTTATCGATTACAATTAGAATGAAAAACTATATATTAGAGGAGAGACCTGCTGGTGACGTCACCATGAAAGCGACCTATAACAACTCATTGAATGATTTAACTGCCAGTAGATAGTAAAACTGTTGCATAGCTATATCGTTACATTAAATTACTGCTTCTAAACAGAGATAGTGAGAACTTCTAGATTTCACAGAACTGCTGGCTAAGAACCAGCACTTCTAGAAATCCAGAACTACTTCTGGTCTTTGACTTGTTGACTTGATCTTCTAGTCTTCCGTCTCTACTTTAATTGACTTGTTGACTAGCACTTTGCAATCCAACACTTGTTCTTCTGATCTTTTTTGAAGGCAGCAGTTGTGTAATAATAGTTTAGGCAGCTATTTTGGGAAGCCTTCATGGGGGAAACTTCTAGTCTTGTTATTGTATCTTAACTTATTCCATCAGGCAGAGAAGATGGTCTTGTACAACCCAACAAAGACTAAAATACGTGCTTGATAAAAGGGGAACAAAATTCAAAAAAACAAAAATCCTCCTTCACTTCTCATGTTATGCTTAATTTTTATGTTTCATTTATACCGAAACCCAACTCCATTTAATAATACAAACTATTTTAATTAGAAAAAACACCAAAAAGAAAAAAAAAATAAAAAAAAAACTGAATGCAACTCATATTTTATAACTTGAAAAGTAAAATTATTTAACAGTACAATACCATTAGTTGTTGTGGCCAACTGAGTTGTAAGCCTTCTTAAACAATTTATTACTTGAAAAGTAAATGTTATTTAACACTATAATACCATTAGTTGTTGAGATATCCATTTTGTGACCAAGTGAGTTGTAAACCTTCTGAAACAAGTTATAGACCATTAATTGCTAGAATGTTCCCATGTAATGAATTGTGATGTTTATTCATATTGTTAATCATCAACATTTACATATATTTTATTGGCTTTTCAGATGCAACAAGTTATATGTTCTTTATATGTATTAGTAAGCATAAGGAATACTAGATGAACAAAAACGTTTTTTACTTTCATAAGATCGTTTTTAGGTTCACCAAAAATCTTACGTAAATTCTGGATTGAGTCATGTCATGTGTGTGTGCACCGCAAGTGTCTAATTAAAATCTAAACGATTGAGTTACTTGTAATTATGTACTTGTTACAATATTAATCATCGGGTTGGTTAAAAGGCCAAAGCATATAGTAAAGTACGACACTTTACAAATTTGAAATTTTAATTAAACAATTTTGAATATAAACTTGCACCATAAAACAAGTTATTAGTATATATAGTTTCTTGCATTCTACAAGTAAGATGTCTAGTTTGTAACAAGTTGTAAATTTGTTTGACTTTATTTTACATTACATAATTAAGAAACCCAAGAGTTTGGAAAAACATTTCCATTTTACTTGCACTCAATCACTAACATAATCAATAAAATAAATATTTTTTAATGGTAACATTCACCAACTTCTCCTATAAAAATCACCACTAATCCACTGAAAAAATCACAATTAGACCATAAACATATACTTCAACACAGTTTCAATTCACCATGAAGGGTTCTTTCAAAGTATCAATGTTGTTAGTGATCACAATTGTGTCACTACTTATGTTGTCCGTACCATCCTCACATGCTGCAATTTCTTGTAGTGCAGTCATCAAGGATGTAGCGCCTTGTGTGACTTACCTCAGAAGTGGGAGTGGGCTGCCCCCACCGGCTTGTTGTTCAGGTGCTAAAGCTCTCGCGGCTGCTGCGAAGGCCACTGCTGATAAACAAGCTGCTTGTGCTTGCCTCAAGTCGGCTTCCGGAAGCCTAAACCCAAATCCTGGGCTAGCTAAATCACTTCCTGGAAATTGTGGGATCAGTTTGGGTTTCACCATCTCAGCTAACGTTGATTGCACCAAGTAAATTACTAACTAATCTCCTTTTGTAGATGTAGACCGAAGAATTAGCACAGTTATTGGTTACACAGATGCATATCAATGCATCTGTATATGACCATCGTGATCATTTAAGTCTTTCAACATAGGATTTTTTTACAAAAGTTTGCATGTCTAACAACGAACTCCACTGTACTAGGAGAAATTTTGGCAATTGCGACGAAAAATGTCACAAATATTGCGACTAAAGAATGTTTATAAATTTAGCAACAGAAAAAATGGTCGCAAAATATTGCGACTGATGTGCGACCAAAATCACATGGGTCATAAAATTAGCTACCTGTCTTAGTTACGTCCCAAAATGCAATCAGCATGCAGATTTTTTTTATCAATGTATATCATCTTTTTATCAAAGAATTTATTGGTCATCTTAAATAAAAATCATTAGTATTTTTACTAGTAAACATAGAAAAAGAAAAACAAAGTAACAGCTAAATTTTCACATAGTTTTCAAATAAATATCAAAACGAAACTATTCAACCAGATTTGCTTTACCCTCAAAATCATATTAATTACATTGTTTTTGCCATATTTTGATCAAATTATTTGTCTTTATTCATCAATGAAATTTGAGATGCATAATTAACAATTTCTTGGCACGATTGTAACAAAATGGTAAAATTTATTTGATGCCAATTTGAGGATTAACAAGTTATGAGTGTTTAATCTTTTTTTATATTTGCAGAATCACTTGAATTCTTGAAGCTAATGGATGGGGATTCCTCTTTTATGCATGGAGGAAGAGTTGGTAATTGCGTCTTGTGTTTTGAGTTACCAATGCATTGATAGTTGATGTTGCTTATGTTGGGGTTTCTTATAATAAGTGTTGTTTGCATACTCATTTGGGGTTAGCATGCAATGAGCGATTTGTACGTGTGCTACATCATGTTGTGTAATATTAATGTCTTCGTTTTAATTTTTATTATACCGATATTCAAACCTCGTTAAAAAAGACGGTGTAAAAAATTAAAATCGACACAATAGATACACACAAAATATTGGAGTTTCCAGATTTATGACAAACGTAAAAAAATGAATTAGTGTCTATATGATCAACTATGTTAGTCTTGTTGAACTTCGATTGTGTTGAATAAACAAAACCAGATAATCAACTATTAAAGAGAACATTGAGAACAAATACAAATGAAGCATAATCTAATCTAAGTTCAAAGACCTAACTATAATAACGATAGTTACAATAAATTTAATCTACGTAACAAACAATTGATAACTATATATTCTTATCTATGCATGTATTCTATCCAGTAGCTTGAAAACCAACCAACGAGTTTTATCATCACCTTCTATTAATACATCATACCCTATAAATAATTATTCTAGATACTTCTTCTATTTAGTTGTTTCATTATTGATTATCTTTGTATCCTCTATATATTGTACATTCCACCCAAGAGGTGGATCATTGATTTAATAATTCATATGGTATCAAGCCAAAAGACCCTCCCTTAATATCCTCCCATCCATTCGTCTCTTCCTTCTTTCCTTTTTGGTTCTCTCCTTTCTTCCCTCCACCTCCATGACTTCTTCCTCCATCACCGATCTTATTCCAATTCCTTCTCACACCTTCTCTCAATTAAATTGTTAAATTATGCTGCTCCAATTATGTAGCATGGGTATATAAAATGGGTCCAATTTTGAAATACTAAAGCCTAATCTCTCATGTTGATTGAACCACATTAGCTCCCGCCCTTACTATTGTAAGTGCGGTATCCGGTGACTGAAGATATCAGTGTCTGACAGAACTGACAACAACAGTTAAAGGGAAGTCTGTAAGTGCAGTTCTTGTGGGGTAACCGTCTCTTTATCAGTTCTGGTCAACCAAAGCAGAAGTCCAAGTCAAAGTCAACGATAATGAAGATTATCAGGAGTTCCGGATTAGCAGAAGTTCCAGTTTATCAGGCGTTTCGGACTACTTCTATTGTTCCGGGTTATCTTATCTGGTATTCCGTGTTAATGTTCCAGATTACTTTGTCACACCCCCAAATTACAACTTACGAGTTTTACCACGAGGCGTGTGACATACCACGATGTAGTCACTAATCATGTCGAACTAATAGTAAACAATATTAAGCACAATCATAATTTCCAACATAAATAGTGTATTCCAAAATAAATGTACAAAAGTATGTATTCAACGAAAGCAAAAGTAAATGTTTCAAACAACCAAAACCATATTGTTTTAAAATGATTAATATTAAATGTTCTCATCAAATAGCACGCCCCATGACATGTCAAGCTCCTTAGACTGCAAATTCCTGTGCACTGATGTACCTAACGACCTTCAAAGCATGCAGAAGAGTGTCAACATAAAGTTGGCGAGTCCACTGGTTTTGTTGAACGTAAATGATGTAAATGTTTAGCTTTAAGGACATGTCAAGGAATATTAAACTCGGTACCGATATGACTTACTGTGATTTTTGTGCCCTCATCAATGTCTATCAACATTGATCCAAAATGATTAAGGTCCTTAGTTCACGACCGACCCCTGAGTACGGTGTGAGGTTTGTCAAACCTGATAGCGCTACTAACTAATACCTCGTTGCCTCCCACGAAAACTAGGTCGGTAGTAAGTAGGGACTTACATGATAGAGATTGAGTTTATCCACTGACATTGAAATTAAACTACAACATTTATTAAAAAGTATTCCACCTAAGAATAATGGTTTGCCCCCTGGACGCATGCTTGTGGAAGAGTAGTGAACTAACGTGCTTCTAACGCGCTAAAAAAATGTTAAGTCCATTACACGCGACCTAATGTAAAATAATGTGTAAGTATGTATACATGTAGGGTTATGCAATACCCTAAGTGTCAAAACAACAAAGTGTTTAATGTGATCAAGTTAAGAAGTTTAACATACAGTGGATTTCTCTATTAGTGACATGTAGTGTGATTTTGGGAAAGTCATCACGCAATCTTCATAACCTCGGATAATTATAATCTAGACTAAACTTAGACTCCTGGCATCTTGAGAAACTAGGATATATTGAGAAACTCGGATATGTTGTTTATCAATAAACTCGGAACAATTTGTACAAAACTCGGAACAAAAGATATATCGTTTATCAATAAACTCGGACTTCATGTATCTCGGACTCACAAGAAACTCGGACTCACATAAAAACTCGGACCCTCTTAGTTTCACACTTAAACTCGGAACCAAACATGTAACCCACATAAACTCGGAACCAACATGTAACCCACATAAACTCGGAAACAAACATGTAACCCGCATACCTTTGATTTGTTATGCAAAACTCGGAACAAAAATATATACTCGGACTCACAAAACTCGGAACAAGTATATATCTCAGTAACTCGGTCCTTGTGTATATCGGACAGGTTCCAATAACATGAACTTTGTGACTTCACAAAGTCGGACAAAAGTTATTCACGGACTAACAATTATTCTTGGATCAACAAACACACAGTAACACGGAATAAGCAAAAATCACAGTTTTTCAATGTAACAGTTACAATTCTACAATCAAACCCTAATCTCAACAATGTTATGAACCAAATCAACAGTTTAGCGGTTCTAATATGTGTTAATAACATCTCTGATATCTAACAACAATTACCTATTCATTCAGACATGATCAATTAACCACAGATCAATTGTTTGGATATCTAGGGTTTTGCATGGAAGATTAAGAGATCAAAATATCAAGGTATAACACGAAACACTTACCTTAGATTTAACCTAGTGTATGTTCTTAATGGATTGAAAGATCAGAGGTTTGATGATTATGTGTATGAGATTTGTGTTGCCAAGAGTGATCAGAGAAACTAACTGCCGTATGAGTGAGACTATGGGGAGTTTAGGGTTTGCAGTAGTTTTATTATAATTTCTATATTAACCATAAAACACCCTTAACTGTATAACTTTACACAAAAGCACATAACATCTTGCAGTTTGCAGTTAAAACATATAATTCACGTATTTGTCATGCAATGTATAAGTTTCGTGTAAACCGCCCGTTTATATTAATTTTTCGTGTTAGTCACCAACATTCGAGAATTAACTTTTGTGTGTGTTCCGGTAATTCCCCGAATTACCAATGTAGACTCATTTAACTAACCATATTTAAATGCAGTGTTATGAATGTATGTCAAAACTAACTGTGGTTAGGTTAAAGTATTAACCTGAAATTGCGGGTTGTCATATACTTAGTGTATGTTATTGTTCCGGAAATATGTTGTTCTGGATTATTGTATTGTTTTGTATCCCGGACAATGTGTTTTGTCTGGGTTTAGGCCCAAGTCTATATATATGTGTGTATAGGGTGGATTAGGGCAACTCTTCAGGAATCTTTCTAGAGAGCCTCCTTGGTGAGCTCTGTGCATTTCTAGAGAGAGACTATGTGTTAGAGAGAGAAAGCTAGGGTTTAGATTTTTGTGATCTAAACCAGCTTGTAGAAGATGATGTATACTCATACGGTATGTAATCTGTGTTGATTGTAATGAAATGAATGAGTTTCTCATACATCTTCTTCTACATCTTCTATGTTTATGTTGTTTCACATCATGTTCAAGTGTAATGTTGTTGTTCGTCATCGATCCAGTGCTTTAACAGTGGTATCAGAGCATGGTTACCGATTCGGAATGGACTAACTGCCTTCTGAATCATCATTTCTCTTGATTTGATGTTTGTTTCCGCCAAACATCATTAAGACGTGAATTTTCTGCAGAAAACTTGGAGAAGTTTGGGTGATTTTGGTTCAGATATGAAGAAATTCGAGTTGTATTTTGAGAAGAATTGTTGGGTTTTTGTTCGATCTGGGTTTTGGATCCATTTCGGCTCTACCCCAATTTTTGTAAGTGTTAAACTGTTCGGAATTTATTCCTTCTGAGTTTGTACTTCCGGATTATCTGTGACCTTTATGTGAAGTCACGTTTTGGTAGATAATCCGGAAGAGGGTTGGTAAACGGGATACACAACAATCCGGATTTCTTGATTCCGAGTTATCCAGTAATTTGGAAAGGATTGTTCCGAATTTGAAGTAATTAGAAATAATGTTTTGAATTTGTCCAAGTTCCGAAATAATGTTCTGAATTTGTCTAAGTTCCAAATCGAGTAGTCAATGCATTTTATTGAAAGACCCGTGGAAATTATGGATCATGACGAGAAACGGTTGAAGCAAAGTCAGATTCCGATTATCAAGGTTAGGCGGGAGTCTAAAGGTGGACCAGATTTTACCTGAGAACATGAAGACCGAATGCGATATTAATATCCACACTTGTTCCCAGATAATCCTTCCAAGTAAATTTTTGGGAAAAAAATTTTAGAAGTATGGGAAACTGTAACATCTACTAAAACGGATCTTAGAATACCCTGCCCGTTATGTAAACCGGATCCGGAGAGTAATAAACGAGAATGCAAAATTTTTATTATTTTCACCGTTTTAATATTGTGTGTATTAACTTAGTTAATACAAGTGATTAATGGGTTAAAAAATGTAAAGTTAAGAAAGTTATAAAGTATGGGTACTAAAAGCATAAATTTTGAAAACTTGTTTTAAAATAAAAGGAAAGAAAAGGAAAAAGACGGGTGGGAGCCGGTTTAGAACCCGGGTCTCCCCCAGTCAACTAATCACACAAACATGAACTACTATACCACTACTGCAAGATGTGTTATAACTCGGATGTGGTTGGTATTTAAGCACAACCGGGACCGACCTGCAATCTTCTTCTTCACCCAGAACTCGCGACCTGCCACAAGGAAATAACCCGGATCCCTTCCAAATTCGTTACATAATGGCTTGAATCCAAGTGGAACTTAATAGTTTCGAATTTTATGGGCATTAAACTCCAAATTGGACGCATTCATTACCATTAATAACCAAATTAACTCAAATCATAATCAACATTAACAAGTCTTGAGAACATGAATGGGTTATGAACAATTTGGTATCTATAGTTTATAAAATCGGTCTCAATTGCTTTATCTACTCTTTTCCCACAAATACCAACCTCAAACCTACAAACAGCATCCCACATTCGTGAATTTTGAGCAAAAATTAATCTAGGGCTTGAAACTTCAAGTGACGATACCTCCTTCATTCTCGAACCAAATCAGGTATTTCCAAAGCCTAAATTCGTCAATTTTTCGTGCCCTACAAAACTCCATTATCAATTTCTAGGTTAGAAGACCTTATGGTTCTAAATTGAATTCTTTAATAAACTAGGGTTCTTAGTTCTTGAAATTTAGGGTTTTTTGATTTAGGATTGTGTTTTGATGAAATTGAACCTGCTTATTACCTTGTTAGAATAGATTGTATAATTTTTTAGAATTTTTGGACTCCGATCGAATTTGTTATGGATTTTTAATCAAAATATATAATATGATAAATTAAATAAAATATGAAACGATGAATAGAAAATATCAAGAATATTAATTTCTATTTTTTATAAAATTCACAACACTTGGTATTTTTCTAATTTCATGAGACAATGTAAAATATAGGTATTAACATGATTAATTAAATTATAAATATAAAAGTTAGTTTTTTTTTAACAAATATAAATGATTTTGAATGAAATATCGGGGAAGAATAGTTTTTTGGTTTTATAGACTTATAAAATGAATTTTACTCATTTCGATAAAATCTATATTTTTCAACATATAATAATTGTTATTGTCATGCCTTGTTACTTCTTTTCATGAAAATTGGATTTATTAAATATAAACTCACTAATCGGGCTAAATTGTAGATTTTTGTTGTTAAGTTTGGAATTTGATTAACTATACTTAGTATACACCTCAATATGTAAATTTGGTCACAAATATTTTTATTATTAATTAATGCCGCAACAATATGTCAAATTACTTATTTGGTCATAACTATAAATTTAATAGTTAGGATAGAATTATTATATGTGATTTTAGGATAGTACAAAAGTCCCCAAATCATAGGTTATATTATTTTTTTTTTTTTTTTTTGAACGGTTAACGGTGCACTCCCCTTTAGAAATCCCGAGTTCGAGCCCCGGGCCCCCCCGAAGGTCCAGCCCTCACCAGACATATGCCGGTTAGTACTCTAACCCCCCCTTAACACACCCGGGCAGGAAACCCCAAGTCAAAGCCCCTGTAGGAGCCAGGGCAGGTTGATTGTCCCCAGTGAGGATCGAACCTGTGACCTGTGGAAAACCTTCCCACCTCCTCCCAAACCAATTGGTCTGGGGATCATTGGCATAGGTTATATTATATAGTTTTACTTTGTTGATTGATTAGTATTTTTATGCCGTTTGTATTTTTAGGATACTTGGAGTTTTCCTGAAATTTGTGCGGTTAAATAAGGATCAAACAAAGGCAATGCGTGAGTAAACCTATCTTTTTTCCCTTTTTTTGTCACTAAACATTTTTTGGGTGTATCATGTGTCTATGTTCGATGTGTTTCTGTTTCAAACCATCAATATGAAAAATCAATGTGTCGCAATGTGTTTCACATATTTGTGTCTATTGTTTCTAATACATGTATCTACTTGTTATTCGCTCCTAAAAATTTAGAGTTAATTACACAAATGGGTCCTGTGGTTTATACCTAATTTCGCCTTTGTATACTAACTTTTTTTTAACATGTTTAGGTTCTATGGTTTCAATTTTGTAACACCTTTGGGTACTAACACCAAAATTAGTTAATTAATGACTAAAATACCCTTGCATTTTTTTAAGTTTATCAATGTAACACATTTGGGTACTAACACCTAATTTTATTTAAGTTTAAATCAATTTTACAAAATCTATTTTTTTTTATTTTCATCTTTTTATTATATCTCTTAATTAACATAAAGTCTATTCGTTTTTTTATTTTCATATTTTCATTAAATTTCTTATTTAACATAAAATCTACTTGTTACGCCAGTATTTTTTTTAAATAGATTTTTTAAATAAAATCTACTAGCTATATAGTTTTATGTAAATTAAATTTCTTACTCGTTTTAAATAATGTAAACATTACTCGTTTTCAATTTTTGATTGAAATGATTGATAATAATACATATCTTTCATGTAAAAAAAATTAAGCATTTTTTTAACTTGTTTTTTTGTTCATTTACATTTTACTATTTTAGAAAGATATCTTTCATGTAAGGTTTACATTATTTAAAACGAGTAAGAAATTTAATTTATATAAAACTATATAGCTAGTAGATTTTATTTAAAAAGACTATTTAAAAAAATATTGGTGTAACAAGTAGATTTTATGTTAAATAAGAAATTTAATAAAAATATGAAAATAAAAAAAAATAAATAGAGTTTATGTTAATTAAGAGATGTAATAAAAATATGAAAATAAAAAAATAAATAGATTTTGTAAAATTGATTTAAACTTAAATAAAATTAGGTGTTAGTACCCAAATGTGTTACATTGATAAACTTAAAAAAAATACAAGGGTATTTTAGTCATTAATTAACTAATTTTGGTGTTAGTACCCAAAGGTGTTACAAAATTGAAACCATAGAACCTAAACCTGTTAAAAAAAAAAAGTTAGTACCCAAAGACGAAATTAGGTATAAACCACAGGACCCATTTGTGTAATTAACTCAAAAATTTATGAAAAATACATTCTGAAAAAAAAAAGCACTGCTAAAAATAAAACGACATGCATAAGAATAATAAAAAATACATTCCTAAAAATAATAAAAATTACGATTAATAGCATATGACCCGCCACCTCTCGAACTAGAACCCACCCGACTAGATTTTTTTTTTTTTTTTGTGATACCCTTCCCTTTGTTTCTATGATGCATGGTGTAAGTGTAAATAAATGTTGAAGAAAGTTTAGAGAGTGTGTAGAGAGTTTAAAGAATTTTGTGTATACATATATAGTGTTGTATGTATGTAAACTGTAGGACCGTGTTTCGGGACCAAAACCGTGATTCGTGTGAGATTAGTTCAAGACGGGAGAGATTAGAGATAAAAAAACAACTTCCTTGTATTAATCCGGTAGTATAACATTACAAATCGGCCCGATTACAAGCTAACCGAACTAATACCAAAGGAGTATACATCCGGGGAGAGACCAAGTGGTGATCTCTCCCCCATACAATAGAACTCACTATGAACTCTCAAATGAGCTCACCCACACTCTCTAACTCTCTCTAGTGCAAATGAAAGACAAGGGGTGGTATTTATAGTCACACCCACTTCACTTGCACACACACACGGTCAAACCCATAACCCTCTCGTTTGACCACTACAAACGAGCAGGTCAATACACATTCGTTTGACCGTTTCACTAACTATTACATATTCAACATAAAATAAATCTAATCTATTCGACAAGCATCAGACACAAAATCTGCATCAACAAATTCCCCCTTGTCCGTTGCTGTCGAATGCTAAAAATGCAACTACAATCGATCTTCAGTCAAGTATTTATCTTCTCTGTGTTAACAAATTCCCCCTTGACCGATGATCCAGGTAAGTAGTATCTTGATGCTCCTTGTATAATATTTCCCCCTCAAAGTACGCGTATCCGTGTTGGGTGTTGTGCAATTTCCTCACAAGGCTCAATTGACCGATCTTCCGCTGATCTTCCAATACTCCAACCGGCATTTGATAAGGGTTCCATTCTTTAAAAAATGCATCAAGTCTTGATCTGTCATAACACAAACTCTACCACCTGTGATTGCGTTTAGAAATTTACCGAAGAAATTCAACATACGAAAATTTTTATCCCCCCATTTCTTTGGTAAGATATCTAAACCTTAACAGATTCTCTCCACTTCAAAGAAACTGTCTTCAATTTCACAGAACAAATTCTCTCCACTGAGTAGAATTTATCTTCAAATGTTCACCAATTCCCTCCACTGAGTGGAACTGTCGTCAATCTTCACTGAATGTTCTCGGTTGTTTGAAAAATCACGAAAACGACTTTCTTCTTTGCATATTCTAGTTGAATAAGAACGTCCCCTAGTACCCCGTAGGATCCGACTTGTATCCCTCAAAAGACTTTGTGAACTCGTTGGGACCGGTATTGACATTCCAGGTTCATTCATTTGTTACCAAATGCGAGAATATGACAATAAACAAAAAGCTTTCTTTTTTGCATATTCTAGTTGATAAAGAAATTTCGCCTAGTACCCCGTAGGATCCGACTTGTATCCCTCTAAAGATTTTGTGAACTCGTTAGGACCAGTATTGACATTCCAGGTTCATACGTTCGTTTTCAAATGCGAGAATATGACAATAACCAAAATGCTTTCGAACATTTACGAATAACCGATAACAACCATAAACATTGACGTGCGGAAGTGAACATACCATTTTTGGTTTTTGGCCCATAGTAGTCAAGTCACCAAAATTTGATGTTTGCATCGGTAACCGTGACTACCCCACATTCAAAATAAATCATCTGTTTTCATCAAGTTTCATCATCCCGCGCGCTCCCGAACCCGTACAAATTTGATGTTGACATTTAGAAGCATGGTTCAACTAAACTTCACGAACACCCGACCCCACTTTGCAACTCACGAATAAAGACGGGTCCACGACTCCACGTCTTATCTTGACTTTTAGTTGCAGTCATGTGGGCCATAAATAAAATTGTGACTTCAAAATTTAGAAAAGTCACGTGAGCCCATAATGTGCTCCTGATCCAACTTTGGACTTGTAACAAATTTTGTTGATCTAAACCAATTCGGCCCAAGACATAAGTTTGTCAAACACTAAATATGTAAATGGCCCAAAATAATAAAATGCCAACATGCATTCACGGCCCAGTAAATATGTAGTGTAGAATTGTGGGCCTAATAAACAAGCCCTAGACATATGTCAGCCACCAACCTCGTCTGCCCTCATTCTTGTCATCCTCCACTTTCAATCAAAACCCTTTAAAAGAAAAACAAGCCGACAAGACATGATCTGTCTTCCTCTCCTTCTCTTTCTGCGATACAACATCCAAAACAAACCTCTTCACCCTCTTCGATACACAACAACCAAAACAGAACCAGCCATCATAAGACATCCTCCATGATTCCTTCTGCGATGAACAACAGCAGCAACTGTCATCGCTCAAGTCTCTCTGCGATTCATGACCAAAACCCCTACAACAATCACCACACACCACCGTGCACTATTGTCTTCAGCCATCGCTGGTTTCTCTCTGTGATACACATCTCCAAACAATCGGAGAAGTTCACATCTGGTTGATCCAGATTCAGAGTTTTTTTTTTAACAATTTGTAGGTTCTTCGTCGATTGAAGATGAAGATTGAAGTTGTGGAGGTTCGTCGATTGATAAAATTTATGGGTATCTGATTAACAAGGTCGACGAAATAAGCAGGAGTTTCGTCATCATTAACAGCAGGAGTTTCGTCAACATCAGAAGTAGGAGTTTCGTCAAGGTCTTCGGCAGGAGTTTCGTCAAGGCATGAAGAGCAGGAGTTTCGTCAATAACAAGATATTCAGGAGTTTCGTGGGGAGGGGGTTTGTGGGGAGGTGTTTTTCGTCGAACCTGATATGAGGAAACCCTAAAGTTTCTTAACAGCCGCCACACCCTCTTCAAGAACACAGCCACTATTCATTCCCAGATTTGACGAAAATCACTTCAAAAGTGATATTTGATGATGAAAACTTGATTTGTTTGGTGTAAAACAGAAAACCTAAACCTCGGGTGTGTTCCGTTTCAGCTCAGACCCATCTGTCGGTCCAGATCTGGGTTTTCTTCATGTTTCCACCATGTTTACATCTTGAATAAAAATCACTAAAATCATAGATCTAGAGCACATGTGACTTAGCAAACTGCTAGATTTACTAAATCGGGTACCATGGCTCTGATACCAATTGTAGGACCGTGTTTCGGGACCAAAACCGTGATTCGTGTGAGATTAGTTCAAGATGGGAGAGATTAGAGATAATCAAACAACTTCCTTGTATTAATCCGGTAGTATAACATTACAAATCGGCCCGATTACAAGATAACCGAACTAATACCAAATGAGTATACATCCAGGGAGAGACCAAGTGGTGATCTCTCCCCCAAACCATAAAACACACTGAGAACTCTCACAATGAACTCCCCTCTCTCTAACTCTCTCTAGTGCAAATGAAAGACAAGGGGTGGTATTTATAGTCACACCCACTTCACTTGCACACACACACGGTCAAATCCATAACCCTCTCGTTTGACCACTTAAAACGAGCGGGTCAATACACATTCGTTTGACCGTTTCACTAACTATTACATATTCAGCATAAAATAAATCTAATCTATTCGATAAGCATCGGACACAAAATCTACATCAACATAAACAAAACAACTTTATTTTACAATGTAGCCATTCTAAGAGTAGACAAAAAACCAAAAATTACATTAACCTCTTTATTGTGCAGCAACGGCTTTATCCCAACCCCACCCTACTCGCTGGCTCGTACCCGCACCACCGGCGGCAGTGTGTGGGTTGTAGGTAGGGGTACCCGCTAGGGTTAACCCTTGTGCCCCGGGTGCCTGGTGCACATCAAAAGGTGAAGAATAATAATGGTTTGGCGTCATCATCGGAAACAACGCATGATAGCAAAAAAGGTGCATCGCTGGTGAATGAAGCGGTTCCGATCGTGTGGCCACCTAAATTTGTGAGCGGTGGTGGTGGCGATCATGAGTGGTGGTGATTTGAGAAAATCAATATAATGTGTTGATGATTTTGCATAAATAAAAATATTGATTTGAGAAAATCAAGATAATATGTTGATATTTTATTTGCCCTAATTTATTTGGAGAGAGCTAGTCATTTAAACATGAGGTCTGTGGTTCGAGCCTGCATCCAAGCAAAATATTTTCAATTTGTAAACTTTTTTTTTTTTTTTTTTTTTTTTTTGTGAATTTTAACCAGGTAAAAAAAAATATTTAGTCGAATGTGTTGGAGTTCCCAAATGCATTGAAAAAGAAATAGACCCCCATCTAAGTAAGGAAAAAAAATATTTAGTCGAATGTGGTCCCAAATGCATTGAAAAAGAAATAGAACCCGTCGTATCTTCCCATGAATCTGAGAAAATAATCTCAAATGATATTTTATCTTTTGGAGCATTGAACTAAAAATGTTGAGTGGACCTGACCACAAATCTGAACAAAGGGTACACAACAGAATCCAGATCCACGCCTCTTCTTGCATGGTCACGTCGGTACACAATAGTTGCTTGTTTTTGGGATAGATTGAAGCGAGAGATTTGTGATGTATTGGGCTTGAGAGGGGGGTAGAGTGACATGTGGCGGCCACGTCAGTAGGGACAAGCCCAGAAAAGCATATGTTGGAAGAGGCTTGAAAGTGTTGTTTAAAAAAAATAAGCAACAACTAATCAAAATAAAGCCAAACAACAACAACCAACACATTACCTCCCCTTTTGTCCCACGCCCATGGAAATCCCTACAATGTAGATTGCTTCACGAACATGAGAACGGAACTAAGTTACAAATTCCTTATCATATAGCCATTGACCAGAACTATAAAAAAATCAAATCAATTAATATCGAACAATGCAAGTTTGGATTGAGGTTCAAGAACAAGAATGTATATCAGAAATTAGTGTGTTAGGATTTAATAGAGAATTTGATTGTCATGCATGATGGGTTTACCATGTTTATGTTTCCGAGTAGTAGATTCAAACAGTTATGTTGATGACTTGATTCCCGAACCTGTAACACCGATAATGATCATAATCAAGGAAATAAAGCATCTGAGTTAATAAAAAATACCATGTTAGACACTTTAAAACAAAAATGTTAGATATTTATAGTTTCACTACATATGTGATCAAGTTGGATTATATAGCCTAACCAAAGATAGTAGTTTTGATTAAATTATCTCATAAATGAAGTAAATTATATCCCTATACAATTAGCAATTTGAGTTATGTCTCATTTGTTTAAAAGTCACACCCTTTAGTTTATTTTACTCACACCTTTTATTTTACTCTTTGTTCATTATATATAAAAGTAACTTAAGACACAATGGTTTAGAAAAAAGACACAATGGTTTGGGTGAAGGGTTACGATTAATTACTAATCAACATGTCTCTTCATTTTATTTTACTATTATTTCAAATGTAATAAGACCATGCGTAGTCGTTAGCCCAATGATGCCCCCACCCTGGGGCGTTTTCTGCCATATAGCAGTCCAGTCAGCATGGGAGTATTATTGGACGTTATTGCAAAAGTGGCGTAGTGGAAATAATGCCCAATAACGCCCCTTCCAATCATTACACAATTATTTTTTTTAACTAAAAACTTAAAATACTTCATTAAATTAAAAAAAAAAAATACAATACTAGAAATAAAAAAATAAAAACCGACTAAATTAAAAAATACATTAGTTTTCGTCTTCGCTTTCTACACCCTCGCCAATGCATGCAATCCAAGCTCCCGATCATACCAGGCAAACCATGCTCAGCCGAATGTACCTCGTAGATCTTTTGAAGGTCGTCCCATGTGGGCGTTCAAAGATAACGCGCACCATACAATTCAATAATACCTTTATAAAAAAACATATACAAACATAAGCTTTAAAAAACACTTGTAAACATTATAGTAAAGTATAGGAATTGTACCGCGACAAAATTGCTCCATGGTGTCTCGCGTTGTTTTGTCGGCCATTTTTAAATACTCGTCGTTGATGTCGATTGTGTTTCCGTAAGCAAGGACTCGTAGCGCCAACGTACACTTTTGAATACCGGTAAATCCAAGTGTCCCTTTCGCATCCGCTTTTTGTTTAAAATAATCGTAGTTGGTTTCTAAGTCGTCAACTATGCGTAGAAACAAACGCTTACTCATTCGCCATGTGGCAGTCCAGTCAGCAAGGGGGCATTATTGGGCGTTTTTACAAAAAGGGTGTTGTGGGATAATGCCCAATAATGTCCCGTCAATCATTACACAATTATTAAATTTTTTAATTAAAACTAATTAAATTTCATTTAAATAAAAAACATTACATTCTTAAAAAAAAATTCAAAAGTTAAATAGAAAACATTACATATCTAAACCACAAGGACCAAAATTCAAAAGTTCAAAAGTTAAATTTAAAACCATATATAAACCACAGGGACCAAAGTTGTCAAAACTAAAGGTTTAAAACCTTTTCTGCATTCCATCGTCTTCTTCGTTTCTTATACAGGTTTTCCGGTGACAATTCTGGCTAACCACAAAACCATTCCGACTCGAATTCGTCCCATTCCGGCATAAATTCCCGCTATCTCCATCTTATTGGCCAAAAAATTTGCCTTTTGGCGTGATTTAAAGCACGTCGGTAGGGGTTTTTTTTGCGAAAAACGTAGGATCATGCCAAAGGGGGGTGGGGGGAGGGCGTTTTCAGGCGTGATTGGGGGAAAACGCCCAGGATCTTGCCCACTATGCATGGTCTAACAATAAGGCATGACAATCAATAGGTGTATACTTTTCATTAACCCACGTGTCTCTTCATTATGTAAAACTACGAAAAAGCAACTATGGTCACCAACAATTGACTCCCACCCATTCGCACAACTAACAATTAATTTCCATCACCCTCGCACCACTTCGCACACACCTCTTCATACATATACAAATATTAATCATTTAACTATTAAGTTATACCCTTTCGTTAAAAAGTCATGACGGTGAACGTGCGTGTTAGGATTGATTCGGATACACTGTTGACTGCGTAGATCTCGTATCTCGTGCCGAATCCAACTACGAGAGTGGATCAGACAAGAACAAGCTAATTATAATATGTTTTCTATTGATGATATGAAAGTATACAACCACGAAAATAGTTGGACAGAGTTTCCCCACTCTAACATCCAAAGTTACAAATGAACAAAACTTAACACACACATATATAGGGCATGTAGGTTCGCATAAAACTAATCAAGATGGACTTCTAGTGCGGATGGACCTAGTTTTGCGCAGATCAACTAGTTAGTGCGGATCAGCATGCGCTGATCCGTGCGGATTGCCTGTAACCCTAATCCCACGCTTATTTGTGCGGACCTGGATACCTCCATCCGTGCGGACCTGGACCTTGTTCTTTAACATGTTTCACACTTTAATACCAAGTCTTGATCATTCGTTCAGCTATGATATGTGATTGACGTAAGTGGTAGACATATGCACTCACAGACTCCCCATTGCATATTGCTGCAGTCAATCTCGTAGCTTGTCTTTATCATCTCTTTGAGTCTTCAGAAGCTTTGACAGTTTTAGCACCACAGACTCCCCTTTGCACTCTAAATACTCAGCTCCCCCTTCTGATAGACTCTCTCTCCAGGCTCCCCCTTGCTTTAATCTTTCAGCTTTCCGGATCTAAACCTGTCTCTCTGAAAAATTTAACAATTCCAACCTCTTGAGAAAATTTCTAACCACTTTAAGATCAAGAACCTGGCTCTCTATAAACTTCATTTGACAATTTAAAGGATTTTTGAGATTTCCAGTATTAGTAACCTAGCTCTAAACACAGATATTTTGACAATTAAAGCTTTTGAGGTCACCCAGGATTGTAGACTGGCTCTAAACACAAATATTTGATAGTTTAAAATTCTAGAATTACCCAGCTCTACTCCCCCTATCAAATAACTATATACATTTGACATTCAAAGCATCCAATCATCATAAACTCTACTCTCCCTTTCATATAACTATATACATTTGACATTCAAAGCATCCAATCACCATAAACCCTATCAGATAATCAAGTTCAATTTAATGACCTTGATTCATCTAATTATCAACCAAGTCCAATTTAATGACCTTAGAGATTCACCAACTGTCTTTTATTTTTCATTACAAAAACTGAAGTTTCAAATTAAGGAACTTGTTTATTTTCTGAGACATGTACAACATACATAGATTTTGAAACTTAGCTTTTTAGACATCGGTTGTCGAAACATAAAGTAGAACAAAATCTTTTTGTATTTTACAAAGTTTATGCTAAAACACACTCAAAATCTTTTTGTGATTTTTCTGTAATGTAATGCATTAAAGAAATATTTACAGACATATTTTTGTTGAGTTTGTATAAGAGGATCTTATCTGTTTATGACACATCACAAGCACTATTGATCTATATAAACTTTAAGCTCTAGCCGATTCACTTAGATTGTGAGTATACTGATCCATTTAAATTTTGACACAAATTTCAATCTATTCAAGATATGAGATTAGTGTTTTAAGACCTTAACGTATTCGTGTGTCCCACCTTAGAATATACTCCCGTATCAAGATTCCCTAGATTCAGTCGTATAAGTGAATATACCTAAATGATATATGTGTCTCTGGGTTAGTGCGAAGCCTTGAGAGCTCATGTATGAACTTCCATTCAGTCAAAGAGTTGAAGACTCGACTTAAAGGTGTGTTCCACTAAGGAATCTTCTTTACAACTGCATTTTATATATATCTTTCGATATTTTTTTAATTTTTATGCAGAGGGAAAGCTTTAAGCGCAAAAGCATTATACGAGGTCTAGGCCATTGTTGACGCAAAATCAGAAGACCAAGTATAACCCCAGATATCAATAAGTATAAAGACCTAATATCTCAGAATCAGGCAACCTCTCAAACGAAATTTCGAAGTACTAAGTCCATATATCCGAGAGATGTTCTCCACTAGATAAAAAATTGATTTTAGGTTTATATCTCAAAATCAATCTACTAAATGTGTAAAAACCTACTGGCATATCATCATTGAGACCGTTTATCACATTTTGACATTACAATTCTTTAGCATGATGTGACTGTCTTACTGATGTATTATCATTTCCTCTTTTACACAAAACTCTTTTGATTTTTCTCATGTTTTTGGCATTTTCAAATTTTCAAATGTTTTTGTATTTTTTAAATTTTTACTCCCCCTAAAATCCAAAACATTTTAAGAAAAATTTGACAACACAATGTAGATAGCTTCATCTCGCCATCCATTTTCTGTTTCACATGCTCTGTATCGTACAAAGCACCGCCATGATTTACAACCCAAAACTAACTTTTGACATTGTTTAATCACTTGAAAGAACTTGTTACACCAAGTTTTGTTTGTTCAGCCGTGAGGGTTTCGGCGTATTCCTTCAATATTTTTTTAAGAATTTTTTATTTTAACAAATTTAAACAAACAATTTTTTAATGTTTTCTGTTTTTCTATTTTTTATTATGGTTTTGGTTTATGTTTTAATTATTTTTATTAACAAACAAACTTCTTGTTTTTCATCCACATGAATCCTTCTCTTCCCGTGCCAGGCTGCTCCGTTGCTCATGTTGACATTCTGTTGGCATCTAGAACACCTCCACATTCAAACAATTCAATCATTTGAATAATGCAACCCATGCCTGTTTGACCTTGGGTATTGTGACACAATAAGAATCATTCAACTTCGGAAAATCTTTGTGGTTTTTAACAAAAACTTTTTCATTCTTATATTCAACCTTCTTGGTCAAATTTTCCTTTTCGCATTCATAAAAGTACTTTGTTTCTTAACCACCCAAAATTGTCCTTTTGAAACATTCCTTTTATAAAATCTTGGATCATTTTGAATGTATCGTTTTGACAAATCAATTTTTGGTTTCCAAATTTGTTTTGGCTTTGATGTATCAACTTTTGGTTTCCAAATCTATTTTGGTTCAAATTTGGGTGTCTTTGGCTTCCAAGTTTGTTTTGACTCAACCTTGGTTGACTTCTGTTTCTCAACCTCATATTTCTTTTTCTCAACATCAACAGGCTTCAAATTTGGACAGTTGCGACCAACATGTCCAATTTGTTGACATTTAAAGCATGTTTTCTTTGAAACATCTTTGGAGTGTTGTTGTTGTTTCTTCTGAGCATAGAATACCTCATGAGTCTGGCGACTAAATCGGATTTCTTTTTCTTCCTCAGAACTTGTTCCGTGAACAAAGTTCATTTTCTTCTGAAGATTTGACTTTTCAGACCTTTTCTTTTGATTTTGTTTCTTTTTATAACCCAGCCCACCCTTTGTATTTTTCTTTTTGTAACTAGATTTGTTATAAAAAAAAGATTTCTTGCTCGCTTTTCTGGCAAATTTGTCAATTTTAGACTTTTCAATTTTGACCAGTTTAAAAACTTTGTCAATCTTTTCTGTAATCACATTTTGAACCAGAACTTTAATATCTGAGAATAATTTATCCGATCCAATCATGTAATCATCATTTGAATTTATCTATGATTTTGAATTCTCTAGATAATTCTTATGAAAACTTTCCCCATCTTCATCATGTGATTCGGACTTATCATTTTTGGTAGAATCGTCTTTCAGAACGCTTTCAGCAACCTTACTTACCACCTTTGAATCACCAACCTCATCAGATTTAGAGTAACTCACATCAATGTTATCAGGTAATTGGTCAACTATGTTTATAGCTTTTGCCACTTTCTGGTCTTCACAGAATGTATAATTATTCTCCAACGGTGGTGGCACCTGATGAAATTCTGACCCAATTCCCTTTTTGTTCTTTTCAGAATTATTATCATCTAGTGTGATGTTGAAAATACGTTCAAGAATGTACGAAGAAGCATGATAACTTTGAAGTTTATTAACTTTCTTTTCTTTCTCAGCTAATTCTCGTTTAACTTCAGCAAGTTCATCAATATATTGATTTAAAACCCGTTGTTTATCTTCATAATTAGTTTCAAGAAATCTTGTCGTTTCAATATATTTAGAAATTCTTCTTTCAATACTTTTCATTTCACTTTTCACAGTTTCATATGCTTCTTTTACTGTATGATATGACAATATCATCCCATCATATTCTTTTTGCAACTCTTAAATAATATTATCTTTTTGTAAACCCTCGTTGCAATCCGTTGAACACTTTTGTTTTAAAACTTTATTTTCTTTTTCAAGATCATCACATTTTTGTGTTAGCTCTTCTTCTTTTTGTTTCAAAAACTTTTCAATTTCAAACATTTCTTTACATTTTTTGTTGAAAACATTTTCAATCTTAGTAAACTCAATGTTTCTGGATCTTAAATTTTCATCATTCTCAGTACAGGCACTGCATGTTTCAATGCATTTCCTGCACTGCACTTCTTTTATGTTTTCAAATTTATTATCAATTTTATCATTATTATCAATTGACTTAGCCTTATTAGACGACTCGGTAGATTCAGTTTGAGTTGTTACCTCAATTTGATCTGCCACCATTGTGTTGTCGGTCGTCTTCTTCAAAATCTCATCCTTCAGCTTTTGGCTCCCGTCAACAATCTCTTCCACACTCTTCTTCTTCTCAACACTGGCATATATTACCCTTCTTATGCCCTCCTCCACTTCTTTCTCATAGTTTTCATCTTCTTTGATCCTTGAATAAAATACTACTGCAGTAGGAATAGCAGCAACAAGCGCTTCAAAATCTACCACATCTGGATCCACTATTGGATTCCCTTTAGGATCTACATAGCACTTCCTCTTATCATCCTATCTCTTTGCATCCTTTGCTTCCATGAAAACTTTATACACCGCACTTAATCTCATCCGTGCATGACGTTCTTCTCGAGTCGGTCCTACCTCTGCAACCAACGCAACCTTCTCTTTTGGAATTTATTTATTCCAATTGAACCCCTCATCTTCTTGAGTCACCACCAAAGCTTGTTTTCTTTCTTTCGACGAACGTTCACCGATCTGTTTTTTATTCATCTTTGGCGGTTGCTCATTGGTGCGATGGTAGATTGCTTTGTTGTAGTAGTCGTCATGAAAAGGATTTACACTTTCATCAACACTTTGGTTTGTGCACTCCCTCTTGAAGTGTCCTTTTTGCTTGCATCTAAAACACGTAACTTTGGATATGTCAAATCCCAATTTTGTGTTAGGACCTTCAAGACATTGCCTCCCTATTATCTCCATGAACCGTTGAGCTCTCCTGATTACACTACTCATACACCATCTGATATCTATGAGCTCCATCTCTTCTGGATCTATTTGATTGTAGTCTTCCTTGGTCATATTCGGGTTTCCAATTCTACCCACCACCAGACTTTCGTATGATTCCAGAATCAATGCTAAAAAGCTCATCTGCTGTCTGGCTGAATCAGCGTTCATATTTGGAGAATCTTCCAAATTCAGGGCAATAATTCATTGAACCAGATTCGGATTGGATTTATCTGATGCAAAGGATGAATGATAACCAGAATCATAGTTCGGAGACCTACTTTTTGGTATCAAAATATTATGTAAAAGTCATTTTATAGGCCAAAAGGGCAAAACCGACAATTACGGAATCAAAGCTATAACCCTATGTTATGCTCAGCCTAAAAATAAATTAAAATCTTCAAAAATCCCAAAATATTATTTTACATCAGTAGGTAAAAAGTTTGGTATCAAAAATTGGGTTTAGATGAGCTCTATGCTAATTACGCCGTTTAATTAATAAAAATCTTTCTAGTTACGCTATTGAGCATAACTCTTAATCTAAACCTCCAACTTATATGAAAATTTAGGGACATGTTTATAAATCAGTGTTAAAGATTATTGTCCTCTCACATTTTCAAAATTCTTGTTTTAAGGTCAAAAGGGCATAATAGTCAACATTTAGGCATATAACGGAAACATGCATATTAATCGGATAACTAATGAACCAAGTTATATAATCACAGAGGGTTATACTAACATGTAACCTGGTCCTAATAAAGCCCTAAGGCATTTCTAAAATATGCTACATTGGGTCAGAACTGAAAGTCAAAGCAAAAGTCAACTTATGCGACTTTCGGTTCCGAACCGAGCTTAAACTGAAAATTGTCAGGTTGAAGATGCTTAGACATGTTCTTACATTAATTACCAAGTTATACAAGTGATAAAACAGGTTTCATAGCTTCTACACTGTTAATTATGTGTTTATGTGAAAATTAGCTTTCTGCTGACTTTTTATAATCAAGTTTGACCCGACAATTGACCTAGTTAGAGTGGGAATCAGAGGGTACCCCTTTTAAGGGTTTATTACCCACATAATTACCAACTCAAAGCTACTTTTAATTCGAGAATTGACTGGACCATTAGTGATTAATCACTAAGTCAAGCCTTAATTACGACGGTTTGACTTTGGGCCATTAAACTAATTAAAACTGAATTAAGAAGGGTTAAGGACACTTACTGAAGTCCTATGCACGACTAAGGATCCTTAGGAAGTGGTCTGGAGCTCCAGGAATCTCCAGAACAAGTGTTTGGAAGCTTTTCAAGTGAAGTGCTCAATTGTGAGTTCACAAGTTGCAACAATTGGACTTATTTATAGCCAAGGAAGGTTCAAGGAGATGGATACAGGTGTTAAGGCAACTCCAGGGATTAATACAAGTGTTAAGGGACGTGTTTCAAGGAGCTAGAGGGTGGCAAACTCGCGGAACTTGGTAAACATGCAAGCTTCCACGTCCAAACAACAATTTCTGAGCTGGCAGTCCGTCGCGCCGCTTGACGGGGGAGTACCCCAGGTGCTGGCGCAGTGCCAGCATGTAGCTGATCAGCAAATCAAGTTTTAAAAATGACACTTTCACCCCCTGGCCTTTCTAAAGCTTAATTTCTTCCATTTTAAGCACCTTTAACCCATGAAATTTATATTTCTATGATCCAGGAGATATAACCAATCATCATTAGGTCCGGTTTCATTAAACAATAACCGAAAACACAAGTTTTGCCTCGTTGACGCTTTTAACCCCTTAATTACGAAAGTTAGCATATCTTTCTCATACGATATCGAAACCTTGTGAAATTTTTACCACTTATTCTTGGGAGAATAATTAATCGTTACAAGGCTCCGGGTTCGCTAAAAGGTCACTCAGAGGTATAACTTAAACATGTTGACACATTTAACCCTCGCGTCTTGTAAACTTTCACTTTCTTCCACAAACGGTTTCACACGCTTCATGATACATTCATTTTAGGGTATAAACATCATGTAGGGTTGTTAAAAGGCAAAATTATCAAATGTTGACACTTTGTATCCTTATATACATATACTTTCTTCGTTTGTCAACTTTAGTCCCTCATAATCAATCCGTTACACGTTTAAAGTCCATGACAAGTGTTGATACTATATTGGACATGATTTTGCGAGGTGTTACATCCTCACCCCCTTAAAAGAAATCTCGACCTCGAGATTTACTGAAATAAATGAGGGTACTTTTCTTTCATTGTGGACTCTACCTCCCACGTATACTCGGGACCTCTACGGGCATCCCATTTAACCTTTACAATCGGTACATGCTTCCTTCGAAGCTTCTTAACCTGTCGATCCTCAATTGACAAAGGTTTCTCAACAAATTTCAGGCTCTCTTCTATGAGCACATCCGTATGCGGTATGACTAGTGATTCATCAGCTAGACATTTCTTCAGATTGCAGATGTGGAATACATTATAAATACCACTGAGCTCTTCAGGCAAATTTAACTTATAAGCCACTGTTCCGACACATTCGATGATCTCGAATGGTCCTATATATCTTGGGCTTAACTTGCCTTTCTTGCCAAATCGCATTACCCCTTTCCAGGGTGATACCTTCCGTAACACTTTGTCACCAACCTCGAACTTTAGAGGTTTACGCCTTTTATCTGCGTAGCTTTTCTGCCTATCCCTGGCAGCTTTGAGACGATCTCTTATCTGCACAATCTTGTTTGTCGTCTCCAGGACTATATCAGGTCCTGTGAGTTGGACATCTCCAACTTCTGCCCAACAAACGGGCGTTTTGCACTTTCTTCCATACAGAGCTTCAGAAGGTGTAGCTCGAATACTGGCATGATAGCTATTGTTATATGAAAATTCGATCAATGGAAGATGATCATCCCAACTTCCACCCAGGTCAATAACCCAAGCTCGTAGCATATCTTCGAGTGTCTGAATAGTACGTTCACTTTGACCATCTGTCTGAGGATGATATGCAGTGCTGAAATTCAATCGAGTGCCTAGGGATTGCTAAAAGCTTTTCTAGAAATGCGATGTATACCTTGTATCCTTATCAGAGATGATAGACACTCGTACTCCGTGGAGAGATACAATCTCGTCCACGTACAGCTGAGCTAACTTATCTGAGCTGTGTGTTTCCTTAATAGGTAAGAAGTGGGCTGACTTAGTCAGTCTATCCACTATCACCCATATAGTATCATTTCCTCGTTTTGTCATTGGTAACTTTGTGATAAAATCCATAGTCACCATTTCCCACTTCTAGGTGGGAAGTTCAGGCTGTTGTAGCAAACCTGACGGCTTCTGGTGTTCTGCATTAACTTGAGCACATGTCAGACATTTGGCCACATAAGTGGCTATAGACTTCTTCAAGCCTATCCACCAATAATTTTCCTTCAAATACTGGTACATCTTATCACCTCCAGGATGAACAGAATACTTAGAACTGTGGGCTTCTTGAAGGATAACATCCCGTAGTCCTCCATAGATTGGAACCCATATTCGTCCACTTAATCTTAGGATTCCATCATTGCCATATGATAACTGCTCAGCAGTTACTCCCAACATTTCGTTTGGATAATTAGCTTCTAATACGGCTTCTTTCTGAGCGGCTAACAATCTTTCATTCAAACTGTTCTTTAATTCAATGCTCTTGGCATTGATTCTAATGGGCTTAACCCTTTCCTTTCTGTTCAAAGCATCGGCGACCACATTCGCCTTACCTGGATGGTATCGGATTTCACAATCATAATCATTCAGTGTCTCCATCCATCATCGCTGCCTCATGTTCAGATCCTTCTGATTAAATAGATGTTAAAGGCTCTTGTGATCAGAATAGATCACACACTTGGTACCATACAAATAATGCCTCCAAAGTTTCAGTGCAAATACAACGGCACCCAACTCCAAATCGTGGGTGGTGTAATTCTTCTCGTGCACTTTTAATTGTCGAGAAGCATATGCAATAACCTTGCCTATCTGCATGAGCACACATCCCATACCAGTGTGTGATACGTCGCAATAAACCACAAATTCTTCAATCCCTTCAGGCAATGTCAACACAGGAGCATTGCTTAACTTCTGTTTAAGAATATCAAAAGATTCTTGCTGTTTAGGACCCCAATCAAACTTAATATTCTTTCTAGTCAAGGAAGTTAGGGGTGCCGCAATCCTTGAGAAATTCTCAATAAAACGCCTGTAGTATCCTGCCAGACCTAAGAAGCTGCGACTTTCTGTGGGCGTCTTTTGCTCTTGCCAATTCATGATAGCTTCAATCTTAGCAGGATCCACTTGGATACCACGCTCACTAACCATATGTCCAAGGAATTGAACTTCCCGAAGCCAAAATTCACACTTTGAAAACTTGGCGTAGAGCTTCTCATGTTGAAGAAGTTTAAGAATACACCGAAGGTGCTTCTCATGGTCAGCCTGATTCTTTGAATAAATAAGAATGTCATCGATGAAGACGATGACAAATTTATCCAAGTAGGGCTTGCATACGCGATTCATGAGATCCATGAACGCTGCTGGTGCATTAGTGAGCCCAAAAGGCATCACCAAGAACTCGTAGTGACCATAACGAGTTCTAAATGCAGTCTTGTATACATCTTCATCTCTAACCTTCAACTGATGGTAACCAGACCTTAAATCAATCTTTGAGAAGTAACTTGCCCCTTGCAATTGGTCGAACAGATCATCGATCTTGGGCAATGGATATATGTTCTTGATTGTAACCTTGTTTAGCTCACGATAATCAATGCACAACCGCATTGATCCATCTTTCTTCTTAAAAAACAGAATAGGTGCTCCCCAGGGGGATGAGCTAGGTCTAATAAATCCTTTTGCCAACAAATCATCCAACTGAGTTCTCAACTCTTTCATCTTAGTTGGGGCTAACCGGTAAGGTGCCCTTGCAACAGGTGCTGCTCCAGGTATAATGTCGATTCTGAACTCCACTTGCCTATCTGGGGGTAAACCAGGTAGTTCTTCAGGGAATACTTCTGGATATTCAGAGATGACAGGGATGTCTTCAACCTTGGGTTTTGGTTCATCAATAGTTACCTGTTCCATGTAAATGACACAACCCTTCTTCATACAGCTTGACACCTTAAGCACAGACACTTGCTTAGGCAATCCATACTGAGTATCTCCATGTATGGTAAGTGGCTCACCATACGGAGTCTTGATCACCACTTGTTTCTTGTCACAAACAATATGGGCTTGGTTATGCGATAACCAATCAATGCCTATTACAATGTCGAAACCGGCTAATTTCAAAGGAAGTAAGGATAACGGAAAAGAGTGGTTCCTAATGGATATGAAACATCCATCTAACACGGTTGATGCGGTTTCTATGGTACCATCGGCTAATTCAACCTCATACTTTATGCTTAGGGTTCTAATAGGCAGATTTAACAACTTACAAAACTTATCATCTACAAATGACTTATTCGCACCTGAATCAAATAATACCCTTGCATAACATCATTTATGAGAAAGGTACCTGTGATCACATTATCATCCTGAACGGCTTCTGGTGCATCCATTCGAAAGACCCTTGCATTGGTCTTTTTGACTTCTTCAGGCTTTTTGGCATATTTAGGGCAGTTGGACTTGATGTGCCCTTTCTCGTTACAGTTATAGCACATTGCATCCTTTATCTTCTTGCACTCTATCGTCTTGTGCTCCTTGGATTTGCATAACTCACATGCAGACGATTTTGACTGGGACTTGGATTCAAACCTGCATTTTCCGAAGTGACGCTTCTGGCAGGTTTTGCACTTTGGTTTTTCATCTGCTTGCTGATTACCCTTGCCAGACCCAAACTTCTTCTTGTGGTCTGTGGTTCCCTTAAACTTCTTCTCAGACCATCGTGAGTTATCGTCCTCATGTTTTCTCTTACCTTCCTCCGAGTTCTTATGCGATCTTTGCCTGACCGCATCCAAGGTAAGGGATAAAGATAGGTCAGCTGCTGACCTAAAAGTAGCAGGTCGTGATGCCTTGACACTGGCCTTGATCTCTGGGGCTAAACCCCCAATGAATCGAGCTATTCGCTTGGGTTCCGGTGTTACCAGATACGGAACCAGTATTGAAACTGGTGAGGTAAGCTTGACAATCGAGATTTTTCATCACCAACGATAAGAAGTCGGACTCAATCTTTTCAACCTCATATTGAGGGCAGTAATTCTCCTTGATGAGAGCAACAAACTGATACCATGACAGATTGTACAATGGGATCTTCCCAGTAGCCTGGATTAAAGACCTCCACCAGGCTAGTGCTTCACACTACTAGAAAACTGACCAATTGCGACTGCGTTTTCGGTCGCAAATCCGTCGCAAAACGCGTTTTGCGACCGGTTTACGACCGGAAATGCGATCGAAATTGACCTCGTCGCTAACTGAATTTGCGACGGAATTTGCGACCGGTGCAAATTTGCGACCGCTATTTACAACCGGAATTGCAGTCGCAGCTATTGCTACCGATTTGCAACTGCTAGTTTGCGACCGATTTGCAACTGTTTTTTGCGACCGGCTTGCGACAGCGCCTTTTGCAACCGTCTTGCGACTGGTTTTTTGCATTAAAAAAATTAAAAATAAATCTCTGTTTTTTTTTTTTGTATTTTTAACCTCCCACTAGTACAGAAGTGAGCATTAGACGCGGTTAAAATAGTTTTTAGTCAGTGTTGGATGAACTGCGACTTAAAGTCATTTTACAATTTTAGGAAAGGCTTTAGTCGGTGTTGGATGAACCGCGACTTATGACCAATGCTGTAAGAACGACAAATCAAGCCCATTCCAAACCCGAACAAATCAAGCAAGTATATTTACACCAATTCGAACCTTTTCAAATCAACCCAATCACATTAAATTCAAAAATAAACCGGCAAATTACAATTATTTGCTAAATGTATAACAAGCTACATTAAATTACAAACTATATACAATTCCAAAATCTATATATAAAGCTAAACAACTGGAATACCTAACTCTTTAAAAGAATCAGCATCAACTCCTTCAGCAACATATGTATAGCATTGTCCATAGCCTTTCTCATGTTGTTCCACATCTAAAAATATGTAAATAGTAGAAGTCGTTACAAATATCATCAACGAAAACTAATAGCAAATAAATATAGGCATCAACATCTTCAATATAGTTTTGTACATATTTATACTAGATGTGTGACCGGTGCGTTGCTGCATTAACCCTCGGTCACAACCTGAAAACAATTTGCCAAACGTCCTAGCATCTTGAAATAATAACTGAAAACAAACACTCATACCAAATGGACATCATAATCTAATAAGTCAGTTAAGCATTTGCCATAAGAATATCCTAACATCAGATCGAGCACCCACTTTTATAATAGTCAAAACAACTATCAATTATGTACCAAGTTAAGAATCACAAAAACACAAGTTGACAGATTCAAAGCACACTACTGGGCATCCCCAAACCGTACAATACACAAAATAAACAACTTACCTCTTTTCATTCCGAACCCTTCTTTCGTCACCTCGCCGGAGCCGCTCAGGACGACCGCCACCACCTCCTGTTTCGACTGCTGTCATTGTTCTCCTCGCACCGAGAGCCGAATCCAACCGGCCACCACCTCAGTCGCTAGCCGGAACCACCACCGAACTCCCGTCACCGGTCTCTTTCTCTCTCTGTTCTCGTTCTCTGTCTCTTTCTTCATCCGTCGCCGTGCCACCGTATGCGGCGGCTCTCCACTTCCCCAATTTCTCTGAGGTGTGAGGGTATCATGAAGATGAAGGATTGGGGGTGATGTTGCAGGGGTTGCAGGCGTCAGCTGTGAGTGTGGTTGTGCAGGGATTGTAGGCGTCGACTGTGAGTGAGGGTATCATGAAGATGAAGGATTGGGGGTGATGTAAACCATAGGATTGTGCTTTTGGTGAGTGAGTTTAAGCCGTTGGATTGGACTATGGACAACCATAGGATGATAATCTGTGTGGTGAAAATAGAAGCTTCTCATTGGCTAATTAGAAATATGGTGCTAACAGTATTAACAAGGTTTCTAACTTAAGGTCAGGGGTTCGACTCCCACTAACAAGGATTGCGAAAGATTTAGCCGGTCAAAAAAAAATATGGTGATGTCCACGTGAGAAATGCTTACTAGAAATATAGAAATATGTAATGACAAGATGCCCTTCATTTATTTTTATATAAAATTACGTTTTTATAAATAATACTACGTTAGAACCCGGTGTGTTACACGTGTTGAATAAATGTAATTTTTATACGAAATAATAAATCAATATATCTTTATTAACCTTGTTTATTACACGGATTGAATAAATATAATTTCATATGCCAAATAACAAAACAATATATCTTTAAAAATCTCGTTTATTACATGGGTTGAATAAATGTATTATTATATATTAAATAATAAAAAAATTATTTTTAAGAACCCGTTTATTACAGCCCTAGATTTCATGCTCAATTCCAATTCCATTGTCAACCAAACACATGAAGTTGGAATTTAGATTCCAATTCCATCAAATTCTGTGAACCAAACATCTTAAGACATGGAATTCATATTCCAATTCGTTTAAATTCCATTGAATTCTTGCGAACCAAACTCCCGCTAAGGGGTTGTTTGGCAACATCTGATGGCTAAGTGCTAAACCAGTAAGGGGTCTGAATCATTAATGGAGCTAAACAAACAACCCCTAACACTATAGTTTGACCCGACCCATTTTGACCAACCCACTTTTTGCCCCCCGTAGCGAAAACTCCCGAATTCGCCACTGGGTCATAATGGAGCTACTTGTGGCGGAAGAAGGTAGGTTCCGACCCAAGTCGGTTTTTCGACGACTACGCCATAATAAGTTAAATCTGGGGAGATAATTGTTAAACCTGAGGTCGTTTACACAAGTGAACCAAGAACGCACAAGTCCAATTAATACTCTTGCTTACAACCTTTGATCAAACAAAATAAACGTTATAACACCAAAAGGAAAAAAGTATAATAAAAATATGTTGGACAACTATTGTATAAGATAGCAATATAAATTATATAATATAAATAATATAAATAAATTAAAAAAAGAAAAAAAATATAATAAAAATATGTTGGACAACTTCTCGTGGGATAAAAAGTATAGTCAAAAAGCAATGGGGACAAATTTGTTTTCTTTTGAGAATATGCATTTAAATGATTTTTTTTTGCGACCGAAAAGTCGGTCGTAAAATTTACGACCGATTTTGCAACCGAATTATATTTCTGACTTTTGGTTTTTATTATTCATTTATTTTTTTGCGACCGAAAAAAAAACGATTGCAAATTTTGCGACCGTGATTTGCACTTTAGTATTAAATAATAAAATTTGTGACCTATTTGCGACCGGAAAAGGCGGTTGCAAAATTTGCAACCGTTTTGCAACCGAATCTTTGGTGGTCGCTAATTTTGAGACAAATTTTATTTCGGTCGCAATTTGGTCGCTAATTTTACGACCGTTCTTTGCCGGTCGCAATTTTTGGTTGCAACTGCCTAGTATTCTAGTAGTGTCACCTTTAAACGACTGAGATACATACTTCACAACATCCCTATCAGCACAACCACTAATGTCAACTACGGTGTCCATCTCGTCTAACCACGTCATGCAGTCGATAGCTCCTTTTTCCCCAGTGAAATCTCGGGGTTTACAGGATACGAAATACTTATAGGAGCAAGTCTTTGTACGTGGCTCCTGACCCAATACAATTTTCTTAGACGGGACACTATGCTGGTTTTAGGAGTGATGATCGGCATCCCTCTTTGATCCATCATGTTTAGGAGGTGGCTTACTAGGAGCCTCAGAGTGAGTCTTAGGTTTAGAATGGGGTACTGATAAGGTCCTGCTTCGGGTACCACTCGACTCATTAAACTGTCTATTTATGGCCTTGGTAACAACAATATCAATCAGTGTTTGAAGTTTCGCACCAGTTATGTTGATTCTGGTGGTATCTTGATTTTCCTTTGGGTGACTGTTGATTTCTTCAGACTCAGCCATGTACTCTGATTGCTACATAAAATGATGACAATGACTTCTTAGAAGTTTATAATAGATTTGTCATCTTATTAATCTATTAACCATGGTATTAAAGAACCATATTGGCTAATTTATTAAGTATTTCATTCAGGATTTTTCATTAATAATCCTTAGTTATAATTAAATATAATAATGGCAAAAAGCCAAGTCACATGGACACTTTTAAATTATAAGTCAAGATCTTATATGATCGAGGTGCTAAGGTTTGAATCATAGTTCATTACCTTTCTTGACAGGGAGTTATAGGCTACGACTATCTTTTGTCTTATATGACAATAATTATGGCTCGTAGGCCCTACATCACAAATGGATGTTTAAATAATAAAGAAGGATTTTGAATAATCCAATGTAAGGATGACACGTGTGATTTTTACGAATCACATCAGCCAGGATTGTTAACATGTTTTCAGATGTTAACAAGGATTTGAATCTCTTTTTAAACAGGTTTTACCATCATGGCCAGGTCTTATAATGACATGCAGGCTAGGTTAAACCCTTTAAGATTCTCATTTAATATTTAACGCGGAGCAAATCTTAAATTGAGATTGTTAATCAGGATCTGAATTTAATTGAGGAGCTACCATCATGGCCCTTTCTTAAAATGACACATGGGCTAGGTTTTGTCCTTTTTTGATTTTATTATAATGACAGATCTTATAAAAGGAATCATAATTCTTATTTATTTCATAATTTATGTTTATCCATATAATTAACAAAAATGAAATTTTAAATTAAACCATTCCACTACAAAATTTAAAGAGTAGATGTTTGCCCTAAACGGGACTTTAAAAGAAATAACTTGCCCACGCAGGGGCTAAACTGAAAAGACATGCCCACACAAGGGCTAAACAGAAACTACAAGTCCTCGCAGGGACTGATTAAACACTAAAGAAATACAAATAAGCAAATAAAGGATTTAATGACCCTTTTTGGTCTTCCCCTTGATTAAGCTCGCCAGACCCTTGAAAATTCCTCGGTTTTGCCTACGCTCTTCCCGAACCTCCTCCTCCACCTGACTCAACCTTTGAAGAATCTCTTGATACTGCGGTGGCGATATCACTGGTGGTTGCGGGGGCTGCTGATACTGCGGAGGTTGAGGAGGTGGCGGTTGTTGATACCCATAGGGTGGGTACACATAGTGTGGATATCCAGCTTGATATGGGACTCCAAAGGGTCCCTTGGGATGAAGAGCATTGTAGTTTGCCGCTACCAGGTATGGGTCAACCTCAGCATAGTTGTAGTTGGTATGGGCCGGCTGCTCGAAAGGGTTATACGCCGCTGCACCGGCGTATGTAGGTATTGGGTTGAATGTCGCTGCACTGGTATATGCAGGGATTGGGTTATCAAAACCCACTGGTGGCGGTGCGACCGGCGCAGACTGCACCTCAGAAACAGGGTTCGAAGGCCCACCCCTCTGTGGGTCTTCGTATAGTGGCGAATAATGGCTGCCACTTGAATGTTGAGGGGTGCTAATACGGACTCCCCCTCGCACGGACATCCGTGCTGTTGATCTCCTACGCCTCGGTGGCTCGGGAGGCTGTTGCTGCACTGGTGGTGGTGGCGGAGTAACCGCTACAAAGCGCGAATCCCCCGAGGGATCCTGCTGCTGCTGCGGTGAGTTGTGGTAACTGGGAGTAAACGCCAAGTCGATTTGGTTAAACCTTGCCTCGTAGTTGTCGGGACCACTATAAGGTGATCCAAGAAAAGGTGACCCATCTGAAATCTCGATGGGGTGAGTAGGTGTCCCGGTTGGTGGTTGGGTAGGTTCCGGATCTTCGTCCATATCCATGGAGAAATGGTCCTCTGGTCCCAATGGGTTATAACCCATTGGTTCTTCAACTAGGTTTGCCGGGTTGAACCGGCTCTAGAAATAGGGTGTTGGGTCGTTGAAGGGTGAGTTGTGGCTTTGGAGGGGTATATAAGAATGCTGGGAGTTGTGGGGCTCAGCGAGACTGTGCACCTTGCGGGTTCTACATGGGTCCTCCAGTTTTCTTGAGGACTTCTGCTTAGGGTGTCGGATGGTGTTCGCCGGTGTGAAGGCCCGGCCTCGTGATCATTGGGGGCGACGAATGGCCCCTTGCCTCTTCCCCTACCTCGGAATCTTGGCGGCATTGTAGTAGGTCCTGTCAAAACAAACAAAAGGACAACAAAGAAATATAAAGGACAAATTTAGAAATAAAAACAATTTGGATTAGTCCTAAGTTCTTTGTCTAGACTCGGAAGTCAAGAAATGTGCAAACTGTATCGTTGAGATTAAACACAAAAGGCTAGTGTTTAATTCACTCAATGTTGGCTCTGATACCAACCTGTCACACCCCGAATTTCCACGTATTACTGATGGGCCCGGTGGGGAGTATCGTGACGTAGTTGATATCATCATAGTCAAACAACACAATTTAAATGCACAGCGGAAGAAAAAGATGAATCACATTACAAACCGAATAAAAAGTAATATGAAAGTATTACAAACGGACTGTAAAGGATCCACAGGCGGATCAAAAGATAAAAAGATCATTGTTCAACAGACTTTAACATCTAGAGCTTGCAAAACTTGATTAATGATGCCAGGAGTAGCCAACCTATTTCGTCTAGTACCTGCACTTAGCCTTTTTGGAAAATACGTCAGTTTACACTTGTAAATACAATTAACTGACTCATTTTGAAAAGAGTTTAAGAAAATTAGTTTGAATGCACACGGCACAATATATCTTTTATAACTTGGGAAAATTATTTAAAAATAATCTTGTATACAGTTTTACTTATTTGTCGTCCGTCAGGGCCGGTTAGAAGAGCCGGACAAGATTAACTGACACGCCACAGGTATAATGCCCACAAGGTTGATTCCTTTAAGTGGATTACCAGTTTTTACATAATGCAACTGTCAGGTGTATGCCTACACCTCGTGCTTAGGTCGTGGCTATTTCTTTGAATGATGCCAAGGATATCTGGGACATGGTCATTTAACCCCCAAAGGCCATACACCAAATAATACATATTAAAACGAGTTATGTAAATACATTAATCACAATACGATTTAAATGACTACACACCCGACCAAGCGGTATTATTATAATACCGTATCCCAAGCCCGTATAGGGAAAATAAGTTAAAAGTATTTACCTGAGCAAATATTCAAATTTATCTCAACCGTATTCAATCAGCAAGTGCAAATAGCTTTTACCGGGCTCCTAATCTGGAACGAAGGTTTTTAATAATCTATTAGATTCCTAACGGGTCTTAATTAAGCCTAAACTTAGACAGGTTAGTTTTAAAGGAAGATACGGTTCAAACGCACGATTAAGCGAAGACTGGATTAGAATGTGGTTTAGACCCGACAAGTGTGTATACTTGTATAATATGGGTAAACTAAACACATTCTGGATTTTGAGACAAAAACGATAAGGTTTGACCCGTTTCGGCTAATTTATGCAAACTAGTTACATAAACCGACCCGAACGCGAAAAGTGCATAACGGGTAACCAAATGATTCATGAATAGGTTTCCTAAGTTAATATGCCTTAAATATGTTGTGATATCAGTAGGATACCTTCTATTATGCCAAAAATGGATTTAAATTCAAACTATGCCCCGTAGGGGTATTTTGGTCATTTTAAAGGTTAAAAAAGAGTTTAAAATATAAATCTAAGTTTCAGGTCTTATATAATCAGTAAAAATATTTATTTTTATAAGTCATAATAGTAGGGTATGGTATATAGGTGAAATTTACCTTTTATAACTAAACTATGCATCGTAGGGGCATTTCGGTAATTTTACATAAGCTTTAAAGGTTAAAATAGGGAATCTGAGTTTAAAACTTTTGCTCACTGTTAAGATATAAAAATTTGCTTAAAACATCGGTAGGTATTAAGTCTTATATGAGAAAAAATGGTTTTAATACATACTATGCTTTTTAAACGCGTAAAAAGACGGTTTTAAGCGATTTCCGGGTTTTTAAAGAAAAGCTGATATTTTTATCAATCCAGAAGACTTAAATTATTTTATTTATTATATAAAATCAGTAACAAAAGGTTTGGTATCAAAATATTATGTAAAACTCATTTTATAGGCCAAAAGGGCAAAACCGACCATTACCGAATCAAAGCTATAACCCTGTGTTATGCTCAGCCTAAAAATAAATAAAAATCTTCAAAAATCCCAAAATATTATTTACATCAGTAGATAAAAAGTTTGGTATCAAAAATTGGGTTTAGATCTATGATAATTACGCCGTTTAATTAATAAAAAACTTTCTAATTACGCTATTGAGCATAACTCTTAATCTAGACCTCCAACTGATGTGAAAATTTAGGGACATGTTTATAAATCAGTAATAAAGATTATTGTCCTCTCACATTTTCAAAATTCTTCTTTTAAGGTCAAAAGGGCATAATAGTCAACATTTAGGCATATAACGGAAACATGCATATGAATCGGATAACTAATCAACCAAGTTGTATAATCACAGAGGGTTATACTAACATGTAACCTGGTCCTAATAAAGCTCTAAGGCATTTCTAAAATATGCTACATTGGGTCAGAACTAAAAGTCAAAGCAAAAGTCCACTTATGTGACTTTCGGTTCCGAACCGAGCTTAAACTGAAAATTGTTGGGTTGAACATGTTTAGACATGTTCTTACATTAATTACCAAGGTATACAAGTGATAAAACAGGTTTCATAGCTTTCACATTGTTAATTATGTGTTTATGCAAAAATTAGCTTTCTGTTGACTTTTTATAATCAAGTTTGACCTGACAATTGACCTAGTTAGAGTGGGAATCAGAGGGTGCCCTTTTAAGGGTTTATTACCCACATAATTACTAACTCAAAGCTACTTTTAATTCGAGAATTGAATGGACCATTAGTGATTAATCACTAAGTCAAACCTTAATTACGACGATTTGACTTTGGGCCATTAAACTAATTAAAACTGAATTAAGAAAGGTTAAGGACACTTACTGAAGTCCTATGCACGACTAAGGATCCTTAGGAAGTGGTCTTGAGCTCCAGGAATCTCCAGAACAAGTGTTTGGAAGCTTTTCAAGTGAAGTGCTCAAATGTGAGTTCACAAGTTGCAACAATTGGACTTATTTATAGCCAAGGAAGGTTCAAGGAGATGGATACAGGTGTTAAGGCAACTCCAGGGATGAATACAAGTGTTAAGGGACGTGTTTCAAGGAGCTAGAGGGTTGCAAACTCGCGGAACTTGGTAAACATGCAAGCTTCCACGTCCAAACAACAATTTCTGAGTTGGAAGTCCGCCGCGCCGCGCGACGGGGGAGTACCCCAGGTGCTGGCGCAGCGCCAGCATGTAGCTGATCAGCAAATCAAGTTTTAAAAATGACACTTTCACCCCCTGGCCTTTCTAAAGCGTAATTTCTTCCATTTTAAGCACCTTTAACCCATGAAATTTATATTTCTATGATCCATGAGATATAACCAATCATCATTAGGTCCGGTTTCATTAAACGATAACCGAAAACACAAGTTTTGCCTCATTGACGCTTTTAACCCCTTAATTACGAAAGTTAGCATATCTTTCTCATACGATATCGAAACCTTGTGAAATTTTTACCACTTATTCTTGGGAGTATAATTAATAATTACAAGGCTCCGGGTTTGCTAAAAGGTCACTCAGAGGTATAACTTAAACATGTTGACACATTTAACCCTCGCGTCTTGTAAACTTTCACTTTCTTCCACAAACGGTTTCACACGCTTCATGATACATACGTTTTAGGGTATAAACATCGTGTAGGGTTGTTAAAAGGCAAAATTATCAAATGTTGACACTTTGTATCCTTATATACATATACTTTCTTCGTTTGTGAACTTTAGTCCCTCATAATCAATCCGTTACACGTTTAAAGTCCATGACACGTGTTGATACTATATTGGACATGATTTTGTGAGGTGTTACACATGTGAATCACCTGCGAAGATTTAACAAACAATTAAACACTTTTGAAAACCAAACAATACAAACAACTTGTAAACCTAGATCCGTGAATGTTGATTCGCGAGGATCGACTTCTCTTGGTTCGCGCGAATCAACTCAAAGTGTGTAGATGTCTTGATTCGATGGATCAAGATAATTCTAGATACGTGCGTAGGGACTAAAATCCTAGATTTGTGAAACTTTGACAAAGGTAACTTCTAAACCCTAGGTCCGTGCGAACCCACTCTTCCAGATCCGTGTGTACTGTTTCAACGAACACATGTTGTCCAATTTGATGATTTTTCAAAAATTTTCAAAGTTTTAGCTTGAATTTTGATCTGAAACTTTCAAGGGTTGATTAAACACTGATTTCGCACAACATGTTGAAAAATTAGCCGTTTTTAACCGTGGATTCGACATGAATTTGAGATTTAAACTTGAAAAAGAATGAGTAGAAGAAGAATGTGTAGAAGATGATAAAATTGGCTCTGGATTGGATGAATTCAGCTTGTTTCTTGAATCTTTAGTCCTTGCAATCAATCTCCTGCTCTGATACCACTTGAACGTGCGTGTTAGGATCGATTTCGATACACCGTTGATAACGTAGATCTCGTATCTTTTGCGGAATCCAAGTACGAGAGTGGATTAGACAAGAACAAGCTAATTATAATCTGTTTTCTATTGATGATATGAAAGTATACAACCACGAAAACAGTTAGACAGAGTTTCCCCACTCTAACATCCAAAGTTACAAATGAACAAGACTCAAACAACATATATATAGGGCATGTAGGTTCGCATAAAACTAATCAAGGATGGACTTCTAATGCCGATGGACCTAGTTCTGCGCGGATCAACTAGATGGTGCGGATTGCCTGAAACCCTAATCCCACGCTCATTCGTGCAGACCTGGATACCTCCATCCAGACCTGGATCTTGTTCTTTAACATGTTTCATACTTTAATACAAGTCTTGATCATTCGTTCAACTACGATATGTGATTGACGCAAGCGATAGACATATGCACTCACAGACGGTTAGAAAATTACACACATATATATACAAAACCAACTTACTTCCGCGTTACCGAATAGACGTGTCAAAAATCAAAATGAATTGGTTGATAAATGATACCACCTGTTTGAAATAATAAAAGATAAATCCCCTTCAACAAGCGGTTGAATTGCTAAAACTAACAGCTTTCAAAATCCCATCACTCCATACGTCATAATCCCACACATGATTCCATGAATACTTATATACATCTACTATGTATTCCTCTTTTCTTCCCAAATCCCCCTATCCATGCCTTTAAAAGTTCAAACTTTCTCCAATTTTCACATCGAAGGTATATCTCTCTATACTTTGTTCCATTTATTCAAGTATTCCATGTTCATTATTTTACCGCTTTTTGAATCGCAAATAGGGTAAAATTTACGGTTCAATCGCTCAACTTGAATCACATGTATAGGGTAATATTCACTCCATTTTTATCATGTTTTCCCTTTGTTGAACGGGACAATGATTCAAAACATCAAAACGAAGACGGTGATAGATTTTGTTAGATTAGATTCTAGGCGACTATCTGTTTTTCAATAATTCAAGTGTGTTTCTGTGTGGGTTACTCATTTATAAATCAGTGGTTGAATTGGGTATGTTTAAACGAACTATGCAGATTTTAGACAGTTTTTTAAACTATGTATATAGTTATATCGGTTTAATGTAGCATGAAACCTTATTAAATATAAAACTTGGCATGATGTAAGTTGCTAGGATTATAAGTCAAAATCAAATCCATATTTATACTTTTTCTTTTAGTTACAGCACTTTGGTTCATGTATATATCTTTAATGAAGTTAATTGTTTGATGTTCTTTAATTATATATCATTTTCTTTCATGACAACTTCTTGGTGATGCTCTTTAATTATATATCAGTTGCTTTCATGATAACTTCTTGATCTAAAGAACTAAAAGTTTATAACATTTAGAATAACATGTTTAGTAAAAATTGTTCAGATACTATATTGAACTTATAGACCACCAATACATTTTCGATCTTTAGCAGTCACGAATAATTTGCCGCAATTTTATGGAAGGAAGTCGTATGTTTGGTTGACAAAATTACAATTGCATTGGATTCAAACAGAAAAGCAACACATTATCATATTCCATAACAAAACACCGAATGATACACAAAACTGCCATGTGCAGTGCAGCCCTTACTATTAATACAAAGATGAAATAGATACATTCAATATTTTATTGATACGTAGTACTAAGTTCTGTTATTTAGATATATTGAGTTGATTTTCGTTTTGGGAAATTTATATAAATATTTTATTGTGGTGTTGTAGATTGGGGATACAACAAAAAAAAAAATGTTTTGCGTAAACTTAACAATTTTTGTATCTCATATGGTGATACCAAAGACATTAATAATTAACATCCCGCCGCAACGCGCGGGTCGGCGTGAACTCGTTACTTACAATAGTCAAAGTTCACGAACATTTCTCAATCTGCTCTTTGTATTTGGAAATGGTATCAGTTAACAGCACAATCAAAGCTTAGAAATTAATCTCTAATGATGAAAGAATTTTTAGGATTAGGATGTCTAAATGAGAGATTTTGCCACTTGATAACCGGGCGGGTTATGAAGACGGGGTTGGGTTAAAATAGGTCATTTTCAAGTACTGTTCAAACATATTGGGTTGGGTTGAGTTGACCTATACAACTTTGTAATAAAAGAGTTTTTGCACCCATATTTAACACATTGCACATTTAATAATTGATTGATTTGGTTATAAACAGTTCAACTAATTTGGTTATCGGAAAATGATAGTTCAGTAGATTTTGTTAACCGCCCGCTATGAGGGTGGATTCAAGTTAATTTCAATTAAAAAATCCAATTTTGGGTCAATAAAAGCATTAGCAAGCCTCTTATCTTATAAAGAACACGAGCCACAACTACAAACCTTTTTCCAAAATATAACATGTTATTTACCAAGAGTAAAAAATATAAAAGTCGGTTTTGATTTTGGATTGTCGGCTCAGTTCATTTAATACGGTTACAACTCTAACCATTAAAACTGGCTATCAAAAATAGGTACGCTAATTGTTTTTCTGCTTAGCGTGTTATAAACTTAAAACCTCATGGTTATTGCATTATTCATCAAGAAATATCTATGCAAACATTGGTTTAAAAAAGCATGCTTAGGCGCAAAGCGACCCTGGCCTGGGCGCAAAGAGCTGCTATCATGAAATTCATCAAAATCATTAAAAACACGCATAAAAAGAGATAAATTGCTTGAAATTGACATAAAAGTCAAAAACATCAAAAACAAGTATCAAAACCCCCTGAGTCGCACGTACAATGTAAACCCCGGTGGCGCCCTAGAATCGTTTTTCGGGCGTTTCGCCTAATTGTATGTTATCATGATTAAGAGTCATCAATCCCCCCGAATGTCAATTTTGACCACCGGGCCCACCGGAGCGTCAATTTGAACGTTTGGTTTCCTACGTTTCTCTCTCTTATACAAGTTCAACATGACAGTCTGAACAAATCGAAACAACACATAATCACCCAAAATAACCCTGGCAACAGCGGACACTCGTCCCAATACCGACAAAAATAAATCTCCACAACCACTGTTGGGGGTGGAGGATGATAGTTACACCGCCTACGTCAAATCTGATATCATTTTCTATTCTCACCGAAGCGAGAAGACTTGAAGAAAAAAAATTGCAAAAATACCGAAAACAATCATCAGAGATACGCACAATCCCCTATTGTTGCTAAGAAAATCAAGAATAGGCGGTGACGGACTGTAACACCCCGAAAATTTTTCGTCCTATAATGTGTTGACACGTGTCATAGATTTGAACGTGTGAAAGAATGTTCTTGAAGGACTAAAGTTGACAAACAGTGAAAGTATGTAATTATAAGGGTTCAAAATGTCAACAATGAATAAATATACTTTGCAATAACCCTACATGATGTTTATAACCTTAAACGAATAGATCATGGATCATACGAAGCGAATTGTGAAAGAAAGTGAGAGATTACAAACTACAGGGGTTAAATGTGCCAACATGTTTAAGTTATACCTCTGAGTGACCTTTTGACAAACCCGAAGCTTTGTAACGATTAATATTGCTCACTAGAACGTACCACAAAAATTTCATGAAGTTTCGTTATCGTATGAGCAAGTTGTGATAAAATTCGTGTGTGAGGGTTAGAATCGTCAACATTGAAATTTAGGGCTTTTCGGGTGATCACAAAGTTACCCGAGGACTTAACAAAGTGGGTATAAGGCTTAAAGCCTCATATGTTAAATAACAAAGCTTCATATGCAAGTTGGATGGTGAAAACGACCTTTCGGGGGACCAAGGACCAAAGTGCAAATAAATGAAACATGTGTGACCTGACCAGAAGGGCCTCGCGGCCTGCCTCACACATAACAGAAGGCCACGCGGGCCGCCTGCGACCTGCAAATGCAGAAAAAACAGACAGCTGCCTGTTGATGCATGTAACCGACTCCAATCTCATTTTTTCGAAACTTTGGGCAGCCTAAGATGGTTTTTAGCATGTAGGGTACTTGTGGATGATAATGCAACACTCCTAGACTTAGTTGTCGATGATCCATGCATGTTAGAAGTTATATATAAAGACCCACATGTTACTACATTGATCATTCATCACTTCTGATCATTTCCAGAGCATACAAGCAGGCCACAAGCATTCCAAATCATCCATTAGTCGTGTGTAAGTGCCTTTGATCCTTCTTGTTTGAGTTATACTTAGTTAAAAGCCTAGAAATCAAACCGTCGTAACTACGGTTTGACTTTGTGATAAATCACAATCGGTCCAGAGATTTGTCGAATCGAAAGTTGTTATAAGTTGGTATTTATATGGTTAATAAACCCCTAAAAGGGCACTAACTGATTCGAATCCTAACTAGGTCGTTTGTCGAGTCAAAGGTTGTCCGAAAAAGTCAACAGAAACATTAATCGCATATTTAACGATACGGAAGGCGTGTAACCTGTTTTATCAGTCATACAACTTGAAAATAAGTATAATAACTTTTCTAAACTTGTTTGATTCGACAACTTTATGTTTTGAACCGATTCGGAACCGAGAGACGCAAAAGTTTGACTTTTGCTTTGACCTCAGTTCTGACCCGATTTATATAGATTTAGACATGCCTTAAAGTTCCATTAGGACCTAGTTGCATGTGTGTATAAGCCTCTGCGTTTATACCACTCGAATCCCTAATCGTCCGATGTTTCCGTTAAACGCCTAAATATTGACCGTAATGCCTTATGACCATAAAACGAGATTTTTGAAAATATGAAAGTGCCATAATCTTAGTTACTGATTTTTAGACTTGTACCAAAAATTTCACATCAGTTGGAGGTCTAGATTAGGAGTTATGCTTAATGACGTAATTTGAACGCTTTTAAGTAATTAAACGGCGTCATTAGCGTAAAGCCTATCTAAACCCAATTTTTGATATCAAACCTTTTACCCACTGATGTGATATAATATTTTGGGATTTTTAAAGATTTTTAATTATTTTTAAACTGATTATAAGCTAGGTTTATCGCCTCGATTCGGTTAATACCAAAAATACCCTTTTCGGCCATAAAATGAGTTTTACAAATCCTTTTAACGCCAATCCAATTGCTACTGATTTTAAATAATAAATGGAGTATTTTGAGCCTGTTTATTTGATCAGAAAACTCAGAATCGTATTTTAACCCGTACATCGCTTAAAACGACTTTATACGCGTATTTAACGCATAGTTTGAGTTTAAAACTATTTTAATATATAAGACTTATTACCAAAGGTTATAACCTGTTAAAATAAGCTATTTTACTGATCAACTCAGACCCGGATCACAGGTGTCTAATTAAACCTTTTTTATAATCTTTAAAATGACCAAAATACCCCTACGGGGCTTATAAAGAGATTAAACTCGTTTTGGGCATCATGGGTGATATCCTACTGATATCACAACTTATTTAAGGCATGTTAACTTAGGAAAACTGTTTAGGACTCTTACGGATACCCGTTACGCTTCATGCGCGTTCGGTTCGGTTTATGTAACTAGTTTACATAAATTAGCCGAAACGGGTCAAACCTCATCGGTTTTATCTCAAAATCCAGAATGTGTATCATATACCCATATTAAGCAAGTCTTCAAACTTGTCGGGACTAAATCACATTCTATCCGGTCTTCGCTTAATCGTGCGTACGAACCGTATCTTTAAAACTAACCGGTCTAAGCGTAAGCTTAACTAAAGACCCGTTAGGGTTCGAATAGGTTATTATAAACCTTCGTTCCAGATTAGGAGAACCAGTAAAAGATACTTGCACTCGCTGATTTTGAACTATACTTACTCAGGTAAATACTTTTAACTTATTTTCCCTATACGGGCTTGGGGTACGGTATATAGAATACCGCTTGGTCCAGCATTGAATCTTTAATCGAATAGAGGTTAAATCATTGATATGCTCTGTTTTGAAATGTTTTGTTTGCTTAAAGCCTTTGGGGGGTTAATGACCATGTCCCGGATATCCCTGGCATCATTTTACGAAATGGCCACGACCTTAGCACTCAGGTGTAGGCGTACACCTGTCAGTGTCTCATTATATAAAGTGGTGTGTCCATTGATCTTTAACCCGGTCTACAGATTGGGCTACTGAACGCATAAGAAACATGTAAATCGTTTACAAGTATTATATATTTACATAATTATCCCAAGTTATAAAATATTATTTGTGCCTTGTGCCTTAAATGCATTTTCTTAAACTCTTTTCAAAATGAGTCGGTTGATTATATTTACCAGTGTAAACTGACGTATTTTCTTAAAAAGGTTAAGTGTAGGTACTAAGCGAAATAGGCTGGCTTGTCTCCTAGCATCCACATTAAGTCTCGCCAGCTTGGATGTCATAAACTGTTGAACATTTGTTTCCTTTTATTTTGATTTACCTGTGGATTTATATTCGACTATTTGTGATACTTAATATTACAATATCGTTTGGTTGAATTAAATCTATACTTTGCTTCCGCTGTGCATTTAAATATTGTGTTGTTTGACTATCATGTTGCCAACCACGTCACGATACTCCCCTACCGGGCCCACCGGTGACACGTGGAAATTCGGGGTGTGACAGGTTGGTATCAGAGCCAACGCTGAGTGAATTAAACACTAACCTTTTGTGTTTAATCTCAGTTACACAATTGCACATTCCTAAATCTTCGAGTCTAGACAAAGAACTTAGGAATAATCCAAATTGTTCAAATTTTTTATTTTTACTTAAATTTTGTCCTTTATTTTTCCTTGTTATTACCTTGTGTATTTTAACAGGTACAATAATGCCGCCAAGATTTATACGAGGTGGTCGAGGAAAGGAGCCAGCTAGCGCCCCTAATGACCATGAGGCAGGGCCTTCGTATCGACGAACTTCTTCTACAAGGAATGACGAAACGAGGGAGCTATGGAGGACATATGAAGACTCTGCCAGACGATCTTTTTCGCACGCCTCAACACCTCCATACCATGACTCTTATGGGCCTCAGTCAGAGAACGAACCCCACAACCCGCAACATTTCTTTGGCGACCCTACTCCTGTCTTTCAGGGTCAGTTTAACCCAGCAGAGTACCTACCAGAGCACGTGGGCTTTAACCCACTAGGACCAGAGGATCACTTTTCGGGTGATCAAGATATGGACGAGGACACAGATCCCGTCGAGGCTTCAACCGGATCCTTGAACCATCCTTTCGTGATATCAGACGGTTCATCTTTTCACGGAACACCATACCAGGGACCGGATAGTCACATGGCACGGTTCGAACGGTGTGAGTGGTACTATACACCATCTGAACACTCATCACCTCACCAGCAGCCGCCACTGCAGCAGCAAGATCCATCTGGGGATCCACGTTATGAGGCAGTCACGCCACCGCCTCCACCGCCGCCAGTGCATCTAGAGCCTCCAGAGCCACCAAGACGTAGGAGGACTGGTGCACGGATCTCAGCACGAGAAGTTGATTTTCGTCTCAACACTCCTCAACACTCTAGCGGCAGCCATTACCCGCCTACTCATGAAGTCCCACAGATGGGTGGACCTTCTGTCCCAGTTTCGGAGGTGAATTCAGCACCGATTGTACCGCCATCACCGGGTTTTGGCCACCCAATCCCTGCTTATACTGCTCCGGCAGCTTACAACCCATATGGACCACCAGCATACCATGGCTATAACTATGCTGATGATCCTTACAACGTGGCATCAAGCTACCTTGCCCATAATAATCCTGAGGGACCATACGGACCCCCTTGGGGAATGGGATACCCAGCTCGGGGGTATCAAGCACCTGTTCAGCCGCCACCACAGTACCAGCCACCACGGGCTCCTCCTCCTGAGCAGGAGGAACTCCGCCGAAGACTGGCCAAAGTGGAGCGAGACTTCCAGAAGGAACGTAGGAAGAACGAGGGATTTATGAGTGGTTTGGCAAACCTGCTTAAGGGAAAGAAGAAACGGGATCGTTAAATCCCCATATATATATTGTTGTATTTCCTTGTTTAAATCAAGTCCCTACGTGGACATTTATTTATGTGTGTATGTAGTCCCTGCGTGGACATCTATCTTTGTACTTAGTCCCTACGTGGACTTGTCTCTAGTAGTCCCTGTGTGGACATTTACTTTTGTAGACCGTCTCTGTGAGGACATGTATTATATGTATAGCTCCTGTGTGGGCATCTATTTCTGTGAAAAGTCCCGTTTAGGGCAAAATGTACTACTTTTAGTTTTAATGGAATGTAAGTTTATAAATTTCATCATTTCTATGTTATACATAATTAAATTATACATGAAATAAATAAATCAGAATCATTCCTTTTAAAACTCCATCTTCCTAAGCTATTTTAATTAAGGATCTTAAAAGTATAACCTAGCCTGCATGTCATTTTAAAACTAGTTAAAAAGATTCAAATCTCTGTTAACATCTGAAAACATGTTAACACTCCTGACAGACATGATTCGTTAAAAACACACGTGTTATTATTATATATGGATCTTTTCAAAGATTCTAAACCCAAATAAATGATCTCTGAATCATGGGTTAAATCATTAATAAATATGATCAGTTCTTTTTACCATCCATTGGTAATGGAATGCCTACGGGCCCTTCTCATTTTCATATGAGACAAAAGACAGTATTAGTCTGTGACCCTGTCTGATAAAGGTAATGAACTTTGTTCAAACCTTCATGCTTTGATTGTCTGAAATCATAGCTTATAGTCTAAATTGTCCCTGTGACTAGGCCTTATGTGCTAAAAAAAAAAAAAAAAAAAAAAAACTGTTATTGTTTTATAATTAGGATAAATTATATTAGAAATCCTAAATAAATGTGAGTAATAAATTAACCATATATGGTCTATGTTACCACGGTTAATAAAAATTGCCATAAAAGACAATTATATGATAAACTCACCAATAAATTATTGTCGATATGTTACAGTTTAAGCTACATGGCAGACTCAAACGAGGTCAACAGTCACCCAGGGATAGTGAATGATAATGCCCATGTAAACGTAGCGGGTGCAGAGTTGCAAGCTATGATAGACAATGCAGTTAATAGAGCTATGGATAGACAACACCATGGATCAAATGGTACCCATACGAGGACCCATTCTGCATCACACACTAGAACACCCTCCAGGACCCACACTGCCCACAACAGTAATTCTCACCACTCCTCGAATCAAAGGAGTAATCCATCCCAAAGAGTCGTACAGAACCAAGAACCTCGTAATAGGGGTTGCACCTATAAATACTTCGTGTCGTGCAAACCCAGAGACTTCAATGGGGAAAAAGGAGCTGTTGATTGCATGACGTGGATGGATGAAATGGATACTGTGGTGGATATTAGTGGTTGCCATAATAGGGACATTGTGAAGTTTATCTCACAGTCCTTCAAAGGAGAAGCCTTAGCCTGGTGGAGATCTTTGATCCAAGCCACAGGGAAAGTCCCATTATACAACATGACCTGGGAACAGTTCATGGCACTAATCAAAGAAAATTTCTGCCCTCAACATGAGGTTGAGAGAATTGAATCTGACTTCCTGGCGCTAGTCATGAAAAACCTGGACTGTCAGGCCTACCTTACTACTTTCAATACTTTGTCAAGGTTGGTCCCTTATTTGGTGACTCCGGAGCCTAAACGTATAGCTCGTTTTATCGGGGGTTTGGAACCGGAGATCAAAGCAAGTGTAAAGGCCTCCAGACCAACCACTTTTCGGTCAGTAACGGACATATCGTTGTCTCTGACCTCAGATGCTGTCAGGCTGAGGTCACTGAGGAAAACTGATACCGAGAAAAGGAAGTGTGAGGACGACAACTCACGACGTTCAGATAAGAAGCAGAAGGGAAACAATGACTCTAAGAAGGGGTCAGGATTTAAGAAAGATGGTCAGCAGTCGGGTGAAAAACCCAGATGTAAAATTTGCAGAAAGCACCATTTTGGAAAGTGCAGACTTGACTCAAAATCCCAATACCAGCCAAGGCCTTGTGGGATTTGCAAGTCTACGGAGCATAAGACCCTGGAGTGCAAGAAAATAAAGGATGCAACGTGTTATAGTTGCAATGAAAAGGGGCATATCAAATCCAACTGCCCAAAATTTACAAGGAAGAATGAAGAGGGGAAGAAGACCAATGCGAGGGTCTTCAGGATGGATGCTAAGGAAGCCGTCAAGGACGACAACGTGATAACAGGTACCTTTCTCGTAAATGATGTTTATGCGAGAGTGTTATTTGATTCAGGCGCTGATAAGTCGTTTGTAGATAATAAGTTTTGTGAATTGTTGAATCTACCTGTTAAGACTTTAAGTGTGAAGTATGAGGTGGAACTAGCAGATGGCACTTTAGAAACCGCTTCAACCTTATTAGATGGATGTTTCATATCCTTTAGGAACCACTCTTTTCCCTTGTCCCTACTTCCTTTAAAACTAGCCGGTTTCGACATAGTTTTGGGTATGGACTGGTTATCACATAACCAGGCCCAGATTATTTGCAATAAGAAGCAAGTGATGATCAAGACTTCGTCTGGTGAATCACTTACTATCCAGGGAGATACCCAGTATGGGCTGCCCGAGAAAATGTCTATACTCAAAGACTCTAAGTGTTTGAAGAAGGGTTGTGTCATCTACATGGCACAAGTGATTATTGATGAGCCAAAACCCAGGATTGGAGATATCCCTGTCATTTCTGAATACCCCGAAGTTTTTCCTGAAGAACTACCTGGCTTGCCACCAGATAGACAAGTAGAATTCAGAATTGACATTATTCCTGGATCAGCACCAGTTGCAAGGGCGCCTTATAGGTTGGCACCAACAGAGATGAAGGAATTGAGGACGCAGCTAGATGATTTGCTAGCCAAAGGTTTCATTAAACCTAGTTCGTCTCCTTGGGGAGCACCAGTTTTATTTGTCAAGAAGAAGGATGGATCGATGCGACTGTGCATCGACTACCGTGAGCTTAATAAGGTTACTATCAAGAATAGGTATCCTTTGCCTAGAATCGACGATCTGTTCGATCAACTTCAAGGGGCAAGTTTCTTCTCGAAGATAGACTTAAGGTCGGGCTACCATCAATTGAAGGTTAGGGATGAAGACGTGCACAAAACAGCATTTAGGACTCGTTATGGTCATTACGAGTTCCTAGTGATGCCTTTTGGGCTCACTAATGCACCAGCCGCGTTCATGGATCTCATGAATCGCGTTTGCAAGCCGCACTTAGACAAATTCGTCATCGTCTTCATCGACGACATTCTCATCTACTCAAAGAACCAAGCTGACCATGAGAAGCATCTTCACTGTATACTGGAACTACTCCATAAAGAGAAGCTCTATGCCAAGTTCTCAAAGTGTGAATTTCGGCTTCGAGCAGTCCAATTTCTTGGACATGTTGTTAGTGAGCGTGGTATCCAAGTAGATCCCGCTAAAGTTGAAGCTGTCATGAATTGGCATGAGCCAGAGACGCCTACAGAAATACGTAGCTTCCTAGGTTTGGCAGGATACTATAGGCGATTCATTGAAAACTTCTCAAGGATTGCTGCACCCCTGACTTCACTGACACGTAAGAAGATTAAGTTTGACTGGGGTCCTAAGCAGCAGGAATCCTTCGATATTCTGAAACAAAAGTTGAGCAATGCTCCAGTACTGACATTGCCTGATGGAATAGAGGAGTTTGTAGTTTATTGTGATGCATCACACACCGGGATGGGATGTGTGCTTATGCAGAAAGGCAAAGTCATTGCCTATGCTTCACGTCAGTTAAAGGTGCACGAAAAGAATTACACCACCCACGATTTGGAGTTGGGTGCCGTTGTATTCGCACTAAAACTGTGGAGGCACTACTTATATGGAATTAAATGTGTGATCTATTCTGATCACAAGAGCCTTCAACATCTGTTCAACCAGAAAGACTTGAACATGAGGCAACGCCGTTGGATGGAAACTCTTAATGATTACGATTGTGAAATAAGATACCATCCCGGCAAGGCGAATGTAGTCGCCGATGCCTTGAGTCGGAAAGAAAGAGTGAAACCCATCTGAATCAATGCCAAGAGTATGGAAATAAAGAACAACTTGATAGAAAGGTTGTTAGATGCACAGAAGGAAGCTGTGCTGGAAGCTAACTATCCTAAAGAAAAGCTAGGAGTAACTGAGGAGCAGTTATCTCTTAGTAAGGATGGAATTCTTAGATTGAATGGACGGATATGGGTTCCAATTTATGGAGGACTACGAGATGTTATCCTCCAGGAAGCCCACAGCTCTAAATATTCTGTTCATCCTGGAGCTGATAAAATGTACCAAGATCTAAGGGCAAACTATTGGTGGATAGGCTTGAAAAAGTGTGTAGCCACTCATGTAGCCAAATGCTTGACATGTGCGCAAGTCGAGGCAGAACATCAAAAACCGTCAGGTTTACTACAACAACCTGAACTTCCTACTTGGAAGTGGGAAATGGTAACTATGGATTTTATCACCAAGTTACCTAAGACAAGGAAAGGAAATGACACCATCTGGGTGATAGTTGACCGACTGACTAAGTCAGCACATTTCCTACCTATTAAGGAGACCTACAGCTCCGATATGTTAGCCCAACTGTACGTTGATAAGATTGTAGCTCTACATGGCATACCTGTAGCTATTATCTCTGACCGAGATACTAGATACACATCACATTTTTGGAAAAGTTTCCAACAATCTTTGGGCACACGTTTGAACTTTAGTACGACTTACCATCCACAGACTGACGGTCAGAGTGAGCGTACTATTCAAACGTTAGAAGACATGCTACGTGCATGTGCGATCGATTTGGGAGGTAGTTGGGATAAGAACCTACCATTAATCGAATTCTCCTACAACAATAGCTACCATACCAGCATCAAGGCTGCGCCTTTTGAGGCATTATACGGTAGAAAGTGTAGATCGCCTATTTGTTGGGCGGAAGTTGGAGAAGTCCAGTTATCAGGACCAGAGATCGTGTTCAAAACGACTGACAAGATTGTCCAGATTCGTAACAATCTCCAAGCTGCCCGGGATAGGCAGAAGAGTTACGCTGATCCAAGTCGTAAGGATTATCACTTCGAAGTAGGTGAAAAAGTCCTACTTAAAGTGTCACCCTGGAAGGGAGTGATGCGATTTGGTAAGAAAGGTAAGCTAAGCCCGAGATACATAGGACCTTTCGAGGTTATCGAACGTGTCGGGTCAGTTTCCTACAAGTTAAACTTACCTGAAGAGCTCAGTAGTATACACAATGTGTTCCACATCTGCAATCTGAAGAAGTGTTTCGCTAACGAATCAGTGGTTATACCCTATACAGATGTGCATATTGATGAGAGCTTGAAATTTGTGGAAAAACCTTTGTCGATCGAAGATCGACAGGTGAGGAAGCTTCGAAGGAAGCATATACCTTTTGTAAAGGTCAAATGGGATGCCCGAAGAGGTCCCGAATTCACGTGGGAGGTTGAATCCACGATGAAAGAACAGTACCCTTACTTGTTTCAGTAAATCTCGGGTCGAGATTTCTTTTAAGGGGGTGAGGATGTAACACCCCGAAAATTTTTCGTCCTATAATGTGTTGACACGTGTCATAGATTTGAACGTGTGAAAGAATGTTCTTGAAGGACTAAAGTTGACAAACAGTGAAAGTATGTAATTATAAGGGTTCAAAGTGTCAACAATGAATAAATATACTTTGCAATAACCCTACATGATGTTTATAACCTTAAACGAATAGATCATGGATCATACGAAGCGAATTGTGAAAGAAAGTGAGAGATTACAAACTACAGGGGTTAAATGTGCCAACATGTTTAAGTTATACCTCTGAGTGACCTTTTGACAAACCCGAAGCTTTGTAACGATTAATATTGCTCACTAGAACGTACCACAAAAATTTCATGAAGTTTCGTTATCGTATGAGCAAGTTGTGATAAAATTCGTGTGTGAGGGTTAGAATCGTCAACATTGAAATTTAGGGCTTTTCGGGTGATCACAAAGTTACCCGAGGACTTAACAAAGTGGGTATAAGGCTTAAAGCCCCATATGTTAAATAACAAAGCTTCATATGCAAGTTGGATGGTGAAAACGACCTTTCGGGGGACCAAGGACCAAAGTGCAAATAAATGAAACATGTGTGACCTGACCAGAAGGGCCTCGCGGCCCGCCTCACACATAACAGAAGGCCACGCGGGCCGCCTGCGACCTGCAGATGCAGAAAAAACAGACAGCTGCCTGTTGATGCATGTAACCGACTCCAATCTCATTTTTTCGAAACTTTGGGCAGCCTAAGATGGTTTTTAGCATGTAGGGTACTTGTGGATGATAATGCAACACTCCTAGACTTAGTTGTCGATGATCCATGCATGTTAGAAGTTATATATAAAGACCCACATGTTACTACATTGATCATTCATCACTTCTGAGCATTTCCAGAGCATACAAGCAGGCCACAAGCATTCCAAATCATCCATTAGTCGTGTGTAAGTGCCTTTGATCCTTCTTGTTCGAGTTATACTTAGTTAAAAGCCTAGAAATCAAACCGTCGTAACTACGGTTTGACTTTGTGATAAATCACAATCGGTCCAGAGATTTGTCGAATCGAAAGTTGTTATAAGTTGGTATTTATATGGTTAATAAACCCCTAAAAGGGCACTAACTGATTCGAATCCTAACTAGGTCGTTTGTCGAGTCAAAGGTTGTCCGAAAAAGTCAACAGAAACATTAATCGCATATTTAACGATACGGAAGGCGTGTAACCTGTTTTATCAGTCATACAACTTGAAAATAAGTATAATAACTTTTCTAAACTTGTTTGATTCGACAACTTTATGTTTTGAACCGATTCGGAACCGAGAGACGCAAAAGTTTGACTTTTGCTTTGACCTCAGTTCTGACCCGATTTATATAGATTTAGACATGCCTTAAAGTTCCATTAGGACCTAGTTGCATGTGTGTATAAGCCTCTGCGTTTATACCACTCGAATCCCTAATCGTCCGATGTTTCCGTTAAACGCCTAAATATTGACTGTAATGCCTTATGACCATAAAACGAGATTTTTGAAAATGTGAAAGTGCCATAATCTTAGTTACTGATTTTTAGACTTGTACCAAAAATTTCACATCAGTTGGAGGTCTAGATTAGGAGTTATGCTTAATGACGTAATTTGAACGCTTTTAAGTAATTAAACTGCGTCATTAGCGTAAAGCCTATCTAAACCCAATTTTTGACATCAAACCTTTTACCCACTGATGTGATATAATATTTTGGGATTTTTAAAGATTTTTAATTATTTTTAAACTGATTATAAGCTAGGTTTATCGCCTCGATTCGGTTAATACCAAAAATACCCTTTTCGGCCATAAAATGAGTTTTACAAATCCTTTTAACGCCAATCCAATTGCTACTAATTTTAAATAATAAATGGAGTATTTTGAGCCTGTTTATTTGATCAGAAAACTCAGAATCGTATTTTAACCCGTACATCGCTTAAAACGACTTTATACGCGTATTTAACGCATAGTTTGAGTTTAAAACTATTTTAATATATAAGACTTATTACCAAAGGTTATAACCTGTTAAAATAAGCTATTTTACTGATCAACTCAGACCCAGATCACAGGTGTCTAATTAAACCCTTTTTATAATCTTTAAAATGACCAAAATACCCCTACGGGGCTTATAAAGAGATTAAACTTGTTTTGGGCATCATGGGTGATATCCTACTGATATCACAACTTATTTAAGGCATGTTAACTTAGGAAAACTGTTTAGGACTCTTACGGATACCCGTTACGCTTCATGCGCGTTCGGTTCGGTTTATGTAACTAGTTTACATAAATTAGCCGAAACGGGTCAAACCTCATCGGTTTTATCTCAAAATCCAGAATGTGTATCATATACCCATATTAAGCAAGTCTTCAAACTTGTCGGGACTAAATCACATTCTATCCGGTCTTCGCTTAATCGTGCGTACGAACCGTATCTTTAAAACTAACCGGTCTAAGCGTAAGCTTAACTAAAGACCCGTTAGGATTCTAATAGGTTATTATAAACCTTCGTTCCAGATTAGGAGAACCAGTAAAAGATACTTGCACTCGCTGATTTTGAACTATACTTACTCAGGTAAATACTTTTAACTTATTTTCCCTATACGGGCTTGGGGTACGGTATATAGAATACCGCTTGGTCCAGCATTGAATCTTTAATCGAATAGAGGTTAAATCATTGATATGCTCTGTTTTGAAATGTTTTGTTTGCTTAAAGCCTTTGGGGGGTTAATGACCATGTCCCGGATATCCCTAGCATCATTTTACGAAATGGCCACGACCTTAGCACTCAGGTGTAGGCGTACACCTGTCAGTGTCTCATTATATAAAGTGGTGTGTCCATTGATCTTTAACCCGGTCTACAGATTGGGCTACTGAACGCATAAGAAACATGTAAATCGTTTACAAGTATTATATATTTACATAATTATCCCAAGTTATAAAATATTATTTGTGCCTTGTGCCTTAAATGCATTTTCTTAAACTCTTTTCAAAATGAGTCGGTTGATTGTATTTACCAGTGTAAACTGACGTATTTTCTTAAAAAAGGTTAAGTGTAGGTACTAAGCGAAATAGGCTGGCTTGTCTCCTAGCATCCACATTAAGTCTCGCCAGCTTGGATGTCATAAACTGTTGAACATTTGTTTCCTTTTATTTTGATTTACCTGTGGATTTATATTCGACTATTTGTGATACTTAATATTACAATATCGTTTGGTTGAATTAAATCTATACTTTGCTTCCGCTGTGCATTTAAATATTGTGTTGTTTGACTATCATGTTGCCAACCACGTCACGATACTCCCCTACCGGGCCCACCGGTGACACGTGGAAATTCGGGGTGTGACACGGACTGTTTCTACTACTCTTCCCCAATAATCTTTGTTAAAACAGAATATAAACGAACAAGGTATTCGGATGTGGAGGTTTGTGATGGCGGAGGCGGTGGCGATGTTCATGGTGGTGGTGGCGGTTCATGGTGGTAGTGGTTCATGGTGGTTAATAGTTGTTGGTATTCAAAATCGAAATTGAAATGGATAAGATGAAGATTGCAATGAACTAGAATTTGATTATATTCAAAATCAATATTGAAATGGAAAAGATTAATATTGCAATGAACTGGAATTTGATTATATATAATCTGATTTTTCTGTTCGACGCCGACGCATACAAACCCTAACGTTGAAGAAAACAAAGTGGGTGTTTGGATTAGCTTATTTTGGAGCTATTTTAACTTATTGACTTATAAAAAGTTAATGTCATTTTGATAGTGTTTGGATAAGGGTTGAAAAGGAGTTTTATGGTTTGAAAATGAGAAAATGAGAAGTTAAAATTTATGACTTATGACTTATAAAAAGTTAATAAGTCATGAGTTAAAAGCTAACTGAGTAAAGGAAAAATTGTTAACTCATTTTGAGGATAAATTGGTGTTAATATGAACACAATTTTCAAATTAAACATGTTGTAAAAGGTGCTCATTAGCATACCTATGGTCACTGTTTATCATTCTCAACCCCCCCCCCCCCCACACCGAACGCCATCACAACCATCGATCTTCAAATTAACTGACAAAACTACCATGAACTCGGTCACAAGAGTAATGACATCTGAGTTAAAATTTTGGGAGGAAGTTTTCCGCCTTCCCTCTCAAATTCCTACCTTAGCCTCTCCTCCTCAGCTTGCCTAGAAAGTTAAAAGTCAAACATTTTAATCAACACAAAACCAGAAGTGAAAAAGTAATTCATGTGTAATATAAGAGATACATACCCATTTCAAACTCAAATCCCATCATTAACATAAATCAAGTTTCATTAACAACTTTCTATGCACATATCCCGTATGTATCTTCACATTTCATGAACTCTTTTTCTATATTTTAACAAATCACTAAAAATATAATTTCTTTTTATGTTCATCTTTTATTTTCACAAGTTCATATGAACCACTTTAGTTTGTATTTTCAAGATCAACACTTCAAGATTATATTTTTAGCTTCTTGATAACTTTACTTTTTTCAAAAATCAATTTCAAGACTAGAGTTTAAGTTCATGAACTTTGAAGATGGTGATCTTGCTAGATCTAAACATCTTTATGTTCAGATCATATTTTTAAGCATCATCATGCAAGATCATTAAATCTAAACAAGCGACACTACACTAAACATCATAATCAACAATAAAACATATATTTATGTTAGATTATTGTTAAACTTTAGGGTTTCATTTATTTTGTTTAGCGTTCATCAAGAAGATCAAAGTGTACTTTGATGATCTACTAAACATAAGAAAAATAAAATAAGGCTAGATGATCTTACTACTAGCACTTAGGCTAGGGAAGCAAGACGTTAAGATGAAGATGATATGAAGCTCCAAGAAGTGTTTATAAATGTCACGGAATTATTCTTGAACTCTCATGCGGCACTTATAATACTTCTAAGTTCAGCCTTTTGGATAGGTTTGGTTATGTATAGCAGCGGAAGTCTTTGTTTGTGAGGATCACAAGTACGATTTTGTAGTGCGATACTACATCAAAGATGGTTATGTATTACTTGAACAAAGTTACAAGTACAAAGTGTTTACAAGAAGTTGGGTTATGAATGAGTTATGAGGGGTCATGTGGGGTGAGTGCAAATGATGTCTAACACTCCTATTTATACTACTTGGGCATGATCTAGATAGTTCCAAATCTAGATCATTCCTTTACAAAGATCTAGCCTTAATACCTAGATATTTCCTACATAAATATCATGATATTTGTTGGGATTCTAGAATGTTCCTTGGTTGATTTTTATGGTAGTATTATGTAGTCCATTCTAGACCATTCCGAGCTCCTTTAAGGCTGGTCTAGGACCTTCTAAGGGTGCCAAAACGTTCCAGTATTGTCTAGGCTGTTTCGGAGACTTCCGGGCAGCCTTAGACGCTTCCTTAGTGTTCCGAAAACTTCCGGAATGCTGAAATTTTGAGCTGAAACTATGTGGGGCGTGGCAATAAAGCTCCCTTGAAGTCCCTTCTCCTTGCTATCTTCTTAGATCATCATAAAAGGCTCCATGTATACTTGATTTTAGGTTAGATGGTTGAAGAACTGTGGGTTTGTGTATAGATAGATATGTGAGGTGTGACAACCCCAACCTTCATGGTTTGCACCGTTTGCTCTTGTGGTTCTAACTGCTCGTAATCCTCTCCTTTCACGCTTTCGTTATGTTAAACTTTTAAGTTCTCGCTATGATAAACTTGTCGAACGTGAACCGATTTGATTATAACTTGGCGTGGTTGGATCTATTTAAGTGTCGGGTTTACGTTTAGGAGTCGCACATGATATTGGGCCGCCACCATTTATGCCTTGGGCTGCGAGTGTGATGGGTCGGGTATGGGCCACACACACTCTCGCACATTCCAATTTGTGGACTGGAGTTCGGCCAAACTGTTGAGCCCACATAAATATCTTAATCTCACAACTTGAACCCAATTTTGGCCCAAGCCCATGTTGTATAATTATGTAGGTAGAATACGTATTAAGGTGTGATCCCAAACTTTAAACAAACCCTACTTTTCACCACATACGTGCGACAGAAGACTGTTCCCCTACGATCGCCTGGTTAGTACTACTATCACTATTTTATTTGTTATTTGCATGTTCTTGATTAATTGGATTGGTATGAACTAGATGAAAGTGCACATGAACTGAGTATTTGTTATTTGCATGATCTTGTTTACTTAATCACTCCTCTCGGCTATACATATCTAATGGCATGTGACCCTGAATATTAAAGTATTATCTAGTAATAATTGCACATGGATTAGTCATATTGATTAATGATTTTATGATAGGGAATTGGATGTGATGATTGCTTATGCGATTCCATGTGGTTGATCTAATCAATCAATATAGATATTTTATAATGTTGTCAGTAAGAATATTAGGAGCATTAAATGCTGAGCTGATGATACAATCACTGGATGATGATGTGGGTCGGTTATTAACACGATGAGATCATAGGTTTGAACGAAATTATAATATGATATTATGTGATATGATATGATGACAAACAAGAATTGATCCATGTTGAAATTGTCGAACCCACTAGTTATGTTGGTCCTATCATAATAGGCCACTGAATCTAAATAATCGATGTGATATATTAGTGGTTACTGGTCCAATAGATATAAAGGTAAATGACCTGAGAATGGATAGCCTTGATTAAAAGATGGCAGCCATGTGTTTGCAGTATTGGTTTAATTGAACAATATTCCAATACCTCGTCTGACAACAATGATACATAAGTGGACCGGATAATTGATAGTGGGCTAATGCTTTTAGTGGGCCGTTAGTTTTAAATTAATAATCAGTTAATTAATTTGGGCCGTGATGTTTAGTTTAGTTGTGGAGTTTGCTAACTATGTTGGGCCACCAGACTAACACTAGTTACTTAATGAACTGGGCTGTGTAGTGTATATGGGCCGAAGGGTTATAACAAATAAACAATTGAAACTAGGCTGCACGGTTACTGATTGTTCAGGTTGGGACGCACCTTGTCTGGGTCGCACGGGGCTGGGAAATACTTTTATGAGCATATTAAATGTGTGTAGTTATGTTGTTTCTGACTTTGGGCCGATCCAGAATGGGGAGCACTAAGGGTATGACTATGTAGGATGCACACTAGAACTATTTTATTATGTGTTCATGAAATGTGTTGATTATTTGTGTACTATTGATTGAATTATAACGGGGTATTTTCTGATACGTTATTGGCATAGTATGAACGAAAGAGGTGTGATTGATATGCTAGTACGTGACCCCAAACAGTAATTGTAAATGTGATGTGCAATGAATGTGCTTGATGTGAACAATGAATACGTAGATTATTTATACGTGAAAGGTGTGGTACATGTGCATGTGGAACTCACTGTAATCGGTAACCATTTTAGGACGTGTTTGACCAACTAATAAACAAGTACTTAATCTTACCGAGCAAACCACAGGTGAGTTCATCTTTCTTGAGCATGCGTCCTGGTGGTTGGGACAGTCAGTGGGTATCCCGGGGAGGGATAAGTCTTTTGGGTAAAAACGGGAATGTTGGATAATATACTCTTCCTATCACCTTTAAAGTCCCTCCGTGTTGTTTGGTTACCGGGGAGGTAACATGGTATTAGTTAGTAGCGCTACGTAGGTTTGGCAACCTCACCCCGTACCTGGGAGGACGGGTGTTGAACTAATGACCTAGTCATGACCAATGCTTTGATAGGAGCATCGGAGAAAGGGCAAAATAATCAGAAGCCGTCTTGTATTCGGGGTATTATCAACATTACTTGCGGAATTAAATTCAATGGATTAACTAAACACTTGGTAACCAACGTTTTCGTAAAACTATGAACTCACCAGCGTTGTCTGATACACTTGTTGCATGCTCGCAGGTCGTTAGGTATCCTGGATTTGGGAACTTGCTGTCTGGAGTAGCTGGAGTGGTCATGGGTCGACTGGAGAGATTTATGTGATTGATTTCTGGATACTATACTTTGGTTTTGAAACAGTTTAACTTGGTTTAATATTTGCTTCCGCTGAACTTATTGGTTTTCATTTAAAACTTGTTAATGATTGAGAAAGTTATTTAGAAACTTGTATGGGTTCAATGTGATTAGTGGCTCATTGATGGTACATCACACGCCTAACAAGGACACTCCCTAGGTGGTATTTTGGGGGTGTGATATGAGGGTTTTCTTTGTTGAAGTTGAGTGTAAGATTGAAGTGTAGTGAATGGTGAAATGTTATATAATTGTAAAAATGGACATCATCCATTTTATAAACTACATTGCATAAAATGCTAGAAGTCCATACATGGACATCATCCATTTTATAAACTAAATTACATAAAATGCTAGAAGTCCACACACGTGGTGTGTGGGGCCCACTTAAGGGGGGTAAAGTGTAACTTTACTTTTTTTTAAAAATGTATTATAACATGAGTGAATTTTGTAAGAAGATATTTTGGTGATTAGTGGAGTTCTTGAGTAATTAAGGGTTAAGTATGGTTTAGGGTATTAACTAGGCTTAACTAGTTCATTAGACTAGTTATTTTGATGTTTAGATAATAAAAATGTCACTAGTTTAGTCATTGGCTCGTTACCGAATAAAATACGAAGTGTCAACGGTAACATATAGGTTTGTATATTTATGATATCTTCTGTAACACCTGTGCCTTCACGGCCATCAAACAAATACCAAACCAATGAAATATTGTATTTCATACTTGGGATTTGTAAAAATATGTGTATCGTTTGCACATATCAACTCTTGTTCAATTTCAAACCCTAAATCGCTTTCTGGAAGGTTATACGCGCTCCGAAGCGTAAATATAACCAGTTTAATGCAACGAACACTCCGGAATAGTGAAATAGGCTTAACATACCTTAAATAACCTATACATAACTTAGATATAAGTTTTGGAAGGTTTGGTGTGGTGAAATCAAAGTTGAATCGCATACAGGGACTAAAATTGACAAACTGCGAAAGTATGCCAATTTGAACTGTAACAGACATTCCGGAACATGACCATAAGTTAAACATACCATAAATATCCTTTACATAGCTTAGAAATAGGCTTTGAGGGGTTCGGTGTGCTAAAATAAACTTTTGTGTCATTCAGGGACTAAAAGTGTCAAAAAGTGCACAAGTTTGCATTTTCTCGCATAACTTACGTTCTGAATACATCTGGACATCCAAAAATTTATGTAAGCATGACTACATTTTATTTTAGTGTTCGCCTTAAGAAAAATCCATTCGTTTCGTCATTTGGATCGTTTTTCGCGCTTATGCGCATTCCGTCGTAATTAAGCGAACATCGCGTTCGTACGACCAAACGAACCATCATCCGGCATATTTTTGGGTATGTTTTGAGTTCCCTATACTTTAACTTCATTTTAGAGCCTTGAAATGAGGTTAACGGGGTTCAAACGCATCGAAAATCGCTTAAAACACAACAGGGACCATTTCTGCCTTTTTTCAAACTTTCTGTTTCAGGTGGGGCAGTGGCGTAGCGCCACTGCATGTGGCCTCACCTGTCGCGCTACGCGACTGCCTACTCTGGGGCAGAAACATGCAGAAACTCATTTTTCGCATTTTCGGGACCAAATTCGATGTATCGACAGCTGTTTACAGCAGATTTAACCACAACCACATGTTTGCAACTTGCTTAATCATTAAGTTTAGGGGCATATGTGGCTCCATAACCTTCCGACAAGTGTACGGCCTTGATCGTTGCCTCCTTTTCCAAGAAACGATCCTAGCGGTGGACCATTTCCTATAAATACCCACCAACATCACACCCAAAAACTCACACCTTTGAATCTGAACTTGCTCTCTAAGTTGTCGTGTTTAACACTTCATACCTGAGAGTGTTCGGATCCAAACCTTCCATTCTTGGACCCTTCGTAAGTATTCTTTCGTTCTTTTCCTTATTTTTACTGCTTTTCGAGTCAGAAAGTCAAACTTTGTTTGACTTTCAGCGTTGACCAGTAATGGTCAATGCGAAGTTCGTTTGAACTTCGCAACGTGAGTGTAATCACGTTGGTCATAGTCCCTTGGGACTATGCCCACTGATTACCACGTTGTATAGGGTCGTAGGGTAGGCGATCTAATAAATCGCCTATACCTTCGAACTCGACCCAGTTTGGTCGATCATTAGGATCCGACCAAATACATTAGGTGACCCTAGTATAGGGCATAACCTTCCGAGGTTATACCCTATGGTCACATCGTTTAAGTAGTTGTATGATAAGTAGTTTATATGCCTTAGGTAAATTACCAGAATACCCTTTTCATGTATAATTGGTAATTAAGCATATGTAACCTAAACTTTTGTCACATAACTGATTATGTAACATGTTTAGGCATATAACACTTGTCATAGGGCTAGTTAGACGGTCCGAACGCGTTTCACGCGCACGACGCATTAAAGTAGCATAAGTTACCTTAATGGGTCGCGATGGGTCGATAATACTTAGGTTAAGTTTCATTTAGTATGTAGGCTTTGTTAAACCATATCATATGAGTTCCTACACTCATTTGGTTTACAAACCCTCCTGCTACCCAGTCTTCCGATTTAGGTCCGGGTTAATTATGTAGTTACCTATGTTAGGTACCGTTTGATTTCCGGGACTCCTCTAGCTTACTTGGTAGTTGTTCAAGACTCCTAAGCACTCCCAGGCGAGTACATTTCCCCCTATTTTACTGTTTTCTAAACTGTTTTGGGGTGACTCATATGTGCTAAATGTTTTCGATATTATAACGATGGTTTCAAAAACAATTAAGGCGATTTATACAAAACTAATAACGATTTCATAAAGTGAACAAACTTGTTGGTGGTAGTTACATAACAAATGACATTCATTAGCAATGATCAAGCCGACCAGTATTAGGTTATGGTACCATAGGATCTGACAAATCCCGTTATTTACTACACCCGTGGTTATGTGTGGGTATGGTAGGTAGCGACTGAATCTGTAATTGTTAACTTACCCTATGGAGGTTTGTTAATACGAAAACGAGAAGCGACGAAAACGAGAAGCGATGAAAGTCACGAAGGTTTGAATGTTATTAGCGAGACGACCATATAAGTAGTTTCACGACCTAAAACGAATTAAACGATTTACGATTGGTTTTCACACGATGTTTTAACGATTGGGTAAACGATTGGCTTCAAAGCGATATACGATATTATTTTGGTTATACATATTACATGATTTACTTTTGGGCATGAACATTACTTTGGTGGTTTGGTTTGGATTAAGTGATTAAGTAACAATGCGTGTGGAATATGATACAAGCATGGTGGATACGCCGCTGGTACTTCCTATATATAAGTGTTTGTATGGTATTACATATTGTAGCGTTATTTGAATCATTTCAGTTTGAGACATAGAACATTTTATACAAGTAACATACTTTTCACAAGACATTTATTTACAAACAACTTTTCTTATACAAACTCATTTTTACATGGTTATTCATTTAATCATGCATTATTTACTTATTTATACATATCACCTAAACTTATTATTTTTCAAATGATTTACAAAGACAAAGCAAATTACAAGGTTCATGACTAAACATTTTCTTAAACAGAAGTCATGAATCTTATTTTCACAAAACCTATGTACTCGCCAGCATTTCTTTGCTGACCTCGTTTTCACATATGTTTCAGGTATTGTTGGATGATATCGATTGATAAGTTGCATGCTCACATAGGACTGGACAAGGCCTTAGTGACTCAATAACAATGATAGACTATGTTTAAATAGTGTATTTAGATTTCCAGACGATGTATTTACTCTATGTTTAATAAAACGAAACACTTTTGATATCCATGGTTATGAAACATTAATTCTGTTACAACACGCCCCGATGTTTCCGCCGCGATTTGTTGTTCTACGCGGTCGGGGTGTGACATCTTCAATATCATGGAAGTTGTTTATGACCTCTAATAATATTTGTGGACCATATCGTTACTATAAATGTTGAATTTATGTTGCGGACAAAGCTGAAGTTGTTATATTAAAATTTGGATCGGACAATTTCAATCTTTTGGTATTATTCCGGAAAGTTTAGGTATTATTGCAAGTGATGCCCCTAATTAGGGTTTTTGTGTATACGTTTGTGATGATATGCTTTCATATCATTCGTTAGTCGTTTCACGAAGTTTCTGAACTCTCCTGGCATGAATAGTGTGTTCCGGTGAATAGTGTTTTTCAGCATTGTTTGCCAACATATTAGGACATAGTTGTTTGTTTTCGCGACACGGCGAAACGCCAATATAAATTGTAATATTTTAACATGTCCTATCACTGACTTTGTACGACTCAATCATTCATAAATCAAGTCAAAAGAACAAAATTAAATTGTACAAATAGTAATTAAGTTATACGGAATTATCATGGAATTTTGCCGATTGTCACATTTCGGATATCCGAAAACCGGATAATCCGATCTTGAACACCCCTAATAGAGGGGAGGGTGTGTGAATGTTAAGTCCATATATTTAAAATGTTGTAAATTATTTAGGGTGTGGTGGAAAGGTTGGTAATTGTGCAGTGTTTCCCATAATGCTATTTGTATATTCATTTTTAATAAACCGGGGGATAATCTTAAACAAATTAGTTTATGGGGTGTGGGTTGGGACATTATATCCCATATAGAAGTATTTTTCAAATGGTACACCATCTCATCCTTGATTAATGGTGGTTCGTTGGATTGAATCACGTTTATCATGACCCTCTCATTTGATTATATTGAGACAAAAGTATATTAATAAAATAAAGGGAATAGTGGTTTAGGTCATGACCACACCCTTAAAGTAGTGGTTTGGGATGGTGGATTAGAAGTGGGTGACATGAAGCCTATGTGGAGGGTCATGGTAGTCATGAAGGTCATGACCACACCCTTTAGCCTTATTATAGCCTTTTATTGATCAATCGGTATCTATTGCTTCAGCACAATTCGGAGATGTTGGACCTGACAATTCATTCGAAACCGCTTGGCGGACTGAATGCTATATATTGCTTCCTAAAAATAAAATGATGTCTGTTCATACATGCATTTCCGATAGACTGTATACTACATCTTTCCGATAGAATGTATACTACAACTTTATAATTAACATACCATTAAGCAATTAGGTTTGACTAAAATTTATGTTGACATTTCTATGATTGATTGTTCATTTGTACTAACCAAGTGTACTGTTTTTTTAATAAATATGGTGCTCCTTAAGAGTTTGGTATTTTGCTTATTTGAAAACCTTTTCTAGTCTATGTTTAAAAAAGAAATTGGTTATTATCCACATGGCTTCACAAGATATAAAGGAAACATCATTTACGCAAAATTAATTGCACAAACAATTTGTTTCGAAATCGTCTATGAAGTTAGTATGTTGGTTAGCATGTAATTACTTATACCTAGAATTAATTTGATACCTTCGTATAAAAAGATTCTTTTCGTATTTCCAATGAGGCAATTTCCATTAGCTATATGTTTCGCGATGACAATCAACAAGAGCCAAGGATAGTCACTATCTAGGTTTGGTTTGTACATGAAACAACCAGTTTTCACTCATGGTCTTTGTACTTCACCTCATCAAGAGTAAAAACTAGAGATGGAGTCATTTCTTTCAATTCAGTGTAATTAATATTTATGTTAGTAGTTAAACATTTCCTTCATTAAAAAATTATGTCAACAATGTTAAATAATACATTTTATTGTGAGGTCACCCGTGTAACACACGAGAACTTAAACTATTCTATAATATATAATAATAAATTATAATAAATCAAAACAAATTATGGCCACGTGTCTTTTTCTTAGGGCTATTTTCTTTGGTTTAGGTGCCATCGTATACACCGCCTCTGACCATTCCCGTTCATTCTTCTCACGTTCCAAAGAGAAACCCTACCAGAAAAAAGAAACGATACAACTCTCTTAGCAATCCAACACTCCTTCGATTCATTTAGCTTTTAGTCCATCTGCTTTTCAATTCTTCATCTTCAAGGTTTGTTTATCTTACTATTATGTTTCTTCATTTCACTTTTGTTTTAACGATTTCATGTTAGGATAGTGGTACAGTGATCTAACTTGATTTTCATTATTTACGCAAAATTAATGCACAAACAATTTGTTTCGAAATCGTCTATGAAGTCCGTATGTTGGTCAGCATGTAATTACTTATAACTAGAATTAATTTGATACCTTCGGATAAAAAGATTCATTTCGCATTTCCAATTCCAATGTGGCAATTTCCATTAGCTATATGTTTCGCGATGAAAATCAACAAAAGCCAAGGATAATCACTATCTAGGGTTGGTTTGTACTTGAAACAACCCGTTTTCACTCATGATTGTTGTACGTCGCCTTATCAAGAGTAAAAACTAGAGATGGAGTCATTTCTTTCAATTCAATGTAATTTAATATTTACGTTAGTAATTGATCATTTCTTTCATTAGAAAAATTATGTCAACAATGTTAAATAATACATTTTATTGTGAGGTCACCCGTGTAACACACGGGAACTTAAACTATTCTATAATCTATATCTATATCTATAATCTTTAATCTATAATTTATAATCTGTAATAATAAATTATAATAAATCAAAACAAATTGTGGCAATGTGTAGTGGTACAGTGATCTAACTTGATTTTCATTATTTACGCAAAATTAATGCACAAACAATTTGTTTCGAAATCGTCTATGAAGTCTGTATGTTGGTTAGCATGTAATTACTTAAAACTAGAATTAATTAGATACCTTCGGATAAAAAGATTCATTTCGCATTTCCAATTCCAATGAGGCAATTTCCATTAGTTATATGTTTCGCGATGAAAATCAACAAAAGCCAAGGATAATCACTCTCTAGGGTTAGTTTGTACTTGAAACAACCCGTTTTCACTCATGATTGTTGTACGTCGCCTTATCAAGAGTAAAAACTAGAGATGGAGTCATTTCTTTCAATTCAATGTAATTTAATATTTACGTTAGTAACTGATCATTTCTTTCATCAGAAAAATTATGTCAACAATGTTAAATAATACATTTTATTGTGAGGTCACCCGTGTAACACACGGGAACTTAAACTATTCTATAATCTATATCTATATCTATAATCTATAATCTGTAATAATAAATTATAATAAATCAAAACAAATTGTGGCAACGTGTCTATTTCTTAGGGCTATTTTCTTTGGTTTAGGCGCTATCTTATACACCGCCTCTAACCATTCTCGTTCATTCTTCTCACGTTCCAAAGAGAAACCCTACCAGAAAAAAGAAACGACACAACTCTCTTAGCAATCCAACACTCCTTTGATTCATTTGGCTTTAGTCCATCTGCTTTTCAATTCTCCATCTTCAAGCTTAGTTTATCTTACTATTATGTTTCTTCATTTCACTTTTGTTTTAACAATTTCATGTTAGGATTGTGGTACAGTGATCTAACTTGATTTTCATTATTGTTAACCGTAGTTGTTTGTTGTTAATTGTGTAAGTATTGTTAGGGTTTTGAAATATAAGCATTTTAATCTATTTGAACACACAGGTTTCTTTTGATTTATGTTTAATCATGATTCCCTAACAATTCATTCTATAATTATTTTAAATAAAATATATCATTACCAAAAATTAGACTATCTTTATACATTAACCAAAATTAAAAATATCATGATCTATAAATATCCACAGTATTGCCTTCATTCAAATACGAAACTCTTTGTTAGTGTGTATCCGATATGGAGGAAGGTATTTTTCAAAAAAACTTTTTTTGCTTACACTAGAATTTTTTCTTATTTTGTTTGCACAATAATTTTTCCATGTATCCATAATGTTTAGATTGCTTTGATAGTTGTATAATACATGTTATTGGTGTGTAGTTCGTTGCATTCAAGATTTATCTTTTGAAACGATACTCTTTGAAATTCTAATCAAGGTACCTTTGAAACATCTTGATCGCTTTAAAACTGTTTGTAAACAATGGAATGATGGAATTGAATCTTTCGCATTTCGGTTTCAACATGCTTGCTATTGGGAAGATTATTGGGTAAAGTCAGATTGTTTTTCAATCATTACATCAACTGAATTATTATTTTTGATTATGTACGTTACTAATTATTTTAGTTTTTCATCTATATTTTTAGGAGCTTAAAGCAGAAGAAGGCATGAGCTTGAGAGAATTGTATGCAAAAGCAATTTCCAGTATCAATATAATACAACTAATAAGAACTTGAAGACCTCGGAACACATGCAGAATGAAGAGTGAAATTTTATATTTCGGGTTTTTGAGAGTTATTGGTGTCATACCTTTGAATTTAGTGTTTTTCCTTTTTTGAATAATTGGTGCTTGATTTCATTTCAATAATATTGTTATTTTTTTGTTGTTGGATTAAGAACACGATTTCACGTTTTTTAAATAATTCCATATATCTGATTGAGTTTTTTTATGTTCAAAATTATTAATTGTCTTTGTTTTACCATATTGTTATATGTAACATATTGTTATATGTCGCATTATCAACGTCAAATTAAGAGAATGAGTGAAAATGTCAATTCTAGATAAAAATGGCAACCTTCAAACAAGATAACAAATGTTGTTTACAAAGAAGTATTCACACACTTATAAAATATTTTAATTAATTTTTTTATTGTTAACATTTTGAATTATTTATTTTTCTATACATCGTCTACAGTCTTCAACTTTTTCTTAGTTGTATTATCGGCTATACTTGATTCCACGTCAGATTCATAAACATCAATCAGTTTACGCTTTCTTGTGTTATCTTCATTAGAATATATGTTACTTGGTGGTACATTGGTGTTACTTGGAAAAAATTGTTCCAAGACCGTTAAAGTAACACAGATGCCTTCGTCTTCAAGGAGATCCTTAATCAATAAATGGCAAAAGTAAGAAACTAATAAGAACAACTTTGGTCAAATAATAATTTAATTTTAAAGTAATGATCATACAACAATAACATATTACCATATAATTTTCAACATAATGATCATGCAGGATATAAAACTCAAAAGATGATAGCCCGTCACGCCATTCTTTACATAAACCATGATATCAACTAACTAAGAAAAATAAAATATACAGTACATTAATATTAATACATCGAAAACAATGTATGTATAATAGATGTATTTGGAACATACCTTCTTGCAGTGAAGGAAAAGAGAAGACGATAATGTTTTATGCAAATAAATTCAATGTAATCTCTAATTTATAGATAGGGATTTTTAAAAGTTGTTAATCGAATTAGGGTTATATGTTAATGTTTATGTATTTTAACTTGTTTATGCATGATTATTATATTATATTATATTATATTATATCTTATCAATACATACAAATTCAGGAATTTTAGAATTCGAATTTTAAAATTCGAATAACAACAATACATAAAAACTTTACCAGAACGAGAATGATAAAACTTATGATTGAATAAATTTAATTTTTGTAATCCAGTTTACATAATTAGATCAATCAACAATTCAATTTTGCTCAATATCTTCTATATTTACTATGAAGATTCCAAAATTCGGTTAAATATAATAGATTCACATGTTTTCCCCACATTTTTTATCCGAAATATGTAATCTAATTATTTATTATGTCATTGTATATTTAGGAATTCCATTAACTAAACAGATTGTAAATTTTCAACCCCATTTGTATTATGAAATAAAAATACAATAAAAAATTGATGTGACATTGTTTTGTGTGTTATAACAATAGCAAGATTAACTAATATTTTGGTATTCCAATTTTTAAATCATGGAATGTTTATCTATAATTTAAATTAATACAGAAGAATCATCTATATTTTTAATAAACATATGATTTACATAATATAAATCCTCAATGACAATATTATTTTTATTTTTGAAATTATATTATAACTCATGTTTTCGCCTATATCATTCCAAAAATAAATTAGTAGTATCGCGTATATATATATATACATATATAGTTATGATTTTTAGTTTAATAAGGTAATAATACTGAGATTCCAGGATTCGGCAGGTTTGACAGAGTTTTGGCCCCGAGATAACCGGTTCGGTAGAATATTATTGATAAGAAAGGAGTAGAAGCACCGAACAGATTAATTTAAATTGGTTTGTTAGTGCATTTATGTCTATCGCCTCCGTCAATCCAGTTCGTAGCAGAAACTGAAGAAAACTAGAGCTTCTATTGTAATATCTAGTTAGTAAAGGCAAGATGGCATAATTGTAAATAAGGAAACACTCCTTATTGCCTTGGCCTATAAATATAACACTTAGGTGTTAAGTTTAGAACTTTTGCCACATTTGAGACTTGGAGCTTTGAAGGATAGAGCGAGAGTCTAGAGAGAGAAAGTGGCAAGGTGATTCACGTTTCTTGTACGATTTCATATCAATTAATAGAATCACGTTTATAGTACGGTTCTTGTGTTTGGTCCACGCACGTATATGGATTCCGCCCGTCACACGTGTCGATACGCAATCGTTACGGAGTTGAAAACCGGTCCTACAAGTGGTATCAGAGCAGGAGCTCGATTGCACGGATTTCACACACAAAATCGATCAAGATTTCATCAGATTCAGATCAAAGATTCATCCAGATTTGTCAAATTTCTTCATTTTTCTATCTTCTTCTCTTTTAGACTGAAAATCACAAAATTAACATGGCTTTTAGGGTTAAAATCAGCTGATTTTTGGATATTATGTGCGAAAGTCATTGATCTATAAGCCTACAAAATTTCAGATCAAAATTCCAAGTATTTTGAGAGAAATCAAGATTTTTCTGTCCGATTCGATGAAAATGTTCGCTGTTGTTCTTAGTGATGTTTACCGATCAGATGGCAATCTGATCGGATGACCACCCGATCCTTAGTACATTGGTTTGTTAAGTACGTAGTGTCAAGTGTCGGATTGTAATCCGAACGAATCACAATCTGATCCATTGCAAGTCATTAAAAGTTGACTTTGTTGACCCTGACTCGATCGGATTGACAGTACATTGTTCATTCAGTTTTAAGGTCCAAGTGTCGAACGGCAATCCGAACGAATTGCCATCCAATCCTAATCACTCTATTTGTTTGTCTCACAGGTTCAAGTGTCGGATAGCAAATCATCGGATCACCATCCGATACTTTGTTGGTGTCACTAGATCGGATCACCATCCGATCCTCAGCACAATTTTGTTTAAGTGTCGGATCACCACTCGATCGGATCACCATCCGATCCTCAGCACAATATTGTTCAAGTGTCGGATCACCACTCGATCGAATCACCATCCAATCCGCAGTACAATATTGTTCAAGTGTCGGATCATCACTCGATTGGATCACCATCCGATCCGTTGCATTTTGGTTTATTTGATAAGTGATAATCGTCGAACGAAAATCCGAACGGATTGCCATCTGATACCTTGCTTTCATTAATCTTTGACTTTCGTTGACCATATACGATCGGATACTCATCCGATCCAAGTGTCTTTTCAATTTTTTTAACTAATCATTTGCATTTGTGTATTTCCAGGTGATTCGAGTTGATAAACGAGGAGCATCATGGCTGAAGAATTCTACAACACTTTTTACAAGGCTTACACATCAGAATCTTCGGAAACATCAACTGTTACACCAAAAACAATAACAAAAGCAATAAATGATAACATTAAACATGATAACTTCTATGGGACTTATTCAAAACCACCTAAACTTGACAACATAGAAGATTACACATGGTGGAAAGAACGTTTTATTAAATGGGACAAAGCTTACGCACATGAAAGCTGGTTTTGCATGGAGTTTGGATATGATAGACCTGTCAATGACAAAGGCGAAGAAATCCCACTCGAGAGTTTATCCACAGATGATAAAAAGAATTTTTCATACAAACAAAGAATGGTTGCTCTAATTCTGTTTGGGAAGCTTTACGAATTAAAGTTGATATCTTTGCTTTACTTGAACATGATGGTTCTTCTAAATCTGTTTGGGAAGCTTTACGAATTAAAGCTGAGGGGGGTAAACAAATTAAAAAGAACAAAATTGTTTTACTTAAAAAGGAGTTTGATTTGTTTGATGGTTTAAAAGGTGAATCGATTCGATAAATGATTGAAAGATTTTGTCACCTTAAAGTCGAACTTGATAGGTTTGGAATTGTTAAAACACGAGAGGAAATTACTGATAAAATCATAGAAGCGTTACCACGAGCTGATTAGTGGCAAACGTTCGTGTTTATCTTGAAAAATGATGTTTTATATGATTCAATTACTCTTGATGTTTTGATAGAGAAAATTGAAAGTCATGAGCTTGAGCTGCAAAAGCAAAGCAAGATGAGCAGTTCTTTGTATCAACAAAATGTCGGTCTTTACTACAAAGGTAACATACCTCCGGTAACTGTTGGTGAATCACCAAAAACGGCATACAGTGTTGAGAGGTCAAAGGAACCTCAGAAAAGCTCATCAAGTTATAATCCGGGATATCATTCATCTTCTGCAAAAGAAAATCCTGAAGAATCAGAAGAAATTCTTTGCAACATCGCTCTGAAGTTGAAAAATTCTCCTGCAATGAGCATCAACTCTGCTAAGCAGCAAATGAACTTCCTTGCATCTGTCCTGAAATCATATGAAGGTCTTGTAGGTGGTAAAATTGGAAATTCTGAATTAACCAAGGAAGACTACGACCAGATCGATCCAGAAGAGATGGAACTCATTGACATACGTTGGTGTTTGGCAAGCTGTATTCGAAGAGCTCAAAGGTACATGGAGATTACTGGCAAAAAGTCAATCAGTGGTCCGTCAACGAAGCTGGGATTTGATAAATCCAAAGTGACATGCTTCAAATGCAAGCAAAAGGGTCATTTCAAAAGAGAATGCAACAATTATGCAGTTGATGGAAATGAAAATCCGTTCTATGATGATTATTATCGAAAAGAAATATACCACCGCAGTAAAGAAGAGCCGTCAAACTTGAAACATATTGAAAACATTACAAAAGAGAAGTCAAGAGCATGTGCAGTCATCCAAGATGACGAAGGGTTTGATTGGGGAGAATTTCTTCTAGAAGATTATATTAATGATGATCGATTCAGAGTAAGAACCAAGAAGGATGCTTATAAACATCATGCTTTGGTTGCTGAAATAAAGGTGAAAACTCGAGATGAGATTCTGAAAGAAAAGACATACATAGAAAGATGTATTGCTGATTATCGGATTGAAGAGATGGAGAAAGAGTATGAAGAGGCAGAGAATTACGGTAGATATGACAAGAAATGAGATTGTTATGTTAACAGGAACGGGGAACCAGTTGTTCACAAGAAGGAAATTGTAACACCTCGTAAAATCACGTCCAATGATGTGTTGACACATGAACTAAACCCTAATAAAGTCAAACGTTAACTATGAGGGACTAATTTTGTGAAAAATCAAAAACTTTGATTATGGAAGGACTGGAATGTTAACATGCTTAAAATAAGTCTCTAAATAACCTCACACGATATCCGTATTCTCATATTAGGCCACTTGATGGATAAGTGAAACCGTTTGCATAATAAATCGAAAGTTTGCACGGTAAAGGGTTAAAAGCGTCAACATGTTTAATAATACCTCTGAATGACCTTTTAATGAACCCAAAACGTCTTAATGTTCGATGATACTCTCAGGAATGCCCAATATGGATAACATAGGGCTTTGACGCAATAAAGCGATAATACGCGCAAGTTTTCGCGTTAAAAGGACCAAAAGCGTCAACGAGGCAAAACTTGTGTTTTCGGTTATCGTTTAACGCAACCGGACCTAACGATGTTTGGTTATATCCTAAAGATCATAAAAATATAAATTTTATGGGTTAAATGTGCTTAAAATGGAAATTATTACGTTTTAAAAGGTCCAGGGGTGAAAATGGCAAGTTTGAAACTTGCTAAGCTGGTCACCATAGTGGTGGCGCTGCGCCACACCAGAAGTGGTCTGCCGTCGCGCGACGCGACGACCTAAAATGGACAGAATACCTGCACAGGTGCAGGTTTCATCAAGGTCTCTTCTCCAAGCCATTTTTACACTCTCAAAACTCGAATCTATGGACTCTTAGATGGTTTTCAAAACTGGTATTACACCTGTAATCGTCTCATAACCTATTCCAACACTTGTCATGATCCTCTTTCATTCCTAACACTATAAATAGAGGTTGAATTCATTTCAAAAATTCACACCATTTCTTGAGTTCTTGCTCTCTCTCTCTCTCTCTCTCTCCAATCTGAGGATCCTGAGCATTTGGAACCTCCTTTTGAGTTCCTTTCAGCCCTAAGGACCACTTGTAAGTGTTCCTTTCATGCTTGGTTATTTTTTTTGGCTCTTAAAGCCGAAAAGTCAAGCGTTTGCGATAAACGCTTTGACTTTTAGTTAGACCTTGTATGGTCAAGCCATGGTTTGCAACGAACATGGCAACGTGATCGTAATTTGGTAGGTGTTAAACCCTCAAAAGGGCACCTCCTAATTATCATGTTTACTTAGTTAATTGTCGGGTCAAAGTAATTAAAATAAAAGTCAAAAGTGTCAGTTTTTAAATAAAATTCATAACTGATAATGTAGAAGCTATAAAAACAGTTTTATCACTTTGATAACTTGGTAAATATTAATTGAACATGTCTAAGCATGTTCAACCCGACAATTCTGAGTTTAGGATCGGTTCGCATCCGAAAGTCGCAAAAGTTGACTTTTGCTTTGACTTTCAGTTCTGACCCGATTTAGCTTAGTTTATTTATGACTTAGGGTTCCTTTGTGACTATATTATATGTTAGTATAACCCTCTGAGGTTATACTACATGACCCTTTAGAATTGGAGTTCATATGCATGTTTCCGTTATTTGCTTAAAAGTTGACTATTATGCCCTTTTTTTATATTAAAACGAGATTTTTGAAAATGTGAGAGGACAAAAAGTTTTATTACTGATATATAAGTATGTCCTAAAAATTTGACATCAGTTTATGATCTAAAATAGAAGTTATGCAAGATATCGTAAAATAAGAACTTTTTGTTAATTAAATAGCATTTTTGGCATAAACCATATTTAAACCCAATTTTTGGCACCAAACTTTCTACCCACTGTTATAATATAATATTTAGGGATTTTTGGAAATTTTTTCCAAATTTTATATTGACCATAACATAGAGTTCTAGCATAAATTCGGTAATTGACGATAAAGCCCTTTTTGTTAATAAAATGAGTTTAGCATATGATTTGCATACTAAACCTTTTTCTACTGATATCATATGTAAAATAAAATATTTTAACACTTGAGACTGATCAAAATCTTAGATTTTCTTAAACAACCCAAATATCGTCAAATACCGACTTTTATGCGGAATAGGCGCATAGTATGGTTCAAAACCATATTTAGCACCTAAGACTTGTTACCTACTGATTTTAAAAATAAATTTTATACTTTAACAGTAAGTATAAGTCTTGAACTCAGATTTCGAAATTTGACCTTAAACCATATGTGAAATGACCAAAATGCCCCTACGGTGCATAGTTTGGCCATAAATGATTAAACACACATATGTATGATATCTTGCTGATATAACTTGATAAAATTAATATTTTTACTGTATAATTTAGACCAGAACCTCAGTTTACTATTTAACCTCTTTTATAAACTTTAAAATGACCAAAACACCCTTACAGGGATTAAATTGGTTTTAAATTGGATTTGGGCATAATGGAAGATATCCTACTGATATCACAACATATTTAAAGCATATTAACTTGTGGAAATTGTACATGACTCATTTGGTTACCCGTTATGCATATACGCGTTCGGTACGGTTTATGTAACTAGTTTGCATAAATTGACCGAAACGGGTCAAACCTTATCATTCTTACCTCAAAATCCAGAATGTATTTAGTTTACCCAATTTATACAAGTCTTCCTACTTGTTGGGTCTAAAACACATTCAAATCCGGTCTTCGCTTAATCTTGCGTTTTGAACCGTAAACCTTTCCTTAAAACTAACCGGTCTAAGTTACAACTTAAATAAGACCCATTAGGAATCTAATAGGTTAATAAAACCTTCGTTCCAGATTGAGAGCCCCGGTAGAAGTACTTGCACTTGCTGATTAGAATATACAGCTGAGTATAAATTACATTTTAAGCTCAGGTAAATACTTTTAACTTATTTTCGCTTATACGGGCTTGGGATACGGTAAATTATTACCGCTTGGTCGGGTGTAGAAACCTTTTAATCGGAGATGATTAAATTGTATAATCGCGTTTTAATCAGTATTACTTGATAATATATAACATTGGGGGTTAATGACCGTGTCCTGGATATCCTTGGCTCATTTAAAAAGCGTAAATGGCCACAACTTAAGCACGGGGTGTAGGCATACACCTGTCTATTGCGTATGTAAAAGATATACTCACTCGTGAGGAAACTTCTTGTGAGTTTATATTTGTGGTGTGTCGATTAATCTTGTTCTGCTTTTATACCGGCCCTAAATGTTGGATAAACATGTAAATCTGATACAAGATTGTTATTAATATAATTGTCCCAAGTTATAAAAGAATATTTGTGCCTTGTGCATTTAAATCAATTTTCTTAAAGCATTTTCAAAAGAGTCAGTTAATTGTATTTACCAGTGTAAACTGACGTATTTTCCAAAAAGATTAAGTGACAGGTACTGTACGTAATTGGCTGGGAGCTTGGGGCGTTAATAAGGGATCTTGCAAGTTCTAAACGTCTAAAGTCTGTTGAACAATGTTTATATTTCTGTTATAAGATCCGCCTGTGGATCCATATTCGACCGTTGTGTAATATTTTGTTATACTTTCGAATCGGTTTGTATTATTATTACTTTAGACTTCCGCTGTGCATTGAACTGTGATTACTTGACTATGATGATATCAACTACGTCACGATACTCCCCACCGGGCCCACCGGTAATACATGGAAATATCGAGGTGTGATAGAAATAGTCTATGAAGATGTTCTTGCAGTAATTCCTCTATCTGGAGAGTTTTATTCAAATGTTGAAAAAGACAAACATTATGAGAAAAAGCTGAATAAACTAATCAGAGACGTCATGACAGTGAGTCTACGACGAAGAGATGAAGAGAGGATGAAGAAGAATGTGGAGAATCTGGTGGATGAACTGAAGAAAGTTGCCGAAGAAACAAAGGTTGAAGAAATAAAGGAAGAGAAGGAAAATGTTGAAGAAGATGAAGCTGTTACTGAAGAACAGCAGAATGAAGAAGTTATGAAGAAAGGAGAAAATGATGAGAACCTTGAACGTTCGGTTGAAGTGGATAGTGCTAGTGTTGGTGAGGAACAGCAGAAGATAGAAGCTGATCAGACACAAACGGAAGCGAAAGCCAAAGTGCAAATGACTGAGGTAAACATTTCAACTGAATCTGAAGTCTTAAAAACTGGTGAACAGTGCAAGAAATGCATGGAAACGTGCAGTATTTGTACTGCAAAGGATGAAAAATTCAGAACAAGAGATTTAGAATTCACAAAAATCGAAGAAGTTTTCAAAAATAAATGCAAAAAATGTTAGAAAACGAAAAAGTTTTGAAAGATAATGATGAAAAACTAACACAAAAATGTGAAAGTTTAGAAAAAGAAAATGAAATTTTGAAAGAAAAGGTTTCGAAAATGACGAAAGAGTGTGTACAAAAGGAAAATGCTTTTCAAGAAATGAAAAAGGAGTATAATTCAATAAAACTTGCATATCATATCACAAAAGAATCATATGACGACGTGAAGAGTCAAATGAAACTTGTTCAATCGAGATTGAAATATTGTTCTGAAACATCTGATACGCTTAAGCGAAAATATGAAATTAAGCAACAAGTTGTAAACTCTTACATTGAAGATGTTGCTAAGCTAAAGCGTAAAATAGCCGATTTAGAACAAGATAACAACAAGTTACACAGCTATCACGCTTCATCATATGTTCTTGAACGCATTTTCAATCTTAAACCGGATGGTAAAGATTCTGAGCAAAACAAGAAAGGAATTGGCTCAGAGTATCATCAGGTTCCACCACCGTTTGAGGACAAATTCACATTCTATGATGACGAGAAGGTGGAAAAAGCTTTCAACATGGTTGATAAATTGCCAGATAACATTGACGTAACCTATTCCAAATCTGATGATTCTAGTGATTCAGAGGTGGTAGGTAAGGTCGTTGAAAGTGTTTTGAAAGAAGAGTCGGTTGAAACAGGTAAATCTGAATCACAGGATGAAAATGAAGGTAGTTTTCATGAAGGATATCTGAAAAACTCAAAATCTGAGAAAAAGGCGAATGATGATTCAAAAGGATTGGTTTATACCATGATTGGATCAGACAAATTATTCTCAGATATTGAATTCCCGATTCAGAATGTGATTTCAAAAAAGATTGACAAAGTGTTTAAAATGATTGAAATTGAAAAATCTGAGATTCCAAAGTTTGCTGGAAAGAGTCACAAATTTTTTATAACAAACCTGGTTACAAAAAGAAAAACATGAAGGCTGGGTTGGGTTACAAAAGAAACAGAATTGGAAGAAAAATGAAACTCCAAATTATCAGACAAAGATGAATTTTGTTCACAGAACAAGTTCCGAAGAAGAGAAAGAACTCCAATTTAGACGACAGTCTAATGAAGAGTTCTATGTTCAGAAAAAGCAACAACAACAGGTCAAAGATGTGTCAAACAGAACATGTTTCAAATGTGATCAAACAGGACATCTTGCTCGCAAGTGTCCAAATCTATAACCAGTTGACGTTGAGAAGAAAAAGAAGTCTGATGATGTTCAAAAACAGAAATCTGAGGATGTGAAACAAAGGTCAACCAGATTTGATTCAAAACAAACTTGGAGGTACAATACAAACAAGTTTGATTCGAATCAAACTTGGAAATCAAACCCGAATACGTTCGATTCAAGACAAACATGGAATTCGGTGACACCCAGATTTAGAACAACACAAAGTTGGAAAACAACTGTTAATGCAACAAAACCAAACCAGTTTTGGAAACCAAAAGATGTTGTCCAAAATGATTCACATTTCTACAAGAGAAGTGCTTCAAAAGGACAAGGCTGGGTGGTTAAGACATAACCTGTTTCTGAACAGAAAATTGATTCAATAAAAAAGGATGAAGTAAAAAATGAAAAGTTGTTTGTTCAAAACGATAATAATTTTCCGAAATTAAATGAAGCATATTGTGTTGAAATACCTAAGGTCAAACAGACCTGGTCTAACTTGTTCAAGTAATTAAATAATTTGAATATGCAGGTGCTTCCGAAGAAAACGGAATGTCAATTAGAGGAATGTCGGAGCAGCCTGGCACGAGAGGAGAAGGCTGCTGAACCATGCGATTGTTAAACAGGGAGTTTGTTTGATTTCTGTACATAAATAAACTATATTTCTAAAACCCTAAAAATTGAAAAATTTAAAAACCAAAAAAATATATATATGTTTTTATTTTCTCAAAAAATTGAAAAATCAAAAATATGTTTGTTTTTAAATTTTTTCAAAAATTCAAAAAAAAAAATCAAAAATATGTTACTTGAATACGCCGAAACTCTCACGGCTGAACAAACATGATTAATTTCACAAGATTTAAAAACGATTTTCAAACTGTAAAATATCAATGTGTTGTAAATAATGGGGGTATATTTTCTGCAAAACTGAGCATGTGAAGCAGAAAATTGATGGCGAGACAAAGCTATCTACATCGGTTTGTCAAATTTTCATTAAATGTTTTGAATTTTAGGGGGAGTAAGAATATGTCAGAAAATCCAAAAACATTTAAAAATTTGAAAAAGTCAAAAACATGATAAAATTAAAAAAAATGAGTTTTGTGAAAAAAGAGGAAATAATAGTACATCAGTAGACAATCACAGTACGCTAAAGAAATGGAAAGTTAAAAATGTGATAAACGGTCTCACTAATGATATGCCAGTAGGTTTTTACACGCTTAGTAGATAGTTTTCGAGACATAAACCTAAATATCAATACTTGCTTATCTTGTGGGGAACATCTCTCGGATATATGGGTAACCCCCGAAATCTTGTTTGAGAGATTGCCTGATTCTGAGATACTAGGTCTTTATACTGTTTGATATCTGGGGTATTATACCTGGTCTTCTGATATTGTGGAAGCAATGGCCTAGACCTCGTATAATACTTTACGTGCTTTAAAAGCTTACCCTCAACATAAAAATTGAAAAATATCGAAAGATATGAATCAATTGCAGTTGAAGAAACGATTCCCTAAAGAGAACACACCTAAAGTCGAGCCTTCATCTCTTTGACTGAACGGAAGTTCATACCTGAGCTCTCATGGTCTCGCACTAACCCAGAATACAGATATCAAATTGGTATACTCACCTGTAAGACTGAATCTAGGGAATTTTGATACGGGAGTATATTCTGAGGTGGGACACGCGAATAAGTTTAAGTTGTTAAAACACTAATCCGTATCTCGAATCAATTGAACTTTGTGTGAAAATTTAAGTGGATCAGTATACTGACAATCTAAGTGAATCATTTAGAACTTAAAATGTTTAAAGCTCAACGGTGCTAGTGATTTGTCATAAACTGATATGATCCTCTGACGCAAACTCAAACAAAAATATTGTCTGTAAATATTTCTTTGCTGCTTTATGTTTCAGAAAAATACAAAAAGATTTTGATTTCACTTTATTTTCGACAACCGATGTCTGAAAGCTGAGTTTCAAAATATAAGTATGCTGATCGTGTTTCTGAAAATAAACAAGTTCATTAATTTGAAACTTGTAGTTTTAAAAATCTAAAAATCAAAAACAGTTTGTGATATCTCCAAGGTCATTAAATTGGACTTGGATGATTAACTATGAGGGATTTGGATGCTTAAATTGTTAAAACAGTTGAAAAGAGCTAAGTTTCAATGTTGGATACTTAATTCTGCCAAATCTTTGAAGATTGTTGATAGGGGGAGAAAATCAAGTAATCATGGATCTATTCATATTATTATATTTAGAGCCAGGTTCTTGATTTAAAAGTTTTAAGAGCCAGGTCACGATTCCTGGACAATCAAAATAGCTTTCACTATCGCATATTTGAAATGTTTTAGCTTATGCTGAGAGAGCCAGGTTTTTCAATCCTGGATGCTCAAAATGTTTTTACTTATAAATGTTTGAGAATTTGCAGATGTTGAAGCAGATTACGATCCCGATAGCCAAGTCTAAGGGGGAGTCTGAAGACGAGCTCGACGCAAGGGGGAGCTTGTATCCAAAAAGCCAGGTGTCGATCCCAAAAGCACGGAAGCTTTTCGAAAGAGGGAGCCTGAAGAGAGAGTTTGCCGAAAGGGGGAGCAGCTGAAACTGAAGACAGATCCATGGGGATTCTGTTCAAGCAAGAGGGAGTCTGTGAGTGCTGATAATATCAAGCCTTCAAGAAGACTTAGAGAGAGAGAAAGACAAGATGCTACGAGATTGACCGCGGCAATATCCAAGGGGGAGTCTGTTAGTGCATTTATGTCTATCGGCTCCGTCAATCCAGTTCGTAGCAGAAACTGAAGAAAACTAGAGCTTCTATTGTAATATCTAGTTAGTAAAGGCATGGTGGCATAATTGTAAATAAGGAAACACTCCTTATTGCCTTGGCCTATAAATAGAACACTTAGGTGTTAAGTTTAGAACTTTTTCCACATTTGAGACTTGGAGCTTTGAAGGATAGAGAGAGAGTCTAGAGAGAGAAAGTGGCAAGGTGATTCACGTTTCTTGTACGATTTCAGATCTATCAATAGAATCACGTTTATAGTACGGTTCTTGTGTTCGGTCCACGCACGTGTACGGATTCCGCACGTCACACGTGTCGATACGCAATCGTTACGGAGTCGAAAACCGGTCCTACATGGTTTCTATTCAATGTTTGAAGTTACAGAACCAGGAAACCAATTGGACAGAGTTTCCCCTCTGGGAACCAAAACTTGTCCAAATGAGAAGACCGCATCCTTATTTATAGGCACAACCCATCCGCGAATACATGTAAGGACGGATAGACATTAAATGCGGATGCACCATAGGGATGGATGGGACCTCTCTCGGACGGATGTGATGTCCCATTTGTGCGAATTGGCCATCCGCACGAATGTGACATTTACATTACAAAACTGTGTCCATTTTCACACTAATCTATACAATATTCAACACACGCTCTATCTAGCCTATTCACAGAGTGGCGGACATACAAAATATGCATCAACAGATTCCCCATTGGCCGTCACTGTCGAATCTTGAACTTTGAAAATAAGGGCCGTGTTTTGAATATTCTACAACTTCAATCAGGCATCTTGAATTCTTCAATAGATTCCCCCTTGATTGATGATCCGGGCTGCATTATCTACATTTTGCACAAATTCCCCCGAAATGAATCTTTAGGTCTTTGTTTGCACGATTCCCGACCTTCTCTAATTGGCTGAACTGCAATCTTCATGAATAATCATCATCTTGAAATTAATCTGTCACACCCGCTCATAGCGGAAGCGCGAGGTGTATTCTGATCGGTTCTCATTGCATAACAATATAAGTGAACATACTAAATGAATAAAAACAAGCTCCAATTCCATTGTCATAATCGTTTCCAAAAGAACGCAACATAAGTTAAATGCATTGGTTACAAACCATCAAATGAAAATAAGTTGTCATTGTTTTATACATCAAAACATAAGTCTTAAAATGTAAAGGCTTTGACCACTATATCACCGCAAAGAGGTGGTATATAACGGGCAAACCCTTCAAATGGTGGCATGGAGTCTTGATACTTGCTTTCCTTAACTAAAATGTCTGCATGGTCCACTAATTTTCTGAAATACATGTTAAGTTTGAAAACATCAACAAAAGTTGGCGAGTTCATGCAGTTTAGTTGTATGAGATGTATCTGTAAAATGTGAGTTGTATAAAATGTATCTGTAAAATGTGAGTTGTATAAAATGTATCCATAAAATGTGAGTTGTATAAACTGTATCCATAAAATGTGAGTATAAAAAGTATCTGTATGTAATGATGTAGTATGTAAAGCGTCAATGAAATCGTTGATCATTAATGTTTCGCGAGGACATTAATATGTGTGACGAAATAGGAAGCAATCCAACCCTAGAAGATTTTAATTGTATCGACACCATGTCGTAGGGCAACAAAAGCACTCCTAAGCAAACGAATGGCCATGAGTGGGGCTCGCCAAAACCCATTAGATCTAACCCTTTTGTTCCTTGGTCCAAACTTGGATTAATGGTGCTTTAGTTATGGCCCTAATTTCTCACATGATCTAAGGTGTTTCATTCCTTGACTTATCATACTATTGTACATGTATTTTCCCCGATAGTTGTAAAGCTTGAAAAGTATTTAAGATGAAAAGGGGACATGAACTCACAGTATTGCGTCCATGAATGGTACGTGTTCGTGATCTTACGCGTGGTCGTCCTGAACAATGTTGCGACCTACAAATGTTCTTATATTTGTTAGACACTTCGGTCTTGTAATGACTTGAGTACAAGTATTTTATCTTGAATATGTGTTAAGACTTGTATGTCTTTGTTATCCATTGAACTGTGTCTTAGATGTATTAATTGATAACTGTTTAGTGTATATATTTTGCCAAATATATATTCTTGTATCCCGTGAGTTGTATCATCGGATCTTGTCTGAATAAATTGTATTTTCTTCAATTATATGACATTGGGCTTAGCCCAAGAATTCATGTTATTGGGCCCAAATAGTGTTGGGCCTAAATAGTATTGGGCCTCAATAGTGTTGGGCCTACATAGTGTTGGGCCTCAATAGTGTTGGGCCTAAATAGTGTTGGGCCTCAATAGTGTTGGGCCTAAATAGTGTTAGGCCCAAATGTTATTGGGCTTAATGTTATTGGGCCTTGGCCCATATGTTTGGTTTTGGACTTAGCCCATGAGTCTTGATATTGGGCTTAGCCCATGAGTCTTGATATTGGGCTTAGCCCATGTATTTATGTTAAGCCTAATTAGGAAGATAAGCCCATTTATATAATATAAGCCCATTTGTTTAAAATAAGCCCATTTGTATAAAACAAGCCCATTTGTAAAGATATAAGCCCATTTAGTAAAAATAAGTCCATTTTGTGAATATAAGCCCATTTAGTAAAATCTTGTAATTTATATAAAAATCACCAAGTTTTAGTTAATATAATAGTTTTTATAAGTTTCAAAACATCCGCATATTGTTTTTGGTGATTTATATGTATTCGCGTCGAATGATCACCTAAGCGTCGTAGTAACTGCTCGGAATGGCGATATGTTCATAGATTCGCCCGTCGTCCGTTTTGACCATAAGTTGTGTCCGAAAGCTCGGAATGTCCATAAGTTGTTTTCAAGTGTGTCTATATGTATTCTTGTAAGTCTTTAGTTGTAAGTATGCCTTGTATTTATTTGTGTCATTGTTATCAAGTTTTCAACTTTCATATATAACTAATAAAATTAATAAACACATAGCACAAACTTATTATGTTTACAAAATATATATATTTTACCAAAATATATATTTATACACATTTTTGCTTTTAGAAATACCAACTTTCTAATCTTGTATACTTGTAAAGACTTTGTTAAAATGATAATTTTTCTAACACTTAATTTCCAAGAAAAATTGCCATGGTTTCTTTGTAATATGAACTTTGCCATGTTGATCAAAACATATCATTTTCTTTTCAAAATCACCAATCAATTTACTCATAACATTCTTAAAGAATAACACATGAGATTTATAACATAACCTCACTAAGATGATCTCAAAATCATGTAGAATTTTTGGTATGATCATAACATATGTTAACTACTTCAAATCCATACTTTACTTCTAGTTTTAACAAGCTTTTTATAAAAACCCATCTTGTATGTTTTTTTTTATAACTTTGTAAAAGTATTATTTTTTTTAAAACCTTACATACTTTAACAAAATCAAAGATTATGATCATCCATCTAAACATATATGTTTAACAAAAACCCTTTTAACATAAACATGTATACTTGTTAAATCATGTATTTAAACATCATCTAACAATTTATTCATATGCTAATCATCATGACATGATCAAATATGCAAGTAATAAGTCTCAAATCACCACATAAACAAACATATATATCATGATTATTATTTTTGCTTCTTTGTATTTTCATATTATTATGTATTATTCTTTTAGTTATATCATGTTCTTTAATCATCATATACATAAATAAGTATGAAAAATAGATTTAGAAGCTCACTTCTAGCAATTGTGGCTAGGGATGATCTCGATGATAATAAAGAAACAAAGAAGATGATGATCTTGATGGTAGAAAGCTCTTGAATGGATGAAAATGCTTCCTTCAAATTGGAGATGTCTTAGATCTTCATAACTTCCATGAAAGTACACCTTGATCATTAAGAAAATGGCTAGAAAATAAAGATGAATGAAGGTGTTCATGGCTGAATTTTAGTGAAGGAATATGAGAGGTTAAGTGTATGAAAATGATGGTGTGAATATGTAGAAAATATCTAGTTAAGATAAGTCTTTCATGACTTTAATCATCCATTCTTTTAACACTTGCATAATTAAATAAATATCTATATATTTTTGCATGTGAAATATGGGTGTGGGACCCATTAAAAAAATTCACAACATGTGGGGGGGGGGGTAAAGTGTAACATTTTTATAAAAATGTCTTAAACATGTAGATATTTTGGTAATTAGGCTAAGTATGGTGATTAGGGGTAATCTTTTACCATTAGGAGGTAATTAGTGATTCGGAATGTTAATTATTATTAACAAATTCACTAAACTAGTAGAAATTATATTTTGATATCTTAAACGACTTCCGTTTGGTCGTCGGTTCTATAAAAGCACTTTTAATTCCTACCGACGAAGTTTTTCCGTAAGTTGTAAATCCGCAACCAAGAGATGTATAAAGGGATTTGGAATCTCAAAATAAGCTTAACTAGTTCACCAAAGCTTTCATTTGGTTGTTTTCGATGTCGGAAATGTCGTTTATTAGCTTGTCGGTGCAGAAACGGACAAGTTGTGGGGGTTGCAACGCAGCATCGAAAGCTTATGTTTCGGACACCCCATTAATATCCTCATATTGTTTCCATATGTATGTCATCATTTGTCATATTTCCGGAGTCCCGGAAATGCTAAATTATTATTTTGGACGAGTTAAAATTGTCTTATTTTTAGTGAAACGGACGATTTAACGATTAGGGCGTTGTACCGGAAAGTCTTGTATCATTGTAAGATATGTTTTCGTATTAGTGTTTTCTTATATAAACGGACTCAGTTATGTTAGCCGTGTGTCGTTTTTCCTTGTTTCGTTCTGTTTTCACGGTTTTGCTGGCATGAATAGTGTAACCGTGAATAGTGCACGCATCACATTTTACCAACACTTTTAGGACATTGTTTAATTGGTTTCGCAATACGACGAAAACCAACATATGTTATATCATTGTTTTCTTGTCCTAACACTGTCGTCTAATGTACGACACAGTTACGTAATTAAATTACGCTAATTGCATGATATTATATACTAAGAATAGTGATTAGACTGTACGAAATTTCCGGTTATTTGCCATTTGTCACATAATCAATGTAATATCTCTGTTTCGACTTTAACCACATCCGCGTTCGGTTTTTTATTTAACATTTCAGCTTCATCGCGCATTCCGCCTGCTCAATCATCTTATCTTCAAAAACCCAACCGACAATTGATAGAAACTTTGAACACTACACCGATAAACCTCAAGTTTATGAATAGCCACGAAATGAAAATCTGAAATCCCGTTTTTCGTGATCAACTTTATGCACCTTTCTGAATGATTAATCAGTATAAATGGTAATCTCCATAATCAGCAAACCTTCATCGGATAACAAATCATCTGATAACACATTTAGATCTCAGAAGCATTCATCCACGATCAGATTCACATTCTTTCTCTTCAGTCACGATAACAGATATATAGTCTTCTCTGCTAGTTCCAGCAGCAACTTAATCAACAAACATCATCATTCCCCGACGGTTAGTCTGAAAAACAATTCCTCTGCTCGAAGATTAACCATTCTAACACTTTAGACTATCACAAAGTTGTGATATCTTATAAGTATCCACAATACAGATGCACCTCCTGATGCTAATCTTGTTGACCAACTTTACGAAGACCCGGGACTCAAACCCTAAGACGTCACTCTGACCCTGATCTGTAGAATCTGAACTTCCTATGATCATGAATTCACGAATCCAAATCCTATGCATCCCTAGAAAACTTGAAGTCAGAACCACCCGAATGTTGTTGCATTGTCACGAGTTTCACAAATGCTGGAACTTCAATATGAAATTTTTATTCCCCCTCATTTTTGCAAATTCCGAAGTCTTATCACTAAATTCCCCCCCAAATTGAGCAATTCAGTCTTCTATGTTCTCTAAAAAACTTGACTATACCGAAAATATGACATTTTGGCCCCCAAACGTCAGTTTTTCATCATTGCGGATTTTACTTTAAGGCCCATTGATAGTCAGATAACCCAGAAGATAAACATTTTGCACCGGCATCATGACTATCTCACTAATTTCCATAATATGTGATCGCATCATCATATATGTTCTCTAAAGCGCCAGACGGTGTCCCCAAACAACCCATCTACCGAAAATATGACATTTTGGCCCCCCAAACGTCAGTTTTTCATCATTGCGGATTTTACTTTAAGACCCATTGATAGTCAGATAACCCGGAAGATAAACATTCTGCACCAATATCATGACTATCCCAATAATTTCCATAATCTGTGATCGCATCATCATATCTGTTCTCTGAAGCGCCAGACGGTGTCCCCGAACAACCCAGCTTGGTCATCAAAAACTCGAAAAAATTTCAATCACCAAATTTTTCTTGAGACTCATCTTGTCATTGCGATCAAAAAATGCCTTTTTTTAGGCATTTGCTCATTCGTGAGAATGGGGATAAGTCCTTTCGTGTGAATGGGCTGATTTTGGAACGAATGGACATTTTGGAGCGGATGGGAATAAATTACAATTTTAATCGCGAATGTGCCGATCCGTGCGAATCAGGAGTGCCGGTTCGTGCAAACCTGCACATCTGTTCGAAAGAAACTGATCTATTCTCAAGAACATTCCTAATCACATTTTTTTATCCAAAATCTTTATTTCTACGAATTTTATGATGAAACTTCACGGGATTGTGTGAAAATCAATCACGAACCTAATGATGTCTTCAATTTCAAATTCCATCCATGAATTGACCTTCAATTTGATGTTTATTTGATGTTTAATGTCAAAACCTCCTAAAAATCCAAAATTCATGAGCGTAGGTCATTCAATCAACTATTAGATCGATTGAATCGGTACCATAGCTCTGATACCAATTGAGATTCCAGATCCGGCAGGTTTGACGGAGTTTTGGCCCTGAGATAACCGGTTCGGTAGAATATTATTGATAAGAAAGGAGTAGAAGCACCGAACAGGTTAATTTAAACTGGTTTCTATTCAATGTTTGAAGTTACAGAACCACGAATACAATTGGATAGAGTTTCCCCTCTGGGAACCAAAACTTGTCCAAATGAGAAGACCTCATCCCTATTTATAGGCATAGCCCATCTGCGAATACATCTAAGGACGGATGGATATTAAATGCGGATGCACCATAGCGACGGATGGCACCTCTCTCTGATGTATGTGATGTCCCATTCGTGCGAATCGGCCGTCCGCACGAATATGACATTTACATTTCAAAACCGTGTCCATTTTCACACTAATCTATACAATATTCAACACACGCTCTATCTAGCCTATTCGCACAGTGGCGGACATACAAAATATGCATCAACAAATACTAATTAATCAATTACGTAAAACTTATTTATAATATAAAACTTCGGTTGTCAATCAAAATTGTTTCCTAAAATTAATTTTTCATTATAAATATCGCATCATTGTTGTTTTATTCGAAGTAACAGTAATTAGAAGTTATATTGTTCAATAATTTTTTGAGAAGGTATACTTTAATATTTCTTATCTTGATCCGTATAATTCTATCATTGTCATGCGTTGAAATTAATTTTACGCAGATGCTAATTGGCGATTTTCTCACTAATACACCTTTCAGAAACATTGGTGATGTTTGGGAAATTATGGAGGTAAAGTAATTTTTTTTGTTTCTACTCAACTATTTAGTATAATTTTTTTCTTGTGTCAATTTAATTGTTTTACAGCCTCAATCGGTTATTATAGTTGGTTTTGTGAAGGCTATATATAAAGATTTTGGTTGGCACTATATGGAATGTCCTACATGTTTGGATACTGATTTTCTTGTATGTACTGGTATCGAAGAACATTTGTTCTATATGTAGCGGAATCAAGATTGTCATGAGACACCGCCTGTAGATCCTGTTAAACGGTTTTCCAAATTTATTATTACCCTATTTCTATTCTTCTTTAATATATTAAACAATATAACTTTATTATGTTTACGATTATATTTAGTAAATTCATTTTAATATTTTTTTCTTTGTTTTTTACCTAATTTCACCAGATTTAAAATTAAAATTCAAGTTGAAGATGTTAGTGGTGATGTTTCAATAGTACTATTTCATCGTTTGGCTGACCAACTTATTGAGAAAATAATTCTCAAATCTGCAGAGCAATTGATTGAAGAAAACACAACCAAAGTATTGATTATTATTATTATTTAACTTAGTTATATATTTATTTGATTACAATTTTCTATGTTATATATCAAATTATACTTTCATTTTTTTTCTAGAAAGGTGATTATGTCGGATTTGCCAATGATTTAAACAACTTGATTGGAAAGACTTTCGCTTTTAAGATTGAGATAACAAGTGATAACTTGGCATCCTATGATGAAGTTTATGGTGTTACAAACATTACTGATGATGAGTCAATTATCACAGAGCAAAAATAGAAGATGAAGATTAATGAGATATTATCTTTACAATTAATGATTTCTTATATTGTGACAACCTGCAATTTCAGGTTAACACTTTAACCAAACCACAGTTAACTTAGACATACATTCATAGCACTAAATTTAACTAGGGTTAGTTAAATGAGTCTACTTTGCTAATTCGGGAAATTACCAGAACACACACAAGTTAATTCTCGAATGTTGGTGACTAACTCGAATAATAATTATAAACGGACGGTTTATACGAAACTTTTGTGTTGCATGACAAATACATGAATTATATGCTTTAATTGTAAATTACAAGATGTTGTGTGCTTTATGCGAAAATTATATAATTGAGGGTGTGTTATGGATATTAGGGAAGTTATAATAAAACACAAAACCCTAAACATCCCTCACAATCTCACTGTACGGCAGTTTCCACTAAATCATTTCTCTAATCATTTGGCCACACCAAGTCCACACACAATCATCAATCTTTGATCTTTCAGTTCTTCAAGAACAAACTCTAAATCAATCTAAGGTAGGTGTTTATATTATACGTCGCACCTTTGTTCTTTTGATTTCATGCAAAACCCTAGTTCTCCAAACAATTGTTATGTATTTAATTAATCACGCCTGATTGAATGTGCATTGGTTTATGAATGAATGTGCGTTGATTGTGAGATACTAGGGACGCTATTCATATGATAGAACTGCTAATCGGTTGTTTGATTCGTAAAATTTTTATCATAGTTGATTAGGGTTTGATTGTAGGAACTTTTACATTTAAAAGAAACTATGATTTGTGTTTATTCTGTGCGTATGTAACTGGTCCGACTTTGTGAAGCCACAAAGTCCGGATGACTGTGATGTATGATAATATCTGAGTTTGCTAGCTTAGTACATGTTTCAAATTGCTTACGAAGTTGTTTAGAAAGAAGAGGATTTGGGTTTTCTTATTTATAAGTTTTCCGAGTTACTAGTTTTGATGTATTCCGAATTTAATTAATGTATATATATATATATATGCATAAAGAGTCTGTGTTTAAGAAGCTTATGATGTGTTCGAATTTACATTGAAGTTCCGAGTTTTTGATAGAATAGGGGGTCTAAGTTTAAGGTATTAATGGAGTCCGAGTTTATATGAATGACATACACATGTCCGAGTTTCTTAAATGGAAACTAGGTTTTTCCGAATTACAAAGATGTCCGGATATAATATATATGTTTGGGATGGTCCGAGTTTCTTAAAGTGTTACGAGTTACATGAGGTTAAATGTTGGTTCAGGATTTAGTTTATTGTATTCCGAATCTACATAAAGAATTCATGCTCCGAGTTTAATTATAAAAATAAGGAAGGTCCGAGTTTGTGTGATGATGGTGCATACATGGTTCCGGGCTTCGTAATGGGCCCCGTTCGAGTTATTGATGAAGGACGTGTATTTATCCAAGTCTCACATAGTGCCCGAGTTCATCCATGTGTCTAAATTGTGTGTTCCGAAAAAATATAGGTAAAGAAATGTTGAGCCGAGTTAATATATGTTCCAAATTTAATATATATAAGTTCCGAGATTGATTATATGTTACAAAATTGTTTATACATTCTGAATTAATATATGCTCTGAGATTATGTGATGTCCATGTTTCTCAAAAACAAACTACATTTCGCCAACTAGAGAACTCACAGTATGTTACTGTATGCCAAACTTGTTACTCTGATTACATTAAACATTAAGTCGTTTGGACACTTAGGGTATTGCAAAGCCTACTCGTATATGTACTTACACTTAATGTACCTTAGGTCGCATGTAACGGACCTAACATTTATTTAACGTGTGTATAGGCACGTTAACACATACCGATCAAACTAAGGTGAGTTCATGTAACACCACATAAAAACGTGTCCAATTATGTAAAGACACGTGTCCTAAACTCTAAATGTGTGAAAGATTTAGTTTGAAGGACCAAAGTTGTCGAACAGTGAAACTATGAAACCACAGGGACTAAAAGTGTCAACATGCCAAACTTGTGCCTCTGAATGACCTTACATGATGAATATATTCTTAAACGAGTGATTGATTGGATATAAGAAGCCGTTTATAAGAATAATCGGAAGATTATTAAATTATAAGGGTTAAACGTGCCAACATGTCAATTATGACCTCTGAATGACCTTCTAATGAAACCGAGGCTTTGAAATATTCAAATATACTCTCAAGAATTAGTGGTACGAATTTCACGAGGTTCCGATATTGTTAAGTATGTTTTCAAAACTTTGGGCCAAAAGTGTCAACTTGACGAAACTTGCCTTCATAGTGATATTTAACGAACCCGAGACTAACGAAGTTTGTTTGAACATCCTTGGTCCTTAAGAAATTAACTACAAGGGTCTCTATGGCCAAAAATCATGTTAAAAAGGTTTAAACGAGCAGGGACTGAAACTGCCAGTTTTTAAACTTGTTTTCCCGGTTTAACAGGTCCACGCGGCCCGCGTAAGACACCCTTAAGTCTTACGCGGCCCGACTCAGCATGCCCAGATCAGAAAACTGTTGCCAGGTGCGGGTTTGGCTGTTCCACCACCTTAACCTAGTTTGTAACGACCTAGGGAGCTGTAAGTCGGTTTAATTCAGTAGCTAGGACACCTGGGGTGATCCCATGGCCTCCAATTACACCTGGAAGTGATCTAAATTCATGGAAATTGCTATATAAGGGAGCCTACCCTTGTGCTCATAAACACATTTGCAACCAATTTACTTGTGGGACTTGTTCTGGAGCTTCCATCAGTAAGAAGAGGATCATCAAGTGTAGAAAAGTTTGCTAGGACCTTAAGTAAGCCTCTAATTACTTGTTTAATTGTTTTAATTAACTTAATTACTCTTAAGTAAAACTTATCGTAAATTTAGTTTGACTTTCGTTTTAATTACGTGTGGCTTAACCACTGATCAAATTAAAAGTGGTTATAAGACCACATTAGTGTAGGTGATTAACCCTTCAAAGGGCACCTCCTAATTATCTCGTTTGACTGGTCAATTGTCGGGTCAAAGTAGTTTGACAAAAAGTCAAACTAGACAGAAATTACAAAATGATTCTAATAAATAAAACAAAGGTTCTAAATTATATTTTAACATTCTAATGACTTGGTAATCAATATTAAAACATGTTTTATCAGTCCTAACCCGACAATTAATAGTCTAAGGTCAGTTTATAACTGAAAGTCACAAAAGCTTGACTTTTGCTTTGACTTTCAGTTCTGACCTGTTTAAGCTTAATTCTCCCATGTTTTAAGCTTCCATTAGGACCACATTACTTAGTAGTATAACCCCCTGGAGTTATATTACATGGTGACTAGTGGTTTGAATTATAAGCACTTGGTCGTAATTATGCTTAATAATGCCATAAACGCCCTTTTTACATACAACTGAGATTTTTAACAATGTGATTGGACTAAAACCTTTGCTACTGATATTTAGACATGTCCCGAAAGTTTGACTTCACTTTGTGGTCCAGAATAGGAGTTATGCTTAATAGCGTAATTAAGGAGCTTTTTATTATTTAAATGGCGTAATTAGTATGATGCCTATCTAAACCCGATTTTTTGACACCAAACTTCATACCTACTGATGTAAAATTATATTTTGGGATTTTTAAAGATTTTTAATTATTTTTAGGCTAAGCATAACATAGGATTATAGCTTGATTTCGGTAAATGTCGGTTTTACCCTTTTGAAGCATAAAATGGGTTTTACATAACTTTTTAGTGCCAAATCTTTTGCTACTGATTTTATAAAATAAATAAAGTATTTTGAACTTTATAAACTGATCAAAAACTCAGATTTACTATTTAAACCCGAACACCCTTTTAAACCGACTTTTAAGCGTTTTTAGTACATAGTATGAGTTAAAACTATATTTGACATATAAAACTTATTACCCACTGATGTTTTAAGTTAATTTATATAATTAAACTGTAAGTCAAAGTTTTTAAACTCAGAAGTCTATTTTGACCTTTAAAGCCTATGTAAAATTACCAAAATGCCCCTACGGGACATAGTTTGGCTATATAAGATAAATTTCACATATATATAAAGTATCTTACTGTTATAACTTATAAAAATACATATTTTTACTGGTCTAATCAGACCTGAAACTCAGTTGCACAATTCTACTCTTTTATGGGCATTAAAAATTACCAAAATGCCCTTATGGGACTTATTTTGGTTCAATTTACTTTTTGGGAATATATGTTAACATCTTACTGATGTATTAACATATTTTGAGCATAATAATGATTAAGACCTGTATATAATTTATTTGGTTACCCGTACGCGTTTACGCGTTCGGATCAGCTTATGTGAATAGTTTACATAAAATAGTCGAAACGGGTCAAACCTTTTCATTAAATCCTCAATTTCCAGAATGTGATTAGTATTCCCATAGTATACAAGTATCCAAGCTTGTCGGGTCTAAGTCACATTCTATTCCGTTCTCCGCTTAATCGAGCGTCTAGAACCGTAAGGTTTCCTTCTAGTTAGCCGGTCTAAGTCTTTGACTAAATTAAAGACCCGTTAGCATCCTAATAGGTTAATAAACCTTCTATACAGATTAAATAGCTTCCGGTAGAAGGTGCCTTCAAAAGCCTTAAGATTTTACTGATAGCATCAGGTAAATACTTTTAACTTATTTTCCCTATACGGGCTTGGGATATGGTATTATAATAATACCACTTGGTCGGGTATGAAATCATTTAATCGGATTGTGATTAATAAATTGCATAACCCGTTTTAATCTGTCTTGTTTGATAACATAAGCATTGGGGGTTAACGACCGTGTCCTGGATATCCTCGGCTCATTTTATTTGAAAATGGCCACGACCTATGCACGGGGTGTAGGCATACACCTGGCATATGCAAATGCTAAATATAAACCCACATGTTGGGGATAACTCCTTTGTGGGTTCTATAAGTGGTGAGTCGGTTAATCACGACCGGCTTCCAACCGGCCCCAATTGTATGACAAACATATAAATCTGTATACAAGATTATATTTAAATAATTGTCCCAAGTTATAAAAGATTTATGCCATGTGCACCTAAATCAATTTTCTTAAATATTTTCAAAAGAGTCAGTTAATTGTATTTACCAGTGTAAACTGACGTATTTTCTTAAAGACTGATTTGACAGGTACCTCTCGAAATAGGCTGGAGCTATAGGGTGTCTTTAGAGGATCTTGCAAATCCATAAGATGCCTGCAGTCTGTTATTTTGTTTCTTTGTATTTGTTTATGATCCGCCTGTGGATATTATTACATTCCAGTCTGTACATTCATAAGCTCGAACACTTAGACAATATGATTTGTAATAGTTTATTCATCAAGCCTTCCGTTGTGCTATTATATTGTGTGTATTGACTATGATGATATCAACTACGTCACGATACTCCCCGCCAGGCCCACCGGTAATATGTGGAAATATCGGGGTGTGACAGGTTGGTATCATAGCCAACATTGAGTGAATTAAACACTAACCTTTTGTGTTTAATCTCAATGACACAATAAGCACATTCTTTAGACTCTCGAGTCTAGGCAAATGACCTAGGATTTTACTTTTAACTTTCCCTTAATTGCTTCTTTATAGTGATATTGTTTTGTCAGGTTATCACGTGGAAGAATGCCATCTAGAGTAAGAGGACGAGGCAAAGGACCCATGCGTGGAGGACCGTCTAGCAGCACGGGACCCTCCCATAGGCGTACACCATCCGACTTGCTTTCCGGCTCCGACTCTAAGGATAATTGGAGCCATAGATATGAACCAGCGAGACATTCTGTCTCGCTGGGATCCTCACCTTCTGACCCTCCTCATTACTTTGAGTTGCCCATTCCTATCGAACCCCATCATTCCCCTCTTTCGCAGGGAACTCATCAATCACACCAATCTCACCACTCATTTCAATCTCATCCTTTTCATCATTCAGATTCCACTTACTCACCTGCACAATTTAATCCAAACGCTTATGTTAATGACTTTTTGGGCTACAACCCTTTGGGACCTGAGGATCACTTTTCTCAGGAAATGGAGATGGATGACGAACCGGACCCGGATTTGCAAACAGGAACACCAGGCCACCCAATAAGTATCTCAAGCGGTTCCCCATTTCAGGGATCACCGTACCATGGGCCCGATTCATTTCAAGAGAGGATAGCTCAGTATGACTCGTTCTTTACCCCGTCATATATTAACTCTCCCTTGGTTGAACCCCAGCTCCAAGCCGTCACCCCACCACCGTTACCAGTTGAGGAACCACCTCAACAGCCTCCCGAGCCTCCAAGGCGAAGGAGGAATGCTAGAATGTTCGTACGTGGGGGACCACAGTTTGCATCTCCTCGTGGCTCCAGTTCGTATCCTCCTATCCCAGAAGACCCTCAGTTGGGTGAATCATCACACATGGTGCCGGAAGTTAACCTTCCGCCAGTTTCACACGCACCTCTTCAGCCACCGTTGGGTTTCGACAACCCAATCCCGACATACCCGGGATCATCTGGGTATAATCCGTTTGGATACCCATCCGACTATGGGGCTCAGGATCCGTACCTTACAGCTGCACAATACCATCATCTTTACCCTTCTTCTTACCCTCCAGTTTATCCCACTGGATACCCAGCGCAGGATTCACAATATCCGCCATACCAACAACCTCCTCCGTATCAGCAACATCAAACTCAAGAGATCCTAGAGAGGTTAAACAGGGTTGAACATGTGGCTCATGAAAACAAGAAGAAGCACAATGGTTTTGTCAAGGGTCTTATGAACCTCCTCAAGGGCAAGAAGAAATAGGATGATGTAGGGTTGTTTTGTTTGTCATGTAATAAAGTCCCTGCGAGGACGTTTATTTTATTTTCATGTACCAAGTCCCTGCGTGGACTTATTTCAGTTTCAGTAGCCCCTGTGTGGGCAATGTTTTCAGTAGCCCCTGCGAGGGCAGTTTGTCACACCCTGGCTTTGCGGAAGCGTGGTTAATTTGGTGTGACTTCTTAATACCATAGCTTAACCATAACAAAGCTATATGAAATAAAACCATGCAAGATCATCCATTTAATTAAGTTTTGAAAACCAAATACAACAACATTGTCTTAACAATCACAAACATCAACATGACATAAACACAGTTTAAGGATTGTGACTTGTCCAGGAAAGAGTCACATTCCCCAAACCCGGATGACCTCGTAACTAGTGCAGCGGGAAAACGTGTCATACCGCGCCAGATCCTTTAATTCCCTGAAATACATGTAAGTTGAAAAATCAACAATAATGTTGAGTGAGTTCATGTGTTTAGTATGTGCGCGCGAATAAACCTTTGTAATCATTGCAAGTATGAATCTTTTGTAAACTCTGGTATGAAAGCAAATAAGGAAACATATCAGTTATTGTGCATCCACATGGTCCAACCTGCGGGCGCATGGGAGGGGATAGGACAAGGTCACCACATGGTCCAACCTGCGGGCGCATGGGTGGTGTTACGACAAGGTCATCACATGGTCCAACCTGCGGGCGCATGGGTGGTGTTAAGACGGGGTCACCACATGGTCCAACCTGCGGGCGCATGGGTGGTGTTAAGACAAGGTCACCACATGGTCCAACCTGCGGGCGCATGGGTGGTGTTTGTTATGCTCAAATAGGCCTATCACTCGTATCCCTCGATCGTACTACGAGGACTAATGTTCTTAAGGTTTCACCTACCCAATCACATAACCTAACAGTTCCTTCCTTAGCTGACCATACCATGTAAGAAACATTCGTAATCATAGTAACATGTATTTCACCCCCGCAGTTAAAAACTGAAAACAATTAAGAGAAAAGGGGGACATGAACTCACAGTGAAGCGTCTCTACCAAGTATCTCCTGCTCACGCAGCTGTGTGATGACCTACACGTACTAATTCTATTAGACGGACGGCCGTGCCTAGCTTCATGGTTTATGTTTTTGGGAAATAGTTAGACAACTATTTCGTGTTTACATTTTGTAAATACTTGGTACTTATTTTCCTTCCCAAGGATGGGGGATTCAATACATGTGCGTTCAAATTATATCATTAAGTCTCACTTAATATATATATATATTTCAAATTCCAAAATAATTTTTCTCCAATAATACGTTGTTAAAATACGCGTTCATAAATATTTCCGTAAGTGCGTAAGTTACGTTTAACAATCGAGTGGTAATATAATCACCGGTGTAACTTATATATTTATGGTGAAAGCGTTCGTATTGTTTTGGAATCGTTAACGTTCGTAAATATTATTTTTACTCTAAAAATAATATCTATGTATTTTCACAAAATAATCATAAACAGTGTGTGAAAATATATATTTATCACGTTAAATTTTGTGAAAATCCCACCTCCGAATATTTAGTAAATAAAGTCATGGCGAAATTTATATTTCGAAAACATGCCAAAAGTAATTCTAACACTTGTAGTGTAAATAGTTCTAAGTGTTAGGTTTTTAGAAAAATTTCGCCAGAGTTTCCTCTGTAACTGGAGGTGGCCACGCTTTCAAGCATATCATTTTCTTTTACAAATCAACCAACAATTTTCTCAATCAACCAAAACAATGTTCAAATCACAAATTAGTCAAAATATGTATATAAATCTCATAAACTTCATGAACTTGTGATTTATCCAAAGTATGAAGTAAACCTCATTACTTTTAGTGGATCTTTATATGAAATAATCCGATTCTGTGAAAACCTCGTTTTTATGGAAGTTCCGTCTTTACAACTTCTCGTCAACTTTTACAAAAATAGTTATTTCGTCGAAACTTTGTGTTACACAAGTGTTTACACACTTGTGTGTTCTAAAAACCATTCTTGTTAGTGTAAGATCCATTTTTAGAAAGCATAATTTCTTTAACGCTTGGTCCTTTGAAAATACCACTTGCAGATACGTAGATCTGCTAGTTTTAAACACTATTGTACAAATTAAAACACTTTTACACAAGTTCATGATATGTGTGTGGTAGAGTTTCGCCCTTTAACCCTTGTTACTTCCAAAACAACCTTATGTCATGATCCAAGATCGTGACCAACCCGGGTTAAATGACGATCCGAGCTACCACAACATAGATCGGGCCCAAATAATCACACAATTCAAATACTACAATATTTACACAACTTATAAGCTTTTATCCACCATTTTTAGTGTTTTTAGTAGACTTTTAAGCTTCAACTTGTAGGATTTCGAGTTTTAACCGTTACAAATCGTATTAACCACTTTAGAATAGTTCAAGAAGGTGATTTAAGTAACATACCACTAGCTCGAGGCTAGGGAAGAATCTATGCGAAAAACGCGTGGATAAAAGCAAAGTAGAGAGGTCCTTCGCCTTCCGATTGCACCAAGCTTCCTAATATGCGACCCTTAACACTTGTATGTTCTTGAAATGGCTTGAACAAAATCGAAAACGATGGATGGAGGGTGGGTGGTGCTTGGCCGTAAGCTTATAGAGAGGGAGAGAGAGTTGTGGATTTTTGTTGTGGTGAGTATGATATGTTGAATTTAATCTTGAACTTATAGGCAAAATAATATGATCATTATCCAATGGTCACTATGTCACCAAGATATTAGACATAGGTGATTATAATAATCAATAAGTACAAAGGGGTGTTCCCCCCCCCCCTAGGGGACGAGTTCGGTTGGGGGGTGGGGTTACCCGGTTGGTTTCTAACTAAATGGTTAGACATTAGTTGTCAAGTGTGGAGGTTAACTCGGTTATTAATGTGTAATGCGTTATAGCGGGTGTTAGGGTATACGGAGACCCTAACTGGCTTAGAAAAAGAAAAACAATGTTATTAACAATATTTTCATGTTCCGGGTAAAGTCCGGTTGTTCGGTTGGATAGTAATCCGTTAAAGCGTTAACAAAGCTTTAAAGTGTCGTTATAACTCTTTTTAGTGACACAACTCATTTCTGACACTTTGGAAAGTGTCTAGTAATATTTTTCTCATGCTTTGGCACTTTATTAGTTAGCTAAAAGCTGAATTGTTATGTAAAGTGCTGAATTTTTGTACTTAGAGTACGTTTTAGGCACATCCAGTCATTGAAACTTATTCCTAGAGACGCAGTTCTACAACCCTTATATCCCTACACTCACCACTAGTGTAGCAAAATATTTCAGGCTCTTACAGGCCTTAGAGGCAGTGTCTGCCTGATGCTGGCTTATCAGCATGTTCAATAGGTTATCCGTTCATGTGCTACTGTGCTTTTGTGCATCATGTTTGTCACTAGGGTTCAACATGTAAATAATGTAGTGACGATAAGTAAAGTATGATGCACGTAAGTACATGTATCAGTAATCAAGTAGCAGTTTATTCACAAGTTCAAGTAAGCACAGTAATTAAGCAGTAATTAATCATTAATTAAGTTGTACGGATACCTGATTTAGTGAGGGTTGTCACATTCTCCCCCCGTTAAATAAATTTCGTCCCGAAATTTTAAGTTCTGCTACTAGATGCAGGATTCTTAGGAAGTAAGTGGGGGTACTTCTCTTTCATTCGGTTCTCACGTTCCCAGGTGTATTCAGGACCATGCCTGGCATTCCAACGAATTTTGACGAGCTTGACACTGCTCCGGCGGGTCTTGTTTATTTTCCAATCCGTGACCTCAACAGGTTCTTCTGTGAAGTGGAGCGTGTCGTCAACGTGAATCTCGTCGGTGGTAATGGCAATGTCAACTTGAGTTGGACTTTTCTTCAGGTTGGATACATGAAATGTATCGTGAACACCATTCAGTTCAGCAGGTAGGTCCAACTTGTATGCTACTAGTCCTATTCTTTCCAGAATTCTGAAGGGACCAATGTAGCGCGGATTTAACTTCCCACGCTTTCCGAAGCGTGCCACACCCTTCCAGGGTGAGACTTTTAATAACACCATCTCTCCAACTTGGAAATCCACATGTTTCCGGTTTGGATCCGCATAGGCCTTCTGTCTGTGGCGAGCTGCTTCGATGCGTTTAAGAATCTGCGCGATCTTGTCTGTCGTCTCTTGGACGATTTCGGGACCAGCAAGTTGCCTATCACCTGCGTCAGCCCAACATAAGGGTGATCGGCACTTGCGTCCGTAAAGGGCCTCAAATGGCGCGACACCAATACTGGTGTGGTAGCTGTTGTTGTATGAAAATTCGACCAAAGGCAAATGCTTATCCCAGCTACCGCCCAAATCCATAACACACGCTCTCAGCATGTCTTCCAAAGTCTGTATCGTTCGCTCGCTCTGGCCGTCAGTTTGTGGATGAAACGCAGTGCTCAGATTCAATTGTGAGCCAAAGGCTTCTTGGAAGGATTGACATATCCTTGACACAAACCTTCCGTCTCTATCAGAGATGATCGAGAGAGGTACTCCATGGCGCGCGACGATCTATCTCATGTATATTTCGGCCAATTTGCTTGTATTATCCTTCTCTCTGATAGGTAAGAAGTGTGCTGACTTCGTTAATCGATCCACTATCACCCAGATAGTGTCAAGGCCTCTCGGCGTTCTTGGCAGTTTTGTAATAAAATCCATGGAGATTTGTTCCCATTTCCACTTGGGAATCTCAGGTTGTTGTAGAAGTCCTGAAGGCTTCTGGTATTCGGCTTTAACCTTAGCGCACGTTAGAAAATTGCTTACATAAACAGCAACATCGCCTTTCATCCTAGGCCACCAATAATAATCTTTGAGATCCTGGTACATCTTATCCGCTCCAGGATGGATAGAGTACCGCGACTTGTGAGCTTCGTCGAAAATAACTTTCCTTAAATCACCAAACAGAGGAACCCAAATCCTTTTCTCGAAGCATAACGTCCCTTCCTCGTTTGGTACCAGTAGCTTCTCAATCCCACGAAGATATTCTTCTTCAAGGTTTCCTTCTTTGAGGGCTTCTTTCTGCGCGGCACGAATGCGCAAGGAAGGATCGGTTCGAATAATCATTTCCAAAGCCCTAACCCTTATGGGCTTGATTCTCTCTTTACGACTTAGGGCATCGGCGACCACGTTCGCCTTCCCTGGATGATACTTTATCTCGCAGTCGTAATCGTTCAGCAACTCCACCCATCGTCTTTGCCTCATATTCAGCTCTTTCTGGTTGAATATGTGCTGTAGGCTCTTGTGATCTGTAAAGATTGTACACTTTGTACCATAAAGGTAGTGTCTCCAGATCTTTAGTGCAAATACCACTGCGCCAAGTTCCAAATCATGTGTGGTATAGTTCTTTTCGTGCACTTTCAGTTGACGCGATGCGTAAGCAATAACCTTTTGGCGTTGCATCAACACACAACCTAATCCTTGACGCGAAGCGTCGCAGTATACCACAAAATCATTTGTACCTTCTGGTAGTGCTAAGATTGGCGCATTGCAGAGCTTATCCTTCAATATCTGGAACGCTTCTTCCTGTTTGATTCCCCAATCAAACTTTTTATCTTTCTGCATGAGGAGTGTCAAAGGTTGAGCGATTTTTGAAAAATCCCAAATGAACCTTCGTTAGTAGCCAGCCAAATCCAAGAATTGTCGAATCTCGGTTGGCGTCTTTGGCGTTTCTCAATTCTTAATCGCTTCGATCTTGGTTGGATCCACATGGATTCCATCTCCATTTACCACATGTCCAAGAAATTGGACCTCATGTAGCCAAAATTCGCACTTAGAGGGTTTGGCATACAGCTGTTCTTTTAGCAGCTCCAAAATAGCTCTTAGATGCGGCTCGTGCTCAGCCTTTGTTCTTGAATAAATCAAGATGTCGTCGATAAACACAATCACGAACTTGTCCAAGTGCGACTTGCAAACTCTATTCATCAAGTCCATAAAGACTGCAGGTGCGTTTGTCAAACCATACGTCATGACAAGGAACTCGTAGTGTCCATAACGAGTTCTGAAGGCTATCTTTGGGATACTCTCCCCTTGTATCCTTAACTGATGGTATCCAGATCGAAGGTCGATCTTTGAATAAAAGCTTGAACCTTGCAGTTGGTCGAATAGATCATCAATCCTTGGCAGAGGATATCTATTCTTGATCGTCAGCTTGTTCAGCTCCCGGTAGTCGATGTTTATTTGAAAATCATCATCCTTCTTTTTTACGGGTAAAAATGGGGTTACCCCAAAAGGGAATTTTTGGTCTGTTATCTTCCTTCTCTATCCATTGCTAACACTTCTATGTCAATCCTTGCATCTCCGAAAATGTAAGTCGTTACGATGCAACGACTACGGGTGCAGTGCCTGGAATTAGATCGACGCGGGATTCGACTAATCGTTGAGGAGACGATTCCGGCAAGTCTTCGAAGAAGACTTCGGGGTATCTTCCAATCACAGGGATATCTTCGAGTTTCGGTTCTTCGGCTTCTTTTTTTTCCACGACATGAGCCAAGAATGCAACACATCCTTTGTGTGAAAATCTTCGTGTCTTCTTTGCCTGATAACCCGTAGGAGCGTATCCTTCTCCACGAATCATGATCATTCCTCCGTTCGTCGTCGGGGCGTGGACGTCAATCTCTGCATGGTCATTCGACAACCAGTCCATCCCAATTATCACGTCGAAGCTTCCGTTAGGCTTATTCTATCGAGAACTGGGTATCTAGGTTACTTACTACTAAAACAACTGTATTTTCTGAAGCTAAAATTTGACAATACTGTCAAATAGAGCATAACATTAACTATTATGAGACGTACCGATATCCACGCTTGGATTCTATCCCCGCTATTGAGCTTTCATCCACTTGCCTGAGTGTTCTTAGGGCAATACTTCCTGAAATGCCCCACATCACCGCAATTAAAACATGCTTGGCCACAGCCTTGATCGTCACCATCCCTGCCCTGATAGTTGTTGTCGTCGTTATTTCCTCCGCGATTTCAGCTATCATCTTGACCTCTATTTCCATGTTTAGTGCCCTGCCGACACGTTTCCTTGACATGTCCCACCTTGCCACAGTTACCACATTTTCCATATCTACACCGCCCGTTATGGTGACGTCGACAGTTGTCGCACTTTGGTAGGATACCCGTGTACTCTTTTCTCTTTTTGAGCTTGTTGTTGTTACTCGACTGGGTACCCTGTTTGAAATTCGCCAACTTTCTCTCGTGGTCCCCGAATGACTCTACATGAGTCTCCTTCTTCTTCTTAGAGGTTGAAAATTTGTTCATCCTGATTGCCTCTTCCGTCAAAGCTATACTTAGATTGATGGCCTCAGTGATTGTCGCAGGCTTGGAGGAGGTTACCATACTTATGATTTGAGGAGCTAAACCCCAAATGAAGCGCTCGATTCGCTTGTATTCTGGGGTAACCATGTAAGGAACGATACGCGATAGAACTTGGAACTTCTCCACATACTCAACTATTTTTGGACCTTCCATCTTCAAGTTCCAGAACTCAGTTTCTACCTTCTGGCTTTCTGTTCTCGAACAGTACTTTTTATGCATTAGTTCTTTCAGCTCGTCCCATGATAAAGCATACGCAGCAGCCTCGCCCATTGTCTGAACCTGAAGTTTCCACCATGACAGAGCCCCATCTCGGAACAGCCCGGAAATGTACGTGACCTGATCTCTTGGGGCGCATTTGCTTGCACGCAAAACAGTGTCAGTCTTCTCAATCCAGCGTACGAAGGCTACGGCACCCCCAGTGCCGTCAAACTGTAGGGGCTGGCAGCCTAAGAACTGCTTGTAAGTGCAGCCGTTGGGTGGGTTATTTCCTGAGGTACCTCCGTTGCGCTCGGAGTGATGGGCCTCGTATTGTGCGATGACTGCAGCAATGATTCCCTGAAGTTCCGCCTCATTGGTGGGTATGCGTACACCCCGTTTTGGAGGCATTTTCTAAAAGATGTTTCACGTAGGTCAGGTCATCGCAAATAAAATGCACGTATGCATTCAACAATATCAACACATAACATCTCATGCTATCAATAAATCATCCACATAACATCTCATGTTATAAATAAATTAGCCTCTGCAATGGTCGGGGGCTTCGAGGTAGTAACCATACCCCTGATCTGGGGTGCAAGTGTCCAAATGAATCGTTCAATCCTTTTGAACTCCGGTTTGACTAAGTAGGGGGGCGACCCTAGATAAGTCGTGCGATCGCTGGACAAGTTCAGGAATTTCTGGTTCGTCCATTTTCAAATTCCTGAACTCGACCTCAAGCTTCTAAATTCCAGTCCTAAAACAACATTTCTTCTCAATCGTTTCCTTGAGCTCGTCCCAGCTTAGTGCATAAGCAGCGTCTGTGCCAAGGGTCTGAACCTGGAGGTTCCATTAAAAGAGTGTGCCATCTAGAAATGTCCCCGAGATATAGGTAACACTCTGTTGGGGCGAACAGTTACTCATTCTCAGAATGGAGTCGGTCCTTTCGGACCAACGAACGAATGCAACGGCGCCTCCTGTTCCATCAAAGTTCAAAGGCTTGCAGTTCAGGAACTGTTTATAGGTGCAGCCAGTTGGAGGGTTATTTCCAGTAATGTCATCGTTGTACTTAGAGCGGAGGGCTTCATGTCGTGCATTTATCTGTGAGATGCGTTCTTGCAGCTCGGCTTCTGTCCTTGGCAACGTACTGGTGTTTGTGTCACGTCTGGGTGACATTCCCTTTTGTCGAAGTGGTGTGAAGCGGGTTAGACAACGTTTCAATTGTCCATGAGGTGTATATAGCAACATAAGCCATCATGTAATCACCCAATTTCACACGCAAATATACTCACTGTATGAGTGGGGAAGTAAATTTCTGAGCCTTCACATAGGCTTGCCAATTTGGCTTGTTGCTCGTAATAGAATGAACTCGAGGCTACATTGCCTTGGTCATTCGTGTTTAAGTTATTTCCTGCTGCGTTGGTTATCATTAGCTTGACCCGCAGAGTCCACCAGGATTCCTGTGCACTACAAATCGTTATTACGTGGGCCCCCGTAATAATAAATTGTCTTGCACAGTTACCCCAAATTTTCTCTCGTCTAAGCAGATGATCAATCAAGGAGCAACAGTAGGTGCATTGGCATGAACAGGGTCATGCTCCAATGCGGGGTCAGGAGTAGCGCCTGGCTCAGGGGCCACGGCCGGCTCCGGATCAAAAACTCCATCTCCAGATCAGCTGGATCAACAAACACAGGGGGTTACAGGATCCTCCAAGGGCTGGTCTAAGTGTATGAACTCAAGGTCATGGTCTGGATCAAAACCAGGTGGAAAAGCAGGATCAACCTCAATATCGTGATCAAACTCAAAGCTGTGGGCGGGATCCGGTGCAGCTGATGATGCCATAACAGGGCCGGCGTCGTGTGAGTGGTGCTGCATTCCCTGTATGTGCGAAGATGCGGATGTCAGAAACTCAAATGAGTCTGGGATAGGGGAATGGACATGAGTTTCCCCTACAGGAGCGTCCGCATGCAGTAGTCTAATACCAGCAGTATTAGGGCCCTGCCCTCGAATGGGTCCTCCTCCAGTAGATCGTTATCGTCGTCAGAGGCCACGTCGGGAGGGGGGGCATATCAACAACAGGATAAGCGGCAAGGGGGCAAATTCCCAACAAGATGGCCATCAGTAGGCTCTGCTACGACTTCAGGCAGCGCAAAAGGGCTGAAAGTTGTCATTGTCTGTGCCGGTAGTATCGGAAATGTACACCTCGTGCTTCGATGAAACTATGTCGTCTGATACTATGGCCATGGGATTCGTAGTGTCCATCTTTCTAGTACATGATGAAAGCATGACGTTTGTAACACAAACACATATACGTATAATAATCAATCATATATTCAGATAATCACATAAGTTACCAAGTAAGCATTCAAATCATTCTCCTAGTCCCACTGGCCAAATTCCTCCCAGTCTCTAAGACTGCTCTATCCTCCACCTCGACCTCTTAGATCGAGCCTCGGTCCCCTTGACCGAGCCTCAGCCTTCATGACTGAGCCTACTCTTCCTAGCCTCACTAGCCAACTACCTCGGTCACCTAGACCGAGCCTCGATCCTCCAGACCGAGCCTCAGCCCTCCAGGCTGAGCCTATAATAAATCAACGTGCTCAACATTTGTTTGTAAAAAGTTTTGGATCTGGACTTAAGTGGTATGCAGTAAAATGTTTTCGTGAGAGCCCTAGTGATCATAGTCTAGACTCGAGAAAGAATCCTAGTTCGCTATGATCAGAGCTCTGATACCAAGATGTCACACCCTGGCTTTGCGGAAGCGTGGTTAATTTGGTGTGACTTCTTAATACCATAGCTTAACCATAACAAAGCTATATGAAATAAAACCATGCAAGATCATCCATTTAATTAAGTTTTGAAAACCAAATACAACAACATTGTCTTAACAATCACAAACATCAACATGACATAAACACAGTTTAAGGATTGTGACTTGTCCAGGAAAGAGTCACATTCCCCAAACCCGGATGACCTCGTAACTAGTGCAGCGGGAAAACGTGTCATACCGCGCCAGATCCTTTAATTCCCTGAAATACATGTAAGTTGAAAAATCAACAATAATGTTGAGCGAGTTCATGTGTTTAGTATGTGCGCGCGAATAAACCTTTGTAATCATTGCAAGTATGAATCTTTTGTAAACTCTGGTATGAAAGCAAATAAGGAAACATATCAGTTATTGTGCATCCACATGGTCCAACCTGCGGGCGCATGGGAGGGGATAGGACAAGGTCACCACATGGTCCAACCTGCGGGCGCATGGGTGGTGTTACGACAAGGTCATCACATGGTCCAACCTGCGGGCGCATGGGTGGTGTTAAGACGGGGTCACCACATGGTCCAACCTGCGGGCGCATGGGTGGTGTTAAGACAAGGTCACCACATGGTCCAACCTGCGGGCGCATGGGTGGTGTTTGTTATGCTCAAATAGGCCTATCACTCGTATCCCTCGATCGTACTACGAGGACTAATGTTCTTAAGGTTTCACCTACCCAATCACATAACCTAACAGTTCCTTCCTTAGCTGACCATACCATGTAAGAAACATTCGTAATCATAGTAACATGTATTTCACCCCCGCAGTTAAAAACTGAAAACAGTTAAGAGAAAAGGGGGACATGAACTCACAGTGAAGCGTCTCTACCAAGTATCTCCTGCTCACGCAGCTGTGTGACGACCTACACGTACTAATTCTATTAGACGGACGGCCGTGCCTAGCTTCATGGTTTATGTTTTTGGGAAATAGTTAGACAACTATTTCGTGTTTACATTTTGTAAATACTTGGTACTTATTTTCCTTCCCAAGGATGGGGGATTCAATACATGTGCGTTCAAATTATATCATTAAGTCTCACTTAATATATATATATATTTCAAATTCCAAAATAATTTTTCTCCAATAATACGTTGTTAAAATACGCGTTCATAAATATTTCCGTAAGTGCGTAAGTTACGTTTAACAATCGAGTGGTAATATAATCACCGGTGTAACTTATATATTTATGGTGAAAGCGTTCGTATTGTTTTGGAATCGTTAACGTTCGTAAATATTATTTTTACTCTAAAAATAATATCTATGTATTTTCACAAAATAATCATAAACAGTGTGTGAAAATATATATTTATCACGTTAAATTTTGTGAAAATCCCACCTCCGAATATTTAGTAAATAAAGTCATGGCGAAATTTATATTTCGAAAACATGCCAAAAGTAATTCTAACACTTGTAGTGTAAATAGTTCTAAGTGTTAGGTTTTTAGAAAAATTTCGCCAGAGTTTCCTCTGTAACTGGAGGTGGCCACGCTTTCAAGCGTATCATTTTCTTTTACAAATCAACCAACAATTTTCTCAATCAACCAAAACAATGTTCAAATCACAAATTAGTCAAAATATGTATATAAATCGCATAAACTTCATGAACTTGTGATTTATCCAAAGTATGAAGTAAACCTCATTACTTTTAGTGGATCTTTATATGAAATAATCCGATTCTGTGAAAACCTCGTTTTTATGGAAGTTCCGTCTTTACAACTTCTCATCAACTTTTACAAAAATAGTTATTTCGTCGAAACTTTGTGTTACACAAGTGTTTACACACTTGTGTGTTCTAAAAACCATTCTTGTTAGTGTAAGATCCATTTTTAGAAAGCATAATTTCTTTAACGCTTGGTCCTTTGAAAATACCACTTGCAGATACGTAGATCTGCTAGTTTTAAACACTATTGTACAAATTAAAACACTTTTACACAAGTTCATGATATGTGTGTGGTAGAGTTTCGCCCTTTAACCCTTGTTACTTCCAAAACAACCTTATGTCATGATCCAAGATCGTGACCAACCCGGGTTAAATGACGATCCGAGCTACCACAACATAGATCGGGCCCAAATAATCACACAATTCAAATACTACAATATTTACACAACTTATAAGCTTTTATCCACCATTTTTAGTGTTTTTAGTAGACTTTTAAGCTTCAACTTGTAGGATTTCGAGTTTTAACCGTTACAAATCGTATTAACCACTTTAGAATAGTTCAAGAAGGTGATTTAAGTAACATACCACTAGCTCGAGGCTAGGGAAGAATCTATGCGAAAAACGCGTGGATAAAAGCAAAGTAGAGAGGTCCTTCGCCTTCCGATTGCACCAAGCTTCCTAATATGCGACCCTTAACACTTGTATGTTCTTGAAATGGCTTGAACAAAATCGAAAACGATGGATGGAGGGTGGGTGGTGCTTGGCCGTAAGCTTATAGAGAGGGAGAGAGAGTTGTGGATTTTTGTTGTGGTGAGTATGATATGTTGAATTTAATCTTGAACTTATAGGCAAAATAATATGATCATTATCCAATGGTCACTATGTCACCAAGATATTAGACATAGGTGATTATAATAATCAATAAGTACAAAGGGGTGTTCCCCCCCCCCTAGGGGACGAGTTCGGTTGGGGGGTGGGGTTACCCGGTTGGTTTCTAACTAAATGGTTAGACATTAGTTGTCAAGTGTGGAGGTTAACTCGGTTATTAATGTGTAATGCGTTATAGCGGGTGTTAGGGTATACGGAGACCCTAACTGGCTCAGAAAAAGAAAAACAATGTTATTTACAATATTTTCATGTTCCGGGTAAAGTCCGGTTGTTCGGTTGGATAGTAATCCGTTAAAGCGTTAACAAAGCTTTAAAGTGTCGTTATAACTCTTTTTAGTGACACAACTCATTTCTGACACTTTGGAAAGTGTCTAGTAATATTTTTCTCATGCTTTGGCACTTTATTAGTTAGCTAAAAGCTGAATTGTTATGTAAAGTGCTGAATTTTTGTACTTAGAGTACGTTTTAGGCACATCCAGTCATTGAAACTTATTCCTAGAGACGCAGTTCTACAACCCTTATATCCCTACACTCACCACTAGTGTAGCAAAATATTTTAGGCTCTTACAGGCCTTAGAGGCAGTGTCTGCCTGATGCTGGCTTATCAGCATGTTCAATAGGTTATCCGTTCATGTGCTACTGTGCTTTTGTGCATCATGTTTGTCACTAGGGTTCAACATGTAAATAATGTAGTGACGATAAGTAAAGTATGATGCAGGTAAGTACATGTATCAGTAATCAAGTAGCAGTTTATCCACAAGTTCAAGTAAGCACAGTAATTAAGCAGTAATTAATCATTAATTAAGTTGTACGGATACCTGATTTAGTGAGGGTTGTCACACAGTTTGTGTTGTTTTTCTCAAGTCCCTTTTCGGGCAACGTTGTAATCGTTTCGTGATTTTAATGAAGTTATTTTGATTTTAAATATGTATTTTACTATATCAGGCTACTTCATTTCAAAATTTATTCAATCTGCCTGAGAAACTCTTAGAGGTATAACCTAGCCAAAATATTAAATGGCTATGATGGTATAACCTTTTTAAGATAAGGACTCTCTGTTAACATCTGAAAAACATGTTAACATTCCTAGCTCTACGTTACGAGAAACCACACAAGCTTCCTAAATGTACTTGGGTTTTCCAAGTCACTTTTGTATAGCATGTATGATCAGTGCGAATCATGGCTAATAAACATCAATGTGATGTATACACCACAACATCCATTAGAGATGTATGCTTACAAGCAAAGGTGTACTAATGACAAAGAAAGTTTTAATAGACCTCTTGTAAAAAAAAAGGCGATGAACTTTGTTCGACCCTTAAAGAAATCAAAGATTACAATCGTCCTTATGGCAAGGCTTTGTGCCGTCTAAATGTCCTTCGTGACGAGCCTTGAGTAATATGAATATGTCCTTATGACATTGCCAGTGTGATTTATATTCCTCTGTCTAAAAAAAATATAAAAGAATTATATCTCTCTGAATATTATTTTTATATGGTCTTTATGGTTTAATAATTCCATGACCATCTAATCATCAATATGATGATTTGTTACATAATTTAAATGTATCATTATTGTTTAATATAGTACTAAAAAATGGCTGGATCTGATGAGGCCAATAGCCACCCTCGAGGGGGAAGCAATAATGAAGCTAGAGTAAACCTCACAATTGCTGAACTACAAGCAATGATCGATACTGCAGTTGCTCAAGCAGTAGATAAGATATTTAAGGAACCGAGCAATGTTCGGTCCGTAACTCATTCACGATCCCATTCTCAAACCCATTCTCATAAGAAAAGTGAGTCTTAGCACTCATCTTATCAGGGTAGTGAGCCAAAGAGGCAGGTTGTCCTCGAGCCGACTCCCCGGTACACCAAGGGTTGTACCTACAAGTACTTTGTCTCCTGTAAACCGAGGGATTTTACAGGAGAAAAAGGTGCAATTGATTGTATGAAATGGTTGGATGAGATGGAGACGGTGATAGACATTAGCGGATGTGCTAAAGAGGATATAGTGAAGTTTGTATCACAATCCTTCAAGGGCGATGCCCTCACTTGGTGGAAAGCCTTAGTGCAAGCCACGGGGAAGATTCCTTTGTACAATCTATCTTGGAACAAGTTTGTTAACTTGGTTAAGGAAACTTATTGCCCTCAACATGAGGTCGAACGGATAGAGACTGATTTCCTCACTTTAGTGATGAAGGATCTAGATTGTAGATCCTATGTGACTAGCTTCAATTCAATGTCAAGATTGGTACCGTATTTAGTCACTCCTGAACCCAAACGCATTGTGCGTTTCATTGGTGGTTTGGCCCCTGAAGTAAAAGGGAACGTTAAGGCCTCTAAGCCAACCACTTATAGATCTGCTGTGGATCTATCTTTGTCCCTCACTTTGGATGTTGTGAGGAGTAGGGCAAAGAAAACCACTGATGAGGGGAAAAGGAAGAGAGAGGATGATAAGTCTCCTCAGTCAAACAAGAAAGGAAAAGGGAACTTTAATTCCAAGAAGGGGCAGTCTAGTGATAAGCCCAGATGCAAAACCTGCAATAAGAGGCACTTTGGGAAGTGCAACCAGGACCCACAAGCCAAACCATGTGGGATCTGCAAGAAGAAGGGGCACAAATCTGTTGAGTGCCGAAATATAAAGGATGCAACCTGTTATGGTTGCAATGAAAAAGGGCACATCAAAACCAATTGCCCCAAGAATGCAAAGAAGCCCGAGGAAGCAAAGAAAAACAACGCGAGAGTTTTCCAGATGCAAGCAAGGGAAGCGGTGAATGACGAGAATGTCATAACAGGTACCTTCCTCATCAATAACAATTATGCTAGAGTCTTATTTGATTCCGGTGCTGATAAGTCTTTTGTAGACCATAAGTTCTGTAAGTTGTTGAATTTGCCTATTAAGACTCTAGACATAAAATATGAGGTAGAGCTTGCCGACAGTACCTTAGAAACAGCTTCAACCCTTCTTGATGGATGCTCTATATCCATCAAGAATCATTCTATCCCGCTTTCCCTCTTTCCAATGAAATTGGTTGGGTTTGATATAGTTTTAGGCATGGATTGGTTGTCGTATAACCAAGCCCAAATCGCCTGTGATAAAAAGCTAATTATTATCAAAACCCCTTCTGGCGAATCCGTCACTATTCAAGGAGATACACATTATGGATTGCCTAGCAATGTGTCTATTCTCAAGTTAGCGCAGTGGATGTGTCATTTACATGGCACAAGTGACTGTGAATGATCCTAAGCCTAAAATCAAAGATATTCCGATTATCTCTGAATATCCTGATGTTTTTCCTGACGAATTACCTGGACTACCTCCTGAGAGGCAAGTAGAGTTCAGGATAGACATTCTCCCAGGATCAGCACCTATAGCACGAGCTCCTTATCGTCTAGCACCTACTAAAATGAAGGAACTCAGAACTCAATTGGATGAACTATTGGAAAAAGGTTTCATACAACCTAGTTCTTCACCTTGGGGAGCTCCAATATTGTTTGTGAAAAAGAAGGACGGATCAATGCGCTTATGCATTGATTATCGTGAACTAAATAAGGTAACGATCAAGAATCGTTATCCCTTACCCAGGATCGACGATTTGTTTGATCAACTCCAAGGGGCAAGCTACTTCTCAAAGATTGACTTAAGGTCTGGGTATCATCAACTCAAAGTTAGGACTGAAGATGTACCAAAGACGGCCTTCAGAACGAGATATGGACATTTTGAGTTCTTAGTGATGCCTTTCGGGCTCACTAATACGCCGGCAGCATTCATGGACCTCATGAATAGAGTCTGCAAGCCATATTTAGATAAATTTGTCATTGTCTTTATAGATGACATACTTATTTACTCTCGTAGCCAAGTTGATCATGAGAAGCATCTTCGATGTATCTTAGGATTACTTCAACAGGAGAAGTTGTATGCTAAATTCTCCAAGTGCGAGTTCTGGCTTCGTGAAGTCCAATTTCTTGGACATGTTGTTAGTAAGCAGGGTATCCAAGTAGATCCCACTAAGGTAGAAGCCGTGATGAATTGGGAAGCACCAAAGACTCCAACTGAAATTCGCAGCTTTCTGGGTTTAGAAGGGTACTACAGAAGATTTATTGAAAACTTCTCAAGGATAGCCGCACCATTAACTTCCTTAACCCGTAAGAATGTTAAGTTTGATTGGAGTTCAAAACAACAAGAATCCTTTGAGATTCTTAAACAGAGATTGAGCAGTGCTCCAGTGCTAACCTTACCTGAGGGGATTGAAGATTTTGTTGTATACTGTGATGCTTCACACACCGGTATGGGTTGTGTGCTTATGCAGCGAGGCAAGGTGATTGCCTATGCATCACGACAACTGAAGGTGCATGAAAAGAATTACACCACCCATGATCTGGAATTGGGTGCCGTGGTATTCGCACTTAAGTTGTGGAGACATTATTTATATGGAACTAAATGTGTGATCTACTCGGATCACAAAAGTCTCCAACATTAATTGTAACACCTGTGCCTTCACGGCCATCAAACAAATACCAAACCAATGAAATATTATATTTCATACTTGGGGTTTGTAAAATTATGTGTATCTTTTACACATATCAACTTTTGTTTGATTTTAAGCTTTAAATCGCTTTCTGGAGGGTTATACGCGCTCTGATGCGTAAATATAACCAGTTTAATCCAACGAACACTCCGGAATAGTGAAATAGGCTTAACATACCTTAAATAACCTTTACATAACTTAGATATAAGTTTTGGAAGGTTTGGTGTGGTGAAATCAAAGTTTAATCGCTTACAGGGACTAAAGTTGACAAACTGCGAAAGTATGCCAATTTGAACTGTAACAGACATTCCGGAACATGGCCATAAGTTAAACATACCATAAATATCCTTTACATAGCTTAGAAATAGGCTTTGAGGGGTTCGGTGTGCTAAAATAAACTTTTGTGTCATTCAGGGACTAAAAGTGTCAAAAAGTGCACAAGTTTGCATTTTCGCGCATAACTTACGTTCTGAATACATCTGGACATCCAAAAATTTATGTAAGCATGACTACATTATATTTTAGTGTTCGCCTTAAGAAAAATCCATTCGTCGCGTCATTTGGTTCGTTTTTCGCGCTTATGCGCATTCCGTCGTAATTAAGCGAACATCGCGTTCGTACGACCAAACGAACCATCATCCGGCATATTTTTGAGTATGTTTTGAGTTCCCTATACTTTAACTTCATTTTAGAGCCTTGAAATGAGGTTAACGGGGTTCAAACGCATCGAAAATCGCTTAAACGGGCTGCAGGGACCATTTCTGCCAATTTTGAAAGTTTGCTGAAACATGGGGGCAGTGGCGTAGCGCCACTGCATATAGCCTTACCAGTCGTGCTACGCGACTGCCTATTCTGGGCAGAAACATGCAGAAACTCAGTTTTTTCGCATTCGGGACCAGATTCGACGTATTAACAGCTGTTAACAGCTGTTCTCCACTCCTTAATCCCTTGCCACATGTTGATACCCTATGGTGAGTGGCCAATTTAGTCACCATGAGTTTCCGACAAGTGTACGGGTTGGATCATGGCACGATATTCGACAAGCGATCTTAACGGTTCGGGTATTCCTATAAATACCCAACCACCCCCATTGCTAAAAATCACTAGAAACTTGATTTGAGAAACTCTAAGTTGAAACATTTGTTTCATACCTGAGATTTTTGAATCGATTTTAGCATTCGGGGACCCTTCGTAAGTATTCTTTCGTTCTTTTCCTTATTTTACTGCTTTTCGAGTCAGAAAGTCAAACTTTGTTTGACTTTCAGCGTTGACCAGTAATGGTCAATGCGAAGTTCGTTTGAACTTCGCAACGTGAGTGTAATCACGTTGGTTATAGTCCCTTGGGACTATGCCCACTGATTACCACGTTGTCTAGGGTCGTAGGGTAGGCGATCTAATAAATCGCCTATACCTTCGAACTCGGCCCATTTGGTCGATCATTAGGATCCGACCAAATAGATTAGGTGACCATAGTAGGTAGGGAATAACCTTCCGAGGTTATACCCTATGGTCACATCGTTTGAGTAGTTGTATGATAGGTAGTTTATATGCCTTAGGTAAATTACCAGAATACCCTTTTCATGTATAATTGGTAATTAAGCATATGTAACCTAAAATTTTGTCACATAACTGATTATGTAACATGTTTAGGCATATAACACTTGTCATAGGACTAGTTAGACGGTCCGAACGCGTTTCACGCGCACGACACGTTAAAGTAGCATATGTTACCTTAATGGGTCGCGATGGGTCGAAAGCACTTAGGTTAGGTTTCATGTAGTATGTAGGCCTTGTTAAACCATATCATATGAGTTCCAACACTCATTTGGTTTACCAAGCCTCATCCTATCCGACCTCCCGATTTAAGTCCAGTTTATTTATATAGTTTTAGCTTGCCGACTGATTCCGTGCTCCCTCAAGCTTTGTTTGGTTGTTGTTCAAGACCTCCAAGCATTCTCAGGCGAGTACATTATTCCCCTCTTTTACTGTTTTCAACTGTTTTGGGGTGACTCATATGTGCTAAATGTTTTATCAATGGTTTCAAGAACAATTACAATGTGGTTTCGAGAACAATTACAATGTGGTTTCAAGAACAAAAACAATTATTTCAAGAACGCTAACAATGATTTCAAGAACGAATACAATGATTTCAAGAACGAATACAATGATTTCAAAAACTAATAACAATTTCAATAAAGTGAACGAACTTGTTGGTTGTAGTTACATGACCAATGACATTCATTAGCAATGATCAAGCCGACCAGTATTAGGTTATGGTACCATAGGATCTGACAAATCCCGTTATTTACTGCACCCATTGTTATGTGTGGGGGTTGTGGGTAGCGACTGAATCTGTAATTATTAACTTATCCTTTGGTAAGGGTTTGTTAAGAACGAGAACGAGAGCGAGTTGGAACGAGGAACGAGTCAAGAAGGTTTGAATGTTATTAGAGAATCGACCATAAAGTAGTTTCACAATTAAAATGTTAACTTATCCTTTGGTAAGGGTTTGTTAAAACAAGAACGATTTGAACGATTAAAACAAGATGGTTTAACGATTGGGTAAACATTTGTACATGATTGACATTTGATCATGTATTTCCCACAAAACATAACTTTGATTTAAACCAAGTTTTACTTCAATACTTTGTTTTTGTGCATATGGTTTAGTTGAGACATTTCACTTGCCATACATGACATCTTGGCATAGACGTTTGACATGGATATTTGACATAAACATTTGACATGGTTATTTGACATAGACATTTTGATATGATTTACATCTTGACATGAACACTTTGACATATTACCCAATACATTTGACAATTGATTTAAACATAGACTTCTTACATTGGTTGGTTTGGTTTGATTAAGTGATTAAGTAACGATGCGTGTGTAATATGATACAAGCATGGTGGATACGCCGCTGGTACTTCCTATATATAAGTGTTTGTATGGTATTACATATCATAGCGTTATTTGAATCATTTCAGTTTGAGACATAGAACATTTTATACAAGTAACATACTTTTCACAAGACATTTATTTACAAACAACTTATCTTATACAAACTCATTTTACATGGTTATTCATTTAATCATGCATTATTCTCTTATTTATACATATCATCTAAACTTATTATTTTTCAAATGATTTACAAAGACAAAGCAAATTACAAGGTTCATGACTAAACATTTTCTTAAACAGAAGTCATGAATCTTATTTTCACAAAACCTATGTACTCGCCAGCATTTCTTTGCTGACCTCGTTTTCACATATGTTTCAGGTATTGTTGGATGATATCGATTGATAAGATGCATGCTCACATAGGACTGGACAAGGCCTTAGTGACTCAATAACAATGATAGACTATGTTTAAATAGTGTATTTTAGATTTCCAGACGATGTAATTACTCTATGTTTAATAAAACGAAACACTTTTGATATCCATGGTTATGAAACATTAATTCTGTTGCAACACGCCCCGATGTTTCCGCCGCGATTTGTTGTCTCACGCGGTCGGGGTGTGACATTAATTCAATCAAAAAGAACTCAATATGAGACAACGCCGTTGGATGGAAACACTGAATGACTATGATTGCGAGATACGCTACCATCCAGGTAAAGCGAACGTAGTTACTGATGCTCTAAGCCGGAAGGAAAGAGTCAAGCCAATTAGGATCAATGCCAAGAGCATTGAGTTGAAAAATAGTCTGAACGAAAGACTATTAGCTGCACAGAAAGATGCTGTTTTGGAAGTTAACCTTCCAAATGAAAAGTTAGGTGTAACTGCTGAACAGTTAGCACCTGGGAAGGATGGAATCCTTAGAATGAACGGAAGGATTTGGGTTCCTATTCATGGAGGACTCCGAGATGTGATCCTCTAGGAAGCCCACAACTCCAAATACTCAGTTCACCCTGGAGGTGACAAAATGTATCAAGATTTGAAGCCTAATTATTGGTGGATAGGTTTGAAGAAATCTATTGCCACATATGTAGCTAAGTGCCTGACCTGTGCTCAGATTAAAGCTGGACATCAAAAGCCTTCAGGTTTACTTCAACAACCAGAACTCCCTACATGGAAGTGGGAGATGGTAACCATGGATTTTATAACCAAGTTACCTAAAACAAGACACGGAAATGATACCATATGGGTTATTGTCGATAGACTGACTAAGTCAGCACATTTCTTACCCATCAAGGAGACCCATAGCTCCGACAAATTAGCCCAGTTGTATGTAGATAAGATTGTTGCTCTACATGGAATACCGGTAGCTATTATCTCTGATAGGGATACTAGATACACCTCACATTTTTGGAGAAGTTTCCAACAATCTTTGGGCACGCGTTTGAATTTTAGTACTGCTTACCATCCTCATACTGATGGACAGAGTGAGCGTACAATTCAAACGTTATAAGACATGCTTCGTGCATGTGTTATTGATTTAGGTGGTAGTTGGGATAACCACCTACCATTGATCGAGTTCTCCTATAACAATAGCTACCATACAAGCATTAAGGCTGCGCCTTTTGAGGCATTATACGGTAGGAAATGCAGAACGCCTGTCTGTTGGGCAGAAGTAGGAGAAGCTCAGTTATCAGGACCTGATATAGTCCTTGAAACAACAGACAAGATTGTTCAGATTCGGGATCGCCTGAAAGCTGCCAGGGATAGGCAGAAAAGTTATGCCGATAAGGGACGAAAACCTCGAAAGTTTGAAGTAGGCGATAAAGTTCTATTAAAAGTGTCGCCCTGGAAAGGTGTGATGCGTTTTGGTAAAAAGGGAAAGTTAAGCCCTAGGTATATTGGACCATTTGAGATTATCGAATGTGTCGGCAGTGTAGCTTATAAGCTAAACCTGCCTTAGGAGCTGAGTGAAATTCATAATGTGTTTCACATTTGTAATCTCAAGAAATGCCTAGCCGACGAATCACTGGCTATGTCTCATAAAGACGTACAAATTGATGAAAGCTTGAGATTTGTTGAAAGACCTATATCGATCGAAGATCAACAAGTTAAAAATCTCTGAAGAAAGCATGTACCTATAGTAAAGGTCAAATGGGATGCTCGCAGAGGTCCCGAGTATACATGGGAAGTCGAGTCCACTATGAAACAGAAATACCCTCACTTATTCCAGTAAATCTCGGGGTCGAGATTTCTTTTAAGGGGGTGAGGATGTAACACCACGTAAAAACGTGTCCAATTATGTAAAGACACGTGTCCTAAACTCTAAAGGTGTGAAAGATTTAGTTTGAAGGACCAAAGTTGTCGAACAGTGAAACTATGAAACCACAGGGACTAAAAGTGTCAACATGCCAAACTTGTGCCTCTGAATGACCTTACATGATGAATATATTCTTAAACGAGTGATTGATTGGATATAAGAAGCCGTTTATAGGAATAATCGGAAGATTATTAAATTATAAGGGTTAAACGTGTCAACATGTCAATTCTGACCTCTGAATGACCTTCTAACGAAACCGAGGCTTCGAAATATTCAAATATACTCTCAAGAATTAGTGGTATGAATTTCACGAGGTTCCGATATCGTTAAGTATGTTTTCAAAACTTTGGGCCAAAAGTGTGAACTTGACGAAACTTGCCTTCATAGTGATATTTAACGAACCCGAGACTAATGAAGTTTGTTTCTACATCCTTGGGCCTCAAGAAATTAACTACAAGGGTCTATATGGCCAAAAATCATGTTAAAAAGGGTTAAAACGAGCAGGGACTGAAACTGCCAGTTTTTAAACTTGTTTTCCCGGTTTAACAGGTCCACGCGGCCCGCGTAAGACACCCTTAAGTCTTACGCGGCCCGCCTCAGCATGCCCAGATCAGAAAACTGTTGCCAGGTGCGGGTTTGGCTATTCCCCCGCCTTAACCTAGTTTGTAACGACCTAGGGAGCTGTAAGTCGGTTTAATTCAGTAGCTAGGACACCTGGGGTGATCCCATGGCCTCCAATTACACCTGGAAGTGATCTAAATTCATGGAAATTGCTATATAAGGGAGCCTACCCTTGTGCTCATAAACACATTTGCAACCAATTTACTTGTGCGACTTGTTCTGGAGCTTCCATCAGTAAGAAGAGGATCATCAAGTGTAGAAAAGTTTGCTAGGACCTTAAGTAAGCCTCTAATTACTTGTTTAATTGTTTTAATTAACATAATTACTCTTAAGTCAAACTTATCGTAAATTTAGTTTGACTTTTGTTTTAATTACGTGTGGCTTAACCACTGATCAAATTAAAAGTGGTTATAAGACCACATTAGTGTAGGTGATTAACCCTTCAAAGGGCACCTCCTAATTATCTCGTTTGACTGGTCAATTGTCGGGTCAAAGTAGTTTGACAAAAAGTCAAACTGGTCAGAAATTACAAAAATGATTCTAATAAATAAAACAAAGGTTCTAAATTATATTTTAACATTCTAATGACTTGGTAATCAATATTAAAACATGTTTTATCAGTCCTAACCCATGGCCTCCAATTACACCTAGAAGTGATCTAAATTCATGGAAATTGCTATATAAGGGAGCCTACCCTTGTGCTCATAAACACATTTGCAACCAATTTACTTGTGGGACTTGTTCTAAAGCTTCCATCAGTAAGAAGAGGATCATCAAGTGTAGAAAAGTTTGCTAGGACCTTAAGTAAGCCTCTAATTACTTGTTTAATTGTTTTAATTAACTTAATTACTCTTAAGTAAAACTTATCGTAAATTTAGTTTGACTTTTGTTTTAATTACGTGTGGCTTAACCACTGATCAAATTAAAAGCGGTTATAAGACCACATTAGTGTAGGTGATTAACCCTTCAAAGGGCACCTCCTAATTATCTCGTTTGACTGGTCAATTGTCGGGTCAAAGTAGTTTGACAAAAAGTCAAACTGGACAGAAATTACAAAAATGATTCTAATAAATAAAACAAAGGTTCTAAATTATATTTTAACATTCTAATGACTTGGTAATCAATATTAAAACATGTTTTATCAGTCCTAACCCGACAATTAATAGTCTAAGGTCAGTTGATAACCGAAAGTCGCAAAAGCTTGACTTTTGCTTTGACTTTCAGTTCTGACCCGTTTAAGCTTAATTCTCCCATGTTTTAAGCTTCCATTAGGACCACATTACTTAGTAGTATAACCCCCTGGAGTTATATTACATGGTGACTAGTGGTTTGAATTATATGCACTTGGTCGTAATTATGCTTAATAATGCCATAAACGCCCTTTTTACATACAACTGAGATTTTTAACAATGTGATTGGACTAAAACCTTTGCTACTGATATTTAGACATGTCCCAAAAGTTTGACTTCAGTTTGTGGTCCAGAATAGGAGTTATGCTCAATAACGTAATTAAGGAGCTTTTTATTATTTAAATGGCGTAATTAGTATGAAGCCTATCTAAACCCGATTTTTTGACACCAAACTTCATACCTACTTATGTAAAATAATATTTTGGGATTTTTAAAATTTTTTAATTATTTTTAGGCTGAGCATAACTTAGGATTATAGCTTGATTTCGGTAAATGTCGGTTTTACCCTTTTCATGCATAAAATGAGTTTTACATAACTTTTTAGTGCCAAATCTTTTGCTACTGATTTTATAAAATAAATAAAGTATTTTGAACTTTATAAACTGATCAAAAACTCAGATTTACTATTTTAACCCGAACACCCTTTTAAACCGACTTTTAAGCGTTTTTAGTACATAGTATGAGTTAAAACTGTATTTGACATATAAAACTTATTACCCACTGATGTTTTAAGTTAATTTATATAATTAAACAGTAAGTCAAAGTTTTTAAACTCAGAAGTCTATTTTGACCTTTAAAGCCTATGTAAAATTACCAAAATGCCCCTACGGGACATAGTTTGGCTATATAAGATAAATTTCACATATATATAAAGTATCCTACTGTTATAACTTATAAAAATACGTATTTTTACTGGTCTAATCAGACCTGAAACTCAGTTGCACAATTAAACTCTTTTATGGGCATTAAAAATTACCAAAATGCCCTTATGGGACTTATTTTGGTTAAATTTACTTTTTGGGCATATATGTTAACATCTTACTGATGTATTAACATATTTTGAGCATAATAATGATTAAGACCTGTATATAATTTATTTGGTTACCCGTTACGCGTTTACGCGTTCGGATCGGCTTATGTGACTAGTTTACATAAAATAGTCGAAACGGGTCAAACCTTTTCATTAAATCCTCAATTTCCAGAATGTGATTAGTATACCCATAGTATACAAGTATCCAAGCTTGTCGGGTCTAAGTCACATTCTATTCCGTTCTCCGCTTAATCAAGCGTCTAGAACCGTAAGGTTTCCTTCTAGTTAGCCGGTCCAAGTCTTTGACTAAATTAAAGACCCATTAGCATCCTAATAGGTTAATAAACCTTCTATGCAGACTAAATAGCTTTCGGTAGAAGGTGCCTTCAAAAGCCTTAAGATTTTACTGCTAGCATCAGGTAAATACTTTTAAGTTATTTTCCTTAGACGGGCTTGGGATATGGTATTATAATAATACCACTTGGTCGGGTATGAAATCATTTAATCGGATTGTGATTAATAAATTGCATAACCCGTTTTAATCTGTCTTGTTTGATAACATAAGCATTGGGGGTTAACGACCGTGTCCTGGATATCCTCGGCTCATTTTATTTGAAAATGGCCACGACCTATGCACGGGGTGTAGGCATACACCTGACAGATGCAAATGCTAAATATAAACCCACATGTTGGGGATAACTCCTTTGTGGGTTCTATAAGTGGTGAGTCGGTTAATCACGACCGGCTTCCAACCGGCCCCAATTGTATGACAAACATATAAATCTGTATACAAGATTATATTTAAATAATTGTCCCAAGTTATAAAAGATTTATGCCATGTGCACCTAAATCAATTTTCTTAAATATTTTCAAAAGAGTCAGTTAATTGTATTTACCACTGTAAACTGACGTATTTTCTTAAAGACTGATTTGACATGTACCTCTCGAAATAGGCTGGAGCTATAGGGTGTCTTTAGAGGATCTTGCAAATCCATAAGATGCCTGCAGTCTGTTATTTTGTTTCTTTGTATTTGTTTATGATCCGCCTGTGGATCTTATTACATTCCAGTTGTACATTCATAAACTCGAACACTCAGACAATATGGTTTGTAATAGTATATTCATCAAGCCTTCCGCTGTGCTATTATATTGTGTGTATTGACTATGATGATATCAAATACGTCACGATACTCCCCGCCGGGCCCACCGGTAATATGTGGAAATATCGGGGTGTGACAGTTCACCTCTTTTCACAAGCATGCTTCCCTGGGGGACAAACTATTATTCCTGGGAGGAATACTTTTTAATAAATGATGTGGTTTAAATTCGATGTTGGTTATAAACTCAAACTCTATCACGAAAATCCCTACTTACTACCGAGCTAGTTGCCTGGGAGGCAACGGGGTATTAGTTGATAGCGCTATTAGATTTGACAAATCTCACACTGTGCTAGGAGTCGGGCATGAACTAAAGACCTTAAACATTAGTATCAATGCTGATAAACATTGATGAGGGCACAACAAACGAATAGTCATATCGGTACCGAGTTTATTATTCCTGACATGTCTTTAAGCTAAACACTTACATCATTTATGTTGAACAAAACTGTGAACTCGCCAACTTTATGTTGACACACTTTTTTGCATGCTTGCGGGTCGTTAGGTACATCATGCATTGGAACTTGTAGTCTGGGGAGCTGGGAGTGTCATGGGACGTGCCACTTGTTGCAAACAATTAATATTATGCATTTTAAAACGATTTGGTTTTGATTGTGTTGAAACTATTACATTTGCTTCCGTTGGACACCTGTTTTGTTGAAATGTTATTTGGAATTACACTATTCATGTTGGACATGACGTTTGTGTTTAATAATATTTACTATTAGTTCAGCATGATTAGTGGCTAGATCCTGATACCACTTGGGGGTGTGACATATATTAAGTGTGAATATTTGTATTTAATATTTGTATTTTATCAACATTATATAATTAGTTATTCATCTTTATCATTATGTTGTAGGAAAACCTTTGGCAACACTACAAAAATGTAACTCCAAGCGATAGAGCTAAACCAGATGATGCTAAATCTATTAGTGATGAAAGTAGTCAAAAGTTTTCTCAAGATAATATAAACAAGCGTAAATTGGTTGACGTTTATATTTTTTGTAGGAGACTCAAGTATGTCTAATTCTACAACTCAAAGTGACCTCAATCATGTTGATCATGTTAACAAGAAAGAGGCTAAGCTTCCAAAGTCACAGAAGTGAAAATAGTTTATATGGTTTTTCGCATTTTCAATTTTTTTGTTTGTTTGTTTTCTTCAGTAATTTTCATCAAACACTTTATATCTTTATTAATTGCCTTTTCCAATTAATTGCCATCCACCAAAAATAATTCACTCACTTTAATTCTTCCATCCTTTTATTTCTCTAGCCAAATTGCCTTTTAACTTGCCATCTACGTCACTATTTTAGGCTTCTCATTTGCTACATAATTAAAATAATTGATTTATTAAATACCTCATGTACAAAGTTAATCATCTCAATTCATAATAAATAATAAACGAATTATCTATATACAAATAACATGAGATTTGGTAGTTTTGGCTCGTTCTCATTTTAAATCAGTAACTTCAATTATGAACCAGATACGAGTAGAATTTTATAGAAAACCATCCTAAGGTTACTCAGAAGTGTAGGAATCCTGATATAAAAATATGTATAATTTAGAGCATATCAAATATCCTCACATTAACATTTTTTCAACCCTGAAAAAACTTTGCAATGGAATCAAAACTAGGATAGATGGATTAGAAAATTGTATATTAATTTATTAAAAGACATGAACACGTATCACCAAAATTACCAGTATTGTTATCCACTAAAGCCCAACCCCCAACCTGTCAGGCCCTAATCATGCTTATTCTTTATGCTCAAGTTAACATTTAGTCTAAGGGTCTCACACTCAAGGTCCACAAATCCACCTAATCTCATATCAAGCTTATAAGGCAAAGATTAAAAATCTACCACTTTATATAAATAACCCTCATGTATTTAAAATTAATATTTTGATGGAACGATGGATTATGATTATGAGCTGTAGCAATTTTTTTCCTATGTTCAACTCAGACGGTATTAGCACCAAGTCGTTATCTCAGTGGGAAACACCATGAGCCTCACATTTTTTTTAACTTCCACCTTGCGTGTATACCCCACCCGAGTAACCATCCCAGTGGCTAATATCATAGGCTTCTATCATATTAACAAAATAGCTCATATGAATGGATGATAAATTTTTTTAGGCACCACCAGAATCTGAATTTATTCTCATAAAAATGATAAGGTGTGCCAATTTAATTTAAAATACATATAAGTTATTTACTTATAATGGTCCCTTTTATACTATCAATAGTTTCGGTTTTTCTATATCCCCTAAAATGAGAACCCACAAGACTTCATGGTTTTTAATAAGGTATTGTTAACAGCAAATCCGGGAACCCTCTAAGTTGGCTGGGCTTACCAGTACATCCAAGAAAATACGTCTTCTACCTGTATTTATCTCATACATATAATATTTTGAAAACCAAAAATCTCAATTTTTCCTTTCATTTTCCATTTATTTGCAAAAAGTTTCAGGAACATTTTTTATTTTTCAATTTTTTTTGAATTTTTAAAATTTTCAATTTTTTGTATAATTCAAATTTTGGACTCAAATCTACCTAAAAAGACATGGTCTCCCATCCCGACACTTAAATCACACATTATCCTCAATGTGAATGGAAAACTAGCTAAAAATAAAGTAGAATAAAAAGACAACAAAAAACATGGAACAAACTCGCCTGGTGGGAGCGCGTAGTCTTTGAATGTCACATTCCATACCCACGACCCTATAGCATTTCATTCGCGGCCGTATCCAAATACACCGAGGTTGCCTTCTACATATTTATCAAGATCAAAATCACCACCCGAATGGACATTGAGTACGGGAGGTTCAGGCCAAACCCGCGCAATAAAAAAAAATAAAGCAAACCCCATGCATAATATCGACTCAAAAATAAAAGTGACTCATAATACAAACTCTACAACTCGGGTGACATCCGCACACTTAATCCTCAATTAGGAGGCTTCTCCTTTATCTAACCCGTTCAACTCCACCCGTTCCTTATTATTAATTAAAATTTTAAGGGTGGAATTTATAAACCTTTTATCATTTCCAAATGGGTCAGTCCACTAATACTTAAACTTACATGGACCAAACCTAATCCGTGGCATGTAATGAGAAGGATGGTGTTGTGCAAACTTCGGCGGTTCCTCCTTTTTCTTCCTGCGGTACCATCCTCGAATCCTCAAAAGGTGTTGATACAAGCTCCTTCTCCCCCTCTCCCGTGTTCTCGATCATGGTGGCAGTCCATCTTCTAACTTCTCCACGGGTCGGCTATCAAACTCCTCAGCCACTTTCTCTTCTTCTTCGTTTGGTATTTGTTTGATCTCCATGGCCGGTTCACCTTCAAGTAATTTCTCTAAACAGGCAAGATCACCGACCGGGTCAAATTCTACTTCTTCATGAGTAGGTAAACCTACCAACTCATTCCCAAAGTTCTCCTCCCAAGATCTCATTCTCCATCTTGTCAAATGGCTCATTCACGTCTTCCCCCTCATCATCATTCCAGAAATCATCATCAATGGGTTTAGGACCGTAATACCATGGCGTGGAATACCAATTAGGTGTCACGTCCTGTTAAACCGGAGGTGGGTCTGAATCGTCCGTTGTCATCTCCAGTTCTACGTTTGACAACTCTGGATTACTGGGAAGCTCCTCTTCATCCTCTTCCAACTCTACTTCTTCTTTTTCCACTCTTTCGCAGAGCTCTGAAAGCCAATATCATCATCATAGTAATCATCCCATGTAAACCATATTGTACTTTGATTTTACTTCTTATTTACGTGCTGATTCATGCCTTCCCTCAACATCTGGCCTGGTGTCTCGAACATTCGCTCAAGAATGGCAAGCATTTTGGGAAACCTCGGATCTCCTTGGTCCTGTGTTGTTTACGTTATCTAAGCAAAGACTTGACATAGTTCCACAAACGCCCGAACATAGGGAGGGTACTCACTATGATAACCTGCCATGAAGAGAACAGCAAAAACAACACAAAGTAGAGAAAGGAAAGAAAAAAACTAACTAATAAAAAAAAATTTCAAAATTAAAGACTTGACACGCTACTACTAGACACAAACTCTAAGACTCAAACCCGAAGACTCAAATTACAAAGAAGACCAATTAAACAAATAAGATCAATCAAAGCTAATAACGCAATCGCCTAAGTGTCCCCGGCAAGGGCGCCAAAAACTTATTGTGGTAAATGTTGTTTATAAAAACTAACCTAATCTTGACACTCTAGTTTTAATATCTATAAACTAAGACTCTCTAAATGCTAGACCACTGATAGCTATCGTACGTAGTAAAGCCTAATGAAGTCCGAGTATCGAACCCACGAGACACTAGCGACACGAACTAGACTCTAACTCAACTATTTACTTAATTGGTTTGTTTGGATTTTGAGTGTTTTAATTAACTAATTAACTAATATCTTAATATTAACTAAGACGAACTAGACAACCTAGACACAGGCTGAAGGCTACTAAGGTGAAATCAAAGATGATAGGAAAGTAGGTTACCTAGGCAAGAATCCCTAGACTCATGAATAAAATCCTAACCTTTGTTTTGAATGAAGACTCTGTCTAACCCGATAGACCCCCAGAAGGTAAACCGAACCTAACAATATGACAAGTGAAGAAGTGCAAAAATGGACTAACTCGAGTCATGGACCACCAAGTCCCACAACTATGAGGTAAAGAGTAATTTATGTACTAAAACCCTCAAGTTATTATGAAGCTGAAATAACTAAGAACGCCGAACCCCTAGGAAACTCTAGACGCGAATAAATAGATGAATCCGAGTTATCGGCCACCCAAACTATCAAACAATGCCTAGCTAATAACCTAGCAATTGTGGATTAGATTTCTCACCTCTAGAAAAAATTGCACGCTTTTGATCTATTAGTTTTAATAATTATTAAACTTGAATTAGATTTCTCACTTTCAATGCCTATGCTAAAGGTTTAACAACCTAGACTGACTCGTGGCTCTAAAGTATATTTCTAAGTGTCTATAGAGCAATGGAACCAACAAATATATTACCAAACCAATCAACACCAACACGCAAATAATTAGAATCGGGTTCTAACGTTATAACATGTAAATCGTCACATTCATTCAAAACCAAAAATTATTCATTCAAACCATTCGTCTAGTTCATCAATCCTAAGCAACCATAACAAATTTAGCTACTCATAGTTGATTGCGAAACAAGAATAAATTAAAACAAAACGATTCAGAAAACATTGTATATAAATATTCAAGTTTAAATAAACTGATTAAAATAAACAAGTCTAACCAAACGAATTATGAACCGTTACGCTAATCTTCAACCACAAGCTCCCTTCACCTCTCCAATTCCTCTCTTGATGCCTTCTGCCGTCGTCAAATTTTATCGAGCCGTCTACAGTAGGTCCCCTCATAATTTATACGATCTCCCAATTTAATTCCAACTCAAAATCCATGTCTGGGCCTTTTAGGTGGGTCGCTAAAGGTATAATTTGGGCCAGCCTTGCGATCATTTAACAGCACATATAAAGAATTAAGGGGGGCGGTGGCTTTAAAGATGATTATAATAATTCATTAAGGGTAATTTCGTATATCCACATGCCAATATTGTCACCCTATGCAGGGCGGATCTAGGCCACTTTTGTGGGTTTCCAGAAACTCATTCGGTTTATAAAAAAAAGGAAAAATGAGTGAGAACCTCGTATGATTTAGAAAAAATAGTGAGAATTAGTAAGAATCTACAAAGATTCTTCTAAAAAATGGATTCATGTGGCCTTTTCCAATTAATTATCATCCACCAAAAATAATTTCACTCACTTTAATTCTGCGATCCTTTAATTTCTCTAGCCAAATTGCTTTTAACTTGCCATTTACGTCACTTTTTTAGGCTTCTTATTTGCTACGTAATTAAAATAATGGATTTATTAAAGAGTTAAATGCCCGGATAGTCCCTGTGGTTTGGAGTTTTTTCACCTTTAGTCCCCAACTTTCTAAAATTACAGCTATAGTCCCCAAGTTTTTCAATTTTGTTCCTGGATAGTCCCTGGCGCGGATGGAGGTTAGTATTTTCAGTTAAGTGGGTGTGAAATGACTTAAATTCCCTTAATATTAAAAATAAACTTTAAAACAATAACCACATTCAATCCAAACACACCTCTTCTTCCTCATCATCTTCAATCCAAACACACATCTTCTTCCTAATTCTTTACCACCATCTCCACCTTTCACCACCACCATCCACCGTGGCCATGCCTATCCTTGTTATCACTGTTGTTGTAAATATGGGGATCCCCATCAAAATGAGATTTTAAATTTAAAAAAAGTTTCAACAGTGGGGTTTAAACTTTTAAATCCAAATGGATAAAAGGGTACCTGCAGAGGGGGATTTCGCATGATGTATCCGGTGATTGATCACAAATTGAGGAGTGGAGGTTGAAGAGCTGCCACATACGTTTACACCGAACACAACCTCCGTTAACTCTCTTCTTGCGACCTTCTGTGCAGATATGGTATAAACAATCCATGGCTTCACTTAGTTGGAAATACAAAGTTTGTGCTTGCAGATGCTTCTTACTACTCTTCTCCTCTGCACATTTAAATCACATTCAACGATCAGCAAATAACGAATTACAGCTTTCAGATAATCAGAATTAGTTCTGTTGATATAGCTCGTGAATCAAGACTTGCTTAAAGCTCGTTTAAAATCTCATTTTGATGGGGATCCCCATATTTACAACAACAGTGATAACAAGGATAGGCAAGGCCACGGTGGATGGTGGTGGTGAAAGGTGGAGATGGTGGTAAAGAATTAGGAAGAAGATGTGTGTTTGGATTGAAGATGATGAGGAAGAAGAGGTGTGTTTGGATTGAATGTGGTTATTGTTTTAAAGTTTATTTTTAATATTAAGGGTATTTAAGTCATTTCACACCCACTTAACTGAAAATACTAACCTCCATCCGCGCCAGGGACTATCCGGGAACAAAATTGAAAAACTTGGGGACTATAGCTGTAATTTTAAAAAGTTGGGGACTAAAGGTGAAAAAACTCCAAACCACAGGGACTATCCGGGCATTTAACTCTTTATTAAATAACTCATGTACAAAGTTAATCATGTCAATTCATAATAAATACTAATAAACTAATTAATAGATTATATTTGTAGGCAAAAGATCAAATACAAATAATCTTAACATACTAAACATACACATTGAAGGAAAACCCAAAAAGACAAGGTGGCATTTTTGTAATTACCACCAACTATCAAAGTTACAACCAAAAATACCTAAAAAAACACAAATTTTTTTTTTTAACATTTTTTATTAAAAAATCGCTACATTTCGTTACAAAAAAAATTTTTTTTTTTTTTTTTTTTTTTTTTTTTTTTTTTTTTTTTTTGCTGCTACTAAAAGTAGGGATTTTTTAATAAAAAATGTTAAAAAAATAAAATAAAATAATTTGTGTGTTTTTTTTTATTTTTTTAGATTTTTTTAGGTTTTTTGGGGGTTTAGTTTTTAGCATTTTAGCTTGGGTGGGGGGGGGTTAGGTTTTTTTTAGGTTTTTGGGTGGGGGGGGGGGGGTTAGGTTTTTTTAGGTTTTTGGGGGGTGGGGGGGGGTTAGGTTTTTTTTAGGTTTTTGGGGGGTGGGGGGTGGGGGGGGTTAGGTTTTTTTTTAGGTTTTTGGGGGGTGGGGGGGGGGGGGTTAGGTTTTTTTTAGGTTTTTGGGGGGTGGGGGGGAGTGGTTAGGTTTTTTAGGTATATTTGTAGAGTAACTTTGATAGTTATTGATAATTACAAAAATGCCACCTTGTCTTTTTGAGTTTTCCTTCAATTTGTATGTTTAGTATGTTAAGATTATTTGTACAAGAACTTTACCCTATATTTGTATATAGGATCCTTGTAATTAGTTCTTTCCTATTTTGCAATATTGTAAACTTCTATATATTCAGATTGTATCAATGATAGAAATCAATCTTTGAACCAAAATATTCTTCATGGTATCAGATCTTGGACGTCGATGATATTATCCTAACTACTTCATCGGATCCTCTTCGTGTGAAGCTTATGGGCAGCCTTGCGGCTGAATTTGCATTGAAAGATCTTGGACCTCTCAGCTATTTCTTGGGTATTACGGTCACCCGCACTGGTAAACAACTGTTTCTTTCTCAACAGTCTTATGCTCTTGACATTGTCAATCGAGCGGGTATGGATACTTGCAATCCTGTCGCTACCCCAGTTGATACGAAACCAAAGCTTGGGGCTACATCTAGTGTTCCTTTTGAAAACCCCACCTTATATCGTAGTTTTGCTGGTGCGCTTCAGTATCTTACGTTCACTAGACCCGACATCAATTATGCGGTTCAACAAATATGCATTCACATGCACAACCCCAGTTCCGACCACTGGAATGCGCTAAAGCGTATTATACGTTACATTCGTGGCACTGCTTCTTATGGTCTTACCCTCTCTCCATGTGCGGACATCTCTCTTCGGGCCTATACAGATACGGACTGGGCTGGGTGTCCAGATACTCGACGGTCCACCTCAGGATATTGTGTTTACATGGGTCAGAATCTCTTATCTTGGTCCTCCAAGCGATAGTCGACTATTTCTCGCTCCAGTGCCGAAGCCGAATATCATGCCGTTGCAAACGTAGTTGCTGAAATCTGTTGGATTCGTAATCTCCTTCTTGAGTTACGTCGTCATGTCTCGTCTGCCACATTAGTATATTGTGATAACATCAGTGCAATCTATCTATCCAGTAATCCTGTTCAACATCAACGCACTAAACATATTGAGATTGATATACATTTCGTTCGGGAGCATGTTCAACGAGGTACTATACGCATTCTTCACACTCCCACTCGGCTTCAGATTGCTGATATATTTACCAAAGGCCTACCACTTGTGCTATTCGATGATTTTCGCTCCAGTCTCAACATTCGTCCCCCTCTTGCTTCGACTGCGGGGGTGTAATAGATTATATTTGTATATAGGATCCTTGTAATTAGTTCTTTCCTATTTTGCGATATTGTAAACTTCTATATATTCAGATTGTATCAATGATAGAAATCAATCTTTGAACCATAATATTCTTCACTAATTATCTATATACAAATGACATGGGATTTGGTCGTTTTGGCTCGTTCTCATTTTAAATCTGTAACTTCAATTATGAACTAGATACGAGTAGAATTTTATAGAAAACCATCCTAAGGTTACTCAGAAGTGGAATCCTAATATAAAAATATGTATAATTCGATTCGAAATTGATTACTGGACTCGAATCCGAAATCCAATTTTCAATCACATAATTTGAACCTTGATAACCGAAAACCAATCGAGCTGAATTTCGAATGTGTTTCGAATACGATTTGAATACTCAACACCCCTAAATTCTCAACTAGATTTAGGTTCTTGTAATTGAGCTAACATGAGAAATTTAGGCCCTTGTATGTATAAGAAATTTAGGTTCTTGTATATATGTGTGCCATTTTAGTTGAATAAATGAGCTTTATGGTTTATGATTCAACCATATACTTGTTTGACAAATAATTGACTTCATAATTCTTTTCAGAGACTTGTATTTGAGACTTGTAACCTACACACAACAGAATCCGACATCAAAGATATTAACGTGTTAGCTGCCCCTAAAGTTTGTCGATTATCCGTTGTGATAATATATGTGGGCGTTCATTACCCACACCATGTTTTTCAAAGAGTATAAACTGATACATTTCTCAAGACAACCACTTTCACCGGGGCTCTCAGATTTAGAGAGTGTGGTAATGTCACACCCCGATTTCCACGTGTCACCGGTGGTCTTATTTTATCAGTAGGGGCCTCCCATAAGTGTCTATATGCTTAAACATACCCTACCATTATCCAATGTTTCAAATGAATGCATAAACAAGACCCGAAAACATCGGTTTACCATTCATTTTCTTCTTGGGATCAATCATAACCTGTCACACCCCGATTTCCACGTGTCACCGGTGGTCTTATTTTATCAGTAGGGGCCTCCCATAAGTGTCTATATGCTTAAACATACCCTACCATTATCCAATGTTTCAAATGAATGCATAAACAAGACCCGAAACATCGGTTTACCATTCATTTTCTTCTTGGGATCAATCATACTTTTCCAATTCCATTATTGGCAATAATTCCCTGAATTTAGGGTATAATAGATGTGTAAAATATTATATCGGGTCTTGGGATTTATAATTGAGGTGTTCAGAGGTAATAATTTAACATGACGCCACTTTAAATCCTACCGAAAACATCTTTATTAAATCCGGGTTTTCAACGCGTTTTTGTCTTACATGACACGTGTCGTTTTAATATTAAACCCGAAATTTGCGAGGTGTTACATCCTCACCCCCTTAAAATAAATCTCGACCCGAGATTTACTGAAACAAGTAAGGGTACTTTTCTTTCATGGTGGATTCCAACTCCCACGTATACTCGGGACCTCTTCGGGCATCCCATTTGACTTTGACAAAAGGTATATGCTTTCTTCGAAGCTTCCTTACCTGTCGATCTTCAATCGACAAAGGTTTTTCCACAAACGTTAAGCTCTTATCTATTTGCACATCTGTATGTGGCATGACATGCGAATCGTCAGCGGAACATTTCTTTAGATTGCAAATGTGGAACACATTGTGAATTCCACTGAGCTCTTCCGGTAAGTTCAACTTGTAGGCAACTGACCCGACACGTTCGATAACCTCGAAAGGTCCTATGTATCTCGGGCTTAGTTTTCCTTTCTTACCAAATCGCATCACCCCCTTCCAGGGTGACACTTTAAGTAGGACTTTGTCACCTACTTCGAAGTGAAAGTCCTTACGACTTGGATCCGCGTAACTCTTCTGCCTATTCCGGGCAGCTTGGAGATTGTTACGAATCTGGACAATCTTGTCCGTTGTTTCGAACACGATTTCTGGTCCTGATAACTGGACTTCTCCAACTTCCGCCCAACAAACTGGCGATCTACACTTTCTACCGTATAATGCCTCAAACGGCGCAGCCTTTATGCTGGTGTGGTAGCTATTGTTGTAGGAGAATTCGATCAAGGGTAGGTTCTTATCCCAGCTACCTCCCAAATCGATCGCACATGCACGCAGCATGTCTTCCAACGTTTGAATAGTACGCTCACTCTGACCGTCAGTCTGAGGATGGTAAGCCGTACTAAAGTTCAAACGTGTGCCCAAAGATTGCTGGAAGCTCTTCCAAAAATGTGACGTGTACCTAGTATCCCGGTCAGAGATAATAGCTACAGGTATGCCGTGTAGGGCTACAATCTTATCAACGTATAACTGGGCTAACATATCGGAGCTATAAGTCTCCTTGATGGGTAAGAAATGAGCTGACTTAGTCAGTCGGTCAACTATAACCCATATCGTATCATTGCCTTTTCTTGTCTTGGGTAACTTGGTAATAAAATCCATAGTTACCTTTTCCCACTTCCACGTAGGAAGTTCAGGCTGTTGTAGCAAACCCGACGGTTTCTGATGCTCGGCTTTGACTTGCGCACATGTCAAGCATTTTGCTACATGGGCGGCTACAGACTTTTTCAAGCCTATCCACCAATAATTTGCCTTTAAATCCTGGTACATCTTATCAGCTCCAGGATGAACGGAGTATTTGGAACTGTGGGCTTCTTGGAGGATGACATCACGAAGTCCTCCAAAAATCGGAACCCATATTCGTCCGTTTAACCGTAAAATTCCGTCCTTGCTAAGAGTTAACTGCTCCTCAGTTACTCCTAACTTTTCATTAGGATAGTTAGCTTCCAACACAGCTTCCTTCTGTGCAGCTAACACCCTTTCTATCAAACTGTTCTTTACCTCCATACGCTTGGCGTTAATTCGAATGGGTTTAACCCTTTCCTTTCTGCTCAAGGCATCAGCGACTACATTCGCTTTGCCGGGATGGTATTTGATTTCACAATCATAATCATTTAAAGTTTCCATCCAACGGCGTTGCCTCATGTTTAATTCTTTCTGGTTAAACAGATGCTGGAGGCTCTTGTGATCAGAAAAGATCACAAACTTGATTCCATAAAGATAATGCCTCCACAGTTTTAGTGCGAACACAACGGCACCCAATTCCAAGTCATGGGTGGTGTAATTCTTTTCGTGCACCTTTAACTGTCGCGATGCTGTCACACCCCGATTTCCACGTGTCACCGGTGGGCCCGGTGGGGGAGTATCGTGACGTGGTTGGCAACGTAATAGTCAAACAACACAATATAATAATGCACAGCGGAAGCAAATTTAAAATAAGATACAACCAAATTCATTTATTGTAAACAAAGTCACAATTATCCGGTGTTTATCCACAGTAGGATCGAAACAAAATAACATTTAATTGTTCAACAGACTTCGGCATCTTAAGTGTGCGAGACTTCTAATGATGCTTAGGAGAATCCCAGCCTATTTCGCCTAGTACCTGCATTTAATCTTTTTGGGAAAATACGTCAGTTTACACTGGTAAATACATTCAACTGACTCATTTTATAAAATGATTGAAAATTGGTTTGGATGCACATGGCATAAACATTTTATTTAACTTGGGAGAATTATTTAATATTATAATCTTGTGAACGATTTACATGTTACTTATGCGTTCAGTAGCCCGGAACGTATTCCGGGTTAAAGATCAATAGACACACCACTTATGTGAGTTATACACGGGAGTACGCCTACACCCCGTGCTCAGGTCGTGGCTATCTCGTAAGATAATGCCAGGGATATCCGGGACATGGTCATTAACCCCCCAAAGGCTGTAAAGTAAACACATCTGTTTAAAACGAGCCGATCAAATTATTCAATTAACCACTAAGCGTGGAAGATTTGATGCTCGATCAAGCGGTACGCTATGTACCGTAACCCAAGCCCGTATAGGGAAAATAAGTTAAAAGTATTTACCTTTGCAAGTATAAATCCTTAATCGAATAAATTGCAGATAGCTTTTACTGGGCTCCTAATCTGGAACGAAGGTTTAATATAACCTATTAGAATACTAACGGATCTTTAATTAAGCTTAAGCTTAGACCGGTCAGTTTTAAAGATACGGTTCGTACGCACGATTAAGCGAAGACCGGATAGAATGTGATTTAGACCCGACAAGTTTGAAGACTTGTTTAATATGGGTTTACTATTCACATTCTGGATTTTGAGATAAAAATGATATCGTTTGACCCGCTTCGGCTAGTTCATGCAAACTAGTTACATAAGCCGAACCGAACGCGAAAAATGCATAACGGGTCACCGAAAGGGTCGCGAACAGGTTTCCTAAGTTAATACGCTTTAAATATGTTGTGATATCATTGTGATATCTTCCATAATGCCCGTAACGAGTTTAAATCCTTAATTTTGCCCCGTAGGGGTATTTTGGTCATTTTAACGACCATAAAAGGGATTTATAGTACTTCTGAGATACGGGTCTGATTAAATCAGAAAAACATCTTAACTTAACAGGTTATGTCTAATGGTATTAAGTCTTACGTGGCAAAATGGTTTTAATACTAAACTACGCGTTTAATACGCGTATAAAGCCGTTTTAAGCGACGTACGGGTTAAAATACCAATCTGAGTTTTCTGATCAGCAAAACAGGTTCAAAATACTATATTTATTATTTTAGATCAGTGGCAATTGGATTGGTATCAATCGGATTCGTAAAACTCGTTTTATGGCCTAAAAGGGCATATTCGGTATTAACCGAATCAATGCGATAAGCCTAGCTTAAGACCAGCTTAAAAATAATTAAAAATCTTCAAAAATCCTAAAATATTATTTAACATCAGCGGGTAAAAGTTTTGGTACCGAAAATCGGGTTTAGATAGGCTATGCGCTAATCGCGCCGTTTAATTAATAAAAAGCTTATTATTTACGCTAATGCGCATATCTCCTAATCTAGACCTCCGATTGACGTGAAAATTTACGTACATGTTTAATAATCAGTAACTAAGATTATTGTACTTTCACATTTTCAAAATTCTCGTTGTATGGTCATAAGGGCGTTATGGTCTAATTTAAGCGATTAACGGAAACGTGTGCATGCATCGGATAATCAACGAAACAAATACCGAGACTTATTCTATCATATAATCCAACCCTAATGAAGCACTAAGGCAATACCGAATCAAATTAAAACGGGTCAGAACCGAAGTCAATGCAAAAGTCAAAGTTTTGCGCCTTTCGGTTCCGAATCGGGTTTAAACAGAAAGTTGTCGAGTCGGGCAAGCGTAGACAAGTTTTTATACTTATTACCAAGTTATATTAAGTTTAAAACAGGTTGCACGCCTCGCGGATTGCTAGTCGTGCATTAAATCGCATTTTGTAATTCTGTTGACTTTTTCGGTCAACGTTTGACCCGACAAACGACCTAGTTAGGTCTGGATTTGGTACTTGCCCTTATAAGGGTTTAATACCCATATAATTACCTATCTAACGGTACTTTTAATTCGACACACGACTGAGCTATCGTTAATTAATCGCGAAGTCAAACCGTAGTTACGTCGGTTTGACTTTTAAGCTAATTACTAAGCTAGAATTAATTTAGAAAGGTTAGGCAACTTACTAGATGGTTAATGAATGATTAGAAAGGCTCTTGATCAGTTTGCAAGCTCCCCGAATAATCAGAATGCTTGAATATGATGTGTGAATGAATGTTGCACTTGAAGGTCCTTTATATAGTGGGTTTACACACCACAATCAATTGACACAAGAGTCTATGATCAGCCACAAGTGATAAACACATGTCTCTAGCATGTAGGGGGTGTCTAGGGGCCATGCATGTGCAAGAAAAACCGGCCAAGAGGGTAACAATCGCACACAACAGCCAACAGCAGGTCAGCTGTCGCTGGGCACCCCTCGCGTAGCGCGAGGGGCCGTCGCGCTACGCGACGCCCTTGCTGAATCAGAATTTTGTTGTTTGTTGTTGGTTTGAAAGGGCAGCCGTTATAAACGACTTGTGGACTTATTTTATCAGTAGGGGACCTCCAATAAGTGTCTAATACTGTAACATACCCTACCATCATCCATTATTTCACTTGATTGCATATACAAGACCCGAAAACATCGGTTTACCATTGCTTTTCATCGTGGGATCACCTCATACTTTTGCAATTCCATTATTGGCAATAATTCCCTGAATTGAGGGTATAATAGATGTGTAAAATATTATATCGGGTCTTGGGATTTATAATTGAGGTGTTCAGAGGTAATAATTTAACATGACGCCACTTTAAATCCTACCGAAAACATCTTTATTAAATCCGGGTTTTCAACGCGTTTTTGTCTTACATGACACGTGTCGTTTTAATATTAAACCCGAAATTTGCGAGGTGTTACAGATGCATAGGCAATCACCTTGCCTTTCTGCATAAGCACACACCCCATGCCAGTGTGTGATGCATCACAATAAACTACAAATTCTTCAGCGCCTTCAGGTAAGGTAAGCACAGGAGCGTTGCTCAACCTTTGTTTCAAAACATCGAAGGACTCTTGCTGCTTAGGGCCCCAAACGAACTTTACTTTCTTCTTGGTCAGGGAAGTTAGGGGCGCAACAATCCTTGAAAAATTTTCAATAAAACGCCTGTAATAACCCGCCAATCCCAGGAAGCTACGAATCTCCGTAGGTGTCTTTGGCTCTTGCCAATTCATAACAGCTTCCACTTTAGCGGGATCCACCTGGATACCACGCTCACTAACCACGTGTCCAAGGAATTGGACTTCTCGTAGCCAAAATTCACACTTAGAGAATTTGGCGTAGAGCTTCTCCTGACGTAGAAGTTTGAGAATACAACAAAGGTGTTTCTCGTGGTCAGCTTGGTTCTTAGAATAAATAAGGATGTCATCAATGAAGACGATAACAAATTTATCTAAGTAAGGCTTGCAGACACGATTCATGAGATCCATGAACGCGGCTGGTGCATTAGTGAGCCCAAAAGGCATCACTAGGAACTCGTAATGACCGTAGCGAGTCCTGAATGCAGTCTTGTGAACGTCTTCATCCATAACCTTCAACTGATGGTATCCTGACCTCAGATCAATCTTTGAGAAGTAACTTGCCCCTTGAAGCTGATCGAACAAATCGTCGATCCTGGGCAATGGATATCTATTCTTGATCGTGACTTTATTAAGCTCGCGATAGTCAATGCACAGACGCATCGACCCATCCTTCTTCTTGACAAACAGGATTGGCGCTCCCCAAGGAGATGAACTAGGTCGAATGAAACCCTTAGCCAGCAATTCATCTAGCTGCGTCCGCAACTCCTTCATTTCGGTGGGTGCCAATCTGTATGGAGCTCTAGCAACTGGTGCCGCTCCGGGGATGATATCTATCCTGAATTCAACTTGTCTATCTGGTGGCAAACCAGGTAGATCTTCAGGGAACACTTCTGGGTATTCTGAGATGACAGGGATGTCTTCTAACTTTGGTTTGGGCTCATCAATAATCACCTGTGCCATGTAGATGACACATCCCTTCTTCAAACACTTTGAAGCCTTGAGCATAGTCACGTGCTCAGGCAGTCCGTACTGGGTATCTCCCCGAATGGTAAGTGATTCACCAGACGGAGTCTTTATCACTACTTGCTTCATGTTACAGACGATTTGGGCCTGGTTATGAGATAACCAGTCCATACCCAGAACTATGTCAAAACCGGCTAACTTAAAGGGAAGTAGAGATAGAGGAAAAGAATGGTTCTTAATGGATATAGCACATCCATCTAACTCAGTAGAGACGGCTTCAATGGTACCATCTGCTAACTCTACCTCATAATTCACTTTTAGGGTTTTGACAGGTAAATTCAACAATTTACAAAATTTATGATCTACGAAGGACTTATCTGCGCCTGAATCAAAAAGTACTCTTGCAAAAACATCGTTTACAAGGAAAGTACCTGTTATGACGTTATCATCCTTCACAGCTTCCTTCGCATCCATCCTGAAGACTCTGGCGTTAGTCTTCTTAGCCTCCTCAGGCTTCTTGTTGTACTTAGGGCAGTTAGTCTTTATGTGGCCCTTTTCATTGCAACGGTAGCACGTTGCATCTTTCATCTTCTTGCAATCCAAGGTTTTGTGTTCCTTAGACTTGCACAAACCACAAGCAAAAGACCTTGACTCGTTATTCGAGTTTGATTCGAATCTGCACTTTCCAAAGTGCTGTTTCTTGCAAGTTTTGCATGTGGGCTTCTCTCCAGAGCGATGCCCATCCTTCTTCGAATCCGATCCCTTCTTGTGATCACCGCTCCCACGGTGCTTCTTGTTCGACCTACGCGAACCATCATCTTCTTGCTTCCTCTTCTCGGCCGCCTTATTCCTCTGCGATCTCTGCCGGACCGCATCCAGAGTGAGGGATAAGGAAAGGTCAGTTACAGACCTGAAGGTAACTGGCCGAGAAGCCTTTACACTGGACTTGATCTCGGGTTCCAAACCACCAATAAAGCGAGCAATTCTTTTTGGCTCCGGGGTTACCAGATAAGGTACCAACCGGGATAGTGTATTGAAGCTCGTCAGATAAGCTTGACAATCGAGGTTCTTCATTACCAGTGATAGGAAGTCATATTCTATCTTTTCCACCTCATGTTGAGGGCAGAAATTTTCTTTGATCAAGGCGATGAACTGATCCCACGTCATGCTATACAACGGGATCTTTCCGGAGGCCTCCATCAGAGATCTCCACCAAGCTAACGCCTCACCCTTGAAGGACTGTGAGACAAATTTAACCACATCACCTTCAGCGCATCCGCTGATGTCCACGACCGTGTCCATTTCATCCAGCCACGTCATGCAGTCTACGGCTCCTTTCTCCCTCGTAAAATCCCTGGGTTTACAAGACACAAAGTACTTATATGTGCAACCCTTGTTACGGTGTCCCTGATGCAGTACCAACTGCTGAGATGGATTACTTTGGTGGTTGGTGGACTGGCGATCATCACCGTTTTTCTTTGGCACATCCTTTTTGGGAGGAGGCTTGTTATGAGCCTCTGAATGTGTCCTTGGCTTTGAATGGGATACAGAGTGAGTCCTACTTCGGGTACTACTGTATTCTTCATACTGTCTATCCAAAGCTTGAGTAACAGCACCGTCTATTATTGCTTTTAGCTCGGCACCCGTTAATGTAATCTGGGCGTTCTCATTCGGCTCCACAGGATGGCTATTGATTTCATTAGAGTTAGCCATTTGTATTGAACTGTTGCAGAAAACAAGGACAATAATTTATTTGGGAGTTTATTATGGAATTACCCCTTAGGTAACTCGTTAACCATGGTAAACAGAGACCATATTTGGTTAACTTATTAATCGTATTAATTTAGGATTTCAATTATAATTTATCCTAAACATAACCAATAACAATATATATTAGCACATAAGGCTTGGTCACATGGACAATTTAAATTATAAGCTCTGACTTCAGAGAATCAAGACTTTTAAGGTTTGAACCTAGTTCATTACCTTTATTAGACAGGGAGTCAAAGCTACCACTGTCTTTTGGCTCATATGGAAATGAGCAGGGCCCGTAGGCATTATATTACCACGTATGGTAAAATATGATCATCTTAATTGATGATGTACCCAGGATTCAGAGATCATTAAACTGGGTTAGGAATCTTCTAAAGAATTCCTTTATAAAAATGACGTATGTGATTTTTAACGAATCACTTCTGCCAGGAGTGTTAACATGTTTTAAGATGTTAACAGGGAATTGAATCTTTTAAATAGGTCTTACCATTTTGGCCCGGTCTTATATTTGACACGTGGCTAGGTTTCACACTTTAAGATCCTTAATTAAATAAATTTCATAGGCAGATTAATTTAAAAGGAATGATTTTAATTTATTTATTTCATTTATAATTTATATATGCACATAATGGCAAATATGAAATTTATAAAACAAACATTCCATTAATTATACGTAGGTTACATATTGCCCTAAACGGGTCTTTTCACACAACAATTTCCCACGTAGGGGTCAAACAAGTACTTTCCCGCGCAGGGGTTAAATTTAAAACATAAGTCCTCGCAGGGACTGATTACTTAAATAGATGTCCACGCAGGGACTAGGTACAAAGATAAATGTCCACGCAGGGACTACATACACACATAAATGTCCACACAGGGACTTAATTTTAAAGTAGACATACACACATAAAGGATTTACTGATCCTTCTTGCTCTTTCCCTTGATTAAGTTCGTCAAGGTCTTGAACATCCCCTGGTTACGCCTTCGGTCTTCCCGTGCCTCATGCCGCACCTCCCTAATACTTTGTAGGATTTCCTGATGCAGTGGTGGCGACATCTGCAGAGACGGCGGGGGTTGTTGGTAGTACGGTGGTTGTGTAGGCATCTGGTATCCCTGTGCTGGGTAGCCTACTCCCCAAGGACCTCCATACGGTCCCTCCTGGTTAAGGGCGTTGTAATTAGTTGCTACCAAATACGGGTCGGCTTCAGCGTATCCGAGGTTAGGGTGAGTCGGTGGCTCAAACGGGTTGTACATCGCAGGACCCGTGTATGCTGGTATCTGATTATCGAAACCCATTGGTGGCGGTTGCTGCGCGTAGGGGTTTGATGGTCCACCTATCTGTGGAACTTCTGGAAGCGGCTGATAATTTCTGCCACTTGATTGTAGAGGAGAGTTAAAGTGAAACTCTTCTCTTCGTGTGGACATCCGGGCTCCGGATCTCCTATGTCTTTGCGGCTGTGGAGGCGCCGGCTGAACTGGTGGCGGTGGAGGCGGTGGCGTAACTGCCTCAAACTGGTGATTCCCAGAGGAATCTTGATGATGCTGCTGTTGCTGCTCATGCGGCGAAGAATAGTGAGGCTGATGCTGCTCATGCGGCGACGAATGGTGAGAAGGTGTATAATACCACTCGTGCCGAGTAAAGATAGCCTGGAAGCTATCTGGACCATTATAGGGTGGCCCGTGATAAATGGAACTATCCGAGACCTCGATTGGGTGGTTGGGAGTTCCTGATGCGGGTTCTTCGGGGTCGTCTTCCTCATCCATATCGTTTCCTCCAGAAAAATGGTCCTCCGGCCCCAATGGGTTAAAACCCACTGGTTCTTGTATATAATCCGCCGGGTTAAACTGGCCTTGAAAGATTGGAGTGGGGTCTCCAAAAGGGCGGTGCGACATAGATCGCTGTAACGGTATGTGCGAATGGTGGGGGTCTCTAGGCTCATTTTCTGATTGTGGCTCGTATGAGTCTTGAGCGGGAGTCGTAGAGCTGTTCGAAACCGACCGTCTTGCCGGTTGAAAGAGACCTCTCTGGTTCCGCCGAGTACCGTCACTCTCGGCGGGGATAGGAGCTCGTGTATTGGACGGCCCAGCTTCATGGTCGTTGGGGGCGGTGGTCGGCCCCTTTCCTCCTCGTCCTCGCATACGTAAAAATCTCGGAGGCATCTTTGTTATTCCTGTCATTAAAACATAAGATAACAATAACAAAATATAAAGTTTTAAAGGACAACAAAAACCGAATAAGGTGGAATTTGTCCTATGTTATAAGTCTAGACTCGAAAGTTTAAATATGTGCAATTGTGTAACTGAGATTAAACACAAAAGGCTAGTGTTTAATTCACTCAGAGTTGGCTCTGATACCAACCTGTCACACCCCGATTTCCACGTGTCACCGGTGGTCTTATTTTATCAGTAGGGGCCTCCCATAAGTGTCTATATGCTTAAACATACCCTACCATTATCCAATGTTTCAAATGAATGCATAAACAAGACCCGAAAACATCGATTTACCATTCATTTTCTTCTTGGGATCAATCATACTTTTCCAATTCCATTATTGGCAATAATTCCCTGAATTTAGGGTATAATAGATGTGTAAAATATTATATCGGGTCTTGGGATTTATAATTGAGGTGTTCAGAGGTAATAATTTAACATGACGCCACTTTAAATCCTACCGAAAACATCTTTATTAAATCCGGGTTTTCAACGCGTTTTTGTCTTACATGACACGTGTCGTTTTAATATTAAACCCGAAATTTGCGAGGTGTTACAGGTAACCTTATACATGAAGTTCACCGTTAAAAAAAAAAACATTCCTAGGTGAAAACTTTCTTGAAAACAGCAGAAATTTCATAGTTGTTTCTAGTTTAATTTTGTTTACATTTCCTGCTGCACTTTTTTGATATATTTTTCAGTAAGCTCGTCCATTATATATTCTTCTAGCTAGGCTCCAAACTTATACAAAGAGAAAAACTAAGTGTAAGCTACTAGAAAATAAACCTATATACAGTATATGAACATTTTCACATATGTATATATTTATCATGTGTGTGTCTTCCCTCATTAATTACAAGTTGTCTGTTGATGGACAGATAACAAAAACGACACTCTTTTAAAGATGTTCATCTCAGTCTTCCAAGGGCATCTGTTGTAACGTTTGCTGCATATTCGTAAGCAAGTTACGTTCAAGAGAATACATGGCAGAGGATGATGAAGAGCAGCACCAATAGTATATATCCGAATCCAAACCCGTCTGAATCAAAATCAGAGCTGCTACAAGACTCATATGAATACGAACTAGAGCTCGTAAGGAGAAATGTGGAGATTAAGTGTATGAGCAGTAACAATAAGATGGGAATAATCAACATTGCTTCTTCTCCTATAATTAGTGAAGAAATGACATCCTGTAAGCTCTCTAGAGTGGAGCTAAATATGACTAGAGTTAGGACACCCACCATCAAAGAAGGAACTAGGGGAGATGGCCCTCCTGATCTCATTTTCTTATGGTGAGTGAAACAGAGTTTTTTGCAGGAATAGGTGGTTTGACCACCAAAAGATCACATGTAGGTGGTCTTGGAAGAAAAGAGTGAAACTAGGTATAACGTGATATGAGATAGCGATATTCATGGTGGTTCTGACACAAAATCTGCCAGATATATCAATATCGCCAATTGGTATATATATGTATATGAATATCGCTACTTGGGATGCAAATATTAATCAATATCGCTACTTGGTATATATATATATATATGAATATCGCTATTCCAAGTACATATATATATGAATATCGCCAACTCAACCACCTATATATATTGAATATCGCTATATGGAACATATATATATATGAATATCGCTATCCCATGTATACATATACTTTAATATCGCCACATCATCTTCATATATATATTAACTCATTCAATATCACTATATGGAAAATATATATAAAAGAATATCGCTATATGGAATATACATATACTTTATATATGTTTTCTTTTGCAGTATTAAAGTTGCATAGGCTCACATGCCTAGTCTCAGTATTATCACATGCATAGGGTCTCAGTATTATCACATCACATGCATAGGGTCTCAGTATTATCACATGCATAGGTTCAGTATATATATATTATATGTTGTAGGTGGGAATATTAACAGGTCGAATAGTTTGAATAGGGTCTCAGTATTATCACATGAGTTATCAGATTGACCCCGGTCCCCATTGCATGCTGGAGAATTACCGGGGAGTTGTTTGAACATGATGTTTTTCTCAGTTTTAAAGTTTGTATAGGATCATAAGACATTTGAGCTTTCAGGCCACCGCATGTAATCTGGAAGCTACAGTGTTTTAAATAGATCCTATAGTAATGTTGGGTGATGTTGCAGGCAGGTACCTTGTTTTTGTTACGCGTAACCTCTCACGCGTATCCAACCCTTCCCCAATCACAAAACAGATCCCGTATCTGTTTAATCGTGAGACCCTGGAGGGGAGCGTTCGGTTGCCTGTTTTCAAGGACGGGCTTTTGCACGGGAAGTAGTTTTTTTAGCAGATCCTATAGTAATGTTGTGTAATAATGTTGAATGAGTTAATATATATGTTTGTTATATTATATGTTAGGAATATGTTGAATTTTTTATTTACCTGTTAATATTGAAACAAATAAAGTTAACCAACTTGTGAATGGAGTGTGTATTGAATGAAGTTTGTACCAGATAGGGCCAGGATATAAAAACTTTAAAATAACTCATAATAACACCATAAATACCCCCCATCACACCCATAGATTTGCATACCTTCACTTCACAAGTGTTTTTGCACGTCATCTTATTCTCCAACATTGTGCTGATGGCAAACCGTGATAATGAACTCCACCTTCACTTTCATGTGCACATACACGAATCGGAAGCAAACCCCGCTAATGTTTACCCACAACCTAACCATGTGCACATACACGAATCGGAAGCAAACCCCGCTAATGTTTACCCACAACCTAACCGTAACTCTGTTGTACCACAACCCAACAATAACTCACTCCCCCCACAATCCCTCCGTCACTCCGGTGATCCTCTTCCCAATGACAATAGTGCTTTGCTCTTCGCTGGACACCAGGCGAACCGTCCTGGCGCTTCACCCCTCGACCAACATCCTCACCCACCACCCTATGTTGAACATCAAAATCGAAATCCTACCTCCTTTACGCAACGACATCAACGTCCTTGGATTGTGCAGAACCCTAACCCTAACCCTGCATCGTCAAGTGTTTTAGAACCATACCCCCCGATATGTAGGTTTGGATGCATCTACCATAGCTTGTGCTACCACCAATACGACAGTGATCGTGACTCTAATGCGTTATCAGATGATGCCGTCGTTAGTGATGATCCATGGGAACAATATCACAAGTTTGACAGCGATTCTGATTCATCCTTTTGATTCCAGAGCATGACTCTAATGCGTTATCAGATGATGCCGTCGTTAGTGACTTAGGGGTTCCTGTATTGGTAGATGTATTTTGTGTTCGTGAATTCTCCTAAATTAAAATAAACCGCGTAATGTTCTTTGATGTTTATATTATTGTGATGGTCAATGTAAAAGATTGTGAATTTTGTGTTTTGTGTTCGTGAATTCTCCTAAATTTAAATGACGTTAAAACTCATTTTTTTGTCTTGTCAAAAAAGTCCAACGTGGCCTTTTCCGTGGCCGTTTCCTCACCCGTGTGGCTCCCACCACCGGGTTCGTTTGTCTCTAACTTATAAGGAGGGGTAAATTTGTCCGGGGACCAGGGGCGTCTGGTCGGCGGAAAGCATTTCGGTTCATTCAGGGGGGGGGGGCGAAAGTCGTATAAACTCATTTTTTTTGTCTTGTCAAAAAGTCCAAAGTGGCCTTTTCCGTGGCCGTTTCCTCACCCGTGTGGCTCCCACCACCGGGTTCGTTTCTCTCTAACTTATAAGGAGGGGTAAATTTTTCCGGGGACCAGGGGCGTCTGGTCGGCGGAAAGCATTTCGGGTCATTCAGGGGGGCCCGAAAGTCGTAAAAACTCATTTTTTTTCTCTTGTCAAAAAACGTCCAACGTGGAAAAAATATTTTTTATCCGACATATTTCTCCTCATTTTATAAAGAAAAGCGCTGAAAAATTTTTTTAAAAAAATTATTTTTAACATGTTAAGTTAATTCTATAAGATATAACTGTTTTTTAAACAATTTTTTTTTATATTTTTAGTTTTTGATTTTTTTATTAAAAATGTTTCTACTTTTATTTATAAGAAAAAGCGCCGAAAAAATTTTAGAAAATGAATTTTTTAACATGTTATATATGTGTTTGAATTAGCGATATTTGTTGTATATATGTGACAAAGTGGTTTAAATATCATGTGACAATATGCCTATAAATAGAGTAGTTTGGTAAGTGGTTCCACACAAACCAAAAACTGAACAACTAAACTTCTATCAAACAATTCCATTTCGTTTAATGGATTCTTTCTGCCCATACCTTGTTAGACTATACTGGGGTGGTGTTTTTTCATATGTTAACGGGGCGGTTATGAATGATGAATCCATGCTGACTACCTCATTCATTATGCGACACAAGATGTCATATCACGAGTTGCTAGATTCAGTCTGTAATCATGTTCAACTCCAGAAAGAGTCGGTTACTGTGTCGTTGTTGTTAGGATTCACGTTTGGGGGCATCTCTCAGACATCAAAAATTTTCAACGATGAGGGCGTTGAAATGATGGATTATTTAGCCCGGGAGTCACCGGGTAACTTCATAGCCGAGATCTATGTTCAGTGGGAGGCGTTGCCTACTGTCCATCAAATGAGTTTTACAAACCTTCTGCATGGTATTTCACAACGGAACGCCATTCAGTTTCATTTAACCGAAGATGATTATGAAGAAGGTGATGGGCAAACCACACAAGAGCAAAATGTTATGCCCTCTCAGCAACATAACCTTTTGTCATCATCTCAGTATTTGGCTGGTAACGAGAACAATGATGGATTTGATGACTCAGCAGAATGCAGTTCTGAAGACGGTGAAGAGAGTGAAGAAGCCCCCCCCCCCCTCACTCGAAGGTTCTTCCGGAGACGAGGCTGCAGATAACGAACTACTAGATCTGAATCTCAACCCCCAACAGGATAACGTTTCTAGGGCCTTCCTTCCCGGTCCCCAAGACGACCCTGAAGATGATGAGGAGCTAAGGGATTATAGGTGTCCGGATTATGAAGATGAACCTATGGACGTATGGAATCCTGCAACAAAAAAAATCCGTTTGGGTATGTTCTTCAAGTCCAAACAGGAGGCAGACTTTGCAATTCGTGAATGGAACATTCGTCGTGGTCGTGAAATTTTTGTTATTGATAGTAAACCAGCGTTGTTCAAGGTAAAATGCTACACAAGAAACAAACATTACAAAAATCCTTTTCCGGGTCCTGCTCCGTTGTGTGACTGGCGCGCCACAGTATCCAAAAAAATGAACCAACATATGTGGCAAGTTACCAACTGGGCTCCAGCTCACACGTGCTACTCAACGGTAGTACGAAACAATAACAGGTGCCTGAGATCAAAAGATATTGGTTCACACATCCTAGCACAGATTCGTGCCGACATTGGATTCAAGGTAAAACATATTAGGGTCCACATCAAGCAAACGCTTTCCGTGGACATTACGTATACAAAGGCATGGCGTGGTAGAAGAAAGGCCATCGAGAAAATATATGGCAGTTGGGATAGCAATTTTGCCGAGGTTCCCAAGTACATTCTACGGCTACAGTCTCAGAACCCCGGTACCGTTGTCACATGGTTTCATTATCCTAATTCTAATCCAGATTATCCGACATTCAAATATGTTTTCTGGGCATTCGGGCCTTATATTAGTGCCTTTCATCTTTGCCAACCAGTAATCTCAGTTGATGGCACACATTTGAAAGGGCCATACCGAGGAAAGTTGTTGATTGCTGTTACCAAAAATGCAAACAACTACATAATGCCCATTGCTTATGCTCTTGTTGATGAAGAGACTGTTCATAGTTGGTGTTGGTTTTTCCAAAATCTGAAACAGTATGTCGTCCAGACCAGAAAAATATACATATATATACCAATTGGCGATATTGATATATCTGGCAGAATTTGTGTCAGAACCACCATGAATATCGCTATCTCATATCACGTTATACCTAGTTTCACTCTTTTCTTCCAAGACCACCTACATGTGATCTTTTGGTGGTCAAACCACCTATTCCTGCAAAAAAACTCAGTGAAACAAACATAGGGTGATATATATGTGTATATATAGGGTGAGGATAAAATGAGAAGCACCTTCAGTTGTGAGATCCATGAGAATTAGGCCTTCGAAAAGGTTTTTCCAAAAAAAACAAATCTTAAAAAAAATCACTTGTTTCAGAAAAAAAAAATTAAAATGTTACATGCACAAATTTACATGAGGTGTAAAAAAATTCATCGCCGTAACAAAACTTACATCAGGCAAAACTACCGACTCGACAATTTTTTTTGTTTTTTACAGATGTGTTTATAATATTTTCATCTACAACCCATGACATTATAGCCTAGTGGTATCTTGGTGGTGGGATAAGGCTTATGGCCATTAGGTCATGGGTTCGATTCCCACAAAGGGGGTTTTTCCCAAATTTATCGGGTTTCCTCCTGAATTAGTGTATAGGCATTATTGTCTAGTGGAGATGGATATGATCGGGTGGTTCTGCTGGTGGCACGATGATACTCCAGTGGTCCGTCAGTGATCCAAATTTGCCGTTCAAAAAAAAAATATTTTCATCTACATTTGTGCAAAAAATTATGGCCCAACTCGCGCGTAAAGTAGGAGTTTTCATGATTCTCACAACCCGTGATGCTTTTTAATTGAACCGAAGCCTACAGAGGGATCTAGGCAAAACGTACATAAATTATCATGAGGAAAAAAGAGTAAACTGCCAAAATGGTCTCTGAGGTTTGGTCACTTTAATTCAAAACTCAAACCTTTTGAATTTGGGTCCCTGTGGTTTCAACTTTTTTGCCATTTTTCAGTTAACATCTAGTTTTTTTGTCTTTTTCCTCCATTTTAATGAAGGGCAAAATGGTCAGAATTTTTTAATTAATTATAATAAAACGTTAAGACCATTTTGCCCTTCATTAAAAGGTAGAAAAAAAGACAGAAAAGGTGGATATTAACTGAAAAATTTGACAAGATTTTGATTTTCGATAAAAATGGCAACAAAATTGAAACCACAAGGACCTAGATTTAAAAAGGTTTGAGTTTTCGACTAATGTGGCAAAAGTGACCAAACCTTAGGGACCATTTTGGCAGTTTACTCGGAAAAAATGAGCCATTTATTTTTCCAATCTAAAAAAATTAAAATAAATAAAACGTGACACACATGTAATTGTTATCGTTTCGTTTCTCCTTGATCGTGTCTTCTAAAATCAAGAAAAGAACATATATTAGTTTAACTGTACGGTTTACGTATATAACCTACACATGTGTATATTATATATACATAATATAACCTAAACATGTGTCTCTTTTAAGGTCGGCTCTAAGAATTTGTGTACCCTTTTCAAGCTTGAAAAAATGTATCCTTAGGCCTTAACGAAATTGGGTATTGGGCTTACTAAAGGTCTAAACCTAATACGAGAGAAGTTAATAACTAATCTAAACCATAAGAATAGTTTTGTAAGGGGGCCTTTGTTGGTGTTTGTATGTGTGTACTATATTAAAAAAATATTTTACATATAAATATCGAGTTTTTTTCATAAAAAAACGTGTTCCTCGAAATATCGGGCCCAGGGCGGTGGTCCTCCCCGCCCACCCCAGGGCCGGCCATGGTCGCTTTACAATATATATTTAAAACATATATGAACAAATTAGTTTAATGATTATTTCTATGCACATAACCTAGCTATGCTTGTTAGGAAGAGTCAATGATTTGGTGATCTGCAGATTAACCACTCACCTATGCTAGTCAACTTGGTCTTTGTATTGTTTGGAAAAATAAGCCTATAAAACCAAACACACCAACTTTGTTGATTTGCTATATAAATATAAGGACTTTTTATCCAAAAACAACCTTTTTACAGATTAAATAATAGCAAATTGTAAAATAGTTAACTTTTATCTGTATATTACTTTATTATAAGTATGCTATGGATGATAAAATTTGGTTACATACATTAAAGAACTGCATAACGTATAGAAAGAAGCAATACACTATAAGTAACATGGACACTTATATATATATCCTCCAGCCACATTTTGGATGGAGCAAACGCTTGATTTTATGCAGAAAACACCATTTATCATACTATTATAGCGTTCTGATATGCGGTAATGATAAACATGCGCAAGCTCACAAGACTCGGCTGAGAATTAGGAATATCATGATCAAAAGAAAAGCTCCAAATCCAAAACCCCCTTCACCCTCATGACCAGATCCACTTTGGTACTGATATGAATTCGCCGAAGTATCTTGGGGAGAAAAGAACGAAGAAAACAAGTATATGACCAGTATCAATAAAATAGGAATCATGACTATGTTTTGTACCATAGGACTGAAGATTATTAGTGCAAGAACATTCACTATTACAAAAGGAACAATAGGTGATGGACCTGTAATTTCCATTTTCGCTCTACCTGCGGCTTGATTGATTAACCTTAACCTCTTTTCACTAACAAAGTGATAATACTTAATTGCAGTTAATTTCGGATGATTTATACCCGTTGCACGCTTGTACGGGTCAATGACCGATGATTATTCCCTAGCGTGTGATTATCTATTATATTCTTTTTCCTGTATATAGCTAGGATCAGATATATTATTTAATCAAGAGATTTGGAGCTACACTTTCATTTTTATTGAACTTCATACAAAGACAAAGATTTTGTGTTTGAAAATTTAATGATAACTCTTTCTGTATTCGCTGTCACAAAGTTTGATGCTTCCATGTAAAATCTAATATTTATAGAATTATACTAATTTTTTAAGTTTAAAAGTTGTCTTATTTGATAATATTTAGTAGTGACAGTGCAACTGTTTATATAAATGTGGACAAAAAAGCGATCATGATTTGCAATATTGTATAATATGTATTCACATGTCTATCTGTTTATATTACATAATCTGGTGAGTCAATTGGATAACAGACAATTGGGAAAAGGTTTAATAAGAGCACAATTGTACAGGTTAAAGAATTTTCTAAGAACTTGGTCAAGCAAGCTACCCCTCCATTCTAGCTGAGAGCATGTACATTTTATTCCTTTTAATGGCAAAATACTATATATACAATTGAAAATTTTCTCCACGCTTTGATGATACTAAAAATATAGTACCAACTCTTGTCTATATATAGTTTTTAGTTAAGGTACTATATATATTATTAAGCAACTAAAAGTGTAACGGAGTTAATTACAAAGAACGGCTAATCAAATAATATATGTCAAAGATAATTATAATAAAGTCTATGTAAGAGCATTCACAATTGATCCTCTATATTTATGTGAATGTATTCTCTGTATTTTATAGGGTTGTCGTGAGCAAGAAGAAAAAAATGTTATTGTTCATTAGTAAATTTAGAGGTACTTTGTTCATCCTCTATAATTTTTTATATATTTTAAAGTAGTTGTGAGTGGAGGAGAGAGAAAATGTTACTGCTCATAAGTTAATCTAGAGGGACATTGTTCACCCTAGGGGTGTGCATGGGTCGGTTTTGACCTAAAACCATAACCACGATGTCGGTTACTGGATAACCATAACCAAAACCGATCGGTTATGGTGGTTATGGTTATTCGGTTTTGATGGATATAGCGGGTCGGTTACGGGTGGTTAACCGTGTATTTAGATTAGCTAAAAATAACTTAATTTTTTAACATGGAATAAATTGTTATTGCATATTTTATATATCAGTATATTACATAGTATTAAAAAATACATATAATCTATAATATTAATATCAATTATGATCGAATACTCAAATAAAGTGATATGATACATTACATAAATTCAAATAAACATTCAACAAAAACCACAAAACGACATGAAAAACTCATAAATACTAAAATTCTTCAGTAAAAAACATTAAATATTAAAAATATGGTGAAAAGTCCTAAATCATACAAAGATTTATTACATGTCGGTTCGGTTCGGTTATGTTGGGTATGAAAAAAAATGATAACCATAACCGACCCGTTACTTTCGGGTTTTTTTTTTTAAACCATTAACCAACCCACCGGTTTTTATTTGGTTCGTTTTTTTTCGGTAAAGATTTGTCGGTTAATTCAGTTATGGTTCGGTTAATTCGGTTTTTTTCATACCCCTAGTTCACCCTCTATAGTTTTCTAATATTTTTTAAAAGTGGGTATGGGTGGATGAGAGAGAAAAGGTAATGATAAAAGATTAAAAAATTATTTAATTAAAAAAGAGAAGGAAAATATAATAATTTTAAGAGTAAATTACTGTTTTGGTGTCACGACCCCCGTCCCGGTTTTTACCAGGTCCAGGAGCCGCCGGACAGAAACCCGTGGTATTTATTATTTTGGCAGCGGAATTTTTAACAGGATCTTTTAAAACTTGAAAATGCCCGATTATTTTATTTCATAATTTGGGACAAACACCGTAATTTACAATACAATAGAGGAATTTCACGAAGAAATTCCCTGTTTTACAAAACATGTTTATTTATTTCACTGAGCCACCACTTCAAGCTTTATTAGTGCTCCGTAGCACTTTTCCTTGATTCACAGTAGGTTACCTAAAACATGATTTTAAAAAAAATTATCAGAGGGGAAATACTGGTGAGTCACTCAAATTTGATAAAAGGAAACGCATAGTTATAAATTACAGCATAAGAGCGATTACAATGGCTACTATCTTATTTTTATCTGGCGCCGTGTCACACCCTGGTGACGATGGTCATACCACTATTGGGTCCTTTCACCCAGTAGTGATGATTATCACTGTTAGGTTGATAAACCTAACCGTGAGAGATTAGTAATGTGCACAATACTCCACTAGCCAGTGATTCAAGATAACCACGACTTAATCCCTGTAATTATAACCTTTGAAAATAATTGGAGTATTGTAAAACACTTTTGATAAAAGAGAATGACTCACATTGCAAGTTTAGTCGGACATAGTTTAGCCTACTGATAAGCCTGTTAACCTAATTCAAATTACAATGCACACAAAAACTAGGTCAATAACTTAATACAACTTTTACGACAACACACGAGATTCAAAACCCTCACGACGAATGACAAAGTGCAATACTTAAACATCCATCGAATTCACGACGAGTGACAAAGTATAACCCGAGTTTGAGCAGCACTTAAACATCCATCGGATTGGTTTCAATCGATCGGACATTGAATCGTAGCAGTGATCGAGTTATTACCCTGTTATCGCGGCAGAATTTCGTGTTTGTGTGTTTTTTGGAGTAAACAGAGGATATCTCAGTGTACGAAACGAATTTTAACGTCGAACCAATGCCAAATTTCAAGTGCCACAGCCCTGAATTTATACTGGAAAAAACGGCGCTGTCGCATGGCGCGACAGGCTGTCGCGTGGCGCGAGGGGTACCCCCCTAGCATAGGGTAGCCCCGTGTATTTGTAGCTTAGTTGAGTCGACGATTCGATAAAATTCGATTTCTACGGAAAACTGTAAGGATAATATCAATTAGGGAATACCCCCCCCCCCCCTTGAGTTTTAAGGGCCCTGATCCTGATTTCGATTGTTCTGAAAATTTTAGGGGTCATGCAGTATTACTTGGGGGTCTCAATTAGGGTTTCCTATTGGACAAAATAAAATAAAAAATGGTAATCTTAATGAGATTTGTTACATCCTCCCCACCTTATAAAAATCTCGTTCTCGAGATTTACTGGAACAAGTAGGGATATTTTCGCTTCATCTCTGATTCTAGCTCCCAAGTGTATTATGGTCCTCTCTTTGAATCCCACTTGACTTTGACCAGCACTAGTCTTTTGTGTTTGAGAAACTTGACCATTCTGTCTTCTATCTGCAGTGGCTTCTCAATAAATTTTAACTTCTCATTTACCTCTATATCTTGAAGAGATACTACCAGGGATTCGTCAGATATACATTTCTTGAGGTTGGATACATGAAATACGTCATGTACCGCAGCTAATTCTTCTGGTAGTTGTAAGCGATAAGCAACTGGTCCTATACGCTGGATTACTGGGAATGGTCCTACGGAGAAACTTTCCCTTTTTACCGAACCGAACTACTCCTTTCCAAGGAGAAACTTTCAAGAGTACCTTATCTCCGACTTGAAATTCTAGCGGCTTGCGTTTATTGTCTGCATAACTCTTCTGGCGATCTCGAGCCGTCTTTAGTCTTTCCTGGATTTGAGTGATCTTGTCGGTAGTTTCTTGTACAATTTCAGGACCTGATAATTGGCTTTCTCCTATTTCTGCCCAACAAACTGGAGTTCTGCACTTTCGTCCATACAGTGCTTCGAACGGGGCAGCTTCAATGCTTGTATGATAACTATTATTATAGGAGAATTCAATTAAGGGTAGGTGGTCATCCCAGTTTCCACCAAAATCTATCACACATGCCCTGAGCATGTCTTCCAGGGTTTGGATCGTCCTTTCACTTTGTCCATATGTTTGAGGATGGTAAGTTGTACTTAAATTTAATCGCGTCCCCATGGCTTCCTGGAAACTTGTCCAGAAATGCGAAATGAAACGACTATCCATATCCGATACAATAGAGAGTGAAACTCCATGTATGGATACCACCTCGTCTACGTATAACTTGGCTAACATTTCCATGCTAAAGGTTTCCTTCATAGGTAGAAAATGAGCTGATTTGGTTAATCGATCCACGATTACCCAAATTGCGTCGTTACCTTTCCTGGTTTTGGGCAACTTAGTAACAAAGTCCATTGTTATGAGCTCCCATTTCCATACAGGCATTTCTAATTGTTGGAGTAATCCTGAAGGTTACTGGTGTTCTGCCTTAACTTGTGAACAAGTTAGACACTTAGATACATATCTAGCTATGTCCTTTTTCTTTCCTATCCACCAGAAATTATTCCTTAAATCTTGGTACATCTTATTGTTACCAGGATGCATGGTATACCTAGATTTATGGGCTTCCTCTAAAATCTTATTTCTTAATTCTCCTTGCTTAGGTACCCAAATTCTTTTCTTATGGAATCTCTAAATTCCATCAGCTCCTTGCTCTAATTCCTTTATTCTCCCTTTCATTCCTTTAGCATCATCCTTGATTGCTGTTTCTTGAATGTTTTTCAGTTGTTTCATTAAATCTAACTGTAGATTTAATCTAAGAGCACGAACTCGCTTTTGTTTTTCGTGATACTTACGACTTAAGGCATCTGCAACTACATTTGCCTTTCCTTCGTGATATTGAATATCACAGTCGTAGTCACTTAGAATTTCCATCCATCTTCTTTGTCTCATGTTCAATTCTTTTTGCCCAGATATGTATCTTAAACTCTTATGATCTGTATAAATGGTAAACTTACTTCCATACAGATAGTGTCTCCAAATCTTAAGGGCAAAAATTATCGATCCTAATTCTAAGTCATGTGTCGTATAATTTTCCTCGTGCTTCTTCAATTGCCTTGAGGCATACGCAATTACCTTTTTGCGTTGCATTAGTACACATCCTAATCCTAGCTTAGAAGCATCACAATAAACTTCAAAATCTTCTGTTTTCCAAACCATAAACGGTGGGGGGCTACCCCATGTTGTAAACCACTAGACTAGATGTATATATATGTGTCATTCCCAATCCGAGGACATAGGTACGTATAAGAATACGTAGGTTTAGCGCTGGTGCCCTTCCCAATCCGAGGACAGTGGTACGTATAAGAATACGTAGGTTTAGCACTGGTGCCCTTCCCAATCCGAGGACAGTGGTACGTAGTGAGTATACGTAGGTTTAGCGTTGGTGCCCTTCCCAATCCGAGGACAGTGGTACGTATAAGAATACATAGGTTTAGCGCTGGTGCCCTTCCCAATCCGAGGACAGTGGTACGTAGTGAGTATGCGTAGGTTTAGCGCTGGTGCCCTTCCCAATCCGAGGACAATGGTACGTATAAAAATACGTAGGTTTAGCGCTAGTGTCCTTCCCAATCCGAGGACGGAGGTAAGTAGTCTAGTAGTGGTGAAAGTACAAGTTCCGTCTCAGCTATTTAATCCCATTCCCAACCACCGGGAATCCCATGCCTTAGTAAGGGTGTGAAATCACCTTTGGTTGCTCAGTTTGACTCTCAAAAATAGCTAACAGTCAAGGCCGGTCAATCACATCCTAATATGATTACCAGTTAGTCATTTAGTGGTTTCAAATAGAGCACAAATTTCCTACACGTATCTATCACATAACATGCATCACTTTAACGGTTCATGCCTATATAAACTTCCCATTTATTCCTGTTTATAAGCAAACATACGACATTGCACATAACACTTTTTATTGACATATAACAGGTTAGATTATTCTCAGATAACCTACCCGACATTTAGACACACAATTTACTACTTATGTCGTTTCAGCTTTAATCTTCAAAACTGGGCTGTTTTCGGGAATTTTAATAAAATAGTTAACTTATTCCAAAAATTCCCAACTTTTTACAGAAGGTCTTAAACGACCCAAATATTATTGTGTAAAAATATCGGGATCCAATTCATTATCAATATTTTATAAAAATTCATTTACCGGACTGCAATCAGATTCATCACTTTCTGACTGCAGTCCACGAAATAATTTATTTAAAATTCATCGTAAGTCCGACTTATGAAATTCCAGTGGGAGAATTGCTATGACATCGGTGTCCATCTACAGTACAAATTTCATGACCTAATTCTACACAGATTTCAAGTTATGATGAAAAAAATAACACATATTTTCTGCAGAAAACTGCAACTTTTGCTGCTGTGAAAAATGACCCTTTTAAAAATAGCAAACGAAGTCCAAAAATTATGATTTCAGTGCCATTAGAACCGTATTTCAAAATAACACTTTATAGACTCAAGAAAATCAGTTTTTCGTTAAGTTATTATCTGGTTACAGCCAACTGAAGTTGGCTGTAAACACCAACCAGCTTCCTGTTTTCAGCTCTTAACTTTCTAATGCGTGTTCGGTTGATTCCATTAACATGTTTAGCGAACAACAACGACTCTCATACATACTTACAGCAGGTTATAAGTCATTCATATTGTGTAACCCTAATCAGTACATAATCATCATTTTACATCTTTATGTAAACCTTATGTAATGCTTTATGTTCATGTTTTTAGTTCTTGTTCTTAGTGTTCTTGTAATATTCATCATACATCAACTTTTAACTACTCAAAATGGAAGTAAACAAGAGTAAATCAAGAACTTACTACTAGCTTAAAGCTAGGGAAGAATCTCTAGTGAAAATGGTGGTGAAAAAGCAAGAAAGAAAGCTCCTTGAAGTTCCACAAGTTGCAAGCTCCTTTAATCCTTCTTCTACACTTGAATGAAGCTCAAAAATGGAAGGAGATGATGTTGATATGGTAAAGGTGGTGGCGGTTGTGGTGAACCGAGAGGAGGGAAAGAGAGTGAGGGTAAGGGGTGTGAAGATTGAGAAGTATGATGAAGATCTTGATGCCATGCTTATATAGATACTTTCATATATTTTTTTCATAACTTCAAGCAACAATCTAATAAATTAATGAAATAAAATCTAAAGAGTATGGTGAGGATATTTGTTGGTGATTTATGGGTCCTTTGGGACCGATTTCGGTTAGGGGGGGGGGGTTGGATGTAAGTTTTTGCAACTAGATGGTAATTACAAGTTACAATCCAAGTATACACCTATGTATGTTAGTTACTTGATATTTAGTGGGTGTTATAGTGAACGGAGATCATGACTAGTTAAAAATAATAAAACAGTGTATTTGACAAAAATTTAGTGTCCCGGGTAATGTCCGGTTGTTCGGTTAGATACCGTTCCGTTAAAGTGTTTAATTATTCCGTAAAGTGTCTTTTATATATATTCTTGTAACACTTTTAATTCCTAACACTTAGGAAAACATTCAGGACCATTTAGTCAATTTTCTGCACAAGACTAGTATGTTAACAAACACATGTAAGTATGACGCAGTAATCAGAAAGCAGTTAAGTAATTCAGCACAGTCATCAAGCACTTTAATTAACATCAATTAATCGTACGGATACGTGTAATTATGAGGGTTGTTACACCCACTATGAGGGTGTATTCAAGTTAATTTCAATTAAAAAAATCCAATTAAATCTTGTGTCAATAAAAGCATTAGCAATCCAATTATCTTATAAAGAACACGAGCCACAACTACAAACCTTTTTCCAAAATTTAACATGTTATTTACCAAAAGTAAAAAATATAAAGGTCGGTTTTGATTTTGGATTTTCGGCTCAGTTCATTTAATACAGTTACAAATTAAAACTGGTTATCAAAAATATGCACGCTAATTGTTTTTCTGCTTACCGTGTTATAAACTTAAAACCTCATGGTTATTGCATTATTCATCAAGAAATATCTATGCAAACATTGGTTTAAAAAAGCACGCTTAGGCGCAAAGCGACGCCTAGGCTGTAACAACCCTCGAAAAGATCCATAAACAAAATCCGAAGGATGCACGATAAAATTTAAAAACCGGATGGTTGATGAACCAACCCACACAAAAGTACCTTTATTAGACTCGCAATTATAAACCGAACCATTTAGGATCAAGGCCAAACATACGCGATAAGCACCAGCAGAAAAATCGAGAGAAAACGCATGATTGGGCGAAAAAGGCGGCTGAAGACACGTGTTACGACGAGGCGCCACGTGTCAGGCCTATACTGGACACGTGGCAGGTCTAGGCTAAATGGACCTCCCCCGCGCCACGCGCCAAGATAAGGGTGGGCTGGCGCGACACGCGAGAGGCATCAATTTTGGCTATAAAGCCACTGGTTTGGCACTTGATCAGATTGCTCAGTTCGACAGTCTAAAACGTCGTCCTACTTCTTATATCCCCGTTTCTTTCAATCAACGCCCTAAATTCCCGAAACTCTGCTCCAATATCAGCGTAATAACTCGATCACTGACACGATACTATATGCGATCGATTGAAACCAATCCAATGGATGTTTAAGTGCTGCTAGTACCCGGCTATACTTTATCATTCATTATGGGTTTGATCTCGTGATTATCGTTAATGTTGAATTGAGTTAATACACTAATACGAGTTCCGTTGTATCTAGAAATTAGAACTCATAACCAGGGGGCTGCTAAACTAGAATACTTAGCGATTAAGTAAACTTAGTGGCTAAGAAAACTTAATAGTTAAGTAAACATAGTGGTTGAGAAAACTTAATGGTTAAGTAAACTTAGGGATTAAGTAAACTTAATGATTATGTAAAACTTAACGGTTAAGAAAACTTAATAGCTAAGGAAACTTAACAGGAAAGGAAACTTAACAGTTAAGTATACTAAGTAAGTTAATTAATTAATCGGCTAAGTAAATTACTTAATTAAACAATTAAGGAAGATTAATCAGTTAAATAGCTAAGTGAGATAATCCGTCAAAAATCTAAGTAAACTTAACAACTAAGTAAGTTAATCAGTTAAACAGTTAAGTCAGTTAATTGATTAATCGGCTAAGAAAGTTACTTAATTAAACGGTTAAAATAAATTAATTAATTAAACAACAAGGTATATATGGGTAGATAATATCTAAGGAAGGTGCAGGGAAGGTGTAAGAAGGATATATATGGGTAGGAAGTATCCAGGAAAGATGTATATGAAACTTCCTAAACAAGTATATATGAAGCTTCCTAGAAAATGTATAGGTAACTTTCTAGAAAAGTATATGTAATTTCCTAGAAAATATAAAGGAAACTTCCTAGAAATGCATACTCCTTACCTATAAATAGGAGCCTAGGATTTCATTATTCTTTGCTCATTCCTTCTATTCTTCTCTCTATACGTTTGTGTTCTAACCAATAATCACCGATACGATATTCTATCTGATCGATCCAAGAACCAACTAACGAATGCCAAAGTGTTGTCTAAATAAGACTATACCAGGTTCTGATCTCGTGACCATCGTTAGGTTTGATTTGGTTTAACACTAATACGTATTCCACTATGTTAAATTAAATGTTTAACTATCAGAAAAACTCCAAACTATACACTTACAATCAAACAAGATGTTTAATCATCAGAAGATTCAGAACTCTAAAGTAGATGGTTAATTATCAGAAGATTTAGAATCATGAGGTCTTTTAAATCAAGACTATAAGACCTACAAGGTGAGTCCATTCTCTTTTTCTCACCGTTTGTGAGTCATTCTATTTTTATCAAATTGCTTTGAAAACCCTAAATGTTTTCCAGTTATACTTACAGTGATTAAGTCTTTGTAAATCTTAAGTTACTGCCAGTATGTGGGGTTTTGTATACATTACATATCAAGGGTCACTTTTAGGTGAACGGACCTAAATAGTGATATGACCACAGTCACAGATCCGGTCGAGTGACAACTTGGTCAGATAATTTTAAGATAGAAGCAATTATAATCGCTCTTAATACTGTAAATTTTAACAAATGCGTTTTTGTAACAGCGAATGAACTCACCAGTATTTCTGCTGACCAAATGTTTCTAAAACGCTTTTCAGGTGATTACAGTACATTGGAATAAGAATTGTGATACGGCACCGAAAGACCTAAAGAAGTGGCTTATTTTATTAAATAAATTAAATTAAATTAAACGTTGTTTTATGTATTCAGGATTATCCCATACTAAAGCTACATTTGCAAAACATGGGTTTATCCCCATATGTTTAATAAATAAAATCCGGTGTTTCTAAACTCTGGTATTTTCCTAACTGACGGTCCTGATGAATTTTCCGCTGCAATATCTTCAAAATAACCACCGGTACCACTTGACTGCACATGGCTCCCATATAGGGTGTGGTCGGGAGTCGTGACATAGGCGCAAAGAGCTGCTATCATGAAATTTATCAAAATCATCAAAAACACACATAAAAAGACATAAATTGCTTGAAATTGACACAAAAAGTCAAAAATATCAAAAACAAGTATCAAAACCCCCTGAGGCGCACGTCTAATGTAAACCCCCTGAGGCGCCCCTCAGAATCGTTTTTTGGGCGTTTCGCCTAATCCTATGTTATCAAGATTAAGAATATATATATATATATAAATACATGATTAAGAATAGATATGCGTAATTGTATGTTGTCATACCTTATCAAAAACAGGGAAGAAAGGGTAACCACGAGCACATTGTCCGGTCCTTCAAGACCCACCAATAAATTACAACAACCTGTCATCAATCCCCCCCGAACGTCAATTTTGACCTCCGGGCCCGCCGGAGCATCAATTTGAATGTTCAGTTTCCTTCGTTTCTCTCTCTTATACAAGGTCGACATGACAGTCTGAACAAATCAGAACAACACATAATCACCCAAAAGAACCCTGGCAACGGCGGACGCCGTCCCAATACCCACAAAATATAAACCTCCACCACCACTGTTGGGGGTGGAGGATGATAGTTACACCGCCTACGTCAAATCTGATCTTATTTTCTATGCTCACCGAAGCGAAAAGACTTGAAAAAAAAAGATTGCAAAAATACCGAAAACAAACATCAGAGATACGCACAATTCCCTATTGTTGCTAAGAAAATCAACAATAGGCAGTGAAGGATTCTTTCTACTACTCTTCCCCATTAATCTTGGTTAAAACAGAATATAAACGAACAGGGTGTTCGGATGTGGAGGTTTGTGGTGGCGAAGGCGGTGGCGATGTTCATGGTGGAGGTGGCAGTTCATGGTGGTAGTGTGGTTAATGGTTGTTGGTATTCAAAATCGAAATTGAAATGGACAATATGAAGATTGCAATGAACTGGAATTTGTGATTATATTCAAAATCGAAATTTAAATGGAAAAGAAGAAGATTGCAACGAACTGGAATTTGATTATATATAATCTGATTTTGTTGTTCGACGTTGACGCATACAAACCCTAACGCTGTGTGGAAGAGAAGAAAAGAAAGTGGGTGTTTGGATTAGCTTATTTTGGAGCTATTTTAACTTATTGGCTTAAAGTTAATGTCATTTTAATAGTGTTTGGATAAGGGTTGAAAAGGAGTTTTATGGTTTGAAAATGAGAAGTTAAAATTTATGACTTATGAAGTTAATAAGTCATAAGTTAAAAGCTAACCGAGTAAAGGAAAAACTGTTAACTCATTTTGAGCATAAATTGGTGTTAATATAAACACAATTTTCAAATTAAACATGTTGTAAAATGTGCTCATTAGCATACCTATGGTCACTGTTTATCATTTTCAAACACCCACTGAATGCCATCACAACCACCGATCTTCAAATTAACCGACAAAACTGCCATTAACTCGGTCACAAGAGTAATGACATTTGAGTTAAAAGTTTAGGAGGAAGTTTTCCGCCTTCCCTCTCAAATTCCTACCTTAGCCTCTCCTCCTCAGCTTGCCTAGAAAGCCAAAAGCCAAACATTTTAATCAACACAAAATCAGAAGTGAAAAAGCATTTCATGTGTAATATGAGAGATACATACCCATTTCAAACTCAAATCCCATCATTAACCCAAATTAAGTTTCATTAACAACTTTCTATGCACATATCCCAAATGTATCTTCACATTTCATGAACTCTTTTTCTATATTTTACCAAATCACTAAAAATATCATTTCTTTTTATGTTCATCTTTTATTTTCACAAGTTCATATGAACCACTTTAGTTTGTATTTTCAAGATCAACACTTCAAGACAAGATTATATTTTTTGCTTCTTGATAACTTTACTTTTTCCAAAAATCAATGTCAAGACTAGAGTTTAAGTTCATGGACTTTAAAGATGGTGATCTTACTATATCTAAACATCTTTATGTTTAGATCATATTTTTAAGCATCATCATGCAAGATCATTAAATCTAAACAAGCATAATCATATGTTTTAAGTTCATGGACTTTAAATCTACATTACACTAAACATCATAATCAACACATAAAACATATATTTATGTTAGATTATTGTTAAATTTTAGGGTTTCATGTATTTTGTTTAGTGTTCATCAAGATGATCAAAGTGTACTTTTGTTATATACTAAACATAAGAAATATAAAAACAAGGTTAGATGATCTTACTACTAGCACTTAGGCTAGGGAAGCAAGACGTTAAGATGAAGATGATATGAAGCTCCAAGAAGTGTGTATAAAGCACCCTTGAAGTCCCTTCTCCTTGCTATATTCTTAGATAATCATAAAAGGCTCCATGTATACTTGATTTTAGGCTAGATGGTTGAAGAAATGTGGGTTTGTATATAGAGAGATATGTGAGGGTTTTCTTTGTTGAAGTTGAGTGTAAGATTGAAGTGTAGTGAATGGTGAAATGTTATATAATTGTAAAAATGGACACCATCCATTTTATAAACTACATTGCATAAAATTCTAGAAGTCCACACATGGACATCATCCATTTTATAAACTACATTGCATAAAATGCTAGAAGTCCACACATGTGTTGTGTGGGGCCCACTTAAATGCTGTTCATAAAGCTCGCGGCTCGTAGCTCGGCTCGTAGCTCGCTCGAAAGAAGCTCGAGAAAAACTAGCTAAAAAACTCAATTTGAGATGACGTGAACCAAGCTGGCTCATTTTGTAACCAAGCCCAGCTCGAGCTAAGCTCGGCTCGTTGGCTCGTTCTTAGGCTCGTTTAACTCCGACGTAAAGCTCAAGCCAAGTTTAACCGCCTGAATTAATTTCGAGCTTGAGCTCGACCCCACCCTGGCTCGACTCGGCTCGAGTCGTTTACATCCCTAGGCCCACTTGAGGGGGGACGGTAAAGTGTAACTTTATTTTTTTTTAAATTGTATTATAACATGTGTGAATTTTGTAAGAAGATAATTTGGTGACTAGTGGAGTTCTTAAGTAATTAAGGGGTTAAGTATGGTTTAGGGTATTAACTAGGCTTAACTTGTTCATTAGACTAGTTATTAAACTCAAACTCTATCACGAAAGCCCCTACTTACTACCGAGCTAGTTGCCTAGAGGCAACGGGGTATTAGTTAATAGCGTTATTAGGTTTGACAAACCTCACACCGTGCTGGGAACCGGGCGTGAACTAAGGACCTTAAACATTAGTATATGCTGATAGACATTGATGAGGGCACAACAAACGAACAGTCATATCGGTACCAAGTTTATTATTCTTGACATGTCTTTAAGCTAAACACTTACATTATTTACGTTGAACAAAACTGTGAACTCGCCAACTTTATGTTGACATACTTTTTTGCACGCTTGCATGTCATAGGTACATCATGCATTGGAACTTGCAGTCTGAGGAGCTGGGAGTGTCATGGGGCGTGCCACTTGTTGCAAACGATTAATATTATGAATTTTAAAACGATTTGGTTTTGATTGTGTTGAAACTATTACATTTGCTTCCGCTGGACACCTGTTTTGTTGAAATGTTATTTGGAATTACATTATTCACGTTGGACATGACGTTTGTGTTTAATAATATTCACTGTTAGTTCGACATGATTAGTGGCTAGATCCTGGTACGTCACACGCCTCGCGGTGAAACCCGCACGTGGTAATTTAGGGGTGTGACATATACTAAGTGTAAGTGTAAGTATTTGTATTTTATCAACATTATATAATTAGTTATTTATCTTTATCATTGTGTTGTAGGAAAACCTTTGGCAACACTACAAAAATGTAACTCCAAGCAATAGTGCTAAACCAGAAAATGCTAAAGCTATTAGTGATGAAAGTAATCAAAAGTTTTCTCAAGATAATATAAACAAGAGTAAGTTGGTTGACGTTTACATTTTTGAATGAGACTCAAGTATGTCTAAATCTACAACTCAAAGTGACCTCATTCATGTTGATCGTGTTAACAAAAAAGAGGCTAAAGGGCTGTTTGGTAGCCTCTTAATGACCATTCAGATGCTACCTCTTAATGGTTTAAAACCTCTGAATGAATAAGAGGTAACCTCAAGTCTGAATGGTTAAGAGGTAACCTCTGAATGGTAAATCATCACATGTCACATTCTTCTACCTTCTTATTGATAAAATTCTTAATGGTTCCATTAAGAGGTAGCATCTTAATGACCATTCAGATGCTACCAAACAGCCCCTAAGCTTCCAAAGTCACAGAAGTGAAAATAGTTGATATGGTTTTTTTGCATTTTCAACTTTTTTTTTGGTTGTTTGTTTTCTTCAATAATTTTCGTCAAAACACTTTATATCTTTATTTTTCGGTTGTTGACCTTAATGTTTGATGTTATCTACTTTTTATATTTATCAATAAACCTTGATTAGTATAAATTGCGCATATCATTATATTATCAATAGCGATATTCGTTTTGTATTATGTCATATACAAATGTCATTTGATTTAATAAGACATCATTCAACTAACTTTTTATAAAACCATTGATTTTTTTTTAATTTATAATCTTTTTCCTTGCTAATTATAGATGACACGAACCAGTAAAACATTTATAAACATAATTTTTTATATGTTTTTTTTAATATTTCAAAATTAATTTTTCTGCCCGGGAGGTTCCCGGGTTATAGCCTAGTCTATATCTATATCTATAATCTATAATAATAATAAATTATAATAAATCAAAACAAATTGTGTCCACGTGTCTTTTTCTTAGGGTTATTTTCTTTTGTTTAGGCGCCATCTTATACACCGCCTCTGAACATTCCTGTTCATTCTTCTCACGATCCAAAGAGAAACCCTACCAGAAAAAATAAACGATACAACTCTCTTAGCAATCCAACACTCCTTCGATTCATCTGGCTTTATCAATTTGTAAGATAAAGGCTCGTGTACATCATTGTCGTCATACGCTTTTCTGGTGTAATTCGGTAATAGAAACCGTAATAACCAATTGGTCATCGTCGACATTTTTGTAAACCTGATTATACAAAAAAAACCAAAACTGGAAAAACATAAATAAAAAATGAGTTAAAATACTTGACGATACCATGGATGTGTATGACATATACATTTTTTTTGTTAGGCTCATAAATTTGATTTAAACCGATGCTTTTTTCAAGTCGTTGCAGCTTTTATCAAACCATACTTTTAACATCATAGCCAATGGGCACGTTATGGAGCAATGGCCTAATCACAAACGTTACATATACGTATTTATATATTATTAATTAGCAACAATTAATGCTCGAAGAGAACACAGGACTGCAACAAACAATGGCATGCCAAATGTTGACCACCAACTTAGCTATTACAATAGTTTCACAACAATATGACTTCAAAATGAAGCAAACAACAAAAGAGCACACATAAATACCCAAACCCAAAACAACCTACAAAGCACAATACAAAAGCCAAATATACGTAAACACCACTCAAACATGTGGTACAAGTCAACATAGCACAGCTATGTGGCTAAATGATAATATATAAATATATAAATTTTCCCAACATTTCAACTGTTCAAAATCAACTTGGCTAACGAACATACACAACAGTTAAGGGAAATAAATTTTGCCAAGTGATAATATATAAGTCACACTGCATGCAATAACAGCCATAATCGACAATAAAATAGCGAGAAAAAAAGATTAGAAGCTAAGGACGGCGTACAATACAAAAAGCCAAGCCAAATCTGAAGCACCATCACAGCTATTTCTCTCGGATGAGCAAGAGGTATCTTCATCAAGACAAATACTAATATTTATGTTCCTCAAACCACAATTGTATAGAATCGATTTGACTAAGCAATATGCACAACAACTAAAGGCACCAACATGTGGCCTAGTTATAATATATGAGTCATATTGCATGTCGTAGAAGCCATTACCAACAAAAAAAAAGTATGAAAACCAAGCTCAAAAGGTAAACATGGCAACAATACGAAATGCCAGGCCATGTTTAAAGCACCATCACAAGTATTTAAATTGACACAACCATAAGGATGTCGAATGAACAATACAGTTTCATCTTCATTGACCAAAACAAACTAACAAACTTTCACCAAAGATACTCGTTAAGCAAATATCAACAACAATCTCATCACACAATAGTGAAAATAAAACAACAACCAAATAAACAACATCAGCCGAAGCTTAATCATAGCCAGATTAACATAAAAAAGGACATGTAATGTGGTAAAGGTGGTCTATAAAAACTAACCTAATCTAGACACCCTAGTTTTAATATCTTTAAACTAAGACTCTCTAAATGCTAGACCACTAACAGGCAAGTGTACCTATCGTACGTAGTAAAGTCTAATGAAGTTCGAGTATCGATCCCACGAGACACTAGCGACACGAACTAGACTCTGACTCAACTAAATACTTAATTGGTTTGTTTGGATTTTGAGTGTTTTAATTAACTAATTAACAAATATCTTAATATTAACTAAGACGAACTAGACTACCTAGACGCAGGCTGAGGGCTAATAAGGTGAAATCAAAGATGATAGGAAAGTATGTTGCCTAGGCAAGAATCCCTAGACTCATGAATAAAATCCTAACATTGGTTTTGAATGAAGACTCTATCTAACCCGATAGACCCCCGGAAGGTAAACCGAACCTAACAGTATGACAAGTGAAGAAGTGCTAAAATGGACTGACTCGAGTTATCGACCACCAAGTCCCACAACTATCAGGTATAGAGTAATTTATGTACTAAAACCCTCAAGTTATGAAGCTGAAATAATTAAGAACGCCGAACCCCTAGGAAACTCTAGACGCGAATAAATAGATGAATCCGATCTATCGGCCACCCAAATTATCAAACAAAACGCCTAGCTAATAACCTAGCAATTGTAGATTAGATTTCTCACCTCTAGAAAAGATTGCACAATTTAAACTATTAGCTTTAATAATTATTAAACTTGAATTAGATTTTTCATTTTCAAGCCTAGCCTGAAGGTTTAACAACCTAGACTGACTCCTAGCTCTAAAGTATATTTCTAAGTGTCTAGAGTAATCAACACCAACACACAAATAATTAGAATCAAGTTCTAAAGTTATAACATGTAAATCATCACATTCATTCAAAACCAAAAATTAATCATTCAAACCATTCGTCTAGTTTATCAATCCTAAGCAACCATAACAAGTTTAGCTACTCATAGTTAATGCGAAACAAGAATAAATTAAAGCAAAACGATTCAGAAAACATTGTATATAAATATTCAAGTTTAAATAAACTGAATTAAAATAAACAAGTCTAACCAAACGAGTTATGAACCGTTACGCTAAATCTTCAACCACAAGCTTACTTCACCTCTCCAATTCCTCTCTCATAATTTCTACGGTCTCCCAATTTAATTCCAACTCAAAATCCATGTCTGGGCCTTTTAGGTGGGTCGCTAAAGGTATAATTTGGGCCAGCCTTGCGATCATTTAACAGCACAAATAAAGAATTAAAGGGGGCGGTGGCTTTAAGGGTGAAAATAATAATTCATTAAGGGTAATTTCGTATATCCACATGCCAATATTGTCACCCTATGCGATGTGTATCTTTTTTCTCCAAAGATTCTTCTAAAAAAATCGATTCATGTGGCCTTTTCCAATTAATTACCATCCACCAAAAATAATTTCACTCTTTAATTCTGCCATCCTTTTATTTCTCTAGCCAAACTGCTTTTTAACTTGCCATTTATGTCACATTTTTAGGCTTCTTATTTGCTACATAATTAAAATACTGGATTTATTAAATACCTCATGTACAAAGTTAATCATGTCAATTCATAATAAATAATAAACTAATTATCTATATACAAATGACATGAGATTTGGTCGTTTTGGCTCGTTCTCATTTTAAATCAGTAACTTCAATTATGAACCAAATACGGGTAGAATTTTATAGAAAACCATCCTAAGGTTACTTAGAAGTGTAGGAATCCTGATATAAAAATATGTATAATGTAGAGCATATCAACATACAAGAAGATATCCTTTAAAGAACAACAAACCACCATACAAAACCACAAGAGCTTAATCATAGCATGATTAACATGAAAAAAAGACGTATGAGAAGATATCCTTCCAAGAACAACAAACACCACAATAAACCACCAAATAGAAACACTTGTCGAAAAAAACTACCGTAAAAAAACGCCTAAACCCTAGAAATTGCAGGGTATACGTAGCAGGAGGTAAAGTTATGCCTAAAGGGAACACAAATCCAAACAGTTAGACAACACTGGGCTATCGCCAACGGCGGTTCAAAGTTGAGTCGGTGGTGGTGGGCAGTGACAAAGAGAAGGTGGCGGTAGATAGAGAAAGAGATCGCTTCAAAATGAAGCCAACAACCAAAGGGCAAACATTTAATTACCCAAACCCAAAATAAACTACAAAGCACAATGTACAAGCCAAATTAGCATAAAACACCACTTAAACATATGGTATAACTCAACATAGCTATGTTACTAATTAGTAACATATAAATTTAGTGATTTGGTGACTAGGCTTAGGTTTGTAATTGAGTTTTATGATGTTATGGATTTTTCTTCATTAGGCTCCCCTTATCTCAATCAAGAGTGTTCAACGAATCATGTAACGAATTTTTAATTTAATTGAATTGAATTATTCGGATATTTTTTGGTTTTACATGGATTCAATTTTCAATTCATATGGGAGTTAGATTCTATTCGAAATTCATGCCAAAATTGTAATTTGATTCAATTCATATTTGAAACTAAATATCGAATCAAATTGAATGAATTCGAATTCACCCATAATATTGTTCAATCTGTGAATAAAATCGAATATGGAACTATATAATCAATGAATTAAAACACTAAAAGCTGGATATGGAACACTATGAAATCGAATATGGATAATGAACTTATGGGTGTAAGATAACTTTTGGCCCTAACTTAGAAGTTTATTTTTCCATTTGTGTGTGTATACATATATATGTATAAACAAAAAAGGTATAACTTGAATTCGAATTTCAAATCAAATAGAAATGAATTGATAACATTGTAAATTCGTATTCGATATCGGATCCAAATTCCAATTTTCGATAACATAATTTGAACCTTGATAACCAAAAACCAATCGAGCCGAATTTTGAATGTGTTTCGAATACGATTTGAATACCCAACACCCCTAAATTCTCAACTAGATTTAGGTTCTTGTAATTGAGCTAACATGAGAAATTTAGGCCCTTGTATGTATAAGAAATTTAGGTTCTTGTATATATGTGTGGCATTTTAGTTGAATAAATGAGCTTTATGGTTTATGATTCAACCATATACTTATTTGACAAATAATTGACTTCATAATTCTTTTTAGAGACTTGTATTTGACACTTGTAACCTACACACAACAGAATCCGACGTCGAAGATATTAACGTGTTGGCTGCCCCTAAAGTTTGTCGATAATCCGCCTGTGATAATATATGTGGGCGATCATTACCCACACCATGTTTTTCAACAGAGCATAAACTGATACATTTCTCAAGACAACCACTTTCACAGAGGCTCTCCGATTTGGAGAGTGTGGTAACCTTATACCTGAAATTCACCGTTCAAAAAAAAAAAAAAATCATAGGTGAAAACTTTCTTGAAAATAGCAGAAATTTCATAGTTGTTTCTAGTTTAATTTTGTTTACATTTCCTGCTGCACTTTTTTGATATATTTTTCAGCAAGCTCGTCCATTATATATTCTTCTAGCTAGGCTCCAAATTTATACAAAGAGAAAAGCTAAGTGTAAGCTACTAGAAAATAAACCTATATACAATATGTGAACATTTTCACATACGTATATATTTATCATGTGTGTGTCTTCCCTCATTAATTACAAGTTGTTTGTTAATGGACAGATAACAAAAACGACATACACTCTTTTAAACATGTTCATCTCAGTTTTCCAAGGGCATCTGTTGTAACGTCCAGCGGTAAGCAAGTTACGTTCAAGAGAATACATGGCAGAGGATGATGAAGAGCAGCACCACGGGTATATATCCGAATCCAAACCCGTCTGAATCAAAATCAGAGCTACTACCAGACTCATATGAATACGAACTATAGCTCGTATGGAGGAATGTAGAGATTAAGTGTATGAGCAGTAACAATAAGATGGGAATAATCAGCATTGCTTCTTCTCCTATAATTAGTGAAGAAATGACATCCTGTAAGCTCTCTAGAGTGGAGCTAAATATGACTAGAGTTAGGACACCCACCATCAAAGAAGGAACTAGGGGAGATGGCCCTCCTGATCTCATTTTCTTATGGTGAGTGAAACAAACATAGGGTGATATATATGTGTATATATAGGGTGAGGATAAAATGAGAAGCACCTTCAGTTGCGAGATCCATGAGAATTAGGCCTTCGAAAAGGTTTTTCCAAAAAAAAAAAAATCTCAAAAATCTTAAAAAAAATCACTTGTTTCAGCAAAAAAAAAAAATTTAAATGCCGCATGCACAAATTTACATGAGGTGTAAAAAAATTCATCGTCGTAACAAAATTTACATCAGCGCGTAAACAAAACTTACATCAGGCAAAACTACCGACTCGACAATTTTTTTTTTGTTTTTTTACAGATGTGTTTATAATATTTTCATCTACATTTGTGCAAAAAATTATGGCCCAACTCACGCGTAAAGTAGGAGTTCTCATGATTCTCACAACCCATGATGGTTTTTAATTGAACTGAAGCCTACAGAGGGATCTAGGCAAAACGTACATAAATTATCATGAGGAAAAAAGAGTAAACTGCCAAAATGGTCTCTGAGGTTTGGTCACTTTAATTCAAAACTCAAACCTTTTGAATCTGGGTCCCTGTGGTTTCAACTTTGTTGCAATTTTTCAGTTAACATCCAGTTTTTTTGTCTTTTTCCTCCCTTTTAATGAAAGGCAAAATGGTCAGAATTTTTTAATTAGTTATAAGAAAACGTTAAGACCATTTTGCCCTTCATTAAAAGGTAGAAAAAAAGACAGAAAAGGTGGATATTAACTGAAAAATTTGACAAGATTTTGATTTTCCATAAAAATAGCAACAAAATTGAAACCACATGGACCTAGATTTAAAAAGGTTTGAGTTTTCGACTAATGTGGTAAAAGTGACCAAACCTTAGGGACCATTTTGGCAGTTTACTCGGAAAAAATGAACCATTTATTTTTCCAATCTAAAAAAATTAAAATAAATAAAACGTGACACACATGTAATTGTTATCGTTTCGTTTCTCCTTGATCGTATCTTCTAAAATCAAGAAAAGAACATATATTAGTTTAACTGTACGGTTTACGTATATAACCTACACATGTGTATATTATATATACATAATATAACCTAAACATGTGTCTCTTTCATGGCCGGCCCTAAGAATTTGTGTACCATGTTCGAGCTTGAAAAAATGTATCCTTAGGCCTTAACGAAATTGGGTATTGGGCTTACTAACAGTGGCGGATCTAGGATTCACGCCAAGCAGGAACGTTTTATAAGAAAAGCGGTAACGAAATCGAAAAAACGTCAAATTTTTCCAAAATTTACACTAAAAACGTCAAATTTTTCCCCGCCAAACGGTAGCGGGCGCTCCCCCTTGTGTCCACATAGGTCCGCCCCTGCTTACTAAAGGTCTAAACCTAATGCGAAAGGAGTTAATAACTAATCTAAACCATAACAATAGTTTTGTAAGGGGGCCTTTGTTGGTGTTTGTATGGGTGTACTATATTAAAAAAAATATTTTACATATACATATCGAGTTTTTTCATAAAAAAGCGCGTTCCTTGAAATATCGGGCCCTGGGCGGTGGTCCTCCCCGCCCACCCAGGGCCGGCCATGGTCGCTTTACAATATATATTTAAAACATATATGAACAAATTAGTTTAATGATTATTTCTATGCACATAACCTAGCTATGCTTGTTAGGAAGAGTCAATGATTTGGTGATATGCGGATTATCCACTCACCTATGCTAGTCAACTTGGTCTTTGTATTGTTTAGAAAAATAAGCCTATCAAACCAAACACACCAACTTTGTTGATTTGCTATATAAATATAAGGACTTTTTATCCAAAAACAACCTTTTTACAGATTAAATAATAGCAAATTGTAAAATAGTTAACTTTTATCTGTATATTACTTTATTATAAGTATGCTATGGATGATAAAATTTGGTTACATACATTAAAGAACTGCATAACGTATAGAAAGAAGCAATACACTATAAGTAACATGGACCCTTATATATATATCCTCCAGCCACATTTTGGATGGAGCAAACGCTTGATTTTATGCAGAAAACACCCTTTATCATACTATTATAGCGTTCTGATATGCGGTAATGATAAACATGCGCAAGCTCACAAGACTCGGCTGAGAATTAGGAATATCATGATCAAAAGAAAAGCTCCAAATCCAAAACCCCCTTCACCCTCATGACTAGATCCACTCTGGTATTGATACGAATTCGCCGAAGTATCTTGGGTAGAAAAGAACGAAGAAAACAAGTATATGACCAGTATCAATAAAATAGGAATCATGACTATGTTTTGTACCATAGGACTGAAGATTATTAGTGCAAGAACATTCACTATTACAAAAGGAACAATAGGTGATGGACCAGTAATTTCCATTTTCGCTCTACCTGTGGCTTGACTGATTAACCTCTTTTCACTAACAAAGTGATAATACTTAATTGCAGTTAATTTCGGATGATTTATACCCGTTGCACGCTTGTATGGATCAATGGCCGATGATTATTCCCTAGCGTGTGATTATCTATTATATTCTTTTTCCTGTATATAGCTAGGATCAGATATATTATTTAATCAAGCGATTTGGGGCTACACTTTCATTTTTAATGAACTTCATACAAAGACAAAGATTTTGTGTTTGAAAATTTCATACAAAGACAAATATTTATAGAATTATACTAATTTTTTAAGTTTAAAAGTTGTCTTATTTGATAATATTTAGTAGTGACAGTGCAACTGTTTATATAAATGTGGACAAAAAAGCGATCATGATTTGCAATATTGTATAATATGTATTCACATGTCTATCTGTTTATATTACATAATCTAGTGAGTCAATTGGATAACAGACAATTGGGAAAAGGTTTAATAAGAGCACAATTGTACAGGTTAAAGAATTCTCTAAGAACTTGGTCAAAGCAAGAAATATCTATGCAAACATTGGTTTAAAAAAGCAAGCTTAGGCGCAAAGCGACCCTTGCCTAGGCTGTAACAACCCTCGGAAAGATCCATAAACAAAATCCGAAGTATGCACAATAAAACTTAAAAACCGGATGGTTGATGAACCAACCCACACAAAAGTACCTTTATTAGACTCGCAATTATAAACCGAACCATTTAGGATCAAGACCAAACATACGCGATAAGCACCAACACAAAAATCGAGAGAAAACACATGATTGGGCGAAAAAGGCTGCTGAAGACACGTGTCACGACGAGGCGCCACGTGTCAGGCCTATACTGGACACGTGGCAGGTCTAGGCTAAATGGACCTCCCCCGCGCCACGTGCCAGGATAAGGGTGGGCTGGCGCGACACGCGAGAGGCATCAATTTTGGCTATAAACCCACTGGTTTGGCACTTGATCATATTGCTCAGTTCGACAGTCTAAAACGTCGTCCTACTTCTTGTATCTCCGTTTCTTTCAATCAACGCCCTAAATTCCTGAAACTCTGCTCCAATATCAGCGTAATAACTCGATCACTGACACGATACTATATGCGATCGATTGAAACCGATCCAATGGATGTTTAAGTGCTACCGGTACCCAGCTATACTTTGTCATTCATTATGGGTTTGATCTCATGATTATCGTTAATGTTGAATCGTGTTAATACACCAATACGAGTTCCGTTGTATCTAGAAATTAGAACTCATAACCAGGGGGCTGCTAAACTAGAATACTTAGCGATTAAGTAAACTTAGTGGCTAAGAAAACTTAATAGTTAAGTAAACATAGTGGTTGAGAAAACTTAATGGTTAAGTAAACTTAGGGATTAAGTAAACTTAATGATTATGTAAAACTTAACGGTTAAGAAAACTTAATAGCTAAGGAAACTTAACAGGAAAGGAAACTTAACAGTTAAGTAAGCTAAGTAAGTTAATTAATTAATCGGCTAAGTAAATTACTTAATTAAACAATTAAGGAAGATTAATCAGTTAAATAATAAGTGAGATAATCCGTCAAAAATCCAAGTAAACTTAACAACTAAGTAAGTTAATCAGTTAAACAGTTAAGTCAGTTAATTGATTAATCAGCTAAGAAAGTTACTTAATTAAACGGTTAAAATTAATTAATTAATTAAACAACAAGGTATATATGGGTAGATAATATCTAAGGAAGGTGCAGGGAAGGTGTAAGGAGGATATATATGGGTAGGAAGTATCCAGGAAAGATGTATATGAAACTTCCTAAACAAGTATATATGAAGCTTCCTAGAAAATGTATAGGTAACTTCCTAGAAAAGTATATGTAATTTCCTAGAAAATATAAAGGAAACTTCCTAGAAATGCATACTCCTTACCTATAAATAGGAGCCTATGATTTCATTATTCTTTGCTCATTCCTTCTATTCTTCTCTCTATACGTTTGTGTTCTAACCAATAATCACCGATACGATATTCTATCTGATTGATCCAAGAACCAACTAACGAATGCCAAAGTGTTGTCTAAATAAGACTATACTTTGTTGAATTTCGTTAAGGTTCTGATCTCGTGACCATCGTTAGGTTTGATTTGGTTTAACACTAATACGTATTCCACTCTGTTAAACTAAATGTTTAACTATCAGAAAAACTCCAAACTATACACTTACAATCAAACAAGATGTTTAATCATCAGAAGATTCAGAACTCTAAAGTAGATGCTTAATTATCATAAGATTTAGAATCATGAGGTCTTTTAAATCAAGACTATAACACCTACAAGGTGAGTCCATTCTCTTTTTCTCACCGTTTGTGAGTCATTCTATTTTTATCAAATTGCTTTCAAAACCCTAAATGTTTTCCGGTTATACTTACAGTGATTAAGTCTTTGTAAATCTTAAATTACTGCCAGTACGTGGGGTTTTGTATACATTACATATCAAGGGTCACTTTTAGGTGAATGGACCTAAATAGTGATATGACCACAGTCACATATCCGGTCGAGTGACAACTTGGTCAGATAATTATAAGATAGAAGCAATTATAATTGCTCTTAATACTGTAAATTATAACAAATGTGTTTTGTAAAACTGAATGAACTCAACAGTATTTCCTGCTGACCAAATGTTTCTAAAATGCTTTTCAGGTGATTACAGTATATTGGAATAAGAATTGTGATACGGCACCGAAAAGCTTAAAGAAGTGGCTTATTTTATTAAATAAATTAAATTAAATTAAACGTTGTTTTATGTATTCAGGATTATCCCATACTAAAGCTACCTTTGCAAAACATGGGTTTATCCCCATATGTTTAATAAATAAAATTCGGTGTTTCTAAACTCTAGTATTTTCCTAACTCACAGTCCTGATGAATTTTCCGCTGCAATATCTTCAAAATAACCACCGGTACCACTTGACTGCTCATGGCTCCCGTCTAGGGTGTGGTCGGGGGTCGTGACATAGGCGCAAAGAGCTGCTATCATGGAATTTATCAAAATCATCAAAAACACACATAAAAAGACATAAATTGCTTGAAATTGACACAAAAAGTCAAAAACATCAAAAACAAGTATCAAAACCCCCTGAGGCGCACGTATAATGTAAACCCCCTGAGGCGCCCCTCAGAATCGTTTTTTGGGCGTTTCGCCTAATCCTATGTTATCAAGATTAAGAATATATATATATATATATATATTTAAATACATGATTAAGAAAAGATATGCGTAATTGTATGTTATCATACCTTATCAAAAACAGGGAAGAAAGGGTAACCACGAGCACATTGTCCGGTCCTTCAAGATCCACCAATAAATTACAACAACCTGTCATCAATCCCCCCGAACGTCAATTTTGACCTCCGGGCCCGCCGGAGCGTCAATTTGAATGTTCAGTTTCCTTCGTTTCTCTCTCTTATACAAGGTCGACATGACAGTCTAAACAAATCGGAACAACACATAATCACCCAAAAGAACCCCTGGCAACGGCGAACGCCGTCCCAATACCCACAAAATATAAACCTCCACCACCACTGTTGGGGGTGGAGGATGATAGTTACACCGCCTACGTCAAATCTGATCTCATTTTCTATGCTTACCGAAGCGAAAAGACTTGAAAAAAAAAAGATTGCAAAAATACCGAAAACAAACATCAGAGATACGCACAATTCCCTATTGTTGCTAAGAAAATCAACAATAGGCAGTGACGGATTGTTTCTACTACTTTTCCCCATTAATCTTGGTTAAAACAGAATATAAACGAACAGGGTGTTCGGATGTGGAGGTTTGTGGTGGCGGAGGCGGTGGCGATGTTCATGGTGGAGGTGGCAGTTCATGGTGGTAGTGTGGTTAATGGTTGTTGGTATTCAAAATCGAAATTGAAATGGACAATATGAAGATTGCAATGAATTGGAATTTGTGATTATATTCAAAATCGAAATTTAAATGGAAAAGAATAAGATTGCAACGAACTGGAATTTGATTATATATAATCTGATTTTTCTGTTCGACGTCGACGCATACAAACCCTAACACTGTGTGGAAGAGAAGAAAAGAAAGTGGGTGTTTGGATTAGCTTATTTTGGAGCTATTTTAACTATTGACTTAAAGTTAATGTCATTTTGATAGTGTTTGGATAAGGGTTGAAAAGGAGTTTTATGGTTTGAAAATGAGAAAATGAGAAGTTAAAATTTATGACTTATGAAGTTAATAAGTCATAAGTTAAAAGCTAACCGAGTAAAGGAAAAACTGTTAACTCATTTTGAGCATAAATTGGTGTTAATATGAACACAATTTTCAAATTAAACATGTTGTAAAATGTGCTCATTAGCATACCTATGGTCACTATTTATCATTTTCAGACACCCACTGAATGCCATCACAACCACCGATCTTCAAATTAACCGACAAAACTGCCATTCACTCGGTCACAAGAGTAATGACATTTGAGTTAAAAGTTTAGGAGGAAGTTTTCCGCCTTCCCTCTCAAATTCCTACCTTAGCCTCTCCTCCTCAGCTTGCCTAGAAAGTCAAAAGCCAAACATTTTAATCAACACAAAATCAGAAGTGAAAAAGCATTTCATGTGTAATATGAGAGATACATACCCATTTCAAACTCAAATCCCATCATTAACCCAAATCAAGTTTCATTAACAACTTTCTATGCACATATCCCATATGTATCTTCACATTTCATAAACTATTTTTCTATATCTTACCAAATCACTAAAAATATCATTTCTTTTTATGTTCATCTTTTATTTTCACAAGTTCATATGAACCACTTTAGTTTGTATTTTCAAGATCAACACTTCAAGACAAGATTATATTTTTTTGCTTCTTGATAACTTTACTTTTTCCAAAAATCAATTTCAAGACTAGAGTTTAAGTTCATGGACTTTAAAGATGGTGATCTTACTATATCTAAACATCTTTATGTTTAGATCATATTTTTAAGCATCATCATGCAAGATCATTAAATATAAACAAGCATAATCATATTTTTTAAGTTCATGTACTTTAAATCTACATTACACTAAACATCATAATAAACACATAAAACATATATTTATGTTAGATTATTGTTAAATTTTAGGGTTTCATGTATTTTGTTTAGTGTTCATCAAGATGATCAAAGTGTACTTTTGTTATCTACTAAACATAAGAAACATAAAAATAAGGTTAGATGATCTTACTACTAGCACTTAGGCTAGGGAAGCAAGACGTTAAGATGAAGATGATATGAAGCTCCAAGAAGTGTGTATAAAGCTCCCTTGAAGTTTCTCCTTGCTATATTCTTAGATCATCATAAAAGGCTCCATGTATACTTGATTTTAGGCTAGATGGTTGAAGAAATGTGGGTTTGTATATAGAGAGATATGTGAGGGTTTTCTTTGTTGAAGTTGAGTGTAAGATTGAAGTGTAGTGAACGGTGAAATGTTATATAATTGTAAAAATGGACACCATCCATTTTATAAACTACATTGCATAAAATGCTAGAAGTCCACACATGGACATCATCCATTTTATAAACTACATTGCATAAAATGCTAGAAGTCCACACATGTGTTGTGTGGGGCCCACTTGACGGGGGGGGGGGGTGTAAAGTGTAACTTTACTTTTTTTTTAAATTGTATTATAACATGTGTGAATTTTGTAAGAAGATAATTTGGTGATTAGTGGAGTTCTTAAGTTATTAAGGGGTTAAGTATGGTTTAGGGTATTAACTAGGCTTAACTTGTTCATTAGACTAGTTATTAAACTCAAACTCTATCACGAAAGTCCCTACTTACTACCGAGCTAGTTTCCTAGAGGCAACGGGGTATTAGTTAATAGCGTTATTAGGTTTGACAAACCTCACACCATGCTAGGAGCCGGGCGTGAACTAAGGACCTTAAACATTAGTATCAATGCTGATAGACATTGATGAGGGCACAACAAACGAACAGTCATATCGGTACCAAGTTTATTATTCTTGACATGTCTTTAAGCTAAACACTTACATTATTTACGTTGAACAAAACTGAGAACTCGCCAACTTTATGTTGACATACTTTTTTGCATGCTTGCATGTCGTAGGTACATCATGCATTGGAACTTGCAGTCTGGGGAGCTGGGAGTGTCATGGGGCGTGCCACTTGTTGCAAACGATTAATATTATGAATTTTAAAACGATTTGGTTTTGATTGTGTTGAAACTATTACATTTGCTTCCGCTGGACACCTGTTTTGTTGAAATGTTATTTGGAATTACATTATTCACGTTGGACATGACGTTTGTGTTAAATAATATTCACTATTAGTTCGACATGATTAGTGGCTAGATCCTGGTACGTCACACGCCTCGCGGTGAAACCCGCACGTGGTAATTTAGGGGTGTGACATATACTAAGTGTAAGTGTAAGTATTTGTATTTTATCAACATTATATAATTAGTTATTCATCTTTATCATTGTGTTGTAGGAAAACCTTTGGCAACACTACAAAAATGTAACTCCAAGCGATAGTGCTGAACCAGATGATGCTAAAGCTATTAGTGATGAAAGTAATCAAAAGTTTTCTCAAGATAATATAAACAAGCGTAAGTTGTTTGACGTTTACATTTTTGAATGAGACTCAAGTATGTCTAATTCTACAACTCAAAGTGACCTCATTCATGTTGATCGTGTTAACAAAAAAGAGGCTAAGCTTCCAAAGTCACAGAAGTGAAAATAGTTGATATGGTTTTTTTGCATTTTCAACTTTTTTTTTGGTTGTTTGTTTTCTTCAATAATTTTCGTCAAACACTTTATATCTTTATTTTTCGGTTGTTGACCTTAATGTTTGATGTTATCTACTTTTTATATTTATCAATAAACCTTGATTAATATAAATTGCGCATATCATTATATTATCAATAGCGATATTCGTTTTATATTATGTCATATACAAATGTCATTTGATTTAATAAGACATCAATCAACTAACTTTTTATAAAACCATTGATTTTTTTTTAATTTATAATCTTTTTCCTTGCTAATTATAGATGACACGAACCAGTAAAACATTTATAAACATAATTTTTTATATGTTTTTTTTAATATTTCAAAATTAATTTTTCTGCCCGGGAGGTTCCCGGGTTATAGCCTAGTCTATATCTATATCTATAATCTATAATAGTAATAAATTATAATAAATCAAAACAAATTGTGTCCACGTGTCTTTTTCTTAGGGCTATTTTCTTTGGTTTAGGCGCTATCTTATACACCGCCTCTAAACATTCCTGTTCATTCTTCTCACGATCCAAAGAGAAACCCTACCAGAAAAAATAAACGATACAACTCTCTTAGCAATCCAACACTCCTTCGATTCATCTGGCTTTATCAATTTGTAAGATAAAGGCTCGTGTACATCATTGTCGTCATACGCTTTTCTGGTGTAATTCGGTAATAGAAACCGTAATAACCAATTCGTCATCGTCGACATTTTTGTAAACCTGATTATACAAAAAAACCAAAACTGGAAAAACATAAATAAAAATGAGTTAAAATACTTGACGATACCATGGATGTGCATGACATATACATTTTTTTTGTTAGGCTCATAAATTTGATTTAAACCGATTGCTTTTTTCAAGTCGTTGCAGCTTTTATCAAACCATACTTTTAACATCATAGCCAATGGACACGTTATGGAGCAATGGCCTAATCACAAACGTTACATATACGTATTTATATATTATTAATTAGCAACAATTAATGCTCGAAGAGAACACAGGACTGCAACAAACAATGGCATGCCAAATGTTGACCACCAACATAGCTATTACAATAGTTTCACAACAATATGACTTCAAAATGAAGCAAACAACAAAAGAGCACACATAAATACCCAAACCCAAAACAACCTACAAAGCACAATACAAAAGCCAAATATACGTAAAACACCACTCAAACATGTGGTACAAGTCAACATAGCACAGCTATGTGGCTAAATGATAATATATAAATGACAAAATTGCAGAAAACAACCTTTATGTATACCCCAAACTGCACTTTATACCTTTCACTATGAAATCCGCCAAAACCAACCTTTACGTTCATGTTTTGTTACACATCACAACCTTTACACCAAACCTAGTCAAAAAAGTCAGTTAAGTTGCCCCATGTGCAATGCATGTGAGGGCATATATGTCTTTTCCTTTGAATAATCTGAAAACCCTCCTTTCTTCAACCTCTCTAACTCTATCTCTTAGCAACAATCTGAAAACCCTCCTTTCTTCAACCTCTCTGCAACTCCTCTGTCGCCGGTGTCCACCGTCGCATCCTCCACCACACACCGTTGCCGCTTTCGTCCCTGCTCCCAGCAACAATCCTCCCAACCTCCCTCTTATATCGAGATCCCTAACCAAAACATCCCAAATCAAACCTAATTTCTTCCAATAACACCTCTCTCGTTTAAATTTCGACCTAAACTTGACAAGAAATCAAGAATTTTGATTTTTAATTTTTAATTTTCAAGGGTTTAAGCCACTGAGAGACTTTAAAAATTCAACCATATCTGCTCTTGCTTCTATCCATCCAAGGTATGAGTTTTCATTGCCAATTTTATCTTCACATAAATCTGATTCTTATGAGTGATGAAGTTATTACTCAACTCTAGGTTATGGTAATTGCTAGGGCTTTTTTTCTTTATTTGACTGCAGTAGATGTATGAGTAGGATTTATATGGTATTATATGTTTATGTTTGAAGTTTGATCAGATCATGTTTGGGTGTTTGATGGATTTGTAAGCAAATGAAAGTTGAGTTAGGGAGATATCAATCATAGTTACAAATGAAACAGATTATGAAGAGGCATTATTTGTTTTTATAACAAGTATATTATTGAAATTAATGAACATTTATTGATCGCGATGTTGTGGAAATACGCCTACCAGGCATTAGTTGATGAACTGTATGATGTTTATATTTGGTACATGCATCCGCCATCACCACCAATAAGATGAAGCCATCATCACTGAAGAGATAGAGTTAGAGAGAGACGACGTGCGTTGATTCAAGCCGATGGCGGAAGAGATCATTGATTCAAGCTGATCGTTGATTCATGCCGGCTGGATTCGGTGGTGACGGTGGCTGAATTTATATATTCGGTGGTGATGGTGGGGGTTTGTTGAATAGAGAGAGAGAGAGCCAAGAGAAAAAGGGGTATATATATTAGTTTTTTAAAATCTGATTTAATTATTTATTTAAATATATTATTCAAAGGAAAAGACATATATGCCCTCACATGCATCGCACATGGGGCAACTTAACTGACTTTTTTTACTAGGTTTGGTGTAAAGGTTGTGATGTGTAACAAAACATGAACGTAAAGGTTGATTTTGGCGGATTTCATAGTGAAATGTATAAAGTGCAGTTTGGGGTATACATAAAGGTTGTTTTCTGCAATTTTGTCTATATAAATATATAAATTTTCCCAACATTTCAACTGTTCAAAATCAACTTGGCTAACGAACATACACAACAGTTAAGGGAAATAAATTTTGCCAAGTGATAATATATAAGTCACACTGCATGCCATAACAGCCATAATCGACAATAAAATAGCGAGAAAAAAAAGATTAGAAGCTAAGGACGGCTACAATACAAAAAGCCAAGCCAAATCTGAAGCACCATCACAGCTATTTCTCTCGGATGAGTAAGAGGTATCTTCATCAAGACAAATACTAATATTTATGTTCCTCAAACCACAATTGTATAGAATCGATTTGACTAAGCAATATGCACAACAACTAAAGGCACCAACTATTGGACTGCATTCTTAGACTAGGGTTTATTAGTGTAAGCCCACGGGCTCGATTAGGTTTCTAGGGTTCCTTGTGATCTCTATATATTGTAATCAAACATATCAAAAATATGAATGAAGTCTTTCATATTTTTACATGGTATCAGAGCCAGCGCTCTATACCGTTTCCGTCGCGCCACACAAAAATAATAAAACCCTAGCCGTCACCACTTGAGAAAAACCCTAGACAGGGCGGCGTGCCGCCACTGCCGCCGCCCTGTCCGGCCCCTGTTCGTTTCCTATCATTCTTTTTTTTTCTTATTTCACGTTCTAAATAAAGTCTCAGTTACGGTTCCAAACAATATCCCCTGTCCGCCAAACTGATCTGAAAATTGAGCGTGCTTGCTCCGCTGTGCAGTCTCGGTCATCCCATTGTTTTCTTTTTGAAGACACAAAGTAGTTGCCATTCAATATAAAACAAAAGCACGATAGTTTTTTTCTTTTGGTGACATGTTGACATCACATATGACTTTCACGAGCCCCATACAGGACTATAGTCCCATGCCGCTGCCGCCGGTTATTTTTGAGCCACTACGCCGCGCCGTTCTTTTGTAGGACTACGGTCCTCTGGCGCCGCCGTTTAGTTGAGCCGCTCTTTCTAGCAGGACTACGGTCCACTAGCCGCCAGCCGTGTTGCCGCATCACATGCAGGACTATGGTCCGCAACCGTGCCGTTCATTGTCACCATGGCCATAAATCTTAGACCACGGTTTGATCACTTAGATCTACGGATCTATATTCTCTCTCTTGTTGCCTCTTGACCATGATCACCGGCCCTCGCCCTTTATCTTTCTTGGGTCTACGGATCTCACTTCTTTTCGAAGTCCTCGCCTGACTATGGTCATCGGTGTTCGGTTCGACACACAGCTGCACGACCACGGTCGCCAGATGTCTATTTGTTTCTTTTCTTTCTTTCGTTCACCGATCCACGGTCCGCCGCTACCGATCTCAGCCTATCAAACCACGGTTTGATCAGATCTCTTTCTTTGATCTACGGATCTCACTTCTTTTTGAAGCCGTGCCTGACCACGGTCACCGGCCTTCACCATCTCTCTTAGACACATCGCGCTCGACCATGGTCGCCGGTTGTCTTCTACAGCCTTTCTTTCTTTTTCGTCTAGCCATGGTCGACTGGGATCTTGCTTGTCTTGTGTTATTATTCCGGGAACTAAGAAACTAAAGCAGTGGAAGTCGTACACCGATTTAATGTGAAGTAGAATACGGATTGTTATTTCTTTTGGCAAAACCAGGTTTTTTTGGCAGAAATTTGGACCTACGAGTCAAGAACCAAGATTGAGACTAGTTTATTTTTATTGTTTTTTTTTGTTTTTTTTTTACAGTCTAAGCCTTCGATTTTCTACCGCTCAGACTGCGGGGGAGTATTGGACTGCATTCTTAGACTAGGGTTTATTAGTGTAAGCCCACGGGCTCGATTAGGTTTCTAGGGTTCCTTGTGATCTCTATATATTGTAATCAAACATATCAATAATATGAATGAAGTCTTTCATATTTTTACACCAACATGTGGTCTAGTTATAATATATGAGTCATATTGCATGTCGTAGAAGCCATTACCAACAAAAAAATAGTATGAAAACCAAGCTCAAAAGGTAAACATGGCCACAATACGCAATGCCAGGCCATGTTTAAAGCACCATCACAAGTATTTAAATTGACACAACCATAAGGATGTCGAATGAACAATACAGTTTCAACTTCATTGACCAAAACAAACTAACAAACTTTCACCAAAGATACTCGTTAAGCAAATATCAACAACAATCTCATCACACAATAGTGAAAATAAAACAACCAAATAAACATCAGCCGAAGCTTAATCATAGCCAGATTAACATAAAAAAGGACATGTAATGTGGTAAAGGTGGTCTATAAAAACTAACCTAATCTAGACACCCTAGTTTTAATATCTATAAACTAAGACTCTCTAAATGCTAGACCACTAACAGGCAAGTGTACCTATCGTACGTAGTAAAGCCTAATGAAGTCCGAGTATCGAACCCACGAGACACTAGCGACACGAACTAGACTCTGACTCAACTAAATACTTAATTGGGTTGTTTGGATTTTGAGTGTTTTAATTAACTAATTAACAAATATCTTAATATTAACTAAGACGAACTAGACTACCTAGACGCAGGCTGAAGGCTAATAAGGTGAAATCAAAGATGATAGGAAAGTATGTTACCTAGGCAAGAATCCCTAGACTCATGAATAAAATCCTAACATTGGTTTTGAATGAAGACTGTATCTAACCCGATAGACCCCCGGAAGGTAAACCGAACCTAACAGTATGACAAGTGAAGAAGTGCTAAAATGGACTGACTCGAGTTATCGACCACCAAGTCCCACAACTATCAGGTATAGAGTAATTTATGTACTAAAACCCTCAAGTTATGAAGCTGAAATAATTAAGAACGCCGAACCCCTAGGAAACTCTAGACGCGAATAAATAGATGAATCCGAGCTATCGGCCACCCAAATTATCAAACAACGCCTAGCTAATAACCTAGCAATTATAGATTAGATTTCTCACCTCTAGAAAAGATTGCACAATTTAATCTATTAGTTTTAATAATTATTAAACTTGAATTAGATTTTTCACTTTCAAGCCTAGCCTGAAGGTTTAACAACCTAGACTGACTCCTAGCTCTAAAGTATATTTCTAAGTGTCTAGAGCAATCAACACCAACACACAAATAATTAGAATCAGGTTCTAAATTATAACATGTAAATCATCACATTCATTCAAAATAAAAAATTAATCATTCAAACCATTCGTCTAGTTTATCAATCCTAAGCAACCATAACAAGTTTAGCTACTCATAGTAGAATGCGAAACAAGAATAAATTAAAGCAAAACGATTCAGAAAACATTGTATATAAATATTCAATTTAAATAAACTAAGGGCATGTTTGGGTAAGGTTTTAGAAACAACTTATTGACTTATTGGCTTCTTGGAAAAGTCAGGATTTTGTGACTTATTGACTTATTGGCTTTTTCCCCTCACATACACCCTCTTTGCCAAACATCATTTTAGAGCTTATAACTTTTCAAAAAGCCAATAAGTCAATAAGTTGTTTCAAAAAGCTTACCCAAACATGCCCTAAATTAAAATAAACAAGTCTAACCAAACGAGTTATGATCCGTTAAGCTAAATCTTCAACCACAAGCTTCCTTCACCTCTCCAATTCGTCTCTTGATGCCTTCTGCCGTCGTCAAATTTTATCGAGCCGTCTACAGTAGGTCCCCTCATAATTTATACGGTCTCCCAATTTAATTCCAACTCAAAATCCATGTCTGGGCCTTTTAGGTGGGTCGCTAAAGGTATAATTTGGGCCAGCCTTGCGATCATTTAACAGCACATATAAAGAATTAAGGGGGGCGGTGGCTTTAAAGATGATTATAATAATTCATTAAGGGTAATTTCGTATATCCACATGCCAATATTGTCACCCTATGCAGGGCGGATCTAGGCCACTTTTATGAGAATCTACCAAAGATTCTTCTAAAAAAAATAGATTCATGTGGCCTTTTCCAATTAATTATCATCCACCAAAAATAATTGCACTCACTTTAATTCTGATATCCTTTAATTTCTCTAGCCAAATTGCCTTTTAACTTGCCATTTAACGTCACTTTTTTAGGCTTCTTATTTGCTACGTAATTAAAATAATGGATTTATTAAATAACTCATGTACAAAGTTAATCATGTCAATTCATAATAAATACTACAAAACTAATTATCTATATACAAATGACATGAGATTTGGTCGTTTTGGCTCGTTCTCGTTTTAAATCAGTAACTTCAATTATGAACCAGATACGAGTAGAATTTTATGGAAAACCATCCTAAGGTTACTCGGAAGTGTAGGAATCCTGATATAAAAATATGTATAATTCGATTCGAAATTGAATACTGGACTCGAATCCGAATTCCAATTAACATAATTTGAACCATGATAACCGAAAACCAATTGAGCCGAATTTCGAATGTGTTTTGAATACGATTTGAATACTCAACACCCCTAAATTCTCAACTAGATTTAGGTTCTTGTAATTGAGCTAACATGAGAAATTTAGGCCCTTGTATGTATAAGAAATTTAGGTTCTTGTATATATGTGTGGCATTTTAGTTGAATAAATGAGCTTTATGGTTTATGATTCAACCATATACTTATTTGACAAATAATTGACTTCATAATTCTTTTTAGAGACTTGTATTTGACACTTGTAACCTACACACAACAGAATCCGACGTCGAAGATATTAACGTGTTGGCTGCCCCTAAAGTTTGTCGATTATCCGCCGGTGATAATATATGTGGGCGATCATTACCCACACCATGTTTTTCAACAGAGCATAAACTGATACATTTCTCAAGACAACCACTTTCACAGAGGCTCTCCGATTTGGAGAGTGTGGTAACCTACCTGAAATTCACCGTTCAAAAAAAAAAAAATCATAGGTGAAAACTTTCTTGAAAATAGCAGAAATTTCATAGTTGTTTCTAGTTTAATTTTGTTTACATTTCCTGCTGCACTTTTTTGATATATTTTTCAGCAAGCTCGTCCATTATATATTCTTCTAGCTAGGCTCCAAATTTATACAAAGAGAAAAGCTAAGTGTAAGCTACTAGAAAATAAACCTATATACAATATGTGAACATTTTCACATACGTATATATTTATCATGTGTGTGTCTTCCCTCATTAATTACAAGTTGTTTGTTAATGGACAGATAACAAAAACGACATACACTCTTTTAAACATGTTCATCTCAGTTTTCCAAGGGCATCTGTTGTAACGTCCAGCGGTAAGCAAGTTACGTTCAAGAGAATACATGGCAGAGGATGATGAAGAGCAGCACCACGGGTATATATCCGAATCCAAACCCGTCTGAATCAAAATCAGAGCTACTACCAGACTCATATGAATACGAACTATAGCTCGTATGGAGGAATGTAGAGATTAAGTGTATGAGCAGTAACAATAAGATGGGAATAATCAGCATTGCTTCTTCTCCTATAATTAGTGAAGAAATGACATCCTGTAAGCTCTCTAGAGTGGAGCTAAATATGACTAGAGTTAGGACACCCACCATCAAAGAAGGAACTAGGGGAGATGGCCCTCCTGATCTCATTTTCTTATGGTGAGTGAAACAAACATAGGGTGATATATATGTGTATATATAGGGTGAGGATAAAATGAGAAGCACCTTCAGTTGCGAGATCCATGAGAATTAGGCCTTCGAAAAGGTTTTTCCAAAAAAAAAAATATCTCAAAAATCTTAAAAAAAATCACTTGTTTCAGCAAAAAAAAAATTTAAAATGCCGCATGCACAAATTTACATGAGGTGTAAAAAAATTCATCGTCGTAACAAAATTTACATCAGCGCGTAAACAAAACTTACATCAGGCAAAACTACCGACTCGACAATTTTTTTTTTTTTGTTTTTTTACAGATGTGTTTATAATATTTTCATCTACATTTGTGCAAAAAATTATGGCCCAACTCGCGCGTAAAGTAGGAGTTCTCATGATTCTCACAACCCGTGATGGTTTTTAATTGAACCGAAGCCTACAGAGGGATCTAGGCAAAACGTACATAAATTATCATGAGGAAAAAAGAGTAAACTGCCAAAATGGTCTCTGAGGTTTGGTCACTTTAATTCAAAACTCAAACCTTTTGAATCTGGGTCCCTGTGGTTTCAACTTTGTTGCAATTTTTCAGTTAACATCCAGTTTTTTTGTCTTTTTCCTCCCTTTTAATGAAAGGCAAAATGGTTAGAATTTTTTAATTAGTTATAATAAAACGTTAAGACCATTTTGCCCTTCATTAAAAGGTAGAAAAAAAGACAGAAAATGTGGATATTAACTGAAAAATTTGACAAGAATTTGATTTTCGATAAAAATGGCAACAAAATTGAAACCACATGGACCTAGATTTAAAAAGGTTTGAGTTTTCGACTAATGTGGCAAAAGTGACCAAACCTTAGGGACCATTTTGGCAGTTTACTCGGAAAAAATGAACCATTTATTTTTCCAATCTAAAAAAATTAAAATAAATAAAACGTGACACACATGTAATTGTTATCGTTTCGTTTCTCCTTGATCGTATCTTCTAAAATCAAGAAAAGAACATATATTAGTTTAACTGTACGGTTTACGTATATAACCTACACATGTGTATATTATATATACATAATATAACCTAAACATGTGTCTCTTTCAGGGCCGGCCCTAAGAATTTGTGTACCATGTTCGAGCTTGAAAAAATGTATCCTTAGACCTTAACAAAATTGGGTATTGGGCTTACTAAAGGTCTAAACCTAATGCGAAAGAAGTTAATAACTAATCTAAACCATAAGAATAGTTTTGTAAGGGGGCCTTTGTTGGTGTTTGTATGGGTGTACTATATTAAAAAAAATATTTTACATATACATATCGAGTTTTTTCATAAAAAAGCGCGTTCCTTGAAATATCGGGCCCTGGGCGGTGGTCCTCCCCGCCCACCCAGGGCCGGCCATGGTCGCTTTACAATATATATTTAAAACATATATGAACAAATTAGTTTAATGATTATTTCTATGCACATAACCTAGCTATGCTTGTTAGGAAGAGTCAATGATTTGGTGATATGCGGATTATCCACTCACCTATGCTAGTCAACTTGGTCTTTGTATTGTTTAGAAAAATAAGCCTATCAAACCAAACACACCAACTTTGTTGATTTGCTATATAAATATAAGGACTTTTTATCCAAAAACAACCTTTTTACAGATTAAATAATAGCAAATTGTAAAATAGTTAACTTTTATCTGTATATTACTTTATTATAAGTATGCTATGGATGATAAAATTTGGTTACATACATTAAAGAACTGCATAACGTATAGAAAGAAGCAATACACTATAAGTAACATGGACCCTTATATATATATCCTCCAGCCACATTTTGGATGGAGCAAACGCTTGATTTTATGCAGAAAACACCCTTTATCATACTATTATAGCGTTCTGATATGCGGTAATGATAAACATGCGCAAGCTCACAAGACTCGGCTGAGAATTAGGAATATCATGATCAAAAGAAAAGCTCCAAATCCAAAACCCCCTTCACCCTCATGACTAGATCCACTCTGGTATTGATACGAATTCGCCGAAGTATCTTGGGTAGAAAAGAACGAAGAAAACAAGTATATGACCAGTATCAATAAAATAGGAATCATGACTATGTTTTGTACCATAGGACTAAAGATTATTAGTGCAAGAACATTCACTATTACAAAAGGAACAATAGGTGATGGACCAGTAATTTCCATTTTCGCTCTACCTGTGGCTTGACTAATTAACCTCTTTTCACTAACAAAGTGATAATACTTAATTGCAGTTAATTTCGGATGATTTATACCCGTTGCACGCTTGTATGGATCAATGACCGATGATTATTCCCTAGCGTGTGATTATCTATTATATTCTTTTTCCTGTATATAGCTAGGATCAGATATATTATTTAATCAAGCGATTTGGAGCTACACTTTCATTTTTAATGAACTTCATACATAGACAAAGATTTTGTGTTTGAAAATTTCATACAAAGACAAATATTTATAGAATTATACTAATTTTTTAAGTTTAAAAGTTGTCTTATTTGATAATATTTAGTAGTGACAGTGCAACTGTTTATATAAATGTGGACAAAAAAGCGATCATGATTTGCAATATTGTATAATATGTATTCACATGTCTATCTGTTTATATTACATAATCTGGTGAGTCAATTGGATAACAGACAATTGGGAAAAGGTTTAATAAGAGCACAATTGTACAGGTTAAAGAATTCTCTAAGAACTTGGTCAAAGCAAGCTACCCCTCCATTCTAGCTGAGAGCATGTACATTTTATTCCTTTTAATGGCATAATACTCTAATATAAAATAAAAAAAATTCTCCATACTTTGATGATACTAAAAATATAGTACTTACTCTTGTGTATATATATTATTAACCAACTATTTATAGGGAGTGTAACGAAGTTAATTACAAAGAACGGCTAATCAAATAATATATGTCAAAGATAATTATAGTAAAGTATATGTAAGAGCATTCATAAATGATCCTCCGTATTTATGTGAGTGCATTCTCTATATTTTATAGAATGGTCGTGAGTAGAAAACAAAAAATGTTATTGTTTATTAGTAAATTTGGAGGTACTTTGTTCATCATCTATAATTTTTTAATCTAACTTAAAATGGTTGTGAGTGGAGGGGAGATAAAATGTTACTGCTCATCAGGGAATTTGGAGGGACATTATACATCCTCTATAGTTTTCTAATATTTTTGGGTGTGAGTGGATGAGATAGAAAAGGTAATAATAAAAGAATAAAAAATTATTTAATTGAAAAAGAGAAAGAAAAGATATTAATTTTTAGTATAATTATAGAGATAGAGTAGGGAATCGATTATGAATACTCTAATATATTATCAGTATCTCTATAATTACTCTATAAAGCATCTTTTTGTACAAAATTATAATTTCAAATAAACTTAAGACGTTTGTTACAACTTTCAAAGCATGGGGTACAAGTGTCTTATACAATAATGCCTAATTTACCCTTATTTGATAACGTTCTCCTAATTAATATACTATTTAATGATTATTTTATTTATCTTCAAATATAATACATTTTCACTAGGCTATATAAATTCGAGTTACTTTACGTTTCGACTCCGCCACAATACGTGGTACCATTTTTTAATGTAAAAAACATTATTTTCTTACATGCTTATTTTTAAGTACGTTTCGTTATAAATCCAAGTTAGTCTACGTTTCGACCTAAATTTTCTGGGTAATGAGTCATGTCAAATATAAAACGTTTCCGTGCTTATTTTCATGTGTGTTTTCAATTGGTCTACGTTTTGATGTAAATTTTGTTCGAAAACGAGCTGAGCCAAATATTTGACGGTATAAGTTCGAGTTAGTTTAAGTTTCCCCGTCACCGCAATACGCTACGGGTCAAAATACAAGATGTACACATTTAAACTTTATGTAGTTCCAACTCACTAGTTTATCGATTCTAACATTAGGAATATATTTGTGCCAACTTATGAAATGGTTAACCTACCAAGTTAAAGTGCACTAAACCAATAAAATTTCTACCAAATGCACTAAAATCATCCTAAGGGTGAGAGGGGCACTTCCCTAAGAGGGGAGTCCCCTCTCTTACGCATAACCAATCAGCATATGCCACGTCAACTCCCCTCTTAAACTTCCCTAACACCCCAATTTGATGGCGGCACTCCCTTCTTAGGGGACTTGTGTTTTTTTTTTATTTGTTGTAAAATTATGCATGTTTATAAATTAAAAAAATATTAATAAAAATTAAATAAAATTTAATAAAAGGCATTTCATTAAATTAAAAATAAAAATTATATTTAAACTAGAAAAATAAAAATTACATTCAAACTAGAAAAATATAAAAACAAACTACTCGTCGTCGGAACTCACTTCAAGGTGAGGTAGATCTAAACGTCCAAGATGCTCAACGAGATCGTGTTTTAGTCTCCAATGCGTTTCTTCGTCAATGAGCTCGCTATAAGCTGTATCAGCGAAGACGGGTTCGACTGGAGGATCTTGAATGTGTACCGGTGCTATCGCCCTTCCGTCGTCTTTTATAATCATGTTATGTAAAATAATGCACGTATACACGAGTAACTTTATCTTTTTCACCGTTTTGGAACACATTGGACGCTTTAGTATTCCCCACTTCGCCTTTAACACACCAAACGCCCATTCCACATCTTTTCTTGCGGCCTCGTGTTGCCTCTTGAACTTTTTTTCATTCGGGATGTGAGGATATGGAAAAGACTTCACAAACACGGACCAGCTAGGGTAGATCCCATCAGTAAGATAATACCCGCGTTTGTATAAGTGGTCGTTCACCTGAAATGGACAATATGGCGTCGTTCCGTTTCGTTGAGTAAGAAATAACGGAGATTGTTGGAGCACGTTGATGTCGTTTTGTGAACCCGTCGGGCCACAAAAAGCATGCCAAATCCACAAATCTTGAGACGCCACCGCCTCTAACATAACCGTCGGGTATTGATGATCGCCTCTCATATATTGTCCACGCAATTCTGTGGGGCACATTCTCCAGACGAAGTGTGTACAATCCAGACTACCCAACATACCAGGTATGTGATGTCTCTCCTCATGAGCCTGATACAATAGCGCAACGTCGTGGCTCGTTGGTCTACGTAAGAATTCACCGGCATACATTGTACAGACCGTCTGGCAGAAATATTCAAGGCACTCACGAGAGGTTCTTTCAGACATATTTAAATACTCGTCGTTTTCGTCTGGTGGGTTACCGGTTGCAAGTTGTTTAATCGCAGAAGTAACCTTTTGCAACGGCGTGAAACTTTTCTTCATTCTCCCGTCCAAGCCCTCTTGAAACAACTCGTCGTTCGCTTCGACGTCACTAACAATTTTTAGGAACAAAGACTTGGACATACGAAACCTCTGACGAAAAATATCGGCATTAAATTTTGGATTTTCTACAAAATAATCGGCCATTAGTGTTTCGTGGCCACCCTCACGATCTCGAGGGACAATTTTTTTTTACTAGACGATGCCGTGTCTAGTATATCCGCTTGTTGAATGAGATTTTGGAAGAAAATTAAACTACTATCGTTTGACGGAGAACCTTCATCGTCGGGAAAGTCAGGTAGGGGAGGAAAAAACGGGAAATTGGAATCCATTTTGTGTTGTATTTGATAGATTTTTTTAGAGTGAGTTTGAGAGTGGTGGGTGTGGTAAAAAAATTATTTGAGAGTGAGTTTAAGTTGGTTATTTATATTGTTAAAATTGATTTTTTTTTTAAAAACGACCGTTGCCAACGTCTATCCTCGATCAATGTGCCATTTCATCGCGGTGTCTCCCCACCGAAACCCCTCCCCGATTCGGGTCCCCGCGGTGATGGCGGCGGTGTTCCCGATCGGGGAATGGGGTCACCGAACACCCTCCCCGAGAGTGCCCCGGATACCCTAAGAAATAATGGGCATCATGTCTACAAGATGGGTCATTAATATAAATCTGACTCCCTGACAACAACCTTCAAACTAATGGTGACATAAGATGTCACAACGGAAGAAAGTCCACATAACCGAGAATCAAGTAACCCTTCTTAACTTAATCATAGTTGACCAATATTATCCAAAATAGACATGAAAATTTGGCATTTAACAAATGAAGTCAGCCTCATTTCCTTCAATCACATCAACTTTGCCGCTGAGAAGGCTACGATATACCTTACACTTTTGTCGAGAAGGCTAGGAAAGCGTCGGCTCAGCCCTTGCTTTTGGCAAAAGCACCGACTCATCCCCCGCTTTTAGACGCCGGCTAAGACTACTTTGGAAACGGCTGAAAATCATTGCCTATTTTGAAAAATATGTGATCAAACATGTCTATTTTATCCATCACTTGTGGTCTAGTGGTTGGAAAGACTTGGGTTCTCCTTGGAGACTCAAGTTCAATCCCCACTAGTGCCATATTTGGTGGATAAAGGCAATGAAGGCTAGTTCTCCCAGACCTTAGGTCAAGAATTCGAGCCAGAGGCACCCCGGGTTTTAGTCCACCGTGCGTTACGCCAGAGAGATTCTCTCTTGTGGCGGCGCAAGCCCCTGCCACTGGCAGCGGATGGTATGGTTTCCCGGGGAACGACGTTAGCCAAACTCTGACGCCAGCGTGGGCCCGGTTAAGACAACATAGTTTGGCCAGAGTGGGGTTAGGGTCCTCTGTTTGGGAAGGTGTGAGATCTCTCTCTCAACTGTTATAGATTCTCACCGTTCAAAAAAAAACATGCCTATTTTGGTAATTTTCCCATCAAACTAAGCAAGTAAGCCTATATAATACTTTACTGTACCACATGTCTTTACCAAAACACTAGCATACCCTAACTATCATTTAGTAACTTGATTTCAACCCGATTTATCATGATTGCTAACTCCAAATTTAAACACCTAAGAAGGTATGATTGATCATTTTAACCCATCTTTCATCAGAACTTAGGCCATGTGTAGTCATAACCCCCCTTTGTGGGCGTTATGCGACACGTGGCGCGCCACGTGTGCGGGTGAGCGTTATGGAGCGTTATGCATTTAAGCCCGTAGTCATAAAGCCTCCGCCTAATTATTACTCAATTATTAATTTCTAATTTTTTATAATTATTTTCTAACTTTATAAAATTAAAATTCATTTCATTAAATTAAAAAAAACATTACACTAAAATAAAAAAAAACATTACATTAGAAAAAAAAAACATTACAGTAACATAAAAAATAAAAAAAAAACGGTTCCAAAAAAAAGTTGGACTAAAAAAATAAAAAAAACAACACTTCAAACATTATTCTTCGGCTTCATTTTCGTTCTCTCCTTCTTCCTCTTCGTTTTCTCCAGCATCCAAACCTACGTCTTCAAAGTTCCCGTCTTCGAATTCCTCAACCTCTTCTTCCTCGGAATCTTCTTCGTCGTCAGTGTTGTATCGAATTGGGCGAATTGCCCAAGCATGCTCAACCAAATCCGCCTTCAACGTGTTATGTATTTCCTTAGATCGCAATAGTTGAGCATTTGCGAGTCTCTCTTCCATTGTTGCTTGGGTTCCTTCGACTAAATCTTCCGGAATATAGTTTTGGCATATCGCTTTTCCATCATCCTCAATGATCATATTATGCAAAATGATGCAAGCATGTATGGTCATTCGTATTCTATCCTTATGCCACATGCGACAAGGATTTCTGATGAAATGCCATCGTTGTTGTAGAACCCCAAAACACCTCTCGATATCCTTTCTTGAAGACTCTTGTAATTTTTAAAATACTTTCTTTTCTCATCGAACGTTTCAGAAAACGTTTTAACAATAATCGAATACTCCGGGTATATACCATCGCCCAAATAGTAGCCATGCTCGTAGTCGTTCCCGTTCGCATGAAAACTGGCCTTTGGTATAGTTCCAGAAATGTAGCTCTCTATTAATGGTGAAGCCTCTAACGTATTAATATCGTTAAAACACCCTGCTACACCAAAGAAGGCCGACCAAACCCAAAGGTCGTATGACGCAACAGCTTGTAATACCATAGTTGGCCCTTTTTGATCACCCCGTGTATGTTGACCTCGCCATGCGGTTGGACAATTATACCAACGCCATTGACGACAATCCAAGCTACCAATCATGCCGGGTATTCCATGCTTTTCTAGATGCACCTCATATATTTGTTGAAGGTCGTTCCAAGTGGGATTTCTCAAATAACGTTTTCCATATAACTGGCATATACCTAAAATATAATTTAATATATAAAAGTTTTACTAGTAAGCTACTAAAAAATCAATATATAAAAGTAAGTAAATAAATAAAATTCAATAAAAAATACCATAGCAAAAATGTTCCAAGCAATCTCGGGTTGTTTTCTCCGCCATCTTCAAGTACTCGTCGTTGATGTCGTACGTGTTTCCGTATGATAATATGCGTAACGCGGATGTGACCTTTTGAATTGAGGTGAAGCCTAAATATCCTCGCGCGTCCATTCTTTGCTTAAAGAAATCATACTTATTTTCCAAATCATTAGAAATGCGCAAAAATAACCTTTGGCTCATCCGAAAACGCCGTCTAAAAACATTGGGTCCGTGAACCGGTGTCGCATCAAAATAGTCTCTCATCAAACGCTCGTTCGCGGCTTCACGATCTCGCAAGATATAGGTGCGCCGCAAGATGGGTCGTGGAGGGGGAGTAGGCCGAACGTGCTCAAATGCTTGTATCATAAAAGTACACACACTCGTAACCGCTTCTTCCTCCTCCGCGTCTTCTTCGGGTGAAAAAAATCTTCCGTAAATATCGGTGAACGAGTCTTTCGACGGGGAACCCATTTTTTTTAATACGGTGGGAGTAGCTTCAAAACTTTTTAAAAAATATAAAGAGAAGGAGAGAATATTTGAGTATGATTTGTTAAAAAAATGGAAGAGTTGGGAGTTATTTATAGTGTGAAAATAAAAAAATTGATTTTTTTTTTATGAAATATGACCGTTTATCAACGGTCAAAAATTAAATATCACATTTCATAACCCCGCTATAGACATCGCGCCACCCCCTCATTTTCGATTCATAGAGCCCCGCGTATTGGTGTGCCTGGCATTTTGCCGGCGCCATGCTTGGGCATACCGCCCCACTACGCATTACCTTAGTCATTAAAACTAGTTATATCTTGAGTTACATTATGTCATAATGACAAAAAACATCTAACTAGTTATATCCACTTCCCAAGTTAAAATCTAAGCTCAATGAGAGCATACGTCATGCTTAGGGTGATTTATCCTCCTCCTGTCCTCTAGAGGTGCACAAACCGGTTAATTTTAATAACTGGTTCGGTTAACCAGTTATACCGGTTAATTTGACTTTTTGATTTTAACCGGTTAATGCTTTAACCGGTTATTACTTTAACCGGTTATTTTTTTAACTGGTCCGGTTAATTACTTTAACCGGTTCGGTTAATTAACCGGTTATTTTCGGTTATTAACCGGTATTTTTGCCTTTTTTTTGAATTTTTTGGTTATTTTTTCGGTTAACCAGTCTATCGGTTAAAAAACCGGTATAAAAAAACCGGTTAATAACCGGTTATTATACTAAACACTTATAACCGGTTACTAACCTACGGTTAAATAACCTATTGAACCGGTTATTCCTAAATCGGTTATTAACCGGTTACGGTTTCGGTTAATAACCGGTTACGGTTAATTAACCGGTTATTTTGTGCACCTCTACTGTCCTCCATATGGGGAGGGGATTTGATAGTTCCTCCGTTAGCCCAATTTGTCAGCCCGGCTTAACCCAAACAATGAGACCAATCTAGGAGATACATATACAAAACCTTTCCTTTTTGTTAGAGTTAATCACACAGATATGTTGATTATATCTTTAAACATGGTTAAAATCATAGAACCCTAATCATGTTTATTCAAGTAATAACATAAAGCGTGAATATAAAATTAGAGATACTTACTTGCTGGAATTATATTCTTATATGATGATAAAGCCATAGTGATTCCCGTTATGATGCCTTAATCTTGATGGGATGATCAGAGAAAGTGTATATATGGTCTTTTTTAAAAGAGTTTCTTATATAACTGTTTATAAACCATGATTGTCACTAATGATCCATAATTATGATCATAAATCATAGTTGGTTAATAACTCTTGGTATTCTCTCTATTAAAGACATCTAAAGGAAAATCGTAAAGTCACTTTAACTTATAACAATTACTTCCATCAAGTAAATGTTAGTAACAACCGTATCAATCAAAGGACTCAATCAAATCAACAAAGTCAACCAAATCAATAATCATCCACTATTCTCTCCTAAAGTTACTCTCTTTTAATATTCAAATTGTATAGCTGTAACTTATAGCTGTAACTGTCCATAATTATCTCCTAGGAATTAGTCTTGTACTATTATTTATAGGATTGTAAACAATCAATAATATTATAAGAGATTTTATTTCTTTCATGGTATCATCCTCAAGGTCCCTGTCCCTGTGAATTTTTTTCGGCCAACTCCCCTGTCCTTCACCATGACCACCAATGCTTCTCCCTCTTCCTCCATTACTATCGAAACAAAGCTCGCAATGGCTACTATTCTCCACATGCTCACCATCAAACTCTCCTCCACAAATTATCTCTATTGGCAAAATCAACTCCTCCCTCTTCTAGCCAATCAAGACCTGCTCGGCCATGTCGATGGCTCTATTCTTCCTCCACCGAAGACCATTACCGTCGCTTCTGTTGAGCAGACTAACCCGAAGTTTACGGCTTGGTCGGTCTCTAATCAACAAGCCATCCTTATTCTTAACTCTTCACTCACAGAAGAGGCAGTTGCTGAAATTCTTGGCTTAACCACGGCTCGCCAAATATGGACCGCCCTTGAAGCGGCCTACAGCAACACTTCCCTTGAACGGATGCATCTGCTCCGTGACAACCTTCGTCGTTTAACGAAGGGATCCTCAACCGTGGCCGATTATGGTCGTCGTTTCAAAGCCATTTGTGATCAACTTTCTGCCATTGGTCATCCCGTCAAAGACACAGACAAAACTCACTGGTTTCTCTGTGGTCTTGGCTCCACCTTTGAAAGTTGGTCCACCGCTATCCGCACCACCCGTGACCCGCTCCCTTTTCGTGACTTACTCACAAAAGCTGAAAGTCAGGAACAGTTTCTTTTGGCTATTAACCCTCCCACCAATCCCTCCGTAGCATTTGTTGCTCAAAATACTCCAAATCGTTCCAATGGCTCCTCTCAAAACCGTAACCAGAAATGTGGCCCACAATCTGCCTCTTACACCCGTGGACCGTCCTCGGGATCCTCCTCTAATGGGACCCGTCGCCCTCCCCATTGCCAACTATGCCGCACTAATGGGCATTATGCGAACAAGTGTCCAAAACTTTCATCCTTTGTGGCATCGGCTTCCGGAAACGAAGACATAGCCCGTGCCTTTCATGCCCAGTGCCATGTTCAAAACGAGGATACTCCCGATTGGGCCGCCGACACTGGGGCAGATCGTCACATGACCGATGACACCGGTAATCTAACTTCCTTTTCACCTTACAACGGAGGTTCATCGGTCACCTTTGGTAATGGTCAATCTTTACCCATTACTCACAAGGGCCATGTCTCATTAACCAAACATGTTAAATTAAATGATGTTTTGGTTGTTCCATCATTAACTCGAAATCTTCTATCTATTAGCAAGTTGACAAATGATTTTCCCGTTGATGTTCTTTTTTCTGACTCTTTTTTTGTAATCCAGGACCGGAAAACAAGCCTACCTCTCGCTCAAGGTCGGTGTGAAAACGGTCTTTACGTGCTTCAGGACAAGTCTTTTGCTTTTGTTGCTTCTGTTTCGTCCAATAAAGCCTCCTTTGAGTTGTGGCATAATCGTTTGGGTCATGTTGCTTTTGATGTTATTCTTGTATTAAAAAGACTTGGTTATTTATCCTTTACATCTATTTTACCGAAGCCTTCTTTGTGTTCTTCTTGTCAACTTGCTAAATCACACAAATTGCCATTTAATATTAATGAAAAACGTGCTTCTTTTCCTCTAGATCTTGTTCATTGCGATCTATGGGGACCATCACCAATAACTAGTAAAGAAGGGTTTAAATACTATGTTGTGTTTGTGGATGACTTCTCTAGATTTTCTTGGTTGTATCCTCTTAAACACAAAACCGATTTTTACTCGGTTCTTCAAACCTTTTTGCGTTTCGTTCAAAACCAACTTTCACGCAAAGTAAAGGTTTTCCAAAGCGATGGTGGCACGGAATTCGTCAACCAACACGTGCGAATTTTTTTTTGATGAAAATGGCACCTTCCATCGTTTTTCATGCCCGTATACCGCTCCTCAAAACGGTCGCGCCGAAAGGAAGCATCGACACATAGTCGAAACCGGTCTTGCTATGCTCTTCCATGCGAGTGTTCCTATCACTCATTGGATTGATGCCTTTAGCTCCGCCACATACATAATCAATCGCGTGCCAACAAAAATTTTAAATGACAAATCGCCATTTGAAATTCTATTCTCTACGACTCCAAATTACTCAAACTTTCGCGTATTTGGATGTCGTGTCTACCCATACTTACGTGATTATGCTCCGCAAAAACTTGCACCTCGAAGTATTCCTTGTATTTTCTTAGGATATGCTCCTCAATACAAAGGCTACAAATGCTTCGATCCCGTATCCTCACGTATGTATATCACCCGGCACGCTCGATTTGATGAGAATTCTTTTCCATATGTGGCTAACTCCTCCCAATCGGACCTTGCTTCCCTTTTCTTATCTACCTTTGACGAATTTGCTACTGTCTCTCAATCCTCGGTTCACACCACTCAGCATGAGCCCACTCTTCCTTTTCAATCTACGACCCAGCCCACCAACCAAAATCCATCTACTCACACTTCCACTCCATCCTCCCCTCCTGAGCCCATTCTTTCGGCCCACTCCTCTCCTAATCAACAAAGCCCAATTATTCCTCACCCATCAATTCCCTTGGTCCAATCATCACAAAGTCAACCCATCCCACCCACGTGCTCTCTCTGTGACTCACATACTACTACCCCCTCCAACAATATTCCACCACCGGCCCACCCTCACTCTCCACCACTATCACCTCCTCCGTCCACCATCAATCCTCCTCCTGCTATCTCAACCGTACCCTCCCCACCCCTCTCACCCATCGCTCCATCGTACCCCATGACCACTCGTTCCAAGGTGGGCACATTCAAACCTAATCCGAAACATACAGCCTACCTAGCTAATGCCATGCACTCTTGCCTTCATGCAGCGCTTCTTTCAAACAGTGATCCAAAAGGTTTCAAGAGTGCTTCGAAACACGCTCATTGGATGTGTGCCATGCAAGCCGAGCTTTCGGCTCTTCACCGTAATGGAACCTGGTCCCTTGTGCCTCGCCCTCCTTCTACAAATATTGTAGGTTCTAAATGGGTTTTCCGAACAAAATACCACTTGGATGGCACAATTGATCGGCACAAAGCACGTCTCGTTGCGCAAGGCTTCACTCAAATACCGGGGCTTGATTTCACTCACACGTTTAGCCCGGTTGTGAAAGCCTCCACCATTCGCATTGTTCTTTCCTTAGCCGTTATTAATCATTGGTCTCTTCGCCAACTAGATGTAAACAATGCATTTTTAAACGGTCATCTTTCGGAAACCGTTTACATGGAGCAACCTCCCGGATTCATCGACCACAACTTTCCAAATCATGTTTGCAAACTCAATAAAGCACTCTATGGTTTGAAACAAGCTCCCCGAGCTTGGTTCCAAAGGTTAAGCTCTTTCCTTCTATCGTTTGGCTTCACATGTAGTCGTGCCGATCCGTCACTTTTCATCTACTGTCAAGGAGACTCCATCTTGTACCTCCTTGTTTATGTAGACGATTTAATCCTAACGGGAAACAAATCTTCTCTAATCACCTCTTTCACGGCCCGCCTACATAAGGAATTCGCCATCAAAGACCTTGGATCTCTTAGCTACTTTCTTGGTCTTGAAGTTGTTCATGATAAAAATGTCCTTTTCCTAACCCAAACCAAATATGCCAACGATATTTTAACACGAGCCGGCCTTACCCAAGCCAAACCCGCACCCACCCCTCTTGCCTCGACCGATTCTTTCACCAAAGAAAGCAATCCTTTTTCCGATCCTACCATTTATCGCTCTCTTGTTGGTGCTCTTCAGTATCTCACTATCACCCGTCCGGACCTCTCCTATGCCGTCAATCAAGCCTGTCAATACCTTCACTCCCCTACCGATCACCACTTTCAATTGGTTAAACGTATTCTTCGCTATGTCAAAGGGACAATCTCTCATGGTTTAGTTTTCACACGTCCTACTACGGCTTCAATTTTAGGGTACTCGGATGCAGATTGGGCTAGGTGTATTGAAACGAGAAGGTTAACTTATGGTTATTCGGTTTTTCTGGGTGGGAACTTAGTCTCATGGAGTGCAAAGAAACAACCAACGATCTCACGTTCAAGCTGTGAATCGGAATATCGGGCTATGGCGAATGCTGCAGCAGAAATTGTTTGGATCACTCATTTGCTACAGGAATTACACGCACTTCCTAAAACTCGGCCGACTCTCTTGTGCGACAAAAAAAGTGCCTTGTTCATGAGCCAAAATCCGGTATCTCACAAGCGCGCGAAACACATTGACTTAGACTATCACTTTGTTCGGGAACTGGTTATGTCAGGAAAGCTTCACACTAAATTTGTTCCTACCAAGCTTCAACTTGCGGATATCTTTACAAAGAGCTTACCTAGACCTCTCTTTGAACATTTTCGAGACTTGCTTCGCGTACATCCGCCGCCGTTTCGCTTGCCGGGGGTAACAACCATATCAATCAAAGGACTCAATCAAATCAACAAAGTCAATCAAATCAATAATCATCCACTATTCTCTCCTAAAGTTACTCTCTTTTAATATTCAAATTGTATAGTTGTAACTTATAGCTGTAACTGTCCATAATTATCTCCTAGGAATTAGTCTTGTACTATTATTTATAGGATTGTAAACAATCAATAATATTATAAGATATTTTATTTCTTTCAGTTAGGAATTTGTAGTTGTGTCATATTGGCAACGTTACTCAAATGATCCGTTAGGCCACATGAACGGGTTATTTCCAACATTCTCCCACTTGGCCGAGTGATCATTTGTGATAAGCATAAGTAAGTTTAGCCAAGTTATAACATTAATTAATGTCTCAAATTGAAACTGCAACAGAAAAATACAATCATTGCGTTATTGTCAACAAGAGACCCCCATTAATCATGTTACAACACCAAATCAAAACATACGTAAATTTAAGGCCAAAATGACTGAGGTAAGCCCTTTGAAATTAATTTGTATAATTCTTGCCTATACGTCATCAGGTGCACATATGTATTTATAGACAAGAAAATTTTATAATTGAGGATAAAATAATAACTAATCATTCATATGTACGATATGCTATTATGTAAGGCCTTTAGTAAAACATGTCTTTATTATGAGCTCTTAAAAAGACTTTGGGTGTAGACCTTATATAACAACCCTCCAAGAACCCTTAAACGTGACCCTAAACGTTCCTAATATACCTCGTGTGCGAGAAACGGACCCAGAATACCTTTATATTTATAAAAATCAAGAAAAACAAAATTTATGGGGTTGTCGCGGGCCGCGACACGGATCCCCTTGGTCTCTCGCGGGGAGCGACCCCTGGTTACTTGCCGGACACCCATGCCGCCACGTGTCAACACGTGGCAGCGCTAGATTCGCTGACTGGCCAAGCCTACGACCTAACCTACATTCGCCGCGGGCCACGAAGGCCGACCTTAAGTTTGTCGCGGGCCGCGAGCTGCCATACTTCAGGCCTATAAATAGAGGTCGACGAGTTCATTTGAAATTCGTTCAAAAATTCTGAATTCTCTCAACTTTCTGATAGTTATTATTATACTCGGGTATTATACCCCTATAAAGCGAAGCTCTGCCTCGTTGTAAGTATTATAACCCTGTTGTTACCCTACACGATCGATCTAGAGCTCCGTAACGCATGTCAAGGCTCTTCTTGACTCAGTCGTTGGAGTTCTGTCTCGTGTTACACCCGATTGATCTAGGACTCCGTAATGCATGTCAAGGCTCTGCCTGACTCAGTCATTGGAGTTCTGTCTCGAGTTGTATGGTTAATGTGATTTGGGTTATTTTACTAACATGGGTGCATTGTTTAATTTTAATAGATAATAACCAGGAGATTCCAGAAAGCTTTAGTTTTACCTAAGTAAACAATGTGAGTACATTCTCCTTTTGTAAATATTTTGTGAGTCAAAATGTTTTACCAAAACTTCAAATGTTTTAAATTACACTTAACAGTAATTGAGTAATTGTGATTCTACAATTACTGCCGATATGTTGGGATTTTGTACACAAAATGTGAAAGACGTTACCATTAGACAAAGAGTTAGCCAATGAGTAATATGACCCACAAGTCAGGTGTTGATAGTACTGAATGAGTAATTGAGTAGATATAAACAAATGTAATTGCAGATGCCCTCAACACTGTAAAAGTTGTAAAACTGTTTTGATTAAACTAGGATGCACTCGCTAGTATTTCTTGCTGATAAAACCTTTTTAAATGCATTTTAGGTAACAAAATGTGAAAGCCAATAGATGCCAGCTGGAGAGCACCGAAGGCTTGGAAAAGTAGCTATAAAAGTTACCTAAATAAAAAGGAGTTTTTGTTTTCAATAATTAGGGTTTATCCCTACAAATGTATTGTCAAATGAACTTGGGTTTCATCCCAATGATTTATTATTATAAAAGTTTGGTGTTTAACTCTGATAAAAATATTTCCTAACTACGGTCCTGATTTATTCCGCTGCCAAATTAATAAACACCGATACCACCAGCTCTGAGTCTCGTGGCACCCGCTCCCGGTCGGGGGTTGCGACAGGAGGTGGTCTTAGAACTACAGCCACTGGTTTAAGCCAAAGAAGTGTTCTGTTGACACTTAAATTCTCTGTTAGGAAATAACTTATGCGATTACATGTAAATATTGTTTTGTGTTATTTGACTATTTGTTAGTTTACAGTATGAGTGAGCAAGGTACGTCGGACGCTTATCGTCAATTAGCTAGTCCAGCGAAAAATGAAGGAACCTCATCTCAGCCAAACCCCTCAGGATACTCAGCAGATGCTGAGGAAGGGATATTTATTTTTAAGGCACAGTCTGAGGAACCTTTTACTTCTAAAAAGAGAGGTTGGTTTAACAGAGAAGCACATGAGAGAAGAAAGAGAATGAAGAAGTTACAACAACAGAGAGCGATAGTCAGAGCTAATAGGGAGGCAATGCACAAACTCAGGAAACAGTCAATAGGCCACCGTGGGAAGAGGAATTAGATAGACAGTTGGCAGATTTCCATATGCTAGCCACTACAGCAGTAGACTCTACCCTAAACCAAATAGCTGAACCGTCACTGTTACCCTTATTCCCAGACCGACAAATGCTAGAACCAAAGCAAGAAAACCAATTCCCAATACATGCATTTAACCCCGACGAGTTACCTAGAATCCCAACCCCAATCCCTTTAGAGCGTGATCCTTGGTGGGATGACGATAGAACATTCTTTGAAATGAATAACGTGGACCCTTACGAGGAACCCCTACCTCATTACCCTGACCCTGTAAACCCGCCAATGAGTCGAGAATGTATGCAGGAACTCCGTCAAAATGGAGAAAGTTTAGTGAATGGTGGGAATATAATTCAACAGATAGGGGAGAAACTAGTTTGGAAATATGATAAGAATGAAATGCAGTACTGGATGAACGACACTTAGAAAATAACTAGATATATGTGTAATTTTTTGATAAAAAAAACTAAACTAGACTAGATAGACTAAAATAGATATGGATGCATAACTACTAGTATATTTTATTTTCAGTTGTAGTATGTAACCGATGCATATATATATATATATATATATATATATATATATATATATATATATATATATATAAAGAGTAAAAGTCGCAATGATCGACGTTTTTGATCAATTTGTTTATGTGATTGTGTATAAATATTTGTACTAAATTTATTCTGTGATAATTAATACTGGATAAATGTTCACAATTCAGATGGACAACGAAGTAAATCAGGAAAACCAGAATAATGAGAATAACGGAAACCAAATAGATAACAGTGTCATCCAACATATAGTAGCACAAGGAATTATAGATGTTATGCCCTATATTATCAAGACTGTTAAAGAAGCAGAAAATAATAAATCTGCAAATGGAAGTAAACGCCAACACGCTGAACCAAGTCACAGTGTGAACGATAGTGACGGACCAATAATCCAAGCTCCAATTCCTAAAAGAAGAAGAACCGCCTCTTACGGTTGTTCTTATAAAGAATTATTGGCCTACAAACCAATATAATTCTCAGGAAATGAAGGAGCCATTGCAGCCTTACGTTGGATAGAAAAGACAGAAGCAATCATAAAAATAAGTAAATGTGCAGACGAAGATAAGATTATGTTTGCTTCTAATCTTTTAAAAAATGCAGCCTTAGAATGGTGGAATACTATTCTCTAGTCTAGGGGAAGTGACAGAGTTTATTATATGGAATGGATCAACTTTAAGGAAATGGTTGAAAGAAAATTTTGTCCTCCTAATGAAAATGAACAAATCACCAATAAGTTCCTAAATCTTAAAAAGACTGGAATAGACTGCAAAGGTTACACTACCATATTCTTTGAATATGTTAGGATAGTGCCAACCTTAGCCTCACCTGAACCAGTGTTAATCTCCCGTTATACTTGGGGATTAATTAGTGAGATTAGACACGTAGTCAAGGCAGCTAGACCACAAACCATAGAAGAAGCAGTAGAACTAGCCAATACCCTGACTGATGAATTGGTACGCACCTAAGAGGAAAACCAGAGAAAGAATTGTGACAACTGTCAAATTTGCATGCTTCCGTACAATTATTAGACAATGATTAATGCTTAATGACTGTGTTGAATTTCAATTAAGTGCCTTGAATTGCTTTTGATTATTGCCATATACATACATGTGCATCACATATTGCTTAATGTTATACCATTATTGCATAAGAACTTTATTGACTTAAATGATGCACGAAACAAAGTTAGCACAGTTAACAGACAAATCAGAAAAATGCTGACAGAATTCAGAACATAGACAGATATGATATTGAGGTACAGAATAGGCCAGAAACCAAGTATTACACTAGTATAGTGTGTAGGAAAGTAAGGATCACAAATCTGCCTTCCGAGTGATAGTTTAAGTGCCGGAAAGTGCCTAAAACTCACATAACTGCAGAATTCTGCAGAATTCAGCAAAGTTCAGCATTTAAACAACTTAATGTCATGCAGAAATAAGGTTAAATGGTCCTGAATGCTTTCCTAAGTGGTGGGAATCGAAACTTTCATAAAAGGGTACATAAAGCACACTAAACTGCGAAGTTTAGCACCTTAATGAATCGGTAACCAACCGAACAACCGGACACTACCTGAAACACCAAATTTTTACTAGAATCATTGTTTTAACATTACCAAGCTAGTTATGGTCCCCAAACATCATAACACACACTACATAAATATCTAGTAACTAAACCACTAAACTATACACTTGATTTCTAACTATGAACTAACTAATAGTTAAACCCTACACCTAGAACCCCCCCCCCCCCCACCTATGGACGGCCCATACATGTGGCCCCACCATTTGATTTTATTTGATTAAAATACTAGATATTGTTGGCACTTTTTAGACATATTATACAAAGGAAATTGTGTTTTATGGATTATAAGAAGGCATAAGGGTCTTGAACTTCATTTCATTCACCCACACAACAACATCTCATCCTTTCTTCTTCCTTGGCTCTCTGCCGAGAATAACCACCAGAACACCACCACCATCATCACTTCACTTTCATTCAAACCCACATACACACAAGGGTGCTAGAAGACATATGATGATGCTTGGAGCCTTTGGAAGCTAAAGGACCTTCTTCATTTGCTATTAACCACTCTATTTCTTCACTTGATCATCCCTAGCCTTGAGCTAGTGGTAAGAACCTTGATCTTGCTAGTTTACTTCTATTCTAAGTGGTTAAAAGAAGAATCATAATGTAAATCATGAAGAACACTAAGAATCATAGGAAGTAAACTTGAACATAATCATGATTAATGAAGAAACTAAGTTGTTTATGAGTTGTTATGCTTGATGATTGTTGATTGTTTGTGAAAATGATGTTGATCATCATATGATCTTGCTAGATCATGATTAAAAACATAATCTAGCAAGATGAGAGGATGAACATGTTAGAAGTTAATAGATCATCCTCATAAGAAGCATGAACTTGAATGAATAAAGTTGTTTCTTGAAAAATAATGATCAAAGTGAGTAGTAATACTTGTAAATCTAAAGATTTATGCATGATTTCTAAAGAAACCAAGTTAAGAATATAAGTTTTATTTAATCTTGGTTCTTACATAAACAAGCCTTATTTTTGGTGGTTAAACAAGTGTAGAAACACTTGGGTAACAAGAAAATTTCATAAAGAAACATTTTTAGAAATGATGATCACAAGATGTAAAGATCCATATTCTTTAAAAATGAAGTTTTTAAAGAACTAATCACACTTAGGAGGATAACAAGGCTTACTAAGAACACTAGTAAGTTCCTACAAATTTTTACAAATATTCAAGTTCATGAAGTAGAAGATTATACTTGTTTTGGCAAAATCGGTAAGTGAAGGTTGTTTATTATTGATTGTGGATTGAATGTGTTGATTTTTACAAAAGAGAATGATATGCTTGAAAGCATGGAAACCTCCATTTTTAGGGGAAACTATGGCAAAATTTTCTAAAAAATCTAAGCACTTAGAAAAATATTTATTAACATACACTTACAAGTATATTTTGAACCATGAATTTCTCACATAAACCTTGTCATAATTTTTGTTACAAAAATTTAAATATTGGAGGTTGGTTTTCATAAATAAAAGTGACTAAGTATGTATTTAGAGAAATATATATTTAGAAGACACCATGTGTGTGATTATTTGTATACTTTGTGTATTAGTTATATTATTTTAGGACATGAAATAATATAACACATCAAACTACCAAGAATTACAATCCAAAATATTACCAAAATCCCAAGGAATAAATATACAAAGAATACACAAAATATTGGTAAAACCGAACGAAGGAATATAACTCACAAAATATTCCGAAAATAATATTCATATGCATATCTTGGTAAATAATATTTTGGACACCAAGAGAACAAAAATATGATTTTTACAATTATTACAAGAATATATCAGATTTTTTACAAGTGAAAAATATATTATTTTTGGCAAGTATAAATATATATTTTTCTTGAAACTCTTAGAAGATATATTATTTTTGAAAGAAATATATATTTTCTTAAACAAACATGAAATACAATATTTTTGGGTGAAAGATATATTTTCCCAAATAAATATGAAATATATCATTTTGGAGAAAGATAAGTTTATATATATTTTCTAAGTTAGACTTGAGAATATATTATTTTTGGAACTTATATGAGAATAGGAATATTTTTGCCAAAGGAAAATTATAAATAATTTTCTAGGTAATATTTATTACAATATATATTTTGAAAATATATATATTGGTGGACTTTTATTAAAGATAATATTCCGGAAAAATTAATACGAAATTAAGTATAAGAATACTTAATGAATACAATAAAAATACATATTCTCATACATATAAATACACACCGGAATACGATCCTAATACATGGCAAAAATATACAAGTATAAGAATACAAATACACTCATCCTTGGGAAGGATATACAAGTATAAATACTTGGGAAGTATCAAGTTAATATATATTGTTTTAAAAACTATCCCAAAAATTTAATAAATATAATTTAAGTTAAAATATTTATTATTTTAACAAATAATTATATAACTTGGAGTAATATTGAAAACACAAAGAACGTAACTCAAAGACACTAACTAATACAAAATCAAGGCACGACGCACCCGTCTAATGGACCGTAGTACGCTTGTAGGTAGTCGTGCGTTCTAGAGGAAGCTTTGAGTTACTTTGGATACGAAGAACGCAAAACTGTGAGTTCATGTCCCCTTTTCTTCTAACTGTTTTCAGTTTTATAACTTCAGGGGTGAAGTACATGTTACTAAATGTTTACAAACAAATACATATGGTATGGTTAGCTAAGGAAAATACTGTTAGAACAAGTGAAAGGGTAGGGGCACTCTTAAGACCATTAATCCTCATTTTAGGACCGAGGGACATGAGTGATAGATCTATTTGGGTGTAGCAAGCCCACACCCATGTGGACCAGGGTGGCCCATGAGGTGACTATGTCTTACAGCCGGAGGCCCGGTACAAATCTGCTAGGTTTAAGTCTTCCTACGCCGTTTCACACATGCTAATGTATTAGCTACACATTAATTGATCTATTCCTTGTCGCTTCATACCAGTTTACAAATACATACATCCATACTTACAAATGTTTACAAGGATGACTCGTGCACACATACAAATCACATGAACTCGCTCAACTTTTGTTGATGTTTTCAAACTACATGTATTTCAAGAAATTAAGTATGGATCTGGCGGGCGTTGAAGTTTACAAGTTATGTTTCTAAATAAAAGGTGTCATCCGAAGTCGAAGGGTTGGGGTTATGTGTTTTATCTTGGATATGATACATGGCTCGAAACCTAGTTCTTAGAAGTATCTTTTGTCGAGTCCTTAGGGAACTCTAAAACAAATTGCATGGTTTGTAATTCAGATTCGAAGTCTGTATTTGGATTCTAAAACAATGTTGTTGTTATGTTTTAAAACTTAAATTAATGGATGGACATCTTTAGTTTTATCATATAGATGTTTGTTATGGTTGAATGCAATGATATTAAGCAAGTCACACCAAATCACGCTTCCGCAAAAGTCAGAGTGTGACAAGAACCTAGCTCAAAAGCTTACCAGGAATTTCGCTACGGTAATACCAACTGTGGGAAAGGTACTGTTTCTTCCTCTACACCCTACTGTAAGTATTGCAAAAGAAAGCACTCTGGAAGATGCTCTATATACTGCAACTTTTGCAAAATATCTGGACACAAGGAAGAAGACTGTAGGAAGAAACCTAGCAATAGGATATGTTTCAATTGTGGAGAAACTGGGCACATCAGACCGAACTGTCCAAAACTAGTTCTAGCAACAACCAACAAGGCTAAGACAACTGAAGGACCTAAGAAGAATGCCAGAGCATTTGTTCTGATAGCTGAGGAAGCCAAGATGATTCCGGATGTGATTGCCGGTACGTTCCTAGTTAATAATATATTTGCCAAAGTATTATTTGACTCTGGTGCAAACCAAAGTTTTATCAATACTTCTTTCTACAAACTTCTCGACCAACCCTTAGCCAAACTTCAACAAGATTGTCTGGTAGAGACAGAAAATGGAGAATCCGTTAAGATTAGTAAGATCTTGCAGGAAGCAAGAATAGAAATCCTGAACCATCATTTCTTTGCTAACCTTTATCCAATGAATCTAGCCGGATTCGATATTGTGTTAGGAATGGATTGGTTGTTAGCCAATCGTGCCAATATTTTATGTGATCAAAAGTTAGTACAAGTAAGTACACCAACAGGTGAAAAGATCACAATTAAAGGAGATAAGCTAACCAGACCGACAAGGTTCATCTCTGTGATGAAAGCCACAAGTTATGAAAAGAAATGAGGAATAGTATATATGATTTCTATAATCATCAATACTAAAGGAAAAGAATTAAAAGATATCCCTGTGATATCTAAATTCTTAGATGTTTTTCCAGAAGAGTTACCTGGATTACCGCCAGATAGAGAAGTTGAATTTAGAATTCACCTAATACCAGGAACGGTACCATTTGCCAAGGCACCATATCGATTAGCACCAACGGAGATGCAGGAACTGAAGAAACATTTGGACGAACTTCTTGACAAAGGTTTTATACAACCAAGTTCGTCATCATGGGGAGCACCGGTGTTGTTTGTTAAGAAGAAAGACGGATCGATGCGTATGTGCATTGATTACCGAGAATTGAACAAGGTTACGATTAAGAATCGGTGACCATTACCGAGAATCGATGATCTGTTCGATCAACTTCAAGGAGCTCGATTCTTTTCTAAGATTGACTTACGCTCAGGATATCATCAACTGAAAGTACAGGAAGAGGACATTCCTAAAACTACTTTCAGAACAAAGTACGGTCATTATGAATTTACTGTCATGCCATTTGGTTTAACCAATGCTCCAGCCGCATTTATGGACATGATGAACAGGATATGTAAACCATACCTGGATAAATTCATAATTGTCTTTATAGATGATATTCTAATTTACTCTAAGAGTAAAGTGGAACATGTAGAGCATTTGCATACACTTCTGACATTGTTGAGAAAAGAAAAAAGCTTTATGCTAAATTCTCAAAATGTGAATTTTGGTTACAAGAATTGCAATTCCTTGGACATATGGTTAATCATGAAGGAATTCATGTGGATCCCACAAAGATCGAGGCGATTACTAAGTGGAAAGTCCCTGAGTCACCAACAGAAGTAAGAAGTTTTCTTGGATTGGTAGGATACTATAGACGGTTTATCCGAGATTTCTCTAGGATAGCCATTCCATTAACCAAACTGACATGCAAATCAGTTAAGTTTGAATGGGGATCAAAACAGAAAGAAGCCTTTAGAATTCTTAAACAAAGGTTAACCAACGCACCCATACTCGCATTACCAGAAGGAACTAAAGACTTTATAGTCTATTGTGATGCATCTAAGTTAGGATATGGATGTGTGTTGATGCAACGTCAAAAGGTTATAGCTTATGCCTCTAAACAACTTAAGAAACATGAAGACAATTACACAACCCATGATCTAGAGTTAGGAGCCATAGTTTTTGCCCTTAAGATTTGGAGACACTATTTATATGGAAATAAATTTGTTTTCTTCACCGATCATAAGAGTTTAAGATACATTTTTGGGCAAAAAGAATTAAATATGAGACAGAGACGCTGGATGGAAGTTCTTAGTGATTATGATTATGATATCCAGTATCATGCAGGGAAAGCAAATGTGGTAGCTGATGCTTTAAGTCGAAAGTATCGTGAAAAACCGAAACGAGTACGTTCTCTCAGGTTAAATCTACAAGTAGATTTAAATGAGCAAATTAGAGAGGTACAGGAAACAACATTCAAGGAAGATGCTGAAGGTTTAAAAGGAATGGTTAAAGAATTAGAACAAGGATCAGATGGAATTTGGAAGTTCCATAAGAAAAGGATGTGATACCTAAACAAGGAAACCTATGCCATCGAATTCTAAAAGAAGCTCATAAGTCTAAATATACGATACATCCCAGAAGTGATAAGATGTATCAAGATCTAAGAAAGAATTTTTGGTGGATAGGAATGAAAAAGGATATAGCAAACTATGTTGCTAAATGTCTAACTTGTTCACAAGTTAAAGCTGAACATCAGAAACCCTCAGGATTATTGCAACAATTAGAGATGCCAATATGGAAATGGGAATTGATAACAATGAACTTTGTTACCAAATTACCCAAGACAAGAAAAGGAAATGATACAATCTGGGTGATTGTAGATATATTAACCAAATCTGCTCATTTCTTACCAATGAAGGAAACTTTCAGTATGGAACAATTAGCCAAGCTATATGTAAATGAAATAGTTTCATTACATGGAATTCCTTTATCTATCGTATCTGATAGAGATAGCCGTTTTTCTTCTCATTTTTTGGACAAGTTTCCAAAAAAGCGATGGGAACCAGGTTAAATTTAAGCACAACTTATCATCCACAAACGGACGGACAAAGGGAACGGACAATACAAACCATGGAAGATATGCTTAGAGCCTGTTTAATTGATTTCGGAGGAAATTGGGATGACCATTTACCATTTATAGAATTTTCCTACAATAACAGCTATCATACTAGCATAAATGTTGCACCATTTGAAGCACTTTATGGACGGAAGTGCAGAACTCCAGTCTGTTGGGCAGAAATTGGAGAAAAGCAATTATCTGGACCAGAGATAGTGCAAGAAACAACGGACAAGATAATTCAAGTTAAGGAAAGACTAAAAGCAGCACGAGATCGTCAAAAGAGTTATGCAGATAACAGACGAAAACCTTTGGAATTTCAAGTAGGAGATAAAGTATTGTTAAAAGTCTCTCCATGGAAAGGAGTAGTCAGATTCTTTAATAGAGGAAAGCTAAGCCCCAAGTATGTTGGACATTTTGAGATTATTAGAAGAATAGGACCCGTAGCCTATCAGCTACAACTGCCGGACAAAATGGCAAGAATACATGATGTGTTTCATGTATGTAATCTCAAGAAATGCTTAGCAGACAAATCATTAGTGATATCTCTTAAGGATATAGAGGTAAATGAGAAACTTAAGTTTATCGAGAAATCCATTCAGATTGAAGATGGAAAAATCAAGAACCTCAAACACAAGAGACTAGTTCTGGTCAAAGTGAAATGGGATTCCAAAAGAGGACCAGAATACACTTGGGAACTCGAATTAGAAATGCAAAGGAAATACCCACACCTATTCCAGTAGACCTCCAGGACAAGATGTTAGGTCATTTGAGACCGTTGGTACTTGTTTTAGATGGTTCTGGATTGTTTTGGTTAAGTTTATTAAGCTTTAGAAAGTCTAGGGGCTTATTTTGTAATTTCATGAAACTAGAATTCCTGACTTGGTGTAGTTAAGATTCCAGCAAATTTATAAATTTGCTGGCAAGTCAGGCACTATATATAGCCCAAGCATTGTAACCTAGCCAAGCTTTTGGCTCTTTGGTGAATGAAGTGTTGTTTACATTAAATCTCTTGTTTGTGTGCTCAAATCAGTATTCCAAGGTGCTTTAGTGATTCATATACTTGTTTGGATTCAATACAACACTTGTTGTATTCACTAATCCATTAGCTTCATCTTCATTCTTGATTGTTCTTAACTTTTCATAGTTCAAACACTTAATCAATAGGTGTTTTGGGCTAAGACAACCAACCACTGTGATCCGGATTGATATTGGGATCTACAATTAGAAGTTATAAGAGAAAAAAAAAAAAAAAAAAACAGAGACAAGCGAAAGAAAAGGCGGGGTGATTCGGCACTACAAGCTGACCTTAAGATGCAATCTTTACCTGCGTAGGGATACACATGGGCTGTGAGAAAGGTGAAAGAAAGAAAGACTGAGATGATGGAGATCTTATTTAAAAAGAAAAATTGAAGAACAAGAGGAGTGTGACGAAGGTTGAGAGAAGAAAGAAGCTATCATCAATCACCTGCTCCAAAAGTCATGAATCGTTCATCAGAATCAGAAGTTCGAGAGATTCAATCTCCGGTGTCATCCACATACAATGTCACAATAGGGGGCGCAAGTGAAGCTGATAACAAGCAAACTCCATCACAGCACAACATGGGAAAAGACACAGCAAATCCTGAAACCAGAGTCAAAGAATGAAGACGCTCAAGTACGCAACGGTCTAGGGGGAATATTGTTAGACCATTTTGAGACCGTCGGTACTTGAGTCGCTTAGGGTCTGAAACGCTAAACAAGAATGAAGAACGATCAAGTACGCAACGGTCTAGGGGGAATATTGTTAGGTCATTTGAGACCGTTGGTACTTGTTTTAGATGGTTCTGGATTGTTTTGGTTAAGTTTATTAAGCTTTAGAAAGTCTAGGGGCTTATTTTGTAATTTCATGAAACTAGAATTCCTGACTTGGTGTAGTTAAGATTCCAGCAAATTTATAAATTTGCTGGCAAGTCAGGCACTATATATAGCCCAAGCATTGTAACCTAGCCAAGCTTTTGGCTCTTTGGTGAATGAAGTGTTGTTTACATTAAATCTCTTGTTTGTGTGCTCAAATCAGTATTCCAAGGTGCTTTAGTGATTCATATACTTGTTTGGATTCAATACAACACTTGTTGTATTCACTAATCCATTAGCTTCATCTTCATTCTTGATTGTTCTTAACTTTTCATAGTTCAAACACTTAATCAATAGGTGTTTTGGGCTAAGACAACCAACCACTGTGATCCGGATTGATATTGGGATCTACAATTTGGTATCAGAGCCTTAGTGCTCTTGGTTGTTGAGTTTTTTTGTTAAGATTTTTCAAAGTTTGAAGGTTTTTCAAAGTTTCAAGGTTTTTCAAATTTTTGGTCTTAAATTGGATTGATTTGGTGTGTTTAATCGATAGGTTGTTGTTAATCTGTGATTAGGGAGTCATTTTGGTCATTTTGATGCATAGAAACATGGTTTTTGAGTCGTTTTTGGGTGATTAGAGGGTTTTAGTTCGTGTTAAACCCTCTGGTTGGCGAAGATAAATTTGAATACAGCGATTTTATTTTGAATACAGCGATTTTATTGAAAGTTCCGGCGAATTTGGGTTTTCCGGCGACTTTCCGGCGAAATTAAAATTTCCGGCGAACTTTTTCGGCGAAATTAAATCTTGAACGCGAGTTCAAGTTCTCCGGCGTATTTGCTAAATACGCCGGTAAGTCATGTTTTCCGGAGTCGTTATTCTGGTGGTTTTATTCCAACTGGCGATTTTAATTTGTCTTTACAAGAAAAGAGTAGAAACAGATCTTTTTGAATTCAAACTTCCAAATACAATCTACAACAAAACTTTATCCGAAGCACTTCTTTATCCGAGAAACATAACCACCGTACATCACCTGAGTCATCACAGCCATCTCCACCGCTAACACAACCCCCACCGTCACATCATCTTCTACAATAAACCCACTAAACTGCTGCCCTACACCATCACTACAACCCTCACACCTCCGACTACCACTACCGGACCACCTTCACCACCTTCACCACCATCAACCTCCGCCGTAACACCACCGCAAAACCAGCTGCTGCCTCCATCATCTCCGAACCAACACCCACCACCACCGTTGCAAAATTCACCGTTCACCACCACACACCACCGCATCTCTGCACTACCACCATCTCCCTCCAAACAGACCTTCAACCACTGTTACGCAAGTCCCAAACTTTCTGCCCCAAACCTTCACCACCGTCGTTCACCCTTCGCCATTATTTGCACCATTTCTGTTCAATAATTTTCACACATAAACAATTAAACACACTATCGATATTTTGAGGCAATTTCTGTGTGTTTAAGTGAAGTGTGTGTGAGATTTAGAGAGTAGAAAGAGAGAGAGAAAGATCTATTGTTTTGTCTGCATAAAGATAAATAGACATAGAGGGTGGCGGCTGTTTTGAATATTTTAGGGTTTGTAGTTGTGTAATGAAAGAGAAAGTGGCGTAGGTGAATGAGTTGATTTAGTGTTTCTTTTGAACTTCAAAAGAAAATTCAAATCCAATTCATAATTCTTTTCACATCCGTTGATTTATAAGCAGAGAAAAAGTGTAGTGAAAAGTGAACTTTATATTATTTTATTATTATTATTATTAAAGAGTAAGTTGGCATAAAATTGTTGAATGGACTAGTTGCTCTTATTGAAATATTAATTATTAGGGCCGGGTATAAATTGTTTATTATTTGGCCGGGTCTTAAAATTTTTATTTGTGGGCCTAGAATTTTGATCAGTTTTGGGTCGGGGTTTAAGTTTATTTTATTTGGACCTTTTAAAAATTAATTTGTATTCGCAAAATTGAGTTGGGTCGGGATTTTTAAGTTATTTTCAAAGTAATTTGACCTGGGTTTTTAAGCTGATTCAAATATTTTTTTTTGGGGGATTAAAAAAAAAAATGTTTCAAAATCAGTTAACTCGCATTGCTCAAGCGGAACTTGAGACTGGAACCACCACTCGACCACCAAAGTTGAAAGGTGCCGAAGACTTTAGCACTTGGAAAACTCGCATTCAATCGTTCTTCGAGTACACGGACTACAATCTGTGGCTCTCTGTCACCGCTGGACCCCACATTCCAACGGTCGTTCGAGGAAATGCAGTAGTTGCCAACAATGATGCAACTACCTTTACTGATGAAGACAAGGCTCTTATCCAACGCGATCGTTGTGCTCATGCCGCCTTAACCATGGCTCTGTCAACTGATGACTGTAACATGTTTGAGAAATACAGAACTGCAAATGAACTCTGGCTCGCTTTGATCGAATATTACGAGGGAAACGAAGAGCTGATTGAGAGCAAAAGAATCATGGTGCAGAAGCAATACGACCTGTTTTATGGAATTTGTGGAGAAAGCCTTTCCGATCATATCAGTCGCTTTCGAAATATGATGACCAAGATGAAGAAGGCAGGATATCATATCACTAACCGTGCTGCCATAAAGAAGCTTTTAGACTCACTTACAAAGGAATGGAGCCTGAAGTGCATGATGATCAAAAGGGATTTCCTCAACAATCCAAATCCTGTCACTCTAACCGATTTGATCAACACTTTGAAGGATTTTGAAATGGATGTTAACAAACGAGAAATGAATACGACTGGTTACACCCCAAAGCCTGCTCAGACTTCTGCAGGATTGAAGAACGTGGCACTTCTTGCATCTGAAGGTGTCAGTCAACAAGCTTCAGACACGACTTACTTAAACGCTTCTGCAAGCGCATCAAAGGCTCCACGGTCCAGTGAAAAGACAGTTGTGCTCGGTGAAACTCAAGCTGAAGAGAATGTTGAAGTAGAGGAACAAGTTCACAAAGCACTCATGGCAAAAATCTCGAGCGAGTCTTTATCTTCATCGTCAAAACCCACTGAGAAACAGGCTATGGGAATCCCAAAAGGAGATGATGCTACCGACAAGGGTCTGAAGAGTATTTTCACTTCCTCCGAGCCTGAGAAAGACAAGAAGGCTGAAGAAGCTGTGAAGGCCACAGAGCAGGTTCAGAAAGAAACAACTTCTGTGAAGGAAGAGAAAGCGAAAGCCTCAGCTGCGGCCATGAAAACCGAATCCTCAAAAGAAAAGGCAGACAAAGACTTGGTAAACAGCATTCCACATAACTTTAAAGTAAAGTTATGCACACCAGCATGCGTTGATGTCGTGGCACATTACAAGTCTCTTAATCTAGAATTTGAGAGACAAAAGGACAAAGCCTTAAAAATGAATAACGAACTTAAACTGAACGAGGCCGCATATCAGAGAAAGTTGAATTCAACTTTAGCTGAAATGCAAACTCTAAAAGAATTTGTGATTAGAAAAGATCTTATCATTAACGATCTCACAGATAGACTAGAAAAGGCTTTGAACGAAAAGAATAAATTGCAAATTATCATCGATAAATGGAATGTCAGTCAAAAGGCCTTTACTGACATCAAAAACTGCCAACGACCAACGTATGTAAAAGACGGGATCGGGTACAAGGATAGGCAAGGAAATGAAAGAAAACTTTTTCTTCCTCCACATAGCAAAAACTATGTGCCTATACCAACTCCTCATCCCGAAAATGATCTCATTGATGAAAAGGCCTCTGTAGAACAAAACAATTCTTGTGAAAACGAAACAACCGCTAACTTTTCTAAAAGTAATGCAGATCCAATTATGTGTAAAGAAGATGTGTGCGATGAGGATGGAGACTGCGGTGGTTCAAAAATAGGAATAGGGTATTCAGGCGACAGTTATTCCACTGTTAACTGGTTCGCCTGGAACTGTGATAAGAGAAACAATATTCGGGATGACTGTAATGGCCGTGTGCCTAAATTTAAATCTTCGGATGACTGTAAGGGCCATGCGCCTACATTTGAGACCCGTGATCGTGAACATGTTATGTCTGAATGTCATGATTTAAATTCTGCATTTTGTGATGATAAAATTCTTTGTGAATCTCCTGTATTTGTGCCAGAATTGAAAAAGAATAGCTTTGGAAAATTCCTCACAGAGGAAATTCCAGAATTTATTCCATCTCGAACAGGTATGACAGATTCAGAAAAGAAAGTCACTGAAGATCACTGCAATCAAGACTCAAGCATCGCTGCCTCAGAAGATGAAAAGGAGACTTCAAATTCCGAAGATGAGCAAAAATCAGAAACCTCAAGTGAAGATCAAACAACAGATGGAGAAAGCTTTAAATTCTCAAGTGAAGAAACCCCGAAAACCTCAAGTGAAGATCAAACAACAAATGATGAAAGCTCTGAATGTTCAAGTGTTGAGATAATTGAAGACCAAGACTCAGAAAGTTCTGACAAAGATCAAGAATCAGAAAATTCAGGTGAAGATCAAAGTGAAGATCAAAGCTCCGAAGATTCAAGTGAAGATATTACAGACGAGACAAATGAAGATCAAAGCTCAGAAAATTCAAGTGAAGATCAAGTATCGGAAATTTCATCAGACCCCGACAATGATGATGACTCTTCAGAAGATGAAAGCCGTATAGACAAGAAAATGAAGAAAGTCAAAAGCTCAAGCTGCAAGGATTCATCATCATCAGACAACATCTCATGCAGATCAAGACTTTCATCACATACTTTACCCTCTAACACATCAACCTCCAAAAGAAAAAGAGCTAATTGCAAACGATGTTTTCGTTGTGGTCGTTTAGGACATACAGTGAAACATTGCAAATGCAAGAAATTTTCCGAACCTGAAAATAATTTTGTCAAAAATTTCACTGAGCAGTTTTATAATCTTAAGAAAACAGTCAAAAACTTAGTTAACTCAACTTGTTTTTGGAAACAAAAAGAAAACTTTGTGATTCAAAATCATGATAGATTAAAATTGAAGCAAGTATGGGTTCCGAAAACTAACTAACTTATATTTTTTTGTTGTAGACTAGAATAAAATTGCGTTGGGTGGTGATGGAGCTCATTAGACACATGATGAATCTTCAAAGGGCTTCTCAAGAACTTGAAACTCGTCGATGGTGAAGTTGTATCGCTTACCGATGTTCAAAAAGGAGGAAAGCTAGTTGTACATTGGACGCAATTATTCTAAGAAGATATTCTCTATGCTTGAGATTCGTGCTAGAATCCTATGAGCGCATCAGAAGTCTGTGACAAAGGAATGTCAGCTCCATTCAACGATGTAGAATGCGTCTAACTACACAGCTTCCCACAACAAAAAGCCGACATCCCCACAGAAATCTTCAAAATAGACCCGTATCTAAAAAAAAAAAAAAAAAAAAAAAAATGTGTTTGTTGAAAGTAAAACAAGTATCGTTAAACGTTGCCCACCAAAAAGATTTTCTGATTCTTAAAATTTAAAATTTCATTTTCGAGCAAATGGACTCTCGAAAATAAAAGTTTTAGGGGGGATATTTCAGAAAATCAGATGCTTGTGTCTGACTCCTGTTGGAGGAAATGATAGAAAATTGCTAACACTTTGTCTTTTCTTAAAAAAAAAAAAAAAAAAAAAATCGGGTACCAAGCAACAACGTGTTGGTAGATTCAGCATCACCGACGAGTAAACTGCTGTTAGGGAGCAAAACATAACATCTACACAAGGATTCTGGCTTCTCTCAGGCATTACGCATCTTGTGGGTAACACGTTGCGGCATATGGCTTAATGGTCTTAAATCTTGTGTTGATAGATTGCCAAAGTCTGAGATCTCGGGTCTTTATATTGGTTTCCATTCGGGGGGTATCATAGTTGGTCTTCTGCTGCATCCAGATATATGCTGACCTAGAACTTCTATGATATTCCTTCATAATAAGCGCCTTAAAAAAAAAAAAAAAAAAAAAAAGGCCAAACCCTCTAATAATAAGTGCCTTTTGTGGCCAAAAACCTTTCGATGGATTAGTTTCGGTCTCTCTGCTGTACGAAAGTACTGACCTGTTCACCGAACTATCTATCTCGCCCTCGATAGTTCTTGGAATCTCTGTTGTACGAAAGTACAGACCTGATCTCCGTTCTATCGTTGAAATGAATGGATTCTATATACTCACCTGTTATGAAGAACCTTTGTGCATACCTTGATCGCGGGGGTATGTCCTGACGTGGGACTCACGGGCGTAATGTTTCTATTCTCAATAGCTTGTGTGGGGGCCATAGAAGTCTTGTCAATATTACCGAAAACATGATAAAAGCGCTCTCCAAAGGCATGTTGAAAGAAGGATGCATGGATTTAAGCGGACAAACATACTGGCAGTTTTTCTTGTGCCTTGTTTCACTAATAATAATAATATATAAGAAATTGACAGGTGTTGGCAATATGATCTTCTGCAGGTAAATTGACGAGCGTCAAAAGAAAAAGGAAATCAGTGAAAAAGGAACCTCCCGGTTTGAAAAATGAATTTCGAAGTCCAAAATTATCCAAGTTTTGACATTTTGTAAATATTTTCTAAGTGTTTATGCAGTTTTAAGATAACATGGGCATGCTTTTCGAGAAAGTTTGAAATTTTCGAGCGTTTTAATTATGACTCGTATATAATCCGATGCTATTAACATAATCTTGACTGACGTATTTATCTAAATTTAAAAAATATGTAGTGTTCTTACCTGCATACCTGACTGCGCCTTTAATACAAGAACTGTTAGAAACGAGATCAAGAGAAACGAGATGGTGTATGATTGAAGATATATTTTGCATATGTTCTCTTTGAAGTCTCTCACACGGAAACGAAGAACAAGATATTGAAGAAGATCCCCAACAGGTTGCAAAAAAAATAAAAAAAAACAGAGACAAGCGAAAGAAAAGGCGGGGTGATTCAGCACTACAAGCTGACCTTAAGATGCAATCTTTACCTGCGTAGGGATACACGTGGGCTGTGAGAAAGGTGAAAGAAAGAAAGACTGAGATGATGGAGATCTTATTTAAAAAGAAAAATTGAAGAACAAGAGGAGTGTGACGAAGGTTGAGAGAAGAAAGAAGCTATCATCAATCACCTGCTCCAAAAGTCATGAATCGTTCATCAGAATCAGAAGTTCGAGAGATTCAATCTCCGGTGTTATCCACATACAATGTCACAATAGGGGGCGCAAGTGAAGCTGATAACAAGCAAACTCCATCACAGCACAACATGGGAAAAAACACAGCAAATCCTGAAACCAGAGTCAAAGAATGAAGACGCTCAAGTACGCAACGGTCTAGGGGGAATATTGTTAGACCATTTTGAGACCGTCGGTACTTGAGTCGCTTAGGGTCTGAAACGCTAAACAAGAATGAAGAACGATCAAGTACGCAACGGTCTAGGGGGAATATTGTTAGGTCATTTGAGACCGTTGGTACTTGTTTTAGATGGTTCTGGATTGTTTTGGTTAAGTTTATTAAGCTTTAGAAAGTCTAGGGGCTTATTTTGTAATTTCATGAAACTAGAATTCCTGACTTGGTGTAGTTAAGATTCCAGCAAATTTATAAATTTGCTGGCAAGTCAGGCACTATATATAGCCCAAGCATTGTAACCTAGCCAAGCTTTTGGCTCTTTGGTGAATGAAGTGTTGTTTACATTAAATCTCTTGTTTGTGTGCTCAAATCAGTATTCCAAGGTGCTTTAGTGATTCATATACTTGTTTGGATTCAATACAACACTTGTTGTATTCACTAATCCATTAGCTTCATCTTCATTCTTGATTGTTCTTAACTTTTCATAGTTCAAACACTTAATCAATAGGTGTTTTGGGCTAAGACAACCAACCACTGTGATCCGGATTGATATTGGGATCTACACAAGATCTAAAACTAATGGAGTAAATTGTGAATAAATTGTGGAGGATTTCATGCTTTCCTTTTTCTAGCCTTTTATTACTCTTTTGACCTTTGACCCCTATCTATATAAATGGGGCCTTCTGTATTATTTCTATCAAGAGAAATTTGAGAGCAATATCCTTTACCATAATAACAAAGTTATTATGGTATCAGAGCGGGATTAACTTCTCTCCACAAAACACAAAAAAAACTAAATAATGGCCGACGGCAAAGATGATAATGTCGTCGGAAAATCCGAAAGCCAAAATCAGAACCTGTCCGATCACAATTCGCCCTTCTATATCCATGCTTCAGATTATCCAAGGCAGATGCATGTTAGTGAAGCACTTACAGACGGAAATTATACCGATTGGGCGCAAGAGATATTGAATTTTTTGTTCGCCAAAAACAAAGTTGGTTTCATTGATGGAACCCTCAAGAAACCCGAACCTGACTCAGATGATTACATGGCCTGGATGAGGGCCGATGCCATGATAAAGGGATGGTTGCACACAGCCATGGAGAAGGACATTCGCACGAGCGTGAAGTATGCAACCACCGCACAAGAGGTCTGGGCAGATTTAAAGGAACAGTTTGGAAATGGAAGCGCGCCAAGAGCATATGAATTGAAATAGTCTCTCAGTGGCATACGGCAAGAAGGTGCCTCTGTTTCTGCTTATTACACAAGGCTTCGCACCTTGTGGGTTGAGATAGAATCCGTTTTTCCTTTACCAGTTTGCACCTGTAACAAATGCATTTGTGACGTTGGAAAGAAACTACGTGAACATAAAGATAAGAAGAGGTTGTATGAATTCTTGTTAGGCTTAGATCCTGAGTTTGCCACTATATGTAACACCTCGAAAATTCATGTGTAATAAAATAACGACACGTGTCATGTATGACAACAAGCGTTGTAAACCCGGATTTGATAAAAATATTTTGGTAGGATTTAAAGATGGCGTTATGTTAATTTTACCTCTGAACGACCTCATATAAATCCCAAGACCCTAATACTTATTATCAACATTTGATATAATCCGGTAAATGCCCACAATAATTGAATTCATGCACAAGAATGGAATGCCACGAAGGAAAAGCATGAAAATCCTTAAATTTCGGGACTTTAATTTGAATTCTAAGACAACAAACCAAAGTGGTAGGGTATGTTCAGCATTTAGACACTTATTGGAGGCCCCCTACTGATAAAATAAGTCCCACATTCGAAATATACAAGTTGCCCTTTCGAAACACCAACAAACAACAACATTTTGGTCCCTGATGTATGCTTACGGACCGTAAGCATATATATGCTTACGGTGCGCAAGCACCTTGCCAGCGACCAGCAACCTTTTGTTGCCTGTTGTGCGCATTTTTGACCTGTTCCACCGGTTTTTATCAACTATAAACGACCCCTAGGCACCTCCTATATACTAGACACATGTGTTGAACAATTGTGGAGAGTTGTAGACTTTGTTGTCATCAATTCACGGTGCCATGAACACTATAAAACCCACATAAGTTGCAACTCCATGATCATTCCTTTCACAATTCAAGTCTGATCAATTGAGGAGCTTTCAAGCTGATTGCAAGGCCTCTCTAATCATCATTAGACACTTGGTAAGTTGACTAACCTTTCTAAATTAATTATAGCTTAGTATTTTAGCTAAAAGTCAAACCGACGTAACTATGGTTTGACTTCGTAATTAATTAATGATAGCTCAGTCGTATGTCGAATTAAAAGTACCGTTAAGTAGGTAATTATATGGGTATTAAACCCTCATAAGGGCACGTACTGATTCCAGACCTAACTAGGTCGTTTGTCGGGTCAAACGTTGACCGAAAAAGTCAACAGAAATATAAAATATGATTTAATGCATGATTAGCAATACATGATGCGTGTAACCTGTTTTAAACTTAATATAACTTGGTAATAGGTATACGGACATGTCTAAACTGGTCAGACTCGACAACTCTCAGTTTTGAACCGGTTCGGAACCGAAAGTCCCGAAACTTTGACTTTCACGTTGACTTCAGTTCTGGCCCGAGTTAGATGGAATTAGAAATGCCTTAATGCTACATTAGGGTTAGGTTACATGATAGTATAAGCCTCTGTACTTGTTTCGTTGATTATCCAATTAATATGCAAGTTTCCGTTAATCGCTCATATGTTTAATATGCCAGAAGTCTGTTGAACCATAAATGTTATTTTGTTTCGATCCGTTCTGTGGATAAACACCGGATATTGTGACTTTGATTACAATAAATAAATTCGGTTGTATCTTATTTTAAATTGCTTCCGCTGTGCATTATTATATTGTGTTGTTTGACTATTACGTTGCCAACCACGTCACGATACTCCCCCACCGGGCCCACCGGTGACACGTGGAAATCGGGGTGTGACAGGTTGGTATCAGAGCCAACACTGAGTGAATTAAACACTAGCCTTCTGTGTTTAATCTCAGTTACACAATTGCACATATCTATACCTTCGAGTCTAGACTTATAACTTAGGACAAATTCCACCTTTTCGGTATTTGTTTTGTCCTTTAAATTTTATATTTTTGTTATTGTTATCTTATGCTTTATTAACAGGAATATCAAAAAAATGCCTCCAAGATTTCTCCGGAAACGGGGACGAGGACGAGGAAAGGGGCCAGTTACAGCCCCCAACGACCATGAAGCAGGGCCGTCTAATACACGAGCTCCAGCTGCGACGGAAAGCGAGGACCCACGCCGAAACAGGCGCAACCAGTTCGAACCAGCAAGGCGATCCGTTTCACACAGCTCTACCCCTCCGGTCCACAACTCATATGGACCACATTCAGAAGACGAGCCTAACAACCCTCTGCCTTCATACATACCACTTCAGAGATCCCTATCTCATCATTCATATGGAGACCCTACACCTGTCTTTCGGGGACAGTTTAACCCTGTAGGATTCATACCAGAGCCCGTGGGTTTTAACCCACTGGGTCCAGAGGACCACTTTTCAGGAGATCACGCAGACGATATGGACGAGGATACGGACCCCGTCATGCCAGCGAGTGGTACTCCAAACCATCCGATCGAAATCTCCGACGGATCGTCCTTCCACGGATCACCCTACGGTGGTCCAGATAGTTTCCAAGCCTTCTTTAATCAGCACCAGTGGTATTATACACCATCACACCACTCGTCGTCTCATGGGCAGCATCAGCAGCAGCAGTCTCAGCAGCAGCAGGAGCCACAGCCACAGCCGCATCATCAAGATTCATCCGAGGATCACCGATTCGTGGCAGTTACGCCACCACCTCCACCGCCACCAGTTCAACCGGCACCTCCTCAACCGCCAAGGCGTAGGAGAACCGGTGCACGCATGTCGGTACGACCGGGGGGCTTCAATTTCAGTTCCCCACAACAGTCAAGTGCTAGTCACTACCCGCCATACCAGGAGGACCCACAAATGGGTGGACCCTCCAACCCTGCTGTACTACAGCCACCGCCGATGGGATTTGAAAACCCAATCCCGGCATATACGGGTGGCATGGCTTACAACCCGTTTGAACCTCCAACGCATCACGACTATGGGTACGCGGAGGCTGATCCATACATGGTAGCAGCGAACTACAACAACCAGGGACCCTATGGGGATCCATGGGGGGTGAGTTACCGGACTCAGGGATACTCGATACCTTCTAGACCCATCATCCGGGCTCAATCGCAGCCACCACGGTTTTCTCCCCCAGAAAGGGAGGAAATTCTTCATAGGTTGCAGCAAGTTGAACGGGAAGCTCATGAAGATCGTAGGGAAAGACAGACGTTCTTCCAAGGGTTGGTTAGTTTGATCAAGGGAAAGAACAAGAAGGATCGTTGAATCTTTCCACAGTTATTTTCTCCTGTATTTATTGTTGAACCCCTTCGTGGGTGTATTTGGTATGTTGCTTTGAGCCCCTGCGTGGGCATGCTTATTGTTTGAACCCCTACGTGGGTGTATTGTTAATGTGAGTCCCTACGTGGACATGTATGATATTTAGCCCCTGCGTGGGCATGTGTGTTATTTAACCCCTACGCGGGTAAGTTGGTAATTTGAAAGACCCGTTTAGGGCAAGTGTGTAATGCTTTGAATAATTAATGGAATGTTGTTTTTATAAATTTCATGTATGCTATTCTGTGCATAAATAATTACAAATGAAATAGATAAATTAAAACCATTCCTTCTAAATTAATCTGCTTATGTAATTATTTAATTAAGGATCTTAAAGTGTGAAACCTAGCCTCGTGTCAAATATAAGACCGGGCCAAAATGGTAAGACCTGTTTAAAAGATTCAAATCCCTGTTAACATCTTAAAACATGTTAACACTCCTGGCAGAAGTGATTCGTTAAAAATCACATGTCATATATATATGTATAAGGATTCTTTAGAAGATTCCAAACCCAGTTATACGATCTCTGAATCATGGGTTAAGATCATCACTTTAGATGATCATATTTTACCATACGTAGTATTATGATGCCTACGGGCCCAGCTCACTTCCACATGAGTTAAAAGACAGTGGTAGCTACGACTCCCTGTCTGATAAGGGTAATAAACTAGGTTCAAACCCTAAAAGTCTTGATTCTCTGAAATCATAGATTTAAATTAAATTGTCCATGTGACTAAGCCTTATGTGCTAACATATATTGTTATTGTTTATAATTAGGATAAATTTTAATTGAAATCCTAAATTAATACGATTAATAAGTTAACCACATGTGGTCTCTGTTACCATGGTTAACGAGTTACCCTAAGGGGTAATTCCATAATAAACTCCCAAATAAAATATTGATCTTATTTTCTGCAACAGTTCAATTCAAATGGCTGAATCAAATGAAGTGAATAGCCATCCAGTGGAGCCAAATGAGAACGCCCAGATTACGTTAACGGGTGCCGAGTTAAAAGCAATCATAGACGGCGCTGTCACTCAGGCTTTGGATAGACAGTATGAGGAATACAGTGGTACTCGAAGTAGGACCCACTCTGCATCACATTCAAAGCCCAGGACACATTCTGAGGCTCATAACAAGCCTCCTCCCAAAAAGAATGGACCCAAGAAAGATGGTGATGATCGCCAGTCCACCAACCACCAAAGTAATCCATCTCAGCATTTAGTACTGCATCAAGGACCCCGTAACAAGGGTTGCACATATAAGTACTTTGTGTCTTGTAAACCCAGGGATTTTACGGGGGAGAAAGGAGCTGTCGACTGTATGACATGGCTGGATGAGATGGACACGGTCGTGGACATCAGCGGATGCGCTGAAGGTGATGTGGTTAAATTTGTCTCACAGTCCTTCAAAGGTGAGGCGTTAGCTTGGTGGAGATCTCTGATGGAGGCCTCCGGAAAGATCCCATTGTATAGTATGTCGTGGGATCAATTCATTGCCCTAATCAAGGAAAATTTTTGCCCTCAACATGAGGTGGAAAAGATAGAATCATATTTTCTATCGTTGGTGATGAAGAACCTCGACTGTCAAGCTTATCTGACAAGCTTCAATACGCTATCCCGGTTGGTACCTTATCTGGTAACCCCGGAGCCTAAAAGGATCGCTCGTTTTATTGGTGGTTTAGAACCCGAGATCAAGGCCAGTGTCAAAGCTTCTCGGCCAGTTACCTTCAGGTCTGTAACTGACCTTTCCTTATCCCTCACTCTGGATGCGGTCCGGCAGAGATCGTTGAGGAATAAGGATGCTGAGAAGAGGAAGCGAGAAGATGATGGTTCACGTAGATCGAACAAGAAGCACCGTGGGAGCGGTGATCACAAGAAGGGATCGGAGTCAAAGAAAGATGGGCATCGTTCTGGAGAGAAGCCCACATGCAAAACTTGCAAGAAACAGCACTTTGGAAAGTGCAGACTCGAATCAAACTCGAATAACGAGTCAAGGTCTTTTGCTTGTGGTTTGTGCAAGTCCAAGGAACACAAAACCTTGGATTGCAAGAAGATGAAAGATGCAACGTGCTACCGTTGCAATGAAAAAGGCCACATAAAGACTAACTGCCCTAGGTACAACAAGAAGCCTGAGGAGGCTAAGAAGACTAATGCCAGAGTCTTCAGGATGGATGCGAAGGAGGCTGTGCAGGATGATAACGTCATAACAGGTACTTTCCTTGTAAATGATGTTTTTGCAAGAGTACTTTTTGATTCAGGCGCAGATAAGTCTTTCGTAGATCATAAGTTTTGTAAATTGTTGAATTTACCTGTCAAAACCCTAAAAGTGAACTATGAGGTAGAGTTAGCAGATGGTACCATTGAAACCGTCTCTACTGTGTTAGATGGATGTGATATATCCATTAAGAACCATTCTTTTCCTCTGTCTCTACTTCCGTTTAAGTTAGCCGGTTTTGACATAGTTCTGGGTATGGACTGGTTATCTCATAACCAGGCCCAAATCGTATGGACTACCTGAGCACGTGACTATGCTCAAGGCTTCCAAGTGTTTGAAGAAGGGGTGTGTCATCTACATGGCACAGGTAATTATTGATGAGCCCAAACCGAAGTTAGAAGACATCCCTGTCATTTCTGATTACCCAGAAGTGTTTCCTGAAGATCTACCTGGTTTACCACCAGATGGACAAGTTGAATTCAGGATCGATATCATCCCCGGAGCGGCACCAGTTGCCAGAGCACCATACAGATTGGCACCCACAGAAATGAAGGAGTTGCGGACGCAGCTAGATGAATTACTGGCTAAGGGTTTCATTCGACCTAGTTCATCTCCTTGGGGAGCGCCAATCTTGTTTGTCAAGAAGAAGGATGGGTCGATGCGTCTGTGCATCGACTATCGTGAGCTCAATAAAGTCACGATCAAGAATAGATATCCATTGCCCAGGATCGACGATCTGTTCGATCAGCTTCAAGGGGCAAGTTACTTCTCGAAGATTGATTTGAGGTCAGGCTACCATCAGTTGAAAGTTAAGGATGAAGACGTTCACAAGACTGCATTCAGGACTCGTTACGGTCACTACGAGTTCCTAGTGATGCCTTTTGGGCTCACCAATGCACCAGCCGCGTTCATGGATCTCATGAATCGCGTCTGCAAGCCTTACTTAGATAAATTTGTTATCGTCTTCATCGATGACATCCTTATTTATTCTAAGAATCAAGCTGACCACGAGAAACACCTTCGTTGTATTCTCAAACTTCTACGTCAGGAGAAGCTCTACGCCAAATTCTCTAAGTGTGAATTTTGGCTACGAGAAGTCCAATTTCTTGGACACGTGGTTAGTGAGCGTGGTATCCAGGTGGATCCCGCTAAAGTTGAAGCTGTTATGAATTGGCAAGAGCCAAAGACGCCTACGGAGATTCGTAGCTTCCTGGGATTGGCAGGATATTACAGGCGTTTCATTGAAAACTTTTCAAGGATTGCTGCACCCCTAACCTCCTTAACTAAGAAGAAGGTTAAGTTTGTTTGGGGCCCTAAGCAGCAAGAATCCTTTGATATTTTGAAGCAGAAGTTGAGCAACGCCCCGGTACTGACACTGCCAGATGGAATTGAAGACTTTGTGGTTTATTGTGATGCTTCGCACACTGGCATGGGGTGTGTGCTTATGCAGAAGGGCAAGGTGATTGCCTACGCATCAAGACAACTGAAAGTGCATGAAAAGAATTACACCACCCATGACTTGGAGTTGGGTGCCGTTGTATTCGCACTGAAGCTTTGGAGGCACTATCTTTATGGTATCAAATGTGTGATTTATTCTGATCACAAGAGCCTCCAACATCTGTTTAATCAGAAGGAATTAAACATGAGGCAACGCCGTTGGATGGAAACCTTGAATGACTATGATTGTGAAATCAAGTATCATCCCGGCAAAGCGAATGTAGTCGCCGATGCCTTGAGTAGGAAGGAAAGGGTTAAGCCCACCCGAATCAATGCCAAGCGCATGGAAATAAAGAACAGTTTGATAGAAAGGGTGTTAGCTGCACAGAAGGAAGCTGTGTTGGAAGCTAACTATCCTAATGAAAAGTTAGGAGTAACTGAGGAGCAGTTAACTCTTAGCAAAGACGGAATTCTACGGTTAAATGGACGAATATGGGTTCCAATTTTTGGAGGACTTCGTGATGTCATCCTCCAAGAAGCCCATAGTTCCAAGTACTCCGTTCATCCTGGAGCTGATAAGATGTACCAGGATTTAAAGGCAAATTATTGGTGGATAGGCTTGAAAAAGTCTGTGGCCACTCATGTAGCAAAATGCTTGACATGTGCGCAAGTCAAAGCCGAGCATCAGAAACCGTCAGGTTTGCTACAACAGCCTGAACTTCCTACGTGGAAGTGGGAAATGGTAACTATGGATTTTATTACCAAGTTACCCAAGACAAGGAAAGGAAATGATATGATATGGGTTATAGTTGACCGACTGACTAAGTCAGCTCATTTCTTACCCATCAAGGAGACTTATAGCTCCGATATGTTAGCCCAGTTATACGTTGATAAGATTGTAGCCTTACACGGCATACCTGTAGCTATTATCTCTGATAGAGATACTAGGTACACGTCACATTTTTGGAAGAGCTTCCAGCAATCTTTGGGCACACGTTTGAACTTTAGTACGGCTTACCATCCTCAGACAGACGGTCAGAGTGAGCGTACTATTCAAACGTTGGAAGACATGCTACGCGCATGTGCGATCGATTTGGGAGGTAGCTGGGATAAGAACCTACCATTGATCGAATTCTCCTACAACAATAGCTACCATACCAGCATTAAGGCTGCGCCTTTTGAGGCATTATACGGTAGAAAGTGTAGATCGCCTGTTTGTTGGGCGGAAGTTGGAGAAGTCCAGTTATCAGGACCAGAGATCGTGTTCGAAACGACGGACAAGATTGTCCAGATTCGTAACAATCTCCAAGCTGCCCGGAATAGGCAGAAGAGTTACGCTGATCCAAACCGTAAGGATTTTCACTTCGAAGTAGGTGACAAAGTCCTACTTAAAGTGTCACCCTGGAAAGGAGTAATGCGGTTTGGTAAGAAAGGCAAGCTAAGCCCGAGATACATAGGACCCTTCGAGGTTATCGAACGTGTCGGGTCAGTTGCCTATAAGTTGAACTTACCAGAAGAGCTCAGTGGAATTCACAATGTGTTCCACATCTGCAATCTAAAGAAGTGTTCCGCTGACGAATCACATGTCATGCCACATACAGATGTGCATATAGACGCGAGCTTAAAATTTGTTGAAAAACCTTTGTCGATTGAAGATCGACAGGTAAGGAAGCTTCGAAGGAAGCATATACCTTTTGTAAAGGTCAAATGGGATGCCCGTAGAGGTCCCGAATTCACGTGGGAGGTTGAATCCACGATGAAAGAAAAATACCCTTATTTGTTTCAGTAAATCTCGGGTCGAGATTTATTTTTAAGGGGGTGAGGATGTAACACCTCGAAAATTCGTGTGTAATAAAATAACGACACGTGTCATGTATGACAACAAGCGTTGTAAACCCGGATTTGATAAAAATATTTTGGTAGGATTTAAAGATGGCGTTATGTTAATTTTACCTCTGAACGACCTCATATAAATCCCAAGACCCTAATACTTATTATCAACATTTGATATAATCCGGTAAATGCCCACAATAATTGAATTCATGCACAAGAATGGAATGCCACGAAGGAAAAGCATGAAAATCCTTAAATTTCGGGACTTTAATTTGAATTCTAAGACAACAAACCAAAGTGGTAGGGTATGTTCAGCATTTAGACACTTATTGGAGGCCCCCTACTGATAAAATAAGTCCCACATTTGAAATATAAAAGTTGCCCTTTCGAAACACCAACAAACAACAACATTTTGGTCCCTGATGTATGCTTACGGACCGTAAGCATATATATGCTTACGGTGCGCAAGCACCTTGCCAGCGACCAACAACCTTTTGTTGCCTGTTGTGCGCATTTTTGACCTGTTCCACCGGTTTTTATCAACTATAAACGACCCCTAGGCACCTCCTATATACTAGACACATGTGTTGAACAATTGTGGAGAGTTGTAGACTTTGTTGTCATCAATTCACGGTTCCATGAACACTATAAAACCCACATAAGTTGCAACTCCATGATCATTCCTTTCACAATTCAAGTCTGATCAATTGAGGAGCTTTCAAGCTGATTGCAAGGCCTCTCTAATCATCATTAGACACTTGGTAAGTTGACTAACCTTTCTAAATTAATTATAGCTTAGTATTTTAGCTAAAAGTCAAACCGACGTAACTACGGTTTGACTTCGTAATTAATTAATGATAGCTCAGTCGTATGTCGAATTAAAAGTACCGTTAAGTAGGTAATTATATGGGTATTAAACCCTCATAAGGGCACGTACTGATTCCAGACCTAACTAGGTCGTTTGTCGGGTCAAACGTTGACCGAAAAAGTCAACAGAAATATAAAATATGATTTAATGCATGATTAGCAATACATGATGCGTGTAACCTGTTTTAAACTTAATATAACTTGGTAATAGGTATACGGACATGTCTAAACTGGTCAGACTCGACAACTCTCAGTTTTGAACCGGTTCGGAACCGAAAGTCCCGAAACTTTGACTTTCACGTTGACTTCAGTTCTGGCCCGAGTTAGATGGAATTAGAAATGCCTTAATGCTACATTAGGGTTAGGTTACATGATAGTATAAGCCTCTGTACTTGTTTCGTTGATTATCCAATTAATATGCAAGTTTCCGTTAATCGCTCATATGTTGACCGTTATGCCCTTATTACCTTAAAACATGAATTATGAAAATGTAAAAGTGTAGGAACCTTAAATACTGATATATAAACTTGTATGCAAAATTTGACATCAGTTTGACTTGTAGATTAAGAGTTATGCTCATTAGCGTAATTACGGTGCTTTATGTTAATAAAATGGCGTAATTAGCGTATAGCCTAATTAAACATACTTTTTGGTATCAAACGAATTACCCACTGTTGTAATATATTATTTTGGGAATTTTAAAGATTTTTAATTAATTTTAGGCTGAGCATAACTCATAGTCGTAGGCTTAATTCGGTAGTTGTCGGTTTTGCCCTTACGGGCCATAAAATGAGTTTTACACATCTAAACGACTCCAAACCTTTTGCTACTGATTAGTTATGACAAATAAATTATTTTAAGCCTTCTGGAAATATAAAAATGTCAGAATTAAGTATCGAACCCGGTAATGGCCTTTAATCGCCTTAATTAGCGTTTTTAACGCATAATATGTTTTCAAATCATATTGGACATACCCGGGTTGATACCTACTGATATAAGAGGCAAATTATGATATTTTAACAGTAAGCAAAGGTTGATAAACTCAGACTTCAGTTTTGAGCTTTTCGGCTTATGTGAAATTACCAAAATACCCCTACGGGGCCTAGTTTGGTTAAAAATGATAAGTTTCACATACATGCCTTAGCCTACTGTTAAAACTCATCAAATTGAGTATGTTTTCTGTTTACATCAGACCTTTAACTCAGTTAGACATTTAAACTCTTTTACAAACTTTAAAATGACCAAACTACCCCTACGGGGCATAGTTTGTGTTTAAATTAGTTTCGGGCATAACGAAAGACACCTTACTGATGTCACAACATATTTGAGACAGAATTAACTTAGGAAAGCTGTATATAGCTCTCATGACTACCTGTCACGCTTATTACGCGTACGGTTCGGTTTATGTAACAAGTTTACATAAACTAGCCGAAACGGGTCAAACCTTAACGGTTTTATCTCAAAATCCAGAATGTGAATAACAAACCCATATTAAACAAGTCTCCAAACTTGTCGGGTCTGAATCACATTCTATCCGGTCTTCGCTTAATCGTGCGTACGAATCGTATCTTGAAACTAGCCGGTCTAAGCTTAAGCTTAATAAAAGACCCGTTAGAATTCTAATAGGTTATATTAAACCTTCGTTCCAGATTAGGAGAAACAGTAAAAGCTACGTGCATTCTGCTTATTGTGATTTATACTTGCATCAGGTAAATACTTTTAACTTATTTTCCCTATACGGGCTTGGGTTACGGTGCATAGCGTACCGCTTGATCGGGCATCAAATCTCCACGCTTAGTGGGTAGTTGAATAATTTGATTGGCTCGTTTAAACAGTCTTGCTTACTTTACAGCCTTTGGGGGGTTAATGACCATGTCCCGGATATCCCTGGCATCATCTTACGAGATGGCCACGACCTGAGCACGGGGTGTAGGCGTACTCCCGTGTATAACTCACTTAAAGTGGTGTGTCTATTGATCTTTAACCCGGATTTGATTCGGGCTACTGAACGCATAAGTAACATGTAATTCGTTCACAAGATTATAATATTAAATAATTCTCCCAAGTTAAATAAAATGTTTTATGCCATGTGCATCCAAACCAATTTTCAACCATTTTCCAAAATGAGTCAGTTGAATGTATTTACTAGTGTAAACTGACGTATTTTCCCAAAAAGACTGAATGCAGGTACTAAACGAAATTTGGCTGGATTGTCTCCTAAGCATCAATAAAAGTCTCGCAAGCTTAGGATGCCAGAAGTCTGTTGAACCATAAATGTTATTTTGTTTCGATCCGTTCTGTGGATAAACACCGAATATTGTGACTTTGATTACAATAAATAAATTCGGTTGTATCTTATTTTAAATTGCTTCCGCTGTGCATTATTATATTGTGTTGTTTGACTATTACGTTGCCAACCACGTCACGATACTCCCCCACCGGGCCCACCGGTGACACGTGGAAATCGGGGTGTGACACTATAAGAACTCAGATCTTGGCTATGTAACCCATACCCGGTCTCGGAAGTGTTTACCACCTTGTAGCAGACGATGAACAACAGCGAGTCATAACCGGAACCAAGTGGCCCACTGATGCAGCTGCATTCCAGGCTTCCTTTTCAGCAAAGCAAAGCCCAGGTCAGTCCCATATTAAATTTGTGAAAAAGGAAACTAAGAAGGGGATTGGCAGTGAACCCCGTGGATCATTGTGATCATTGTGGCAAAGACAGTCACAAGAAGAGTGGTTGTTTCAAAATCATTGGTTATCCGGAATGGTGGTTAGGCAAAGGGAAACAAACATCCAAACCGAAGGTTGCTTTTGCTGCTAATGTGACTAGTCCCATACCAGGACTAACCGAAGAACAGTATCAACAGTTCATTAACTTCTTTGGAAGTAATGAGCAAATGGACAAAGAAGAAGGTAAATCAACCGCCAATGTTGCAGGTAACATAAGCAAAAGAGGTAAATGGTTTTTTGATTCGGGAGCCACCGAACACTTCACTTATATAAAATCATGGCTTGATAATTTAAATAAGCGACCCCATGATTCTCCGGTTATTATACGCAATGGGGAATCCATACCCGTTGAAGGACGTAGTGAATACACACTACCCAATGGAATGACCATAAAGAACGTTTTATACGTTCCCAATTTTAAATACAATTTGTTTTCGGTTAGTAAACTATCAAAAGATTTAAAATGTGTCGTGTCCTTCTTTCCAAATTTTTGTGTCGTGCAGAGTTTGAGTTCGAGGGAATTGATTGGAGCGGGTGAATGTTCAAATGGTCTATACGAGATGGAGATAATCAAGAACGAGAGACAGGCAATGATGGTGAATGGAAACACATGGCATAAAAGACTGGGTCATGTATCTATTTCGAAACTTTCTCATTTATATTTTGCGGAAGACTTATCTTTGAATTCAAAACATTTTTGTGATTCTTGCAATAAAGCAAAATTTACCAGGGTACCTTTTGCCATTAGTACCTCCAAAACCAATGCTTGTTTTGAACTTGTGCACTGTGATGTATGGGGTAAGTATCGAACGCCTTCCTTCACACAGGCTAGATATTTCCTCACCATCGTTGATGATTTTAGTCGAAATGTTTGGGTTTTTCTCCTTAAACACAAACATGAAGCTAGTAATTGTTTGGTTGAGTTTCATAAAATGGTGCAAGTTCAATTTGAAAAGAACATAAAAGGAATTAGATGTGACAATGGAGGATAATTTGTGTCAAACAAGATGCTTTATTTTTATGCTAAAAACGGGATCTTGTTGGAAACCACATGTCCCCACACACCTCAACAAAATGGTGTGGTTGAACGAAAGCATCGCCATCTCCTAGAAACCGCTAGAGCCTTAAAGTTTGAGGCTGATCTTCCTACTCGTTTTTGGGGAGAGTGTGTCTTAACAGCAACTCATATAATCAATCGGATCCCATCCGATGTCATTGATGGCAAAATGCCTTATGAGTTGTTGCACGACAAACTCCCTATCTATGAACACCTAAAGGTTTTTGGATGTCTTGCATACTATCTCAATACCGAAACACATGGGGATAAGTTTGAAATGAGGGGGAGGCCCGGGACCTTCTTGGGGTATCCACCGGGAAAAAAGGGGTACAAAATATATGACCTCCAACTTAAAAAGATTTTTATAACGAGGCATGTAAACTTTTATGAAGATGTATTCCCTTTCACCAAAGTAGATATACCAAAGAATGAAGAAGAAATTTTTGTTATGCCAAAGGGATGGGTAGACTCCAGTATGAGTAATCCTAATGGAGAAACGCAACATTTACAAAGGGAGACTATACCAAACAACGAAGATCTTAATCAATCAGCCACAACTTTTAATGAAAACAACCACACATCTGAGGTTCCTGACCCTATCGAGGACCTGACCACCAGCCCACAACTTCCGCACAGCCCCAATCACCTAGCACATCTCCTGCTGAAGAAGATTCAACCACGCCTCAACCTGATCTTTCGCCAAACACCATCCCGACTCATCCTAAAACCAGCCCAAATGTTCCTGAACAGACCCATTCTCTTGATCCACACTCCGCTACACGGCCCAAACGCACTCGCACCCAACCAAGCTATCTGAAACAATATGACGTGAAACTGCCACCATCTTTAGACGTTGAACATTCACATCCCGGCTCCGAAAAAAATCCCTCGACGGTACACTCTTTATCACATTTTGTTTCTTATGATAATTTTCTAACTCACACAAAGCTTTTTTGTCGGCCATTACTTCAAATAATGAGCCCAAATTTTCCGGTCAAGCCATTCGCGATCCTAAGTGGATTGATGCCATGAAAGCTGAAATTCAAGCGCTTGAACAAAATTAGACGTGGACGTTAGAAGACCTACCAGAGGGAAAGTGGGCCATCGACTCCAAATGGGTTTAAAAAATCAAATATAAACCAAATGGGGACATTGAGGGATAAAAAGCACGACTCATTGCAAAGGGTTTTACCCAACTAGAAGGTATTGATTTCCATGATACCTTCGCTCCCGTGGCAAAGCTTGTTACCGTTCGAACTTTTCTTGCCGTTGCGGTTAAACGAGGATGGCACACACATCAATTAGATGTCAATAACGTTTTCCTACATGAAGACTTGGATGAAGACATTTACATGAAGGTACCACAAGGTTTTCGGAAGGAAGGTGACAATCGAGTTTGCAAACTAAATAAATCCCGCTATGGTCTCAAACAGGCTTCCAGGAATTGGTATAAAAAATTTACCACCTCCTTGCAAAACCTTGGTTTCAAATCATCTAAGGCCGACCATTCACTATTTTTATTCAAAAGAAATGGTGTGTTCATTGCTGCATTAATATACGTTGAGGATGTCATTATCACGGGAAATGACCTGACCAAAATCCAATTCATAAAGGACTTTCTTGATCAACAGTTTAGCATCAAAGATCTTGGTCTTCTAAAATTTTTTCTCGGCATTGAGGTGGCTAGAACAAAGCAAGGGATGGTCCTTAGCCAACGCAAATACACGTTGGATATTTTGGAAGATGCGGGCATGTTATGATGCTGTCCAAGCTCATTTCCAATGGAACAAAATCTCAAGCTAGATAAGCGTGAAAAAGAGACACGGGTTGATGCAAACCAATACCGAAGACTCTTCGAAATACTACTCTACCTACAAGCCACAAGTCCGGACATCGCCTACTCAGTCAATTTGTTAGTGACCCAAGAGCTAGTCATCTTGAAGTTGCTAATCGCGTTCTTCGGTACTTAAAGAAAACCCCCGGGCATGGGATTCTTCTTGCTAAGGACGGAGGCACCAATCTCACGGCTTATTGCGACTCCGTTTGGCTCGGTTGCCCCATGACTAGAAGATCACGCACGGGTTATCGATTACTTCTCGGAGGCACTCCCATATCTTGGAAATCGAATAAACAATTAGTTGTTTCTCGTTTATCTGCCGAAGCCGAATACCGTGCCATGGCGTCAACTGTTAGTGAGGTGTTATGGATCCGATGGTTACTAAGTGAATTAGACATATCTTGTCATCACCCCACTCAACTCTTTTGTGACAATCAAGCCGCAAGACACATCGCAAACAATCCGGTCTTTCATGAACGCACCAAACACATTGAGATAGATTGCTACTTTGTTCGAGAACGGGTAGAGTCCAAAGAAATCTTACCCATGGCTATCAACACTAAGGACTAAATTGCAGATGTTTTTACTAAACCTTTGGGAACGCAGGACTTTCAAGACTTAACTCGCAAGTTGGGCATTGTCAATCTTCATGCTCCAACTTGAGGGGGAGTAATGGCGTAAATTGTGAAAAAATTGTGGAGGATTTCATGCTTTCCTTTTTCTATCCTTTTATTACTCTTTTGACCTTTGACCCCTATCTATATAAATGGGGCCTTCTGTATTATTTCCATCAAGAGAAATTTGAGAGCAATATCCTTTACCATAATAACAAAGTTATTAAAAACAAGGTGGGGAGGATATAACAACCCTCCTAGAACCCTTAAACGTGACCCTAAACATTCCTAATATACCTCGTATGCGAGAAACGGACTCAGAATACCTTTATATTTATAAAAATCAAGAAAAACAAAATTTATGGGGTTGTCGCGGGCAGCGACCCGGGTCCCCTTGGTCTCTCGCGGGGCGCGAGCCCTGGTTACTTGCCAGACACCCATGCCGCCACATGTCAACACGTGGTAGGGCTAGATTCGCTGACTGGCCAAGCCTACGGCCTAACCTACCTTCGTCGCGGGCCGTGAAGGCCGACCTTAAGTTTGTCGCGGGCCGTGAGCCGCCATACTTCAGGCCTATAAATAGAGGTCGACGAGTTCATTTGAAATTCGTTCAAAAATTCTAAATTCTCTCAACTTTCTGATAGTTATTATTATACTCGGGTATTATACCCCTATAAAGCGAAGCTCTGTCTCGTTCTAAGTATTATAACCCTGCTGTTACCCTACACGATCGATCTAGGGCTCCGTAACGCATGTCAAGGCTCTGTCTGACTCAGTCGTTGGAGTTCTGTCTCGTGTTACACCCGATTGATCTAGGACTCCGTAATGCATGCCAAGGCTCTGCCTGACTTAGTCAATGGAGTTCTGCCTCGAGTTGTACGGTTAATGTGATTTGGGTTATTTTACTAAACACGAGTGCATTGTTTAATTTTAATAGATAATAACCAGGAGATTCCCAGGAAGCTTTAGTTTTACCTAAGTAAACAATGTGAGTACATTCTCTTTTTGTAAATCTTTTGTGAGTCAAAATGTTTTACCAAAACCTCAAATGTTTTAAATTACACTTAACAGTAATTGAGTATTTGTGATTCTACAATTACTGCCGGTATGTTGGGGTTTTGTATACAAAATGTGAAAGACGTTACCATTGGACAAAGAGTTAGCCAATGAGTAATATGACCCACAAGTCAGGTGTTGATAGTACTGAATGAACAATTGAGTAGATATAAACAAATGTAATTGCAGATGCCCTCAATACTGTAAAAGTTGTAAAACTGTTTTGATTAAACTGGGATGCACTCGCCAGTATTTCTTGCTGATAAAACCTTTTTAAACGCGTTTCAGGTAACAAAATGTGAAAGCCAATAGAAGCCAGCTGGAGAGCACCGAAGGCTTGGAAAAGTGGTTATAAAAGTTACCTAAATAAAAAGGAGTTTTTGTTTTCAATAATTAGGGTTTATCCCTACAAATGTATTGTCAAATGAACTTGGGTTTCATCCCAATGATTTATTATTATAAAAGTTTGGTGTTTAACTCTGATAAAAATATTTCCTAACTACAGTCCTGATGTATTCCGCTGCCAAATTAATAAACATCGATACCACCAGCTCTGAGTCTCGCGGCACCCGCTCCCGGGCAGGGGTCAGGGGTTGCGACACCTTAGTTATTGGATCCTCAAGCATATCATGAATGTAAATGTATTCGATACAAATATTTAGTTTCCCCTTCTTGTTCATAAACGAACAATAATTTTGTATCGAAGTTTAATGCAGCACCCCTCGAACTGTTATTTTTCGAGGAAATAAGGAAGCTGACTTTTCACAATAAGTTTCCAATATAGTATTTATATGGAGTTAATAAGTTTATGAGTCTACTGATAAAATTTCAACAACATTTAGTGACAATTGCGTTGTTAATTAACAACATATTATGTCATTATAATTTAGGTTGTTGTTAACAGTTTCTTATGACTCCTCCATGAGATAGATTTGTCTACAGACATAAGGATTACCCCAAATTGACTTTTAGTTTCTTTTGAATATTACAAAATCAAGGTAAGAATAATCAACCTCTTCTTATAGTCTTTCTCGTTTCTTAAAGATATCGTAAGATGCTTCACAATAAACTAGAGTGGTCCTATTGTTCATCAATGTGAGCAATATCTAAACGAGTATAGACTTGAACCTTCGTAAGGCTTCTAATTAACGAAGCACAAGGAAGTAATCTCATTATCATTTATCCTCTAAAGGAGAGCAATATTGTTTGTTACACATGTAAGAGCCCGCTTTAGAGTAAAGCTTATGGGACAAAACTAATGTCTCATTGGATCTATCTCGATATATTTTGATATCTCTCACGTAAGTGGTATCTCCGAGATTCATTATATAAAAATATGTGTGAGAAATTATTTGACTTGTGTAACATATACTTATCTAAATAGTGCCATCTATATAAGGACAAGTTTACATTAGTTGCTCCCACTCATCTTGAGGTGGGTACATAAATACACTTAACTCTTGATGAAAACAATTGCATTAAAATTTCATTATATTTTGATGCTTGCTTCAACCCATACATGGAAGTTATTGACATACAAAGTAAGTGTTCTTGACCTTCAATTTAGAACTTTCAAGTTGTTTTATGAACATGTAAGTCTTTTAAGGAAAGTTGTTTTAATGTTCATATAATGTAGCTCTAAATGATTATGAGCCACTAGAACAACAATGATCCTCAAAGAAACATCTTGTAAGAAAGATAAGATGATTCTTTGATAAATAATTCTCTTCTGAGCATAACCTTTAACAATCAATCATACTTTTAGCGTCTTAACGTTTGCATTCAGATTTTGTTTAGTGATGAACACCCTTAGGTAATTCAACCAAATCCAAAACGTTATACTAACAAATAAAATCAAATTTGCTAATAACAATTCTTATTCCATTTGGAAAATTGATTGATGCTAATGGCTTAATTAGAGGAGGTAGGACTAGTAAACTTTCCAATATCCATTTCAACTTCAGTCAAGGAGGATACATAATCATCAAAGTTAAACCTAGATGACCTCCGTAGTTAATTATTAGGTTGTATTATGAGTTTCAGTTTTATGGATTAACTCTTGATTAAGTTTCTATAACTTTCAAGATTCTAAGTGTGTAAGAGTTGGTGGAGTATGGTTTACAAGAGGTGTAATCGGAGTAAAATTTAATAAGTCTCTCCCCCCGCCTCTTGTACTTCTTGCAAGTCATGATAAGGACTTTTACTACTCCCACTAATTTTAGAAATCATTATAAATTTAGCATGCTTATGGTCAACATTAGAAGGACAATAGATTCTAATAGAGAAACAAGTTTAATGATGTAACTCATTGTAGTTTCTCTGTTTGAGGATTATAATTTTGGTAAGAAATCTAAGTGTGCCCACGTTTAAGCAACAATGAAACTTTTGTTAGAGTAGCAGTAAATACTTGAAGAGAAAATTTGTGAAGGAGCAATGTCTTATACAAGAGGTACAAATTGAGGTAACAACAAGTTTTCACTCCCCTACCTCTTGCAACTCTCGCAAGTTAAGATTAAGATACTTAATGCTCCCACTAACCTTTTAGATCTCTAGGAATGCTACAAGATAAGTTTCAATGATGTATGTGCTGTGGGAACATGTCATATATGTTAGACTTGATTTCCTTAATGTCCAGATGTTTAAAAAAATTTAGGGACATATTTAGAAGGAATCATAGTATATATGAATTAATTTTTTTAATACCTTGATCCATAAGGGACATATTAGACACAAGTAAATATTATGATAAATGAATAATGTCTGAATATTCCATTTTGGGATAAGTTCAAATGAAATATAATTTCTAATTGAACTTGATTTATTCCCTTAGACATTTAATTATTAAAGCTTATGACACATGCTCATAAGTCACTAAGAATGGATTTGATAATATTTCATCCTTCATTAACCTAGTCATGATTTCTCATGAAATTTGGTCTCAATGGATGAAATTTGTAGGTCTCATTTTTCTTTTGTTAAATTTTCATTTTCATGATAACAAAAGGTTATGAAAAAGTGTAGCATCATCTAGTTCAATCTTATAAGGTTTCTATCCAGATTGAGATGACAAATAATATGGGAGTTTAAGGTAAGAGTGACTTTGTTTTAACCATGCAAACCTCACAACTGTCATAATGTAGCTTTTATATTGATACTAAATTCTGAATAATCTACAGAATATACAAGGTATCATAAAGCCCAATTATAAAACAGTTTATTATGGTTCTTATAGTCTTAACATAAAATTTTGCCACTAACTCTCTTATTAATTATTTGTTGATTTCTAGTAAGTAAACGTATAGAACTAGACTTAACCCATCATGTGTTAATTGGAATATTATCATTAGCAGACTTAAATATCATAAATATCTGACTACTTATCTTAGCCAGCTGTCCCATTGAATTATGGATAGTCTCGATGCTCATGCCTAGTTAATGGCATAAATTTGCAGTGAGACTTTCCTTTGAAGAAACTTATAGCTGGAAGTAGTACTTGTACACTATCTCTGAATCTTAAAAGTATCCTCCTTTTAGGTTTAGTGGCGGTGAGATGAACAACATCTAATTTTCCAGTTTCATGCATTTCTTTTCCTGTACATATGTTGCTAATCAACACACTCATTTTCCTTTGGTACTCTTGAGTGGTATAGTTGATTTTTAAGGCAACTTATGGTATTGGTGGAAAATTTATATGTAATGCATCCGAAAAGTGTACTGATTTCCATGTGTAAACCTTTAAGTAATGGGTCATGGTAGTGTACATCATGATGTGTTCACATATACCACTAACTTTATAGTAAGAAACTAGAGTAATGCATGCGTCTCAGGAGTTATTTTGATTCTTCCAAAGAAAACAGATTTGTCTTGGGAAATTTGGAATCTGGAATAGCTCCTATGATAGCAATAATGAAATGAGTTCTTGATTATCATAAGAGATATAATGGTTGACTTATCCCACTAGTCATGCTCTAGTTTTCTTCTTTAATACTTTTATTAGAAAAGAGCAGTAGGATCGTCATGTCTCAACAGATAATCAACAATCCAATTAGAGCAAATTTTGTTGAAACTCTTTAGTAAGCAAAACATTTTAGGTTTTTGAAATTAGAGTGGATGAAATAGATGAGATACGGGTGATTTACATTATGGGGTAATCAAGTAAAGTAAACACAAATTATTATATTGAAGATATAGTCTACTATAACACCAAAATAACATACTAACTTAAGGTTCTACCTGAATTTTGGCTTCGCTTTGGCGTTGACCAAAATTCAGATATTATGAACGTACATGAATAACAGTTTGTCTTAATGTTCTACATAAATTTGTCTTCGCTTTGGCTTTGACCAAAATTTATGTATTATGAACATACATAATTGACTAACTTATTGTTCTACGTGAACTTTGGCTTCGCTTTGTATTTGACCAAATTTCATGTATTATGAACTTACGCAAATAAAACCAACTTAATGTTCTGCCTGAATTTTGGCTTCGCTTTGGCTTTGACCAAAATTCAAGCATTATGAACGAACAAATAATACATCGGCTTAATGTCCTACATGAATTTTGGCTTCGCTTTGGCTTTGACCAAAATTCACATATTATGAACACACATAAATAAAAATTGTCTCAATGTTCTACATGAACTTTGGCTTCGCTTTGGCTTTGACCAAAATTCCTGTATCATGAACATATGTAATAGACTGACTTAATGCTCTACATGAACTTTGGCTTCGCTTTGGCTTTGACCAAAGTTCACGTGTTATGAACATAAATGAATAAAAGAGTACGACACATAAATATAACATAACACCTTTAGGCCAGAAATGAAATATTTATGTAAATTAGCCTAATAATTCATCATGTGTTCCGTCAAATAATTAACCGTTATGTTCATTGTCATACACATTATTACATAAAATAGTATCATTTAAATTTAAATTTAAATTTCAATGTCAAGCCAAAAGGATGCAACGTTTGATTAATCATCTAATTATACATTGAAATTTACAATTATATAATTTTATGTCAAAAACTTGGTTTTAAGACATAAATAAAAGATCAATTTCGCTTAGTAAGAGGAATCCAAAACATAATAGAATCCTATAGTCAAGATTGGATAAAAATTAATTTCACTTAAGAATAGCTTACATGATCATCCAAGTATTTCAATAGTACATCAAAATAAATTATCTGTAAGGATTTTGATATAATTTATCTTAGTGGATTCTAACCAAACTTGAATATTTGCATAAATATAAATCCAATAACAATTTGTATCCATGAGATGGTTATCATAAAAATCTAATTTAAATATATTAAAAGATGTGACAATAGATTATCCACCTCTTTAAAATAATATATGACACTAGCAAATAAATTCCTTTCTCCATAAAATGGACATAATTTTGTGTTTGCTTTAATATAATATTATAGAAAAAGAAAATTTTTGGCAGTGACTCTTGAGTAGTATTTCAAAAAAGGAGGTGACATGATCGGTAGTTTTAGATTTCAAGTTCCATTCAATCGATTGATCGATGAATCGCAAATCAAGAAATCAATAGAACGAGAACACAACATATTTATTTACATAACTAATTGATATAATCAACATTGTTCTGATACCACATGTTGATTATATCTTTAAACATGGGTTAAAATCATAGAACCCGAATCATGTTTATTCAAGCAATAACATAAAGCGTGAATATAAAATTAGAGATACTTACTTGTTGGAATTATAATCTTATATGATGATGATAAAGCTATAGTGATTCTCGTTATGATGCCTTAATCTTGATGGGATGATCAGAGAAAGTGTATATCTGGTGTTCTTTAAAAGAGTTCTTTATATAACTATTTATAAACCATGATTGTCACTAATGATCCATAATTATGATCATAAATCATGGTTGGTTAATAACTCTTGGTATTCTCTCTATTAAAGGCATCTAAAGAGAAATCGTAAAGTCCCTTTAACTTATAACAATTACTTCCATCAAGTAAATGTTAGGAACTTGTAGTTGTGTCATATTGGCAACGTTACTCAAATGATCCGTTAGGCCACATGAACGGGTTATTTCTAACAAGATAGTCCTTGTGGTTTACTGAAAGTAACGCCTTTGAGTACAAACCCTAAAACCATCCCGATGTGTTCATGAGGTTTTGAGGGTTTGGAGAGGAAGTGAAGTGATTGGTTTTACAAAAGAAAGTGGCATAATGGGATCAAAGTTTGGCGTCTACAAAACCAGAAATGACGCCAAATGCTGAAAAAGTTTAGCTGAAATGGCAATGTTGGTTGGTATCACACCTATGATTCACATGATTTGACCACACAAGAGAGTAAGCATCAAGTAGAGTGAGATAGTAGCATAAAGTGTGAAGTGAGTAAACCTTAGAGAGCGAATGCGCAATGGCAAAATATTAACAAGTAGGAATGGTCGCAATATTTCATACAAAATATTAACAAGTACAAGGTGTAGTTGTTGAACCCTATGTCAACATCCATACATGTAGGCATGGTCATGACACTGCACAGATAGCTGTCGATTTTCCTCTCAAGTAGCATTGTTTTACCATACTTACCATAATTTCATTGGCGACAATTCATGGCTTGGATCTCAGGAATTTAGATGTTTCTAGCTAAGCAATATTTCAAAGTTAAGATCATGTTGATTCAGACATTTTATGTTGACTACCAATTTTAGAAGGGGTAATTACTAAAATAAATAAAGACTACCATTTAGAAGGGGTAATTAGGCCACCTGGTATACTCTAACATCCATTGGTGTTAATCCTAGTTGGCATCCGTTAACACTTGTTAAACCGCTCCTGAAGGGTGTTAAGAGGCATTAAAAACTTCACATGTTAAGATGTTAACTAGGAGAGAGAGGGAGAGAATCAAGCATCGCAAAATTTGTACACACACAACAACATGCTATATATATGTATTTTAATTAATTTTAAGGGGAGTTAATGGGGTTAAACCATTTCCTTGGTGTGTGGTGAAGGTGAAAGATGGTCAAGTAGGTGATGTGGTGCCTACATGTAGTTAAGGGGCGTTAAAGTATACCCAATAGCCTTACTAAAATAAACAAAAACTTTCAAGAAATTTTAAAAAGAAACATGAAATCAGCCGTTCACCAAATTAATTACCCCTAATTTTCTCCAATTAGAAGCTGCCACGTTAGTTTCACAAGTTAAAACAACTAAGATTTAAGAGAAAAATGCCCGGATAGTCCCTGTGGTTTCACCTTTTTTCACCTATAGTCCCTATCTTTCTAAAATGACCCGGATAGTCCCCAAGGTTTACCGTTTTGTTCTCGGATAGTCCCTGGGTCTAACTTCAGTTACTTTTCTCTGTTAAGTGGCTGTTAAGAGGGTGTGAAATGACAAAAATACCCTTTCCTTAAAAGGCCAAACCACAGGGACTATCCGGGCATTTTTCTCTTTATATTTATAATTCCCTACCACATTCATTCTTCATCATCAGTTCATCACCTTCAGACCCTTTTCTCTCTCTCTAAACCACCATCTCCTTCATCTCCACCACCACCATAAAACACCACCGCCTGTCAACACCTCCATCACCAACCCATCATCCTCGCCGTCTCTCACCGCCAAGCCACCACTGCCACAACCACCACCAACCACCATCATCCGCCACCACCACCTTCATCACCGTAATCAGCCACCACCGCCTCCTCCACCCACTGTGCCTTCTTCCATGTGTAAACCCTTGAAATCGCCATGTGATTTCATTTCAGAAATTCTTGTTCAATCGGTACGAATGCCACTCAAAAACTATAGGGCTTTTATTCAGGCCATGAATACGAGTAAAATGGTATAATTTTCACCTCAAATCGGTGCCGATTTGACAGTCCGGCGGTTGAAGACGGCCGGCGGTTGAAGTGTGAAGAGGATGGAGGTGGGCAGCGGCTGATGTGTGGAAGGCCAGTTCAGGTTGGAGGCGGAGATGGAGGTGATGAGTCCGGCGGTAACATCTGAACTCGTCATCTTCTTCATCTCGTTTTTCAGTGTGTTTCGTGAATTCTGGTTAAAGTGTCATATATTTCAAACTAATTCAGTGTGTTTCGAATCAAGTTTTGAAAGTTTCGGACTGATAAAATTCAATTTAATTCAGTTACTTTAGTGTGCGTATGAGTATGCAGATCTGACTTGGTGTTTTTCTGAGTCAAAATCGGATTATTGGTTGTTCTGCAAGTAGATCTGAATCAATATATTGTTGTTTTTGTCCGAAGAAATTAGAGTTGCAATAGAACTGATTAAAAAAGAAGTTGCAGATTTGCTCGATTCAGTTGTTTGGTGATGAGTTGTTTGAAGAGTTTTTATTGAGTGTCTGTTCAAGGTTTATAGATTTTGGATTGTTTCAACAGTTAAAATTCAACTGAAAGTTTAATTACATTGATCATATTGTCTAAATCAACTATAAATCATTGAACAAAATCTGAGTTTCAGTCATATAAGAAGTGAAATCGATTTGAGTTGTATTACGGCTGGATCTTATTCGATTTTTGTATTGACTGATTGGTGTTATTTGAAGGCATTGTACTTGAGAAGATAGCTCGAATCAGTTAAATGTTATTGATAAAGGATTTCAGATTCGTAGTTGATGTTCAGTAGTTGATTGGTTTGTGTCGCTGAAGAAGATAGTTGGGTGTGAGGTTATCATCGAAGAAGGAGAGGGTGGAGGAGGGTGATGGTGGCGGTGATGGTGGAGGGTGGAGGTTGAAGATGAAGTGTGGTGGTGGGGTTTTATAAATAAAAATGAAGAAGACGCCCGGATAGTCCCTGTGGTTTGGCCTTTTAAGGAAAGGGTATTTTTGTCATTTCACATCATTTTAACAGAGAAAAGTAACTGAAGTTAGACCCAGGGACTATCCGAGAACAAAACGGTAAACCTTGGGGACTATCCGGGTCATTTTAGAAAGATAGGGACTATAGGTGAAAAAAGGTAAAACCACAGGGACTATCCGGGCATTTTTCTCAAGATTTAATCTATACTTTTTCGTTTTTACTAAAAAGCACCGGATAATCCTACGCTTTAGGGAAAACTGCCGGTTGAGCCTATGCTTCAAATCTCAATGACTATTTCCGAAACTTCCTGATCAACTTTTGTTTTTTGTAATTTTCCCTTGCAACGATCCAATTGCACCAAGTAGCGTTCTAAGAAAAAACAATATAATAATTATCATTATCATTATCATCAATATCAATATCATATCAATATATTAAAACACCAAGCCAATGAATAGTGCTTGGTCAATTCTTTTTTTTTAATTGTTTTTTTTTTCGGTTCGGTCATGTTCGATATCGGTACATGAAGGTAAAAACTGACACCAGCCTAGTACAGAAAACACCAAAAGTCGATACCGAATTGATATTGAAATTCTTTTAGTTCGGGAAATTCGGCAGTGCTACCCGGTACCATTTGCTCATCCCTGATTATGAACAACAACGGTATCGCACAACTTTTTTTTGGCAACTTCTTTTTTTATTGTTTTTTCCGGTACGGTCCTGTTCGGTATCGGTACATGAAGGTAAAAACTGACACCAGCCTGGTACAAAAAACGAAAAAAGTCGGTACCGAATTGATATTGAAATTCTTTTAGTTCGGGAACCAGTACCAAAAATACCGGTTACGATACCGGTATATGAAGATGAAAACCAGTAGCGAACCAGTACCAGGAACGCCAAAATTCGGTACCGAATTGATACTTAAGATCTTTCGGTTCGGGAAATTCGGTACCGGTACCCAGTACCATTTGTTCATCTCTGACCACGGGTTTCATATGAACAACATCATTACCATACAACTTTTTTGGTTATTTTTTTCGGTTATTTTTTAGTGTTTTTTTTCTATATTTTCTTTTTATTCTTTTCAACAGTTCCATATGTAACGAGCTCATAGTGATTTTAAAACATATATAAACACAGACTAAATAACAAAAGAGTTCGCTGCAACGCGACAACGGTGATAAACCTGATTAAAAATAAAATTTCGAGTTAATTACACAAATGGGTCATGTGGTTTATACCTAGTTTCGCCTTTGGGTACAAACTTTTTTTTAACAGGTTTAGGTTTTATTGTTTCAATTTTGTAACACCTTTGGGTACTAACACCAAATTTTGTTAATTAATGACTAAAATACCCATGCATTTTTTTAAGTTTATCAATGTAACACATTTGGGTACTAACACCTAATTTTATTTAAGTTTAAATCAATTTTACAAAATCTATTTATTTTTTTATTTTCATCTTTTTATTATATCTCTTAATTAACATAAAATCTATTTATTTTTTTATTTTCATATTTTTATTAAATTTCTTATTTAACATAAAATCTACTTGTTACACTAGTATTTTTTTAAAATAGATTTTTAAATAAAATCTACTAGCTATATAGTTTTATGTAAATTAAATTTCTTACTCGTTTTAAATAATGCAAATCTTACTCGTTTTCAATTTTGGATAGATATGATTGATAATATTAAATATCCTTTTTTTTAACTCGTTTTTTTGTTCATTTACATTTTACTATTTTAGAAAGATATTTAATTTACATAAAATCAGCTAGTTACACCAGTAAAATCTATTAGCTATATAGTTTTATGTAAATTAAATATCTTTTTTTACAAAAAAACGAGTTTAAAAAAGGATTAAATTTTTTTAGTTTTATCTAAAATATCTAGTTATATAGTTTTATCTAAAATACCTAGCTATATAGTTTTATGTAAATTAAATATCTTTCTAAAATAGTAAAATGTAAATGAACAAAAAACGAGTTAAAAAAATGCTTAATTTTTTTTACATGAAAGATATTTATTATTATCAATCATATCTATCCAAAATTGAAAACGAGTAAGGTTTATATTATTTAAAACGAGTAAGAAATTTAATTTACATAAAACTATATAGCCAGTAGATTTTATTTTAAAAAAAATACTGGTGTAACAAGCAGATTGTATGTTAAATAAGAAATTTAATAAAAATATGAAAAAAATAGATTTTATGTTAATTAAGAGATATAATAAAAAGATGAAAATAAAAAAATAAATAGATTTTGTAAAATTGATTTAAACTTAAATAAAATTAGGTGTTAGTACCCAAATGTGTTACATTGATAAACTTAAAAAAATGCAAAGGTATTTTAGTCATTAATTAACAAATTTTGGTGTTAGTACCCAAAGGTGTTACAAAATTGAAACCATAAAACCTAAATCTGTTTAAAAAACAGTTAGTACCTAAAGGCGAAATTAGGTATAAACCACATGACCCATTTGTGTAATTAACTCTAAAATTTCAATGTCAATGTCATCATTAGGGCTGCAAAACGAACCGAATGAACACGAACAAGACCTTGTTCGTGTTCGTTTGTTAAGAAATATATGTGTTCACGAACCGTTCACGAACACTTATCGAACGAGATTTTATGTTCGTGTTCGTTTGTTAAGGAAATGAACTTGTTTGTGTTCGTTTGTGTTTGTTTGTTAATTTTAGGCAACAAACAAAAACGAAAGTTGTCGAACACAAATGAGCACAAACTAATGTTCATGAACACAAATGGAAATAAACGAACACAAACAATCGTTTCATGAACAGAATATATAATACACTGACATTTATTAGATATTTAATTTGTTGGAATTTTGAAGTATTTAAATAGATATAAAAACTAAAAACACTAATGAACTATCGAACACAAACGGACACATTACCGAACGTTCACGAACATAAACGAACGAACACGGCCTCTGTTCATGTTTGTTCATTTAACTAAACGAACGGAATTTCTTGTTCGTGTTCGTTTGTTTAATAAACAAACGAACACAAACGAACTTTCCGCCAAACGGTTCACGAACTGTTTGCTGAACGTTTGGTTCGTTTGCAGCCCTGGTCATCATGGTTACTTATTTCCCGGTTCACTTAAATCCACCCGGTCCGGTTTTCCCCAATCTACGTGTCAATAACAAAATAACCCTATGTGTTCCCTCCTGTCACCGTCACACTAGCAACCCCCACCATTTCATCCCTCACAGCCTCATTCAAGTTTCGTTTCCGCCTGCGGTATCTCCGTCACCAACACAACACAATCAAACTCCAAAAATGGCGTCGAGTGCTAGGGTTTTCAACGGCTGCAGAACTCTCTTCGCCGCCGCAAAGTCCACCACTCCCAAACCTACCACCACCGCCGCTGCAAAGAAGAAGAGCACCGTCAAAAAAACAACGGAGAAAAAGCCGAAGCAACCGTCTGCCGATAAACCGGTGAAACCTGCTGGCATTCTGAAGCCATCGCCGATTTCTCCAGCCCTAGCTCAGTTCCTCGGCGTCTCTGAGTCCGCTCGCACCGACGCTGTTAAGAAGATTTGGGAGTATATCAAGTCTAATGAGCTTCAGGCGAGTTGTTTGTTTATATTTTCTGTTATTATGTTCAGTTTAGCTGTTAGTTTTGTTGATTTATTTAGTTGTTTGTTTGTTGCTTTATGATCGTTAATTGTTAATGTTTCTGATCCTAGATGAGTAAGTTAGGGTTTAAAAATCTGTTGGAAGCTTGTTTGTTACTGTATTTGCTGCTATATTATCGTTATTTACTAACATTTGATCTTAGATAAGTAAATTAGGGTTCAAAATATTTGTTTATAGGATATGTCTGTTGCTGCATTTTAATGGAGTTTAGCTTGTCTGTTAGTGCACTTTCTGTATATGTTTTATGCTATATCATCATTATTTAGCAACAATTTGATCCTAGATAATACGCCCCGCTTGCGGTATGCGCATATAATGTATATATGTGTAGGTGCTCGGGGGGCAAAAGTGAAAGTGCACTAATTTTAACGTTAGTTTACTAATTTCTTAAAAATAACGTTAAAAGAGGGGGATGGTTAATCATGCATCATGTGGTGGCGTTGATAGCCGAAAGACAAGGGAGTATATGCACTAATCGGCCTTTGTCTTAATTGCTGAGTGTTATGTGCCTTATGTCCAAGGCTTGATGCAAAACTACTATTGAGCCGGGGGTCTCATTGGAAGAAGCCTTTCTATTCCTACGGGGTAGAGGTAAGGTTGTCTACATCTTACCCTTCTCACACCCTACCTTAGCTTTGCTATTGGTGGGATTTACTGAGTATGATGATGATGATGATGATGATGATGATGATGATGAAGAATTTGATCCTAGATAAGTAAATTAGGGTTTAGAATATTTGTTATAGGATATCCATGTTACTGCATTTTTTATGGAGATTAGCTTGGGTAAGCACTATGTTTTAATACTAGTCGTGTGTTCTAATGGTTTCAATGTTACAACTAACATGTATATTATGATCTATGGCTTGATATTATTAGCCTATAAGGTTCAATTGTAATCAAGTTTCAAGTGATTCACTAATGTTACTCGAACTAGACCTAATGAAATATGAAGCAAATCAATAAGATGAGTAAAAAAATTCTTGATCATAATATTAATTTGTTTGTAATACAATTGAATTCTATTTGCTTGCAGAATCCAACAAACAAGAAAGAGATAATCTGTGATGAGAAGCTTAAGACTATATTTGATGGGAAAGACAGAGTTGGTTTTCTAGAGATTGCCAAGTTGCTTGCTCCTCATTTTGTGAAGACTGCTTGATTGGTGATGTAAGGTGTCGGTTTCCGGTTGGTGGTTTTGATAGTTAGGCTGTTTGTTGTTGATATTGACCTTTTGATCTAGGAATGTGAGGTGGAGGTTGATTATTGAAAGTTGTAAGAAATGGAAACAAGATTTGCACTTTTAGACTTATGCAGTTTGATGCTCATTTCTGCAGTTTTGGTTTTCTTGCTTCTGATAGTAGTGTGTAGACAATGGTGCAGTGATATTAGTGGCACGTTTTAGATGGTGAAAAGTTCTATTTTGTTTCAGTATTTAACAGTCTCTTGCCACGTTATGGGCAAAGTATTTTCTATATCACTATCATGTTATGCCAAGCTAGGTATTTAAAAGCACAAGGCGAACTCAAGACGCAAAGGGTTCTCCTGCCGCCTAGGCGTACGGCGTAAAATAACCGCATGTCCAAGACAAGGGCTGTTTAAATAGCTCATGGCTTGGACCTGTTGACAATCATCACTCTCTCCCTCACCCAAATCCCTTCTGACTGTGACGCCGTCTCCGGTTTCATTCATATTCAAATCTGGCCGCGTTATTATGAGTTTTCAGATCTTCGACCCCCCCCCCCCCTAACAATTGCTTCCTTAAAGAAAACGTGCCGTCTTGTTCAGCCACAAGCTATTGTAGTTCCACGCAAATGATCTAAGTACAAGTTCGGCTTAAGATTTTTAGCCGAGCGAGTTTGTTAGAATTTTAGCCAAGTTTGGGTCTCACTTTTAGTTCGGTATCTTGTGTGAGAGTCGTAGAAGGATTCCATCTTGATTTTAAATTAAACTATATTGGAATATCATAGTTCTCTTTATAGTGTATAAACACTTTGTAATTCAGATCTGAATCACAAGCCATCAAATAAGTGCTAGAAGCAAGTATATGACGGTTACTTTACTGTAAACTACAGTGTTTTATTGGCAGCATTACAAAACATACTCATAAGAGTCCTAGGTGTAGCACTAATGCTTATGTTATACAACTTCATGTTTTCACCGGTCAAGAGTTTGTATGTGCTGTAATTTGTTCATTTTAAAACCGATTTGGAACTTAAATTCACATATGATGAATATACAGCTTCAACTTCAGAAAACTTGGTGAATTTTATTAGATGATAACAAAAATTTGTAGTCAATGATGAAGGTTATACATATAGCCAATTTTCTATAAAAATATATATATATATATATATGCACGCTATGTACACAAGTAGCTAGTTAAGAAGGTGGTGTACCCATTGCTCAACTATGGCAGGTGAGCCATACCATGGTCTTGATTCATCATCTGAACCAACCGGTGAATGATACACCCCATCGAAACTAATGTTTAAAGCTCCCTCAAGATGAGCCGAAACTTCGGGGACAACTCCATCCCCCCATACATCTGCCTGCCCACACACCTGTGAAAAACAGAATACTTGTTATATCTAAGGTAACGAAATGCGAATTCTGACAGTCAATATCGGTCATCATAAGACAACAAATGGGATTTTCGACTCCTTTTCCAATAGACGGATCAACTCAGAGTTATATTTTATCTCAAACCAATTCAATGCGCACAAATGTGTTTATATTAAGCGCTATTTATTCATAATGATATCTCAAACCAGTTCAATGCGTACAAATGTGTTTACATTAAGCGTTATTTATTCATAATGATAATTTCAAAATAGGTATAAAGACAAAGTGTTTGTGGTTGACCTGACCCGACCCGAACTGTCTGATCAGCCCAATTTGTAATCACTAGATATACCTATAAAAAGTTGGAAAAGGCACTACCTGTTTGTATCCCTGACCAACGAAGCGGGTGCGAAATGTAGCACCAGTTGAGATCAAAGTGCCTGACTCACTTGTAATACTAGCATCAGGAACAGATTGCTCGATGGAAACTGGAATACTTGTGGCAGGATCTGAATTACCAAATAAACGACTGCCATAGATGTACCTGCAAGTTGCTCAAGACGGAAACTACTGAAATGCCTAGAATACCCTCAAAAGTATCGACGAAATGATTATCACAGAATGAAAACTATCGACATGTTTATGTTACAAACATAATATACCGATAGCAAGTAGAATATGCAGTTTCATGCACATCTATGTGTCTCAGTATACCTGCCTGCAATACATACGTATCGTAGCTCTGGAGTATAAACAGCTTTCCTGCAGTTTTTCTCAACGTAATCCAACAGACCCCTTGTTTGATCAACAACGCCAGACACCCCTTTTGGCGGTGGCCTAGATATTGACATCAAAAGTGAATAAATCAGGGCTTAAACTTTAAAGCATCTATACTCTAGTCGTAAAATGAAGCAAAGTTTAAAGCAACTGATAAATACATACTGGAGAGGAGATCCCAGAGTGAGAAGCAAGGAAATATTTTTATTTGCTTCGGTGAACTCTTCCATATATACCCGAGCCAACCATCCTCCTGCGGAGTGTCCGATTATAGACAACGGACCACCTGCAGAGTGACTAATTTAAGAGTTATCAAGTCATTATTCTACAAAGAGTCAAGTACACGGATGGTCCTTGTGGTTTACCAAAACTTTGGATTTGGTCCCTAGCTTTCCAAAAGTACATGGATGGTCCCAGTGGTTTGCACTTTGTACCGCATTTAGTCCCCAACTTTTTCTAAAAGTACATGGATGGTCCTTGTGGTTTACACTTTGTAACGCATTTAGTCCCTAACTTAGACCTGCTAAAATAGGGGTGTTCATCGAATCGAATATCGAATTTTCGAATTATTCGAATCGAATTAATCGAATAATTTTTTTTTTCTCTTGAATTCGAATTCGATTCGAATTCGAATAAGACACATACTATTCGATTCGAATTCGAATAAAAACTTCAATTCGTATTCGAATAAAAATTCGAATTCGAATCGAATTCGAATAAATTCGCTTCAATTCGTATTCGCTTCAATTCGTATTCGCTTCGTATTCGAATAATAGATATGGTATTTGGTTGATGGTTCATCATGTCATGGGCCATATGCCCATATCATATGTAATGGGCTTAGTAATAACTTAAATGGGTAATTTTATATAGCCCAATTAATTTATATATGTATTAAATTTTAAATTATATATATTATATATATAAAAATAAAAATACATGTATAATTCTTATTCGAATTTCGAATCGAATCGAATTTAAAATTGTAAATTCGTATTCGATTCGTATTCGATTAACTTGACTCGAATCGAATCGAATTCGAATTCGAATTCTTGCGACTCGAAACGAATTCTTGATAATCGAATCGAATTCGAATCGAATTTCGAATTTTTCGAATCGAAACGAATTCTGAACACCCCTATGCTAAAACCTTAAGATTTGTTATCTGGGCACTAAATGCGTTACAAAGTGCAAACCACAGGCACCATCCATGTACTTTTAGAAATCTAGGGACCAAATCCAAAATTTTGGTAAACCACAGGACCATCCATGTACTTTACTCTTAAAAAATCAAAACGGCGGGTATTTTAAATAAGTTTATCAACTTTAATATACACAAACTAGTTTAGTGACTTTTTCGTGCATCTTTTACAAGACGATGGACTTTAATGGATTAACTTGAAGAGCTTTTACGTGAAAAACATAAGTATATTGGTGTTTATTACGAAAAAAACACGTTTTTAACCTTGAGATTGTTTCAAAGCTTCATTGACAGCCTCATCAACCCGGTTTAAATACCTGCACATAATACATTTAGCTTCAAGTGAGATCAAGTCATTCAGGAACTTGAATCATAATGCTCGAAAAATATGTAAAGCAAAACTACCAATCAAGAACAGGACGAGGTTGGAGGGTGCCTCGCCAGTAATTCGGGTCAACCAAACCGGCAGCATTTCTCAGCCAGTCAATTCTTGAAACTTTTGCAACCACAGTTGAAACACCATATCCTTGTAAAGTCAAAGTTAATTTCTGATAATCGCCTGTATTATTCCCTAACCCCTATATATAAATCAAGAATAAATTAATTCAAGTCATAACTTTATCAATTCACTGCATTTTTTTAAAAACAGTGATATTATCATAAGACCATATGCATACAATGTTAGATTACTTACTCAGAGGAACGGAAGCGTAATACATAAAAAAGTGAATCCGTCCTCTAGTGAAATTCTAAATAATGAAATTTAAGGCAAATTGTCTAAACGAAACAATTCGGGTCTAAAACAGTAAATAGCATATGGAAGTTTGTTGTAACGTCTGGTCTGTTACACCATTTTCTTCCATACTTTACGGGAGTCAAAAGTTATGCTCGTTTAATTCAGGTCCTATTCTATCCCACTTGCCACAAGTCAACCATTACTTGGCTTAATAATTTTGTTTGGCAATATGCAGATGTCATGGATAGCATTCAGTCTATGCAGTTAATGCGGTAAAATATCGGATATCGGTCAATGACCGATATTTGAAATATAGTTTATCTCGGTGAGATATCGGTAATTTTAATATAATGCAGAATTTATATATATAGCAATTTAACACCAATAATTCAGTGATATATCAGTGATATATCGGTTATATCGGTCAAATATCGGTGATATATCGGTTATATCGGTCAAATATCGCCGATAATATCGGTATCGATATTTTGACCGATATTTAACACCGATATTTTACTAAGGGACCGATATGACCGATATATCACCGATATTAACTGCATAGCATTCAGTAACAACAAACTTGATGGAATAAGCATTCAGTAATAATAAACTTGATAGAATATCATCACTCATTGCATCACAGTAGGAATATAGATGATCTTAGCTTGAAACAGGTTTGCACACCAATTCTATTCATGGTTGTAAAAATCGCTAAGCGCTAACTAGCGGTTAGTGGGATTAACAGGGACTAATCAGATTCAAATTTTATGCAACTTTTTAAACTTAAACATAAATACAAAAATTTTCAAATTTTATATGTAATTTTTCAAACTTATTAATCGAATTGGATTAATAAGTATAATTTTTCAAATACATCATAACTTGACCAAATTTGACTAATATTTTACTGCCCTTGACCAATTACCGATTTTAGGCCCGAGTAGGTAAAATTTAATCATTAAGCCTAGGGCTGTAAACGAACCGAACGTTCAGCGAAAAGTTCATGAACCATTTGGCGGGAAGTTCGTTTATGGTCGTTCGATTAGCTTAACGAACGAACACGAACAAAAAAATTTGTTCGGTTAGCTTAGCGAACAAACACGAACATGTTAATTTCCTTAATGAACGAACACGAATATGGCCTTGTTCATGTTTGTTCGTTCATTTACAACTCTAATTTATCCTGAATTTTACAACATTATTTTATTGTTTGAAAATTTACACACTAATTGCAAGGATCCCTTCTCAAACTAATATAACATATCTCAGCAGCAGAATGTAGCTCAAATTGTTCATCTAAAAATCAATTTAAATAGCTCAACACATATAAAAGACATGATAAAAAGGGCTGAATTTAGAGAGAGAAGAAACATACAGGCAGAATGACTGCAGGACGGTAGGTGACCGGAGAAGATGATAATGAAGTAGAAGAAGAATCCGGCTGAGTGAGGGCGGAGCAGGAGCAGGAGCAGGAGCAGGAGAACCGCCGTGAAGTGAGTGGTGATGGTGATGGCAGTGGCAGAGGTTTGAAAGACGGAGCCAATGCCATATCCTTTCCCACTTTCGTGTTATGTGGCTACGCTAGTTGCCTACGCCTTTTGGGTTTCAGTTATTCTTTTTTTTTTTTTTTTTTTTGAAGGGTGACTTTCTATGTACAGACCTATCGGTCACCGGGTTCTTGTCAAAGACAATCCCCCGTCAGGCCGTTGCGGACGCGATGTTCTATCGGGCCCCGGCCGCGAACAGGAACTGACCTTCGCCCGGAAACCATACTGCCCCCACACGGGAAAAGCCGCTGGGGTAACAGCTGGGTGAAAACCGGGTTGCCCTCCGGATCAAACCATGCCTCGGTAGGAGCGATCCATCACAGGGACGTCCCCCAAATGCAGTGGGTGGGGATCGAACCCGGGTCTCCAAGAAAACCCATAGTTCTTTCCACCACTCCACCACAAGTGGAGGATTTCAGTTATTCTTTTTAACTTGCACTTACACCGCTAGTCGGGCTTTTTGGCGTTTTTCCCTAAAAAACGCTTCTCAACGTTGGAAAACCGGCTATGGGCGTTTTTTTTTTAAATCCTCTAAGACCACCCGTAGTGGGGCGTGATTTTTAAAAATTTTTCAAAAAAAAACGCTCTATAACGCCCCGGCCGCCATTACATAGGGCGTTACCGGGCGTTATTTCGGAAAAAAATCAATATGGCGTTTTAATAAAAACGCTGAAAAATTGTGGGGATCGAGATTGTACCGTTGCCAAACGGTCAAAAGTGTTAAAATTTTGTTTTAATTTAAAAATTTACCCACTATATATATATATCAACCCACTTTCTCATATTTTTTATAAAAAACTCCCACTTTCTCTCCTACTTTCTTCTATTTTTTTTATAAAAAACACCCACTTTCTCCTATTTTTTATACAATCATGCATCCATTCCGACCCCCTTTTGGGGTCCCCGCAAGACCCACGAACCCGAACACAACCCAACCGCAAAACCCGTATAACCTTCAAGACATGGACCCGAGCTTTTTACCGTACGCGGCTTACTTGACTGGCGCCACTCCGTTTGTACCTCCCACCTTCGGCTATGGTCAAGCCGGCGGGTCGCAACCGTCACAACAACAACCTGAATCCGAACTCGATGTCGATGTCGTGCCGGAGACGCAACCCGAATCGGTGCAAGACAAATCAAAACGCGGCAGAAGGTCGCATAAGAAGAAGGATAAGGACGAACCTCGACGTACAAAAACTATCATTAAATGGACGAAGGAGGAGGAATTCACGTTGACTCGGGCGTGGCTCGACATTTCGGAGGACGAAGAAACGGGTAACTCTTTTATTATTATTTTTTTACTTATTTTTTACTTTTATTTTTAACATACAACTTATATTTTTACTTTTTTTTTAATTTGTAGCAAACTTTCAAACGGGTCCCGTTTTTTGGGATAGGGTTCGTGCACTCTTTTTTAGCACGTGGGGTCAAGGCGAACATCGGGACAAAGATTCCATTTCTAGCAAATGGACCGACATCAACAACAAGTCTCACGCGTTCCTAGAAGTTTACCAACGTAACTACGATACTCGCCCGAGCGGTGAAAGTGACGTCGGGGTTTTAACGAGGACATTGGAGGAGTTCGAGAGGACGAAATGCCCTTTCACGTACTATAAGTGTTGGGAGCTACTACGAAAAAGTCCAAAGTGGGCGCTAGTTAATCCAATGACGTCTAGTAGTAGACGTCAAGCGAAAAGGTCAAAAACATCATCCTCCGTTGACCCTTCAACTCCGACATCGGATGCCCGCAATGTCGATTTAAATGAAGTGGTGGACGTTGACGAGGAACTTCAAGAAGAGTTGAACCGACCGCCCGGTAGAAGAAAGGATAAGCAAACCGGGAAAAAAACGGTCGAGTCGTCTGCCGATCTCGATTTAAAGGAAGATTTCGAGGAGATGAACCGTCGTCTCCAAGACATTCGCGACCTCGGCCACCAAAAAATTTAACGAGATGCAAGAGGCGAGGCAAATGGAAAAGGACATTGGGTTTTTGTCCAAACCTATCGACCACCTCCAAGGCGATGCGTTGATCCTTGCGCAAATGCGTCGCCAAAAAATTCGAGAAAAATATGGACTCTAGATCATCTTCTGTTTTTTTAACTTTATTTTTTTTTTGGTTTTTTTATTTTCTATTTTTTTTATTTTCGGTTTTTTTTTTATTTCAAGTAGTGTAATTTTTATTTTAAATTAATGAACTTTTTTATGTTTTAAATTAAAAAAAATAATTGGGAAATGATTGCATGGGGGTTATTGGAATAATGCCCCACTACACAACTTTATGCTATAATGCCCGATGCTGACTAGGATGACACGTGTCGAATAATGCCCCATGGTGGGGTCATTATAACAATTTACCACTACACATGGTCTAAGTCGTGCTTTTATCAACACCTTTCTTCAAATTGTTTGCCCAATGAGATCATTCCAAATTAAATATCATTAGTTTTAAATTAAAAAAAAAACAAGAAAATAATAATTAGGTAGTCATTGGATGGGGATTATTGGGCATTATACTATTACACCCATTTTAGAAAAACGCCCCATGATGCCCTATTGCTGACTGGATCGTCACATGGCGCAAAACGTCAAGGGTATGGGCATTATTTTTCACTCCCACTACACATGGTCTTAACATTAGATGTTGGCGCCAATGAGGTAGTGGTGGAGTGGTTGGGGAAAGACTTGATGTTCTTTGTGACCCAGGTTCGACTCCCACTCTCCCCATTATTTTCTGCGGCATCTAGGTGAAGGGCAAATACGGGTGGCGCTGGTTCGTCTTGGATGGGAGGCAAGGTTTTACTGATTATTCCACTGTCGTGCCTTCGGGCGGGTGGAGGTCGGGTTTCCGCGCATCTGGGAGAGCCAAGGGGCTGGCGGCGGTCGAGTACTCGACCTTGGCCACAACGTCCGGTTTCACGGTAGTTGGCACATCGTTTCTTGTTGTAAAAAAAAAACATTAGATGTTGGCCTCGATTAACCTAAAAAGAGTTTCATCACTTGCGAGTTTCTGTGTATAAAGCTCGAGTTTAACTTTTGAGTAATAATATATCGAGGTCGAAAGTCAAAATCACTTTGTTTTTATACAAGTATTTTCATCCATCATCTCTCACCCAATCTTAAAATTTTAAAAATTTTAATAAAGAACATCAATACATCTCACTCTTTTTTTTGGGTGTCTTGTTCCCACACCCCCTATATCTTATTTTCACATCCCCTAGTGTATACGGGCCGTATACACTTATACGGGCCGTATAGAATGTTTTTGAATAGGAAAATGCGCAGATAATGTTTTTTTTTTATTTTACTATATACGGCCCCCGTATATAGTTATACGAGCCGTATACACCATGTTACGATTTGTAAAACGTATACGGCTCAATGGAATTATTTTGGTAGGTTTTTGATGTTACCAAATGTATACGGGCCGTATAACTGTATACGGCCCGTATATAAGGATGTTTTTTCACTTATCACGTTTTTTTCAGTAAAAACACCATCATTCTAGGGTTTCTAAACTCTTCATCATCTTTAACAACATTGATCGGAACACGCCGCTTAAATCGGAGCACAAGTAGAGTAACGTTACCGATCAGTCCGTTGATCGAGTAACTAGCAGAAGAACCCGACACAAACAAGTTCTCCACAGTTTGTTATTCAGATCTCTGTTCGGTCATCTTTCCAAACTACAACACACGATAACTTTAAACTTTATAGTGTGTGATTTGACCAGGAAATGATTGGAGGTGATTGCTACTTTTAATAAGTTGTCATAGTTGTCAAATTCGATTTCAACAAATCTTTTCCTTTTCCTTCAATTTCTAGAACATTCTCCGTTACATGAAGACGTGTCGGGTTCTTCTACTGGTATTTTAATGAAGTATTGAAGATTGAATGTGCAAACCCAACCGTTTTTTACTACGGAAACGGTGGCTATGCGAAATACAAACCACAACCGTTTTTTACTACGGAAACGGTGGGTATGCGAAATATAAACCGCAATCTTTTGTGACTATGGGAAACACAAGTTTTCTTTTTGAGCTTGATGGATGTCCGTTATCTCAGTTGAGGCGGGCATTGTTTAAATATGAATATAACTAGATGTTACGTGTATCAGCGTTGTTTATCACCCTGTGTGAGCATTGGAAACCCGACAAACAGTCTTGACAACTGTGACAGTTTATCTATCTATGTGTGTCACATCCATCCTGTTATAGCAATCGATATGATTAAATTTACAGATTTTTTTCTAATTAGCGTTGTTAACTACCAAAAGAATGCATACACAAATAGTTCCAGTGGACGAAGCAAAGACTACTAAAGATGAGTTGGTGATAAATACCGGAGCTGTTATCTCGGTTGTTCAGTACTTTCGTGATAATAAAAAAAGCAGGCATTGATTTTGCCAAGATTGAAGGAAAGAATCTGGCCATAAGCGTTGTGGATTCTCAGCGTTATTCGAATGTAAGTGGATCGAGTGATACACTTATCTATTCTGGTCAAGGTGGGCATGTTTCGAATCATAACAGAAGACGGATGCAGTTTGCATATTCAATCTTCATTGCTTCATTAAAATTACAACACATGATAAAATGCTTGGAAAATTGCATCAACTCTCCTTTATGTGATCAAACTTGGACATCAGACGTAAATCTTGGACATCAGACGTAAATCTTGATTCAGATCTCTGTTCGGTCATCTTTCCAAACTACAACACAAGATAAATTATTTCTGTTGATCCTCAAATTCCAACAAATATTTCACTCCAGTAGTTGAAACTTGAGCGCAGGAATCAATTCAAAACCCTCACCCTCAAAATCAACCAGAAACCAAAGGAAAAAGGGCTGATAATGGATGATGGTTCTTCGTTGAACGGACGATATGTATCAACAACTTGTGACTGGGAATATGGCTATGAAGAATACGTGTCGGGTTCTTCTGCTAGTTATTCGGAATGTTTTGAATCATCACAGAAGACGTGTCGGGTTCTTCTTCTAGTTATTCGGAATGTTTCGAACCAACGGACGATATGTATCTTCTGTCATGCGACAGACACAATTCTTGCAAGTTAAATCCACAATCAACGTATACTGGTGCAAAAGAATGGCGATTTATTTTCATTTATTTCTGTTGATCCACAAATTCCATTGTTTAAATCAGAATCAGGTTCTCAAGACAAGGATCGTTCTAATAGATTAAAGAGAATAAACCATTTTTTACCATTTTTTACCCACAGTATACGAGCCGTATAAGAATATACGGTCCGTATACAATGATCGTATACATTGTATACGATCGGTAAATTTGTTTTTTACCGAGAGTATACGGCCGTATAAACTGTATACGGCCCGTATACATATGGTAAAAAATGGTAAAAACCTCTTTAATCATCTGTTAGTTTCTCAAACAAACACTACAAAATCATCTGCTTCCTGGATCTGAATCTGAATGTTAACTCTCGTTTCTTCTTCTTCATCTTCAAGAACAATGATGAACAGATGATGACAGATAATACTTCATTTGTCGAGAAACCATACTGTCCAGAAACTAACATCTTTTAATACTTCATTGCGTATGTGCTTGTGCTGTAGAAACCGGTGATGAATTTGTGTATCTAAATCAGGTTCTCTGCCTTAGATCGGTCATTCAGAAGAGTTGGTATTGAACCAAAAATACTTCAAACATTCTAAACCCTACCTGGAAACAAACCAACAAAATCCTGATAGTCTTCTAGCAGAACCCAACACGTCTTTTATCATGCGACGGACACAATTCTTGCAAGTTAAATCCACAATCAACGTATACAGGTGCAAGAGAATGGCGAGTTCTTTTCAGTTATTTCTGTTGATCCACAAATTCCATTGTTTAAATCAGAATCAGGTTCTCAAGACAAGGATCGTTCTAATAGATTAAATAGAATAAACCCTTTTTTACCATTTTTACCCACAGTATACGGGCCGTATAACAATATATGGCCCGTATACAATCATCGTATACATTGTATACGATCGGTAAATTTGTTTTTTACCGAGAGTATACGGCCGTATAAACTGTATACGGCCCGTATACATATGGTAAAAAATGGTAAAAACCTCTTTAATCTATTAGAACGATCCAATAAACGAAGAATAAAGCATATTTTCAAAACACAGGTTCATACAGTGGTGTAATAGGTAAAAAATGGTAAAAAATTTCTTTCTTTCCTTTTCATGAGGTAAAACCGGTTTCAACATCAAGGGTTGTATCGGAATCAGGCGTTGGAAGGATTGTAGTAGTAGGACATTGGTACCACTGTGAAAATTGCATCAGGAAGCTCAACTTGAACGGACCCATTATTCGACCGAGTAATCAATTGTATTTTTTTAGTTGCTTCTCTTGTTAAGTTTCTGACCCAACCGAAATCCACAAATTCAAGTCAAGGATCGTTCTAATAGATTAAAGAAAATAAAGCAAGGATGTTTGGAATTCGCATAAACATATATTCGTTTTATAACCTCCTCCTATAAATCAACCACAACTGACAAAGAGCCTGTATTAGAAACCATCCTATGTCTTTTACCAACCGAAGAGGCAACAAGGACAGATAATACTTCATTTGTCGAGTGCTTGTGCTGTAGAAACCGGTGATGAATTTGTGTATCTAAATCAGGTTCTCTGCCTTAGATCGGAACATTCCTTGTGATACATGAACGTTGTATTCTTGTCTTTCAGAAGAGTTGGTATTGAACCAAGAATACTTCAAACATTCTAAACTCTACCTCGAAACAAACCAACAAAATCCTGATAGTCTTCTAGCAGAACCCGACACGTCTTCTATGATGATTCGAAACATTCACGAACCACAATGGACTCAGAATCATACTACTCATCCTCCCCTGAGGAAAGGTTTTCCCGACGACTCAAGAAAAAAAGATTGTATAATAGTATACAACCATTTTTTCTTTTCCTTCAAATCCAACAGTTTCTTCATAGATTCCGTCGGGTTTTCAAAGCCGGTTGATGAAACCGAAACTGTATTTCTGTTGTTCAGTACTTCCGAGATCTGAACCAACCGAAATCCACAATTCTTGCAAGTTAAATCCACAATCAATGTATACAGGTGCAAGAGAATGGCGGGTGATATAGTAATTTTCAATAATGTAGGAAGGATTGTAGTAGTAGGACATTGGAATCAGGTTCTCAAAAAACCAACAAAATCCTGATAGTGAAAAACATCAGCAACCATTTTTTCTTTTCCTTCAATTTCGAGAACATTCTCCCTGTGTATGTGCTTGTGCTGTAAAAACCAGTGATGAACGGATTGTTGGTGGATAACGCAAACAAGTTCTCCACAGTTTGTTATTCAGATCTCTATTCGGTCATCTTTCCAAACTGCAATACACGATAAGTTTAAACTTTATAGTGTGTGATTTGACCAGGAAATGATTGGAGGTGAGGGTTCAGTGCACGAAAAGTTTCTTACGAAATGTACGTGACAAAACAAGTATGTTGGGAATTAAACGCATGTACGTGACAAAACAAGGATCGTTCTAATAGATTAAAAAGAATAAACCAACGTTGTTTATCACCCTGTGTGAGCATTGTAAGCCCGACCACTAGCAGAAGAACCCGACACGTCTTCTATGATGATTCGAAACATTCACGAACAACAATGGACTCACACTCATTGTTGCGAATTTGGTTTCTTCGGTACAGGCTGATGAAACCGAAGATTCAGACTCCTTACAACTCTCATCAAATGCCTCACCCTTCCTTTTATTCTATAAATATTAAATAAAGAATAACACCATGCCCGTAATCCCGCGTTGATAGCTTCCGTTTTATTACAGTCATATGACACGTTTTCTTGTTCTTCAATCTTTTGTTACTTGTTAATGTTTTATTTTTTTCTACTTTTAGAAATGTTTGAGCACCCCACGACTGTAAAATATATAGTGTGATTTACACCTTAAATCCCTTAAATACTTTGAGAAAAATCAAATTTTCGTTCCATACGGGCCGTATAAGACTATACGGCCCGTATACACGTTCGTATACATTGTATACGACCAGGCAAACTTATTTACACATGGTGTATACGGGCCGTATACTATTATACGGCCCGTATGGAATAAAAAAAACTGACAAAGTCTGCTGGCACAGATTTTGTTGTTTTTTTTATTCTATACGGGTCGTATAACAGTATACGGCCCATATACACCATGTGTAAATAAGTTTTCCCATGTGTTAATATTACGAACCTTTTTTTTAATCCCCACCCTCTAAAATTTATATGTATAAAAAACCACAACTTCCCCCTATATATGATAAACCATAACTTCTCTCTTTTATCATCTCTCGCAAACACAAATACAAAAAATAAAGAGTAAAGTCCTATTTGAGTCCATGTGGTTTGTGCAGTTTAACCATTTGAATCCAAAAATCAAAACTGTATTGATTTGAGTCCCTGTGGTCTCTAATTTTAACCATTTGAGTCCCTGTGGTCTCTAATTTTAACCATTTGAATCCAAAAACCAAATGTTTCTGATTTGGATGTTGTTTACTTTTGGATTCAAATGGTTAAAATTAGAAACCACAGGGACTCAAATCAAGACAACTTTGGTTTTTGGATTCAAATGGTTAAACTGCACAAACCACAATGACTCAAATAGGACTTTACTCAAAAATAAAAGAAATAATAAACAAAAGAAAGAGAAGAAAAAAAAAAGAATATAGAGATGAGCAGGATCGGCACAACATTTTTAAAAGCCTTTGGCAAAGTAAAACTTGGGGCCATTAAAAAAACTAACACGCTTTGTAATTCTTAATAAATTCTAGTGGTTTTGATCCTCTATGTTGCAAAACTTAAGTGTCTATATGGCCAAAGCCAAATGAAGCCTTGTATTTGCGGTTTAAAAAAAATATATATTTGGAAAAGCACACCTACAATGCAACTGTCGGAGGTGATTTATTCGGGATCTTCCTAATCAAGTTATTAGTTAATTCAAAAGTTCATTGTATAGTTTTTAACTTGAAGGAAAAATGAGAATACTACAATTTCCTTACTCAAGTAGTGAGATACCACACTTCCAAGTCTCTCTCCATGAAACAAAAAAGTAATGTATGGAGAACATATAACTTTATTTTATTATTGTAGTATAGAATGTATTCATTATGTGAATTGCAGCTACTATTAACATGGGGAATATTGTGGGAGCGAATCTATGGGATCACGACGACCTGATCAGAGTCGCCGACATCGGTGAAGGTAACAATGTTGGGAATCAATGAAAATTATGTCCTTAAACATTAGAGGTATTTTCGGGGGTGTGAAAGCTTTGTGGGTTAAGGATATTAGATCTGCAAACAAAATAAGTGCAATTGCTATCCAAGAAACTAAAGTGCATTCGGTTTCTAATAATAGTATTTGCGGGTTATGGGGTAACAAGAATTTTGATTCTATTTGTGCCGCCTTGGAGGGTCTGTCTGGGGGGCTTTTGTGGATCTAGGATCCCAAGGTCCTAAAGATAGAAACCGTCACCTGGAACAGATTTTATCTGATTATTAAAGGTTTCGTGATTGACAGTGGTGATCCGATAAATCTTGTAAATGTGTACGCCCCTCAAAATACCGCTGCCAAACAGTAGCTTTGGTCCGAGATCACAAGCAAAATTGACCACAACGATGGTCTTTGGGTTCTTGCCGGAGACTTCAATGCGGTGAGATCGGCTGAGGAAATAGCTCTCTAAATTTAAACCGGTTTGTGCTGAAAACTTTAACAACTTTATTTTCAATAATGGGTTGCTCGAGTTTCCTATGCAGGAGAGAAGGTTCACATGTATCAGAGATAATGGAAAAAAGTTAAGTAAGCTTGACAGGTTTCTGGTTTACGCAGATTTTTTTAACAAATGGCCTTCGGCTTGTGTTAGAGTTTTACCGAGTCTATACTCCGATCATTGCCCTATTATTTTGGAGTTGATGGATCTAAATTTCGGCCCTCGTCCGTTTCGAATTTTTTGCTCGTGGATCGGGAAACCCGGATTCGAGGAAGCGGTTAAAGCCGCGGTGGAAGATTTCGCCTCTTTTAACCCCCCGGACTCTTATCTTTTAGCCAAGTTTAACCGTATTAGGTCTTTTTTAAAGACTTGGAAAGAGGAATTTTTAACAAAGGAGAACGAAGAAGAAAGAACGGCATTAGCTGAACTTGGAACAATTGGAAAAGGATATGGAATCTAGGGAATTATCGAAAGAGGAAGAGTGGTCCATGGCAGAAAACAGAAAAGTCATCAAAGAAGTGGAGAATAGGAAGAACTTGGATCTCAAACAGAGAGCCCGTTCCAAATGGGCCATAGAGGGGGACGAGAACTCTAAATTTTTTAATGCGTTGTTAATAGTAGAAAAGCTTCCTAAAATCGGCTAGTTCGTCGGTGCTTGTGAACGGGGCTCCTACATTCATGTTCAAATGTGAAAAAGGTATGAGACAAGGGGATCCTCTTTCCCTTTTCCTTTTTTTTGGTTGTGATGGAAGCGTTATCTAGTATGCTTATGCGGGCTAGAGATGCGGGGGCTATTAAGGGCATTTCCACTCTTAATAATGGGCCGGTTATATCCCATCTTTTGTATGTGGACGATGCTATAGTAGTTGGGGAGTGGTCAAAACATGAAGTTACTAATATCGTGAGAATTCTTCGTTGTTTCCACATATGCTCGGGGCTGAAAATAAATTTTGAAAAATCTAATCTTTACGGTATTGGAGTAGGCTTGGAAGAGATCGGGGATACGGCCTCTGAGGTGGGATGCAAAGCAGACTCCCTTCCTTTTAAGTATCTCGGGCTTAAAGTGGGAGCCAACATGAATCGGGTAAAGAATTGGCAACCGGTGATTGACATTTTCTGTGCTTGTCTCTCGAGGTGGAAGTCTCAAATGTTGTCTATAGGGGGAAGGGTGGTGCTAATTAAATCGGTGATGGAGAGTCTTCCAACATACTACTTTTCACTCTATAAGGCCCCTTCGAAATAATTAAAAAGTTCTTGTGGGGAGGTTCTTTGGAAGAAAGGAAAATGCATTGGGTGGCATGGGATCGGGTTTCTTGTCACAAGAAAGATGGAGGTCTCGGGTTAAATAAGCTTAAAGAAGTCAACGTTGCTCTTCTAACCAAATGGGGATGGCGTTATAAAACGGAGAAGGACAATCTTTGGAGAAAAAGTGATCGACTCTTTGCATTTTAGTCGGGTGGGTTGGGAGTGTATTCCGTTCAAGAAGGCTTTAAATGGAGTGTGGAACAACATTGCTAATGTTTTCATCAACACTAAGGCTCGTGGTCTCCCGCTTAGGAACTACTTTAAAGGCATAGTCGGTGATGGAAATGAGATCTCTTTTTGGCTCGATCCTTGGATTACTAACGAACCTCTAAAGAATAAATATCCAGACCATTTTAATTTGGAATCGGATAAGAGATGTGTCGTGGCAGATCGTGTTTGTAGACAAGGAAGCGATACGGTTTTTAATTGGAGCTGGCTCAGCGAGCTGACATCCTCGGAGATGAATAATTCCTTTCAGCAGCTTATCTCTGGTTTGGGTAATATCCAGGTTTCGGACTCCTGTGACCGTTGGGAGTGGACTTCCAATCCGGTGGGAAGTTTCTCGGTAAAGGCTGTTAAAAGGATTCTGAAGACGGAGCAAGAATTAGATAATAGATTCATCTTGGATTGGTGTAACTGGATCCCAGCCAAATGCAACATCCACACGTGGAGGATGGAAATGGACAGAATCCCGACCGGTGAAGCTTTAAGAAAAAGGAACATTCCGATTGGAGATAATCTATGCTCGATGTGTAATTCGGTTGTAGAAACTGCGGATCATATCTTTATTGGCTGCCACTTTGCATCGATTGTCTGAACGGCATAAGTGCGTGGTGTAATATCCCCAATATTTTCGCTTTTTCTCTTAAGGACCTCCTCGGTATTTATAAAGAGCTTACGGTCTCGGAGAAGAAAAAGGACACGGTTCACGGTATCGTCATGATAGCTTGTTGGAGTTTATGGCGTGCTAGGAACAATCTCAAATTCTCTAACATTCCGGTAAAGATCGATAGTATTATAAGTGAGATCAAGGCGTTGGGTTTCTTATGGTTTGCGAATAGATCTAATATCACAACTCTCCTAAAAATCATTAAAACACCCCTATACGTCCTAAAATACACCTCGTATACGAAAAAACGGCCCGAAATACCTTTAATTTAATAAAAAATAAATAAAAACAAAATTCCCTACTCGCTCGCGGGGCGCGACGAAGACAGCAAAAGCTGTCGCAGGCCGCGACTCCCTTGACACCAGGCCGCACCCTAGGCCGCCACGTATCCCACTCGTGTCGAAGCTACCCCTTGAGTCAGCCAAGCTAGGGCCTACCCTAGAGGCTCTGGCGGGGCGCGACGGCCCCTCTTGTTTCTGTCGCGGAGCGCGAGAAAACGGCTGAACAACCCTATAAATAGAGGAGATCGGCTTCAGTCATTCCTCGTTCAAAATTTCGATCTCTCTCTCTCAGTTCTTAATATTAAAAGTAATTCCCGGGTATTATACCCACTAAATAGCGAAGCTTTGCCTCGATGTAAGTAATATAACCCCCGGTTACGTATTAGTTACGCTGCCCTATTGATTTAGTGCTCCGTAATGCATGTCGAGGCTCTGCCTGACTCAGTCGTTGGAGTTCTGTCTCGGGGAGGGTATAGCTAATGTAAATTTGGGTTATTATACTAACACGTGTGCATTGTTTAAATTAATAGATTATAACCAGGAAGTCATAAGGAAATATCTAATGTGAGTTAATCCTCTTTTCGTAAACCCTTTTTGTGAGTAATCCTTCTTTTTGTAAACTGTTTTTACAAAACCTCAATTGTTTTACATTATAATTAACAGTGATTGAGTATTTGTAATTCTACAATTATTGTCGGTATGTTGGGGTTTTGTATATAAAATTTGTTACTACACTATGAGTAGTAGCATGACCACAAGTCAGGATTGACAGTACCGTGGTTGGTAATTAAAGTAGATGTAAATAAATGTAATTGCGGGATGCCCTCAATACTGTAAAAAGATAAAACTTGTTTTGATTAAACTGGGATTCACTCGCCAGTATTTCTTGCTGATAAAATGTTTTTAAACGCGTTTCAGGTAACAAAATGTGAAAGCCAAATAGAAGCCAGCTGGAGAGCACTGAAAGCTTGGAAAAGTTGCTATAAAAGTTACCTAAATAAAGAAGAAGTTTTATTTGAATAAAATAGGGTTTATCCCTATAAAAATATTATGAATGGAAACTTGTATTTTACCCATGTGTTTATTATTTATAAAATGAGGTGTTTTACTCTGATAAAATATTTCCTAACTACGTTCCTAATGTAAATTCCGCTGCCAATTAATAAACACCGATACCACCAGCTCTGAGTAGCTCGCGGCCGCCTGCCTCCTAGGGCAAGGGGTCGGGGGTTGCGACAGGAGGTGGTATCAGAGCTACAACCACTGATTTCAGCCACAGAAGTGTTCAGCTGACATCAAAATTGTCAATTCTGTTAGGAAATAATCTATGTGACTATGTATATACATGTATATTATTGTTTTGTGTTATTTGACAATCTGTTAGTTTACAGTATGAGTGATCAAGGACCTTCTGACGCCTATCGTCACTTCTCTAATTCTCCTAGAGATGAAGGAACTTCCTTGCAGCCTACTCCTTCCGGGTATTCAGCTGACTCCGAAGAGGGGATATTCATCTTTAAGGCGTAATCCGCAGAACCATTCCCTACGAAAAAGAGATGATGGTTCAGTCGGGGAGCACATGAGCGTAGGAAACGAATGAGGAAATTACAGCAACAAAGGGCTTTAGCAACAGCAAATAGGGAGATGAACGCCCAGACCCAAGACATAATCAATAGGCGATTGGCCAAGTTTCACATATTAGCTACCACTGCCGCATACCCAAACCTAGAACAAATCATTGCACCATAACCACTACCACTATTCCCAACTCAACCTATGGAAATAGAACCCAACCGAGAAAAACAGATTCCCATACCAGCTTTTAACCCTGATGAAATACCTAGAGTCCCAGCACCCAATCCCCTAGCATATGATCCGTGGAATGATGACCATAGGGATTATCGAGAACTCTACCCACAAGAGGAACCTTTACCAAACCCATTAGCACCATACCCCAATCTTGACCCTCTAGACCCATATTGGGATGCTGACCAGTATGTTCGGGAAATACTAGAAAACCCATACCCGTATGGAGACCCTTTACCACCGTACCCTGACCCAATACCCGCACCACCACTACCCATGAGTACCGAAAACGTGCAGGAACTCTGCACATTTGGTGAGGAGTTAGTAGATGAAGGAGAGAGAATAAGGCAAATAGGGGAAAAGCTCGTTTGGAAGTATGACGAGCGAAATATGCAATACTGGATGAACCCCTAGAAGTGATAATATATATATATATAAAGACGAGTAGTTTGAAAAAAATCAACTAAAATAGATAATCTAATACCTACTGATGCATAACTAGTAGTATATTTTAAATTCGAGTTACAGCTTGTAATACATGCATATATATATATATATATATATATATATATATAATAGATTAAATGTCGCAATGCTCGACGGTTTTGACCAATGTGTTTGTTGTGTAATTGTGTGCATTAGATCTTATTCTGTGATATTAATACCTGATAATTGTTTGTAAATCCAGATGGATAACGAAGAAAATCAGGAAAACCAGAATAATGATAACCAAATAAATAACAATGCCATTCAACACATAGTAACCCAAGGAATTAGAGATGCTATGCCATATATTATCCAAACTGTTAAAGAAGAGAAAAATAATAAAAGTAATAGTGGAAGTAAACGACCACCTACTGAACCCAGTCATAGCGTAAACAATGGACCGTTACTTCAATTGCCTATTCCAAAAAGAAGAAGAACCATGTCGTATGATTGTTCTTATAAAGAATTCTAGTCTTGCAAACCAATAGAATTCTCTTGCAATGAAGGAGCCATTGCAGCTCTACGCTGGATAGAAAAGATAGAGGCCATCTTAAAAATAAGCAAGTGCGCAGAGGAAGATAAAATCATGTTTGGTTCCAATATTTTTAAGAATGCAGCCTTAAAATGGTGGAATACTATTCTCCAGTCTAGGGGAAGTGATAGAGTCTATAATATGGAATGGACTGAGTTTAAAAACATGGTCGAAAGAAAATTTTGTCCTCCCAATGAAAAAGAACAAATTGCTAATAAGTTCTTAAACCTTAGATGACTGGAGTAGACTGTAAGGGTTACACTACCGTATTCTTCGAATTTGCTAGAATAGTGCCAACCCTAGCCTCACCAGAACCCGTATTAATCTCCCGTTACATCTGGGGATTAATCAGTGAGATTAGACATGTAGTCAAGACAGCTAGACCACAAACCATAGAAGAAGCTGTAGAACTAGAACATTGATGTGTGCAAAATGCAACATATAAATTACATCAAATGTGGCATAAAACTAACCATTTTTTAGTACTAATGTTGGAAAAAGTATGTTTTTGTCTTCCTTTTGTATTTTCAGGATTAAATGAGCTCAAATGAACAAAAGAAGCAAAAGGGCAGCTAAATCTAACATAAATACAAGAAAAGGAACAAACATGGCATGCCCGACCCCCCGACAGCATCTTCCCAAGCAAAAACAAGAAAACAGAAGGCTGAACATGCCCCGTGCTCAATGAGCACGGGGGCGTGCCCAAGTGTCTGCAGAAAAGACAAAGTTGTAGAAGCTTCTATCACCCACCACGGGGGCGTGCCCAGCGGACACGGGGTCGTGGTCAACTCTAAGATTCGCAGAATCTGGGGAAATCTTGATAGTACAGATACGCTTCTGCACACGGGGTCGTGCCCAGCGGACACGGGGGCGTGGTCAACTAATGTAGACAAACTGCAATTAATGAAGATAGAGAAGAAGGGTGGACACGGGGCCGTGCCCAATGGACACGGGGCCGTGCCCGAGCTGCTGTTCAGGCTATAAATAGGGGTGCTTGGCTCATTTGCAAACCATCCCTTCACCACCCACCACCATCACAACACCATCATCCACCACCATCATCTATCGTCCATCGTAGAGTGTGTGAGTCATCTCGGGATCCAAGATTGATCGTAAGAGTTCTTGACAATCAAAGGCCATGTTTGCCTAAGTCTCTTACATCACTTGGTGAAGAGAAGTGTCTAGTGTAATACGTTTTATTTTTAATCTTTTCGCACTTTTTATTTGGTTATGTATTAATGACTTTAATAACTAGTTTCTTATGTTGAAGGTGATTCTTCCTTATCGTTTGTCCGTGGTGTCTTGGCATTATTTTACTGTCTATATAAAATAAAAGGTTTTCACCATTCATATCTCCACGGTCTATATGGAGGTATGTTGGCTACCTGGTCGGGGGTTAAGGGAACGGTTTGGTAAGAGTCTTGCCTTGTTCAGTGTATAGATCCTGCAAGGACCTGGGTCAAATTTAGTAGGACCTCCTTCAATACCCACCGGTATTGGATGGCGGGGGCCCAAACTCTTTGATCCCCTCATATGTAAGCTACTATTAATACTTTAACCCGGCTACTTAGGACTGTATCCCTGCTAACTCAGACTACTTAGCCGAGGGTAACGTCACCTTCAAAAGAGGGGCCTACCATAATATGCATTAATAACTTAATTAATTATCTTTCAATAATCCGACCCTTTAGGATTGTATCCTTGCTGACTCAAACTACTGGGTTGAGGGTAACGTCACCTTCAAAAGAGGGGCCTACTACAATAACTAAGATAATCTCTTAAAAAGTGCAAAAGTGCGGAAATAATCAAAGGTTACACTATACACGAGTCGGATCCAAGTGATTCATCTTGTCTATCTGTTTTTACTTTTATTTTATTTTTCAGCATTTTAGTTAGTTTTATTTTTCTTGTTTAAAACCTTTTTCTAACATTTTGATTTGATTAGACGTTGAGGATAAACCGGTACTAAAAGCTCTTGTGTCCTTGGACGACCTCGGTATCTTACCAACACTATACTACGCTCACGATGGGTGCACTTGCCCATATGTGTGTTTAGTGTTAGTAAATATCGTGTTTTATAAATTTAAAACTTGACTAAAAAGTGTAAAAGGGCTTAAAATATACATTAAAAACCTACGACACTTCACACGCATCACAAATACCTTGACTGATGAATTGGTATGTCACACCCCAACAGATGGCGGAAACATCGGGGTGCGGCACTAAGCGTTCAGATTGCTCACGAGTTTCCATAACATCAAAAGTTTCATTATAGATTAATCGAGTTTCATGCAAAATTTGTCTAAAACAACGTCACCAATAAAGTATCAAATACAACCATAAATCATTGTTCAAAGTCTAGATTAAACTAGGTGGGTTTCTAAGCATCAACCCTAGCTTGATTTCCATGATTCAGCATCCTATCAGCCTGCAACATGTATTAAAGTAGAGTCAGTACAAAAATGTACCGGCGAGTATACAAGTTTGAGTACATAGCATAATAGATTCAAAAGTCTCATATCCACAATGTAAATGATAACAAAATAGTTTCAGCCATGCTAGTGTTCGCAGTCCAAGTGATAGCCCAAGTGTCCCGATGCTTTGTTGTTTTCCCAAGAATCAAGGAAAACTAGAATCCTCCTAACAATACCCCCGAGAATAATGGGGAGGTGCATCTCCTATAGCGCTACTATTGTTAAGGCAGAACTACACACTCTGGATTAAACGTTCACATAGCACAAAGAATCAAGAATCACAAGTTTCACATACACATAGGACAGAGTTTAGATTCCAAAAGTATCAAGTTTCATAGTTTAATAGAATACATGTTGCATTCCAAAGTTTAAAACAAAAAAGGGATCGAGTATACTCACAGTGATTGCTTAACGGGTTAACTGTTATTGGATCAAAGGGAGCTCTTTGGGTTTAGCCTAGTTAGATTACAACAGATAAGTGTCGGACAAAACAATGAGATTTTTCAAGGTGTCGGATCAGTCACTGGATCGGATGGCAGTTCGATCGGATGGCTATCCGATCGGATTGCCATTCGATTGAGGTGACTGTTGTGAGTGAGAGACGAATTGCCATCCGATTGTATGGTCATCCGTTCGGATGGCCATTCGATCAAATGGTTATTCGACCCAAGAGTCAAGATTCCAAATTGATCACCAAGTGTTTTAGTGAGGTCACTTCGATCGGATGGTTATCCGATCGGACGACGGTTCGATCGGAGTGTCATTCGATCATGGAAGTTTCCAAGTTTCAAGTTTCAGAAAAAGTTTCTAAGTGTTGAAAGGTTTCAAGGCACATTGTTACTTTGATCGGATGGCAGTTCGATCGGATGGCTATCCGATCGGATTGCCATTCGACGATCAAAGGTTCAAAGCTTCAAGGTGTTTAAGAGGCAAGTGTCACCTGGTCGGATGGCAGTTCGATCGGATGGCTACCCGATCGGATTGCCACTCGATCGAGTTGTCCTTATCCCGTTCATAACCTTGTAAAGTTTCTAAGTTTCTGGTTTGACGGTGACGACATGGTACGTCTTGAGACAACGGTAAACACATCAGTGTTCAACTGGTCTGACCGGATGGGAATCACCCCAGTCCGATCAGTCGTCTGTTCGTGATGGTGCTTATGTCGGAATCCGTACTCCGGTCATCTCCTCTGGCAACAATCCTTTTCCAAGCCGACTCAAGACTAATCATCAAGTCTTCAGTCCGTTCAGATCCGGATCTCACCGTTTTAAGTGAAAAGTTAAGAAATGAAGAAGATAAACATAGGTTTTTAGCTAAAAAGTCTAGATTTAGTTAAGATTCAGCGTAGAACCTATGGAATTCCTTAGATCTGAGCTAGATCTCGGCAGGAATGACAACACACCATAGTTTGTACAACCACCATGATGACGTCACCCACAAGATCTCGAATCTTAGGGATTTCATGGTGAAAAGTGAGATTTCAAAGGAGAATCTCGTAGAGAATAGTGTAGTGATCAAAGATGTACAGGAATCTAGTGTAAAACGTACCGAAATTGCCAATAAATGGAAGAAAAAGAGGAGTGTATGTGTCCAAAAATTTCTATATAAGTATTTCCCTCCCGCTAAAACGGCTAAATTAATGACTGAAATTAATACATATTCACAAGAGGACGGGGAATCCTTATATGAAACGTGGGAAAGGTTTAAGGAACTACTAAGAAAGTGTCCCCATCATGGTCTTGCGGTGTGGCAACAAGTATCCACTTTCTACAACAGGTTGCTGCCACACACAAGACAAACACTTGATTCTAGCTCCGGGGGACTTTTAGGTAATCGTCGCCCAAATGAAATTTATAATCAAATTGAGGAAATTGCTCAAACCAATTTTCAGTGGCACACTCCCCGAGGCACAAAATCTATTGCCCCGGGCGCACATAAGGTTGACGAAAGCACCTCTTTGCAAGCCCAAATTGAGGCCCTTTCTTCAAAAATCAAAAAGTTAGAAATGGCAAAAACGGCATCAGTTATGGCTTGTGAATGGTGTGGTGGACCACATGAAAATTGGAGTTGTATGAAAGAAATGGATAATCAAACAGAAACGGTTAACTACATTGATAATAGACCTAGGCCGTCAGGTCCTCCAACGGGTACCTACAACCAAGGATGGCGTAACCACCCTAACCTTGGTTGGAGAGACCCCGACAATAGTAGTAACCAACAAAATCTAAACCAACGGACAAACTTTCAACAACCAAGAAACGAGTCACAAAATTTCTCTCAACAACAACAAGGGGGCCGAGAGAGGCTTGAGGATACCGTCTCTCGCCTCATCTCCGACACCGATAAGAAAAACTCGGACCGATTTCAACAATTGGAATCGAACTTTAGGAATCAACAAGCTAGTATTCAAAACATTGAAAACCAAATAAATCAACTAGCTCAAAATTTCTCCGAGAGACCTCAAGGCGCGTTACCAAGCAATACCGAAACCAACCCAAAGGCGCAAGTGCATCTTATCACATTGAGAAACCGTACCGTAGGTCCCGAGGAGGCTCCGCTACCTCCAACTGAAAAGAGCCGATCTAGCCAAACCACAACTTCACCGACACCCCAACAAGAGACGGCTCATCCACCAAATCAAGAGCCCACCAGGAATCCTCCGGTACCATACCCTGGTCGGTTACTTCGCCAAAAGACCGATGAACAATTCACAAAATTCGTAAATTTATTAAAGCAATTGCATGTTAATATTCCATTTGTCGAAGTCCTAACTCAAATGCCTAAATATTCAAAATTTAAGAGGGTCTTCCTCACTCACAAAAGGAAAATTGAATCATTGCAATTAGTTAATTTAAGCGAAGAATGCTCCGCCTTGCTACTCAACAAACTTCCGCAAAAGAAGATCGACCCCGGAAGCTTTACCATCCCTTGTTCAATTGGAGAATCACCCATGCGTAATGCACTAGCCGATCTTGGGGCTAGCATTAACCTCATGCCCGCATCGATGTTCGACCAACTCAGCCTAGGAAAAACAAGCCCTACAAAAATGAGCATACAACTAGCTGATAGGTCCATTAAATATCCACAAGGTGTCGCCGAAAATCTATTGGTTAGAGTCGGGGAATTTCTCTTCCCGGCCGACTTTGTCATATTAGATATGGAGGAAGATACCGAAGTACCACTCATATTAGGAAGACCATTCCTAGCCACGGCTCACGCAATGGTAGACATGAATGGTGGGACACTAACATTGAGGGTTGGGGACAAGGAGATGGCGTTTGGGGTTGGGAAAAGAGTAGAAGATGACGACCTAGTCAGTTACAGGAAAGTCATAGACTCAAGCTTGGATTATGCTCTCCGACGGTGCAACATGGGATGCAAACCATCCCACTTGGGTAACATATGTCTGGCTTTGGGTCTAGCCAAGGACCCTTATAAACGTGGCGCACCACAGAGGCATTCCGCGGAACTATCCGTAGTTTAGTTTAGATTAACCTTTATGTTTTCTAGTTTAATTTTTAATTTCAGGAATAAAACACACTTGGATGGTGAAGCATACTAAAGGAGACTTGAACCAACGCTCCATGCACAAAAACAGAGCCTCCCGATCATTTTTCTTCATTACAGCAAGTTCAGCACGGGCCATGTCCTGCTAGCACGGCCCCGTGCTCAAGGGTCTGCAGAAAAACGCCCAGTTCAGGTATCTGGACACGGGGCGTGTTCATTGAACACACCCCCGTGCCCAGCCTTCTGTTACATTTTGTTACTTCTTGTTACTGGCAATCTGAACACGGGGCCGTGCCCGGTCACCACGGCCCGTGTCCAGATGCCCAGTAACAGAAAATTTTTGTTAAACACACCTTTTTACACATTCAATCAACCTAAAAACTTATTTTTGGGACACATTGAGGACAATGTGTAATTTAAGTGTGGGGGGGGGGGATGCTAAAACCTTGAATTTTGCAAGTCCTAATTACAAGCCTTACACAAAACTCTATTGGAACCGCTAATCACCCCAAATTTTTTCAAAAACTTATTCATTTTTTTACTTGTCTTGGTTTAAATTGGGAATAACAAGTTCTAAAATGTTATATTTTTATAAATTTACAACCGATATCGTCGTAATAAAAAGAACCAACATAAGAAAATTATGAAACGGCATGACAAATCTAGTTAAAATTTGATTATATATACTTGATCACATTAAAAACCCATTCCCACAAAAAGTGAGTTTTGAGCCTTTATTGTGCATACAAATACACATCTTTAAACTAAATGCTCATTTTTCGTTTCTTGTGTGAATAGCCACTTGGTTTCCTACGACTCTAGAACTTGTCATGACGATACATTCCCGGTCCTTACCAACTTAAACCCGAGTAAGTAAATGATGGAAGCATTAGGACTAACCCTTTTTATTTCAACACCATTATTTTTCTTTTTTTTTACCACCTACACAAAATCCCCCTAGTTAACCCCTTTGAGCCTAAACCTTTTCATTTCTAAACCCAAAACAAACACCCTTTACCCACCAAAACCCTTTTCATTTTAAACCCCTTTATTTTAGTACAAAGCTCGGTTTTCTTGTGACATCCGTATCAAAAAAAAAATTGAATGATGAAGTTTAGCAATAAACAAAAAGTTCATCAAAAGAAACTTTGTTTGAAAAATGCTTCATTAAAATAAAAAGTCACAAAAACAAAATGTTTTACGAAAACCGACGCTTTTTACGCCTTTCGCCCTTTTCTACTAACCACTAACCCAAAACCACTTACCTTTAACCCAAGCCTAACCCTTCCCCAAAGTCCTCTTGATATTTACAAAGGTTTATAGTTAAAAAGGAGGAGGATTGATTGCTTGGCAAGCATATGGTAGAAGTAAGTTCCATGCCAGTCTCGAGTGTTTCACAAAAATACATCTTCGGCCGAGTGTTGAGTGATCCCCCATGAGGTATGTGAACTTGAATATAAATGGAATTTTAAAAAGGCATGTTATGCCCAAATAAGTAATTACTCTTATGAAATGTTCTAAATAAATCATAACGAATAGGATTGTAAATAACATAAAAATAAAACCTAATAGAGATCTAGGAATCCCGACACTCTAGACAAGCCCAAAACTTCTCTTCTACCCATTCCATTTGGGTGTGTAAGCCACAAAATAAAGAGTTTTGCTTGAGGACAAGCAAAGATTCAAATGTGGGGGTATTTGATGTGTGTAAAATGCAACATATAAATTACATCAAATTAGGCATAAAACTAACCCTTTTTTAGTACTAATGTCAGAAAAGTGTGCTTTTGTCTTCCTTTTGTATTTTCAGGGTTAAATGAGCTTAAATGAACAAAAGAAGCAAAAATACATCCAAATCTAACAATAATACAAGAAAAGGAATAAACGTGGCATGCCCGACCCCTCGACAGCATCTTCCCAAGCAAAAACAAGACAACAGAAGGCTGAACACGCCCTGTGCTCAGCAGACACGGGGGCGTGCCCAAGTGTCTGCAGAAAGGACAAAGTTGTAGAAGCTTCTATTTCCCAACACGGGGGCGTGCCCATTGGACACGAGGCTGTGTTCAACACTAAGATTCGCAGAATCTAAGCAAATCTTGATAGTACAGATACGCTTCTGCACACGGGTCCGTGCCCAGCAGACACGGGGGCGTGGTCAACTAATACAGACAAACTGCATTAAATGAAGAAAGAGAAGATGGGTGGACACGGGGCCGTGTCCGGGCTTCTGTACAGGCTATAAATAGGGGTGCTTGGTTCACTTCAAAGGCATCCCTTGACAAACCACCTCTCTCCCACTTCACCCACACTCCACCACCATCACAACACCCACATCCACCACCATCATCCATCATCCATCATAGAGTGTGTGTAGTAGTCTCGGGATCCAAGATTGATAGTAAGAGTTCTTGACAATCAAACGCCATGTTTGCCTAAGTCTCTTACATCACTTGGTGAAGACAAGCATTTAGTGTAATACTTTTGTTTTTTAATCTTTTCGCACTTTTTATTTGGTTTTGTATTAATGACTTTAATAACTAGTTTCTTATGTTGAAGGTGAAACTTCCTTATCATTTGTCCGTGGTGTCTTGGCGTTATTTTACTGTCTATATAAAATAAAAGATTTACACCATTCATATCTCCACGGTCTATATGGAGATATGTTGGCTACCTAGTCGGGGGGTTAAGGGAATGGTTTGGTAAGGTTCTTGCCTTGTTCAGTGTATAGATCCTGCAAGGACCTGGGTCAAGCTTACTAGGACCTCCTTCAATACCCACTGGTATTGGATGGCAGGGGTGCGAATGGCTTGATCCGCTCATATGTAAACTACTATTAATACATTAACCCGGCTACTTGGGATTGTATCCCTGCTGACTCAAACCACTTAGCCGAGGGTAACATCACCTTCAAAAGAAGGGCCTACCACATTACGCATTAATAACTTAATTAATTATATTTCAATAATCCAACCCTTTAGGATTGTATCCTTGCTGACTCAAACTACTGCGTTGAGGGTAACGTCACCTTCAAAAGAGGGGCCTACTACTATAACTAAGATAATCTCTTAAAAAGTGCAAAAGTGCGGAAAACATCAAAGGTTACACTAAAGGCGAGTCGGATCCAAGTGATTCATCTTGCCTATCTGTTTTTATTTCTAATTTTATTTTCAGCATTTTTAGTTAATTTTATTTTCTTGTTTAAAGCCTTTTTCTAAATTTTGATTTGATTAGACGTTGAGAATAAACCGGTACTAAAAGCTCTTGTGTCCTTGGACGACCTTGGTATCTTACCAACGCTATACAACGCTCACGATGAGTGCACTTGCCCATATGTGTGTTTAGTGTTAGTAAAATATCGTGTTTTATAAATTTAAAAACTTGACTAAAGTGCTAAAAAGGGCTTAAAATATACATAAAAACTCATAACACGACACGCACATCAACACGCATGAAGATCACTAGAGATACAAATAGCATTCACATGAGTTTTACGACTAAGAGCATCGGCCACTACATTCGCCTTTCCAGGATGATAGCGAATTTCGCAGTCGTAGTCGTTAAGCAATTCCACCCAACGTATTTGTCGCATGTTCAATTCCTTTTGGTCAAAGATATGTTGAAGGCTCTTATGGTCGGTGAAAACCACACACTTAGTACCATACAGGTAGTGTCGCCAGATCTTTAACGCAAACACAACTGCACCAAGCTCCAGATCGTGAGTAGTATAGTTTTTCTCATGCACCTTGAGTTGACGAGAGGCATAGGCAATAACCTTATCCCGCTGCATGAGTACACAGCCCAAACCACGGTTTGAGGCATCACAATATACCACGAAATCATTATTCCCATCGGGGAGAGTTAGAACAAGAGCATTACACAAAAGAGTCTTAAGAGTCTGAAAAGATTCCTCTCGCTCGGGACCCCAAGCAAAAGGTCTCTCTTTCTGAGTCAACGAAGTAAGAGGAACAACGATCTTAGAGAAGTCCGAAATGAATCGGCGGTAATAGCCCGCCAACCCTAGGAAGGAACGTATCTCAGATGCAGATTTAGGCATACTCCAATTCTTCACAGCTTCGATTTTAGATGGGTCAACATGAATACCTTGCTTACTAACGACGTGACCAAGAAATTTCACTTCATTAATCCAAAACTCACACTTAGAAAATTTAGCATACAAACGTTCACCACGTAAGAGTTCAAGCATCAAGCATAAATGACGAGCATGATCAGCTCTAGTTTTAGAATAAATGAGAATATCATCGATGAAGACTATCACAAAACGATCCAAATAGGCTTACAATCACGATTCATGAGATCCATGAACACAGCGGGCGCGTTGGTCAATCCAAAAGGCATGACCACGAACTCGTAGTGTCCATAACAAGTGCGAAAAGCGGTCTTAGGTACATCATCCTCGAGTACACGAAGCTGATGATAGCCAGAACGAAGATCGATTTTCGAGAAACAAGACGCGCCTTGTAGTTGGTCAAATAGATCATCGATACGAGGGAGAGGGTAGCGATTCTTAACGGTAAGCTTATTAAGTTCACGGTAGTCGATACACATACAAAACGAACCATCTTTCTTCTTGACGAATAACACGGGAGCACCCCACAGAGAGGTACTTGGACGAATGAATCCCTTGTCGAGCAATTCTTGTAGCTGACTCGATAACTCTTGCTGTGACAACTGTGTTCTGTAACCGATGTATAATATAAAACAATGTTGATTATCAATAAAACAATGTGCTTTTGTGTTATTATATGTGTAATTGTGTTTGATGATTTTACAATTTGATTCGATTCCGATTTCAAGCTTAAAATCACTTTCTGGAAGGTTATACGCAAACTAGTGTGTAAACGCAATCAGTTTAATGCGACGTACACTCTGGAACTGTGACATAAGCCAAACATACCCTAAATATCCTTTACATAACTTAGAAATAAGTTTCGAAGGATTCGGTATGGCAAAAACATGTTTATTTGAACTAAAGAACTATTTACGATAAAACTGCGAAACGAACGTTGGTGACCGCCCGGATAATATTTAAATCCCAAAAATATTCTGTTATGATTAAAATTTTATTTTTAATCAGATTCGTGTTGAAAAATAAATTAAAACACTTAAAAACGTTATTTTTCAAGTTTAAGCGCGTACATCGTGTTTCTGCGCAACACAGTGCTTCTACTGCAAAACACGGACAACGCAACCAATCTCGGCAACTAAAATTTATTTCAGCAATATTTTGGCGAGTTTATTTTTATAGAATAATAAAAATAATTTAGAACGCCATAAACCGGGATTTAAGCGCTAGATAAAATACCCGGTATCTAGTTAAACACCCGTTTTAGCCTACATATAACATATTTATAAAAAAATTACACATGGACCCCCTCCCCCATATGTATTTACGGTCACCATTATGTGACCCCACCAATATATTTTCCAAGATCTTGCTAGATTGTTTTGGCCAAGTGTATGTACTTGAAATCTCTAGTAAATCCTCCAAATCTTATTTATATCTTCCATATCTCATTCAAGATCACAAGCAATCCATCCAAGATCACAATCTCCTCTCTCTCTCCTCTCTCCCAAACCGTCCACACCTCTCTCTCTCCATCTTCAAACCTTCAAACTTTGTTCTTGAAGATCAAGTCCCTTTTCAAGCATGTTTCAAGTGATGTGAAGATACCAAGGTGTTTCCAAGGTGTATTCAAGTGATTTCAAGCTTCCTATCATCAAAATCTCATCCCACAACCTACTTGAATCTAGAAGGTATAACATTTATTTTTAAATCATACTTTTGATTCTTGGGTGTTCTTGATGATTTGAAGTTTCTCTTGAATCTTGGGATTTTCACAAACTTGAAATCTAAAATGAAATGGGTCATGATACAAATAAAAATGGTGGTGATATGTATGTATATATAACCGTACATATATACATGTGTGTATGAGTTTTGAAGTTTGATTTCTTGATAAGTACTTGTTTAAGTTGTTACATGTTCTTGAATGATAGTTAAAATGCAAGTGTTTAATGATTTGTGTATGTTATGTTAAATGACCAAGTACATCAGCAAATAAGCCTGAATATATCACATATTTGATGCATTTAGATTAACATAAAATGATGATGTTATGATAGTATGCTTTAGGCACTTATACATAAGGATACATGTTGATTTAAAGCTCAAGAAGTGATAAAAAATGGTTGTACGACAAAAATATTTTTGAACAGGTTATAAACACTAAAAATAACATTATTTGGTATATTATAATGGCATGAAACTTTGACATAGGTTTGATAGCTTTGCATGTTGTACATATAGCTTAAAAAGTGGTAAATTATGTGAAATTTGCATGATTTATGTGCTTTATTTAAGACCTGAACTATCATGAGTATAACCATTATTTTATTCAGTAAATAACATGGGTTATGTTAAAATTTCAAGTCGTTTCAATTTGGGATGGTTCGGGTAATGTTTGATGCAAAACTCTGCGGTAAAACGGTTAAAAATCGCCTTTTCGGAGGATTTTTACAAAACTGTTTTAGATCAGTAACCAAACTGATATTTTTGATATAAAAATAAGTATTTTAACTTATATTAAGTTTACTTGGTGTTTGGTTAGTCATACGTGACTTCCGACGCCCAAAAATGTCACCGAATCGCTAAAATAAGTGTTTTTCGACATACACTAGAATGGGTCGTTCATGAGTAAAATTATGTGTTACAATGTGCTATGTGTTTTACAATATGTGTATGATGATGTGTTAGTGTTAACAAGATTATGTGTATTACGCTTGAGTACATATATACAAATACACCAAGATAATAAAAAATAATAACTTTTTGAGAAAAATCTCAAAGTTATGTGAAAATTCTAAGTATCGGAGAAACTTCGGTATTTTTGTGAGTTTTGATTATTAAATCATTCTTATTTAATTTAGGACGAATAAACAATTTGAGGGATTGTGTTAACATATAAAAACGCACCCAAAGGTGAGTACATAGATCCCCTCTTTTTACTGTTTTCGATTGTTTTGGGGTGATTCATATGTATCAAAATGATTTCGATATTCTAACGATGGTTTCAAAAATGATTAAGATGGTTTATACAAAACTAATAACTATTTCGATAATGTGAACGAACTTGTTGGTGGTAGTTACATAACGAATGACATTCATTAGCATTGATCAAGCCGACCAGTATTAGGTTATGGTACCATAGGATCTGACAAATCCCGTTATTAGACCGCACCCATGGTTATGTGTGGGTTAGGTGGATAACGACTGAATCTGATGATTTTTAACTTACTCTTTGGAGGTTTGTTAATGCAAGAACGAGTTGAACGATGGACGAGTCACAAAGGTTTGAATGTTATTAGGGAGACGACCAAAAGTAGTTTTCACAATTAAAACGAGAACGATTTGTACGAGAACGATTTTGAACGATTGAACGATTATGAACGATTTAAACAAATGAACGATGATCTATAACGAGAACGAGTTAAACGATGTCACACAACGATGTCTACGAAACTATATAAACCATACGAGTTTTATTACGAGAACGATTTACGATTTGGTTTACGAAAGAAAATGTTTTGGGTTAAGATTCATGGCATCGAGGTTTATAAATTATAACCAATCTGTTTTGAATTGGTTATTCATTTTATAATACAAACAGTTTACAAAACAAGGTTTTCTAATATCGATTAACGAGGTTGTACGAGTTATTTAAACAAATAAATGAGCCATGAATCTGACACTCTCACAAAAACTATGTGCTCGCCAGCATTTCTTTGCTGACTTTGTTTTTACATATGTTTCAGGTGATGTTGCTTAATGTTGATTGCGAATAGGATGCATGCTCACTTAGGACTGGACGAGGCCTTAGTGATTTAATAACGATGATAGACTATGTTTGACTTGCTTGTTTAACTTTAAGACAATGTTTAATATTTAATAAAACGGAACTCTTTGTATCCATGGTTTGAAACAATAATTCTGTTACAACACTCCCCGACGTTTCCGCCACGATTTGTTGTTTTACGTGGTCGGGGTGTGACAGAAGAAGTTGGTATCAGAGCCAATGGTTATAGGGAATTAGGTTATTAGTAATGTTTTGACCTAGACTATAACTTTCTAGGACCCCAACGCAAGTTGATTTACATTTAGATTTTAAAAACAAATTCCGAATCTGCTTCGAAAATTAATCATCCATTCTAGGATGATTGATTACTAGGTTTTGAACCCTCTGTTGTAAGGTTTTGAACCCTTCCAGTTTGACTCATTTTTGGCTTAGTGCCTTCTAAGTTTTCAAAATCTCGTCAAAGTTTGGGTCTAAATAATGTGAACACGTGCAAACTGGAAGAATGACTGCCTGTACCCTGAGTTTTCTGTCTAAGGCTAGAGTGTTCGTACAAATCCACATAATCGGACCAGTCACTCTTACCTGGGAACTCTTGGGGTGAGTGTTCACTTATAGGCGAGCATGTCTTCGCGATACATTATTTTGATTCATTACTTTGATTAGTCACTGCGAGTCGTTTGTTTGTTCGAGGTAACGAACAAATGATCGCCATCCTTATGTTTCGTCGATATTTTCAATACCTCTTTTGTGTTTTCCAATTGTCGATCCCGCTCGTGGAGGAACATTCAATCTGAATGCAAACGAGGCTCGAGCTGACCACCTCGTTGTCAATGGTACCTTGGTGGTTAATGGTACGTTTCTTGTTAACAATCGACCTGCATCTATTCTTTTTTATTCTGGTGCCGATAGAAGTTTTGTTTCATTATCTTTTGAACCTTTGCTTGCGATACCTAGAACTAAACTGAGGAAACCCTTATCTGTCGAAGTTGCTACTGGTAAACCTCTTGTTCTCGATTATGTTATTCGTGATTGTTAGTTAAACCTTGATAACCATCTTTTTCCCATTGACCTCACACCGATGCAACTTGGGAGTTTCGATATTATCGTGGGGATGGATTGGTTAACTAAACATCATGCAGAGGTGGTTTGTTTCGATAAGATTGTTCGTATTCCTCTTCCGTCTGGCGATGTTCTGGAAGTTCGTGGCGAGAAACCATCTGGTGGATTGAAGCTTATGTCGTGTACGAAGGCCCAAAGTTATTTGCGAAAAGGATATGTTGCTTTCCTGGCACATGTCACCGAGGAGAAAGGCAAGAGCAAGAGTATTCAGGATATTCCGATTGTTTGGGATTATCCAGAGGTGTTTCCCGATGAACTGCCCGGTTTGCCTCCAGTTCGTCAAGTTGAGTTTCATATTGACCTTATACCCAATGCTAACCCGATTGCGAAAGCACCTTATCGTCTTGCACCGTCGGAGATGCAAGAGTTATCAAAACAGCTTCAAGAATTGTCTGATAAAGGATTCATCCGTCCGAGCTTTTCGCCTTGGGGAGCTCATGTCCTCTTTGTGAAAAAGAAAGATGTATCTTTTCGAATGAGTATCGATTATCGTGAGCTTAATAAGCTTACCATCAAGAATCGATATCCCCTACCTAGAATTGACGATCTCTTCGACCAGCTGCAAGGTGCTTCATGCTTTTCCAAGATCGATCTGCGATCTGGGTATCATCAACTTCGTGTACTCGAAGAAGATATTCCCAAAACTGCATTCCGTACGAGATATGGACACTACGAGTTCACTGTCATACCTTTTGGTTTGACAAATGCCCCAGCTATCTTCATGGACTTAATAAATAGGGTTTGTAAACCTTATTTAGACAAGTTCATCATTGTGTTCATCGACGATATTCTCATTTATTCGAAGTCTCGAGCCGATCACGAGCAACACCTTTGTTTGACATTGGAACTCCTAAAGAAGGAACAACTTTTTGCTAAATTCTCCAAGTGTGAATTCTGGCTTAAAGAAGTTCAATTTTTGGGACATATAGTCAACGAGCAGGGTATCCATGTGGATCCTTGCAAAATAGCTGCTATTAAGGATTGGAATACACCGACGACACCTACAGAGATTCGATCATTTCTTGGTCTTGCTGGTTATTATCGTTGATTCATTTCTAATTTCTCAAAGATCGCGGTTCCACTCACTGCTTTGACTCAGAAAAATAAGCCTTTTGAGTGGGGACCTAAGCAAGAAGAAGCGTTCCAAACGCTGAAACGGAAGCTCTGTGATGCTCCTGTTTTATCTCTACTTGAGGGAAACGATGATTTTGTTGTCTACTGTGACGCGTCAAATCTAGGACTTGGTTGCGTTCTTAGGCAACGAGGTAAAGTCATAGCTTATGCGTCTAGACAACTGAAAATTCACGAGAAGAACTATACGACTCATGATCTTGAATTAGGAGCTGTGGTTTTCGCACTTAAAATCTGGAGACACTACCTCTATGGAATGAAGTGTGTGGTTTTCACAGACCACAAAAGTCTCCAGCATATTCTCAATCAAAAGGAGCTGAACATGAGGCAACGACGTTGGGTTGAACTCTTAAACGATTATGATTGCGAGATCCGCTACCATCCTGGTAAGGCGAATGTCGTAGCCGATGCGCTTAGTCGAAAGGAACGAGTCAAGCTTCATTCTGTTCGAACTCTATCTGATATTCAATCTCGTGTCCTTCAAGCTCAACGATCTTGTGTGATCAAAGACTTATTGAAATATGAGCTACCGCTTCAACTCGAACTTAAACTCAAAACGAAGGACGATGGGTTGCTATATTTCAAGGATCGTTTGTGGATTCCGAAACAAGACGATCTTCGCACCTTGGTAATGGACGAATCTCACAAGTCTCGATATTCTATCCATCCCGGTGCTGATAAAATGTACAAGGATCTTCGTACTCAGTTCTGGTGGCCTGGTATGAAGAAGGATGTTGCCTTTTATGTATCGAAATGCCTAACTTGTCTCAAAGTCAAGGCCGAACATCAACGACCTTCTGGTTTGCTTGTACAACCAGAGATACCGGTTTGGAAGTGGGAGAACATTGCAATGGATCTCATCACTAAATTACCGCATACTTCTAAAGGTCACGATGCTATTTGGGTTATTATCGATCGATTAACGAAATCAGCTCATTTTATTCCGATTCGCGAGGATCTATCTGCTGATAAACTTGCGAAGATCTATGTTGATGAGATTGTATCACGACATGGTGTTCCTTTGGATATCATTTCCGATCGTGATGCTCGGTTTTCATCTCATTTTTGGAAGACCATGCAATCTGCTTTGGGAACCCAACTAAATCTAAGCACTACTTATCATCCCCAAACAGATGGTCAATCTGAGAGGATGATTCAAACTTTGGAGGATATGCTTAGAGTATGCATGATAGACTTTGGTGGAAATTGGGATTCTCATCTTCTACTGATCGAGTTCTCTTACAAAAACAGTTATCATGCTAGTATTAATATGGCACCATTCGAAGCTCTCTACGGTCGAAAATGTTGTTCACCTGTCTGTTGGAATGAGATCGGTGAAGCTCAGCTTACTAGACCTGAGATCATTCTGGAAACAACAGATAAAATCAAGAAAATCCGCGATAATCTTGTGACAGCTAGAAGCCGTCAAAAGAGTTATGCGGATATGCGACGCAAGCCCTTAGAATATCAAATCGGAGACCGTGTCCTACTCAAGGTGTCACCTTGGAAGGGAGTGGTGAGATTTGGAAAGAAAGGAAAACTTGCACCACGATATGTTGGACCATTTAAGATTGTTGAAAGAATTGGAAAGGTTTCCTATCGACTAGAGCTACCTCCAGAGCTTGGAAATATTCATCCGACTTTTCACGTGTCCAATCTGCGAAAGTGTTTATCTGATGCTGATCTTCACATTCCTCTCGACGAGATTCAAATCGATGAAACAATGCACTTTGTAGAGAAACCTGTGGAGATAGTGGACCGTACATTCAAACAGTTGAAGAACAAACGGATTCGATTGGTCAAAGTTCGCTGGGAATCCAAACATGGCCCCGAGTTTACTTGGGAATGTCAGGACCAGATGAAGACGAAATATCCGCATTTGTTTTCACAAGTTTCCTCTAAATAAAATTTCGGGACGAAATTTCCTAAAGTAGGGGAGATTGTGACAACTGTGTTCTGTAACCGATGTATAATATAAAAAAATGTTGATTATCAATAAAACAATGTGCTTTGGTGTTATTATATGTGTAATTGTGTTTGATGATTTTACAATTTGATACGATTCCGATTTCAAGCTTTAAATCACTTTCTGGAAGGTTATACGCAAACTAGTGTGTAAACGCAATCAGTTTAACGCGACGTAAACTCCGGAACTGTGACATAAGCCAAACATACCCTAAATATCCTTTACATAACTTAGAAATAAGTTTTGAAGGATTCGGTATGGCAAAAACATGTTTATTTGAACTAAAGAACTATTTACGACAAAACTGTGAAACGAACGTTGGTGACCGCCCGGATAATATTTAAATCCCAAAAATATTCTGTTATGATTAAAATTTTATTTTTAATCAGATTCGTGTTGAAAAATAAATTAAAACGCTTAAAAACGTTATTTTTCAAGTTTAAGCGCGTACCGCGTGTTTCTGCGCAACACAGTGCTTCTACTGCAAAACACGGACAACGCAACCAATCTCGGCAACTGAAATTTATTTCAGCAATATTTTGGCGAGTTTATTTTTATAGAATAATAAAAATAATTTAGAACGCCATAAACCGGGATTTAAGCGCTAGATAAAATACCCGGTATCTAGTTAAACACCCGTTTTAGCCTACATATAACATATTTATAAAAAAATTACACATGGACCCCCTCCCCCATATGTATTTACGGTCACCATTATGTGACCCCACCAATATATTTTCCAAGATCTTGCTAGATTGTTTTGGCCAAGTGTATGTACATGAAATCTCTAGTAAATCCTCCAAATCTTATTTATATCTTCCATATCTCATTCAAGATCACAAGCAATCCATCCAAGATCACAATCTCCTCTCTCTCTCCTCTCTCCCAAACCGTCCACACCTCTCTCTCTCCATCTTCAAACCTTCAAACTTTGTTCTTGAAGATCAAGTCCCTTTTCAAGCATGTTTCAAGTGATGTGAAGATACCAAGGTGTTTCCAAGGTGTATTCAAGTGATTTCAAGCTTCCTATCATCAAAATCTCATCCCACAACCTACTTGAATCTAGAAGGTATAACATTTATTTTTAAATCATACTTTTGATTCTTGGGTGTTCTTGATGATTTGAAGTTTCTCTTGAATCTTGGGATTTTCACAAACTTGAAATCTAAAATGAAATGGGTCATGATACAAATAAAAATGGTGGTGATATGTATGTATATATAACCGTACATATATACATGTGTGTATGAGTTTTGAAGTTTGATTTCTTGATAAGTACTTGTTTAAGTTGTTACATGTTCTTGAATGATAGTTAAAATGCAAGTGTTTAATGATTTGTGTATGTTATGTTAAATGACCAAGTACATCAGCAAATAAACCTGAATATATCACATATTTGATGCATTTAGATTAACATAAAATGATGATGTTATGATAGTATGCTTTAGGCACTTGTACATAAGGATACATGTTGATTTAAAGCTCAAGAAGTGATAAAAAAATGGTTGTATGACAAAAATATTTTTGAACAGGTTATAAACACTAAAAATAACATTATTTGGTATATTATAATGGCATGAAACTTTGACATAGGTTTGATAGCTTTGCATGTTGTACATATAGCTTAAAAAGTGGTAAATTATGTGAAATTTGCATGATTTATGTGCTTTATTTAAGACCTGAACTATCATGAGTATAACCATTATTTTATTCAGTAAATAACATGGGTTATGTTAAAATTTCAAGTCGTTTCAATTTGTGATGGTTCGGGTAATGTTTGATGCAAAACTCTGCGGTAAAACGGTTAAAAATCGCCTTTTCGGAGGATTTTTACAAAACTGTTTTAGATCAGTAACCAAACTGATATTTTTGATATAAAAATAAGTATTTTAACTTATATTAAGTTTACTTGGTGTTTGGTTAGTCATACGTGACTTCCGACGCCCAAAAATGTCACCGAATCGCTAAAATAAGTGTTTTTCGACATACACTAGAATGGGTCGTTCATGAGTAAAATTATGTGTTACAATGTGCTATGTGTTTTACAATATGTGTATGATGATGTGTTAGTGTTAACAAGATTATGTGTATTACGCTTGAGTACATATATACAAATACACCAAGATAATAAAAAATAATAACTTTTTGAGAAAAATCTCAAAGTTATGTGAAAATTCTAAGTATCGGAGAAACTTCGGTATTTTTGTGAGTTTTGATTATTAAATCATTCTTATTTAATTTAGGACGAATAAACAATTTGAGGGATTGTGTTAACATATAAAAACGCACCCAAAGGTGAGTACATAGATCCCCTCTTTTTACTGTTTTCGATTGTTTTGGGGTGATTCATATGTATCAAAATGATTTCGATATTCTAACGATGGTTTCAAAAATGATTAAGATGGTTTATACAAAACTAATAACTATTTCGATAATGTGAACGAACTTGTTGGTGGTAGTTACATAACGAATGACATTCATTAGCATTGATCAAGCCGACCAGTATTAGGTTATGGTACCATAGGATCTGACAAATCCCGTTATTAGACCGCACCCATGGTTATGTGTGGGTTAGGTGGATAACGACTGAATCTGATGATTTTTAACTTACCCTTTGGAGGTTTGTTAATGCAAGAACGAGTTGAACGATGGACGAGTCACAAAGGTTTGAATGTTATTAGGGAGACGACCAAAAGTAGTTTTCACAATTAAAACGAGAACGATTTATACGAGAACGATTTTGAACGATTGAACGATTATGAACGATTTAAACAAATGAACGATGATCTATAACGAGAACGAGTTAAACGATGTCACACAACGATGTCTACGAAACTATATAAACCATACGAGTTTTATTACGAGAACGATTTACGATTTGGTTTACGAAAGCAAATGTTTTGGGTTAAGATTCATGGCATCGAGGTTTATAAATTATAACCAATCTGTTTTGACTTGGTTATTCATTTTATAATACAAACAGTTTACAAAACAAGGTTTTCTAATATCGATTAACGAGGTTGTACGAGTTATTTAAACGAATAAACGAGCCATGAATCTGACACTCTCACAAAAACTACGTGCTCGCCAGCATTTCTTTGCTGACTTTGTTTTTACATATGTTTCAGGTGATGTTGCTTAATGTTGATTCCGAATAGGATGCATGCTCACTTAGGACTGGACGAGGCCTTAGTGATTTAATAACGATGATAGACTATGTTTGACTTGCTTGTTTAACTTTAAGACAATGTTTAATATTTAATAAAACGGAACTCTTTGTATCCATGGTTTGAAACAATAATTCTGTTACAACACTCCCCGACGTTTCCACCACGATTTGTTGTTTTACGTGGTCGGGATGTGACACTTGCATCTCGAAAGGTGCGAGTCGATAAGGAGCCTTGGCAACAGGAGTCGCACCAGGTATGAGATCAATACAAAAATCCATGGATCTGGGATGAGGAAGACCAGGTAGATCCTCAGGAAAGACGTCAGGGAAATCACACACTACTGGAACGTCACTTATGTTCTTCCCCTTGCCCTTTTGTTCCACCACGTGGGCCAAGAAGGCAAAGTTCTGTTTACGTAAGCATTTTCTCTCCTGAGTGCATGACATCCACTTCAGTCCCCTCGAAGGTCGGTCTCTATAGACATGTAAGATATCACCGGACTGAAGAGGTAAGCGAACAAACTTCTCGTGATAGGCAATCCCGGCATGATTCTTACCCAACCAATCCATACCGATAATGACATCAAAACTACCCAATTGCATGGGTATTAGATCAATAGTAAACACGTGGTTGTTAAGAATCAAGGAACAACCATAGAGAATAGAATCAACTAGAATAGACTTCCCATCGGCAATCTCTACCGAAAACGACTTAGGAAACATAGAGCGTGCACAGTTTAACAAAGATTCAAATTCTATGGACACAAAGCTTCTGTTGGCACCAGTATCAAATAGTATCGAAGCGTAAAGGTTATTAACGAGAAACGTACCATCAACGACGTCATTGTCGTTACGAGCCTGATTAGCATTAAGATTGAACGCTCGTCCACGAGCGCTTGGCTGTTGATCCTGATTCAGCTGAGGACATTGGTTACGAAGGTGAGTAGTATCTCCACATTTGTAGCATACACGAATAGCGTTGACTGGCTTAGGATTCTGGGAAGGAGCTGGGAGAACTTGTTGGTGCATCCGTCTGTCGTCTACGTCTTGTATCGAGTCTTGTTTAGAGATAGATAGAATAGAGCACGGAATCCAAGAATCAGAATATTTAGGAGTGATTCCACTCGAAAGTTAATTTTCTGATTCCACTCGAAAGTTAACTTTCTGATTCCACTCCTAATGTAATTTTCTGATTCCACCCGAAATGTTAAATCCTGATTCCACCCGAAATGTTAAATCCTGATTCCACCCGAAAGTAACATGCTGATTCCATTCCAAATGACACCATGTCATTAGGAGTGGAATCAGAAACAATTTAAATAGGTCATTTGGTGGGAAATCAGAATAGAGTTGTAGGTGTGTTCTTCCGGCAAGCCACGAAGTGCTGCCGAAGTGTTGTCTGAACGTGTACTCGCATTATTGATCAATACAACAACAGTTTAAAGTGAATTCTCGCTGAATTGTACTCGGTTTGTCTGTTTCCGCCGTTCAAACTGAGATAAACTCTTCTAAACTTTCGTTTAGGTCCGAATTCGATCCTACAATTGGTATCAGAGCCAGTGAAGAAGAGTTCTATACAATTCAGCCGATAATTCTGTTTCTACACCATTCTTTTTCGAAAATCCAATTTTTTTACTGTCAGAATCGGTTCAAATTTACACAGTGCACTCGGAATTACATGTTATTAAAGCCTTGAAATTTTCATGTTCAAATTCGAAGTAAAACTGGTCATTTTTGTGATTCAGCTCGAAAATGTTCGTGAGAATGATGACATCATCAGTGATTCCGCTCAGAATTAGGTCCTGATTCCGCTCTAAACTTTGATTCCGCTCCTGAGTAGATTGTTGATTCCGCTCTTGAGTAGTTTGTTGATTCCGCTCCTGTGAACAATTTGATTCCGCTCATAGTGCTAAATTTTTGATTCCGCTCATAGTGACCAAAGTCTAATTCCGCTCATCGTTGACCTGAAACACGACTACTGTTTGAAAATTCATAGTTTTGTGTGATTCATCTAACAAGTTGTCAGTACATTGGAAAAATAGATCATGTGTTGTTGACAGCCTTAGTATGTTAGTTGATCACGTGAGTGTTTAATTCAAGAGTTGCATGTGATTGTGTGGAGAAAATTAAAAGTTGTCGGCCACTGATTTTTAGATTCAATTAAAAAGAGCTTAGTGGGATTGAAGTTAGCAATTGCATGTGATTTTATATCATATCAGCCCATGTGATCTTTGATGTTTGTCGACTAAGTGGATTTGTGTCAGCCCAAGGATTACTATATATTAAAGTTGAACGGTCCAATGAATGGCCCAAACATTTGAGGTCCAATGGGAGTTAAACGGTGATCAACATTGTCGGCAAATTTTGTAACTTCAATTGTGTCAGCCCACTACTTATCATCGGCCCAAGTCACTTTCTCGACCCAATCATCTTTGAGTATTAATCATTTCAAAGTTCATTTAATCTAGGTCATACGAATTGATCAGGTCATCAGTCCGTTTGAAAGAGTAATTTTGTTTGAAAGCTGATACTTGTCGTGATTGTTAGAAAAATGGCAATAGTCTTTGATGAACAAGAAAACAATGATCTTAAAAGGTTAAATGACTGGTATCGAGGATATTTCAGTAGTTCTTATCAGAAATTGCCCAAAGAGGTTTGGAGTAACCGGTTCAAGTGTTTTCGGTGTAAGAAAGATGAAAAATTAGATGATTTGGAGAAGCGGTTTGATCGTTTGATTGATTATTTGAAAGAAAATCAAATAGTAATATCAGAAGCTGAAATGGTATCAAAGTTTGCTAATGGATTACCAGCTGAATGGGATGATTTTTTGAAAAATCTGAGAGAAGATTCTAGTTTTTCAAAATTACCTCTGAATAAATTCATTAGTAAACTTAAAAATCACGATTATGAAATTTGTCAAAAGAAGAGAGATGTGATTGATAAAATAAAAATGAATTTAGACGATTTGAATTTAGATGTGATAAATGAAATAAATAAAAGAATCAATGTTTGTTGGGAAGCAAAAAGAAATTTGAAATATGATATGAAAAAAAGTTGTTATATTGATGATAATGGAAATCCTCTTGATTTCGTTACAATTTTTGGTGCAGGTACATATAAGATAGAGAAAGAGCAAGTTCCAAAGAATGAAGAATCTGTGAAGAATGAAACTTCAAATTTTGAATTAGTGTGCTCTAAGTGTGACAACTTTAAGACTGACAATGACAAACTCTTTAAGGATGCGGAAAGTTTGAAATCGGAAGTCGAGAAGTTGAAAGATGAGAAGCAAACTGATGTTAAACAGATTCTGGATTTACAGGGAAATTGTGAAAAGATGAAAGCTGAAAACGACAAACTGTTAAGTAGTTTGAACAGTTTGACATTAGAAAACAAAATTTTGAAAGAAAATGAAAAAGGTTTTGAAAATGAAAAAGTAAAAATTGAGAAAGATTTTCAAAGTCAAATAAAAATTTTAGAAGATGAGAGAGATATGTTTGGTAAAAATAATCTTGAAAAACAAATTGAAATCAATTCTCATCTTGAAAAGATTATTCGACTTGAAAAAGAGGCAGAATGTGCTCAAAAGAAAATCAAAGAGTTAGAAGGTAAAATCAAGGAATGGGAACAAAAGTTGAAGGTGTTTGTGAATACTTCAACTATTCCTTGCCCAAAACCTTTAAATTCAGTTCCAATAAGTGACAATGTCACAAACTTTGACAAAGTCAAAGTTGAAGATTGTGATGAGAAATCTGATGATGAAAATAAAAAATTCGAAAAACAAAAATTGTTTTTGAAATTAAAAGAAAAGTTTCAAGAAACTGTTCCACAATCAACTGAAAAGGGAGAATGCTCTAAGCAAAAACCTTTGAAGAAGAAAGTGGAACAAAAACAAAAAGAGAAAATTTTGAAAAATGTTCAAAAAGATAATAAAAGCTCATCAGATCGATCATCCAATCGCAATGAAAAATTACAAAAATCGAAAAATGAAAACTCTAAAATTGTTGGCAATAAGTGGTGCAGGTCGGACCACAATGCTCAAAAGTCAAATCCAGCAAACAAGAGGAGCAAGGATTATCACCAAGCCAAACAGTGCTATGATCTGAATGTTTGGACTGAAAATGGTGATTGGTACGATAACAGAGTGTGTTACAGATGCGGCTATCAAGGACACATTGCTGTTAACTGCCAAAGTTGGAGTTATGAGACGAGGAGATGTTTTAATTGTAACATCAGAGGTCACATTGCCAGAGATTGCCCAAGGAGATCAAATGAAAGATTGAGGGTTAATTCTCAGAAGATGGCAAAGAAATCAGTCAATGTCAAGCCCAAAGAACAGAAGGTTCAAGAACCTAAACTTCAAGAAACGAAAGTGAAACTTTCTCAAGGGCAGAAAGACAGACTGAGGAAGAAGAGAAAGAAGGCTAGAGAGTATCTAGAGAAGATCTTGTCCTCAGGTTCATCTGTTGGTAAAAATAAGAGTTCTGATGAATCGCTTTCCTCGACTGCAAAGTCAAGCAAGACGAGTTCATCAGATACAAATCTGAGGACAGAAGAGAGAAAGAAGAAGAAGAAAGTTGTTGGCGATGAATCTGACTCTTCAAAGTCAGACAAGCCAAGTTCAGGCAATGAATCTAGTGTGGTAAAGCCAGAAGAGCCAGTTGTTGAGGTAAAAACTGAGAGTTCTAGTCTAACAATGGATGAGGCAAACTTTCCACCATTGTTGAACAAGAATTCAAAATCACCCAAGGACAGTCAGGCTTGGGTGAATCTGTTTAAATGAAAAACCTGACTTGCCGGAGCTCCCAAGTTGGTAATCGTGGAGCATGAATCGGCATCATTCTTATGTTGTTTGTTTGAAAATTGAAAGTTTTTGAAAAGCAGGAATTGCCGGAACTCCCAGGTTTGTAAGCGAGGAGTAGGAATCGGCACCTTGAGAATTCAACCAAAAGATGGTAAATTGGTTGAAAAACAGGTTTGAGTTGTATGTTTGTGATTTTTACAAGTGGTTCAGAATTTGAATTGGATTGATCTTACAAGTGGTAAATCAGGGACATTAAGTTGTATCTGATTTTCTACAAGTGGTTGAAAAACAAAATGATGAGTTTATCCCCTAACCTACAAATGGTTAAAATCAATCAACAAAACTTATTTTCCGGAAAAACCATTTTGATTAAACAAACTTAAGTGTTTCGAAATCTTAATGGGAAAATAGTTTGTTGTGAGGGGGAGTTCTGATTGTTTATGCCAGGTGGATGGAGAATTGAAGTGATTCTCATCATGTTGTTAAGTTTGTACAGTTTGTTTCAAATTTTCCCAGAAAATCAAAATTGAAACATATTTTGATTTTAGGGGGAGTAAAAATTTTATAAAAATTAGAAAATTTGAAAATGTCAAAAACATTGAAAAATTTAAAAATGAGTTTTGCTGAAAAAAGAGGAAATGATAGTAGATCAGTTGGACTATCACAGCATGCTAAAGAAATGGAGAGATAAAATGTGATAATCGGTCTCACTAAAGATATGATGATAGGCTCAGCTAGATTAGTAGATTTGCGATAACGATACAAACTTAAATGAAAAAGCCTAGTTCTAGTGGGAAACATGGTCAAAAGCATAGTACTTAGTTTTGTCCTTCTTGATTGTATGCCTACTCAGTAATCGCTGATTGTCGAAAGACATAAAACTGGTTAAGTTTGTGAACTTTTACAAACTTTGCTGAAAAGTCACTGTGATTGTGCATTTTATTTTGCAAAGATTTAAACTTGTTTTATTTCTTTATTTTGTTTAAGCATCGGACATCCTCTGCGTATACGTGAGTATCGACCTGGATGTTGTTGCCTAAACGTTCTGCTTTATTTTCTTTGGTGTTTGGTTTAAGCTTTGGATCACCTCTGCGTATACGGAAGTATCGACCTGGTGGTTAAAGCCTAAACAACTTCAACTTGTTTTATTTTTCTTATTTTGTTTAAACATTGGACTTTCTCTGCGTATACGAAAGTATCGACCTGATTGTTAATGTTTAAACATTCTGCTTTGTTTTCGCACAAATCACAGTTGATAAAAGTTTAAAGGCATTACTTGAGTCAGTGTATTGCATGATGAGGGGATATGCTGAGATCGTGGGGTCCATAAGAATTTAGTGCTATCTAAGTATATCTTAACGTATCGGTAAGCATTTCGAAAGTTTTTAGATTGAGTTTAAGTGGACAACAATATCGTCAATCAATGTGAATCGTTTAGAGCATAAAATGAAATCAAGCTTAACGGTGCTAGTGATTGGTCACATAAACTGATATGATCCTCTTACACAAACTCTCAAAAATAGTGTCTGTAAATATTACTTTACTGCATTTCTTTTCAGTCAAAAATCCAAAAAGATTTTTAGTGTGTTTTAGCATAAATTTTGAAAAATACAAAAAGATTTTCGACAACTGATATTGATGAGCTGATTTTCAAAATTCCAAGTGCTAAACAAGATGAACTGGCTTGGGAGTGTGTGTATTGAATTGAGAAATTTATTTTGAGAAAGAAGTTGAGATTAGTTAATCAGGGTCATTAATTTGAACTTGATGTAACTATTTTCAGTAAGTTTTTCTTATTGTTTTTAAGTAAAAACTTATGTGGTGGTGAGAAAATGTGTGCAGGAGTTGAGCTGAACAGAATTAAAGCCAGGATGTGATCTCTAGGTGATAGCTAATTCCAGACAGCGATCCCATCATGATGAGAGGGGGAGTCTGACGAGGTTAGAGCCAAAGAGAAGATCCTGGTATATGCTAAGAAAGAAAAGAGACTGATAAAGACTGGAGATGCGAAGACTCGACACTGAAGACTCCGTCAACATCCGAGGGGGAGTTTGTTGGTGCATCCGTCTGTCGTCTACGTCTTGTATCGAGTCTTGTTTAGAGATAGATAGAATAGAGCACGAAATCCAAGAATCAGAATATTTAGGAGTGATTCCACTCGAAAGTTAATTTTCTGATTCCACTCGAAAGTTAACTTTCTGATTCCACTCCTAATGTAATTTTCTGATTCCACCCGAAATGTTAAATCCTGATTCCACCCGAAATGTTAAATCCTGATTCCACCCGAAAGTAACATACTGATTCCATTCCAAATGACACCATGTCATTAGGAGTGGAATCAGAAACAATATAAATAGGTCATTTGGTGGGAAATCAGAATAGAGTTGTAGGTGTGTTCTTCCGGCAAGCCACGAAGTGCTGCCGAAGTGTTGTCTGAATGTGTACTCGCATTATTGATCAATACAACAACAGTTTATAGTGAATTCTCGCTGAATTGTACTCGGTTTGTTTGTTTCCGCCGTTCAAACTGAGATAAACTCTTCTAAACGACTCGTTTAGGTCCGAATTCGATCCTACAGAACTGGTAAAGCTGCCTGAGCTGGGGCTTGTTGAACTGGTTGGGCAGGGTTAGCTTGACGGCAGTAAGGAGTCGTGTGACCATAGCGATTGTAGTTGGTGCACAAACGACATGCAGAATTAGCAGGATGATGAAAATTACAAGTTGTACACTTGGGGTGAGGCCTAGTGTACTGCTTCTTGACTTCAGGGGCTGCAGGGTTCTGAGCAGTAGCAGCAGCAGGCTTAGCAGCATGGTTTGCAGCAGGAACTATAGCATTGCATCCTGAACCCTGAGACTTTCTCTTCTTGTTCTTGTTTCTACTTGGCTGCTGAGTAACTTGATGTGCAGACTTAGAGGGAGCAGGGTTAGCAAACTGCTTATCACGAATGCGGTTGTTATTGAGACTAGCTGCAAGACGGTAGACTTCCTCAATAGTATCGAGCCGAGCTGCTTCAATGGAATCGCTCATAGCAGGAGGTAGACCATTGATATACTTGGTTATCATGCGCTTAGGGGTAGAAACCAAGTGAGGAACGATCAAGCTGAGCTGCTTGAAGCGAGTAGTATAAGCCAGGTTATCATCACCAATCTGCTTCAAATGCCAAAACTCTTCTTCAAGCTTCAACTGCTCATGGGGAGGGTAGAATTCAAGCATAATCATTTCTCGCACCTCAGCCCATGGAAGAGCATAGGCTTCTTCATTCAAACGGATGTTTCTCTCATTTGACCACCACTCCAACACTCTGCCTTGAAACATTCTCGTTGCACTCCTAGTCTTTAGCTGCTCTGGGCACTCGCTGTTAATAAAGGTAACCTCGATGCTGTCAAACCACTCGAGCATATCAGTCACCCCATCACTGCCCGTGAAAGACTTAGGGTTGCAAGAGACAAAATGTTTGTAGCTAAAATTTGTAGACTTTTCTTTCTCCGTATTAGAGTCAACAGAAGAGGGCGGAGTGTTCGATCCTTGGATCTCAGAGACGATCTTTGGCACGACTCGAGCGATCTGGTAGGCCATGAAGGACATCATCTTTTTCTGAAACCTTTCCCTGGATCTCTTGAGAGTGTTGGATAGCTTTTGAGAAGACATCCTAATGATCTAACAAGAGGATCGTATAAGTCTAGATCACAAAGGCTCATAGTATAGATTCACACACGATAGATTACACTCAAGATTCAACAAGTTTCACGTAGATTCCAATAGATTCAACACCGCAAACCTACGACCTTCACATGGCACGTTGTACGAAATTTGGTAACATGTCAGAAACGCTTATATATAGGAAGTACCAGCAGCGTATCCACCACGCTTCGGATCGCTTCTGCCTCGTACTCGGTGTCATGTTACGTGTCGCAATTGCCAAACACAACAACACACTCATCATCATCATCATCATACACACGTAGATTATCCCGATAGATTCCAATAGATTCCCATAGCTCACATATATTTCACATAGATTAGAGTTAACAACCTCATCACAAAACAACGAAATTCCGCATGGCATGTGCTACGAAAGTTCGCCAACATGACGAAAGCACTTATATATAGGAAGTACCAGCGGCGTATCCACCATGCTTCAATCATGCCACGTCCGTCTCGCCATCGATGTCATGCTTCGTTACCCATAACATTAGATTCCATCACATCTCACATAGATTTCTCATAGATTATCCAAGTAGAATCAACATAGATTAACCCAGTTGACTCAACAACTTCAACCCGAGTCCACAAACTACGAACTTCACTTAGCGTGTGGTACGAAGCTTCGGCAGCATGCCAAAAACACTTATATATAGGAAGTACCAGCGGCATATCCACCATGTTTTGGACATGCCACTTCCGCCTCGTCTTTGGCGCTAGGCTACGTTTCGTATTTTGTTCCTCAAAACAACACATATATAGATTACACATAGATTACGATAGAGTGCACATAGATTACACTTAGATTCCACATAGATTCCACAAGTTGTTTCCCATAGCTTAGATTTCAATCATCCCAACACCTGTCTGCAAAACACTAAGCTTCGCATGGCACGTGGTACGAAAGTTGGTAACATGCCTGAAACACTTATATATAGGAAGTACCAGCGGCGTATCCACCATGCTTCACACACGTCACTTCTGTCTCGTATTTCTATGCCATGTTCCGTTTAGTGCTTCACAACCACAATAACACATAGATTCATCAAATAGCTGCACATAGTATCGTAGTTGATCAAGATTCCCACTTAGATTAACATCATGAACAAAGCTTCATAAATTTAGTGCGATTCTGCTATTAGAATTAGTGTTTTAGATTGCGGACATACGTGCGAATTGTGTAAAAAGCCTCAAAATAAACGAAGAATCAAGTTTAAAACCATAAAAACTGAGATAACACAAAAGATAGGCTCATAAAACATGGGATTGTTCCGGGTAGAGGAACGGTGACTAAGCAAAGTGATTCGAACCCCTTTTGAATTGAGGCAACGTGTCTTGACTTACTTAGGCAAATATGTCATCGATGTTAGGCCTACGATATTCGTCCTTTCGGTCATTTCACATTCCTAATTGATTGGAAGTTTCGGGACTTTGGCGAGACATAAAAATCAAAGAGTGGGACTAGTTATCAAGGTCTGAGTTTCACCTCTATCTTGACAACATCGTACCCCAATAGCGTTGGTACTTATCAACAGATAAGACCTACTAGGATATAATAAGGAAATTTTTCATCAAGGTTCGGATGTCACTCCTGACTTGAGGACAAACTTCGTGCAAAATACAAACACTGATTAGCAGCGTTTCAAAGTATCAAGTGTATATTGTGTCAGCCTTAGGAAAGGCATGTAAGATTAACAGGAAATGTGCTGCTAGGAAGCAGATACGGTAGAATGCATAAGTCTTAAACAACAGATAAGAATCAAGATTCCTAGAACTATAGACTAGGGCAAGTATTCCTATTTATCCTAATTCCTACTTATCCTAATTCCCTATAGTTATGGCTCTGATACCAATCTGTCACACCCCAACCGATGGCGAAAACATCGGGGTGCGGTACTAAGTGTTCAGATTGCTCACGAGTTTCCATAACATTAAAAGTTTCATTATAGATTAATCGAGTTTCATGCAAAATTTGTCTAAAACAACGTCACCAATAAAGTATCAAATACAACCATAAATCATTGTTCAAAATCTAGATTAAACCAGGTGGGTTTCTAAGCATCAACCCTAGCTTGATTTCTATGATTCAGCATCCTATCAGTCTGCAACATGTATTAAAATAGAGTCAGTACAAAAATGTACCGACGAGTATATAAGTTTGAGTACATAGCATAATAGATTCAAAAGTCTCATATCCACAATGTAAATGATAACAAAATAGTTTCAGCCATGCTAGTGTTCGCAGTCCAAGTGATAGCCCAAGTGTCCCGATGCTTTGTTGTTTTCCCAAGAATCAAGGAAAACTAGAATCCTCTTAACAATAACCCCGAGAATAATGGGGAGGTGCATCTCCTATAGCGCTACTATTGTTAAGGCGGAACTACACACTCTGGATTAAACGTTCACATAGCACAAAGAATCAAGAATCAAGAATCACAAGTTTCACATACACATAGGATAGAGTTTAGATTCCAAAAGTATCAAGTTTCATAGTTTAATAGAATACATGCTGCATCCCAAATTTTAAAACAAAAAGGGATCGAGTGTACTCACAGTGATTGCTTAACAGGTTAACTGTTATTGGATCAAAGGGAGCTCTTTGGGTTTAGCCTGGTTAGATTACAACAGATAAGTGTCGGACAAAACAATGAGATTTTTCAAGGTGTCAGATCAGTCACTAGATCGGATGGCAGTTCGATCGGATGGCTATCCGATCGGATTGCCATTCGATTAAGGTGACTGTTGTGAGTGAGAGACGGATTGCCATCCGATCGTATAATCGAATGGTTATTCGACCCAAGAGTCAAGATTCCAAATTGATCACCAAGTGTTTTAGTGAGGTCACTTCGATCGGATGGTTATCCGATCGGACGACGGTTCGATCGGATTGCCATTCGATCATGGAAGTTTCCAAGTTTCAGGTTTCAGAAAAAGTTTCTAAGTGTTGAAAGGTTTCAAGGCACATTGTTACTTTGATCAGATGGCAGTTCGATCGGATGGCTATCCGATCGGATTGCCATTCGACGATCAAAGGTTCAAAGCTTCAAGGTGTTTAAGAGGCAAGTGTCACCTGGTCGGATGGCAGTTCGATCGGATGTCTACCCGATCGGATTGCCACTCGATCGAGTTGTCCTTGTCCCGTTCATAACCTTGTAAAGTTTCTAAGTTTCTAATTTTCTGGTTTAACAGTGATGACATGGTACGTCTTGAGACAACGGTAAACACATCAGTGTTCAACTGGTCTAACCGGATGGGAATCACCCCAGTCCGATTAGTCATCTGTTCGTGATGGTGCTTATGTCGAAATCCGTACTCCGGTCATCTCCTCCGGCAACAATCCTTTTCCAAGCCGACTCAAGACTAATCATCAAGTCTTCAGTCCGTTCAGATCCAGATCCCACCGTTTTAAGTGAAAAGTTAAGAAATGAAGAAGATAAATATAGGTTTTTAGCTAAATAGTCTAGATTTAGTTAAGATTCAGTGTAGAACATATGAAATTCCTTAGATCTGAGCTAGATCTCGGCAGGAATGACATCACACCATAGTTTGTACAACCACCATGATGACGTCACCCTCAAGAGCTCGAATCTTAGGGATTTCATGGTGAAAAGTGAGATTTCAAAGGAGAATCTCGTAGAGAATAGTATAGTGATCAAAGATGTACAGGAATCTAGTGTAAAACGTACCGAAATCGCCAAGAAATGGAAGAAAAAGAGGAGTGCGTGCGTCTAGATCGAGTGAGGCTATCACATCAGTGAGAATGATGTGACTATAACACCCCGAAATCGGGATTGGTAATTAAACCATGTTAATAATTATGAACGGGTAAAATACCGTAAGTGTTAGGATCTGAGTTTGGATTGATTGTGTTTTACGTTTGTTTTAAGATGAAAGATGAACAAGTAATGCAGCGGAATATAAATGGAAATAAAATTTGCACACAATCAAACAGGAGAATTGCTTTCAACACACATTTTCACATAGAACCGAATGATTGAATTTATTTCAACTACGATTACAATGCATGCATGTAACAAACTCCCCCTCAGCCTGAGCTCACAATGTTTGTTCGTACAGGAAGAAAAGTGATGAAGAGCTGATAGAACAGTAACAGTACAGGGTACTGTTCTATTTATACGCACACCCAAACCACTGAAGCATCTTGGCTGACGTCACCATGAAAGTGACATCTAACCTCCTAACAAACTCTAAAAACTGATCTAATACAAACTCTGCTATGCTAACTACTGATTATAATACATTACATAAGAATGACTAAACTACTGCTTTATCCTTCCACTGTTGTGACTCCAACAGTACTTGATATCTTCAGCAGTGCTTGACCCATAGCAGTAGATTGATCAACAGAGCTTTAGTCTTCATCAGTCTTTGACTTGATCAGCAGTTGTAAGTCAGGAGTTGTTATAAAGGATCAGTGGATGGAGGTCATCAGATGTTGAAACCACTTTCAAGGGGAGAGAATGTAAACATAAATCTTCTTATTTTGGATCCACTGCTCTGATCCGGTTTTGGCTTTAATCAACTATTCCTCTGGTAGGGTTCAATCCCAACAATCTCCCCCTGGAACAGATGATGCCAAAACCCTTCATTATTGTGGAACTTTATTGCCTCATCAGCAGTTCCCTTATCTGACCTTTAAGTTGCAACTCAAAGTCTAGGGCATCTGTGTCATCTTCATCCCTGCACAGTGGAAGATCAAGGAGATCCTGCAGATCTTCAACACTTAGGCCTAGTGCTTGTTCCCTTGATATTTTCTTCACTGGACTTGATCACAGTCAGTACATGGGTCTGTTTATCAGTTTTCCACTTTAGTACTTTTGAGTCCGGTGGGTTTCTTGGGAGATTTTTATTGGATGAGGAGTTTGGAGATGCTAGCCTGGTGATGACTGACTGAGCAGTGCTTTGAGCTTTAGCAAGTTCAGGAATACCAGTCATCATTTGTTTGAAAACCATTTTTATAACTTCATTACCAGCAGCTATATCCTCTGCTGTTTCTGCATCCATCTGTTTTTGCCTTCTTCTTTGATAAAGAATGGCACCAGGTGGAGCAGTGGCTTTCCTGACTTGCAGCTTTGGTGGTCTTGTTGAAACCTCTGCTTCAGGATAGTCAGGTTTTTGTGGAACCTTTGGATCTTTTTTCCTTAGTTCCTCCAACCTTTTGTAAGTGGCCCTGACTTTGTCTTCTTTCCACCTCAACACTTGGTTTTTAGACCCATAATCAGCAGTGATTAGTTCCTCTTTCATTCTCTTCAGCTCCAGTACCTTATCAGGTACATTCTTCTTGTATTTTGCCCAATCAGGAGGAGTATGTTTAACCTTGTTTTTAATCATGTCTTGAATCCTGGCTGCTTCACTTTCAAGCTCAGGAATGGCCCATTCTTTATACATGTATTTTTCTCCCTTGTATTTCTTATAAGCCATGATGTTTTCTATGCAGTCTTTTCTCAAGGATTCATCTGCTCTTTCTAATATTTATTGACATACATTCTTTGCAAACTGCTCCAAAGATCCGACTTGTGTGAGCAGAAATTGATAATGCCTTTGAATTTCTTTGTCAGATTTTCCTTGTGAGTTTCTTTTAGAGATATCCTCTGCTTGTTGAGCCTTAACTTTTAAGTATTCTTCAATGTTGTTAGGCCTAGGATATCCTTCAACCGATGGCAAACTCCTTTTAGTAGGGTCATCCTCAAAGTAGAAGGATTTGATCTCTTCTCTGACTGCTATAAGTTCTAGAGGATATTGGACACCTGCAGAAGTGATAGCAGTGATTGGTTGTTGAATTTTGGCTGAAGAGAGAGGAACAGGGTTTGGAATATTGATAAGTGATAAGGGTTGTGAAGATGTTGGTGGTGATGGAGAATCATCATCATTCAAAATTACCCTTCTCCTTTTTGGTTTAGGAGAGGCTGATGATGTTTTGGATGGTTCGGTGGTGGTAATTTGAGTGGTGGTTATTGTAGTGGAAGGTGGCTGACTAACAGTTGTTGAAACAACTGGTGTTTCAACCACTGTTGTCATTACAACAGATGTTGTAACATCTGATGTCTTCTGCTTTTTAGCAGGAGGTGATGGTGGTGATGATGATGTTTTTAGTGGTGAGGTGATTTTTGGTGGTGGTGGTAAGGCAGTAGTTGTGGTGTGTGTTGAAGTGGTGTGTGTTGAAATGGTGGCAGTTGTTTGGCTAACAGTTGTTGAAACCACTGAAGTATCAACAGTTGTTGATACAGCAGGAGTCTTAACAACTGCTGGTTTGGGAGATGGATTTTTGGAGCTTTTGGAAGATTTGGGAGTGTACTTTGTGGGTCTGGATGGTGTGTGTTTGGGTTGCCTCACTTTTCTAGTGGGCTGCTTCTTTTTGGGCTCAGGATTTTCAGTTTTTGGACTTTTTTTATCAGCCTTAGGCTCAGAAGTACCCTGCTCATTCAGCTCCATAAAAGCTCTCTTCTCCTGTGCAAATCTTGCTTTATCCTTAGCCTCCTTATCCTTTTTCACATCAGCTTTTGCCTTAGCAATTGCATCAGTGGTGACATCAATTTTCTTAGAACCATCTGGCAAGGGGATGTCTGCAAGCATACTATCTTTTTTGTGGCTCAATATACAGACCATCTTCATACCCCTTCTTTTTCCATTGCTTGATTTTCTCCCCCTTTTGGCATCAGCTGGTGGTGGATTATCCACAAATATGATAGAGGGAGGAGCAGTGCCAGTGGTGTTCAACAGATGGGCCTTTATTGCCTTGATATCTGCCTGGGTATCTTTAAACCTTGCTTCCATGAGATTTCTGATCTTTTGAACTTGTATCTCATGTTGCTGATCAGCTAATTCTCTTTGATGATGGAGCAGTGGTTGAAATAAATTCCAGAGCTCATTTGCAGCAGGTGCAGATGGTGGGGCAGATGCTTGAGCTGGAGCAGCAGTGGGTGGTATCTTTTGAACTTTCAACAACTGTTGCAGCATGTCTTTGATATCTGCAACAGATGTTTCAGGGTTATCAATTCTACCAGTCAATTCACGATACATTAAACCATCACCCAATTTAATGGGATCATCTGATTTCCTACTAGCAGTGGTTGTAACAGTGGTTGTTTCAGGAAAAATATCCCAGAAATCAGCCACTGATGCCCCTTTGTCTTGGTACTTGGGACTTCTTCCTTCAAATTGAGAAACACTTTTTAGTGAACCAGTATAAACCGGATACACAAATGTTCCCATAGAAGAAATTGCCTTCAAGGAAGTCTTATGGATGAAACCACTGTCCAAGTGCAAACCAGTGGGTTCAGCACTTGTAGTGGCTGCTTCACTTGAACTACCATCAAGAGTTACTTGTAACTCAAGGGGTGTAACCTCCTCAGGTCTTGTTGGTGGGTTAGCAATGATTGATACATCAGACCCAGTCACTTGTTGAGGCATATTCTCATGAACAGGTGATTGAGAAGGACTGGTTTGTGTCTGGTTCAAATCAAGAGCATCCAACAGTAATTTTTTTGTGGGGGAATTATGGAGGTTAGGTTGGGTGTAGAAAGTGAATTTGCCCCGGGCAGTGGGCTGTAGATGATAGAATCAAGTGATTATAGAGCATCATATTGTGGTTTCCCAATGTGTACAACCTGTTCTTTTTGAGAAGAAGCAGGAGGAGTTTGAGGCATGGGTTGAGATATTTCTACCAGCTGCTGTGAGGAAGTAGCAGCAGTGGTTTCTTGTGACTTTTGTGCTGTCACTGGCAGTTGCTCTGGTATCTCATCTTCCAGAGTTGCCTTTGATTTGGGTTTGGGGGGCTTTTGTGTTTTCTTTTGTCTTGGCTTTTTGGTGATTTTAGGTGTGGGTTTCACAGCAGTTGTTTTGCTGCTGTGATCACCTAGAGCAGTGGGCTCAGCAGCAGATACCTGAGGAGCAGTGGTAGCTGCTAAATTCTGCTCAGGGACCTCTGCTTTTGTTTTGCAAGGTGTTGATAATCTTGTAAAAGTTTCAGCCGTTAAGTTGTTTATTTGAAAAGAGTCTCCTTGTTTGAGCACATGAGCATCATCCTTACCAAATTTCTTTTGAAAGTAATAACTTAGAAATCTTGGAAATAGTAAGAATGGGTTTTTATCAACATTTTTAACCAAATCATTAAAGATTTCCTGGGAGTAGTTAAACTTTTCATTTTGTAGAATAGCATAACCCAGGTATTGGATCTTTAATGGTATTTCATTAAAAGCAGTTGTTTTATTTGAAACACACATCAAAAGGGTATGAAATAAGAATCTTGTTGCAGGTCTTTTTGTAAGGTATCCTTTTTCATTTCATCTGCATACCCTCTTTCAAGGAAATCAGTTTTATACTCGTTTTTGGGAAAATAATTTTTACCTTGCTGATCATCGAGTTCAAATACCTCTGAAATGGATTGTGGTGTGATTTTGACTATTTTACCCATTAGAGAGGAATTAATGGCTATGATGTCTTCACCTTGTGTTTCAAGAGTAACATTTTTCCAAAATTCTCTCTGGGTTTTCAGGTAAATCGGAGCATCTACTGTCAACAAAGTTTTGTACTTTGAAGACGACATAGTGTCAATGATGGAATCATAGGTATCGATGGTACCGGGTTTTGTGAGGAGACCCAGATAGTTGTGAGGAGATTTGTATGGAATTTCAATGGGTGTGGTAGCCATTTGAGTGGCCTTTTTAGAAGATGAAGACTTTGATTTTGTCATGTTGACGAAGAAAAACGATGAATGATTTGGGAGAAATGGATGATAACTGCTTTGAGAAAGGAATTTTTGTGAATTTGATTCGACAGTAAAACCCTGTTGGGGGGTTTTGCTCAGGGTTTTATAGTGGAAAAAGTGAATGCTGACGTGGCAGCGGTTACAAAAGATCTGACCGCCATGTACTGGCCACGTGCCAACCCCTGATGAATAATGGAGGACAGTTGTTTTTATGAAACCACTGATGAAGCAACATCAGTGGTTGTAACGGTAACAATGAGAACAGTGGATGATTTTAACTATCAGTGGATAGCATATCAGTGGACAAAAACACTGATTTTGAACAGCAGTGATTACCAAGGAAATGAGAGAACAGGGGTTGATTTTCAGCAGTGGACAACTTTTTGAGGAACAGATGTTTGAACAAAACAGTTGTTATGGCAGACTTTTAAGGATTTAATGAAAAATTCATTTTTAGCTATTTTTAAGGATGGATTTTTGATTTTCTGAAAACATTTTAATGCTTTTATTCATAGAAAAACAAGATTTTGCTTGTTATTCCATGTTTAGCATGCCAATCCTAGAGATCAAGCTTTCAAAGGTGGATGTGTCTAAACCTTTGGTTAGCAGATCTGCCAGCTGATCTTTAGTTGGAACATGGTGCAGAGAAATCAAACCTTTTTCATAGCAATCCCTCACAAAGTGATGTCTGATGTCCATATGCTTGGTGGTTGAGTGAGAGACTGGATTTTTGATGATATTTTCTGCTGCCTGACTGTCCAACATGAGAGGTGTCTTTAAGGTAGTGATACCAAAATCCAGTAATTGATTTTGAAGCCAAAGCAGTTGGGCTGTACAGCTTGCAGCAGCTATATACTCTGCCTCAGCAGTGGATGTGGAAATAGCTGCTTGCTTTTTGCTTTGCCAAGACACTAAGCAATTGCCTAGGAATTGGCATCCTCCTAAAGTGGACTTCCCTGTCTTATCACATCCAGCAAAGTCACTATCTGAGAAACCTGAAAGCTCAATTTTACCATCAGCTGGATACCAGATACCAAGTGTGGGAGCACCTTTTAGGTATCTGAATATCCTTTTTACAGCAATAAGGTTTGACTTTCTAGGGGCTGACTGGGATCTTGCACAAACACATGTTACAAACATGATGTCTGGCCTAGATGCAGTTAGGTACAATAAAGACCCAATCATGGTTCTATATAAAGTTTGATCAACCAAATCATCCTTTTCATCAGACATGACAATTTTATTGGTTGAAATGGGTGTACTGCATGGTTTACAATCATCCATCTCAAATTTCTTTAAAACTTCTTTGGCCTATTTGCCTTGATGGATAAAAGTGCCATTTTGTAGTTGCCTAACTTGGAGACCAAGAAAGCACTGGAGTTCACCCATTGCACTCATTTCAAACTCAGCCTTCATGATTTGCCTAAACTCTTCACACATTTTGTTACATGTGCTTCCAAAAATGATGTCATCCACATAAATTTGGACAATCATCAAATCCTTTCCTCTCCATTTTAGAAACAGTGTTTTGTCTATTTTACCTCTTGTGAAACCAATGGATAGTAGGAAATTGGAAAGAGATTCATACCAGGCTCTTGGTGCTTGTTTCAGGCCATACAAAGCTTTATTTAGCTTGTAGAGATGATTTAGATTAAATGGATCCTCAAATCCTGGAGGTTGACAAACATAAACCTCTTCTTGAATCTTACCATAGAGGAATGCACATTTGATATTCATTTGATACACCTTGATGTTGTGGTTGACAGCAAAGGCCAGGAATAGTCTGATAGCTTCAAGTCTTGCTACAGGGGCAAATGTTTCATCATAGTCAATGCCCTCTTCCTGTTTGAACCCTTGAACCACAAGCCTAGCTTTATTCTTGACAACAATGGCCCTTTCATCAGTTTTGTTTTTGAAGACCCACTTTATGCCAATAGGACTTACACCCTCTGGCAGTGGTACAAGCTCCCAAACTTGTTGTCTTTTGAACTGTTGGAGCTCTTCTTGCATGGCTTCTACCCAGCTGTTGTCTTTCAGTGCCTCTTGGTACTTGACTGGCTGATGGAGAGATAGGAAACCAGCAGAAAGACAAATGTTTTGGGATTGACTTCTTGTGAGCACCCCTTCATTGATGTTGCCAATGATTTGGTCAGGTGGATGAGATTTCAAGAAGATTAGATCTCCTTGGTATGGAACAATGGCATTTAATGGTGAAGGATGCAGATGTGAATCATCTGAGCTAACCACTGCTGGTGACTTTGATGATCCAGCAGTGGCTTCAAATGGAGGTGGAGGAATAGGAGGAACTGGTATGAAAACATGTTGACTTTTATCCACTGATGGGGAATTATCAACAGTGTTTGATGAAGTGGAGGCAGGGGTTAATGGGCTACTTTGGTCAACAACTGTTGAGGTAGCAGTGGTTGAACTTTGACAGCTGTTTTGAACAACTGATGCTCTTACCATTGGAGCAGACTTTTGTTGAGGAATGACGACTTCAAACCCATAGTCTGATGATGTATCCTCTGATGGACCTGCACTGTTAGTCTTGACAGCAGTATTTTCAAAAGTAAATTTATCAAGATCAAACAATTCTGCAGGGTTTGCTGGGATTTTCATTGATGAAAGTTCATTGAACTTTACATTCAAAGTCTCTTCCACTGTTTTGGTCCTTGTGTTAAACACTTTGTAGGCCTTAGCAGTGGTTGAGTATCCCAGATGATAACCACAATCTATTTTGGCTGCAAACTTTGAGATAGGATCTTTTAAGTTTAAAATGAAACATGGGCAGCCAAAAACTTTAAAATATGAAATCAATGGCTTTATTTTATACAGCAGTTCATAGGCAGTCTTTTGATGTCTGGGGTTGATTAAAACTCTGTTTTGGACATAGCAAGTAGTGTTTACTGCCTCTGCCCAAAAAGTTAATGGCAAACCTGAATCAACAAGAATGGTTCTGGCAGCCTCAATCAAAGTCATGTTCTTTCTTTCAACAACCCCATTTTGTTCTGGTGTTCTTGGAACGCTATACTGCCTCACAATTCCTTTTGACACACATAAATCATCTAACTCCTTGTTTCTGAACTCTGTGCCATTATCACTCCTGAAGACTTTTACTGGCAATTCAAACTGCTTTTCAACCTGTTTCACAAAGTCTTGCAGAATGCCTGCAGTCTCATCTTTTGAGTGTAAAAAGTAAGTCCATGTAAACACAATCAAAGGAGAATATAGTTTGATAAACAATTGCTTTTCATAGAGTCGAAAGATTACATCAAAAGCAAAAGGTTACAATGCAAGCTTACAGACTAAACTCCCCCTCAGCCTGATACTTCAGAGTTGGTTGCATAAGATGAAAGGATTGAATTGAGGAGATGAATTCTCTCAAAACGAATCGAATATAACAGTACAGAGTACTGTCATATTTATAGGCAAACCAAACTACTGATGTACCTCAGCTGACGTCACCATGATAGTGACATCTAACAGCCTAACAACCTATAAACACTGGTCTATACAAACTACTGATGTCTAACAACTGATTGATAATAAAATTCAAAACAAGTCTAACACTGTTCACGTTCCACTGTTGTGGCCTAAGCACTGATTACTTGATCATCAGTGCTTTCTTCAAAAGGTGATCAGTCTTTGAATGAGCAGTGCTTGGGTCTTCAGCAGTACTTAAGAGACAGCAGTAGATAGAGCTCAGTGTTTGCCTTTTAGCAGTCTTTAGCTGTTTCATCAATGTTTGACTTATCAGTTGTTCTTCAAAGCAGTACTTAGAGTGTATCAGCAGATAGATAATCACTGTCAAGGGGAGAGCTTAGAGTAAACGTCTGCTTATTGTGAATCCACTGTTGTGACCAGGTTTTGGCTTTACATTATCTGTTCCTCTGGTAGGGTTCAATCCCAACATAGGCACGCCCAAACCACTGAAGCATCTTGGCTGACGTCACCATGAAAGTGACATCTAACCTCCTAACAAACTCTAACAACTGATCTAATACAAACTCTGCTATGCTAACTACTGATTACAATACATTACATAAGAATGACAAAACTACTGCTTTATCCTTCCACTGTTGTGACTCCAGCAGTACTTGATATCTTTAGCAGTGCTTGACCCATAGAAGTAGATTGATCAACAAAGCTTTAGTCTTCATCAGTCTTTGACTTGATCAACAGTTGTAAGTCAGCAGTTGTTGTAAAGGATAAGTGGATGGAGGTCATCAGATGTTGAAACCACTTTCAAGGGGAGAGAATGTAAACATAACATCTGCTTATTTTGGATCTACTGCTCTAATCAGGTTTTGGCTTTAATCAACTGTTCCTTTGGTAGGGTTCAATCCCAACAGTTAGTGGTAAAATTAACCCGGTAAATATTAGGATTTAAATAATTAAACCTAATATTAAATAAAAAGAGAATAAAAGTTTTGAGAAAAAACAAAGTTTATGACAGGCCGACTTAGCGGGACCTAAATAAGACGGGTTATAACTCCCGGAACCCAATAATTTAACTAGGAATAATAATAACCTAGTTAGAAGAGAAGTCTTGTAGTGACATACTAGTGGGTTAAAACACATAAAATAAAAACCTGATAATAGATGGGGGACCAAAGTTGTAAAGTGTGAAACTTGAATAATTAAAAACAAAAATAACACACCAAGCACACACCTAAGTGTGTGTCTGGTTCGATCAGAGCACAGGGAGACCAAGGAAATCCCCCATCAAACCCTAAATCACACAAATCTCGCAAACTGAAGGCACAAATCAGTTCCAAAACAAAATCCATGCATAGATTGATGATCTCCTTAGTAAAGGGATCATAAGGTATGTGAAATTTCGTTGAATGATTCCAATTGAAATTCTGAATCAATACTTGAAACTCGAAATTTATGGTGCATGATAGTTGCTTGGATGAAATAGGAATGAGATAGTGATTAGGGATAAACCCTAGTCAATTACTTGTTAAAATTTTGTTTAATTCTTGTGAATTCACAATCACCATTGAAGGTGATAAGTGGGTTTTGTAGGAACATGTTAAACACTAGAATTTTGATTGTTGTTCTAGTGTAATTTGAGCTTTAGGAAGTGAATTCAGATTTTGTTAATGTGAAAATTGATATGAACATGCCTAATTGATGTTAAAGCTTGGCTAAATAACTAGTTATGAAACTTGATTGTTGATGTTATAAATTATGCCCACAAGGTATTTGTTGAAATGCCTAAGTGAATGTTCATATGTTGAAATTTTGAATCAAACGCGTAACTTCCTAGTACGACTAATTACGTGTGATGTGGGGTAATACAAATTTTAATTATGAAGTCGATTTAGCTTATATGCACATATCATATAATTAAAGGTAGTTAATTTTTGAAAAGTTAAATTAACCATGGACGGAGTCGAATAGTAGTTTTGACATAGAAAATATGTAAGGTGGAATAGTCGTAGTTATAATGACTAATCTAACCACCTTGTGAATGATGATGATAGTTTGATGCTTAACGAGCTAGGTGGAAGCTTGGGGAGAAAGCGGGTCAAATAGAGTCAAGCATAAAGGAAAAGTGTATTCTGGATGCAAGGTAAGTAAAGCTTACACCCTCTTTTGTAAGTTATGTAATTATTCATAGGTTGTAACTACGACAAAAGTTATATCCGAAATATGGTTCCGACAAGAATTGAGACGGGTCGGACATATAAAATAATGATAAACCAAGTTAAATGGTAAATTGGGCGAAATGGTAAATAAATACCATTCGAATATAAGTGCAAAATGTTTGGCCGTTTAGACGAAACGGGTCAAATGGTAATGTCAATACCATTTGACACTTAACGACTAACAAGTGCTTGTCGAGTCTAATGCTCACAGGGTGAAATGGCTTATGGAAATTGCAATTGGTATGAATTAGCAACTTAAAAGACATGGTAATAAAACGGGTTTAAGCTTTGACCCGAGCCAGGTACGCATATTTGAAATTTTAGACAATTGCGTGATTTTGGTCAAATGCCTTCTTAAACGCCTTCATCGTAAAAGAAGAGTTAAAGTTGACCGAAACGCCCTTGGTTGTCAAATCATGCAAACGAATCTTACGGGTTGTTTAGAAATAGTCTTTTCGATCAAATGGATCATTAGGATAAGTATAAAAACGAAAGGCATGATCCTAGTGAGTCAAATGCATTAAAATGTGTTTTTGTCATAAAAAGATAAACCGAGAGATAGAACTCGGAATAAGTAGTCTAGTACGTTAAATCCACCACAATTATCATTGTGGTGGAAGACTAATCAATATGAATGGTTGGACTTATGATGCATACAAGGAATGAGCGTAATTTAAGCTAAGGAGTGCATAAATACCTTAACGGGTCAAAATACGATTTCAAGTAAAAACGGGTTAAGAATGCATAAGAAACCGTAACTTGAACCATGAATATTAGTAAACTGATATAAGGTGATTTGCCTAACATTTTTAAAGGTAACCAACAAGTTTGTTTGATTAAAACACAAACGGGTCAAAAAGTGTTAAAATTGAATTTCAAGCCGAGAGCTTGAAATCTAAAATTTTGTAAAAACAAATGTCGGGTTTTTACTCCATGAGATGGAGAATTAAAATACGATCGCGTAGGAAAAAGAATCGCGTAAAACGGATAAGTAAACAAAAAGTTATGACACTTTGAAGTTCGTTTTTCGATTAAAACCACAGCTGAGCATATGCAGCACCAGCAACAACACATTCTGCCAAAATGGAGGTGTGGCGTCGCGCGACACCTAAAGGGTTTTACCATCGCGTGCGGCGACGGGGTAAAATCTTGAAATTTTTGTTTATTTTGATTATTTGACCCAATTACCTTGTTGTACTTGTTATTTAACCATCAAAACTAACTTTTATGTTGGTTTTGATCATAGGTGAATGTCGAGAGTCCCGGATGAAGATCAAGCGACGAACAAGAACCGAACACACGTTAAATGAAGCTTCCGCGTTAAACTTTGTTTTGTTTTGTTATAAATGAATTATGTAAACACTTACAACTATGTCTTGAAAAGTAAAACATATGGGAATGTAGGCATGACAAGTTTTTGTAAAGTCGCATTTTTAGCATTAAAATGCGTATTCTATTATTAAAATCTTGATTAATTGAGACGGGTGTTACAGTGACATGCCTATTTATAATGTCAGAGAGAGTGAGAGTGGCGGTGTGCACGGATCGGATGACGGTTCGATCGAATGGCCATCCGATCGGTTGGTCATCCGATCGGATGGTCATCCGATCGATTGGTCATCCGATCGGATTGCCATTCGGTCACTCCCATCCTTTCCGCGTTCCCGTCTTTGTTTCGTTTTGCGAATTAGATTAAGCATTGCGTTGCGTATTATTGGGTAATAGTATCACATAACTAGATTACATTATTAACACAAAAGTTTCCAAGTTTCATAGATTCCGCCAGTGACAAGTCTCTAGTCTCTCGTTCAACCAAGTCTCAAGTTGCACGAGTCTCAAGAGTCAAGCACCAAAGTATCAAGAGTCAAGAATCTAGATTCCAAGTATCAAGAATCATAGTTTCCAAGTATCAAGTATCAAGAATCATAGTGTTAAATATCAAGAGTCAAGATTCAAGTGTCAAGACTCTAGCATTAAGAATCGGGTATCATAGCATAAGATTCACCAAGTAGCAAAAGTGTCAAGCATCACATAGTTTAGGGACTAAAGTTGAAAAAGCTAAAAGTCTATGGACGCAGGTGTTACATGGTACGTACGCAAGAAGAAAACTAGAGAAAGAACCTAGTCCAGAAGCTTACCCAGGAATTTCGCTACGGTAATTCCAACCGCGGGAAGAACATAGGTTCTACTTCTGCACCTTACTGCAAGTATTGCAAGAGGAAGCATTCAGGAAGATGTTCCACATACTGCAACTTCTGCAAAATACCGGGCCACTAGGAAGAAGGCTGCAGGAAGAAACCCAGTAATGGAGTGTGCTTCAATTGTGGAGAAAAGGGGCATATTAAACCAAACTGTCCAAAACTAGCTCCAGCCATGAACAACAAGACTACTAAGAATGCTAGAGCTTTTGTTCTAACTGCAGAGGAAGCCAAGATGATTCCGGATGTGATTGCCGGTACATTTTTAGTTAATGATGTTTTTGCTAAAGTATTATTTGACTCTGGTGCAAATCAAAGTTTTATTAATACTTCATTTTGCAAAATTCTTAATTAGCCATTAACTAAACTTCAACAAGAATGTATCGTGGAGACGGCAAATGGAGAATCCATTAGGATCACTGAAATCTTGCAAGGAGCAAGAATAGAAATTCTAAACCATAATTTTATTACTAACATTTACCCAATGAACCTAGCTGGATTTGAAGTTGTATTAGGAATGGATTGGTTAGTAACTAATAAAGCCAATATTTTATGTGCTCAAAAGTCAATACAAGTAAATTCACCAAAAGGTGAAAAGATCACAATTAAAGGAGATAAGCCAATTAGATCTACGAAATTCATCTCTGTGATGAAAATCGCGAGTTATGCAAGAAAGGATCATTGGTGTATATGATTTCTATAATCATTAACACTAAAGGTAAAGAATTGAAAGATATTCTCGTAGTATCTCAATTCTCAGATGTTTTTCATGAAGAGCTACCCGGACTACCGCCAGATAGGGAAGTCGAATTCAGAATTCACCTACTACCAGGGACAAACCGATTGCCAAAGCACCTTACCGTTTGGCCCAGGTAGAGATGCAAGAATTAAAGAAACAGTTGGACGAACTATTGGAGAAAGGTTTCATACAACCAAGTTCATCATCTTGGGGAGCACCAATCTTGTTTGTCAAGAAGAAGGACGGATCAATGCGTATGTGCATTGATTAGAAGAATTGAATAAGGTCACAATAAAAAATCGTTACCCATTACCGAGAATCGATGATATATTCGATCAACTGCAAGGAGCTCGATTCTTTTCTAAGATCGATTTACGCTCAGGATATCATCAACTGAAAGTACAGGAAGAGGACATTCCTAAAACCGCCTTCAGAACAAGGTATGGTCATTATGAATTTACCGTCATGCCATTTGGTTTAACCAATGCCCCAGCCGCATTTATGGACATGATGAACAGAATATGTAAACATATATGGATAATTTCATAATCGTCTTTATAGATGATATTCTCATTTACTCTAAGAATAAAGAGGAACATGTAGCGCATCTGCATGCACTTCTTACATTATTGAGAAAGGAAAAGCTTTATGCTAAATTCTCAAAATGTGAATTTTGGTTATAAGAAGTACAATTTCTTGGACATTTAGTTAATCATGAAGGAATTCATGTGGATCCCACAAAGATCGAGGCGATTACTAAATGGAAAGTCCCTGAATCACAAACGGATGTGGGAAGTTTTCTTGGACTGGCAGGTTATTATAGATGGTTTATCCGAGATTTCTCTAGAATAGCCATTCCTTTTAACAAAACTGACCTGTAAAACAATTAAGTTTGAATGGGGACCAAAACAGGAAGAAGCCTTTAGAATCCTTAAGCAAAGATAAACCAACACACCCATACTAGCGTTACCAGAAGGAACTAAAGACTTTGTAGTCTATTGTGATGCTTCTAAGTTAGGTTATGGATGTGTGTTGATGCAACGTTAAAAGGTTATAGCCTATGCCTCTAGACAACTTAAGAATCATGAAAAGAATTATACAACTCATGATCTAGAGTTAGGAGCCATAATTTTTGCCCTTAAAATTTGGAGACATTACCTTTACGGTAGTAAGTTTACCATTTTCACCTATCATAAAAGTTTAAGATATGTTTTCGGGCAAAAAGAGTTAAATATGAGACAAAGACGCTGGATGGAAATCCTTAGTGATTATGACTGTAGTATATAGTATCATGCAGGAAAAGCTAATGTAGTAGCTGATGCTTTAAGTCGAAAGTATCATGATAAGCCAAGAAAAGTACGTTCTCTCAAATTAAATCTACAGATAGATTTAAACGAGCAAATTAAAGAAATACAGAAATCAGTAATCAAGGACGATACTGAAAAATTAAAAGGAATGATTAAGGAATTAGAACAAGGAACATATGGAATTTGGAGATTCCATAAGAAAAGAATTTGGATACCTAAACAAGGAAACCTACGCCACTGAATTTTAGAAGAAGCCCATAAGTCTAAGTATACGATACATCCCGGTAGTGATAAAATGTATCAAGACTTAAGAAAGAATTTCTGGTGGATAGGAATGAAGAAGGATATAGCAGCCTATGTTGCCGAGTGTTTAACATGTTCACAAGTTAAAGCTGAACATCAAAACCCTTAGGTTTACTGCAACAATTGGAAATGTCTGTATGGAAATGAGAATTGATAACACTGGACTTTGTTACCAAATTACCCAAAACAAGAAAAGGTAACGATACAATCTGAGTTATTGTAGACAGATTAACCAAGTCAGCTCATTTCTTACCGATAAAGGAAACTTTTAGTATGGAACGATTAGCCAAGTTATATGTAAATGAAATAGTTTCATTACATGGAATTCCTTTATCTATTGTATCTGATAGAGATAGCCGTTTTACTTCTCATTTTTGGACTAGTTTCTAAAAAGCAATGGGAACCAAGTTAAATCTAAGCACAGCTTATCATCCTCAAACGGATGGACAAAGTGAAAGGACAATTTAGACAATGGAAGATATGCTTAGAGCTTGTGTAATTGATTTCGGAGGAAATTGGGACGATCATTTACCATTAATAGAATTTTCCTACAATAAGAACTATCATACCAGCATTAATGTTGCACCATTTGAAGCACTTTATGAACGAAAGTGCCGAACTCCAGTCTGTTGGGCTGAAATTGGAGAAAAGCAACTGTCTGGACCAGAGATAGTGCAAGAAACAACGGACAAGATTATTTAAGTCAAGAAAAGACTAATAACAGGCGAAAACCATTGGAATTTCAAGTAAGAGATAAGGTATTATTAAAAGTTTCGCCATGGAAAGGGATAGTTAGATTCATCAAAAGAGGAAAGCTAAGCCCTAGGTATGTTGGACCTTTTGAGATTATTAAAAGAATAGGACCAGTAGCTTATCAGCTACAACTGGCAGAGGAAATGGCAGGAATACATTATGTATTCCATGTATGTAATCTCAAGAAATGCTTAGCAGATGAGTCATTAGTAGTACCTCTTAAGGACATAGAGGTAAATGAGAAGCTTAAGTTTGTAGAGAAACCACTACAGATTGAAGAGAGAAAGATCAAGAATCTCAAACATAAGAGATTAGTTCTAGTCAAAGTAAAATGGGATTCCAACAGAGGACCAGAATACACTTGGGAGCTTGAATCCGAGATGCAGAGGAAATATCCACACCTGTTCCAGTAGACCTCGAGGACGAGTTCTAAAACAAGGTAGCGAGAATATAACAACTCTCCTAAAAATCATTAAAACACCCCTATACGTCCTAAAATACAGCCCGTATACGAAAAACGAACCGAAATACCTTTAATTTAATAAAAATTAAATAAAAACAAAATTCCCTACTCGCTCGCTGGACGCGACGAAGACAGCAAGAGCTGTCGTGGGCCGCGACCCCCTTGACACCAGGCCGCACCCTAGGCCGCCACATGTCCCACTCGTGCCGAAGCTACCCATTGAGTCAGCCAAGCTAGGGCCTACCCTAGAGGCTCTGGCGGGGCGCGACGGCCCATCTTGTTTCTGTCGCGGGGCGCGAGAAAATGGCTGAATAGCCCTATAAATAGAGAAGATCGGCTTCAGTCATTCCTCGTTCAAAATTTCGATCTCTCTCTCTCAAATTATGAATATTAAAAGTAATTCCTGCATATTATACCCACTAAATAGCGAAGCTTTGACTCGATGTAAGTATTATAACCCCCGGTTACGTATTAGTTACGCTGCCCGATTGATCTAGTGCTCCGTAACGCATGTTGAGGCTCTGCCTGACTCAGTCGTTGGAATTCTGTCTCGGGGATGGTATAGCTAATGTAAATTTGGGTTATTATACTAACGCGTGTGCATTGTTTAAATTAATAGATTATAACCAGGAAGTCACAAGGAAATATCTAAATTAGCAATGTGAGTTAATCCTCTTTTGTAAACCCTTTTTGTGAGTAATCATTCTTTTTGTAAACTGTTTTTACAAAACCTCAATTGTTTTACATTATAATTAACAGTGATTGAGTATTCTACAATTATTGTCGGTATGTTGGGGTTTTGTATACAAAATTTGTTACTACACTATGAGTAGTAGCATGACCACAAGTCAGGATTAACAGTACCGTGGGTGGTAATTAAAGTAGATGTAAACAAATGTAATTGCGGGATGCCCTCAATACTGTAAAATGATAAAATTTGTTTTGATTAAACTGAGATTCACTCGCCAGCATTTCTTGCTGATAAAATGTTTTTAAACGCGTTTCAGGTAACAAAATGTGAAAGCCAAATAGAACCCAGCTGGAGAGCACTGAATGCTTGGAAAAGTGGCTATAAAAGTTATCTAAATAAAGATGAAGTTTTATTTGAATAAAATAGAGTTTATCCCTATAAAAATATTATGAATGGAAACTTGGATTTTACTCATGTGTTTATTATTTATAAAATGAGGTGTTTTGATCTGATAAAATATTTCCTAACTACGGTCCTGATGTAAATTCCGCTGCCAAATTAATAAACACCGATACCACCAACTCTGAGTAGCTCGCGGCCGCCCGCCTCACGGGGCAAGGGGTCGGGGGTTGCGACATCTAAACATAAAGGGATTGGTTGGGTAGATTGGTGTAATTTGTTAATATGTAATTTGTTTTCGTTGTAGCGTTTGGTTGGCCTGGTTTGGGCCGACGGCTTTGTTAATGAAGTTTACTTAAAAAAAAAAAGTAGAATTTACATTTCACAGAATCAGAATCAGAATCAAAATATGACGTAATAACATTATAATCTCCTACCCACACCATTTTCCCCACCTTAATCATCGCTTAAATCCACCTTATAATCTGAAAGCAAATTATCGTGTTCTCGTTTTAATAAATTTCACACATAAAGTGTTTAAATAAAAAAATATCCGTGATACATTTGGAGATTACCCATGAAAAAGTCCTTGAAGAACATGATTTTGCTTTTTTCTAAATTCAACATCGAACAAAATTTTATATAAAAAAAGTCAATTCTTGAACGATCATTTAGTTCAATTATTTCAAAGTTATATTATAAAATCATTTTAAGCATATTATTTATCAAGTGACCATTAGTCCATTATTGATTTTCATTAATAAATCTCTTTTTTGTTTTTTTAATAGCGAATGTTACTCCTTGTTAGCAATATTAAAGCTTCAAACTGACATCTTATTTACTGCAGTTATTTGATCTTTTTGTGTTAATTATTAATAGTTAAAATGTGTCTGCTCATATTCATAGGTTACAAACAATGAGCAATATAAATTTTGTATTCAGCTTTGCTTTGATAATAAGAAAACCACTATTAAAATTTTCCTTCATGGTATCTAGAGCCTTCATCGATCCACTCTAAACTCATTTTTTTTCTCTTGCTGCTCCTATTCTTCACCAAATCATGACTGACACCAGTCCTCCTCCTCCCCCTCCTGATAATCAACGTTTTCAGTCTCTCCCTAATATAGCCAACTTTGTTAGTGTCAAACTAACCTATGAAAATTATCTTACATGGAAACACCAACTTGTTACCATTCTCAAAACAATGGGACTACTTGAACATATCAGTTCGACCCCACCCCCTTCCATCAGTGATACCGATAAATGGGACCGCGATGATGGGTACGTCTCTGCTTGCATAAATGCAACGCTAGATGCTTCAATTGCTCATCTTGCCATCGGTACCGAAACCGTTGTGGACCTATGGAAAATCATTGAAGACACCTTTTTTGACCAAGTTTTTGCCAAACGCTCACATCTTAGAAGCCAATTTCAGTTATTAAAACAATCAAACCAATCTGTTACCACTTATTGTGATCGAGCCAAACAACTTTCGGATCAGTTGAACTCAATAGATGACCCGGTTACTGATGAAAGTCTTGTGCTCCAAGTTTTGAATGGCCTTGACCATCCAACATTCGACAACTTTGTGTTAAATGTTGAACATTCTGATAAACAACCAACTTTTTCCCAACTACGATCTAAACTTCTAAACTATGAAGAACGCCTCAACCAACAAAAGCAATTTTCCACTCCTCCAGTAGCCATGGCTGTTGTCGATAACTTAGGGCAGTCGCCCGTTGCCGACAATTTCCGCTCCTCGTCATCCAACCCTCAACTTCGTTTCATGTGTCAAATTTGCAAGAAAAATGGTCATGAAGCCCCGTATTGTCGTTACAGTTACACTCCGAGCAATCAATCCCATGGTCCTCGTAATAACAACTTCACAAGTCGTTACACCGGAGGTCGTCGCGGCACTTTCAACGGCTACCATGGTCGCGGCCGTGCTTCTAGCACTCGCCCGCCATTTGCAAACACTTCCCAACAGGCAATGGCCTCCTCTGTTAATAACTTCTCTAATCGTCCCTTTGATTTGGAATTTTCTAACCAGGTTTTTAGTAATCCCACAAATGGTGGTGCATTGAGTAAACCTTCTTCATCTCATGTTAATCCCATGCCTCAACACCTACCCTCCTATAATCCAACCCCACCCCTAAACCTACATGGGGACCCATTCTTACCACAAACACCACAGACCCCATCCTCTTTTCCTCATCAAGTTGATTTCTCATTTCCTAATCCACATACTCCTTTTCATGCCAATTTAGTAACAGGCCCAACAATCTCAAACCCACCAGAATCTTTTTCTTATTTTTCACACGCTTCCAGCTCTCACTCCGGGGGGATCGACTTCTGATGTTTTTGGTCTTAATTATGATACATCTTGGTTTGACCAGTCTTCAATCCCCTCCCGTTTCGGATTCACTGCCAATCTTCCAACTTTTTCTGATTTATGTGAGGAAATTGACTCTTGGGTTCCTGATTCCGGGGCCACGTCTCACATGGCTATCGACATATCCATGGTTGATCATGCGACACCCTATCATGGTTCGGAAAAGGTTATTGTTGGAAATGATATGGCTATAAAGATAACTCATATCGGACATTCTACTCTCACTCTTTCAAATCATAAACTTTACTTAAAACACGTGTTGATAGTTCCAAATCTAACAAAAAATTTATTATCTATAACCCAACTAGTTCTTGATAACCCTGTTTCAATTATGTTCTCATATCTTGGTTTCTCTATACAGACCTTGACAGGAAAAGTGATCCATCGACTGCGTCCTAGGCCTTTTCAAATCTATTCACTCACAGCGAAGACCTCAGATGCTCACACGTTATGGCACAATCGCTTAGGCCATCCATCTAATTTTGTTTTTGATTTTGCTTCCTTTCCGTCTTTGCCATGTACTTCCTTTAATAAAAATCATAATAAACATTGTCGTGCTTGCAATATGTCAAAATCTACCAGATTGCCATTCTCTCCTTCTCAAAATCGTAGTACAAAACCCTTACATATCATTCATTGTGATATTTGGGGACCCTCCCCTATTATTTCTCGTTCGAACTATCGATATTATATTACTTTTATTGACGACTATAGTCGTTTTACATGGATGTACCCCTTAACTTACCGTTCCCAAGCGGTTGAAGTTTTTAGACATTTTAAAAACTTCATTGAAAACCTGTTTTCTACAACAATTAAACATCTCCAATGTGACGGTGCACCTGAACTTACTCAAGGAATCATGAGAAAACTTCTCTCCGAATCTGGAATTATTTATCGTATCTCCTGCCCTTACGCACCTCAACAAAACGGAACGGCTGAAAGGAAAAATCGACACTTGTCTGAAATTGCTAGATCCTTACTTTTCCATGCAAACTTATCTAAAATCTATTGGTATGATGCTTACGCCACTGCCACCTTTCTAATCAACAGTATTCCTTCACAAACTATAAACCATATATCTCCTTATGAGCTCCTGTTTCATTCCAAACCCAATTACTCTTATCTTCGCACCTTTGGATGTCTTTGCTACCCCTTTCTCGGTGACATCCGTCCCGATAAATTATCACCAAAATCAATCCCATGTATATTTTTAGGGTATGCTTCCAATTATCACGGATATATTTGTCATGATCCTAAAACCGGACGCACTTACACCTCCCGACATGTTGTTTTCCACGAAGATGTCTTTTCTCTTCCTTCACCACCTGCCACCTCTACCACCTCCATTGCAACCATACCCTCCATCGACATATTACCTTCATTCCCAGAACCCTCATCCCCTCAACTATCTCAAACGCCATTATCACCACCAACACCCACTACACCTCCATCTCCACCATCCGCTTCTCCTCATCCAACACATCACCCCCGTCACCGCCTCCTCCACCATTTCCACCATCCGCTTCTACCCATCCTATGGTCACTCGAACTCGTGACAACACTCGACGACCAAAACAATTTTCTAATTACATTCTATACCATGCCTCTTCTCCTCCTACCATTGAACCATCCACCTTTAATCAAGCATCTAAACACATTGAATGGCGTGATGCTATGCACAATGAAATGCAAGCTCTACACTCAAATAACACATGGGTTTTGGTTCCTTCTCCTCCTATAGGTAACGTTGTTGGTTGCAAATGGGTTTTTCGTATTAAACGGAATTCAGATGGTTCTGTAGGTCGTTACAAGGCACGACTAGTTGCCAAAGGCTTTCATCAAACTGAAGGAATGGATTACACTGATACATTCAGTCCAGTTGTTAAACCCACAACTATTCGGGTAATTCTATCTGTAGCATTCTCACATAATTGGATTATCAGGCAGGTTGATGTCAATAACGCTTTTCTTAATGGGGATTGTTAGGGATAGATTTTCTATACCTAAGGATCACGGATCCTCAAGTACTGCCAGGATCACGGATCCTCAATTCTGTTTGAATTAAGGATCCTCAGAAGACGTTGCAGGATCAGGATCCAGGATCCTCATTGTTATCCTTATACTAACGGTTGCCTTCACTATGTTTAAGCTTGTTTTGCAGGAGTGTACGCATTGGACTTGGTCTTGCCGATATTCTTGGGGAATATGCTTTCAATATTCTGCACGTGCATAGCCTAGTAACCGTTATGGAAGTCGTGGGTAGCTAGCTCCATTTGCAGGTTGTTAGTTATTTAGATTATTTCTAATTTTAAAGGGGATAACAAGCTTGAGTTTAGAACAAGTTAGCTAATACACACACTCTCGCAAGCTCTCAACAGTTCATTGGCGATTTCATACACATTGCACTGTAGTCATCCTTGTAACAAGCTTGTTATCATCCCGAGTTGTAACAATCATTTGTTTAATTATAGTTGGTGATCGGTAGTTTCCATCACCCGAGGTTTTTTATGCCGGAGATCCACTCTTGATCAAGGGCTTTTCCCTCGTATAAATCCTTGTGTCACTTGTTCATTTCATTTGCAAGTTGTTCATATATTTGTTCATTGATTCAAGCATCACACCTCACAACAAAAGATTTGGTTGCATTATCTTAGCCTGATTTTTGACCAAAACAGATTGGCGCCCACCGTGGGGCAATTGGTGCTTCATTTCTGAAAAATTTCGTTCATTGTGCTCATTTCGGTTCATTATCTTCAACCATATGGCTTCTTCAGCAAAGAACACTTCAAGCTCTATGCCGGCAGTCACTTCTTCACAGGGCGTTCCACCTTTGCCTCCACCACCTTTTAGATCCCAGAAGAATGCTGAAAATGCTGCAAAGAGACAAAGCCTCATTTTCCAAAAAACCACCAACATCTAATGTTTCTTCTAGCCCTACTAACAGTTATCTTTTTACTTTGATTTCGCAGATGAGGGATCACATACAAGAGTAGGATACAACCAACGAAATGATCCTCCGGGAGATCGATGACATCAAGAAACAGAAGAAATCAGGGGAGGATCACTCTCCTCTGATACCTAGATCACTGGATTTTGACACTCCAGCTATAACCGCCCTGTAATCTGCGGCTCCGGACATCCAGTACCAGAGTGGACCATTGGGAAGGCGTTATGGATCAACAACTATGAGTCAGGCTTTAGGATCCAGCTTCCAGCCTTCAGGAGCCTCTTACCAGCATCAGGGATCCTTTGTTAACTCAGGAGGATGTATCGGGACACACACAGTTCAAGGATCCTCTCAGGTTCAAGGATCCTCTCAGGTTCAAAGATCCTCCTTTCAGGTTCAAGGATCCTCATCTCAGGTTTATGGATCCATGGATTATCCTCCAAGACCCCAGTCACAGCACATCAAGGATCCAACGTCTTTCAGGATCAAGGATTCTTAAGGAATGTGCAACCCGAAAGTGCAGATGTTCATCAAGGAGACTTCATTCCAATGCAGACCATTGCTTCTTCTGGCCCTTCAGTCATACCAGAATCTCGTCAATATGGATTCACATCTGGAATTCCAAACTTGAATCCTCCGGGAGGTAACACTTTGAATAATTCTTATAACACTAACCATGGCTTTATGCAGGATACATGTATCAATCAAGCTATGGCTAGGGAATTACAGAAACTGAAGGATATGATATCCAGCGTTCCAGGAGTGGTTAAGCCCATTCCTGAAATTGCAGATGGAAGCCATAGGATATCTCGTTTTGCGCCACCTATTTGTGATGCTGAGATACCCAAGAGGTTTCAAATACCAACCATGAAGCTATATGATGGCTCGACGGATCCAGAAGAACATGTGGCTCAATACAGAGAAAGGATGGAGATCAACCCCATCCCGAAGAGGTTAAAAGAAGCATGTCTATGCAAGGGTTTTGGATCCACACTAACAGGATCAGCTCTTAAATGGCTGCTAAGTCTTCCCCATTACTCTATTACTTCATTTGCTAATCTAGTTAATCTGTTTAATAGCCAATTCTCGTGTAGTAGAAAATTTGAACGTTTAACTAGTGATCTATATAGGGTAACACAAGGTCAAAATGAATCACTTAGAGATTATATCACTATATTCAGTAAAGAATCCTTAGATATTCCTAATCTGGATATAGCTACGGCTGTGGAAGCCTTTAAAATGGGTTTGCTTAGGGATTCATTATTCTATGATAATCTTGTCATGACCCCATGCAGGAATCTTGATGAAGTGAGAACCAGGGCCCTTAGATTCATCCGATTAGAGGATGATAAAAGGATCCAGGAAAGACTGGCAGGATCCTCGAAACAGGAAAAACAAGGATCCTACTTCAGGAACAACAAGTCCAAGTCTTACAACAAGACTGACAACCAAAGCATGCATGCAGTAGAACAGGAAGAGGATGATGAGGATTATCCTCCCATTTCTGAATACTGTTTTTCTGTTGATAACAATGAACTAATTCTTGCAATGCAGAATCTTGGTGAGAAAGCAAGATGGCCAAGGAAAAGTGATAAACCAGCTGCAACAAAAGACAAGTCCAAATGGTGTGCATATCATGAGGATTTCGGACATCTCACTGAAGAATGTATTGCACTTAGAAAAGAAATCGGTTACTTGTTAAGCAAGGGGCACTTGAAGGAGCTTTTGGGAAGAAAAAAGTCAAGGATCCAGGATCTTGAAAAGGTTCCAGAAAGAACTCCTGCTCCTCCGGCAGATGCACAAGTTATAAATTTCATATCCGGTGGATCAGACATTTGTGGTACTTCCTTTTCAGCAGCCAAAAGACATGCCAAGGAGACCAAGATGGATAACGGCGACAGACCCATCCGGACCTCTACTGTTACACAGGAGAAAGTTATAACATTTGATGAGGATGATCGAGTGGATGTTCAGGATCCTCATCATGATGGTCTCGTCATTACTTTGTTCATTTCTAACCATTTTGTTCGCAGGATCCTAATCGATGGAGGAAGCTCGGTGAACATCATTCAGCTTGATGTTCTCAAGAAAATGAACATCCCTGAATCGGATATTGTCCCAAGATCCTCAGTTCTTGTGGGATTCAGCGGAGAAACCAAGAATACATTGGGGGACATTAAACTTCCTATCTACATTGAAGGACTTCATTCTAATAAAAAATTTTGTGTTATAGATTGCTTATCCTGTTGCAATGTTATCCTTGGCAGGCCACGGATACATGACATGAAGGCGGTTGCATCTACCTACCATCAGTGTGTAAAGCTTCCTAATCCATGGGGGGTGATAAAGATTGAGAGTGACCAACAAGAAGCAAAGAATTGCTATACCTCGTCAATGAAGCCAGCCTCAAGACCAAGGGAGCAATAGCAACTAAAGTATCCTCCAAGAGACGTCTTGGAGGCAAGAGAACAGGATGTAAAAGTGTCACAACCCCCGATCCCTTATCTATCCCAGGAACGGGCGGACGCGAACTCAGAGTTTCGGTGGTATCAGCTATTTAATCTTGCAGCGGAAATTACATCAGGACCGTAGTTAGGAAATGTTTATCAGAGTAAAACCACCATATTTGATATTAATAATCACATGGGTAAAACCCAAGTTTCTTATTACAATACTTTCATAGGGATAAACCCTATTTTATTGAATTTAAAACATCATCTTTTAGGTAACTTTTATAGCCACATTTTTCCCAAGCCTTCAGTGCTCTCCAGTTGGCTTTTTACTAATTGGCTGTCACATTTTGTTACCTGAAACATGTTTTAAAAATATTTTGTCAGCGGGAAATACTGGTGAGTGAATCCCAGTTTAATCAAGAAACATTTTATCAATTAAAACAGTATTGAGAGCGATCACATTGTTTATTTCTACACAATTACTCATTCAGTACTTGCCACTCGACCGGATCTATGGCTATGGTCAAGTTACACATTGGCTAACTCGTTGTCCAATTGTAACGTACTGTTTTACCAACTTACTACTCGCAAGTCGTAAATTTTGTATACAAAACCCCAATATACTGGCAGTAATTGAAGAACTACAAAGACTCAATCACCGCTTAATCACATTGTAAAACAATTAAGGTTTTGTAAAACATGCCAAAAAGGTTAACAAAAAGAGGATAAACTCACATTGCTATCTTAGACTTCGCGTAAGGGTTTCCTGGATATAATCTATAATTTATACAAATGTACATTGGTTAGTATCATAACCCTTTGAAAATATTAATGATACCCTCCCCGAGACGGCATTCCAACAACTACGTCGGGCAGAACCACGACAGTTGTTACGGAACCCTAAATCAATCGGGTAGCATAACTATTATGAAACTGGGGTTATAATACTTACAACGGAGCAGAACCTCGCTAATTAGGGGTATAATACCCGAGTATAATAACTCTACTACAGAAATTGAGATTGAGAATGAAATTGTGAGCGACGGAAAGTGAAACCCGATGGCCTGCTTATATAGTTGCTGAAACTGGTCTCCACGCGGCCCGCGTAAGGGTAGACATAGGGCTACGCGGCCCGCGTTGACTCCGGTCAACTGCGTAGCTTAGCTGGGTCATCAACTAGCTTGTCCGGGTGTTGGGCCACGTGGCCGCACCGGGCTGCGCCACACTTCAGGACACTAGCGGCCCGCGTAAACTAATGGGGTGGTCTCACGCTGCCCGCCTGAACTTAAGAAATCAGACGAATCAGGTCTAGACCTTCATACCGCCCACGTAATGGCTTGGGGTGGGTCTACGCGGCCCGCCTTAGCTTAATATTTATTGTTTTTAATTTATTTTATATGTTATAACATATTTCGGGCTTGGTTTTCACATACGGGGTGTATTTAAAGACATATAAGGCTATTTTAAAATATACTAGAGTGTCGGAAATATTTATGAGGGTGTTGGTTTTACCGAGGGTTGTTACATTCTCCCCACCTTGTTTCAGAGCTCGTCCTCGAGATCTATTGAAACAAATGCGGATATTTCTTTTGCATTTCTGATTCAAGCTCCCATGTGTACTCAGGTCCTCTTTTGGAGTCCCACTTTACTTTGACTAGAACTAGCCTCTTATGCTTGAGATTTTTGACTTTCCTGTCTTCAATCTGTAGAGGCCTTTCTACAAACTTGAGTTGTTCATTTACCTCTATATCCTTAAGAGGTACTATTAGTGATTCATCAGCTAAACACTTTTTGAGATTTGATACATGAAATAAATCATGTATTCCTGCCATTTCCTCTGGCAGTTGTAGCTGATAGGCTACAGGTCCTATTCTTCTAATAATCTCAAAAGGTCCAACATACCTGGGACTTAACTTTCCCCGTTTGATGAATCTTACTATTCCTTTCCAAGGAGAGACTTTTAACAAGACTTTATCTCCTTTTTGAAATTCCAATGGCTTGCGTCGGTTATCGGCATAGCTCTTTTGTCGATCACGTGCTGCTTTCAGTCATTCCTTGACTTGAATAATCTTATCAGTTGTTTCCTGCACTATCTCAGGTCCAGATAGTTGCTTTTCCCCAATTTCTGCCCAACAGACTGGGGTTCGACATTTTCGTCCATAAAGTGCTTCGAATGGTGCAGCATTTATACTTGTGTGATAACTATTATTATAAGAAAATTCTATTAAAGGTAAGTGATCATCCCAATTACCTCCAAAATCAATTACACAAGCTCTAAGCATGTCCTCCATTGTCTGAATTGTCCTTTCGCTCTGTCCATCCGTTTGAGGATGATAAGATGAGCTCAATTTTAACTTGGGTCCCATTGCCTTTTGGAAACTTGACCAAAAATGAGAGGTAAATCGGCTATCTCTATCAGAAACAATTGATAAAGGAATGCCATGTAAAGAAACAATTTCATTTACATATAGTTTAGCTAATTGTTCCATACTGAAAGTTTCCTTTATTGATAGGAAATGAGCTGACTTGGTTAGCCTATCTACAATCACCCAGATTGTATCATTCCCTTTCTTTGTTTTGGGTAATTTAGTAACAAAATCCATTGTTATCAATTCCCATTTCCACACTGGTATTTCTAATTGTTGTAGAAATCCAGAGGGTTTCTGGTGTTCAGCCTTAACTTGTGAGCAAGTTAAACATTTAGAAACATAGGCTGCTATGTCCTTCTTCATTCCTATCCACCAGAAATTTTTTCTTAAATCCTGGTACATTTTATCACTCCCTGGAAGCATCGTATATTTAGACTTATGGGATTCTTCTAATATACGATTACCCAGGTTTCCTAATTAGGTAGCTGTTTGGCTAAGCTTATTTTTTTGACTTATTTACTTATTTGCTTATTTGAAAAGCAAATAAGTCATAATGGAATTACTTATTTACTTATTCCTCTCACATAATAAGCTAACCCAAACACCTTTTAACTTTTCAAAAAGTAAATAAGTAAATAAGTCACTAAAATAAGCTTAGCAAAACAGCCCCTAGGTATCCACATCCTCTTTTTATGGAATCTCCAAATTCCATCTATTCCTTATTCCAATTCTTTTAGCATACCTTTTAATTTTTCAGTATCTTCCTTGATTACTGATTCTTGTGCTTCTCTTATCTGATCATTTAAATCTACTTGCAGATTTAATTTAAGAGAACGTACCCTTTTTGGTCTTTCGTGATACTTTCGGCTTAAAGCATCTGCCACTACATTTGCTTTTCCTTCATGATACTGGATATCACAATCATAATCACTAAGCATCTCCATCCAGCGTCTTTGTCTCATATTTAATTCCTTTTGCTTGAAAACATACCTTAAACTCTTATGATCAGTGAATATGGTAAACTTACTACCATAAAGGTAATGTCTCCAAATCTTAAGAGCAAAAATTATAGCTTCTAATTCTAGATCATGGGGTGAATAATTCTCTTCATGATTCTTAAGTTGTCTAGATGCGTAAGCTATAACCTTTTGTCGTTGCATCAATACACATCCATAACCTAATTTAGAAGCGTCAAAATAGACTACAAAATCTTCAGTTCCTTCTGGTAACGCTAATATGGGTGTGTTAGTTAAACTTTTCTTAAGAATTCTAAATGCTTCTTCTTGTTTTAATCCGCATTCAAACTTAACAGATTTACAGGTTAGCTTAGTTAAGGGAATGGCTATTCTAGAAAAATCTTGAATAAATCTTCTATAATAACCGGCCAAACCTAAGAAACTTCTAACATCGGTTGGTGACTCAGGGGTTTTCCATTTAGTAATCGCCTCAATCTTTGTGGGATCCACATGGATTTCTTCATGGTTTACTAAATGTCCAAGAAATTGTACCTGTTTTAACCAAAATTCCCACTTTGAAAACTTAGCATAGAGCTTTTCCTTTCGTAGTAAACTCAAAAGTGCGTGCAAATGTCTTGCATGATCCTCTTTATTCTTAGAGTAAATTAGAATATCATCTATAAATACAATTATGAATTTATCCAAATATGGCTTACATATTCGGTTCATCATGTCCATAAATGCAGCTGGGACATTGGTTAAACCAAATGGCATGACAGTAAATTCACAATGACCATACCTTGTTCTGAAAGCGGTTTTAGGAATGTCCTCTTCCTGTACCTTTAACTGATGATATCCTGACCTTAAATCGATTTTAGAGAAAAATCGAGCTCCTTGTAGTTGATCAAACAAATCATCGATTCTAGGTAATGGGTACCGATTCTTAATCGTAACCTTGTTTAATTCACGGTAATCAATTCACATGCGCATCGACCCATCCTTCTTTTTAACAAATAAGATTGGCGCTCCCCATGGCGACGAACTTGGCTGTATAAATCCTTTCTCTAACAATTCATCTAATTGTTTCTTTAATTCTTGCATTTCTGCAGGTGCCAAACGGTAAGGTGCTTTGGAAATCGGTGATGTTCCTGGTATTAAATGGATTCTAAATTCAACTTCTCTATCTGGAGGTTGCCCTGGCAATTCTTCTGGAAATACATCTGAAAATTGAGATACTACTGGAATATCTTTTAAATCTTTTCCTTTAGTGTTAGTGATTATGGAAATCAAATACACTATAGAACCTTTTCTTATATAACTTGCAGTTTTCATCACAGAGATGAACTTAGTGGACCTAGAGGGTTTATCTCCTTTAATTGTGATTGTTTTACCTTTTGGTGAATTTACTTGTATTGACTTTTGATCACATAAAATACTGGCTTTATGGGCTATTAACCAATCCATTCCTAAAACAACATCGAATCCTGCCAGATTCATGGGATAAATATTTGCAATAAATTTCTGATTTAAAATTTCTATATTTGCTCCCTGCAAGATTTTAGAAATCCTAACGGTTTCTCCATTGGCTGTCTCTACTAAGCATTCTTGTGGTAGTTTAGTTAATGACTGATTTAGAATTTTGCAAAATGATGTATTAATAAAACTTTGGTTTGCACCAGAGTCAAATAATACTTTAGCAAAGATATCATTAACTAAAAACGTACTAGCTATGACATCTGGAATCATCTTGGCTTCATCTGCAGTCAGAACAAATGCTCTAGCATTTTTAGTATTCTTGTTGTCTGGAGCTGGAGCTAATTTTGGACAATTAAGCTTGATATGGCCTTGTTCTCCGCAGTTGTAACATATCCGGATGTTAGCCTTCTTCCTGCAATTTTCTTCCTTGTGTCCCGATATTTTGCAAAAGTTACAGTATATGGAGCATCTTCCTGAATGCTTTCTTTTGCAATACCTACAGTAAGGTGCAGAGGTAGAACCTATATTTTTCCCACGATTAAAATTTCCAGAATGAAATTCTTGTGTGAGCTTCTGGGTTAGGTTCCTTCTTTGATCCTCTTCTCGGGTACGGACTAATTCATCTGTCAAGTTATTTGCTAGTTCTACAGCTTCTTCTATGGTTTGAGGTCTAGCTGCCTTGACTACGTGTCTTATCTCCCCAATTAATCCCCAAATATAATGGGAGATTAACACTGGTTCTGGTGAAGCAAGAGTTGGCACTATTCTGGCATATTCAAAGAATATTTTAATGTATCCCTTACTATCCACACCAGTCATTCTAAGGTTTAGGAATTTGTTTGCTATCTGTTCCTTCTCATTGGGTGGGCAGAATTTCCTTTCTACCTTGTTCTTAAATTCTTCCCATTCCATATTGTAGGTTCTATCACTTCCTCTTGATTGGAGGATAGTGTTCCACCATTCTAGTGCTGAATTCTTAAATAAATTAGAAGCAAACAGTATCTTATCTTTTTCAGCACATTTGCTTATCCTTAAGACTGCCTCAGTCTTCTCTATCCAGCGTAAGGTTGCAATGGCCCCTTCGTTGCCCGAGAATTCCATTGGTTTACAAGACCAGAATTCTTTATAAGAACAACCGTAAGACACGGTTCTTCTTCTTTTGGGAATAGGCATTTGAAGTACTGGTCCATTGTTCACACTGTGTTCCGGTTCAATTGGTCGCTTACTACTATGTTTACTTTTATTATTCGCTTCTTGAACCGTTTGAAGAATAAATGGCATTGCATCTAAAATTCCTTGTGCCACTATGTGTTGGATAGCACTATTATCCACTTGATTTCCATTGTTATTGATGCTTGGATTCTCATTAACCACGTTAATGTTACTCTGGTTATCGTTATTCAGATTTCCTTGATTTCCTTCGTCGGCCATCTGAATTTTAAACATTTACCCCATATTAATATCACAAATAATATCTTAATATAGTTAATCACATGACACTCAATCTAGCCAAAAACGTAGATCATTGCTACTTTTACTCTATTCATATACTATTATGCATCTATTACACACTAGTACTGAAATAAAAATTACAATACCAACAGAAATAGAATCACACTAATAGTAATATGCATCCGTACACACATATTTTATTTTATTTTTATTTTATTATATTATGTTATTATTATTATTTCGTTTCCTCCATCACATCACGGATATGGATTTATCCAAAAATCCATATTGCGCTCATCGTATTTCCATACGAGACGCTCTCCCACCTGACGCATTCTCTCACTGCTCTCTAAAATTTCCTCCCCGAAAGTCCTAAGTTCTTGTACGTTTTCTGCACTCATTGGGGGTGCAGGTTCTCGGACTGGGTTTGGAATCTGGGGTGCGGGTTCCTGATATGGGGGTGAAAGTGCCTGAAATCGGTAAGGATCTTCTAAGATTTCCCTAATATATTCATCGTGGTAATAGGGATCTAAAGGGTCCATACCTGGATAGGCTCCTATGTTCTGTATGGGTGTGTCTTCATGAATAGGGTAACGTTGCACAAAGTCCCTATTATCGTCCCACCAGGGGTCGTAATTTGGGTCTAGGGGGTTTGGTGCAGGTATCCTAGGGATTTCTTCTGGGTTAAAGTCATGCATCTCCACTTGGTTTTCCGGGTTTTCTATCTCCATGGGTTGGTTTGGGAATTGTGGTTGTGGGGCTACAAGTTGTTCCAGACTCGGGTCAGCAGCAGTTGTAGCTAGGATATGGAAATTGGCTAGGCTTCTATTAAGCATATCCTGCGTATGGGCATCTGTTTTTCGCTTAGCGACTGCTAAAACTCTTTGCTGTTGCAACTTTCGCATTCTTTTCCTACGAGCAAAAGCTTCCTTACTGAATCATCCTCTCCTTTTGTGAGGGAATGGCTCTTCCAATTGAGCTTTAAAGGCAAACATTCCTTCTTCCTGATCAGCAGTATACCCAGAGAGGGCAGGCTGTGACGAGGTACCTTCACTCCTAGGTGATTCAGACAACTGACGACTCATGTCTGAGGGTCCTTGATCACTCATACTGTAAACTAACAGATAGTCAAATAACACATAACAAATAAATACAGTTATGCACATATTTCCATAATTTATTTCCTAACACAAAATTTAGAATTTAAGTGTCAGCAGAACACTTCTTTGGCTCAGACCAGTGGCTAGGCTCTGATACCACCTCCTGTCGCAACCCCTGATCCCTTATCTGTCCCGGGAACGGGCGGACGCGAACTCAGAGTTTCGGTGGTATCAGCTATTTAATCTTGCAGCGGAAATTACATCAGGACCGTAGTTAGGAAATGTTTATCAGAGTAAAACCACCATATTTGATATTAATAATCACATGGGTAAAACCCAAGTTTCTTATTACAATACTTTCATAGGGATAAACCCTATTTTATTGAATTTAAAACATCATCTTTTAGGTAACTTTTATAGCCACATTTTTCCCAAGCCTTCAGTGCTCTCCAGCTGGCTTTTTACTAATTGGCTGTCACATTTTGTTACCTGAAACATGTTTTAAAAACATTTTGTCAGCGGGAAATACTGGTGAGTGAATCCCAGTTTAATCAAGAAACATTTTATCAATTAAAACAGTATTGAGAGCGATCACATTGTTTATTTCTACACAATTACTCATTCAGTACTTGCCACTCGACCGGATCTATGGCTATGGTCAAGTTACACATTGGCTAACTCGTTGTCCAATTGTAACGTACTGTCTTACCAACTTACTACTCGCAAGTCGTAAATTTTGTATACAAAACCCCAATATACTGGCAATAATTGAAGAACTACAAAGACTCAATCACCGCTTAATCACATTGTAAAACAATTAAGGTTTTGTAAAACATTCCAAAAAGGTTAACAAAAAGAGGATAAACTCACATTGCTATCTTAGACTTCGCGTAAGGGTTTCCTGGATATAATCTATAATTTATACAAATGTACATTGGTTAGTATCATAACCCTTTGAAAATATTAATGATACCCTCCCCGAGACGACATTCCAACAACTACGTCGGGCAGAACCACGACAGTTGTTACGGAACCCTAAATCAATCGGGCAGCGTAACTATTATGAAACTGGGGTTATAATACTTACAACGGAGCATAACCTCGCTAATTAGGGGTATAATACCCGAGTATAATAACTCTACTACATAAATTGAGATTGAGAATGAAATTGTGAGCGACGGAAAGTGAAACCCGATGGCCTGCTTATATAGTTGTTGAAACTGGTCTCCACGCGGCCCGCGTAAGGGTAGACATAGGGCTACGCGGCCCGCGTTGACTCCGGTCAACTGCGTAGCTTAGCTGGGTCATCAACTAGCTTGTCCGGGTGTTGGGCCACGTGGCCGCACCGGGCTGCGCCACACTTCAGGACACTCGCGGCCCGCGTAAACTAATGGGGTGGTCTCACGCGGCCCGCCTGAACTTAAGAAATCAGACGAATCAGGTCTAGACCTTCATACCGCCCGCGTAATGGCTTGGGGTGGGTCTACGCGGCCCGCCTTAGCTTAATATTTATTGTTTTTAATTTATTTTATATGTTATAACATATTTCGGGCTTGGTTTTCACATACGGGGTGTATTTAAAGACATATAAGGGTATTTTAAAATATACTAGAGTGTCGGAAATATTTATGAGGGTGTTGGTTTTACCGAGGGTTGTTACAAAAAGATATCCTTATGGATCCTCATGATCCTGAATCCAAATTCTTCATAGGATCAGGGATCCTCAGCAACATTGAACAGGATCTAGTATCCTTCCTTCAGAGGAGAAAAACTACCTTTGCCTGGAAGCATGAAGACATGACAGGTATCTCTAAAGATATAATTACTCATAAACTTGGCATTGACAGGTCATTCAAACCCATACATCAAAAGAGGAGAAAGTTTGCACCTGAGAGGAATGCCATTATCCAGGAGGAGGTAGACAAGTTGCTCCAAGCAGGTATGATTAGAGAGGTTAAGTATCCAAGATGGTTAGCCAATGTGGTTGTTGTTCAAAAGAAAAACGGAAAGTGGAGGGTATGTGTCGATTTTACTGATTTAAACAAGGCATGTCCCAAGGATCCTTTCCCATTACCCCACATTGACTCCATGGTGGATGCTACCGCGGGTCATGAGTTGTTGACTTTTATGGATGCTTCATCTGGATTTCAACAAATTCAGATAGAACCATCTGATCAAGAGGATACAGCCTTTATGATCCCAACTGGTATCTATTGTTATATTGCTATGCCATTTGGACTAAGGAATGCAGGTGCTACTTATCAAAGGCTAGTCAATATGATGTTTAAGGAACAAATAGGACACACTATGGAAGTCTACATAGACAACATGGTGGTTAAGTCCAAGAGAGCTGAGGATCACCTTAGAGACCTGGAGGAAGCATTTAATATCCTTGACAAATTCAATATGAAGTTGAATCCTTTAAAGTGTCACTTTGGTGTTAAAGCAGGCAAATTCCTAGGCTATATGGTAACAAAAAGAGGCATAGAAGCAAGTCCAGAGCAAATTAAGGCTATTGTGAATATCAAATCTCCTGCCAATGCCAAGGACGTGCAAAGGTTGACAGGGAGGATCACAGCCTTGAATAGGTTCATATCAAAGTCATCAGAAAAGTGCAAGGAATTCGATGACATTTTGAGAAAGAACAAGAAATTTGAGTGGACTGAAAAGCATGAAAGTGCACTCAAAGCCCTTAAGGATTACCTATCCTCAGCTCCTGCCTTGATGAAACCAGAAAAAGGGGATATATTATCCTTATATCTAGCAGTATCCTCTAAAGCAGTAAGTGCAGTCCTTGTTAAGGATCACGAAGGTACACAACATCCTGTCTATTATGTAAGTAAGAGTTTGCTTGATGCTGAATCCAGGTATTCTCATTTAGAGAAACTTATCCTTGCTTTGATTATGGCATCTACTAAACTAAGACATTATTTTGAAACTCATGCCATTATTATTAAGACTAACTTTCCAATTAAGAATGTTCTCAGGAAACATGAAATGTCAGGAAGGATGGCTAAATGGGCAGTGAAGCTTAGTGCTTATGATATAAGATATGAACCAATGACTGCCATCAAATCCCAAGCCTTAGCTGACTTTGTGGTAGATTTTAGTAGTGACTTACAAAGAGAAGCTGAGTTAGAAGTTCAGTAGCTTGAAGAGACTAAGGATCCTTGGATACTCTTCATTGATGGAGCCTCTAATGTCAAAGGAACAGGACTTGGAATACTACTAAAATCGCCACAGGGGGACATAATACCCCACTCAATAGCTTGTGAGTTTCAAACCACTAACAATGAGGCTGAATACGAGGCCTTGATAGCTGGTTTGCAAATTGCCAAGCATATGAGGATCAGGTATCTTGAGGTATATGTAGACTCATTGTTAATTACCAATCATTTTAATGGATCGTATGCTGTTAAAGGTGAACGACTAATCAAATACCTAGAGATAGTCAAGGAATTGACACTCTCTTTTGTTTCCTTTAGTTTGACACAGGTACCCAGAGAAGAAAATGCAGAAGCTGATGCATTGGCCAACCTAGGATCATCCTTGAAAATTCCTGAAGATATCAAAATCCCTATTATTCATATCCTAACTCCTGCTATTGAGGATCATGTAGCTATGGAGATAGGAGAGGATTCTGCAATCATCCCTAGTAATGATACACAATCTCATTCAGGATCATGGATCCTTCCAATCATGAGATATATACAGCATGGAGAGATTCCTACAGGAGAAAACCCCAGGGCTTTCAAAATCAAGGTATCTCAATTTACAATATTGAATAACATGTTATATAAACGATCTCTTGCAGGACCATATCTGAGATGCATTGAGGATCCTGAAATCCAAGAAGTCCTAAAGGATTTTCATGAAGGAGATTGTGGAAACCACACTGGGGGCAGGGCACTGTTCTTAAGGATCCTGAGGACAGGATACTATTGGCCTACAATGAAGAAGGATGCTGTGGATTATGATAAGAAATGTGATCCTTGTCAGAGACATAGTAATATCCTTCACCAACCAGCGGAGCTCCTGCATCCTATATCCTCTTCTTGGCCATTCATGATATGGGGAATGGATATAGTTGGCAAACTTCCCAAGGCACCTGGTGGAAAAGTGTTCATGCTTGCCATGACTGATTACTTCTCTAAGTGGATAGAGGCTGAAGCCTTTGCTCAAGTCAGAGAAAAAGAAGTGATATCCTTTATCAAAAGAAATATTATTACTAGATTTGGTATCCCTTCTGAAATTGTTTGTGATAATGGATCCCAATTTATTGGGAGTAGAACTACTAACTTTTGTGACAGCTGGGGGATTAAGATGATAACATCAACACCAATCCACTCACAAGCTAATGGTCAAGCAGAATCATCCAATAAGATCATCATCAACAACTTGAAGAAGAAGCTTGGATCCAAGAAAGGAAAATGGGCAGAAGAACTACCTTATGTGTTATGGGCTGATAGGACAACTCCCAAGAATGCTACTGGCCAGACTCCATTTTCTTTAGTATTTGGAGCAGAATCAGTGATCCCTACAGAGATGGTGGTTCCTACTGCAAGAACAAGCATCCGTGATCCTGAAGGAAATGCTGAAAACTTGGTTCAAGACCTGGATACCATAGAAGAACTCAGGGATTTGGCAAGGATAAGAATGGCTAGTTATCAACAAAGGATGGCTGGAGCTTATAACAAGAATGTCAGGATCAGGAAGTTTCAAGTTGGTGATATGGTGTTGAGGAAAGCATTCCAAAACACCACAAATCCTGCTGATGGCAATTGGCAAGTTAGCACCAAAATGGGAAGGCCCCTATCTTATTGAAGTTGAGGCAGGAAAGGGGCATATCGATTGCTAACAATGGATGGTGATTTGCTACCAAGAGCTTGGAATGCTATCCACCTGAAGAGATACTTCATGTAATAAGGATCCAGGATCCTTAGCAATATTCATGACCGATATCCTCGAAGGATCCTTAGAGGATAGATGATCCTCATTCTGGTAATGATCTAATTTCAATCTATTTAATTCTTTAATTATCTTATATACAAGGAGAAGGATCCTGCATCCTTTATCCTTCCTTCACTTAATTCTGAGTTTTGCAGAAGATTGACATATCCTTGAAAAAGGATTGAGTATCCACAGAAGTTTCCAAAGTTATATGGGCTTGTCCCCAGCATTTGGGCTTGTCCCCAGTATTTGGGCTTGTCCCCAGTTTTTTGGGCCTGTCCCCAGTATCGCCAGTAGCGCACGATGATCCTGGTGCAGTTCAAGGCAATGGGACCAGTACTCGCTTTAGGGGCTGACAATTTCATTGTACTAGCCGTATTCAGGATCCTACGTATAATGGTAGACGTACCATACATCCGTTCATAAGGTTTCTAACGTTTACACGTTAGCTAAGGTTTTGGCATTTTCATGTCACTAAGTTTGGATAGTCGCCAGTGAGGGCCATACTCCAGTTTACACAAGATCCTTTGGGCTTGTCCCCAGTTTTTTGGGCTTGTCCCCAGTTTTTTGGGCTTGTCCCCAGTATATTGGGCTTATCCCCAGAATTGTTGGGCTTGTCCCCAGTTGCTAACTCTTCTCTTATATTGGCTTAGTCCCAAGTTATGTTCCATTTCAGGATTTTGAAGCTAAACAACTAAGGATCCTTGATCCTTACCTTTTATTAAGGTTTGTCTTTTGGTTATCCTGGTTGTAAGTATTGAAGGTTTAGGATCCTAACTTGGATTCTCAGGTATGATCCTTGATCACTTTAATTTCATTCTTTATTTACTTAAGTGACCCTTATTCTTTGACAACAGGATACATGATCCTTAAATTACACTACTTTTTTGAATTTATCGATTATAGGATATTTGATCCTTGATCATATCCTAAACTTTTTGACATAATCTATTAAACTTTTATTCTTAACTTATGAATTCAAACGAAGTATATCATAACAATTGAAAAATAAAGTATTCATAGTAATAACAACACATGAAAAGCCAAAAGATTAAACTTTTATTAGTAATAAGTTAAACCCTTTTAAGGTTGTCAAAATTGCCAACCCAAGTTTCTACAAGCAAAACGTGGCCCGTCCACTTGGGTTGGCAAAGGGTGTCCATATTAACGAGGTCTAAGTGCAGGAACAAAAAGACGGCAGGATCACAATGGCTTCATCCCCCAAACAGAGGATCCCTCCACCATTTGTAATCCTACCTATTGTCTGAAGGATCAGTGATCCTTAAACCTAATTACTATTGTTTAACTGCAGACCAACCATTGTTCAAGAAAAACACCATCAAACAAAAAACAACTACCAAACCATAAAAAAATGGGCTCCGGTCGCGTCTAGATAAACCCATCATCGCCCATTGTTGCAGCCTACACCTTTGTTGCATCACCATCACCTCCAGCCTCTGCATCACCAGCCTGATCCTTAGCCTCGCTGCCGCTTGCCTCAATCATCAGGACCTCTCCAGCCTCCTCTTCATCGTCCAGCTCAGCTAGCTTGGCCTTCCAGCCTTCTTGGTCCCAGGCAGTCCTGTCGAAGTCAGGATCCTTAGCCTCCTTGGCCATCTGCAGTTTGATCTTGTACATAGCAATGGCGGCAGAGAGCTTAGCATCCTCCATCACCTCATTCTTCTCCTGATCAGCAGTAATGTGGGCCATAACCAGCTGCTTTTTCTCCAAGTTAAGCTCCTTCTCGAGGGTAGAGATTGTTTGATCCTTAGCCAGGAAGATCTTCTGGAAGTCCAGGTCTTTCTGCTCGGCCTCTTCAGTGTACGCATCCAAGAGCATCTGGATTTCAGCAAATTTCTGCAAAGAAAGGAAGATACAATTCAGGATCCGTTATCCTCAAATGGGCATGATAGAATTAAGGATCAGGGATCCTTACCTCAACGAAGTATTCTTCAAACTGATGCCGGATGAGGGGCAGGCCTTCAAGATCGTCAGCGGCCTTCCTCTTTTTTCCGCCTTTTCCCTTGGTGCTGACAGGCTTGGGGATTGTGATACTTGGGCTAGCAGCAGATTTCTTCTTTCCGGATCGGGCAGAGACAGCATCAAGATTAGTGACGCTGAAGCGAGTAGCTGACTTTGAAGACTTTCCAGCGCCTATAAATGGAAAACAACAGATAAGTATCCTTTATCTAAATCTATTTAATCATACGTAAAAAGAAACACTTACTTGACATTGTGACTGAACCGGAGGATACTTCTTGTGAATCCTTTGTGTTTGCCTGGAATGATCTAACTGCATGATCAATGCTCCAAAAAGCAGCGATCCTTTCTTTTGTTGCAGGTGACTGAATAAGATGAGAGACCGAGATAGCTGCAAAACAGAAAAGGATCAGTTATCCTCAACAGAAACAGGGTTATCCTATGATCCTTCTATAAGAATCCTCTATCCTACCATGGGTGGTCCACTTTTTGGGGAGATCTTTCACGTATGGGATAGAGTCTCTCCTAACAAAGAAGAAACGCTTTTTCCAGTTGGCGTCATTCTTTGTGGTCTTGAGGATTGGGTGTGCATCACCGGGTTTATGTCTGAATACGAAATGGTGTGAACCGTGGCTCACAAGGTTATACAATTCAGCCAGTTCCGACATTCCTAACTCTATGCCTTCCTGCTCAATGATGTTTTCTAAAGTGTACAATACTCTCCACATCATTGGCATTGCCTGAATGTAACACATGCTGGTGAGAGAAAAGAAAGACTCAGTGAAGGCAGGGAAAGGATAGGAGAATCCTATCAGGAATGGGGTGGCCGGAAAAGCAACCCAAGTGTCAGAGACGGAGTCACTTTTGGCAGTAGGGTTAAAAGGTTTGAAGATGGTGTTCGCCGGAAAACAGTGGCGAATCCGGTCAATCTCCGGGTCAGTGAAGCAGCAGAGTTCCTTCGAAAGATTTTTAATAATGCCTTGGCTTTTCAAGGGACTATCCTTCTTTGAATCCTTAGCCGGGGAGGATCTAAGAACCATCTTTGCGATAAAAAAGAAGAACAGAGTAAGAAGATGAAGAGAGAAGGAGGAGAGAGATACGTGATCGATCTTTGAATGAGGATTTAAAGGGAAGTATCGCTCGAATTTAAATGCAAATCGATCCTTATCTCTAACCTATATATAATGATGATTCTACAGGATTGTCACTTCGGTGACGTATGATGTGTAACGGATAGTTCGATCCTAACGGCAATATTTCCGCTGTATAGTTCGTTGCAGATAATGTTGAAAAATATGACTCATAAGTTATATTTTATTCCTCATATTTTGGGGGCAATTGTTAGGGATAGATTTTCTATACCTAAGGATCACGGATCCTCAAGTACTGCCAGGATCACGGATCCTCAATTCTGTTTGAATTAAGGATCCTCAGAAGACGTTGCAGGATCAGGATCCAGGATCCTCATTGTTATCCTTATACTAACGGTTTCCTTCACTATGTTTAAGCTTGTTTTGCAGGAGTGTACGCATTGGACTTGGTCTTGCCGATATTCTTGGGGAATATGCTTTCAATATTCTGCACGTGCATAGCCTAGTAACCGTTATGGAAGTCATGGGTAGCTAGCGCCATTTGCGGGTTGTTAGTTATTTAGATTATTTCTAATTTTAAAGGGGATAACAAGCTTGTGTTTAGAACAAGTTAGCTAATACACACACTCTCGCAAGCTCTCAACAGTTCATTGGCGATTTCATACACATTGCACTCTAGTCATCCTTGTAACAAGCTTGTTATCATCCCGAGTTGTAACAATCATTTGTTTAATTATAGTTGGTGATCGGTAGTTTCCATCACCCGAGGTTTTTTATGCCGGAGATCAACTCTTGATCAAGGGCTTTTTCCTCATATAAATCTTTGTGTCACTTGTTCATTTCATTTGCAAGTTGTTCATATATTTGTTCATTGATTCAAGCATCACACCTCACAACAAAAGATTTGGTTGCCTTATCTTAGCCTGATTTTTTACCAAAACAGGGATATATCTGAAACTATCTACATGACTCAACCACCTGGGTTTGTTGACTCTACGCGTCCTCATCATGTTTGTCTCTTAAAAAAGGCTTTATATGGTTTAAAACAAGCTTTGCGCACATGGTTTTCAAAACTGTCACAGGCACTTCATCATTTTGGCTTTAAGCAATGTGTTTCTGATACATCTTTGTTTGTTTATTACCATGACTCAGTGGTTTGCTATATACTTGTTTATGTTGATGACATTATTATTACCAGCAGCTCCTCTAACTTTGTTACAGATTTGATAAGTCGTCTTAACTCTCGCTTTGCCTTGAAGGATCTCGGTGACTTAAGTTCTTTCTTGGGAATTCAGGCAACCTTCTCAAACGACATACTTCATCTCTCTCAGCAATGCTATCTTCTTGATCTTCTTCAACGTACTAGTCTCGGTCAATGCGAATCCCTACCTACTCCTGTAAGCATCGGTCGCCAATTATCTCGCCTTTCTGGAACGCCGTTACCTGATCCTTGGTTATACCGAAGTACCGTAGGGGCTCTTCAGTACCTAGTTTTGACTCAACCTGAAATTGCATATGCTGTTAGTAAAGTCTCTCAGTTTCTACAAACACCTACTGATCGTCATTGGATTGCTGTTAAACGCATTCTTCGATATCTTAAGGGTACTCTCTCACATGGCTTAAGCATTCATCGGTCTTCTAATTTTTCTCTCAATGCTTACGCTGATGTAGATTGGGCAGGATGCCTAGATGATCGGCGTTCTACTACAGGATATTGTGTCTTCATGGTGCCTAATCTGATTAGTTGGAGGTCCAAAAAACAACATACAGTCGCTAGGTCAAGTACGGAAGCGGAATATCGTGCTCTTGCCCACACAGCAGCAAAAGTTCGTTGGCTCCAATCCTTGCTATCTGAAATTTTCGTGCAACCTACAAGTTCTCCCATCATATGGTGTGACAATCTTGGTGCTACTTATTTGGCTGCAAATCCTGTTCTTCATCAACGTACAAAGCACATAGAAGTGGATCTTCACTTCATTCGTGACATGATTCTCGCGCGAACACTTCAAGTTCGTTTTGTTTCTACCTCGTATCAGCTTGCTGACATTCTCACCAAAGGGTTGGCTGCAGTTCGGTTCCAAGCTCTTACGTCCAAGCTTCACGTCTCTCCAGCCGTTTAGCTTGCGGGGGCATGTTAGCAATATTAAAGCTTCATCACATATTCTGAAACTGGCATCTTATTTACTGCAGTTATTTGATCTTTTAGTGTTAATTATTAGTAGTTAAAATGTGTCTGCTCATATTCATAGGTTACAAACAATGAGCAATATAAATTTTGTATTCAGCTTTGCTTTGATAATAAGAAAACCACTATTAAAATTTTCCTTCACTCCTATAATTTAGACCAATAATCCCAAAAACTATTTCCCCTTATCTAGAACCTGAGACCTCATATCTAAGGCTGTGTGTTACCGAATAAGTAAACCATTGCTACATCATCGCTATGTCATCGTTACGTATGAATTTGAGTAATAACTAAATACCCAATAACTATGCGTAATGGAATAACTGCTCAATAGCTACACCCTATGTAGTTCATATCCCGTTATATCACTAATATATCAATGATATATTGATTATTGGTCCCCTGTCGAGATATCGGTGCAAAATATTGGTCAGGATATCGGTACTGACAATATCGGCGATATTGACCGATATTGGACCAGTATTTGACCAATATATCACTAATTTTCCCGATATCAGTACCTTTCTTCTTAGTTCTATCACTCGTCTTTCTTCTTATTGTTGCTATTGGTGTTTTAAGTCTTAATTGTTAGTTGTTAATGTTTTAAGTCTTAGTTAGTTCCCACTTGCTACAATTGTAAGTGTTTTGCAAGTTGCAAAAGGTTAGTTTCTTAATGATAGGAAAGTATACTCAATTGTTAGTGTTAAATTGCTATACATATAAATTTAGCACGATATTAAAATTACCGATATCCCACCACCATAATCGATATCTCAAATATCGGTCATTGACTGATATTCGATATTTCACCGCATTAACTACTTAGACTACACCCAATAAATATAAAATAAAAAAATGAAAACGACATGATTGGTTGGACCCCATCTTACAAGGGGCTTGGCCCCCATTATTGCAATGACGGGATCACCTTTAACGTCCTCTGTTGGCACTCCAGCGTAGTGTTTAGCGTCCATATGCTAATTTGACATGAGAACGCATTTGACAATGTATAGCCTAAGAGCATTCACAACTCGTCCCCCAAATTCTGTAAGAGAGCTTTTTATATTATGAATAAAGATTTTAGGTGGTTGGAAGTGGTGGTTGTGTGTAGAGGAGAGATAAAATGTTACTATTCATCTATAAATTTGAGAAGATACTGTTCACCCTCTATAATTTTTGAATATATTTTGAAAGTGGTTGTGAGTGGAGGAGAGAAAAAAGATTAAAAGTATAAAAATATAATATTTAATCGAAAGGTGAGAGAAAATATAGTTGGTTTTAGTGTAATTATAGGATAAAAAAAGATGGAAGGGATGTGAATCCTCTAAGGCATGTATCTCTATCAAATAGGCTAGCACGATATCCGCTTAGACTGGTGGGTGTAGGCGTTGTTGGCCCTTTAACGTCGGCTGTTCCACCCCTGATTGGCGTTCTGCTCAGCGTTGCCCGCTTAGCGTGACAATATTGCTTGGCGTGGGGCGCTGGCCTAAGGTGACGTGCCTGGCAATGTATGGCTGGGTGTTGATGACCGTTTTGCTAGCCCCTTCCACAACACCGGCCTGACCACACCCCTTTCCATACTCATTTTTTTAGATGTCGACTATTAGAGACCACACCCATTCAAGCAAATACCAATTATAAGCAGAAGAAACGCGTTGGCATATCCAAGTAAACGCGTCGCTGCACGACGTATATTTTATCTTATCTTATTATGTACGTGTATATATATTCAACGTATACTTATCTTATTATATCCATCACAAGAAAAGCCTCCTCCTCCTGCCCCCCGCCTTTGCCCAATTTCAACTTCAAACCAAATCACATCATCCGGTAAGCATTTCAACACAACTTTCCTTTCCTTTCCTTTTCTTTCATAATTAATTCTGCAAATCATCACCCTCAATTCCACTCATCTGTGTAATTAATTCATGATGATCAAATGTGTTAATACTTATATCATAATCCTTCGATTTTTCAGCACTTTCTCTCTCTAGATCATTGCACAATGAACATCTGAAATTCCAGTTTTCAAATGTCTGATTATATCTGTACGTGAGATGTAAAATATGTTAGAATCTAGATCCCCAATTTTGCATCTGAAAAGCCCTAATTTTTAGGTTTTGAATCTGAAACTAATAATTGTTAAGAAATGAGTCGTATATTTGTTTCTGTGTTCATGAATCATGTTATTGTTGTGGAAAGTAGTTAATTTTGGGTATACATGATGTGTTCGTGAATTTGGTGAAGTATACCTACTTTTTACCTATAATTTTGGTCATAAGATTACAATTGTTCATCTTCATTGGGCAAAGGGACTCAATCCTGCCTATTTTAATATTTTAGCCATTATTGTGTTCTTAATTGTGCCTACTATTCATATAGGTGATCATTTAAATCCTTATCCATAACTTGAAAGATAGTTGTCAATAGCGGCTATAGCGGGTTAACAGCGACAAATAGCTCTTTTCTGTTTCACGATTGAAAAAAGATGCGTATTTAGATGAAGTATACATGTAAAATTTGCGTATTTTGATAAAGTATACATGTAAAAGTAAAATATATCTTAAATTTTCTACCACTTTATCGCTAACACATCAAATAGTGGGCGCTATTTCGTCGCTGTCATTACGTAGCATATAGGTAGCTTGTCGCTATCGTCCGCCATTAGCTATTGACAACTATGACTTGAAAAGTAGCAGAATCATGTTTAACTAAATTGCCTTTGAAAACAAGGGTGAGATGACCTCCAGTTTCGATAGTAAGTGTCAGACTACATTTTTTCGTTATATTGATGTATGATCAAAGTAGTGTAGTTCAAGAAACAATTATCATATTAAACTGTCGCGTTACTTACTTAGGAGCTATCTTTCTTCTTCGATTGTCATTACAGGTAATCTAAACTAAAGAAAACATGAGCGGAGAAGAACATCATAACACTCAGGACAAAGGGCTTCTCTCTAATATAGGACATGCTGCTGCTGGATACGCACAGAACCATCAACAGCATGGTGGAGCGTACCCTCCACAACAAGGGTATCCACCTCAACATGGGTATCCCCCTCAAGGATACCCTCCACAGCAAGGGTATCCTCCTCAAGGATACCCACCGCAACAAGGGTATCCCCCCCAAGGATACCCACCACAACAAGGGCACTCTGCTCCACATAGCTCAGGAGGTAAGTTGTTTTCATCAACATCATACTTCCGTTTTTATCAGGTTTCATATTTTACATTGTCATGCCAGTTCACAGGTTAAATATAGGGTAAATTTCATTTTACGTCCTTTAAGTTTTAGCAAAATTTCAGGCGTTGTCCTTTAAGTAACGAAATTACAATGGAGGTTCTCTATGTTCTAATTTCTTTACAGTAGATGTCCTTTATGTTTATTTTTTTTATGGCGGGTGTTCTTTATTTTTGTTATCTTTTTAGGGAGAAAGACCACCGCCTCTAAAGAATTTAGAACATAAAGGACATTTGTTGTTTAATTTTGTTAGTTAATGGACACCGCCTGAAATTTTGCTGAAACTTAAAGGACGTAAAATGCAATTTACCCTTAAATATATTATGTATCTCAACTGCTCTTAATTTAGGAGGAGATATTTAAGACCATTATTTAAAACAAGTATTCGTCTGACTAAATACAAATCAACATGATAACTTTATCCAATCTTTGAAAAGCAAAGATAGATTAAGAGTCCTTATTACCTTAAACCTTTTTTCAGAAAGAATATGTAAAGCAAACTTTTTTTTTGGAAAGCCTTGGTTGATAATTAAAGTAATTATGCTGCTTTAATGGTGAATGATGCACGCTTGTTTAAAAAAAAAAAACTTTTATTAATCCACGGCTTAATGTTTCATCAGGACATGGCGTTACAACCATGCTAGGTGGAGGTGCAGCAGCAGCTGCAGCCGCATACGGGGCCCACAAGCTAACATCGTCACATGGGCATGGAGGCCAAAATGTATCACATGGAACCCATAACATGATTCCGGGCATGGGACATTTCAGTGGTGGCAAACATGGTAAGCATGGTGGCGGCAAGTTCAAGGCGGGTAAGCATGGCAAAGGTGGGAAGCATGGGAAGTTTGGCAAGGGTAAGGGTAAGGGCAAGGGCAAGTTCTCAGGGTTCAAGAAATGGAAGTAAATGTTTATGTATATGTTGTTACTCTTATGGTCTGTTTTAACTTCCTAAAATCCGAGTTTCTCGGCTATAGTTTGGATTGTAATTTCTCGGTTGTTCTTTCTTGACGGATTTTATGGCTCGGGTTTAAGATATTAATAAATAATAATGTATAATTTTGTTGATTTACAAGTTGCATCCGACTTGTTGCGTCTTTGGAACTGCTATGATTGGGTTCACGCTTTAGCCGAATTCTAGAAAGAGCTAGGGCGATAAGCCTTTGGTCTAAAAAAACCATGGAGCATGAACTACACGACAAACACATGAGCCAATGTGATGCGCGTAACGAATATTTGTTAGCATGCTCATGTAGATGAGGGATATATGTTTTTCAGTATGTTTGATGCCTTGATGTTGGATTGGTGACCTAAGAAATAGAACTCATGTCATCATAGTAGACAAGAGTAGCACAAGTTGAGGATCACAAAATTCTAATGTCCAACCCAATGCCGCCCTAGAGATAACATTATTTGCAAGTGTAGTAACTACCTCGCTTAAATCAATAACGGATCCATTGGTTCCTTGAATAGTTTTGGACATACGAGCAACCTCGTCCTCTTTCACTTGTCGATATGACTTTAAGTCTATATCTTTGCCTTAAAAAACAAGTCTAGTAAGGATATTTGAATATGGCTTGTATGGAAATATTATATATTGGGTTTTCATATCTCTCTAGCTGCTTCAACAAATGTGGTTATAATTACAGGCATAGTGTGCCAAAATGAAGCAACATAACTGGACCATAGGTATGAGCCATGGACTAAAGAACTCAGTGCATACACAAGCCTAATTGGTGAAGGTTTCCTAATTGAAGAAGAATAATCTGATTCTAAAACAAGGGAAAAAGTAATAAAAAGAACACAACAGATATACTTGTGCTCCAAAAGACATTTTAATTAATGATGTTGTTAAGTTTAGAAAGATATGTGTTTGCTTGTGTTGCATATGACATATTTATATGATCGAGATTTTTAATAAAAAGTCAGCAACAAACCCTTGTCATCTTAATTATTGTATGCAAGGAGACAACCCCCTCAATTTTTATATATCCTTCAAATTGTACGATATATTAAGGCTCAAACTATCTACACACTTGGTATGTAGATAGCCACCTTAAAAAGTGGGTTTTTGTCTTATATGCACACCCTGCAGTGTCGAGCTTTGATCAAAACGCGGCGTTTTGGTACGGTCAACCAGACAAAGACTAACGGGTCTGTTGACCGGACCAAAACGCCGAGCTTTGGCCGCGTTTTGGTCCGGTCAACCAGACAAAAGACTGACCGGGTGTCTGGTTGACAGGACCAAAACGCGGCCAAAGCTCGGCGTTTTGGTCCGATCAACAGACCCGTCAGTCTTTGTCTCGTTGACTGGACCAAAACGCCGCGATTTGGTCACAGCTCGACACTGCAGGGTGTGCATATAGAACCAAAAACCATTTTTTTATATTTATATTTTAACAGTTGCGTCTCTAAGAATGTAACATACCATCACAAGATCTATAGTATAGATAGATTAAAAGTTATTTTACTTTCTTTTATTATACTTTTATATTTATATTTTAACAGTTGCGTCTCTAAGAATTCACATCCCCTGTTCAAGATTGAAAAAATGTGTCATTCTGTTATGTTTTGTTATTATTTAAAAAAGATCAATTCAGTATTAGGCTTAATAAACCTAATTTCAAGTGGGCTAAATTCTAAACTATAAAAAAATGATTTGTAAATTGACCTATATTGAAAGTGGTATGTGTTTACTATTAAAAAAAAATAACATATACGTATCGGATTTTTTTTTTTTTTAAATCGCATGCCCTTGAAATTGTGGGTCTTGTGTGGAGGTCCTCCCCGCACACCATCAAAGCCTCCTATGACTAGAAGTGTCGAAAAATGTTGAACGAGGGCTACAAGTGTAATACGAACTATTGAGAGCATAACGTAAACAAATATCACTTGATGGACTAATTATTATCATTTCAAATCTTAGAAAAAAAACTATAAATATAAGTGTGTCAAGCCGTTTATTACCCTAACCCGTTTATCTTCATGTCATGTAAGAGGATCGTGTAAAACTTTCCAACCTACTACTCATAAACTTGATGTGTGTTAAATTTGTCCTTTCGGGATTTTAGATGTACTATGGAAAGGTCTGTTAACTAGCTCATGGCCAATGATTCACAGAAGGTCTAACATTGTTTTCTCGCATAAATTTCTTTATGTGATGTAATTATTAATTCTAAGTTAAAAAAAAAACCATAACATAGTTTTTTTTTCCTTTTTTTTTTTTTCAGAAGATGCACTTATTAATTCTAAGTTTAGGTTGATATGTTAAGAAAGCAATTGTTGGATGATTGCATGGTCGTAGTAAAACTGATTTTTCCTTATAGTATTTAGTTATCAATTTTTATGATTGTTTTTTTCATATGGGTTTGCATTGGCATTTTCCGATATATTTGCACTCTTAGTTCAAACCGGTATGTAATGTTGTTCTACTGTGCATAAAGACTTACCGCGCAAAGCACGAAGTAATTACACTAGTTCTTTATAATAAGGAAATGGGGTAAACCATTCACTTAGAGCAGGTGTTAATGTGTTATGGTTAGTGAGAGAAGAAACGTGAGAGGAGGCATGGGGAATTACACAACATAGAAACACATAGCAACCTTTGATTCAATCAGAATTAATTGGACATGTTTACCTGTCTCCTTTACATGACGGCGATAAGGACTAAATATTTATGATGAAAAAAATCAAGCTCTAATTTTTATAAACATATCCTATTTGTTTTATGTGTTTTAATTGATACCAATAGCATGTATTTATACACTATGTGAGTTATAATTCATTTGAGACAACCATATTTTGGTATTTTGTTTGTAATTGCACGTAACCAATGAATAAATAAAACTCAAGGGGTTAGAGTTTATTAGTATAACAAGACTTGCATTAGTTACTTATTTGTCTGAGAAGTGCTTATATGTACACTCTAAGATCAAAGAAATACTAGTAACACAATTATGTGTTTAAATAAATTGTTTCTGTGTTGCATACTTATCCGCTAACAATGTGTGTAGACTGACGTTATATTTAATTTTTATTATATAATATAAATAATCCTTAATAATATCAATTATTTTTATTTTTGTACCTTACAACAACTTTTTATTTGCTTACAGTTTATTTCGCACAAATCTTTACTCATACCAAAGTATTTATCGCAACAATACCAATTTCTTAAAATTTCTGTACAACGTGGAGTACAGTCTTTTGGCGGTGGAACTCCAAATGCTTGCGTGTGATGGTGTTCATTTCTTTCACCTATAGATCCAAAACTAATAACATCAATTGATATGTTTATCTAAAAAGCGTAACATGATAAAATGATAATGCGTGTAGAACTTACACCAATAACACACAAATAAAAATATAAAGCTTATGCAGAAGACCCTCACATGCAATTTCATGAGCCTCGCCATTGTATGACGTTTTACTGCTATTAAATATAGATAAGTATGAAAATAGTGTGTATTATAATAGTGGAGACAAAACTATATTTATATGCACAATTGAGTATCATCTACTATGCATGTTCTCATATATTGCTTAAATCAAGGCGTTATTTTTGAGTTGTGACATACAGTGATATGTTGTGATGGAATGGGGCATCTCATCTATTCAAGAGGTGGAAGTTCAAATATTACAAGTTGCATATATATGTGGTAAAAAGTATATTAGTATTAAGAGGTTTACTCAAAATATTTGATATTTTTAAGCGTTACCATCTATAATTCTATATATAACATCAGAATAACTTACATATTATATTAAATTATTGAATATATATATTATGAGTTAATAATATCTAAAGGTTTAATATTGTTGTGGGGGCAATTTGGAGAAGATTGGTCTTCAAAGTTGCCATCAAGAAAGTTGGGAAAGAAGCTGTTAAGTACTTGGGGGACTACCCATTTGGGGTGGGGGTCCCCAATGGGGGGAGGCGGTGTTGCACAGCGCTAACAGTTTTCTTAATTCTTTTCATTCAGATGGCTCGCTGGCCATGCTCACGGTTGATTTTTCCAACGCTTTCAAGTTAGTTGACCGTTCGGTTTTGCTTCGCGAGGTCCATCGCCATTGCCCCTCCATATTCTCATGGGTTCAATTTATGTATGCCCAGCCTGCTAGGCTATACATGGGGAATGACCGCATCGGGGCATTCATAGGGGTCCAACAAGGGGTCCCTTGGGACCTTCGCTTTTTTCCCTACCCATACACCCCTTAGTGCTTCAGGTGTAGGAAAACTGCAAACTCCCCTTCCATGCTTGGTACTTGGATGACGGGACGTTTATCAGGGACGCTGTTCATGTTGCTAAAGCTCTCGACATCATCAGTTCGGAGGGTCCAACCTTGGGGCTACGGCTTAATATTAGAAAAACTGATATATTTTAGCCGACATGCAACAGGGTGGAGGTCCGACCAGGGCTTTTTCTCAGTGAGATTGGGAGGCTAGAGAGAGGTGGCAAACTGTTAGGAGGGGCAGTCAGCCGTGATGCCAGTTTTATTAGTGGTCTAGCGGCTAAGATGGCAACGCGGGCAGTTGACATTATAGGACACCTTCCCTTGTTGCGGGATCCTGAAGCGAACTCCTCTTGCTTAGATCTTGTATGGGGGTTGCAAAGTTGCTATTTGGTTTGCGAACTTGCCAGCCCCCTTTGTGGATGATGCTGTTTCATGTTTTGATAAAGGTATTTGGGAGGCAATATAAGACATTATCGTATGTGGCGGGCCTTTTTTCTCTGAACTCCAGTGGCGGATCGCGACCTTGCCGATGCGGCTTGGTGGGTTGGGCCTTTTCTAAGCCCGGGGTATGGCTGCCTATGCCTTTATGGCTTCCAGGTCTCATGGGAGTTTCAGGACCACATCTTACGTAACAGTGGGGTTTGTAGGACCGGTTTTGACTCCCGAACGATTGCGTATGACACGTACGACGTGCGGAATTCGTGCACGTGTGTGGACCAAACACAAGAACGTAATACAAATGTGATTCTATTCAATGATTTTACAAGTATTACACCACGACTCACCTTGAGCACTAGTTTCCCTCTCTTGAATCTCTCTCTAAGCCCCAAGCTCCAAAATGTCACAAATGGCAAAAAGTTCCTAAAGCCTAACATAAGGCTCCTATTTATAGGCCAAGGCATACGGGATTTCCCCTTATTTACAAGTTTGCCACCTTGCCCGTTTCACTACATATTTCACAATAAAATCACGTTTTCTTCTATTCTCTGCTACAAACTTTAAGAAACACTGGTTAGAAGACCGAAATCAACTAAACCAGGGGGTTCGGTTCTGCATAAAAGGGTGGTTTCTCCTCGTTCGGTCCGTGGATGACAGATCTTCTTCTCTTCACAGTAACTGCAAAACAACCACCGTTAGACTCGCCACGGGGAGAATGGGGGTTCTCTCCGTGACCACCCTCCGGTGTGAGAATAAGTACAGGTTTATGAAGAAGTGTAAGTGAAGTGAATGTAACTTGAAGATTATACCTGAATTATCCTTCTATTTATAGCTGAAGTTTGGGCGGGAAAACTCGTTGATGAAATATAGACGGAAAGTGTTAATTCCGTAAGCGGTTATTTTTCCCTTCGTTAATTATTTTAACTATGGTGAGAGCACACGGATCGCGATCTTTGATCAACGGCTGGGGTATTGCCACGTGGAAAGTGGGCAAGTGAAGATCTCTCTTCAATTACATGCCATCATCGTGACTTCAAGGGAGCCTGGGATGATGACACGTGGCCAGACGGTTATAACCGTCTGGTGATGCATGATAGAGTCTTCCAAAAGATTACAGCTGTAATCCTGTGTGGCTTCTTACGGTATGGTATTTGTGAAGTAGATAATATCCAAGTCTGGGTATTATTTATGCGGGAGTGTTTATCACGATTTTTATCCTTATCTGTTATGGAGGTTGGCGCAAAGATTTGTTAGTTTCCTTTTGGCGCGCAGGTGTTGCTTATTATTTTTCTTCTAAGTTCTCTTTGTAGGACCAGTGCGCGGCTGCGCAAGGTCTAAAGATGCTTAGAAGGATGAGGTTGTGGTATGGTCTCAAGTACTCGAAGTGAGGTTTTAGGGACCTTACCGCTTCAAGTCCCCCCAGTCTAGTGTTGCTCTTATGCAAATAAGTGGAGCACTGGACTATGAGAGAGAGGTGTTTTTGCTGTAGAGTTTTTTTGGCGCGAAAGTGGAGAATCTTCTGGGGGAAGATACTCTTGCTCATTTTTCTGATTTTTGAAAATCTTGACTTTGGGTATGTGGAAAGGTGCAGTAATGACTATTGACGTGTGACAGGCTGTCACTGTCAGTTGTACGTTACTGACCGTGCTTTGCACGCGTGCGTGAACTCGCGTTTACTGTTCATTCCCACTCGCCCCAGACGCTTGGATAACTGTGCCGTCCCCAAAAAAGGTGCTGTTGCAGTTATCTAGGCTATTTATGGCTGTGAGTATATAAGTGTTTCCAATTGCCTATTCTTGTTAATCATTATTTTCTTGAAACCCTTTTCTTCTTCGTTTTCTTTGTCAGTTATTAGAAAGAATTTGCGATTTCTCTTTCTTATGTCAACCGGAGATCATCACGAAGACTCTACTGAAGAAATGGCAGCCGAACTTCCATCGTTGAAGTGGTCCAGGGAAACTTTTTATGGTTTGATTCGGAATTTTAAATTTCCAGAAAGTTGGGGGGCTCGATACCCTGACGAGGGTCTAACGGCGGCGGATGCTCCGGCCGGGTACATAACTTTGTTTTGGGATTTTTTCTCTGCAGGCAATTTCCGATTGCCTGCAACGAAATTCTTTCTTGATATTCTCGACTATTACAAGTTTCATATCTCCCAGATGCACCCTATTGGTATGGTTAGGGTTCGACATTTTGAATTTGTGTGCTGTACGATGCATATTGAACCGACGGTTCCTCGATTTTGAGTTTTCCATCAATGCACTATTCTCAGGGGTTTTATTCTTTTGTGGAAAGAGCGTCTGCAAAAAAGATCTTGCTTCAACCCCTAAAATCGTTCCATGACTGGAAGCAGAAATTCTTTTTTTATTAAAGTAGGGGTTATCCCGATGAGGATGACGTTCAGGGGAAAAGAGGATGTCCCCACTGAGATTATTCAGACTCCCGTTGATGAAAATTGGTACCAGGATTTGAAGAACGTTCCGTCTATTGCTTTGCCGGAGAAAGCCCTTGTTGGTGCTAGCATGAGCCTGAACTGGCGGATGAATCGGGAAGAGAAGCCGGTGTATATGGAAGGCGACAAAGGTAAGATTTGGGGGTTGCCCTGTTTCCTCTTTTTTTTTTTTACCTTTGCTTCTCTTCTTCGTAGTTGTTTCTTTGTATGTTGTTGCGTTTGAGAGAGAAGGTGGGAAGATGGCTACTATTGCCAAAAAGCCTGACGAGGAGCTTTGGTATCACCGCATTGTGAGAAACTTTGCTCTTCCGCGGGATGATTATTTGACTGCGCAACCTGTTGCAGGTAAGTTTTTATCATGATGTTGTTTGTTTGCTGTTTTTGCGAGTTTGAATAAATCAATTTTTGTGCTTCATAGTAGGTGAGCTGTCTAATTTGGGCATAGGCCCTGAGAAGAAAAGAAGTGCGCCCACCACTACTGCTGCACCAAAGAAAAGTGATGCGGAGAAAGCTCAACCTTCTAAGGCCAAAAATGTTGGAGGAGAGAAGAAAGGTATGCGCCGTTCCTCTGACTCCTGGTGTGATTATGTGGTGGTATCTGACACATTGGAGGGTCTTGCGCCTGTAGTTATGAGAAGACCGAAGCCGGAACCAAAAGATGCTTCTGATATCCCTCCATCGAACTCTGATGATCCTATCGACTTAGAGTCGAGTCCGGAACATTTGTTGAGGAAGAAGGCGGGGAAAAGGAAACAAGCCAATGTTGAGGCTGAAGGTCAGCCTGATAAGAAGGTCCGAAGGAAGAAAATTACCAGAAGGGGCAATTTTGATGCCTTCATTTCAAAACCTGTTTTTGGTAGGTGCTTTCTCTTCGTTTCCCTTTTATACGCCTTGCATGGTTCGTGATTTATATGTTTTTACAGAAAAACCAAACTCTCCTGTTCACACAGAGCCATCATCTGTGGTTAACGAGGAGCTTCCGTCATCTCCTCCTCGCGCCTCTGTAACTGAGCAATTAGAGAATGCTGATATACCTGAGAATGAGGCGGAGAAGACTGCTGGGGTAGAGGATTCCGAGGCTAAAAATCCTTCTAACGTTGCTGTGGATGCAGGAAAGGTTACTAGCCCGAAGGCTGTGGACGTTGGTGCTGGTAATCCACTCACTCCTGAATTTGTTGCTCAGGATTCAGATAAAGGGAAGACTGCTGAAGAGATCCCTGTAACAGCTTCTCCTTTCATGGCTTCTGATTTTATGCCTGAAAATATTGAGAAGGTCTCTGTTGAGGACCAAGGTTCATTCTCTGATGCTGATAAAAATTCTCCAATCCGCCCAGATGAAACTCTGGGGGATTGTTATTATAGAACTTATTCGGAGAAGAATGCTTCTGAAATTCATGTCCCCATTTGGAATCTGAAGAAAGGTAATACCTTCTTAGGCTGGCGCGTATGCCGAGACTGGTTACAGGGGACCTTTCCCCCTGGGGAAATTAAATTCCAGGAGGGACGCGTTCATGATCAGACTTATCATGCCTACCTTGAAGAGGCTGTTTCTTATACATCCACTACGCACCGCATAGTGCGTGAGTGGCATAGTATGCATAAGGAGTGGGCTGCTTTTAAGGCGTCCAAGAAGAAAGCTGCTGAGGATGAAAACCGTGTTGCCCAGTTGAGGGCTAAACTAGAAGCTGATCAAGCCAAATTTGAGACTGATCGAAAAACTGAGGAGTGGTCTGTTGCGGGTTGGAAGAGAAAGGCGGAAACTGAAACTGTCTTTCTTTCGAGGAGCGCAAAAACTGGAAAAAGATCAGCGAGAAGGATAATGCCGAGAAGATGGGTCTCCACAATGTTATCAACAATCTCAAGGCTGAGGTTGAGAAGTTGAAGAAACAAGATGCGGAGATCGAAAAATTGATGAAAGAAAAGGCCGATGCTGAACCCGCGCGAGATGAAGCGCGTTCTCACAGGGAAAGGAGTGAACAACGAGAGGTACATACCTGCGCTACTCTTGCCCTTAGAGATAAGGATATAGAAGAACTTATTGCTTTGCTATCTGAGCAGGAACAACTTAAGGTGGAAGTTGAATCCGTCAAGAAGACCCTGGAGCTTGCGCAGGCTGAGAAGGCTGAAACTTCCCGCCGTCTTGCCGAAACCGAAGAGAAGTTAGAAACTTCCGAAACTGCGTGGGCGACAGCAGAGAGTGAGCTTGAACCATTGAAGAGTGATATGCTGTGGCTGAAAGAGCGTGGAATCGCAAGTGTAAGTCTCTTCTTTCTGTTTATAACTCTTTAGAGGTGTTTTGCGTTTTCCCTTATTTTCTTTTCTTCTTGTTTTTATAGGTTGCTGAATCAGTGCTGAATTCTGAAGAGCTAGACAAAACGGCGCGCTTGTTGGTTGCCGCGCGAAATGATGGATACTCTCAAGGGTATGCGGAATGCTCGCACCATGTGGTTAATGCTTTGAAGGTTGACTGGGATACCAGCAGATTCGCTACTCGTGGTGTTAATACTGATGCCGCTCTTGCGGCTACGAAAACAGAATTCAACAACTTACAGCTCCCTGTTATGGATTTGATCAATGTTGCGTTACAATCTGAGGATCATGTGGCGCAATTGAAAGAAATCTTCCCCAATAAAGATGAAGATGAAGACTTAGATTTGGTTTTCTTCGTGATTGTATGAGCAATTATTTTGTAGGTTTTGGGAAGTGTATCCCAGTTTTGTTAATGCGCTGCTGCGCAAGTAACTTTGTTTAATACACTGCCGTATAATTTTATGTTAAGGCGTGTTGCGCGCTAGTAACTTGATATGATATGTGTTTTACTTAACAATATTTTGCATGAGTACAATTGCTTTGATTAGGTAAGGCGAATAAAGGTGGTATAAAGCTCATGTGTGAACGTAAGGTCTTGCGCGATGTGTGTAATCGCTGACCGCTCATGAGACTTGTATTATATCTACCATAATGTTTTTGCGCTTACCAAAAGGAATTGCATGCACTTTGTAATAAACACAGAAATAATAGAAACTTTGTTTTTTATTCATGGATTAGGCGCAGAGGCCGTACAAAGTCTATTTTAGGATAATTACACGAGACTTAACTTATACTATAGTCCTTGCGATGAATTGATAAGCTATAGAGCTTGACCAACCTGCGAGGAGACTATAGAATGCGGTTTAGTTCTTCGCCTTTTTACTCGGGCCCTCCTCGCCACGAGTGATTTGTTTTATCTCTTTCCACACATTTTGCAACAGGTGAGTGAGCTCACCGCTTTTAAGCGATTTCTCGATTTCAGTGCGTAGGGAGATACAGTTGTTGGTAGTATGGCCGTTGTCTTTGTGATAGTCACAGTATTGATTTGGGTCTTGTCCGCGCTTATTCTTCATAGGTGGAGGTGCCTTGAACTGGTAATCCTCCGTACTCAGCACTTCCGCTGGAGTTTTGATCAGAGGAGTCCACTGCCTCTCTCTGTTTTCTTGTTTTGTTTCTCTTTGCGCAGCGAGCTTATTGATGGTAGCTCTTGCATCTTTAGATGAATAATTTCCAGAACCCGAGTCACACCAATTCTTCTTAAACTTTTTCCCGCTGCTCGGGCCTAAGTCTGTTGGGCGACTGTGTGGTGGTGGCGGTCTGTTGGTGCTGAGGTTTTTCTCAGTCTGGGCATAGACCTTAGCTGCCGCCATTAGTTTCTCCCAGCTTTTTGGGATTCCTTCCGTTCCGGATAAGACCTTTATCATGTCGTCACACCGGACGACATACTTAAATTGGGCTCTGATCAGGTGCTCATGAACACCTCCTATCTCGAGCACTTCTTTGTTGTAACGAGTAACAAAATCTTCTAAACTTTCGTCATCGCGTCGCCAGATATTCATGACGTCCGCCGTATCGCGGATGGACCTCCTCTGCTGGCTGAAGTGTACTAAAAACTTTTCTCGCAGGTCTACCCATGATGTGATTTTCCCTACAGGCAGGTTATCAAACCAGAGCCTCACGGCGCCTGTGAGGGTTTGAATGAAGAGGTGGCACCACATCGGTAAAGTCCACCCTCCCACCAACCCGGCACTCGTGAAGACCCGAAGATGGTTATCTGGGTCCGTCATACCATTAAACTTGCCTACGTTGGATGGGAGTTTTGCTTTTTCCAGGGGAGCCAGAGCAATTTCGCTGATGAACTTGGAATTTTCTGCAGCTTCCGCCGGGTGGTAGATCAGATTATAATCTTGTTCAGCTTCAGGATTGTAAATCGCGCGAGTTTTACAACTTTTGTAGTTCGGTTGTAACCGGCTAAACACGCTTGTACTGTCTCCTTCATGGTATGTTCTATCGTACTCCCTGGTGTGGGTGTCTCGTGAAGGGCCCAACCTGGAGTGAACTGACTGTCTTCGATGAGAGTGGGACTCATTATGATATTCTCTTCTTCGATTTTCAGATTGAGTATACTTATATCTCGCTGGAGATCTAGAGTAAACTTCTGTGTCTTCTACCTGAACCCGTGACGGTCCATCATGCTGGGAAACATAAGGTACTGATGGTGCCCGAGTACGGGATACATGCCTTCGTGATTGAGTAGGAGGAGCAGTTTGTGCACAGAGTTGTGCATACACAGCATTTAATGCTCCCTAAGATCTGACATACCAGAAGATAGGGGTCTCTCCCGGGGGTAGAATTGAGCTTACAGGGATTTCAGGCTGCATCCCTGGAGTGAAAGGGTCGTTCGGATGATTATCATTGTACTGCACTTCATTGTCATCCGAAGCTTCTTCCATAATCCCCTCAACTTGGGTATTGTTCACGAAATTTGGCTGAGGGCCGGTTTGACGGTGGGTCGAAGTTTCTTCCATTTAAAAAACAAAAATGAAAAAAGTGAAACGAAACGAGAAAAAACGGATGAAACTGAGAAATCGGTGGGCGCCAATGAAGAAACACTGGATAGAAGACCGGAATCAACTAAACCAGGGGGTTCGGTTCTGCATAAAAGGGTTGGTTTCACTCGTTCGGTCCGTGGATGACAGATCTTCTTCTCTTCACAGTAACTGCAAAACAACCACCGTTAGACTCGCCACAGGGAGAATGGGGGTTCTCTCCGTGACCACCCTCCGGCATAAGAATAAGTATAGGTTTATGAAGAAGAAGTGTAAGTGAAGTGAATGTAACTTGTGGATTATACCTGAATTATCCTTCTATTTATAGCCGAAGTTTGGGCGGGAAAACTCGTTGATGAAATATAGACGAAAAGTGTTAATTCCGTAATCGGTTATTTTTCCCTCCGTTAATTATTTTAACGATGGTGAGAGCACACGGATCGCGATCTTTGATCAACGGCTGGGGTATTGCCACGTGGAAAGTGGGCAAGTGAAGATCTCTCTTCAATTCCATGCCATCATCGTGACTTCAAGGGAGCCTGGGATGATGACACGTGGCCAGACGGTTATAACTGTAACATTCCTATTTTTATATATAAGAATTATAGGTTTGGTTAAATTTATTAACCACTAGTAACTAGTAACTAGTTTATTTTTAATATAAATATTCAACCCAAATAGTTTTAAACACTATTTTATATAGTTGGTTGAAATATTATATTAATTAATTAACATGTATATAGGTGACATTTCTAAATAAAATAAAAGTATATAAAAACTTATATTATTAGACGGGTAGATTACGGGTAAGTTGAAGATTAGAAATATGAAGTAATTAGACGGACCCATGAATCGTCTAATAATTAAATTATAAAAAAATACATTATAATTGAACCTACTCCGTTTTTAATGAAACCTGGTTCAAAATATAGATATAAATATTCTCGTTCTAATGACATGTTTATTATTTTGTAAAACGTCATATTTTAGAAGTTGTACGCACCAAATAAGTGAAGCAGGTGAATTAATTATAAGAATAAAATAATAAACTAATAATAATTTTAAAATCTAGAAAGTGGACAGACATAATTTCGAAATTATGAAAGCCACCACTGCGTGTCCAACATGAATTCATGCAATTTCCTTTGTATTAGTACGTGTCCAAATTTAAATAAAATAATAATAATAATAATAATAATAATTATAAAAAGACTTTAATGTTTATGTATACGTGTCGTCAGTACAACAAACAAGATTTCTTTTACTACTTGGAAGTTAAGTTTCGAACTTGACTATAAATAGGCAGTAGGCAACCTTTGCTAAGATTGTTTTCTATCATCTCATTCTAAATTTTAGATTTTTATTTTCACTTATAATAATAATAATATTCTGCCATGTTTTAAGTATTTTAACTCCCGATTACCGCTACCCTTTCCGATTGATTTGAAGCCCATAACGCATGCCAGGGCACTGCCCGACTAAGTTTGTTGGGATTCTGTCTCGTGACATAGGGACAAGGTTGAATGAGGGGTACTATACTTAACACGAGTGCATTATATATTTTTAAATAGCTCAGAAGTTATACCCAATATTCTACCAGGAGACTTTCTAGTTGAACCCTAAAGTTACAAAGTGGGTCCATTCTCTTTCTCACTATTTTATTCCCTTTTTCTTTATGATATAACTATATTCAAAAATGTCCCAAATCGATCCATAAGAAAAAAACCCGGACCCCTGAAACCCCAATCCATATCAAAAATCAAGAAATCAAGATTTGTGGTCTTCAGGCGGGCCGCGTAAAGATAAGCCGAGGCTTACGCGAGCCGCGACAGTAAGGAAGATCTCCGGATAAGCTTAAGGGACACGTGTCATCCACGTGGCACACCTACTGATGACCCAGCAACCCTACGCATAGACTCGGTGACCACGCGGACCGCGTAAAGGTTAAGCCAAAGCTCACGCGGGCAGCGTGAGACCCAATTTCCAGCTATAAATAGAGCGGGTCATGAGCAGTTCGTCTGGGCACGAGAAATCAATCAAAAACGAAAGTATACTGTTAGAAATCATAATTTTCATTAGGGAGGTGCTGCTACAATACCGGGTATTAACTCGATCGCTGCTACGATTCAATATCCGATCGATTAAAACTACCCGACAGGATGTTTAAATGCTATACTTTGTCATTAGTCGTGAATCCGACAGGATGTTTGAGTGCCACCCAAACTCGGGGTAGACTCTGTCATTCGTTGCGAATCCGATGAATGTTTAAGTATTGCACTTTGTCATTCGTTGTGAAGGTTTTAATCTCGTGAGTTATCGTAAATGCTGTATTAGTTACTTACCTAGTTCGTGTGCACTAGGTTACAAGACTAATCAATAGGCTAAGCTCTGCCCGTATAAAGCTGCATGCTTATAATGTGAGTTATTCTCTTTTTATCAAAATACTTTACAAAACTCTACTTGTTTCAAGGTTATAATTACAGGGATTAAGTCTTTGTAATCACCAAATTACAGCCGGTATGTGGGGTTTTGTATACATTACTTGATAACCGTCACCATTGGACAACGAGTTAGCCAAGGGGTGATATGACCATAGTCACAGACACCATTGGACTTTGAGGTTACCAATGGATGTTCGAGTGACAAATACTGTGGGTAGTTGGTTGATATATGGAAACATTGTAATCGCTCTTAATACTGTAGATTATAACAAATGCGTCGTTTTAAGCAAAATGAATGAACTCACCAGTATTTCCTGCTGACAAAACCTTTTTAAAACGCGTTTCAGGTAATTACAGTAGATTGGAGTAAGAGATGGATACGGCACTGAAAGGCTTCAAGAAGTGGCTTATTTTATTAATTAAATCAAATTAAGAAATATTGTTTTATGTAATCAAATTTATCTTTATTAAAACTACCTTTGTAAAACATGGGTTTATCCCATCTATTTAATAAATAAAATCCGGTGTTTTCTAAACTCTGATATTTTTCCTAACTCACGGTCCTGATGAAATTTCCGCTGCAATATTTTTAAAAATAATCACCGGTACCACTTGGCTGTTCACGGCTCCCGATTCCGTCCAGGGTGGGTCGGGGGTCGTGACAATAACCGTCTGATGATGCACGATAGAGTCTTCCAGAAGATTACAGCTGTAATCCTGTGTGGCTTCTTACTGTATGGTATCAGTGAAGTAGATAATATCCAAGTCTGGGTATTATTTATGCGGGAGTGTTTATCACGATTTTTATCCTTATCTGTTATGGAGGTTGGCGCAAGGATTTGTTAGTTTCCTTTTGGCGCGCAGGTGTTGCTTGTTATTTTTCTTCTAAGTTCTCTTTGTAGGACCAGTGCGCGGCTGCGTAAGGTCTAAAGATGCTTAGAAGGATGAGGTTGTGGTATGGTCCCAAGTACTCGAAGTGAGGTTTTTGGGACCTTACCCCTTCAAAACTGGATTGACGGAGGCGATAGACATTAGTGCACTCACAGACTCCCCCTTGGATATTGCCACAGTCAATCTCGTAGCGTTTTATCTTTTCTCTCTGTGTGTGTCTTCTTGAAGGTTTGACGTTTTCAGCACCCACAGACTCTCTCTTGCTTGAACAGACTCCCCGTGGATCTGTCTTCGGCTTCAGTTGCTCCCCCTTTTGGTAGATTCTTCCTTCAGGCTCCCCCTTTTGTTAAGCTTCCGTGCTATTAGGATCTACACCTGGTATTCCGGATACAAGCTCCCCCTTGCGTCGAGCTCGTCTTCAGACTCCCCCTTAGACTCGGCTGTCGGTATCGTAGTCTGGTACAACACCTGCAATTCTCAAACATTTATCGGTGAAAGCGTTTTGAATCATCCAGGATTAAAATCCTGGCTCTCAGTATAAACTGAAATATTTCAAATATGCAACAGTGAAAGATTTTTCGGTTGTCCAGGAATAATGACCTGGCTTTTAAAAACTTTTTGAATCAAGAACCTGGCTTTATTGCACAAATATATAAAAATATTAATATTTCCAGGATTACTTGACTTCACTCCTCATATCAAATGATTTTATAGATTTGAAACGTTAAGAATCCAAAATCCTCACGGATTATCATCCAAGTCCAATTTAATGACCTTGGAGATTTCACAAACTGTTTTTGTTTTTTTTTTACTTCAAGTTTCAAATTAATGAACTTGTTTTATTCTCAGAAACACGTTCAACATACTCAGACTTTGAAACTCGGCTCTCGGATATTGGTTGTCGAAAATAAAGTAGAAACAAAATCTTTTTGTATTTTTCTGAAATATAAAGCAGTAAACAAATATTTACAGATGATATTTTTGTTTGAGTTGTGTCAGAGGATCATATCAGTTTATTACAAATTACTAGCACCGTTGAGCTTTAAACACTTTCTGTTCTAAATGATTCACTTAGATCGTCAGGATCCATTTAAATTTTCACACAAAGTTCAACCGATTCGAGATACGGATTTAGTGTTTTAAGGACTTAAACTTATTCGCGTGTCCCACCTTAGAATATACCCCTGTATCAAAATTCCCTAGATTCAGTCTTACAGGTGAATATACCAATTTGATATCTGTATTCTGGGTTAGTGCGAGACCTTGAGAGTTCAGGTATGAACTTCCGTTCAGTCAAAGAGATGAAGGCTCGACTTTAGGTGTGTCCCCCTTGAGGATCTTCTTTACAACGTATCTTTCGATATTTTATCAATTTTTATGCAGAGGGTAAGCTTTACAAGCGCGTAAAGTATTATACGAGTTCTAGGCCATTGCTTCCACAATATCAGAAGACCAGGTATAATACCCCAGATATCAAACAGTATAAAGACCTAGTATCTCAGAATCAGACAATCTTTTAAACAAGATTTCGGGGGTTACCCATATATCCAAAAGATGTTCCCCACGAGATAACTAAGTATTGATATTTAGGTTTATATCTCGAATACAATCTACTAAGCGTGTAAAAACCTACTGGCATATCATCAGTGAGACCATTTATCAAATTTAACTTTCCATTTCTTTAGCGTACTATGATTGTCTACTGATGTACTATCATTTCCTCTTTTTACACAAAAACTCATTTTGATTTTCTAATGTTTTTGGCTTTTTCAAATTTTCAAATGTTTTTGGATTTTCTGACAACGCTTACTCCCTCTAAAATTCAAAACATTTAAAGAAAATTTGACAACCTGATACTGATAGCTTTGTCGCCATCCATTTTCTGCAACTCACTCTCTGTTTTGCTTAAAATATACCCCCATGATTTACAACACATTGATATTTTACAGTTTGAAAACCGTTTTTCAATCTTGTGAAATTAATCATGTTTGTTCAGCCGTGAGGGTTTCGGCATATTCACTCAACATATTTTTGTAATTTTTTATTTTTGACAAAATTTAAAAACAAACATATTTTTTATTTTTCAATTTTGACATAATAAAAATATATTTTTGGTTTTTAAATTTTTCAATTTTTAGGGTTTTTGAAATATGGTTTATTTATGTACAGAAATAAACAAACTCCCTGATTCTTAGTGGCAGGGACCAGCCACCTCTCGTGCCAGGCTGCTCCGCTTTCCAACTTGACATTCAACCGACTTCGAGAGCACCTGCACATTCAAACAATTCAATCACTTGAATAATTCAGCCCAAAATGTTTGACCTTAGGCATTTCAACACAAAATTCATTCAACGATGGAAAATCTTTGTCATTTTGTAGAAAAACTTTTCATCTTTGACTTCAACTTTTTCGTTATTCACAGATGTCATTTGTTTCTTAATCATCCAGTTTTGTCCTTTTGAAGCACTTCTTTTGTAAAATCATGACTCGTTTTGATTATTTTGATTTTGAACAACAACTTTTGGTTTCCAAAACTAGTTTGGTTTTGTCATATCAACCGATGTTTGCCAACTTTATGTTGTTCTGAATCTGGGTGTGTGAGAATTCCAGGTTTGTCTTGAATCAAACCTAGTCTGTTTTGATTTCCATGTTTGATTCGAAGCAAACTTGTTTGTGTTGTACCTCCAAGTTTGTTTTCAATCAAATATGGTAGACCTTTGTTTCACATCCTCAGATTTCTATTTCTCAACATCAACAGGCTTTGGGTTTGGACACTTTCGTGCAAGATGTCCAGTTTGATCACATTTAAAACAAGTTTTCCTCGAAACATCTTTATCCTGTTGTTGTTGCTTTTTCTGAGCATAGAACTCTTCATTAGACTGTCGTCTAAATTGGAGTTCTTTCTTTTCTTCCGAACTTTTCCCGTGAACGAAATTCATTTTCTTTTGAAAATTTTGCTTTTCAAACTTTTCATCTTGATTTTGTTTCTTTTTATAACCCAACCCCGCCTTCATGTTCTTCTTTTTATAGCTTGGTTTGTTATAAAAAGTTTTCTTGCTCGCTTTTCTGACATATTTTACAATTTCAGACTTTTCGATTTCTACCAGTTTGAAGACTTTGTTGATCTTATCTGAAATCACATCTTGAATTGGGACTTCAATATCTGAGAATAACTTGTCCGATCCAATATAAACCAATCCTTTTGTATCATCATTCACAACTTTCTCAGATTTTGAATGTTTAAGATAACTATCATGAAAACTTCCCTCATTTTCATCCTGTGACTCAGACTTATCTGTTTTGGTAGACTCTTTTGACAAAACGCTTTCAACAACCTTACCAACCACCTCTGAATCATCAAGATCATCAGATTTGGTGTAAGTCACATCGATGTCGTCGGGTAATTGGTCAAGCATATTCAGACCTTTTGCCACCTTTTCTTCATTATAAAACGTGTAATTACCTCTCAATGGTGGTGCTATCTGATGATATTCTGAACCAATACTTTTTTTATTCTTTTCAGAATCTTTGCATCTGGTGTCATGTTGAAAATACGTTCGAGAATATACGAAGAACTATGATAACTTTGAAGTTTTGTAACAATATTTTCTTTTTCAGCCAAAACTTTTTTTGAGTTTAGCAACTTCATCAATACATTTGTATAACTCCTGTTGCTTTTCTTCATACTTGATCTCATAAAGTGTTGTTGTTTTTAAGTTTTCAGACAATCTTTCATCCATACATTTGACTTTTTTCTTCAAAGTATCATAAGCTTCTTGTACTCTATGACTTGACAATTTCATTTTATCATACTCTTTATGTAATTCTTGAATATTATTATCCTTTTGAACACAATCATTACATTTTGCTAAACACTTTTGTTTTAATATTTCACTTTCTCTTTCAAAATCTTGACATTTCAGTGTTAGATTTTCAATTTTTTGTTTCAAACCTTCTTCATTTCAAGCATTTCTTTACATTTTGTTTTGAAAACAGTTTCGATTTTATTTAATTCAATATCCTTTGATTTTAACTTTTCGTCTTTCTCAGTACAGGCTTTACACTTTTCTATGCAATTCTTGCACTTGTCTTCAATTTTATCAACATTTTCATCATTATTTAATGACTTAGATGATTCAGTTAGAATATTTACCTTAGTTTCATTTGGCACCTTTGATTTTTCTGTTTTCAACTTCTGATCTTCATCATTCTTTTGTTGATTCTCATCAGCATTTCCTACGGTTTTCTTTACTTCTTCAACCAGCTTCTCAATCTCTCCTTCTTTCTTCTTTTTCAACTCCATTACTTTTGGTAGACTTGCATCAAAAACTTCCTTTAAACGTTTAAACAGGTTAGCTTCATAATCTTTCTCTGATAACCTCCTCGTATGAAATGTGTCACAATCTGGAAATACGTTTGTTGCTGCATCGAAATCCACCTTCTTAGGATCAACCACTGGATTACCTTGTGGATCCAAATAATATTCTCGTTCAGCATCCCATCTTTTTTCTTTTTGTGCTTCCTTAAAAGGAGCATACAACTTTTTGATTTCAAATCGAGCATTCTCTTTCTGCCATCGTTTATCATCTATAACTTCAGCTATGAAAGCGGATCCAACATAATCTTCTTCTGGAAGAATTTTGCTCCGGTCATAACCTTCGTCGTTCTGAATAACTACTAGAGCCCTCGACTTTTCTTTTGATGAACCTTCATTGATTTGCCTTTGATTCAACTTTGATGACTCGCTGTTGAGATGATAGATTGCTTTCTGATAATAATAATCTTTGAATGGATTCACGGCTTCATCAGTTTGCCTGTTTGTGCACTCTCTCTTGATGTGCCCTTTTCTGTTTGCATTTGAAGTACGTAACCTTTGACTTGTCGAATCCCAGTTTTGTATTAGCAGCTCCCAAACAAGATCTTCCGGTAATTTCCATAAACCGTTATACTCTCCTCCTAGCGCTAGCCATGCACCCTTTTATATCTATCAGCTCCATCTCCTCTGGATCGATCCGGTCATAATCTTCCTTTGTCATATTCGGGTTTCCAACCTTACCCGCGACCAGGCTTTCGTACGATTCCAGGAGAGATGCTAAAAACACCATTTGTTGCTTGGCAGCTTCTGCATTTAGGCTTTGAGAATTTTTCAGATCTATGGCGATATTGCATTGAACTATGTACGGACTCGACGAATTTTAAGAATATGAATTATAACCCGAATCTTTTGAAAAAGTGTTTTAAGATAAATCCTTTGAACTTCCAGCACTAAATGCCGTCTTTGACGCTTGATTAATCATGCTTCCTCTATAATATAGATTGACATTTTGCTGATACTGTTGATTTGCCATTTTGTTCTGCTTTTGTAGTTCCAGTTCTTGGACTTCAAGCTTCTCAATTAACCAATCAAGGGTTATTTTGTACATATCATTGCTGTTTTTGAGTATCAGGACATAGTTTGACCAATCATTTTCATTTGGAAGAGCTTCGATCAACCTGTCAATGATCTCTTCATTATCTTTGGAAACACCAAACCTCTCCAGTTCAAGTTTAAGATGTCAAAATCTTTCAATTATTTAACGGACGGATACCCTCCACAACATGGGTATCCCCCTCAAGGATACCCTCCACAGCAAGGGTATCCCCCTCAAGGATACCCACCGCAACAAGGGTATCCCCCCCAAGGATACCCACCACAACAAGGGCACTCTGCTCCACATAGTTCAGGAGGTAAGTTGTTTTCATCAACATCATACTTCCATTTTTCTCAGGTTTCATATTTTACATTGTCATGCCAGTTCACAAGTTAAATATAGGGTACATTGCATTTTACGTCCTTTAAGTTTTAGCTAAATTTTAGGTGTTGTCCTCTAACTAACGAAATTACAATGGATGTGTTTCATGTTTTAATTTCTTTATAGCAGATGTCCTTTATGTTTTTTATTTTTTTTATAGCGGATGTTCTTTATTTTTGTTATCTTTTTAGGGAGAAAGGACGCCGCCTGTAAAGAAATTAGAACATAAAGGACATTTCTTGTTTAATTTCGTTAGTTAATGGACACCGCCTGAAATTTTGCTGAAACTTAAAGGACATAACATGTAATTTACCCTTAAATATATCATGTATCTCAACTGCTCTTAATTTAGGAGGAGATATTTAAGACCATTATTTAAAACAAGTATTCGTCTGACTAAATACAAATCAACATGATAACTTTATCCAATCTTTGAAAAGCAAAGATAGATTAAGAATCCTTATTACCTTAAACCTTTTTTCAGAAAGAATATGTAAAGCAAACTTTTTTTGGAAAGCCTTGGTTGATAATTAAAGTAATTATGCTGCTTTAATGGTGAATAATGCACGCTTGTTTAAAAAAAAATCTTTTATTAATCCACGGCTTAATGTTTCATCAGGACATGGCGTTCCAACCATGCTAGCTGGAGGTGCAGCAGCAGCTGCAACCGCATACGGGGCCCACTAGCTAACATCGTCACATGGGCATGGAGGCCATAATGTATCACACGGAACCCATAACATGATTCCGAGCGTGGGACATTTCAGTGGTGGCAAACATGGTAAGCATGGTGGCGACAAGTTCAAGGGGGGTAAGCATGGCAAAGGTGGGAAGCATGGGAAGTTTGGCAAGGGTAAGGGCAAGGGCAAGTTCTCAGGGTTCAAGAAATGGATGTAAATGTTTATGTATATGTTGTTACTCTTGTGGTCTGTTTTAACTTTCTAAAATCCGAGTTTCTCGGCTATAGTTTGGATTTTAATTTCTAGGTTGTTCTTTCTTGACGGGTTTTATGGTTCGGGTTTAATATATTAATAAATAGTAATTAATGTATAATTTGTTGATTTACAAGTTGCATCTTACTTGTTGTGTCTTTTTTTTTTGGATAAGTGAGCATTTGCCCGGTAAATATATTCCAGAAAGAAACGTCTTACAGGCTTAAAGGGGGCATACCCCCCGAAAACTCCTGAAAGAGGACACCCCGAAACAAGCTTTGGGAGCCTCTACAACGAGAAAAACTAGACCTACTACAATACCGAGATCAAAGTAGGACAAATTTTTTCTACCAACTAAAACAGAAAATACTTAACTAACAAATAAACAAGAAAAACTAAAACTACCAAACCAACCAAACCCATATCGGAATAAGCCTTCAACTGGGCTGAGGAGGGAACAAAACACAAAACAGCAAACTAAGCCCACAAAAGGCCATCAGCTGGAACTAGGAGAAGGTATGGGCCTAGATAATAAGCTGGTGGGCCCAAAGGATGATCTGGGCCCAGATACATAGCTGATCGGCGCCAACACCAACAAGCAAGAAATCCCTCCCCTATTTTCAATCCAAAACCTGAGATGCAAACCCATATATGGGCCTTAAACAAACCCAAAACCTGGGCCTTCAACAAAAACGGAGCTGGGCTTCAAGCACTTCAGAAAATAGACTTTAAATAAACCCAACAAAGGGCCTTCAAACAAACCCGAACACAGGGCCTTCAACAAACCTGGACTAAGACAACTCTGAATTATATCAAACCCGGAACAATACATCCAGAGAGATAACGTAAACCCTGAGGTGCACCAAAACCGGAAGAGAAGCAGATTCAGACCAAGCAAAAACCCGTAGTAAACCGCTGGACAAAACAATAAATCGAGGGCTAGGATACGAAGACTAATATTAACAACAAGAACATTATAAACAGATGACATGAAAATAATCCACCTCCAACCAAAAACTGCAAACTTAGACATCAAGCCTAAACCACTGCCCCGACACAAAAAGCAGAGAGAAGACATGATTACTTACGGTGTGTGGGTTTGGCCACCACCGGGTCCCTCATAAGGACCGTAAAAATTTATGCTGACCCACTTGTATCTTCGCCAACATCCTCAATGCAGAAATCCGAATTTAACCCAAGTTCAAGGCACTGGTCATAAAAGAAATCCCATTCCCCCGAATTTAAGTGGAAGTCGGGCCACAGCGATGCGTCTTGTGAATTTTGAAATCTCTGCTAGATCTCTGGGAAGGTACGGCTTGTCCAGGGGATCCTCGCTCTAGTTTTTGTTTTTCTTTTCCTCCTTCTTAGTTTGGTTGTCTTTTCAATCTGCCAACATGGTGACTCTTTCTTCCTGTGTCATTTGTTTTAACACATACATGAAGGTCGTTAGAGGGTCTAGGTTGTCATTCACTCTGTCACCTTCTCCGTTATGAAGGGCAATAGTCTCTCCCTTTTGGGGTGTGTTGAAAAGGAGCCTTGACCGGAGGCTCTCTAACTCCTCCATTTTTTCTAGATCTTTGAGTTGTTCCGTAGCTCGTCTTTATGAGCTGACACAAACTCAGGCGTTATGTTGATATCTTTCATACAAAGAGATTCGGATTCTGTGGTATTTTCGAGCTTGTTGGTGACATCTTCCACCAGGATAACCTGTTTCTCAGCCGTCTGAGAAGGTCCCGAAATTTTGTCTTTAGTGGTGTGGGATGGTAGTGACGTTGACATCTTGCACAACTTCTCAGTGAACTTCTTGAACATGGGGGTGTTCTAATGTAGGACTTTAATGGTCAAACGTCCCACAGATGACGCCATTGTCAAATCCCTTAAATCAGACTACTGGAGAGATGATAGAGACTCGTCTACGTCAAAGTCTTCACTGCGTAGTTCGCTACAAAAAAAGAACACCGTTAGCCTCGCCACGGAGGACCCCGGAGGGGGGATCCGTGACCAAGCTCCGGTGTGAGAGTAAGAAAACTTGTCGAGACAATAAATATGATTCCGACACAATAAATTGGTTGGAATTAATGGTGTGGGTCTTAGAATTGAAGGTATGTATTCAGTATAGTTGAGAGAATGTTTTCTTCGTATTCAATGTGGCTTTTAGGGTTTGTAAAAGTTACCTTATCCTGATCTCTCCCCTAGCTTATATGGGGAGATTGGCTTATCAGATCGAGCCCACCTTTGTCAGAGACCAGTGGGCAAACCGCTGGACAAAAGGAATATCCGGGTACAATGTAGCTTTCCGTCTCCTTGGGGGATTCTACGAGATTTTATCATTTCTTATACCTAAGAAAGGTCGCCGTCCATACCGTCTTTCCCATCCGTGCATTAAATGCCGGAGAACAGTCATATTGCTGGCCTTCATACTAGAACAGTGAGATGATATGCATGTTTTCTTCATGATGTCCTCTTTTGACTTAGTTATTCATGCAGAGGTATCGAATCGGTGATGGACTTGTGTGACAACGCTCACAATTACAGGTATCCGTACAATTAATTAATATTAACTTTGTGCTTAATGACTGTGCTAGAATTACAACTGACGAATTTAACTGCTTTATGAGTTCTGCATCATACATACATATGCATCACATTCATACTGTCACTCCATCTATTACACACAAGCTTTAGTGATAAACTTGATGCACAAAACACAGTTAGCACAGTGAACGGATAACTCAGAAACATGCTAACAATGCCAACACATAGACAAACAATAGGTTGAGGGACCTATTTGACATTCTTTGAAACTTGCTTGAAGTTATTACTTTTTAATTTCGAGGACTAAAACCGTCATTATTTGAAAGTACAAAGTTTAGGGACTAAATTATCATTTCTGAAACTATATAAATACAAGGGTTAAAGTGCAATTATTTCAAACTACAAGTTTGGGGTTCTTTTTGTAATTTTTGGAAACTTATTTTATAAAGAAATAAATATATAGTTTTGAAATAAAAGTCCAAGGTTCATTTGGTCATTTTCTGAAACTTAAACTCTAGGGACTAAAACTAACCTTTTGAAACTCATTTTAACTGAATTATGTTAACTGAGTTAGTCCTCATATAATAAATCCTTCTTTAAAACTTAACCCAGTTAGTTTAACTAACTGACTATTACAGGGACCCTTTATATCATTTTTCAAAACTTCAGGGAACAAACATGTATTTTATTTGAAAGTTGAGGGTCTGTTTTGAATATTTTTTTGAAAGTTCAGGAGCTGATATATTTAGACTTTAATTCCTTATATATAAAAATTAGAATTTTAATTATTTTAATTAATTAAAATCTGAAAACAAAAAATGGGATAAATCCCAATCGAATCGGTCACCAAGAGGATCGAACCCGTGCCCCTCCGCCCACAGCTGGACTACCAGCTCACATGTGATTTATATTAGAATGTATAATATATATATATTGATATTAAAATGAAGCTGAATTATATAAACAGCATTGCAGGTTACGGGTTTCATAAAAAAAAATCACCAAAACCGATTTTATTCATTCTTTTGACCTGTAAAGCTTACCCACATGATCCCCAACCCATCCCAACTCGATCCAATCATTCAAACGACACAAATTCGTGCTATAACCACTGTGAATCGGAACTTTTTATAAAAAAAATTAAAGTAGATCAAATCCACTAAGTTTTGTTGAATCTGAGATCCAAACTTCGTGTATTTAAGTTCCTTGCATTCCTAAGGACATTCCACACCATTTCACAATCACTTAAACACCCGAATTCATCGGATTACAACCTGCAACTCGCCGGAATACTCACTTTTTCGCCGGAATTTTTCAATCCGATCATCCGTTCAATACCGGTTAGTGTTTCTTGTGTAAATTAGTTAGTTTATGCCTATAGAACGATTCCTAGGATTTAATTTAGATATAACATAGATTTACCCGTAGAAATCACGAGTTTGACTTTTAGTTTGACCGGGTTTTCTGACTTTGACTTCTCTTTGGAGAAGATGTCCAGTTTCTGTTTGGTTATAAGTTTAGCAGTCCTAAACCAAACATAAACAGAAGCTTAGCCCAGTGGTTAAGACTCTGTTTGGTTTCAATACAGACCCGGGTTCGAACCCAGGGGTCTGCATTTCTTTTTAAACGTTTTATTTTTAATATTTTTAACATTTCAATAATTTTTATAAAATTGTTAGACACTGTTACTTTTATTAAAAATATAAAATTAGTCAATTTATTTATAAAACTAATTTTTATGATATTAAAACAGTTTATTATTAAATAATTAATAATAAATCGATTTTTGAGAAATAAATGCTGAAATTTTCAGATTAATTATTTTAAATACTGATCTTTACAAAAATAATACTGTTGCTCATATTTTATATAAATTTGATATTTATATAAATAAATCAGTATTTATACTTAATAATATAGTTTAATTTAATGTAATTAAATTATATAACTATATAAATTTTATCCAAGACTATTTTTATTGCAAAAGATGCATTATTCTGAGTTTATATAAATTTAGAATCTGAATTTTTATTATGTTTAATTATTTAGATAATTAACCTTATATAAACTTATTTATTGTTATCTTAATCATTTTAATTCAATTTATTTATTTAAAATGATTCCAAAGCCATAATAATTATTTTAAACCGTCTAAATTAATTTATAATTTTTATAAATTAATTATATCACTTGTACAATATTTTGCCAATAATCGTGATATTTAATTATGTTATTTAATTATACTAGTTAAATATATTTGATTTATTATTACAAATGTTTATATTAAATCATTTGTACAAATTTGCAATTTTATTATTTATGATAAATAAATATTTTTCATAAATAATTCCGTTACATCATATTCATTTTCTAAGTCCTCTTGTTAGGTTATCCAAACCACATAATTACCATTTAAACAAAACACTACCGAATCCTATAGATTTAGGATTTCTAATTATCCAATTAAACATTATTGTTGATACATATCCCATATTGTTGCATGTTCAATCAATTAGAGTGACGTGGAATCTTATTTCCAAGAACTCTCACATTTGCATACTCGTTAGGACTTACTCGTAATCAAGGTGAGTTCATGTCCCCCTTTTCTCTTAACTGTTTTTAGTTTTATACTTCGGGGGTGGAATACATGTTACAACTATTACAGACATTTTTATACATGGTATGGTTAGCTTAAGGAGGGTTTTACTACTAGACTGTGAAATGTGGGCACAACACTTAAGGCCATTAATCCTCGTCATAGGACCGAGGGACATGAGTGATAGATCTATTTGGGTGTAGCGAGCCCACACCCATGAGGCCGGGGCGGCCCATAGAGGTGACTATGTCTTCCAGCCGGAAGCCCGGTACAAATTTGCTAGGTTTGAGTTTTCCTGCACCTTTTCATACATGCCAGTGGCTTTGCAACCCATTGGTGATCTCTTTTTCCTTATTGCTACATACCAGGGACATTTATACATGCAAGACATATTTTAAAGGCTTATACACACAGACTTACACATGAACTCGCTCAACCTTTTTGTTGATTTTTCAAACTACATGTATTTCAGGGAACTAGCGGATCTGGCAGGGTATGCATGTGTCTAGCTGCGTTGGTTATTAGATGTCATCCAGAGTTGTGAAGTTTGAGAGGTGTAACCTACTCCTGGACGGGTTACATGTCTCTAAACCTCGTCTTATCCAAAGTCTTTTATGTGTCTTATGAACACGTTTTAAATAATTTATGGTTTGTAACTTATTTCAAGTGTCGATGTTTCTAAACAATGATATTGTGGTATTTTCTCACTTTAATTAATGGATGAACATCTCGTATTTTTATCATATAACATTGTTGTGATTGTTGCTATGGTATTAAGAAGTCACACCAAATAAACCCACGCTTCCGCAAAAGCCAGGGTGTGACAACTTGGGCCCAATTTCCATTTGGTTGTATTGGGCCTATAATTTAGCAGCGAGAGGAGGCCCAGGCAAGGAGTCCGACAATGGACCCTCGTCGTCATAATCTATTTTAGGTTATTCATTTTAAGAGGTTGATATGAGAGAGAAGGAAAGATGGTGAATGTGCTTGTGCAAGAACGCTTAAAAATGAGTTATGTGATGAGACACAAGAAAGGGCGTGTATTTACAACCGATTTTGACTGTGAGGGTAGCAAAGCCCGACGAGGACAGGTATAGGTGACTTAGGCTATGGGGTGTGCCTTTCATTTCTCACAATTGAAAGCTGTTACCTATGCATCATGTCACTTTTCTCACCTTATCACATGGTGGAAGACATATTTTCCACATATCGAATGATTTCACATGTAATATCATTTTTATTTCCGGTTACAAATATTATTTTTGAGTCTTAATAATGTGTATTTAGAAACATATTTAAATATGTAAAAACAACTGCTAAAAATAAAATAAAATAAGCAAACCACATCTCGAGTCGTTCTAAAAATTTTCGTCTGGCCTCCTCACAAGCCGACCCTTCTAGTTGGTTGGTATTCAACGCTAACACTTTTAAATTCTTTCAATCGAATTTGTGTATCTTCGACGTCCTGGTACTCGAAACCAAAATTCTCTCCAGTTTTTCGTCCATCCCAAACACGTATACAAGAGTAAGAAACACTTTATTTTGAGATACGTTGCCATTCCAGCTATAGCTTAGGTCTTATGTAATGGGGCGGTATATCACAGTAATGGTGTCTATGGCGCCCCATAGCGCTGCCCAACACCATTAGAGGGGGCGCTATGGGGGTTTAAATCTTTGCTCCCGTTATCCTCTTCGTGGCGTGAACTTTTTGGATTTTCAAAATTTGACCGTTTCAAATGGTCATATATTTAAAAAAAACTTTAATTCAATTTAAAATACCATCTCTCCTATAAATAAATCCCCATCTCTCCTATTTTTATAAAATCCAAGACACCCAACACACTCTCTGAAGGGGTAAGGTCCTAAAAACCTTGTAACAAGTACTTAGGACCATACCACAACCTCGTCTTTCAGCCCTTTTTGACCTTGCGTGGCCGCGCACTGTCCTACAAAGAAGGCTTAAGAGACAGATAGCAGACAACTCTCGCGCGCCAAAAGGAAATCATAAGTCCTTGCGCTGTCCTCCATAAATAAAGGATGAAAATCCTAAGGGAAGCGCTTCCGCTTAATAATATCCAGACTTGGATATTATTTACTTAACTGATGCCACACGATAAAGAGTCACACCAGATTACAGCAGTAATCTTCTAGAAGAATTCAATCGTGCACCACTAGGACGGTTATAACCGTCTGGACACGTGTCATCACCTCAGGCATCCCTGAGATCACAATGATAGCATGTAATTGGAGAGAAACCTCCACTCAATCACTTTCCACGTGGCAAACCCCCAGCCGTGGATCTAAACAGCGATCCGTGTGCACTCACGTCGGATCGAGAAGCATAACAGAAGGAAATGTAACCGCTTACGGGGTTAGCATCTTCCGTCAACATTTCACCAACAAGTTTTCCTGCCCAAAACTCTCAGCTATAAATGTGAGAACAATTCAGGTAAGAAATCCAAGTTACACACACTTCGTCAATACCTCTTCTTCTTCCTAAACACATACTTATTCTCACGCCGGAGTCGGGTCAAGGAGAGAACTCCTTTCTCCCCTTGACGAGGCTAACGGTGCTTTGTTTTGCAGAGTTTACCGGAGAAGAAGAACTGTTCCATCAGATCGAACGAGAGAAAACCAACCTTTTCTATGCAGATCCAAACCCCCTAGATAATTCGATTCTGGTCAATTATCTAGTGTTTCTTCATTGGCGCCCACTGATTTCTTTGTTTCATCCAATTTTCTCTCGTTTTTGATCTACCCTGTTGATTCCATCTACATATGGAAGAAACGTCGTCTCATCGGCAAACCGGCCCTCGGCCGAACGTCGGAAACAACTTTCAGGTTGAAGGAATTCCAGAGATGCCTCGGATGACAACGAGGTTCAGTCCAATCGAGTAAATGAACCTGTCACTCCAGGGGTGCTACCAGAAAACCCTGTCCACTCAATTCTGCTTCCAGGAGAAACTCCAATCTCCTGGTATGTCAGGTCTCAAGGGGCTCTGAATGCAGTATACACACAGCTGTGTGCACAAACTGCACCTCAAACTCAGTCGCGAAGGCCAGGATCTCGTGCTCATGCTTCTCAACGTGAGGGCCCATCTCACATCGAGGACACAGAGGTATATTCCAGATCTCCGTCGAGATATGAGTATACCCAATCTGGGAGTCATCAACGAGAGCATCGAGACCAGTCACATTCCCACCGAAGAGCATCAGTTCACACTAGGTTGGGTTCTCAACGAAATACCTACACCAGTGAAGATGATCCAACCTATCGCTTAGGTGACAACGTCAGTGTGTTTAGTCAGTTGAACTATAACAAATGTAAACCCCATGCGGTTTACAATCCCGAGGCTGAACACAACTATGATTTGATTTACCGCCCTGCGGAAGCAGCGGAAAATTCAAAATTCATCATGGAAATAGCTTTGGCTCCGCTTGAGAAAGCTAAACTACCGTCCAATGTGGGTAAATTTAATGGGCTAACAGACCCTAACGACCACTTAAGGGTTTTTACAAGCGCAGGGCTAGTAGGTGGCTGGACTCTACCATTATGGTGTCATCTTTTTGTACAGACCCTTACTGGCGCTGCAAGAATCTGGTTCGATAATTTACCCATCGGGAACATCACATCATGGAAGGATCTGCGCAAGAAATTTCTGACTCATTTCAGTCAACAACGACGATCTATCCGAGACACATCAGATGTCATGAACATTTGGCGTCATGACGACGAAAGCCTAGAGGACTTTATCACTCGATATAATAAAGAAGTACTAGAGATCGGGGGAGTCCACGAGCAACTGATCTGCGCACAGTTCAAATATGCGGTCAGATGTGATGATATGATCAAGGTCCTGTCTGGGACAGAAGGTCTCCCGAAAAGCTGGGAGAAAATGATGGCGGCAGCTAAGGTTTATGCACAAACAGAAAAGAATCTTACCACTAATAGGCCGCCACCACCGCATAACCGACTCTCTGACTTAGGCTCTAACGGCGGGAGGAAATTCAAGAAGGGATGGCATGATTCTGGCTCGGGAAACCATTCATCTGAAGATGCTCGGTCAACGATCAATAAACTTACCGCGCAGAGGGAACTCAAACAGGAGAACAGGGAGAGGCAATGGACTCCCTTAACTAAAACTCCCGTGGAAGTTTTGCGCACTGGAGATTATCAGTTCAAGCCACCGATCCCCATGAAAAACAAGCGCGGACAAGATCCAGCCCAATATTGCGAATATCACAAGGACAATGGGCATACCACCAACAACTGCATTTCCTTGCGCACCGAGATTGTGAAAGCCCTTAAAAGCGGCGAGCTCACACATCTGCTACAAAACGTGCGCAAGGAAATAAAGCAGATAACTCGAGGCGACGAAGGCCCGAGCAAAAGGGTGAAGAACTAAGAAGAAACTCTATGGTCTCCACGCAGAAAGACATGATTTATTAAGACAGAGTGGGAGAATAAAGTAAGTTAAGTCTCGTATATTTATTAGCAAACTTTGTAATGGCCTCTGCGCCCTATCCGGAAATAAACAGCAAAGTTTCTATTGTTATTGTGTTTTTACAAAGTGCATGCAATTTCTTTTAGTAAGCGCAAAAACGTTATGGCAAATATAAAATAAAGCCTCATGAACGGTCAGTGATTACATCACAAACGACCATATGTTCACACATGAGCTTTATACCAACTTCATTCGCCTTACTTAATCAAAGTAATTGTACTCATGCAACAAATTGTAAACTAAAAAACACGACATACTATTCTCAGCGTACAAATACGCCTTAAAAACTATCAAACACGGCAGTGTTTTAGTTACTTGCGCAACAGCGCACCAACAAAGAAAGGGATACACATCCCAAATATTACAAAAAAATGTTCAAAACAGTTTCAAAGGAACCTACACTAAATCTTCACCGTCATCTGGAAAGATTTCCTTTAGTTGTGTCACGTGATCATCCGATTGCAGCGCAACATTTATAAGATCCATAACGGGAAGCTGCAAGCTGTTAAATTCTACCTTCAAAGTAGTAAGCGCAGCACCAGTGTTGACGCCATAAGTCGCAGATTTGCTGGTGTCCCAATCAACCTTCAAAGCGTTATTCACATGCTGAGAACACTCAGCGTATCCTTGGGCATACCCGTCCTTTCGTGCAGCAACAACTAAACGCGCAACGGTTTTATCCAATTCCTCAGAATTCAACACTGATTCAGCAACCTATGACAGTAAGAAAGGGTAAATAACAAGAAGGCACAAAAACATTCCCGCAACAAAAATAAGAAGCAACTTACACAAGCAATTCCACGATCTTTCAGCCATGCCATATCACTCTTTAAAGGTTCAAGCTCGCTTTCCGCTGTGGCCCGCGCCGTTTCAGAATTTTCCAATTTTTCTTCAGTTTCAGTCAAACGGCGAGAGGTCTCAGCCTTTTCGGAATGCGCAAGTTCCAGATCCTTTTTAAGTTGTTCCTGGTCAGAAAGCAAAGTAGTAAGTTCTTCTAACTCTCTATCTCTAAGAGCAAGAGTGGTGCAAGCTTGTACCTCTCGTTGCTCACTGCGCTCCCTATGAGAACGCGCTTCTTCTAGCGCCTCTTCTGCTTCAGCCTTCTCCCTTTTCAACTTTTCTACCTCCGCATCATGTTTCTTCAATTTTTCAATCTCAGCCTTGAGATTATTGATGACATTGCGGAGATTTACCTTCTCAGCATTATCTTTTTCGCAAATTTTCTTCCAGTTTTTGCATTCTTCGGAAAGGAGAGCAGCTTCAGCTTCCGCTTTCCTCTTCCAACCTGCAATAGACCACTCCTCAGTTTTACGATCAGCCTTAAACTTGGCCTGATCCGCTTCCAATCTAGCTTTTAACTGAGCCAAGCGCTTTTCATCATTAGCAAGCTTCTTCTGTGACACCCTGAAAGCCTCCCAATCCTTATGCATACTATGCCACTCATGCACTATGCGATGAGTGGTAGAAACATGAGAAGCAGTCTCCTCAAGGTAAGCATGGTAAGTTTGCTCGTGAGAACGGCTTTCTTGAAACTTGATCTCCCCAGGCGGAAATATCCCCTGCAACCAATCTCGGCACACGCGCCAATCCGAGAAGGTATCACCTTTTTTCAAATTCCAAACAGGGGCATGAAGCTAGGAAGCATCTTTCTCCGAATAAGTTCTGTAATAATAATCCCCCAGGGTCTCCTCTGGGCGGATTGGAGAACTTTGCCTGCATCGGAAAATGAACCCTTATCTTCATCAGAAACTTTCTCAGGCATAGAACCAGAAACCTTGGAAGGAGAGGCTATAACAGGAATATCTTCCGCAATTTTCTCCTTATCACGGGCAGCAGGTTCAGGAGTTGAGGGGTTACCAGCATCATCCACCACTGGGCTCACAACCTTTTCAATCTCCGCATCAACTTCAACAGGCTTGTCAGCCTCAACAGTCTTCCCCACACCACCTTCAGGAACCTCCATAGTCTTTAACTGATCAGCGACGGAAGCACGTGGAGGAGAGGGTGGGAGTTCTTCATTAACCACAGGTTGCGGCTCTGTGGGAACAGGAGACACAGGGACTTCTGAAAAAACAACAAAGCCTGTAGTTGCTGCTTCTCTTGAACTACTGATAGGAAGTACTTGTACTTCCTGCAGTGTAACCTCCTCAGGTGTTGTTGGTGGGTTAGCAATGATTGAAACATCAGACCCAGTCACTTGTTGGGGCATATTCTCATTAATAGGTGGTTGAGAAGAACTGGTTTGTGTCTGAGCTAAATCAAGTGCATCCAATAAAAGTTTTGTTTGTGGGGGAATTTGTGAAGTGAGTATGGGTGTAGAAAGCGAATTTGCCCCGGGTAGTGGACTGTGGATGATAGAATCAAGTGATTCTAGAGTATCATAGTTTGGTGTCCCGGTTCTTACAACCTGTTCTTTTTTAGAAGAAGCAGGAGAAGTTTGAGGTTCAGGTTGAGATCTTTGTACCATCTGCTGTGAGGAAGTAGCAGCAGTGGTTTCTTGTGACTTTTGTGTTGTCATTGGCAGTTGCTCTGGGATCTCATCTACCAGAGTTGCCTTTGTTTTAGGTTTGGGGGGCTTTTGTGTTTTCTTTTGTTTTGGTCTTTTGGTGGATTTAGGTGTGGGTTTCACAGCAGTTGTTTTGCTCCTGTGATCACCTTGAGCAGTGGGCTCAGCAGCAGGTGCCTGAGGAGCGGTGGAAGCTACTAAAGTCTGCTCAGGAGCCTCTGCTTGTGTTTTGGAAGATGGTTTTGATAGCCTTGTAAAAGTTTCAGGTGTAAGGCCATTTATTTGTAAAGGTTCACCCTGGATAAGCACATGAGCATTATCCTTTGCAAATTTCTTTTGAAAATAAAAGCTTAGGAACCTTGGAAATAGTAAAAATGATTTTTTTGTAACATTTTTTACCAAGTCATCAAAGATCTCTTGGGAGTAGTTAAAGTTTTCCCCATGCAAGATAGCATAACCCAGGTATTGGATCTTTAATGGAATTTCATTGAAAGCAGTGGTCTTATTAGAAACACACACCAAGAGGGTAAGAAACAAAAACCTTGTGGCAGGAGGAAAACTGCCTTTTTGCAAAGTATCTTTTTTCATTTCCTCAGCATACCCTCTTTCTATAAAATATGTTTGATACTCTATTTTAGGAAAAGAAGTTTTACCTTGAAGATCATCCAGTTCAAAAACTTCTGATGGAGTTTGTGGTGTGATTTTAACTGACTTACCCTTTATCGAGGAATTGATGGCGATGGGCGTGTTATCTTGAGATTCAAGTGTTGCATTCTTCCAAAATTCTCTATGGGTTGCCAGGTAAACCGGAGCATCAGAAGTCAACAAAGTTTTGTACTTTGAAGATGAAAGTGCATCAATGACGGAATCATAGGTTTCGGTGTGACTTGGTTTTGTGAGTAGACCCAAGTAATTGTGAGGAGCTTTGAATGGGATTTCTGTGGCCATTTGAATGGATTCGTGAGATGATGAAAACGGTGATTTGAGTATGTGTGCGATAGGAAGAAGATGATGAATGATTTGAGAGAAATGGATGATAACTGTTTTGAGAAAGGAATTTTGAATTCGATTCGATAGTAAAAACCCTGTTTGGGGGTTTTGATCAGGGTTTTATAGAGGAAAAAGTGAATGCTAATGTGGCAACGGTTACAAAGATATGACCGCTATGTACTGTCCAAGTGCCAATCCCTGATGAGTAATGGAAGACAGTTGTTTAATGAAACCACTGATGAAGCAATAACAGTGGTTGCAACGGTTATAATGAAAACAGTGGGTGACTTTACATTGTCAGTGGATAGCTAATCAGTGGTTGAAAACACTGATTTTGAACAATAGTGATTACCAAGGAAATGAGAGAACAGGGGTTGACTTTTAGCAGTGGACAGTTTTCACAGAACAGATGTTTGAACAAAAACAGTGGTTATGGCAGACTTTTAAGGATTTAATGAAAATTTCATTTTTAGCTATTTTTAAGGATGGATTTTTGATTTCCTGAAAACATTTTAATGCTTTTATTCATAGAAAAACAAGATTTTGCTTGTTATTCCATGTTTAGCATGCCAATCCTAGAGATCAAGCTTTCAAAGGTAGATGTGTCTAGTGCTTTTGTTAGCACATCTGCCAGTTGATCCTTAGTTGGAACATGATGCAGAGAAATCAAACCTTTTTCATAGCAATCCCTTACAAAGTGATGTCTGATATCAATGTGCTTGGTGGTTGAATGAGAGACTGGATTTTTGATGATATTTTCTGCTGCCTGACTGTCCAACATGAGTGGTGTCTTTAGGGCAGTGATACCAAAATCCAGCAGTTGATTTTGAAGCCAAAGCACTTGGGCTGTACAGCTTGAAGCAGCTATATACAGCTTGCAGCAGCTATATACTCTGCCTCAGTAGTGGATGTTGAAATAGCTGCTTACTTTTTGCTTTGCCAAGATGCTAAGCAATCACCTAGAAATTGGCACCCTCCTGAAGTAGACTTCCTTGTTGTGTTGCATCCAGCAAAATCACTATCTGAGAAACCTGAAAGCTTGATATTCCCATTAGCTGGATACCAGATACCAAGTGTGGGAGCACCTTTTAGGTATCTGAATATCCTTTTTATAGCAATAAGATCAGACTTTCTAGGGGCTGATTGGGATCTTGCACAGACACATGTTGCAAACATGTTGTCTGGCCTAGATGCAGTTAGGTACAATAAAGACCCAATCATGCTTCTACATAGTGTTTGATCCACCAAATCATCCTTTTCATCAGACATGACTATTTTTGTGGTTGCAATGGGTGTACTGCATGGTTTACAATCATCCATCTCAAATTTCTTTAAAATTTCTTTGGCATATTTGCTTTGATGGATAAAAGTACTATTTTGTAGTTGCTTTACTTGGAGACCAAGAAAGCACTGGAGTTCACCCATTGCACTCATCTCAAACTCAGCTATCATGAGTTATCTGAACTCTTCACACATTTTAATACACGTGCTTCCAAAAATGATGTCATCCACATAAATCTGGACAATCATCAAATCTTTCCCTCTCCATTTTAAAAACAGTGTTTTGTCTATTTTACCTCTTGGGAAACCAATAGAGAGAAGAAAAGTGGAAAGAGTTTCATACCAGGCTCTAGGTGCTTGTTTCAAGCCATACAAAGCTTTATTTAGCTTGTAGACATGATTTGGATAAAATGGATCCTCAAAGCCAGGAGGTTGACAAATATATACCTCTTCTTGAATCTTACCATAGAGGAATGCACATTTGATATCCATTTGATACACCTTGATGTTGTGGTTGACAGCAAAGGCCATGAACAGTCTAATAGCTTCCAATCTTGCTACAGGGGCAAAAGTTTTATCATAATCAATGTCCTCTTCCTGTCTGTAACCTTGAACCACTAGCCTTGCTTTATTCTTGACAACAATGCCCCTTTCATCAGTTTTATTTTTGAAGACCCATTTTGTGCCAATAGGACTCACATCCTCTGGTAGTGGTACAAGCTCCCATACTTGTTGTCTTTTAAACTGTTGGAGCTCCTCTTGCATGGCCTCTACCCAGCTGTTGTCTTTCAGTGCCTCTTGGTACTTGACTGGCTAATGAAGAGATAGAAAGCCAGCAAAAAGACAGATGTTTTGGGATTGGCTTCTTGTGAGCACCCCTTCACTGATGTTGCAAATGATTTGGTCAGGTGGATGAGACTTCAAGAAGATCAGATCTCCTTTGTATGGAACAATGGAATTAAATGGTGAGGGCTATAGATGTGAATCATCTGAGCTAACCACTGCTGGTGACTTTGATGATCCAGCAGTGGCTTCAAATGGAGGTGGAATAGGAGGTAGTGGTGTGGACACATGCTGACTTTTATCCACTGTTTGAGGACTTTTATCAACAGTGTTTGATGGGTGGAAGCAGGGGTTAATGGGCTACTTTGGTCAACAACTGTTGAGGTAGCAGTGGTTGAGCTTTAACAGCTGTTCTAAACATCTGCTGCTCTAACATTTGATGCAGACTTTTGTTGTGGAATGATGACTTCATATCCATAGTCTGATGGTGAACTTTGTGATGGACCTGCACTGTTAGTCTTGACAGAAACATTTTCAAAAGTAAATTTATCAAGATCAAACAACTCTACAGGATTTGCAGGGATTTTCATTGAAGAAAGTTCATTGAACTTTACATTCAAAGTCTCTTCCACTGTTTTGGTCCTCATGTTAAACACTTTGTAGGCCTTAGCAGTGGTTGAGTATCCCAAATGATATCCACTGTCTACTTTAGCTGCAAATATTGAAATTGAGTCTTTTAAATTCAAAATAAAGCATGGGCAGCCAAATACTTTAAAGTATGAGATCAGTGGTTTGATTTTATACAGCAGTTCATAGGCAGTCTTTTGATGCCTGGGGTTGATTAAAACTCTGTTCTGGACATAGCAAGCAGTGTTTACTGCCTCTGCCCAGAAAGTTAATGGCAAACCTGAATCAGCAAGCATGGTTATGGCAGCCTCAATCAAAGTCCTGTTCTTTCTCTCAACAACCCCATTTTACTCTGGTGTCCTTGGAATACTGTACTGCCTTACAATACCTTTTGACACACAAAACTCATCCAGCTCGTTATTTCTGAACTCTGTGCCATTGTCACTCCTGAAGACTTTTACTGGTAAGTCAAATTGCTTTTCAACCTGTTTCACAAAGTCTTGCAAAATGCCTGCAGTCTCATCTTTGGAATGTAAGAAATAAGTCCATGTAAACCTAGAAAAGTAATCTACAATCACCAAACAATATCTTTTCTTTTTGAGACTCATGACTTTAACTGGGCCAAACAGATCCATGTGCAGCATTTGCAGACACTTGGTTGTTTTGGACTCTTCAATGGACTTAAAGGAGCTTTTATGTTGTTTTCCTTTTAAGCAGGAAACACAATGCTCAGGACAGGTGAACAGTTTTTGAGGTAAACCTCTTACTAACCCCTGTTTTGATATAGCAGTGATTGTCTTAAGATTTGTGTGCCCCAATCTCCTGTGCCATAATTCTGTCTCTTTGTTAGAGGCAACTGATAACAGACAGGCATCAGTCCTGGGGCTTTCTTTTGGCAGATCAACTACATAAACATTGCCACTCCTTTGAGCAACAAGTTGGGTTTTTCCATTTTTTATTATTTCTTCAATCTTTTTAACCATTTCTGGTTCAACAATCCTACAACAATCCTTTGTGAAGAATGAGCCATAGCCCTTATCACTCATTTGAGAGACACTCAGGAGGTTGAATTTTAGATTGTCTATTAGATTGACATTTTCAAACTTAACATTACCAGATTGACCTGTACCAGACCCTAGAACCTTCCCTTTACTGTTATTTCCAAAGGATATATCACCCCCTCCATGAGTTTTGAAATCTTTGAGTAGGGCTTTACATCCTGTCATGTGCCTGGAGCCTCCATTATCTACATACCAAAGACTATCTAAGCATGCAGAAGCTCCCTGCACATGTAGTAAAAGGTTAGTTCATTAGGGTCTCCAAAGCCAATAAGGCTTTGGATGGGGTCTCAATAGTGTCTGTGTTAAGTTCAGGTGGATGGACAGTGGTTAGCTCAGGGGTTTGGACAGTTTTGGGACTGTTTTTCTCTAACCACTGTTGGGGGTCTTGCCCAATCATCTGCTGATAACCAAAGGGATGCCTGTTTACTCTTGGTTTAGAAGGCTTTTTGTAAACCTCATAAATGTGTGGGATCCTTTGGTATGGTGGTTGACCTTTACCTCTTCGGTATTGGTTGGCAGGGGGTGCATCAGTCACCTGAACATCTCTTTTGACAGAGGTTTGGTTCAGCTGTTTTGTAACAGCTGTTTGAACTGGCCCAAATAGTGGTTGATTCTTGGTAAATTTGACAAATGGTTGTGATGAACTCATTGGTGTTTTTGCCATGTACTCTTCCTTTTTGACCTCAAAAGATTTTAAGTACACACACTGCTGAGTGGTATGGTTGTTTTTACCACAGATGGTGCAGCTCTGTGAAGGCTCAATGGTACTTGTTTTGTTAAGATCATAAGCTTTTAAGTGAAAACAATCTTTGGTCAAATGATTTTTCTTCTCATAAAAGTCACAAAACAAGTTTTTAATCTTTTCTCTTTTCTTCCTCTTTTCAGACTCCTTTGCAACAGAGTTTTGAACCACTGTTGGGATGTCCTTAAGAGGGATGACCTTTGCCTTAGGAGCCTTTACACCATCATTGGTTGTGAAGTCCATTGGTTTGAAATTTTCAAGAATGTCACACTCATCAGACCATGTGGGTTTAAATTGGTATTTCTCAATTTCCTCAAAAGTTGAGGACCCCACAGATATTTCCAAAGTGATTTTGTTACCAAGTTTATCAGTTATCTTAACTTCTTGGCCATTCTTGTTTGTGGGTATGATTTCAACAGTGGATTGAACAGATTCATTTGCAACAGTGTTTTCAATTTCATCATGCTTTCTAAAACCAACACCAAATTTCACATTGCTTTTGATCTGTTTTTCAAGCATGACCTCATAACCTTTGTAGTATTCCACCCATTTTTCACAAGTGATTTGGGTGGATTCCAACTCCTTTTTGCAGGCTTGATATTTTTCTATCATAGTCTGGAGTTGGTCCTTGGTTATGCTTTGCTCTTGTTTGAGACTGCAGATTTCATTATCTTTTTTAGCCAATTTGATTTTCAGTTCTTTTAAAGACTTTTCAAATTTGACTTCATCAGTTAAAACTCTATCCCTAAGGTTTTCATTCACCTCTTTAATGTTAGCAAATGCTATGATGCATTTGTCTGAACACAGATTTTGGAGAACCTGAGATGATACCTTAGCTGCAGCCATCATGACACTGTCACAAGCATGCTCTTTCTCATCAGCCACCTTCTCTTTCTTTTCACCATGTTTTTCTTCTTCTTCAGACCATGGGTCAGACAGTGGTTCCAACAGGGGTTCTGAACTTTCTCCCAACAGTATTTCATCAGCAACAGCAGTAACCACTGCTTCAGCAATTTCATCCACTGTTTCAGCACTTGACTGTCCTTCTTCAGTTTCCAGCCCTTCTGGTATTGACTCTAATGCCATAAAACAAAATTCATCATTAGAAGCATCATTAGTAGTACAGAGTGCAAAATTTTCATCACCTAGCTCATCAGGTAACTTGCTCCAGTCAACAAAGCCTTGGGTGAAAAAGCTTTGCTGATCTGGTTGAACCACTGCTGGTGGTGCAACTTGTTGTGGTGCAACTGGTTGCACTTGAACCTGAGGGACAGGAGCTTGGACATACTGAATTTGTGGGACAGTGGTTTGAACATAACGCACAGGAACAGGGTTTGCATAATGAGCAGTGTTTACATGGGCAGCAGGGGTATAATGGGAATACTGCACAGTGTTTTGACTATTTTGTGGTCTTGGACTAGGGTGAGTGATAATAGGTCCATTGGTTTGACTCCTACATTCCCTAGCAAAGTGACCTAGCCTGTTGCACTTGTAGCATTTAATTTTTGACTTATCCAACCCTACTTTTAAATTCCCATGCAACCCTGGGAATTTTCTCCCCGTCCTTTTGTAAAACTTGCTGGTTCTAACACTCAGCAATGCAAGTTGGTGCAAAATGTCCATTTCTTCTAAGTCAACTGGATCAAAATGCTGAAGGTCATTGAGTTCAAAGCACAGATTGTCAGAGTTCTGGCTTTCTCCATTAGTTGTGAAAGCAAAATTGGATGAGTGAGGATCAGAGTTGAAGTTACCACCAGCAGTTATGTCAATAAAATGATCATAACTCTGATCCTTACCACTGCCAGACTCTTCCTGACCAAAAAGAGCTGTGTTGCCAAATGAGTAGTCATCGGCAACTTTGCCAGACTCTTGCAACTTTTTTTTTCTGGTTTATCTCCCTTTCATAGGTCAGGAGTCTACCATGAAGTTGGGCCAGGGTCAGATCTTTGAACTCAACAGAGTTTCTGGTTACAAAAGCAATTGTGTCCCATTTTTCAGGAAGTGATCTCAAAAACCTGTTGTTAACAGTTGATTTAGGAAATTCAGTTTTAACAAGCTTAAGTTCACTTATGAGACAACTAAATCGCTCAAACTTCTGTGTTAATGTTTCACCCTTAATGTGACAGAAGGTTTCATACTGCTGGTTCAAAATTTCCCTGTTGTTTTCAATAACTTCTTCAGTTCCCCCAAATTGTTCCTTAAGTGCATCCCACAACTCTTTGGCACTGTTACAGTGTAACAGTCTAGCATAGATCTCATTTGGTAGTGCAGATGCGACTATGCTGAATGCCTTGGCATCTAGTTCAAGTTTTTGAAAATCCAGATCAGTGTAGTTCTCTAATTTCTTAGGAACAAAAACCTTTAGATCCTCAGCACTCGGCACCAATGGAACATGTGGTCCAAAGACAACCGATCTCCAACATCCGGTGTTCTGTGGAGCTAGGATGTGACCCATCCTTCGCTCCCAGATGTGGTATTCATTTCGCTTCAACATGGGTGGTTTGAAAAGTGAGCTGATGTTATTGTTAGCATCTTGTGATTGTGACGTCATCCTGGTTGTTTTACAGGTGCTGATTAATCAACTTTGTTCGTGATTAAACCTTACTCTGTTTTTCAACAAAACGAACAATTATAAGTATCAACGATTATGAGCTGAACTTTTACGTCAAAATGATTGTTAGATCAAATTTGACTGTCCTAGCTCTGATACCAATTGTTAGGATTTGAGTTTCTTTTTTATTGTGTTTTCGTTTGAGAATTAAGAAGATGAATAAGTAAATGCAGCGGAATTAAAATGGAAACAAACTTTGCACACAATCAAACAGGAGAAATGCTTTCAACATACAAGTTTAACATTGAACCGAATGCTTGAATTTATTTCAAACTTCAATTACAATTTGCATGCATGTATAACAAACTCCCCCTCAGCCTGAGCTCACAACAATTTGCTCGTACAGAATGACAAGTGATGAAAAAGCTAATAGAACAGTACAAGGTACTGTTCTATTTATAGGCACGAGCAAACCACTGAAGCATCTTGGCTGACGTCACCAATGAAAGCGACATCTAACCTCCTAACAACCTGGAACTACTGATCTAATACAACTACTGCTTGCTAACTACCGATTACATTACAATACAATGAATAAACAAACTACTGCTTCCCATTCCACTGTTGTGACTCCAGCAGTACTTTATGTCTTCAGCAGTGCTTGACCCAGATCAGTAGATTGAGCATCAGTGTTAATCTTCAACAGTTCTTTAGTCATCAGCAGTTGTTGAAGGACAGTTCTTGTAGACGAGCAGTAGATAGAGGTCATCAGTTGTTTAGCCACTTTCAAGAGGAGAGATTGAATACATAACATCTGCTTATTCTGGATCCACTGCTCTGATCCGGTTTTGGCTTTAACCAACTGTTCCTTTGGTAGGGTTCAATCCCAACAGCACCCCTTCAACCGCGGTTTTATTCCTCCGCGTTCGAGTGCGGAAACGAACCAAACTAGCAATCCTAGCCATCCCGTTTCTCCGGTTCCCACTCGACCCACCCCATACGGATCCGGTTTTATCGATTTTAATCAACATCAAACCGGGTTCAAGAACCTACTGAACCAACCACTCTTATGGGACCCAAATCTATACGGTTGGAACCCGAATAAAAACATGGACGGAATGGGGTCGTCTCAAGCATTCGGATCGGCACAAGCATTCGGCTCGCCACTACGCGAGCCCGAGGTCGTTCCGGATACACAACCGGAAGTAGAGGAGACGCAAAAAGGAAAAACAAAACGCCCACACAAAAAGAAAACCGAAACCCGAGCGAAAAAAAAAACGTGCAACTGTGGGATGACGAAGAGGAGTACGCGTTAACCCGATCTTGGCTCGACGTGTCGGTGGACCCCCAAGTAGGTAATATTTTTGTGTTAATTATAAAAAATTGAAAACTAATAATTGAGTAATGATGAGGTAGGGATTTTATGACTACACCCTCTAGTGATATAACGCCACATAAGGGTGTAGGGAGTGGTTAGACACTTGAAAGTGGTAAACTTCAAAATCAACCAATGAGAGTGTGCCATGTCATTCAATGAAAAGTGTCTAAACTATGCTCAAAAGTGTTGGCAATGGTTAGACACTTCATGAATTGGTAACTATTTAAAGAAAAAGGAAAAAGGTGTTATGGGTTGAGATAACATGGACCCCACCCCACACACCCTCTCTCTCTCTCCTACCCTCCCTCCCCGCATCGGCAACCTGCCTCCGCTTCCTTTCCTTCACTGAGCGGCAAAACCCACCGGCGGCGGTGTTACCGCGCGGCAAAGTGCCTTTGCCGCGTGGGTTTGCCGCCCATTACGTATGGCCTAAAACCCTTTTATAATATGGCATGCCACTTGTCGTATAAGGAATGGGCTTAGTCGTGTAATTTAACCTTTGCGATAAAAAAAAAAAAAAAAAAAAAAGACAACGCGTCGAAGCAAAGCGTGAATAAGCTTCCTTCACACAAACCGACGATTATCTTGTGTCAGACGCCATGTGTATATATTAATCTCTCTCATAAATCTCCCTTTGACGGACCTTGATTCTCTCTTGTTTGATTTCAGTTTCAACCAATCTGCAAAATCCGATTATTTTTCCTGTTCAATTTCGGTCAGTTATCGATCATCTTTGGAATATCACATAATGATTGATATTTATGTTGATTATTGTCTAATCATCGTAACATATGTTTTAGTTCATCGAATCAAATTGTTACACAGACGCGTGAATTTTGTCTAATGTTTACCTAGGGTTTTGATCTGTATATGCTTGTTCTTGAAGATTTATTTATTGATTGATTGATATGATAAACAAATTATATATTGATATGTTCCAATTTTTTGGAGGTTTATATATCTTATTTTTTTAATAAATCTACTTGATTTGCTTTGACATGATAAACAATTATATATTCCGAGAAATAGCGATTTAATTCCGGAATCTGATTAGAGAAAATTATAAATTCATCTACATAGATGTTTTTCAATTGTGTTAATCATAGTCTCTGTGTTCCTAACTGGTAGCCTACCTTAGCTTTGCTATTGGTGGAATTTAGTGAGTATGATGATATTCTTAACGCCCCGGTGTATAATGTACATATGTGTGGGCGCTCGGTGGCAAAGTGAAAGTACAGTAATTTTAATGTTATTTTACTAATTTTGTGAAAATAACGTTAAAAGAGAGGGATGGTTAATCATTATCATGTGGTGGCGTTGATAACCGAAAGACAAGGTATATGCACTAATCGGCCTTTGTCTTAATTGCCGAGTGTTATGTGCCTTATGTCCGAGGCTTGATGCAAAACTACTCTCTAGTCGGGGGTCTCACTGGAAGCAACCTCTCTATTCCTAACGGGTTGTCTATATCTTACCCTACTCAGACCCTACCTTAGCTTTACTATTGGTGGGATTTACTGAGTATGATGATGATTAATATGATATTCTTGAATTTAACACACGTAACAATTATTATAGAAAGAAGAAAATATGTTCTTTAATGTTACACCAATCATATACTCGAATCTGATTTGCGTGGCATTTGTTATAGGCAGAAAAAATATATTTATTATAGATTAATCAAAACTCATTCGATTCAGATTCAAGACTAATAAGGGTTTTCTAGCGATATGCGAATCATATTCAAGTATTTGCCTTTCGTACTGCCTAACTCATGGTTATGTACCATTTTGGGAAAAATGATACGCGAGTAAAAGTATATACACTATTATAAAACCACGTCCCTCATGACATTGACTATATGTATGAAATCGTTTTGATATATCCAGACCCTTGTAACTCATATAGAAAAAGTGTGTTTTAAAAACCTTGACATTAGATGCTTGTTGTTGAAAGTTTGTGTAATGGCTAGTTTAATCTTCCAAGGAACTGGTTGTTTGGTCAAAGGGACAATGTTTTAGGTTAACAAGATTATTTTTATATTATAAAAGTGCACTTATTATTAATGAAAACATCTGCTTTTAAGTTTAAAAAAAAAAAAAATTATAAAAGCATAATTACTTTGAAAAATAAGAATATAATATAGCACCAAAACCACATAACATTATCCTTCAAACTAAAGAAATTTGTTCTGTTTTGATGACCCAATGTTTATAATTTTGGTATAATTTATGGGGTGTGTTCAATACGATACCACCGCCTTATGTATCACATTTAAATCAAAAGCACCACGTACAAGTTTTTAAACATTGCTCATCATAGTTTTTTTTTTTTTTTTTCCTTTTTACTCTTTTGTAGTTTTTGTGAAAGAATTATAAAGCTAAGGTAAAATGGGTGGTGGCGAAGACGACCATAACAACAACGATCAAGATAGAGGACTGTTTTCTCAACTTGCGGGACACGCTATGGGTAGGGGACACTACCCACCACATGCACCCTACCCTCCTCCTCATGGGTATCCCTACCCTCCTGCTGGCGGTTACCCGCCAGCTGGTTATCCTCCGCCAGGTGGATACCCGCCACCTGGTGGATATCCATCACATGGTCAGCCTCCTTATGGTGGTTATCCACACGCTGGTTATCCGCCTACTGGCTATCCTCCAGCAGGCTATCCTGGACCCTCTGCTTCACACTATCCAGGTTTGTTTTTTAAGAGCTTCGTATGTGTTGTCACAACTATCATTGTTTTTAAGCATAATTAAGCCTTAATACCATACGCAAATGTTACAGGGAAATAGGTACTTTTAGCTTGACCAAGTCGATGCGTTTTATGTTTTATTTCTTAACGGGTCAAATGGATAAATTTTAAAAAATTAGCTGAAATGGAACTGGTTAAACGAGTAGGCTCTATAAAAAATAGTTAAAATGATGCGGGTCAAACAAATCGAAAGTTGTGAAAGTTTTCTTTAACACACATTACCTCGTAAATTTGTTTATAGAAGGTTATTATTATTATTACGGTATAGTTTTGTAATAACATCTATTTACGATGAGTAGTATTCTGGATCAAATGGGTCAACAAATGGGTAATATATTATAAATTAGCGGAAAATGAAACGGGTCAAGCTAGTAGGTTCTAAAAAATTAGCTAAAATGAAACGGGTCAGACAAATCAGCAGTTGTGAAAGTTTTTTTTTTAATACACATTACCTTGTAATAAATTTGTTTATAGAAAGTTATTATTACGGTGAATAGTATTCTGGGTCAACTTGACCCACTTCGACCATCATACGATTACTCCTTTTGAAAGTCTTGCTGGCCGTTCAAAATACAAAATACTCCTTTTGACCCATTTCGCAATCCTATCTAATACACCAAGTGCATTCATAATCAGATATTACTCACAAGTCGCAACATTTCTTTTTCGGGATTCATCACCTATTTGCCCTTTATTTACTAATAAGATCAATGTATTTGATTTCAGTTGACACTTTACACAAGCTTTTTTTTATTCATCTTTATGTTAAGGATGTTGTAGATATATGTAAGACACGAAAGTTGGTCTCATTAAATAAGTGTTTCAGGTCATGGAGGACCAGGCATGGGAGCACTGCTAGCAGGAGGTGCAGCAGCTGCAGCTCTAGCTTATGGGGCCCACCATGTTACTCATGGCCATCACGGCTATGGTTACGGGCATGGTTTCGGTCACCATGGTAAGTTTAAACATGGTAAGTTCAAGCATGGAAAGTTTGGGAACAGATGGAAGCATGGGATGTTTGGAAGGCACAAGGGGGGAATGTTTGGTGGAAAGCACAAGATGTGGAAATGATTTGTGTATAAGCTTTCTTACTATCACTAGCTATATAGAACCATATGTTTTTTTATTCATTTTGTGTGTGTACTATAGTTGTGGGTTATTAGTGTGTTGTGAAAATTGAAACCTCTTTAATGGTTTTGTTGATTTGGTAATGTAGTACTAACACGATTGTAATTAGTTAATATTTGCTCGACTCGCTTATTCTTTTTTTTTTTAAGTTTTAAGTTTTAATCGGTTGAATAAAAAGGATTAAAGCAAATCTACACGATTTGAATTTATGATAATGTTAGGTCTAAGGGGAGTGGGGGTGGTCACTAGTGATAGAATTCCATCACTCACAAGCATCCAATCAACTCCTGCCATGTCATCAGCCACTATTCGATCACCCACAAGCATTTTGTAGTGGCGGTGGTCATCACTAGTGATGGAATTCCATCACTCACAACTTTTTTATTTTATTTTTTAAATTAGAAATTAACAATAAAACACTAAATTATAAATTTCATTAAAATTAAAAAATAAATTACATAGCAAAATAAAAAACAACTAAACATTGGAAAAAAAACTTAAATTAAACGGGTGGCATCTCCCAACCCCACCTTTCGCAACCTAAAGCGCGTCGGCTCGCCAAGATTCGCTCGAACCTTGGGTCTTACGGGATTTTTCTTCGTACCCGAACCTCTTTTTTTCGAACCCCCACCTCTCTTGCTTGAACCTTCCATGTTTGTTGTAAAATTATTTTTGAAATCAAATGGAGAATTGTTTGATTTTTTGAAGTGGGTTGGATAATTTTTGATTTGAAATGGATTGGGTTTGATGGATTTTATATAAACGTTCAAAAAAAAAAAAAAAAATACCCCCAACGTTCAAAAAAACCCCCAAACGGTAACAACCAACGTTCCTTTTTTTTATTTTTCCACGCGTGATTGTTTCAACGCGTGATATATTAGGTGGCAGCGGTGTGCTATAATTTTTAACGAGTTTTCAGCTGCATCGTACCATACTATGGGAGGGGTCCGTACCTCCTTTAGATAGAGCCCCCCTGCTCCTAATGTAGAGCTAGAACTACTGCTACCGTGGAATCCGCGGTCACACATAAGTATCTCGCCTTCCAAAAAGGCTCGGTTGGCCTTTGCCAGCCACTAGAGCAAGTAAAAGAACCTACAGTGAATGCCGCAGATTTTGACCGGATTGTACACCTTTGTGTCTGGCTATGTATATGGATGTGCATAAAGAAGGGACGGGGCATCTCTATCCTTTTTTGGGGGAAGAGAGAGGGAAGAAGCTGCAGCGGCACCTCACGAACTTCTTACTGGAGCAGTACTATAGGCTCGAGTGTTTGGATGCACGTCTTTTGTTCATATTCCTGCGCAGTTAAGAGAGAAATTGTCCCCAAGGAAACCACTTGTGTCTTTCTTGGATATGGTGGCCATCACGGACCACCCCCACTCCGAGTTTTTTTCTATAATGGTGTTGGTGGAAAAAGTATTTACCAAAATGATGTTTTTGGAAAAGTATTTACCAAAATGATGTTTTTAATTTTTTTTTCCACTCCTAACCTTATTAGATAAAACTAATTTATTAAATAACTTTTGATCAAAGCATGGTATTGTGTCTCTCACCAAACTCACTGTTTTAAGAATCTTAAAAACAATCTATTTTTTTATAAAACCTATTTTGAAAAACAGAAAAACCTACATGTGATTCGAAGAAGTGTAGTTATACCATCATAATTATGTATTTAATTAAAAAACTGAAAAGTTTACTCAAATGTGTATATGGTTTGTTGTTATAATTCCTTTGACTTGTTTGTTATATAAATCAGACAATATAGTATATATTTCTTTTTTACTAACTACATTAGTTAAAAATATATTCAACACTTTGAGAATGGACCCATAATTATTTATATCTTGTTATATTGAAACTAAAAAAATAATATATTAAAAAATATATAAAAAATATTTTATAGTTTAGATCTTTTTAGTCACCTATTCTGTTATTAACTTATTTTATAGTTCAGATTTAAATTATTAACTTACTTTATAGTTCAGATTTATATCTTTTTTATTGAAGTAAAAACAATATATTAATAAACATAAAAAATTATCTTACTTAATATGCAATTTAGACTTCTAAGTTTTTATTTTTTGCAGTTAAATCCACACTTTTTTATAAAAAAAAGTAATTATAAATAAAAGCCTTTTTTTAATTACCAGTTACCCTAAATTTTATTTTTCCTAATTTACTAAGAGGGGTTTAAATCCGTCCAAGTCAAAACTTGAGAACTTATTTAAAAAAAATAACAAATGGAACGATTGATTAAAAAAATCTAAACTTTAAAATATCTTTACATGTTTATTACAAATGGAACGATTGATTAAAAAATCTAAACTTTAAAATATCTTTACATGTTTATTTAATATATTACGTTTTAATCAAATACCGTTTTTTTTTACTTAAATTAGTTTTTTACTTTTTTACTTTCAAAGTAGATTTTATAACAAAAATAGTTTTTTTAAGATTCATACAAATAACATAAATAAATTAGCAATTCTTTAATGAATTATATTTATCCAATGAGGTTAGGAGTGAGAAACAAAAAAAAAATCTTTAAAAACACTATTTTAGTAAATACTTTTTCTACAACACCATTTTGGTAAATATTTTATCTACAAACACCACTATGGGAAAAAAAACTCCCCCCACTCCCCTAACCCTAGAAGTGATGACTGGACAGGGTTGCAAGTAGTGGGTATTTTTGATATCTTTGTGTATCATGCAAATTGTTAGGAGACTGACTCTACTTGAAGTTGTGCTTAAACGTGTGAGTTCTTGATCATTCTCAACACACACATGCATACATAGAAGGTGGTTTTTGTGTGAAGTAACACAATGGTATTTAAGATGATACTTCAGTGGTCCGTCAGTGATCCAAATTTGCCGTTCAAAAAAAAAAACACAATGGTATTTAATGCGCGAAGTAATGACACATGTATTTTAGGCGAGAGTCAAGGGGTATATGTATCCCTATAATTACGTAATGTATGTATATAATTACGCAACTCTATGATCAACATGTGAATAATTACACAGTTATGTAAGATATGTAAATAATATTCCGTTATAACTAGTTTTTTAAGTAGTTATTTTAAACAATTAATTGTTTTATTTTCTTTACTGTTTTTTCCTATGATCGTCCTATCTTTATATTTCTATTAGCTTCTATAATCATCCTATGTGGATCAGGGGCGCAGCGGGAGGGGACAGTCGACCCTTCGAACTTTTCGCTCAGTAGTGGAGAGTATGTAGTTTTCGTATAGAAATTTTTGGGTATATACGTTTTCGACCCCCCAGTTCTATAGAAATTTTTCGGTATATACGTTTTCGACCCTCCGTCGGAAATCTCAAGCTTCGCCATTAATGTGGATACTCTTATATCAATATTCAATACCACATGCATCTTCATGTGCCGTTCACCTAAAACACCTCATACTTTGTTAAAGTACTTAAAAGAATCAGATTCAAAGCTGTTTGGGACCATTTTTTCTGTTTTAAATGATGTTAGCTTTCAACTAATCCTTTATCTGAACCATTAAAACACACACATCCTTGCATCCAAAAGCTCACAACTCTTTCTAAAGCCAAGAAACATACCTTTTCTTTTGTATTTGAGAGCTTCAACTCTTAAAGATGTTGAGAAAACGATTGTTTCTCGTATTTAAAAGCTTGATTTTAAGCGATATCTTTCTTCTATCTCTTTCTTCCGGTTGGACGCAAGACATCATGGAAAGAAACAATCACTTCCGCTTGTATCCAAATTCTAATCGTGTAATGGTGAAAGGAATTTTGGACGTGAGGATAGCTATTGGGTGATCGTTTTGGTTGCCTCTTTTCACCCTTTTTTGAATGTGATGCGATAAAAAGTATCTAAGGCGTGGAATAAGAGGTAACCAGTCACTTTCTAGCACTTCACGTCCATTGTCCCTTTCACCACTGAAAGATTATATATGACACCAAAACTACCAACATTCCAAGGATGTTACCTCATAGTTTACTTAGACCACCCGTAGTGAGGTTTTTTTTACGTTTTTCCCAAAAAAAAGGCCCCCACGCCCAATTACCGCCCCCGGGCCATTTTTTTTCAAAAAAATGTACAAAGCATTGTTTTTTCCACTCCGGTGTTCAAGAATTTTGGCCAATGACAGGTATTCTTCTTTTTGTTTGGCCAATACCTTTTTTTTGATGGTTTTTTTTTAATTCTATTACACCCCTTTTAACATAAGGGTTATTGGATTTTATCACTCCTAATTATTGGGTATTGGCCATTGTCACTCCAAACCACTTTGACTCCTACCACTCCCAACTTAACACTTTGTGTGTTGTATCACTCCGGTTGAGTGAGTTTTTGCTCCTTTTTTTCTTTTAGGGGCAGATTCACCTGCAGTCATTAGTAATTCACAAAGTGTTAGCCTAATATCACCAATAACACAGGTCAAACACTAAAAGATGTTCACCTGCGGAGTGACATAACATACAAAGTGTTAAGTTGGTAGTGGTGGAAGTTAAGGTGATAGTTGGGAGTGACAGTGACCAAATACCTAATAGTTGGGAGTGATAAAAAACCAATAACCTTTAACATAATGCCAACATCCCCACTACACCCATTTTAGAAGAAAAAAAACGCCCTATAATCAGGGGCGGAAGCCCAGCCCAAGGTGGGCGGGCTCACCCTCGGGGAAAAAAATTAGTGCTAAATTCCGTCGAAAATCTCGTCCGCACCCTTTGGAATTTTTCGTTCGCACCCCTTGAAATTTTTCGACCGCACCCTTGAAATTTTTCGTTCGCACCCCTTAGGTAAAAAGTGTTATCAATTTATATTTTAAATTTTTTTTAGTAAACTCTTATTTTAAAAAAAAATATATACTACCTAAATTATATAACTTTTAATACCTAACTAACTAAACCCAAATACCCATACCTTTACCCACTTATAATTCCTAACTAGTTAGCCCACTAAGTCTTAGCCCATTAACCAAACTCAACAATATTTCAAACTATAATAAAATAATTAAAGGCCAAAACCTTTAGAAATTCTCTCCCGCTCTCTCTCTCTCTTGCGTCCCTGCACTGCCAACGAACAACATCACCCAGCGACAACAGTCCAGCAGCTGGCGACCATTGTAATCAGCCACCATACCACCGTCGTTTGACACCAAATCTAACCGGAATCCGAACAGGGATAAGTTTCTTTGTTATTTTGATGATTTTGGTTGATATTAATATTATAGGAGAAAAAATGGGTAACTTTGTAAAATAGTAACCAAGTTTTATATGTGTCCCACTAAAGTCACTCAATCTTATGTTGTATCTTTAAAATCACTCAAGTTTGATTTAGTGTTTTAATCTTATGTAATTATCAGGTTAGCAGGTGACGTGTCAATTAAAAAAATAAGAATTAAAAAAGCCAAACTTTTTTCCAAATTTTAAGGCTCATTCTATACGTACCCCCCTCCTTCCTGATTACACCCCCCCTTGTGAGAGGAAAATTGTCGGTCCCACGCAGGCCCCACCTGTAAGTATGTGAGAGGAGGGGGGTGAAAAAAGTAAATAGAGGGTGTAGAAAGTAGCACCCAATTTTAAATGCCCTTTCATCTTCTTTGAAGACCCTCCGTCTGCACCCCAACATGTTTTGCTACCAAATCTGTGTTTGCTATCATGTTGACCGGAGAAGATGGGGTGCCCAACAACCAACCAATTTGTGTTTGCTATCTTTAGTTATAGTCGACCAAACCCTTGGTTGAATGAAACCGATGACGATGACGAGTAGGTTAGGGAGTGAGGGCTCCTGTCCACGAAATAAAAAGGGCAAATCATCGCCGCCACATAAACCAAATTCCAGCAGGTGTCATTCAACACCAATGCTGAATTAATTTTGATTGAATAACGATGTTGGTTGAGTGCCAATCAGGAATTAAATTACTGGCCGGTTGGTTTTTTTTGTTGTCAATTTCGTTGTTGTCCACCGTTGTTAAAATCATAAGCTACTTGAAATCAATTTTGTTGGTGACCACTGAGCTAGTCAAATTTTCTTTTGTTTACAAGTTTTTTGTTCACAGTTGTTGAAATTAATGTCGTTTCATATTTGATTTGGTCTCCGACGTTAGTCTCCGGCAACATTGAGGAAGAAAGTTGGAAAAAATAATGAATGAATCTTATTAAAAAAAGCCATGTCAATATACTTATATAATTATCCACGTAAGACCGTGGGGTATGGGGCGGGGGTTTGGGCGTGGGTTGGGGGAAAACGCCCAAGCCACCACCCCGGGTGGGCTTGGGTTTGGGCGTGGCCCTTGGGGCTTGGGTTTCAAGCCGGGCGTGGGGCGGTCTGGCCAAGCTGACATGGCGGGTTCTCACTGGACAAACCAAAGTAACCGTTGGGCTAGCCGTTGGCCAACGGCTATCTTTAAAAAAAAATTTATTTTTCCACTATAAAACTCACATTTTTCCACTATAAAACTCACATCTTCTATAATCATCTCCAATTCTCCTTCTACAAAACGAAAAAATGCATCCTCATAACCGTCCTTTTGACCCGACCAACCCGTATGCATTCCAAGAAAATAATCCTAGCCCACCACCCATTCGTCCAATGCCTCGTCCATTTTTGATACACTCTTCTATGCCCCAAGAAGCGAGTTATGCATCGTATCTTGGGAATTGTTTGTTTACTAACTTCCCACACACCGATGATGCGATACCTATCCCGTTTACACAAACGCCCATCAACCTTTCACCAAACTCCATCGACCTTTCACAAAACGAAACCGTCCCCGAAACTCAACCAACCAACGATGGTCCTTCCGCATCGAAACCCATCAAAAAGAGAAGCCATAAGAAAAAAACCGAGGGGGATAAAGCACTTGAAACCGCTAAGCGAAAACAACTAAAATGGACCGTTCCTGAAGAACTTGCATTGGCGAGGGGTTGGTTTCAACAATCTCAACATCCAACTTTAGGTATTCTTAAACTTTGTGTATATTAATGGTTTTTTTATATAACTTTGTAATATATTAAATTTTGTTTTTATAAAAATAGGAAATTCTCAACATCGAACCCATTTGTGGCAAGGGGTTAGTAGAGTATTCCATGAAGAATTGGGAAGAGAGGTTTATCGTGAAAACGATAGCTTATCCTTGAAGTGGACCGAGATAAGCGGCCAACTTACAAAATATAGTGGTTTTTTAAATAAAGCAAAACAAAACCCAAAAAGTGGTGAAACCGAAGCCGACATTGTGATGAATGCATTGGTTCAATTCAAGACAAATGTGGGGACCGACTTCCGTTTCATGCATTGTTGGGAGATTTGTAAGTTCCATCCAAAGTGGTCGAATATCCCCAGTGGTAGCGAAAGTAACACGTCTTCCAAAAGGTCAAGGGCCTCGTCCCAAGCCCAATCTGATGCACGAGATCAAGAGTTTGAGGACCTTTTGGATGATTCGCCAAGCCCAAACCGGCCTGAGTGTGGAAGAGATGCCTCAAAAAGGCGTGCTCAAAAATCAAGATCTGATACGGCATCACCTTCAACTGGGAGTTCTGGCTTGCGTAGGGGAATCTACAACGACCAGTTGGATGACATTTCAGCCAAGTTAGATACATTCAACGTCTTCCAACAACAAAGGGCCGAACATCGAAAGAGCAAAGAAGCTAGAGATGCCGCTAGAGATGCTAGAGATGCCCTGAGACAAAGACGTGATGATTTGAAATGGCTATCCCAGCCGATTGATCACCTACAGGGTGACGAGTTACAAATAGTGTTGGAGATGAGAGAAGAGATAAAAAACAAATATAAACATTAGGAATTGGTTTTTATGTAATTTTCTTTAATTAAAAATATTAAAAAAAATTAAATTTGTTGTTTACAAACAGCCCACCGGTCAGCCTAGCGAAGCCCACCCCAACCCACGCCCCAAACCCCCGCCCCACCATACCCTGTTTAAATGTGACTCGCCCAATGTCTGCCCCCCAAAGCCAGGTGTCACCAAATGCCCCAACCCACGCCCAACCCCCGCCCCACCATACCCCACGGTCTAAGCATTTTGAATACTAAAAAAGATTATGACCTGACACATCATCAATGTAACCTAGCAACCTGATAATTGCATGGGATTGGAAACATGAAATAGAACTTTAGTGATTTTATAGAGACAAAAAAAGATCAAGTGACTTTAATGGAACAAAGAGGAAACTTGATTACTATTCTGTGACGTTTTCCCGAGAAAAAAAAGGGTAATAAAGTTGTTAAATAGGTTTGAAATTTTGTGTGTTTTGACGTTGTTTATGGTTGTTTAAATGATTTTTAGGGTGATTATGTTGTTTATATATTTTTAGGGTGATTATGTTGTTTATATATTTTTAGGGTGATTACAACTTACGTTATGATTTCTAGGGCTTGAATAGTTGAAAATTAAAATTAAAACTGAAACATTATGTTATGAAACGATTAACTTATGTTATATAGAGAAAGAATTGCTTAAAAAATTAGTTTTAGATGATTTTTTTGATAGATTTCAAAAAATGAAAACCCGTAGGACGTCGACGTTTTAATTATGTTTGTAACAAAATTTGACATGTTTTTGATGATTATATAAATTTAGTTTGATGTTCGTTTGTTTTACATGACCCGACCCGATATGAAGCGATTTTTTTACTTATATACCTAGGGGCCTAAAATTTTTAAAAATGTTCCGCACCCCCATGGAAAAATTCCTGTGTCAGCCACTGCCCATAATACCCCATTGCTGACTGGACTGCCATATAACGCAAAACATTCAAGGGTCGATGCATTATTTATGTCTTCCACTACACATGATATCATTATTTGGTTGACTTATCGAGGTATGTTCGGCTTTTTTCCTTTTCAGCCAACGATGGTGCAATGGGTTGATTTGTACTAGAAAAACGAGCATTATTATGTTGTTATGTCGTTTGGTCTTTATGAAATTTTAAGTAAGTGAAAATTGATTATCCAAAACCCGTATGATTTACATAATGATAATTTTTATTAACTATATTTCTTCATTTGGATTACGTATAAATATGTTTTTTTTATGGTTATACAATTTTCACCAATATAAGTACATTTATTTTGGTCAAATACTTTCATACAACCGGCAACCACATCTGTAGCTTATAGGTGCAACTGCATATAATTTTATCTGGGGTTTGGTTATCCACACATCCTCTCAATTTATCCACACATTCCCTAACCCTATACACCCCTCATTGCCTTATACGCCTAAAAATGGACCCACCTAATAAGCCCCTCATTGCCCTATACGTTACTTTTTGGTTACTTTTTCACACATCCTATTAATTGTCAATGATTGGGTGTCAGCCAATGATTGCCCAATTATTGGCTCTTTTGTGAGGAATAAATTTGAAGGGTATGGAGGGTTTTTATTGGGATGAAATATTATTTAAAAAAACTTTATATATATTTTTTTAAATTGTTGTTAAAATAAAAAAAAATATATAAACATTTATATTTATTATTATTTATTGTTATAAAATGAAGGTATATAAATGTCATTTTTTTATTTAATATATTTAGAAAAATGGCAATATTTTTATTAATTAATTATTATTATAAAACGTCAACATTTTTTTAATTAGTATTATAAAACTTCTACATTTTTTATCAAGTGTTAGTATAAAACGTCAACATTTTTTTTAATTATTATTATAAAACGTCAACATTTTTTTAAATTAGTATTATAAAACTTCTGTTAAGTTTGAATAAAATTACTCAAATACCCTTTTAACAACTATAAGGGCCATTTATATAATTATAAATTATCTTTATCTGTAATACAGGGATCATTTGTGACGTGTGCGTATATATACATAATTTTGCAATGAATTTACACACGATTTGGTTTTAAATTTATAAAAGTGATTATTACTTTTACATCAAAACACACACGAAAGAGGCAAGTGTACCCCGTCATATATGTAATAAAGTATCGGTAAGAACCAAGTATCGATCCAAGGAAATGGGCGGAGAAATAATACTAGACCTTTGTCACTAAACTACCGGTAAAAACATAGGTTTTGTGATTTTAAACTAAACTAAAGTAAGCATAACCAAATACATAATAAAAACATAATAGATAGTAGATAAAAAGCCTTGCTAAATACACAACCACAGCATGTCAACTAAGTCAGTTTTGGCACTAGAAGCATTCGGTCAATTTTCCAATTTAAAACAATTAGTATCCCTTTCGGGAATCCTAACATGACAATCATTCGGAAAGCTAAAACGATAAACACACTTTAACCACCTAAAATTGTTCTTTAACGTGCAATTTATAAATGTCTATGAAAATCTCTTAAAAATAAGTTAGTCAGCCGTTAGGATTGTTCTAACCTCACTTAAACAAGGAAAGCGACACCGATAAACACAATGCAACCACCGAGATAAGCATAAACTAGATTAAATCACAACCGAGTTCATTTTACAAATCTTACACAATAATTCACTAAGATAGCAATTTTGGCCTAAACTACTAACTAAGCTAACAAATCATGGCAAGAATTTATAACGACACCATCTAACCCGTTTAGGCCCTTACGTGACGGCAAGCTCTATTGATTAACAATAATTACATTTTATTAAATCACTAACCATTTCTAGTATCATGATGCATACATTTAAACCAAGTTAAACTAGTTAACCAAATTCAAAGTTTACTAATACAAGATTAATTAAGCTTCATTTTTCAACTATCTTAACTAACCAAGCACCAATCATCCAACATAATTACTTATAATCAAGAGTTCAATATCAATAACAAGGTTGCAAACTAATCATCAAAGATAATCATAGAAAATACTTCAAATGTCATTACAAACAAAGTTTAACATACTAATGGCTATAATCTAGCAAGGGATTGTTGTGTTTTTGCCCAAAGGCTACAATAATACATAAACATTAATCTAAGTACTTGAAAGATTAACAAAAACATGGAAAGATTAGAAAATCAAACCATAAACAAGTACTAGACTAAGGATCCGGGTAGTAATCGAGCTAAACGAGACAATGTGGCTTGAATCCGGGTGAAAGCTAATGCCTCCGGAGCCTGAAAATCGCCTGAGAAGCTCTCCAAAAATCCAGAATATCGAGCAGAATGTTTCTGCTGTGTTTTTATACTTTTTGCTGTTGCACGGTCGTTCTCCCTGTGGAACGACCGTTCACTTTATTCAATTATTGGGGATGGGTCACCATACTGCATACGTCATCGGATCGTTGACCAGATTCGAAATGGCATGACCGTTCTTTGTGTGGAACGGTCGTTCAGTTCCGGGCTACTTGTTGCACGCCAAGTCGCACCTACCGTTCATCACCGAGACTCTGCTGATTCACCGGAGACGCACGGTCGTTCCTCAGATGGAACGACCGTTCTTCACCTAGTCGCTTGTTTTCCTGGAACGACCAGTCGCACCTCTCGTTCATTGCCGAGATGATCAAGTTTGTCGGAGATGCACGACCGTGCCACAGGTGGAACGGTCGTTCCACAGGCCCAGTTCAGAATCCTTAACAGAATGTCTGCAGCTTCGTCGTTTTGTCCGGAAAGTCCTTGTTTTTGCTATCATCTTGTCTGGAATGCAGTTTTAGGCCTGTAAACACAAATGTAGATAAATAAGTATCCGAATGACGGTTTTACGGCCAAAAACGCATAAAATAGGGGTAAAACGGGGGACTAAAATATGTGTAAATTAACGAATATCAAATCTCCCCACACTTGAACCTTGCTTGTCCTCAAGCAAGCTAAACAAAAAAAACAATAAAAGACATAAACAAACAAGAACGATAATTTACACACTATTTTATTGAAAACTAATATATAAACGGTTAGCCGGTTTGTCGAAAGACGACATCAAAAGACTCAAACCCAACAAGCATATGCAATTAAAAAGCGACAACCAAAAAGCCGTGACTAAACATTTAATTGACTCACATGTTAATCTTCACACAACTCACAATGTTCACACACACTCGGTTTTATTTATGAAACATACATAAAATGTGCATGCGTAAACACTCAACGCCTAGTCAATGAAATACGCAATAACATAAGCTTGTCATAAGATCTCGTCTCCACCAACTAACATGCGAAAAAGTGTAAATCAAAAGGTCTTTACGGGTTGTAACGTTAGGCTTGGGCGAAGGGTATGAAAGTGGACATTTAAAATGGCGAAAATGGTTAAAACTCGGTAGTAGTGTTTAACTAGCAAGAAAAAATAATACAACTATACAAACAAACGCCTTAAAAAGGCGACTAAAGCGCAATCGAGCTAATCAACTAAATTTTAACATTTAAGCATTCAAAATTGCTCGATTTCTATCAACTTCACCCTATTTTAGGGTGTTTTATTTTCTGTTTTTTTTTTGCAAACTATACAATGAAATATAAACAAAAACAAGTTAGTTAAACTATTATTTTAACCGAGTTTCAACACTAAAAAGGTTTAAAAACATAAAAAGGCTAAATTTGGTTAAGTAGGCGATAATGTGGGTAAACAAAGGTGAACGGGAAGGCTCGACATGGTTAATCCTAAAGGGTAATATAAGGTGAACGGGAAGCACAACACAAAGAACAAGGTACACAACAAAGGGGTAATCTAAGTGCCTCTATCATGTTTACACAAATCCGCACGTTCATGGTCTTAACAAGCATACTAGTGACAAGTTCTAAATTGCACAAAACACCCGGCTCACTCCTATATCCGTAATGAACAAATATATAACAATCTAGGCTCAAATATGCTCACGTAACGGAAGGAATGGGTAAAAGTGTGAAAACTATCATGTAAGTCTTTCTTTGTTTGTCACGCTTTCCGGTTTTCTTTTCAAAAATATTTTGCTTGTCGAGTTTTTATCAAGTCCGAAGTTTTCTAAAACATAACCAACCGGTTTATTTACCAACATATATACAAAACACAAGTATTTTTAAATGATTTTTCTGATTTTCTGTTTTTTTTTTTTTTTTTTTTTTTTTACTATACGAGGACAAACAAAGCTAAGTTAACAAAGTTAACCCCCTCCCCACACTTGAACTTCGCATTGTCCCCAATGCGAGACCCGAAATATAGAGAAAGGGATAAAAAAAATACTCCCCTCAAGATGATGTTGGTGCCACGAGACTTCCGAAGCTCTAACTGGTACGTGCTCCGGTCCAAGATCCGATAGATAAAACCTGCGAGTATGTCATGTGCACCCAAAATATAACAGAAACAGAAAAATCACAAAACAACCATAATATACATAAGTACTAAAATCCAAACAAAATACAAAAGAAATTGTCTGAAAATACATAACCGGGGTGTTTTAAATAATAGTCAAAATAAACACCCAAATAAAAGCAAAGTACGGAAACATAAAACACCACACTGCTGTCACCACCGCCAACTACTCATCATCATCATCATGTCTCGTGCCAGATGGGCCCTGATCGCCATAGCCAGGGGGGTTCCACGGTGGGAACTCCGGAGGGTGCTGAAAATAGTTGGGGTATGCGTGATGCATCTCCCCGAAAAGATAAGAAAACCCCGAACTGACCCCCTGATATAAAGTATCCTGGCGATGCTGAATCTGGTCATGTGTGGCCCGAAGCTCTGCCTGGCTGGCCCGAATCTCGTCCTGGCTAGCCCGGATCTGGTCCTGGCTAGATCTGATCTCGCTGAAGTAGGTACCATGCTGCTCCTGCGTCACACGCATATCCTGGAACTGCTGGTAGAAAGTGGGCCAATCCTCATGCTGATGAAATGCATGGTGCTTCGGTGAGTGTGGTGGTGTCTGTGGCTGGTGCTGCTCACCCATCTCAACATCTTCCTCTTCCTCCTCATCTTCCTCCTCAGCTGGAGGTAACGGGTCCCAGACCTCGTTATTCAATCCCCTCAACCTATCTCCCCTCTCGAGCTCTACAATCACCCCCATGAACTTCAGAGACCGGATATCAACATGCACCCCCTCGGTAATCAACGTGAGACCCCTAAGCACCCCCGGCGTCATATAGCGCTCATTGTACGCTATCTCGGTTACATACGAACCGCCATGTATCTCACTTTTTTGGGTCCGCCCTGAACACTTGACAAAGTACTCAGCCATTCGCGCGGCGAGGTTGATTGGTGCTTTGTCAACCAACGCATAAAGAAAGAGCAAATCAGGTGTTGGACAGTTACCTTGACTGTCCATGCGTCCGCATATAGAATGGCTGAAAACATGGTGCATCACTCGCACCAGAGGGTCTCGGAGTCGCGAAGCCTTTGACATCCGTGGGTTGTAGGGGTCTCCAATAGCGTTACGTGCCCAGAAAGCATCCCGCGCTGCATCGTTAGGGAAGTTGAACCGATCATTGAAGACGTCGGGATCATCCATGTCCTCCCGCGTATAAATCCCAAACCTCCGTCCCAAACGACCCACCGACCATGTATGCCATCGCCTACATAACCTGAAGGTTACCCGATTCCTGTAGCGGAAATCGGGCTCTGTATGTGCAACCGGCCTTTCATACTGATACGATGCGAAGAATTCGATTGTCAACTCCTGGTAAACCGGTCGGTTGCAACCGACCAAGTTTGCAAGCGTGCGAGTCATCATTTCATCAAGTCGGTCATATTGATTTAGTTCCCTCATGACCTCCCAATCTAACCGACGGGGCTTTCCAAACTGTCCCCGCCTCGCCCACAAGGCATCGTGCTTCGGTATGCATAACGCTCTCAATGTTGGGGTCAAACTGTAGGAAAGGGTGATCCATCTGTAATGGGGAACATTGTTAGAAGGACAGAAACAGGAGATAAATGAATTGAAAACAAGCGAGCAGCCAATTATGAAGAAACTGTCTAACTGAACTGGGCGAATGGCACGGTCGTTCTTCGGGATGCACGGTCGTGCGTCACCGAGAACTAACAGGCCAAGCCCAGCGATATCGAGAACACTCCGGTGAGGCACGACCGTTCCACGCGAGGTACGACCGTGAAACTCCGAATCTGCAGACTACGACCCCTGTATTTAGAACAATCAGATTTTTGCAAAATTTCAACAAGTATTGGGTCAACAGGGGTCTGAAAGTCAACCGGGTGTTCACGATACTTCGATTTAACAAGGGTTAGGGTTTCGATTTGTTTATGAAGAGAACCCTAAAAAATTCCTTGAAAATCGGGAGAAATCTAACCTAGAAAGAAAGAAAACAAGAAATCTAACACTAGAGACGTACCGTGCGAAGTTGGGTGTTAGATCGTGCGAAAAATCGTGCGATACGGTGAAAAATCGCCCTGGAATGGTCTGTAGCGGCTAGGGTTCGCGAATGATGGATTTTGCAGCAGATAATGGTATATATAGTGTGCAAAATGACCAAATTGCCCTCATCCTGTGGCACGGTCGTTCCTGGTATGGAACGGTCGTGCGTCACCGACGTCGCTCAAACCCCACAGCGCATTCTCGGAAATGCACCGAAGGTGCGATCTGCCGTGCCGGCTTCCTCGGAATCGCACGGTCGTGCGACCCGAGGAACGATCGTGCATCAGCTGCAGATACAGATTTCTGCAGAAGCTATTTCCAGCACCCGTTTCGGCCGTTTTTCGCCGTTTTTTCGACACACCAACTGTTCTAACAATATTGCAATACAGAACCTTCGCCCGGTACGTACGGAAACTAAACAAACAAACGTAAACTACCTAACTAACCTAAATTACGCTAAAACTACAAAAACAAATAAAAGGACAATTTTGCCCTTATAGCGCCAAAGACGCTCCTGCTGCATTTTTTTCGGCGAGTCAGCAGCGTAGACTCATGGTAAATTTTTGTCGACGAGTCGATAGCAAGACTCAAAGCTAAAAACTAGAAAAACTACTAAAAAGACTAAACTACCCCTAAAGCGCAAAATACGCTCTTGCTACATTTTTGATCCGCGAGTCAGTAGCGTAGACTCTCTCCTCCCCACACTTATGATGTGTGCGGGGTTTGGAGTTCAATCACCTCCACCGCCGACTCTATCGGCCCGGCAACGTACAACTTCAACCGGTGACCATTTACCTTAAATGTAACACCATCCGCGTTCTCTACTGCAACAGTACCATACTGAAATACTTCCTTAACCGTGTATGGTCCTGTCCAGAGTGAATGAAGCTTCCCAGGAAATAAGCGCAGCCTAGAATTGTACAGTAGAACAAGATCACCCGCTTGGAATTCTTTATGGTCCTTCAAGCATTTGTCGTGAAGTTTCTTCGTGCGCTCTTTGTAGAGTACGGAGCTCTCATAGGCTTGGTGCCGCAATTCTTCCAATTCATGAATTTGGAGAAACCGGGCTTCACCTCCGGTTTTAAGGTCCAAATTCGCGGTTTTCAAAGCCCACATAGCCTTGTGCTCCAACTCCACCGGTAAATGGCATGCCTTTCCATATACCAACCTAAAGGGGGTGGTCCCTATAGGGGTCTTATAAGCTGTACGGAATGCCCATAATGCCTCATCAAGCTTGTCCGACCACTCCTTGCGGTTCGCTCCAACCGACCGCTCAAGGATGCGCTTAAGCCCACGGTTCGTGACCTCCACCTGCCCGCTCATCTGCGGATGATAGGGCGTGGACAAACGGTGATGCACACCGTATCGGGACAAAGCCTTTTCAAGCTGTGTATTACAAAAATGAGTCCCTCGGTCACTAATGAGCGCTTTCGGAGCGCCAAATCGGGCGAACAAACTCTTAAGAAACCTCACAACTACTCTGGCGTCATTAGTGGGTAAGGCTTGCGCCTCCGCCCACTTTGATACATAGTCAACAGCCACGAGTATGTATTTGTTTCCACGTGAGGGGGGGAACGGTCCCATGAAGTCTATCCCCCAAACATCAAAGACTTCACAAACCTGTATCCAGTTCTGGGGCATTTCGTCGCGTGCAGATATGTTCTTCGCTCTCTGACAAGCATCGCACGCTCTCACCCAACTATGCGCGTCTCGGAAAATGGCCGGCCAGTAAAACCCAGAATCCAACACCTTCTTCGCGGTGAAGTTGGCTCCGTGGTGGCCTCCGGTAGGTCCCTCATGACACTGGCGCAGAATGTCGGTCGCCTCAGCCCCTGATACACATCTCCTAATCACCTGATCAGCACCCACCTTGAACAAGAAAGGGTCGTCCCATATGTAGTGCTTGAGATCCGAAAAGAATTTCCTCTTTTGCTGGTGAGTCAACCCTTTTATCAGAATCCCGCAAGCAAGATAGTTCGCAAGGTCGGCGAACCATGGCGACTCATCACATATCTCAACACCCATCAAAGATTCGTGTGGGAACTTGTCATTGATTGAATCCCAACGCGAATCCTCGATGTCTCCGTGCTCTAACCGAGACAGATGGTCGGCAGCTACATTCAAAGCACCCTTTTTATCTTGTATCTCAATATCGAACTCTTGCAGCAACAGGATCCATCTGATTAGACGCGGTTTAGCGTCCTGTTTGCTGAAGAGGTACCTAATGGCTGCATGATCAGTGTATACAACGGTTTTCGAAAGCACTAAATACGATCTAAACTTATCAAATGCGAAAACGACCGCCAAGAGCTCTTTTTCAGTCGTGGTATAATGCTCCTGAGCGTCGTGAAGAGTTTTGCTCGCATAATAGATCGGATGGAAGTGCTTTTCCTTCTTTTGACCCAGAACGGACCCTATAGCGTAATCACTCGCGTCGCACATGATTTCAAAGGGCAGACCCCAGTCCGGTGCGACTAAAATAGGGGCCTCAATCAACTTTTGCTTGAGGAGGTCAAAAACCCTCAAGCAATCATCTCCAAACACGAACGGAGCATCTTTCTCTAACAAACGGGTCATGGGTCTGGCGATTTTTGAAAAATCTTTGATGAATCGCCGATAGAACCCGGCATGACCGAGAAAGCTCCGTATAGCACGAACAGAGGTGGGGGGCGGAAGTCGTGATATAACGTCGACTTTAGCTGGATCGACTTCCATGCCCGCGTGAGAGATTTTGTGTCCTAAAACTATGCCCTCCTTCACCATGAAGTGGCATTTCTCCCAGTTCAGGACCAGATTGGTCTCCTCACACCTCTTCAACATTCTTTTCAAATTTTCCAGACATTGATCAAAGGAATCCCCAAATACCGAAAAATCGTCCATGAACACCTCCATGGAATCCTCAATCATGTCGTGGAAAATTGCGACCATACATCGCTGGAAAGTAGCCGGCGCATTACACAGCCCAAACGGCATACGCCGGTAGGCGAATGTATCGAAGGGACAGGTAAATGTGGTCTTCTCCTGGTCCTCAGGAGCGATAGGAATTTGAAAGTAACCCGAGAATCCATCCAGAAAACAATAATATAACTTCCCTGACAGACGCTCCAACATTTGATCAATGAATGGAAGCGGGAAGTGGTCCTTGCGGGTGGCGTCATTGAGTTTGCGATAATCAATGCAAACCCGCCATCCAGTGACCGTCCTGGTTGGAATGAGCTCATTCCTATCGTTTGTGACCACAGTCATGCCCCCCTTTTTAGGCTCTACCTGCACAGGGCTGACCCAAACAGAGTCGGAAATGGGATAGATCATACCAGCATCTAACAACTTAATCACTTCCTTTTTAACGACTTCTTGCATGTTCGGGTTCAGCCGCCTCTGGTGCTGCGCACACGCCTTGAACTGATCCTCCATAAGAATTTTATGTGTACAGAAGGAGGGATTTATACCTTTTATGTCCATGATTTTCCAAGCGATAGCTTTCTTATGAAGTTTCAATACATTAAGCAGTCTGCTCTTCTCTTCTCCCGCCAATCCAGATGAAATAATGACAGGCAAATGACGCTCCTCATCAAGAAATGCGTACTCCGGGTGCGGTGGGAGCTCTTTAAGCTCTAAGGTAGGAGGATCTTCCACTGAAGGCTTCGACTTCACTTCACTCTCGCGATCAATTTCTGTGAAACGATCCGGACTCTGGGGACTATCATCACCAATCTGATAGACTGGCTGCTCTAAATAGTGGCCCTCCTGCGTAATGCCATCTAAGTCCCCACACAACAGATGTGTGTCCGAATCTATCTCCTCGATCGTACCCTGGAAATGCGTGCTCACATAAGTGTCGACGATGTCAACATAATAGAGCGCGTCGTCCTGACTCTGAGGATGCTGCATAGAACGTTTAATGTCAAACGTCACATGCTCATCATCTACTCGGAGTGTGATCTGGCCCGCCGCCACGTCCACAATCGTTCGGGCGGTATTCAAAAACGGGCGTCCGAGTATCAGAGGCACTCTCGAGTCCTCATCCATGTCCAGGATAACAAAATCCACAGGAAATACAAACTTGTCAATCTTAACAAGCATATTCTCTACAAACCCACGTGGATACTTGACAGAACGATCCGCAAGTCGAATACTCATCCTCGTAGGTGACGGCTCACCTAGATCCAACTTTGTAAAAACCTTATAGGGCATAAGGTTTATACTCGCTCCTAGATCTGCTAACGCATTACTGACAGACAGATTGCCTATGAGGCAGGGAAGCGTGAAACTGCCTGGATCGCCCATCTTTGTAGGCAGGCGATTCTGGAGAATAGCAGAGCAGCTTTCATTCATAACCACACAAGACATATCCTCGAGTTTTTGCTTGTTTGAGAGGATGTCTTTCAGAAACTTCGCATACTTTGGCATCTGTGCCAAAGCCTCAACAAACGGTATGTTTATATGCAATTGCTTAAACATCTCAAGAAACTTACCGTTTTGTTCATCCATCTTCTGCTTCTTCAACCTTCCTGGATAGGGCACTGGAGGCTTGTAACCTGTGACCGGCTCCTGGACTTGTGCTGTACTTGCTGGGCGGAGCCTGGCATGCACCTCATCCGGTGTGTCGGTCGGGACCGCTTCAGTGATCGGTGGTGAGTCCGATATGACGGGTCCGGTAGGTTTTCCACTCCTGGTCATCACCGCATTCACATCTCTGTGCGGGCCCGGGTTTGTCTCAGTATTGCCCAGGAGACCACCCTGGGGTCTCTTTGACATCATCTGTGCCAGCTGACCAACCTGATTCTCTATGTTCTGAATCGAGGCCTTGTGGCTCCTCATTTCTCCCCCATGAGAGATAAAACGATCCTCGCTCTGCTGGTAGCGTTTTTCAGCTAACTGATTCGCGCTCAAGGAGCTAGTAAGAAGCTGGGACATCATCTCCTCCAGCTTAGAACTAGACTGAGGGGCCTGCTGCTGGGAACTACTCCCAGAGCCCTGATTCTGATGCGGGTATGAACGCTGTTGGTAGGATTGGTTGTACTGCTGGAACTGCTGACCCTGACCCTGCTGCTGCTGCGCTGGAGCGCGCGGAGTGAATCCCAAAGGATTTTGATTGCCTGTGTTCGCACGCCACCCAAAATTTGGGTGATTTCTCCAACCGGGATTGTAGGTGTTACTGTAAGGGTTGTTATGCGGCCTAACTTGATTACCCACGAAATCTACCTCTTCGTGGCCCTCGTATCCGACTCCCTAAAAACATGCCCCAGGCTCGTGTGACACACCACACTGGTCACAACCCGAGCCCGCATGCGCAATCATCTGGGACCTGTCAAATCTCGATGCGAGAGCCGAGATTTGTGCAGTAATAGCCGTATAGTCGTCAACAGCATGCACTCCCGCGCAGGATCCTGATGATGATGATGATGATGTAGCCCGACTTCTATCTCCTTCGCTGCGAGAGCTAGACTTCAACGCAGCCTTTTCAATGATATCGTAAGCCTCATTGGGCGTCTTTGTCCCCAAATCGCCTCCTGCATTCATATCTAATCGCTCCTGCGTATTGTAGCTCAGCCCCTGATAGAATGTCAAGACTAACTGTCTCTTGGTGAACCCATGATGTGGAACATCAAGTAACAGATCCTTGAATCTCTCCCACGCTGCATGCAACGACTCCCCCTCATCCTGACGAAAGGTCACCACTCGGTTTCTTAACTTGGTTGTCTTCTCGGGTGGAAAGTACTTTTTCATAAATAGCTCCGCCAACCCATTCCAGGTCCTGATGGACCCAGCTGGCAGTGACATAAGCCACGCTCTGGCTTTGTCACGCAGTGAGAAAGGAAACAACCTCAACCGAACGGCATCTTCCGAAACATCCCGCATTTTAAACGTGGAACACACTTCGAGAAAAGCCGCAATATGTCGTCTGGGATCCTCATGTTCGCGTCCGTCGAACTGCACCGAATTCTGCACCATAATAATTATACTAGATTTAATTTCAAAATTAGGTGCATCAATAGTAGGTCTAAGGATACTCGGTTCCAGGCCTGTCGCTCCAGGCTGATTAGACTCATTCAACGGTTGATTATCGTCTGCCATGGTTATGTTTCCTCCTGAGCCCTCGGCTTCAGCAGGTACCACCGAATCCGGCCCGCCAGATGCGAGCAATGTCACTAAACTACCGGTAAAAACATAGGTTTTGTGATTTTAAACTAAACTAAAGTAAGCATAACCAAATACATAATAAAAACATAATAGATAGTAGATAAAAAGCCTTGCTAAATACACAACCACATCATGTCAACTAAGTCAGTTTTGGCACTAGAAGCATTCGGTCAATTTTCCAATTTAAAACAATTAGTATCCCTTTCGGGAATCCTAACATGACAATCATTCGGAAAGCTAAAACGATAAACACACTTTAACCACCTAAAATTGTTCTTTAACGTGCAATTGATAAATGTCTATGAAAATCTCTTAAAAATAAGTTAGTCAGCCGTTAGGATTGTTCTAACCTCACTTAAACAAGGAAAGCGACACCGATAAACACAATGCAACCACCGAGATAAGCATAAACTAGATTAAATCACAACCGAGTTCATTTTACAAATCTTACACAATAATTCACTAAGATAGCAATTTTGGCCTAAACTACTAACTAAGCTAACAAATCATGGCAAGAATTTATAACGACACCATCTAACCCGTTTAGGCCCTTACGTGACGGCAAGCTCTATTGATTAACAATAATTACATTTTATTAAATCACTAACCATTTCTAGTATCATGATGCATACATTTAAACCAAGTTAAACTAGTTAACCAAATTCAAAGTTTACTAATACAAGATTAATTAAGCTTCATTTTTCAACTATCTTAACTAACCAAGCACCAATCATCCAACATAATTACTTATAATCAAGAGTTCAATATCAATAACAAGGTTGCAAACTAATCATCAAAGATAATCATAGAAAATACTTCAAATGTCATTACAAACAAAGTTTAACATACTAATGGCTATAATCTAGCAAGGGATTGTTGTGTTTTTGCCCAAAGGATACAATAATACATAAACATTAATCTAAGTACTTGAAAGATTAACAAAAACATGGAAAGATTAGAAAATCAAACCATAAACAAGTACTAGACTAAGGATCCGGGTAGTAATCGAGCTAAACGAGACAATGTGGCTTGAATCCGGGTGAAAGCTAATGCCTCCGGAGCCTGAAAATCGCCTGAGAAGCTCTCCAAAAATCCAGAATATCGAGCAGAATGTTTCTGCTGTGTTTTTATACTTTTTGCTGTTGCACGGTCGTTCTCCCTGTGGAACGACCGTTCACTTTATTCAATTATTGGGGATGGGTCACCATACTGCATACGTCATCGGATCGTTGACCAGATTCGAAATGGCACGACCGTTCTTTGTGTGGAACGGTCGTTCAGTTCCGGGCTACTTGTTGCACGCCAAGTCGCACCTACCGTTCATCACCGAGACTCTGCTGATTCACCGGAGACGCACGGTCGTTCCTCAGATGGAACGACCGTTCTTCACCTAGTCGCTTGTTTTCCTGGAACGACCAGTCGCACCTCTCGTTCATTGCCGAGATGATCAAGTTTGTCGGAGATGCACGACCGTGCCACAGGTGGAACGGTCGTTCCACAGGCCCAGTTCAGAATCCTTAACAGAATGTCTGCAGCTTCGTCGTTTTGTCCGGAAAGTCCTTGTTTTTGCTATCATCTTGTCTGGAATGCAGTTTTAGGCCTGTAAACACAAATGTAGATAAATAAGTATCCGAATGACGGTTTTACGGCCAAAAACGCATAAAATAGGGGTAAAACGGGGGACTAAAATATGTGTAAATTAACGAATATCAATTTGTATAATTAAATTTATCTCAAACTTTGACTTTTCCTTTTCTTTTATTTTGTTATGACAAATAGGTGTCGAAACAATTTCGATTTTGGTTTCAATTTTTCCTTGCAACAAAATCCCAGCGATAACCATCCCCTTTCATTTTCGATCTTACTTTCATAAATGTTGTGGCAAAGTTCTCTGAAACCCATTTCCTTTTTTGAGATCAAAGTCAACCAAAGCCACAACTTCTTTATCATCAGAAACAAAATTACTTAAAGTACATCTTTAGGTGAGGAGCAATTGTATCCATCATATTCATATTCAACCTGTTTTCATCTTCATCTTTCAATAATTTCTTAAATCCTTTCAAATCAACTCTTGTAAACAAACTAAAGAACACATAAACAACAATAAACTATTATATCCCAATTTAAAGTCCGTAGTTCATTTATATGGAGCAACAATCCTTATCTCTTAGTTTATAATCAAAATCAAAGCCTTAAATCCCATGGTGCCCCAGCACCCTTCAAATTAGATGAATATTTCACTCACGATCGCAATTACCTCCGACCGTTCAAACCCTTTTCAGTATTAGTCTCCAGTAAACTTACAAATCAAACCTTTGACTCGACGCCTACAATATCAAAGCTTCTTCTTCAACGATTCAATTGACAGATCAAGCGCATAGGTCGTTGCCGACCAATTCACAGAAACATGGGTGGGTGAGAACAGAATCTGGTGAAGAAGAAAATAATCGAACATCAGCAACTCCGCCTCTCTCGCTCGCTCGAACAACGACCCGACAACCTCCACCACGCCACCGCCGCCTACGGTGGTCGCCGATAATGGAGATGTGGGTGATTCTGGTGGTTGAACTGAAGCAAAAAGGGTGGGGGCAGGGATCTTGGGGTGTGCGTGTTTGAGAAGTTATTTTGTGTTTAAGGATTTTGTGTTTCTAGAGGTTATTTTAAACCGTTGGATGAGGGGTTTGAATGGACGGTGGATGAGGGGTTTAGGATTGAGATCCGTGTGGTGTGCTTTCTCACAGAGGGTAAAAGGTGTGTTTAGAGTTTAGACATGTGCTTTCTCCAATGATGTGTTATATTAATATAGTTTAATTTTTTTTATCAGGTTATTTGTTTTTTGTTTTTATTATTAAATTTGATGGTTACTAGAAAAAATAATTAATGTTACAAATGAAAATGAAAGTTTATTGATGTCTTGTTGTGTGGTATAATGGTATTATTAAATAGTTCGTTAGGAACGGCCGAAATACATAAGATTAATGTATCTTTTCTTAGATTTTATTAATTTTTCACTATGTCATATGTCATGATAATCTCGATTGTCTTGGTGGTGGGTCGGCTGTGGTGATGGTGGTGGGTCGGCTGTGGTGGTGGTGGTGGGTCGGCTGTGGTGGTGGTGGTGGTGGGTCGGTTGTGGTGGTGGGTCGGATGGGGTGGTTGTGGTGGTGGTGATGGGTCGGCTGGGGTGGTGGTGGTGGTGGGTCGGCTATGGTGGTGGTGGTGGGCCGGCTATGGTGGTGGTGGTGGGCCGGCTGGGGTGGTTGTGGTGGTGGTCGGTCGGCTATGGTGGTGGTGGTGTGCCGGCTGGGGTGGTGGTTGTGGGTCGGCTGGGGTGGTGGTGGTGGGTCGGCTATGGTGGTGGTGGTGGGTCGGCTGGAGTGGTTGTGGTGGTGGTGGGTCGGCTAGGGTGGTGGTGGTGGTGGGTCGGCTATGTTGGTGGCAGTGGTGGTGATGGTGTGTCGGCTGTGGTGGTGGTGGTGGGTCGGTTGTGGTGGTGGTGGTGGTGTGTCGGCTGTGGTGGTGGTGGTGGTGGTGATGGTGGTGGGTCGGCAATGTTGGTGGCAGTGGTGGTGGTGGTGTGTCGGCTGTGGTGGTGGTGGTGGTGGTGGTGGGTCGGTTATGGTGGTGGTGGTGGTGGTGTGTCGGCTGTGGTGGTGGTGGTGGGTCGGCTGGGGTGGTTGTGGTGGTGGTGGTGGGTCGGTTGTGGTGGTGGTGGGTCGGCTATGGTGGTGGTGGGTCGGTTGTGGTGGTGGTGGGTCGGATGGGGTGTGGTGGTGGTGGGTCGGCTATGGAGGTGGTGGTGGGCCGGCTATGGTGGTGGTGGTGGGCCGGTTGGGGTGGTTGTGGTGGTGGTGGTGGGTCGGTTATGGTGGTGGTTGTGGTGGTGGTGGTGGGCCAGCTGGGGTGGTTGTGGTGGTGGTCGGTCGGCTATGGTGGTGGTGGTCGGTCGGCTATGGTGGTGGTGGTGTGCCGGCTGGGGTGGTGGTGGTGGGTCGGCTGGGGTGGTGGTGGTGGGTAGGCTATGGTGGTGGTGGTGTGTCGACTGTGGAGGTGGTGGTGGTGGTGGTGGGTCGGCTGTGGTGGTGGTGGTGGGTCGGCTGGGGTGGTTGTGGTGGTGGTGGTTGTGGTGGTGGTGGTGGTGGGTCGGTTGTGGTGGTGGTGGTGGGTCGGATGGGGTGGTTGTGGTGGTGGTGGTGGGTCGGCTGGGGTGGTGGTGGTTGTGGGTCGGCTATGGGGGTGGTGGTGGTGATGGTGGTGGGTCGGCTGTGGTTGTGGTGGGACAGCTGTCGTGGTGGTGGTGGGTCGGCTATGGTGGTGGTGGTGGGCCGGCTGGGGTGGTTGTGGTGGTGGTGGTGGGTCGGTTATGGTGGTGGTTGTGGGACGGCTATGGTGGTGGTGGTGGGCCGGTTGGGGTGGTTGTGGTGGTGGTGGGTCGGCTAGGGTGGTGGTGGTGGTGGTGGGTCGGCTATGTTGGTGGCAGTGGTGGTGATGGTGTGTCGGCTGTGGTGGTGGTGGTGGTGGTGGTGGGTCGGTTGTGGTGGTGGTGGTGGTGGTGTGTCGGCTGTGGTGGTGGTGGTGGTGATGGTGGTGGGTCGGCTATGTTGGTGGCAGTGGTGGTGGTGGTGTGTCGGCTGTGGTGGTGGTGGTGGTGGTGGTGATGGTGGTGGGTCGGCTGTGGTGGTGGTGGTGGTGGGTCGGCTGTGGTGATGGTGGTGGGTCGGTTGTGGTGGTGGTGGTGTGTCGGCTGTGGTGGTGATGGGTCGGCTGTGGTGATGGTGGTGGGTTGGCTATGGTGGTGGTGGTGGGTCGGCAGGGGTGGTTGTGGTGGTGGGTCGGTTGTGGTGGTGGTGGTGGGTCGGATGGGGTGGTTGTGGTGGTGGTGATGGGTCGGCTGGGGTGGTTGTGGTGGTGGTCAGTCGGCTATGGTGGTGGTGGTGTGCCGGCTGGGGTTGTGGTGGTGGGTCGGCTGGGGTGGTGGTGGTGGGTCGGCTATGGTGGTGGTGGTGTGTCGGCTGTGGAGGTGGTGGTGGTGGTGGTGGGTCGGCTGTGGTGGTGGTGGTGGTGGTGGGTCGGCTGTGGTGGTGGTGGTGGGTCGGCTGGGGTGGTTGTGGTGGTGGTGGTGGTGGTGGGTCGGTTGTGTGGTGGTGGTGGGTCGGATGGGGTGGTTGTGGTGGTGGTGGTGGGTCGGCTGAGGTGGTGGTGGTTGTGGGTCGGCTATGGGGGTGGTGGTGGTGATGGTGGTGGGTCGGCTGTGGTGGTGGTGGGTCAGCTGTCGTGGTGTTTTGTTTTTTTTTACAATATATTTTCGAATGTCGAGTCTAATGCTAAATTGTATTTTTTATTAACAGGATATCGAAAGTCGGTGTTTTGACGGTGGTGGTAGCGTAATAGTTATGGAGAAACTACGTTCGTATTTCAGATTCATGAACTAGAACGTCGATCTACGTTCGTATTTGACAATTAAAGAAATAATAATAATTCATAAATCAAAAACTTTGTTATGATATATATACAATTCGTTTTATAAAAAAAATTGACATTTAATAATAATACTTATAAAAAATTGGCATTTTATAATATACACAATTCATTTCATAAAAATATGAAGTTTTTAATAATAATACTTAATAAAAAAACATATGCACATTTTTTTTATTAAAAATTTACACAATTCATTTCATAAAAATATAAAATTTTTATAATACTAACAAAATATTTTATAACAACATTTTATAAAAAAAAAATAATTTTCTTAATATTTCACAACTTCCTCATACAAATACTCTATCAAAATAAAGTTCCTTACATCTCAATCATTGGTAATCATTGGCTGACACCTAATGATTGGCATTAATTAGATGGTAGGGGGTGTGTAACTACTTTTCAAACGTATTGGACAATGAGGGGCATATGGGTGGGGCCAGTTTGAGGCGTATTGAGCAATGAGGGTCGTATAACTTTACTTTTTCTGACATAATTAATGCACTCAACCCCTATACAACCCTAATTGCCTTATACGGGGCTGCTGGGGGGGGGGGGGGTGTCATTACTTTTGGGGGATGTACCAATACCCTCACCCTTTATTTGTGAGACCTATAATACCTCAACTAGTTTAATACCCGGCCGGTGGCCGGGTAATCTAATGTCATAATGACATCACTATGTATAAATCCATACATTTTATTTTCGGGTCATAAGCAGGCTACGGTCCGCGTGTCCTTGTTACCGACATCAAGAAAGTGATTCCCATGATACACTAAGATCCACAAGAGAGAGTCGGTCTAGCACTACCTGCGAAAGGGAAACATATAAACTATTTTAATTTTCGGGTCATAAGCAGGCTACGGTCCGCGTGTCCTTGTTACCGACATCAAGAAAGTGATTCCCATGATACACTAAGATCCACAAGAGAAAGTCGGTCTAGCACTACCTGCGAAAGGGAAACATATAAACTATTTTAGCTGGATTAATAAATACACATTATTGATCAGTTGATGACATCGAGAAAGAATTGTGTTTGCAAGTTAGAACGAAACTACCCAAAAAATCTTACCCAGTGTTCGTTACCGAATCTACAAGGTTGTTAAATGAATGCTCTACATAACATGTCATTTGCTCTTAGATTGATCCTTAGTGAATGCCATTATGTTTTTCCTACCAAATTACTTTCTCAACCTATTCTAATTTTTAACCACTAAACCTAAGAGAATTTGTAATATCAATTCATGGTAGCATGCTTAAAGAATAAAATACAAACTTACACAATCAATAATTCTCCAAAGCCAAGCATCAGACCACCCAAACGGCAGTTGCAGTCCCGTAAGAATCATACGTGTCCTCGTCGTCGTCATCATCATCATCAATCACGGAAACATCTGGATATTTTCTGACATGTCTCCATAAACGTAACATAACTCCATAAAGTTCACCACAGTCAATCGTAAGCTTATTAGATAGTGAATGCAACAAAGAAAGCTTGAATTTTTTATGGTGAATTAATATCACAGACTACCATCAGTAAACTACACGGACAAAAATTGTTAGTCGATTTGACCTGTTGGGTAACAGGCCAGACCCACCCATTTAACGCGAATCTTCGAATTTCTTCATTTGTTTGACCCGTTACATAATCGATCTCTTGTGGAAACGAAAGAGAAGGTACATATAGTGCATTTAAAGAAAAAAAAATATCATTTGATTCCTCGTAGATTAGCTAAATGAAACAATATGGAAAAACTAAAAGAAAAACCAAAGAAGTATGTATTTTTTCCAAACGTAAGAATATAAGTGATCAAAAATATAATAGTGAACGTCACAGCTTTAACCATCAGTGAAAGTTATCAATAGAATGGGTTGTTGTTACAAGTTCAGCTGGTCATCCTCGAGGCCTATCCATAAGTGAGTCATAGAAACACGGACCTTACCAATAATCTCCTTCACAATTGATTAGGTTAGTTTCAAAGTTGTCCATCAAATTGCAGGTGACCAAAAAAACTTTGTACTTTTTGTGGATAAAAATGATTTGACATTTGACCCATAATTAGATATGATATAACCAAAATATGCCTATCCATAAGTGAATTAACTGATTTACCACCTTTAATCAATAAATTTCGTTAAGGATGGCAATGTGTCAGGTATGACACAAGTTTGGTAATCGCGGTCCCATACCCGATTATAAAATTGTGTCCCAAACCCATCAGGCACCAATTACTTATAACCATCAGGTTCACGAATCACGATTAATCAATGATATTATGTGGTTAAAAATTACCCCTTGAGATCCCTATTACCTGAAACCTGATCATAAACTTACCTCAAAAGGTGACTTGAAATACCAAATGCTCAACTACATTTCTTACAATTCTTTAGTTTTAATTATTTTGAAGTTTCTAACAACTTCAACTTTATATTTATTATCTTATATAAGATGACATAATATTCAAATCAATGCTGGTAAATGGGTCTGGGTACTTAGGCAGGGGTATCACGCAATACCATACCCATCCCAAACCAGCAAAAGTTTATAAAACTAATTCCATAACGGAGAACTGTCCCAACTATTTCAGGCTTTCCCATTGGGCTAGGTTTTTTTACATCCCTAATTTCATAAAATTGTTATTGAGTACTGCAGATAAAGAAAGTTGTTTACTTTTCTTTAAACCTGCAGGCTTAGAAAGCAAAAGAGCATCAACAAAGGTTTCCACAGTTTCACATAAAGCTACTTCTGTGACACTGACATATTTGAGATGGTTATGCAAAAAGATTATACAATGATGTACATGAAACATGAACTGATGAACATAATTCTTTTTATTACCTTTCCAAGACCAGCATGAACAATTGTCGATTTATCCTTTTTAAATGTGATGTTTTTCTTTGCTTCTTTCACTGCGCCTGAAATATCAGTGGTTACAGAACCTTCCTGTACAAGAAAATGAAACAGTGACTCATAAGCATGATATATGCCACAAGAGAATAATGACGTTATGACTCAGTCTTGCATTTGGTGTCAAGCGATTGAGCTTTTTGGATATATGCCACAAGAGAATAATGCATTTCGATAATTAACGCGTGTTTGGAGCCCGTGTAGAGTGTGTTGAGCAAGAGCCCATTGGGCCTCTATCTCTCCTATTTCATTATTCTTCTTTGTTGCGAACGCAATCTATACCAGTAAACACATAACCCAAACTGTGTTTCAAGTTTTAGAATTCATCAGTGTGACAACCCTAAAAATTATAGGTATCCGTACAATTAATTTATATTTAATTAGTGCTTAATTACTGTGCTTGATTACAATTACGAATAAATTGCTTTCTGCTTTCTGATACATACATATTCATGCATCATACCTTATTACTGTCACTTCATTTATTACACACAAAACAATAGTGACAAACTTGATGCACAAAAGCACAGTTAGCACAGTGAGCGGATAACCCAGTAAACATGCTGACATTGCCAGCACTAGACAGACATTGTCTCTGAGGCCAGTATGAGCCGGGAATAGATTACTACACTAGTAGGGAGTGTAGGGAGGTGAGGATTGTAAAACTGCGTCACTAGGTGGTAGTTATAGTGACCGGGTGTGCCTAAAACATGCTTTGATTACAAAAATTCTGCACTATATAACCAAAATTCAGCATTTAATAATGCTAGTAAAGTGTAAAAAAAAAACTTGGCAAAATAATACTAGACACTTTCCAAAGTGTCATGTGATCATGTGATGTCGGCACATTGAATTTGATTATAGTTCCAATAAAATTTACATGTGTTTGAACGGTTTATTGATGTGAGGTACATGTGACTAGAGTAGTTCGGTCCAATCATATTGTTTCAGAACATTAAAAAAAGGGTTTTGACTGAATGAAGTTCTAGGTCCAATCACAATTGAATTCAGATTTACTTTATTGATTCTATCAAGAGTTGTTGTTAGATTTGTTTCGGCTCATTGATTTCTCTGGTATATCAATCTCGGGCCAAGTGATTGGTTTATTGTGTTTACTTGACAAATTGAATCTGATTGGTTGAATAGATTGTTTGAAATGGCAGAGGTCTTTGATGAAAAAGAAAACAATGATCTTAAAAGGTTAAATGATTGGTATCGAGGATATTTCAGTAGTTCCTATCAGAAATTGCCTAAAGAGGTTTGGAGTAAACGTTTCGAATGTTTTCTGAGTAAGGAAGATGAGAAATTGGATGATTTGGAAAAGCGTTTTGATCGTTTGATTGACTATTTGAAAGAAAATCAAATAGTAATATCAGAAGCTGAAATGGTATCCAAGTTTGCTAATGGATTACCTGCTGAATGGAATGTTTTTTTGAAAAATCTGAGAGAAAATTCAAGTTTTTCAAAATTATCTCTGAATAAATTCATCAGTAAACTGAAAAATCATGATTATGAACTTTATCAAAAGAAGAGAGATGTGTTGGATAAGATAAAAATGAATTTAGAAGATTTGAATTTAGACGTGATATATGAAATAAACAAAAGAATCAATGTTTGTTGGGCAGCGAAAAGAAATTTGATGTATGATATGAAAAGGGGTTGTTATATTGATGATAATGGAAATTCTATTGATCTTGTTACAATCTTTGGTGCAGGTACATATAAGATAGAGAAAGAACACGATCCAAAGAATGAAGAATCAGTGAAGAATGAATCTTCGAATTCTGCATCAGTGTGTTTTACATGTGACAGCTTAAAGACGAAAAATGACAAACTCGTGAAAGATGCGGAAAGTTTGACTTTGGAAGTCAAAGAGCTGAATGATAAGAAGCAAGCTGATGATAAACAGATTCTTGTTTTGAAGGAAACCTATGTAAAGCTGAACTCTGAAAATGACAAACTGTTAAGTAACTTGAACAGTTTGACATTGGAAAATCAGAAATTGATAGAAAAAGCAAAAGTTTTTGAAGATAAAATTAAAAGTTTTGGAAATGAAAAAGTAAAAATTGAAAAAGATTTTCAAAGTCAAATAAAAATTTTAGAAGATGAGAGAGATTTATTTGGTAAAAACAATCTTGAAAAACAAATTGAAATCAATTCTTATCTTGAAAAGATTATTCGACTTGAAAAGGAAGCAGAGTGTGCTCAAAAGAAAATCAATGAATGGGAAGAAAAGTTGAAGGTGTTTGTGAATACTTCAACTATTCCTTGCCCAAAACCTTTAAATTCTGTTCCAATAAGTGACGATGTCACAAACTTTGACAAAGTCAAAGTTGAAGATTATGATGAGAAATCTGATGATGAAAATAAAAAATTCGAAAAACAAAAATTGTTTTTGAAATTAAAAGAAAAGTTTCAAGAAACTGTTCCACAATCAACCGAAAAGGGAGAATGCTCTAAGCAAAAACCTTTGAAGAAGAAAGTGGAACAGAAACAAAAAATTAAAAATTTGAAAAATGTTCAAAAAGAGAATAACAGCTCATCAGATCGATCATCCAATCGCAATCAAAAACCACAAAAAGTAAAAAATGAAAACTCAAAAATTGTTGGTAATAAGTGGTGCAGGTCGGACCACAGTGCTTCAAAGCCAAATCCAGCTTACAAGAGGAGAGATGGATATCACCAAGCCAAACAGTGCTATGATCTGAATGTTTGGATTGAAAATGGTGATTGGTACGATAACAGAGTGTGTTACAGATGCGGCTATCAAGGACACATTGCTGTTAACTGCCAGAGTGGGAGGTTTGAATCAAGGAGATGCTTTAACTGCAACATCATTGGTCATATTGCTAGAGATTGCTCAATGAGATCAATGAGAAGATCGAGGGTTGAATCTCAGAAGCAGGTAAAGATACCAGTCTCTGTCAAGCCCAAAGAACAAAAAGTTCAAGAACAGAAAGTTCAAGAACCGAAAGTAAAGCTTTCACAGGGGCAGAAAGACAGACTGAGGAAAAAGAGGAAGAAGGCGAGAGAGTATCTGGAGAAGATTTTGTCCTCGGGTTCATCTGTTGGTAAAAATAAGAGTTCTGATGAATCGCTTTCCTCGACTGCAAAGTCAAGCAAGACAAGTTCATCAGATACAAATCTGAGGACAGAAGAGAGAAAGAAGAAGAAGAAAGTTGTTGGCAATGAATCTGACTCTTCAAAGTCAGACAAGCCAAGTTCAGGCAATGAATCTGGTGTGGTAAAGCCAGAAGAGCCAGTTGTTAAAGTAAAAACTGAGAGTTCTAGTCTAACAATGGATGAGGCAAACTTTCCACCATTGTTGAACAAGAATTCAAAATCACCCAAGGACAGTCAGGCTTGGGTGAATCTGTTTAAATGAAAAACCTGACTTGCCGGAGTTCCCAGGTTGGTAAGCGTGGAACAGGAATCGGCACATTTCTTGAGAAATTCACGAAAGTGATTTCGATTTAAAAGTGGTAAATCAGGGACATTAAGTTGTACTTGATTTTCTACAAGTGATGTTTGAGGATTGATCTTAAAAATGTTAGTTTTTACTAGTGTTTGAAGAAAACAAAGTGATGAAAGATCCCCAAATTTGAGAATAGACACACAAAACTTATTTTTCGGAAAAACCATTTTGATTAAAACAAACTTAAGTGTTTTGAAATCACTATGGGAAAATAGTTTGTTGTCAGGGGGAGTTCTGATTGTTCAAGCCAAGTGAATGGAGAATTGAAGTAATTCTCATCATGTTGTCACATTTCTTGTACAGTTCGTTTTCAAATTTTCCCAGAAAATCAAAATTGAAACATATTTTGATTTTAGGGGGAGTAAAAATTTTTAAAAAATTAGAAAATTTGAAAATGTCAAAAACATTGAAAAATGAAAAAAATGAGTTTTGTTGTGAAAAAGAGGAAATGATAGTAGATCAGTTGGACTGTCACAGCATGCTAAAGAAATGGAGAGATAAAATGTGATAAACGATCTCACTAAAGATGTGACGATAGGCTCAGCTAGACTAGTAGATTTGCGATAACGATACAAACATAAATGAAAAAGCCTAGTTCTAGTGGGAAACACGGTCAAAAGCATAGTACTTAGTTTTGTCCTTCTTGATTGTGTACCTACTCGGTAATCGCTGATTGTCGAAAGACATAAAACTGGTTAAGTTTGTGAACTTTCACAACTTTGCTGAAAAATCGCTGTGATTGTGTATTTCATTTTGCAAAGATTTAAACTTGTTTTATTTCTTTATTTTGTTTAAGCATCGGACATCCTCTGCGTATACGTGAGTATCGACCTGGATGTTGTTGCCTAAACGTTCTGCTTTATTTTCTTTGGTGTTTCGTTTAAGCTTTGGATCACCTCTGCGTATACGGAAGTATCGACCTGGTGGTTAAAGCCTAAACAACTTCAACTTGTTTTATTTTTCTTATTTTGTTTAAACATTGGACTTTCTCTGCGTATACGGAAGTATCGACCTGATTGTTAATGTTTAAACATTCTGCTTTGTTTTCGCACAAATCACAGTTGATAAAAGTTTAAAGGCATTACTTGAGTCAGTGTATTGCATGATGAGGGGATATGCTGAGATCGTGGGGTCCATAAGAATTTTAGTGCTATCTTAATATACCTTAAAGTATCGGTAAGCAGATTGAAAGTTTTTAGATTGAGCTTAAGAGGACCAACATATCGTCAATCAACGTGAATCGTTTAGAACTGAAAATGTTTAAAGCTTAACGATGTTAGTGATTTGTCTCATAATCTGATATGATCCTCTTGCACAAGCTCACAAAAATAGTGTCTGTAAATATTTCTTTACTGCATTTCATTCTATTTCAAAACCCAAAAAGATTTTAGTGTGTTTTAGCATAAATTTTGAAAAATACAAAAAGATTTTCGACAAACTGATGTTGAAGAGCTGATTTTCAAAATTTCAAGTGCTGAACTTGACGAACAGGGTTGGGAGTGTGTGTTTAACAGAAGAAATTTATTTTGAGAAAGAATGTTTGATTAGTTAATCGAGATCATTAATTTGAACTTGATGTAACTATTACTAGTAAGTTTTTCTTATTGATTTAAGTAAAAACTTATGTTGTGATGAGAAAATGTGTGCAGGAAATGAGTTTAAACAGAGATAAAGCCAGGGATTGATCTCAAGGTGATAGCTAATTCCAGACAGCGATCCCATCATGATGAGAGGGGGAGTCTGACGAGGTTAGAGCCAAAGAGAAGATCCTGGTATATGCTAAGAAAAAAAAGAGACTGATAAAGACTGAAGATGCGAAGACTCGACACTTAAGACTCGTCAACATCTGAGGGGGAGTCTGTTGGTGCATTCATCTGTCGTCTTCGTCTTATGTCGAGTCTCGAATACGTTGCGGTTCGGATCAAGCATGATGTCATCATTATTAATGATGACATCATACCCATGACATCACAAGTCTATACATCACGAGAAAACAACATGCATGGAAACAGATTTGTATATTTCATATAAGACAAATGTTGGTTGGCCGTTTGAAGTTGTTGTTTTGTTTGAATGATGTAACCGTTTGAGTAGGTGGTGAACGTTTGAAAGGGGTGACCGTTTGAAATGTGGTGTGTCACTTTCAAACGGTCAGGGGCTCTAGCCTATATATACCCTTCAAACTGTCATCATTTGTAACTTCTGATTTCCGACGCCGAGGTGCTGTCGAGGTGTCTCCAGTCTTGTAAACGTTCAGAGATTAATAAACGAGACAATTAATAGTGAATACAAGCTAAACAAAGACCAAATCAATGAATTCCGCCTCTGATTCGGTCTGAGCACTCTCCTGATCGACTCGTTAGGTCGTTCACGATCCTACAGGAATTTATTGTGTCACTAAAAACACTATAAAAGACACTTTAAAGCTTTACTTGACACTTTAACGGATCAATATCCAACCGAACAACCGGAATTTACCCGGAACATAAAAATATTGCCAAAAACATTGTTGTTACTTTTCTGAGCTAGTTAGGGTCCCCGAAGACCCTAACACCCTTTAGATTAAATAACACCTAACAATACACAAATTATATCATTAGTTCTTAACTAAATGGTGACTAGTTCCATTGCAACCCAACCCCCCATACCCTCCCTCTTTCTTACGGTTTCAAGGAATGAGGTACCACCCATGATTTTATTCATTTATTAAATTAGATAGTGTGTGGTACTAAGGGAACATATGGCACATTGGGTATTAGTGGTTGGAGGATTATAAAATTTCCCTTGAGACCATCACCTTCTTTCATTCACAAACCTAAACACCAAACAACACTCTCTCCCTCTCTTTTCTCTTGTTCGGCCGAGAACCAACCACCCACCATCACCACTTTTAAGTTTCACTTCAAACCATCTATACATATCCAAAGGTGTAGGAGACCATACAAGGGAGCTCGGTGCACTCGGAAGCTCAAGGACCGCACTCGTTTTCTTTTAACCACCACTTTTACGCTTTGAAACTCCCATAGCCTTGTGCTAGTAGTAAGTGCCTTAAAACTTCATCTTGTTCATATTTTTGGTGGATAATAGTTGAAAGAATGATAAATATTAAGAAACTCTAACAACATAAACAAGATCATGAACATAGGAACTTTACATAAAGGTCATGAGATGAAAGGTGATAATTCATGGTAAATCTGAATTAAATGAACAAAAACCTGCTGTAAACAACTTATAGTCTGATGCTAAACGTATTAGAAAGTATGGCAATCGTATGTGCGCGTTCTAGTAACATTTAACTTATAAACAGCTTGCTTATTTGCATTTTCAGCCGACTTTAACTGGCTGTAAACAGGTCAACATTTAACGAAAAACTGATTTTCTTGAGTCTAAAACATGTTTTTATGAAATACGGTTCTAATGGCACTGGAATCATAATTTTTGGACTTCGTTTACTATTTTTAAAGCTTCATTTTCTAACAGCAGCTCAAGCTGTATTTTCCTGCTGAAAATATGTGTTGTATTTTTCGCCATAACTTGAAATCGGTGTAGGATTAGGTCACGAAATTTGTACTGTAGATGACCACCAATGTATTTGTAATTCTCTCACTGGAATTTCGTAAATCGGACTCTCGATGAATTTTAAACAAATTATTCCGCAGACTGCAGTCAGAAAAAGATAAATCTGATTTCATTCCGGAAAATGATTTTCTATAAAATATTGGTGATGATTTGGACCCTGATATTTTTACACAATAATATTTGGAACATATAGGACATTCTGTAAAAATTTGGGAATTTTAGGAATAAGATAACTATTTTATTAAAATACCCGAAAACAGCCTAGTTTTGTATATTAAAACTGAAACGATATAAGTAGTATTTTGCATGTCTAAAATATCGGGTTGGATAATGGAGAACTGATTGAGTGATTTTACAAAAGAAAATGATACGCTAGTAAGCGTGGACGCCTCCGGTTACAAAGGAAACTCTGGCGAAATTTTCTTAAAAATCCAACACTTAGAAAATATTTTTCTAACAATTATTACAAGTATATTTTATAACTTGTGTTTCAAATATAAATTTCGCCATGATTTTTATTACAAAAATATACTCAGTGCCGGAGGTAGATTTTCGTAAATAAAATTTGATAAATATATTTAGAATATATTTATTACTAAAACTCTTGTGTGATTGTTCGTTTATTATGTGAACTAGATATATTATTTTTAGGGTAAAAATAATATAACTTATGACACCGTAAAAACTACGACTCCAAAATAATACCAAAACTCTCACGAAATAAATATTTAAGTTACGCAATTATTATTGCAATACGACGCGCTAAAACGTAACTTATGTAATATTCCAGAAAATACTCTTGCACGTATTTTGGTAAAATATTATTTTGGAAACTGAAGAAGTGGGACTTAAAATATAATTTCGAGAGTACAAATTTACATATGTAAAGACCCCCATTCTTGGGAAGGAAATACGAATACGAATACTCGAGAAGTATTAATACAGAAATATTGTATAAACGATTATTCCAAAACTAAATACAATTATTATAACTTGGAATAATACCTGAATCGTAACTCAAAAACATACATACTAAGACAAGGCACGACTCGTTCGTCTAATAGACATTAGACAATTGTAGGTAGTCGTGTTTGCCGCGGAGATTTGGGTTACGAGTATGAAGATGCAATACTGTGAGTTCATGTCCCCCTTTTCTCTTAACTGTTTTCAGTTTTTATACTTCGGGGGTGAAATACATGTTACAATGATTACGGATACTTTTATACATGGTATGGTTAGCTTAAGGAGGGTTACTACTTAGATCATGTGAGTGGGTAGGCAGAAACTAGAGGCCATTAATCCTCGTCGTATGACCGAGGGACATTAGTGATAGATCTATTTGGGTGTAGCGAGCCCCACTCCTGAGTCCGCTGAGTGAACCAGGTGGTGACTAAGTGCCCGACGCACAAATCCGCTAGGTTTGAGTCTTCCTGCATCACTTCACACATATCATTGGCTTTGCAACCCAATGGTGATCTCTTTTTCCTTAATTGCTACATACCAGGGATTTTCATACATACAGACATTTTTACAAAGGTTTATACATACTCACTTACACATGAACTCGCTCAACTTTATGTTGACTTTTCAAACTACATGTATTTCAGGGAACTAATGGATCTGGCACGGTATGCCCATATTTTCAAGCTGCGTTTGAATAAAGAAGTCATCCAGGGTTTAGAATGTGTAACCTCTTTCTGGACGGGTTACATATCTCTAAACCTAGTATTGTTTAAAGTCTTTTGCTAAGTTCTTTTTACGAACTCATTAAATCAAGTCAAGGTTTGTAACTTATTTTGTGATTGATGTTTTAAGACAGGTATAATTTGGTGTTTTTCTAAACTCTATTAACAGGTGAATATCTCATGTTTTTATCATATAGCATTGTTATGATTGTTGCTATTGTATTAAGAAGTCACACCAAATAAACCCACGCTTCCGCAAAGCCAGGGTGTGACAATCAGTTTGAACAAAGTTCACTTATACAAGATTTGTTAGTTGGACACTTGAACATACCCTGTTGTTGAGCCAAGCCTTCCCGCTTAGGATGTACTGAATGGTAAACTACATGAATTACAAGGAAAATCAAAGATTGATCATGACGATATGGTAACAAAACATTATATACAATAATTCACCTTTTCATCCTCTCCTTTATGAAGAGGGGGATGTACAAAGTGTGGTTAGGGGCGAACAACTATAGCGTTTCTCCGAGTAGTGGCCAGCCCATTGAACCAAGAGGAAGTTTGCCCCAACATTTTGGGTTCCTCCTGTAAGTAAAGCTAGCACAAAAGCTAGGCATATACATAGCATTTGTCTTTTTAAGTAATAAACTTTTCTAGCACAACAGAAATTAAAATAAAATATTAAGAAAGAATACCATCTTGGACCATCTCCTTTAAATTTCTAGCAGGTTCCTCATCATTATGCAATTTCCTTTGCTGCATGCTAGTAGTTGTTTCTTCGCTACAGACCCAAAAAGTTCAGTAACTAAACATCTAAAACCAAGATAGCATGCAGTAGAAGCACTAACTTAAATTGACGTTGCCACAAAATACATACAATGTGTTCTTTTGTTATAAGTAAAGATATTGGTTTCAAATATATGTTAATGAACTGATACTAAGGTGTCAAACGGGTATAATCAATAAAATTAGTTTAAAAGAGAACACATCAAAATGGTAAACCAATTTTCATTTTACTTTCTGACTCTAGTTAAGTAAAAAAAAGTTATAGGTGTATGTGTTAATCAATAATATAAGCTTAAAAAGAAAACAGGTCAAATTGTATTATGCATGCATAAACCTCCTAACATATTTTATTCAAAAAACAATAATAATATAAATATAAATTTGTAATCACATTTGACTAATTATTCATAATACAAATAAGAAATTTGGACAAAGAGTGTTTTAGGTCAACCTAACCCGAGCTGGCCTATTTCAACCCGGACATAAAATACCTATTTTGACCAATTACCCAACCCACTCGACCCGTCCACTTTGCGACCTCTATTTGTAAGACATGTACTTTGCAACTTGAAGCTCAGCGTTGCAGGTCTGTACAACTATATAGCACTTATTAAAATATGGCCAAAATCTACATATATCAAGTAATGCAACAATTTAAACATAATTTTTAAACTGAGAAACACTGAAGAGAGAAATTATCATCTAAAAACTCACATTCTGCCAATTATTTCTGCAACAACACATTGAACATCCTACATCTTCATCATATCATCTCTGTGGATACAGATTAAACCGACCTTATTTGAGTCGGTATTCCGTTGAAGTTGAAGTTTTGAACCCTTAAAACTTGACTTGAATAACCCGAAATCCGATTAACACCCCTAGTTACCATAGAGGTGCACCAAATCGTACCTTAATATCCAAGGGCTAAATCGTTGCACCAAAACTGCCGAAAAGAATTGAGCAATAAAAGCTGTAGAATTGCACACAGAAATGTCGACAGACAAATTGGCAGAGAACATCGAGCGGAAAATTAGGGCAGACAAAGTCGCCAGGTTGAAGAGTAGAGCATCAAACGATTCAACCTGAAAAATTAAAACATTACATCACTGTACTTGTACTGTCTTCATTCCACTTCCTTGCATCCTAATCTCTCTGATATACATGTGTTAGTGTATAAAAAATGGAACCAAACCATGATCGGTTGTTGTAAGTTACAATCACCGCAGTCAGAAGCAATAAATAAAACCCTTCCGATTTGATGAATTTAGATGTGAATCCGAGAAGAAAGAAGAAAGGTTAGGGCAAGAGTGAGGATGGCGGTGATCGACACATACTTAATGGATCTGAGGATGGAGGTTACAAGCTACGTGGGGGAGGAGTTTTTGGAGATCATGGGTTGGTAACCACCAGCTAACAAAACTGATTACAACCGCCACTACAGCAGTTAATTTTATGAGTTTAAGTGGCTGAGATTTAATCTCAGCCAAATTCAACGATGAAGATTGATTCAGTAGTTGGTTAGACTTAATGGGATCCATATATATATATAGGGAAAAGATCAAATAGGAAGTTTATTTTGGCTAGGAAGTGTAGGAAGCAATAGGATTAGGACATGTGGCAACATTTAAAATAAAGAGGAAGGGTATTTTAGTCAATCCAACCCTTTCTTCTTCCTTTTCAAAACCCAGTAACTTCAAAACCCACAATTTTCAAAACCCACCATCTTCAACCATTTATTCACTTTCTATCTCAATAATCACTACATTATAGTGCGATTTTCATCACAAATCAATGATTCAAACACCCCATCAACGTGTTCTTCAGCTTTTTTTGAAGAAAACCCAGTTTAATTTCATAAAAAATCTTGTTTTTTCAGGTGATTTTGGAGATAATCACTCGATTCGTTCGATTCGAGCGCTGATAAGTGTTTCTATCATTCAAACTTCGTCAATTGTCGAAGAAATCACTTCGATCCATGTAAGAAATTCTTTAATTTCATTTTTACGATCTGGGTTTTTGATTTAGTCATTGCGTTTTACGATTTTGGCGGGGGTCCGGGGGCAGCGCCGCTGGTAGCGGGGTACCAGGGGCGACAGCCCCTCCCCTGGCGGGGTCCAAGGGGCAGAGCCCCTGGCTGGGGTTGAGCAGCCAGGTCAGCTCGGAATTTTTTTTTCCGATTAAATTGCTGTAATAAAAATGCATCAGAAAAATTAATTTTCTGTAAATTGCCTCTGGAAAACTGCATTCGTAGACAGTGTTTCTGGTTCTGTAAATAACAGGTTCTGGTCATTGCGTTTTAGTTAGATTCTGGTTCTGTGAACAACAGTTTCTGGTTCTGTGAACAACAGTTTCTGGTCATTGCATTTTAGACAGTTTCTGGTTCTGTGAACAACAGTTTCTGGTCATTGCGTTTTAGAAATAAAACATTTTTGAAGTGTTTTTACTCATTGCGTTTTAGGTAAACACATTTTTATGTGTATTCAGTTCATTGGGTTTTAGAGAGAATAGTTTCTTTTGTGTTTTTAGGCCATTGCGTTTTAGAAATAAGACATTTTTATGTCTTTTCTAGGCATTGCGTTTTAGAAATAAGACATTTTTAAGTGTTTTCTGGCCATTGCGTTTTAGAAATAAGACATTTTTAAGTGTTTTGGGTGCTTTGCGTTTTAGGTAAAACACATTCAGTCCATTGCGTTTTAGAAATAAGACATTTATTTGTGTTTTCTGGTCATTGCGTTTTAGAAATAAGACATTTCTTTGTGTTTTTTGTGCGTTGCGTTTTAGAAAAATCATTTTTTACGTTTTTTTTTCATTGCGTTTTACGCGACTGGGTTTTCTCCATTGCGTTTTACGCAACTGGGTTTTCAATTTTTTTTTCGAAAATATAGCAATAGTATACTCGTTTTAAAGATAAAAAAACGCTCGTTTTTTTGTGCAATTTTTATAAAAAAAATAATGTCGTATGAAAAAGTTATTAACGTTTAAAAAATGGGGGGGGGGGGATTGGAAGAGAGAGAAACTATTGTGCTGGATTGACTAGAATGCCCCAAACAAACCCACGCGCCTCTTTTTTTTGCTTCAATTTCATTCATTTAATATTAGCCATTGATTAACTAAATGGATGGTCAAGATCACTTCCTAGCCTTCCTAGCCAAATAAACTTTCTATTGTATCTCCACCATATATAATTTAAATTTGTTTTTTGGTTTAACCTTAAAATTTGAACTTTTTTGCATCCAAATTCATAACCTAAATAAGAAAGAAAATTCTAATTAATAACGAAATTCCTTTAAAAAATTGATTTTGTAAGCAATTTAGTTTTGAAAATAAAGTTAAGTTACATTACTACTTGAAAATTTTGTATCTGCTTAAAAAATAAATTTCATTTAGTTTATTTAAATGGATAGATATGTACATATCAGAAGACTGGTCTTTCATTGGTACTACTTAATATAGATCATTTTCTTTTTTTCAATTTGAGAAGAGTGGTTTGTAAAATTTAAAGGTATAGGAACATTTATATTGCATAAGAGAACACTTAGACTACATGTCGTGGAGCCGTGAGCACATGGCGCCAACCACGCGGTTGCCACTGTGGCTCGCGAACACCACAACGGTGTCAAGCGAGCAATGAGGCATGAGGGGGCTAGCAGGACATTTGACCGTTGGGATGCATGGGAATTTGAGTCAAGGTTTTGAATTTAAAAAATAAAATTACAACAATTCTATAGATAACCACCTAATGCCCACATTTATCCCATATTGTTTTAGAAAAAAAAAAAAAAAAAAAAAAACCCTATCTTACTCCTAACTCAAAAGAAAATGGAATGGAATGTATTTCCTTCATCCAGTTCTTCTGAAAAAGATGATCTCATTATTAAAGCGGGTAGGATAATGGTTAACTACTTAGTTGAGCGGTCTCAAAGGCGACGAGCGCTAACGAGATAACCATCACTTGATCGTGATCGAGAGGGAGGTAACGAAACATTGATACGTCACTATTTTAACCCCGATCCCGTTTATGTTTTTACTCTCTGATCGAGGTTCTCGGCATTGAAAAATCTTCGTAAACTAAATCACACATATATTTGTTGACATTTAAGCGATATACAGTCAAGAAAATCAACAAAGATTGCATTTTTGTTCACTTCGTTCAAATAAAAGTTGTACCCGTACGGAATTCTTCTGTTTCTCATTAGGCAACGTTTTCGAATGAGTAGACAATTATTTATGCGTTTAGTGAATGGTTTGTTGAAGCGATATCCTTTTTTTCAACAAAGGGAAGATGTGAGAGGTAAACTCGGGTTCACCTCTATAAAAAATGTACTGCCACTCTACGGCAACTAACGTATAGGATTTCGTCAAACGCAATTGATGAATATCTAGAAATGTCCAAAAAAATTGTGTGCAATTCACTTTGTTTTTTGTCAAAGTATATATATCTTTACTTAAATGTTATTTTTAAAATTCCAAGTTTACAATTGACAACACATGTTTAAATTATATATCTTTACGTAGGGATTATATCCATTTACTCACGAAGATATTTGCGTAAACCAACATTGTTTGATATCCAATGCATATACGAGGTTCACGATGAAAAACATGGTTTTCCAGGAATGCTCGGTAGCCTCGACTGTACACATGTTGGATGGGCTATGTATCCTACGGCTTGGCGGGTCAGTTCCTCCGAGGTGATCACTCCGCCCAACATGATCTTTGGTTTTAGCATGCGTTATTTGGAGTTGTTTGATCAAATAAAAACCTAATTGTAATCGATCAATCCCCAATATTCGATGACCTTATCGATGGGATTGAGCCCGCACACATTTCAAGTACAACTACTACCTGGTTGATGGTATTTACAAGTGGTAGACACTTGTTCAAGCTTTTTCGTCTACAATTGATGACAAATGAAAGTACTTTACAAAGAAACAAGAATTAACAAGAAAATATATTGAAATAGCGTTTGGAGTTATAATTTAAAATATTTCATTTGATTGCCAACCCAATACGGTATATGACACAAGATAAAATAATGGGCGTCGTCTACACTTGTCTAATTCTACATAACATGATTCTGGAGGACCAAAGTATAGTTATTTGTCAAAGAGTAAATTACAAAAATCGTCCTTTATGTTGACACCAGATTGCAAACTATGTCCTTTGCCTTTAATAATTACAGAAAACGTACTCTATGTTTACAAACCCTTGCACATTACGTCCTTTGGCCCTAACCCAGTTATTTTTCATAGTTAAATCTGACCAAGTGGACCCCACATGAGGGTATTTTAGTCATTTAACCTAAATACTAAAATACTAAAATAAATAAATCAAATCCTCTCTCTATCCTCTTATTCTCTCTCTCTCTCTTAACTCTCTCTCTAAATTCCATAGCTTTTTTTTAAAGGCCGGCCAAAAAACAGACCTCACCAAAAACCCGATTACATCATGTACAAAGGATAATTACACCACTCACTCCACACTAAATTGCGGAACTTGGATCTACTTTTTAACCACAAGAAACCTAGAGATTTAACTTCCCCGAAAATCTCCACGCTATCACCTCTCTTATTAGAGAAAACCTTAGCATTCCTCGCTTTCCAAATTGCCCAACATGAAATCATAACAAGACCACAGACTATAACCTTACCTTTTGACTCCCCTGCGACTTCATTATGAACTTCAAGCAGATCAAGGAAAGAAAAAGCAAAGATAGGCAAAATTTTTACCCACTCACTTAGCCGATTCCACACCCCCATAGAAATGTTACAAGCTGTGAACAAATAATCAACTGATTCCACCCCTTCCCCGCAAAACGCACAAAGCACCGATCCCGACAAAATGTTTCTCTTTTCAAGTGCTTCTTTAGTGGGAATTCGATCAAGAACCGTCCTCCACATAAAAATTCTGCATTTCGACGGCACCCACCCACACCCTTTAATCGAGAACCTCACCTCATCATCCGAACCATCCGCAACCGAGTTCTTAAAAGAAACCGTTGAAAACTTACCCGCATCATCCAGGGACCAGAACCATTTATCCTTGCTATCCGAGATGGAAACGCCGCTTAGCACATACACGTAATCGGGCAGCTCTGAAACCTCCTCCATAGACGTCGGTTCGACCATCTAGCAGCACTTCTGGAGAATTCTTCACTAGCGGACGGAATGCGGTCCACATGTAACAACCCGCTTTTTGGAAAGTCAAAGTACAAGTTAAATTCAAAGTCAAAGGAAGAAAAGATTGCTAATTGCGATCTGTCACTCCTTGCTTGACTAGTAGATTGTGCTTCTTGACTTGTAATCGAATTCTATTATTTATTTGCCTTAGTTGTATTATGTGGAGTATATATTAATAATCGAGGTTTAATCGATGTTTAATCGCTAATCGACTTATCGCTAATCGCATCGCTATCGCATTCGCAACTCGAATTATGTGTTCTGGATATTGTTTTACGTGTGTGTGCTATTATGAGTTACGTGTGCATGTTATGTTTATGTTGAGGTGTTTAACCGCAATCGCAATTCTATCGCAACACAATCTAATCGCAAACGCTAAACGCAAGTTATTTATAGTGATTGTATGTTAGATATAGTAGTTAGGTTATTTGTGTAACTAATGGATAATACTATCGCATCGCTCACTCGAAACACATCGCAACGCTCGACACGTGAAACGAAACGTCGAAACGCAATCCGTCGGAGCCACTCGATCGAATGACATGGCCATCCGATCGGATGTCCATCCGATCGGATGTCCATCCAATCGGATTGCCATCCGATCGGTGAGCTATCCGACACTTGCACCCCACTTTCCCTTTTTGGCAACCTATAAATACCCGACAGCTCTCTCTCACTCGACTAGCACGCTCAAGGCCTTCTTTCTCTCGATTTCTCGCGATTCTTGTAAGTTTTCAACTCAAATCTTGTACTTCTATGATCTACACACACTTCTTCATCATTTTCACCCTTAAATATTAAATTTTAACCGTGAAATCAACGGATGTGAGGTGTTCTAGGATGATGTCATCATGGAGTTCTTATGAACTTCAAGTTTTGGCATTATTCCACCAAGAACCACTCAGATCTACATGATTTCCACATGATTCAACACTATTTTCATCTAGATCTAAACATTTTCAAAGTTAAAAGAATTGAAAGATGGTTTCTAACTTTCTTTCAACTCTTTTACACTAAACGCACTCAAAACCGAGAGAATCGGAGCTCATTCTGGTCTTCTACTCATTTCTTAGTGAAGTGTCAGTTGAGATCTGATTCCTATCAAAGAGACAACCGGTTTCGGATTAAACATAAACAACCGTCAAGGAACAGTCAACTGGTCGGATTAGGGTGATTCCTGTTCGATCAAACGACTTTGGACTTGACGAGGTTCCGTTGTTTAGTACGTTATCACACCGTCTCGAACAAACCGCAAAACTTTCAAAATAGTCAAGACGATCAGATTCGTTGGGACGGATTACCGTCCGATCGGATTACCGTCCGATCGGATTACCGTCCGATCGGATTACCGTCCGATCGGATTACCATCCGATCAGATTGCCATCCGATCGAACTGCAATCCGATCGGATTGTACTTGGTTCCACACTTTACAATTTTTAAGTTTTCAAAAGATCTGAACGTCAAATGGATTACCGTCCGATCGGATTGCCATCCGATCGGGTGACATTTGGAACTTCGACTCATAAAGTTTCAAAGACCACCAGTTCTAACGGATTGCCATTCGATCAGATTGCTATCCGATCGAGTGACCATCCTGCTATGAACTTGTTCTCACTAAGTGTCCTGCCAATCGGATCGCTATCCGATCGAACGACCGTTCGATCGATCGACCTGAAGGGTAGAGATACTTCTCTGTTTTCAAAATGCTACAACGAAAAATTCAAAGCCATCATACACAAACACATCATTTCTCAAACGAATGTCAATCCGACCGAATGGCCATCCGATCGGATGACCATCCGAACGGATTGACATACGATCGAATAACCATCTGATCGGATTGCCATCCGATCAGATTACCATCCAACACTTGTTCACTTCGCACCGCTTATCACGTCGTTCTTCGCTTATGCTATCGTTAACTGTTCAGGCTAATCACTCTAGATCTCCCTTCAATCCATAAACTTCCATCACTGTGAGTATACTCGATCCCTTTTTGCTTTACACACTTTTGGGTGTTATATACGTTACTTATTCTAAATCACATCGATCACATAACGCAAACACTGTTTATACGATGACCGTTATTGCATGTTACGTGTTACTCGATGAATGCTTGTATGTTATGTTAACACAGTAATTGTTGCCCGACGCCTTAGCAACGATAGTACTATAGTTTGGACTCAGCACCTGTCGTGGACAGGGGTTGTTAAGGTTACCTCTTCACGTGTCACAGTGGTTATATGTGTTGCGCATTCTACAACTCGCAGTCTTGTCTATGCATATTTCATTGTCGATAACCTACTAGCTTCACATTAAACATGTTACATGCTGGTTATGCGTAAACGCTTCCGAACTCTACTATTACTATTAAACTTGTATGCTCACCTTTACACTATGTGTAATGACCTCTATTTTAACGTATGTGACAGGTGCCTAGGATGATGTGCTTTACCTGCTTTTGTGGAATCAAGTAGGAATGAGAGTCTAGAAACAAACAATTTAAATCTGAGTTGTCGGAACATGTTAATTGTCTTTGAGATATTTGGTCTGTAATAATTATTTACTTTGGTATGTTATGGTATGGGACATAATATTTAAATATCTGGTAAATTAGTTATTATGGATTTCTCCTGGACAATCTGTTTCGCTCAGCGTCGCGCCCCGATGTTTCCGTCATCGGTTGGGGTGTGACACCACAACCCAGCAGCCTTTAGCTTTTTCAAGGGCAAAAAGCCTTGGCCATTTCAGCATAAGAGAAATGTCTCCCAACCACGTATCGATCCAAAAACGGATACTGCCACCGTTACCCAGGACCCCTTTGATGTAACTGTGAATTCTTTTACCTTTAATCTTTGTTTTAGACTCCATATTTGAGGATCTTCCACAGCTAACCAAGAATCATCTTCAATCATCTTTGAGGATCTTGAATTGTCAAAGAAACAAATGGTGAAAAGTGAACAATCCTACACAGAACCTAAAAATGGAGTATCCTAATAATCATCTTCATTTTGTTCCTTAACAAATTTAGAGAAATTGATGGGATTGGAATTTGGGATTGATGAAGAACCCGTTCAAAACATAAAAAGTAAATTTTCACCACTACTACTTACCACTACCGCCCGCCATTAGCACCATCTGTCAACAGCAATCACCGCCACCACAACTTACCACCACCTGCCGCCGACCACCACCATCTCCTTCCCTTCCAGATCACCGGAGCCACCACCCCCTTCCAACACCCATTCAAAACCCTAACCACCCACCGTCTACTACAACCACCTGCACCATGAAACCTTAGCGCCTATGGGTGGCAAACGAACGCCTATAACCATCGTTCGATTTGAGATCATCATACACTCTATTTCTCTAGTTTCCCAGTGTGGAGGTGGTGTTGCTATTCTGGTGGTTTGAGGATTTTTAAGGGTTTTAGGTCGTGTAGGGTGGATGGTGTTATGGTAGGTAGTGGTGGTGGTTGGTGGGTGGTGGTGGCAGATGGTAGAGGTTGAAAGAGATGATGGGTTGTTTGGTTGATTGTTGTAAGAGAGAGAGGGTATCTGTGTATGTTTTAGAGAGAAATATATTATGTTTCTAATTTTATAATTTTTTATGTTTATTAATTTGAGTATATTGGTAAAATGACCAGAATACCCTTATGTGGGGTCTATGTGGTCAGCTTTAACGTTAAAAACAAACAAGGTTAGGGGTGAATTGACACTCACTGATGAACAAACAAACAAAGGACGTTACCTGCAAGGTTTGCAAACATAAGGTGCGTTTTTTGTAATTATTGAAGGTAAAGGATATAGTTTGCAATCTAGTGTCAACATAAAGGACGATTTTTGTAATTTACTCTTTGTCAAAACTACCAAGGTGATGTCCCACGGGGTGAATTGACACTCACTGATGAACAAAGACTCCAAGACATAAAGGATATCAAGAACCATGAGATACACAGAAACCTTCGCCATGAGTTGGTGGAGCATTTGTGGGAAGTGGCGAAGCTTGAAAATTTCCACCGGGGGGTCGTAAGTCACCAGACCTAAAAATTCTATATAAGTAAATTTTATTTTTATAAAACCGGGGGGTCGAAAACGTATATACCTACAAAATTTTATACGAAACGTACATACGTAACACTACTGAGCGAAAAGTTCGGGGGGTCAGGCGCCCCCCGGCCCCTTGAAAGCTACGCCCCTGTTTGTGGGCTAGACGGCCCAATGATCTTGTATTAGACTAGTATTATTTGTTGGTTGTAATCTTTTTTATTTTAATGTGATATTTTATAAAAATTAGTTTTCTATTAATATTAGTTTACAGATTTAGAAAGAATAAGCATAAAATAAAAAAAAATGAAAATTCGTTGAAGCCCCTGCACCTGGACTACAACAGGATCAGGTGCCTTCAGCAGGGGTTTTATCGAGTGCCCAGTCAACGTCCAGCCAGCACCAAGTGAAACAATATTACAGGATGAATCTTGATGCTCACCTGAACTACAACAGTTAGTCTTATAGTATAGCTTTACAACTTGTATTAGAGGTTCACTTAAGGTATTTTAGAGGAAGTAGGAACCTCGTATTATAGTAGTTTACTACTAGAGATATATAATTCTAGAACCTTCCTAATCTACATTTTTCTATACTAGATTATGCTTGACGAACTCATTTTCTTTAGTTATTTTGAACATCCTTAGTAAAATTTACATTGAAATGTATAAAAAAACAAAATCATGTATTTAGAGTTTTAAATACATTAGATTTATCAGAGAAAACTAAATTAAATGTTAAACAAGAATTAAAAAAAGACTTTTAGCCCCTGGCTATCACTCCACTACCGTCGTTGCCACTATAGCCACTGACACTCCACCACCACAAACACGCCCCTCATTGTTGCCGCCACCAACCACCATGGCCGCCAATGACAGGCCCATCGCTGTAGTCGCCTCCACCACCCATTGCAACGTCGCCTCAGCACTGCAACCTCCACCACCGCAACAACCCACCACTTACACCACCTCATAGTCGTCCCCACCGCTATTGCCACCACAGCCACCTCCACCATTGCCTCTAACCCCCATAATAAAATATAGTGCATGAATTTAATTTGGTACGCTTTTATTATAACAACTCACTTCAACACAACTCCATTTTGGCCAAGGTCTGTTTGACCTGAACTAAACTGATACCACTTTCTTAAAACACTCATTTTGACCCTAACTCATTTTGACCCCTGCCTGTTTCGACAGGGATCCGTTTTGAACCCGCCCAACCTGTCAGGTTTGCCGAACTTAGAGTGATAGTGTCTACCCATTTTCACAAATGTTTCCTAAACATACCCCCAAGTCAAACAACAAATTCATTATATACAGTGGAGAAAAGAGTATCCATGCTTGTATGAAGGGCTTGGAGATTTGGTCATAGTATACATTAAAATGTAAATAGCTTGTTAGAGATATCAATAAATCCATGCTAATTAGAGTGTCCTTTTCTCTCTATCCTTTGGCGATTTCTGGTTCCTCATGAAACCCTTGCTTCTTCTTTGTGATCTTTTGTATAACAGTCAGTGATTAGAGCTTTGATCTTTCAAAATTCTATAACGAACTTGTTAGCAATAGTGACCGATTTGAATCTAGGGTTCTTACTAGTTTTTTCGTCAATCGCCGCCTTAGTGACCAGTTTGAAACCCTGACTTATTAATTTGGTTGTTATTGATTGCGGTTAACTGAGATTAATTTAGCTAGATCGATACACTGGTTTAATCGGTTAAGATGCACACCCAAATCTGTGTTAAAGCCGATAAAAAAGTGTTCCTTTGTTCCTTTGTTTATGCTGAAAATAACTACCTTGCTAGACGAATCCTTTGGGATAGCTTATGCAAGCATAATAGTTTGGCTCGTGACAAGCCGTGGGCGATTCTTGGTGACTTTAACGTTGCTCTTGATATAGACGACTGTTTATTTGGACCTTCAAACCACTCCATCGGCATGAGGGAGTTCTATGAGTGCGTCAAGTATACTGAGCTTCTTGATATTCCTAGTCATGGCCTGCACTTCACCTGGAACCAGAAGCCGAGAGAGGGCATTGGGGTTTTAAAATGGATTGATCGTGTTATGGGTAATATCAATTTCCTTACCTTGTTTCTGGATGGTTATGCTTTTTTTCATCCTCCCCGTGTATCGGACCATACTCCTTGTGTCTTAAAAACGTCATCGGTGACCCGTTCAAAGCCGAGACCTTTTAAGTTCCCGAACTTTATCACGTCTAAGTCGGAGTTTAAACAGGCTGTTGTTACGGAATGGGCCAAAGGTATTCAGGGTCATGCTATGTTCTCGGGTGTGAAGAAAATGAAAAATATGAAGCCGTTGTTTCGTAAGATCCTTTTTAAGCAGGGTAATCTTCATGAAAGAGTTTCTTTTCTACGTAATCAGCTAGACCAGATTCAGCAACAAGTTGATGCGAATCTGTTGGATTCTAGTCTTCGTGATTCTCAAACATTGTGTCTTCGAGAGTTTCAAGTCGCTGCTTATGATGAGGAATGTTTTCTAAAGCAGAAAGCTAAAGTTGATTGGTTAAGTGCGGGTGATGCAAACACATCCTATTTTCACAAGTGTGTAAAAAGCAGAAATGCCAGAAGTAAAATTTCGTGTATAAAGGATGTGCAAGGGAACCAGTTTGAGGGCGATGATGTTCCAGCTGCTCTTCTAGCTCATTATGCCAATTTTTTTGGGTACGGAGGATCATGTTGCCAGCCTTGATGTTGATGACTTGTTTGTTAATACTTTGAACAGTGCTTCTGCTAATCATATGGTTCGTGCGGTGACTAGAGAGGAGGTAAAAAAAGCTATGTTTAGCATCGAGGAAAACAAGGCCCCGGGGCCTGATGGTTACACATCAACTTTCTTTAAACATACTTGGGATATAGTTGGTGATGAAGTTACGAATGCAGTTCTTGGTTCCTTTGATAATGGCCAAATGCTAAAGCAAATTAATCATACTATCATAGCGTTGGTGCCTTAAAAGGACTCTCCTAATACGGTTCTAGACTACATGCCGATCTCTTGCTGTAATGTCCTGTTTAAGTGCATCAGCAAGATCATAACGGATAGAATTAAAGGGAGTTTGGATGGCTTGGTCAGCATAAATCAATCGGCTTTTGTTCTTGGGCGAAAGATATCTGATAACATTCTCCTCACGCAGGAGCTTATGCATAACTACCACATTAATAGAGGTCCTCCTAGATGTGCTTTGAAAATCGACATTCAGAAGGCTTATGATACGGTTAACTGGTTCTTTCTTGAAGCCGTCTTATTGCGTTTTGGGTTTCATTGAAAAATGGTTAAGTGGATAATGACTTGTGTCTCTACGGTGTCGTATTCCATAATCATTAATGGCGAGATCCATGGGTTCTTTTATGGGAAGCGAGGTCTTAGACAGGGGGACCCTATGTCCCCGTATTTATTTACTCTAGTCATGGAGGTTTTATCTCTTCTCCTCCAACGAGCGGTGGTGGTCAGTACGTCTTTTAAATTTCATGCTCAATGTGCTAAGCAAAAGATTATCAATGTGTCTTTTGCGGATGATCTTTTCATCTTTGCTCATGGTGATAGTCAGTCGGTTAAGGTTTTAAGGGATGCTTTAGAAAGGTTTACGAAGATCTCGGGTTTGGTTCCTAGTGCCCCAAAAAGCACAATATTTTTTTGCAATGTTCCTCCTCAAACGAAGATTTAGATCTTGGGGCTAATGCCTTTTCAGGAGTGTGCCCTGTCTGTCCGTTATCTTGGAGTTCCTTTGATTTCCACTAGACTCGCTTATAGAGACTGTAAAATCGTTGTAGAGCGAGTTCACCGTCGGATTGATAATTGGATGTCTAAATCCTTGTCGTTTGCAGGTAGACTCCAGCTGATCAACTCGGTTCTTGAGGCTATGTATACATATTGGGCGTCAGTTTTCATGCTCCCAGTTCGGATTGTGAAGGAGCTTGAAAAGGGTATTCGTCGGTTCTTATGGAATGGTGGTGCCCAAGGGATTGTCCGTTCAAAAGTTGCTTGGAATAATGTTTGCCTGCCGAAAGATGAAGGCGGTTTGGGAATCCGTAGTGTTAAGGACGTCAACAAAGCGCTGATTTCAGCTCATGTTTGGAGTATTATTAATAAACGTCCCTCCCTCTGGGTCCAATGGGTTCATTCTTATAAATTAAAGGGTACTAGTTTCTGGGAGGTGAAAAATCGTGGTAACGCTAACTGGGGATGGAGAAAAATTCTTCCTATTCGTGATCAGGTTCGGCCTTATGTTTGGAAGTGTATTCAAAGCGGTCGCCAAACGAACGCTTGGAGTGACAACTGGTGTTCATGTAGCCCTCTTCGCCATTTTATTACTCCTCGTGCAATAGCCAATGCAGGTTTCAATCTTAATACCACTGTTGCGGAGCTTATAGATGATACTGGGCAATGGAAATGGCCTCAAGCTTGGTTTGATCTATTCCCGGTCCTTATAAATATTACACCCCTCAACTTCTAGTTGACATGGCTGATCGGAGTCCCTGGAAGGATCTTGAGGGTAACCTTCATTATTTTCGGTCCTGGGAGGCTTGGAATAATTTTCGGAATAGAGATCACAAGGTAGCTTCGGTTGATTCGGTTTGGTTCAGTCAGTGCATTCCTCGGCACTCCTTCCATTTATGGTTAGTGATAAACAACAAGCTAAAGACGCAAGATAGGATGGCAATTTGGGAGGCGGGAAGTGCTACTAATCTTAACCTTATGTGTTGTCCTCTTTGTAATTATGATCGGGACTCTAGATACCACCTTTTCTTTCAATGCTCCTTTGCTTCGAAGGTTTGGGAAATGGTAAGGGAAATGGTTGACATGGGGAGTGTAAACAACACATGGAGCTCGATTATGCAGTGGATGGAGCAGAGTGCTACTTCTCGGCAGTTAGAGCGGATTGTTTGTAACATTCTTATCGCGGCAACTACATATTATGTATGGCAAGAGAGGAACAACCGGTTATTCTCGCGTCTTCAACGTACCCCGTGTATGCTTTCTCATGTCATCATTAGTACGGTGCGGATGAAGTTAATGGGATTCAAAGTTGGTAGAGACTTGAAACATAATAGAATTTTTGATACATGGCATATCTCGATGAAGAACTTGGATTCTGACCCGGGCTAGAGGATTTTAGTTCGTGTGGGTGTTTTGTTATGGTTTAGGGCAGTGTTTGTCTAGTTTGATTTGTTTCTTGGTTGTATGTTTTTTGTCATTGGTCGATTTTACTGGTTTCCTGGTCTTGGTATGCCTAGACTAGTAATGTGTGTCAGTGTCATGGCACACCCTGTTCTTTTTTATTGATTATTTATAAAATTTACCGGGGTAACCCTTTACCCAAAAAATAAATCCATGCTAATTTCAAATAATTTTTTAGCCACCTGAATTGGTTGCTTATTGGTTTGTTATAGCATTAACTTAAAGGATGAGCTAGGGTTGTTTAGGCTTTAGATCACGAACTGGTATGAACCGGACTAAGACCGAGAATGAGTCAACAGCAAACGGAAGCCCATGAACCGGACCAGCTTGTTGCATATGATCTTTGCTTGGTCAGTTTGCCAGGTTTGACCGAAAAGGAAAAATCCAATGCTATTGGGTCGATCCTAATAGGGGCTAATGTTGTTGGGCCGATCTAAACAGTGACTATGCTTTGCAAAAGATACAAAAATTATGGGCTGCAGACAATGAAAAAAGCTGGGCTACTGTGGTAAGACTTATTAGTGGGCTACAAGCATATAACCATATTAATATTCAGTTGTAACAATTGTGGGCCGCAATCTTACTAATACAATTATTAAGTTCTAATCATAATAATGCAATTGTTCGGTGTAATCAAGAGCACAAATATGGCGTATTAGGTGTAATCACTTACCTAAACCTAACTTAAACAATTAATGAAAATAATGTGTGTAATCGGTTACCTAAAACCTAACTTTAAACAATTATTGAAAATAATGTGATTGTTAAAACATAAAGATTCAAATCAATTAGATCATTGAAGAAAAAATAGAAAGCATGTCTATAACATTCAAACATGACTCGTAACCACCATCTAAACAATCTAATTGGTTGCTTACAGTGGCATTTAACAAAGGAAGGGGAGGAAAATAAATTAAAAGAGAAAAGGAAGGAAAATATATGATTTTTTCATGTTCCCGAGTTTAATGAAAGAGTAAATTACGTTTTTGGCCCCTGTGGTTATATCAGTTTTACTATATTGGCCCAAAATAAGATTTTTTAACAGTTTTGCCCCCATGGTCCCTATATCTAACCGTTTTGGCCCCTAAATCTAACCAACCCCTAACTCAGGTTACTTTATGGGTCAAAATGACAAAAATAACCTTCTATTAAAAAAGCTATATATTTTATTATAAATAACAAACCCAGTTATAAATAAATCCTTTAATAATAATAAAAAAAACCATTTTCTCCTATCCCTGCTCATCCACAACATTTGAATATTATTAGGAAACCAATTCATCTTCCCAATCCTTGACCAAAAAAAAAAAATGAACGACGCCGAAACCTCCAAAAACCCATCATAGCTGATTGGTCAAACATTTACTGAATATTATTAGGAAACCAGATGGGAACAGATAAAGATTATACTAAAGCTAAAGAGCAAGAACACCTATCTGGCGCTTACATCCGCAGGTTGGTCAAACATTTGACCTCCAAAGATTCATGGAAGTGAAAATGGTGAATGTTTTAATGATGTTAGCAGCAATACACCAAAACAACAACCACCACAACAACACAAGAAACAAGTTAGAAGAAGATTACACACCACTAAACCCTATCAAGAAAGACTCTTAAATATGGCGGAAGACCGGAGAGAAATTGTCACCGCCCTCAAGATCAAAACAACAAAAATAAAATTTCTATTTTTTTTTTTTACTTTTTGTATGAGCCAACACCTGCAAAACCCATCATAGCTGCAACATCAGGGTCCACTTCAACTTCCTCCTCCATTGCCTTCTCTTTCTATTAAAAGTCATAAACATACACATCAATCAGACTCCTTTGATTCGAAGCCGGCGGCTAGGGTTTCATTCGACTGTGGGACGCCGGATCTATGGAGTTGGGGTTGTTGGTGGTCAGATGAGGGTGGTGCGGTGGGGTTGGTGGTTGTCGGCAGGTAGGGGTGTGGTGGTCGGCAGGTTGGGGTTGTTGTTGACAGAAGAAAGGGTTTTGGAGGCGATGGGTTGGTTGTGGCGGTTGGAGGTGGTGGCGGGTGGAGGTGGTCCGGTGGCGGTGGTGGCTGGTGTTCAGATGAAGAAGATGGCGATGGTTGTGGAGGTAATAAAAGGGAGAGAGATAGATATAGAGAGAGGCAGTACAGTAAGTGTGTGTGTTTTGAGAGTGAGATTTTAATTTTATAAAGATATTAGTTTTCTAATATATTAAAAAGAAGGGTATTTTTGTCATTTTGACCCATAAAGTAACCTGAGTTAGGGGTTGGTTAGATTTAGGGGCCAAAACGGTTAGATATAGGGACCATGGGGGCAAAACTGTTAAAAAATCTTATTTTGGGCAAATATAGTAAAACTGATATAACCACAGGGGCCAAAAACGTAATTTACTCTTAATGAAAAGTAAAGGAAAAGAGAATAAATTAAGCATTTTATGTGTTCCCGAGTTAGGAGGAAAAAAAAAGAATAATTTTACCATTTTACCCTTTAAACATAAAACATTTTAATTAGATATGAGGGCAATTTAGTAATTAATAATATTTTCTCTCATAATCTCTCCAATTTGGGAGGATAAATATATTAACAAATTTTCTTCCCTTTCCCTCCTTTCCCCTCCCCTTCTATCTTTAAAAAATCTTAGGAACATGGTTTTTTCATATTTTCATCTCTTTTCTTTCCCCTTCCCCTGGTAAATGAGACTCGGGAACAAAGGTGCGTTCAAATGACTGTCTTTTTTTTTGAACAACCAACGAATGCCATACAAACCCGACCACCCGGGAAAACCCATTGGTGAAAGACCACCTACACCCTATGTTTTTCAGACAGCGCTGGTGACCAGACCCACCTACCATTCCATGGGAAATCCACTACCCGAGGCCCACTGTGGTAAAATCCCTGACACACCAACCCATAACCTATACATTGGAAGGTCATGAGGTTAACTCTTCCTAAACCAGTTGATCTAGGACTATCGTTATGATGGAGATTTTGAAGCAGTGATAGTGTTTGGCGGTTTCCTGCAACTATGGTGCATTGACATACATATAGGGTACGTTTTTTTTGTTCTCGAATATTTTTTTTCCTTGTCTAGTTTTAAATATATTTTATGTCATATTTAATCTAGTAGCCATTATAATCATTTACATTATATGGATCAAAATATATAACAATCCTATTAAATAATTAGTTGGTAATTGTTGATGGGCCTAATTACCCTTATTCACTAATTAGGGTTTCCTCTTGGGTGCATATATAAGGAGACTTATGTAGAGGTTCTAGGGTTAGACACATAACCTAATAATCATAACATCAATATCGACCTCCATCTCCATAGCCGAACTCCCTTATTCGGTTTTCATAATCACCATCATTAGATTGCACCCTAAGGAGGAACCAGACCAAGTTGACAATCATGTCAAACACTGTTGCTGCGTCTCCATCTGGATTCTCTGCTGGCCTGTGCTGATGCAATCAAAGGTATGTTTTCATGTTTTCCATTATGTTTAAACAGAACTGATCAACATACTTTGGCATATAACCGTATGCGATTTCAAGGTTGTAACATTGTTATATTTTGTAGGTGTGATTCTAGTCTAGTTGATTGATATATAGTTGTGATATAGTTTGATTACTTCAACTTTAATAACTAGTTGATTTCCCCCGCGCTTCGCGGCGTGATCTTGATCGGTACCGATTCGGTTTATTTCGTACTGACACAATACATGCATTCGGTATAGAAATCAACATCTGCTTTACATCGACCCAAAACCATAAAACGAACACGGTGTCAATAACGATGTTGTTGGGTCCGGCTCAATATGGTACAATACAGTTAATAGTGATACTATCAGTTTATTGAAACTAAAAGCAAAAATATAAATACCGGTACCAAATATCGATGTTGTTCGTTCAGTTTTACGTTCGGTACAGTAGCGACACAGTGTCTACATTCAATAAGATTTACTGAAAACCATAAATATGAATACCAAAACTTATGTTATTTAGTCGATTTTCTTTTCGGTATGGTTGCAGAACGATATTCATCTTCAATAAGATTTATATCGGAATGTTGGGAAAAGTACATAGATGTGTATTTAGATTATTTTAAAAAAAAAATAACATACATAAATTATTTAAAAAAAATTATATTAAATGAACAGTATCTAAAAAAATACTTTAAAAAAGTTATTTATTATTCATGATCCCTCTACTTTAATATATAAAAATTATTAATAAAAAAATCAAATAAACACTAAATAAAATATTACTAAAAAACAAATCTTTAGAAAATTTCATTTACTTTTCATAACTTTTTTTCATAAAAAAATCAAATTAACATTAAATAAAATATTACTAAAAAACAAAACTTAAAAAAAATTCATTTATAATTTACTATTCATGCTAAGTTTCTTTTCATAGGTATAATAATAATAATTGTATTGGAGGTTTTTGTAATTTAAAAATAACTTTGACCTATGAATTGTTGTTTTGAGAGGCAAAAGGAATGTGAAGAATGGGTATATGATTGCCACATTTTAACACCACAAGAACCCACTCCCACTGATGTGCACATAAATCTAGAGAATATTTACATTTGGAGTGGGGATTGCAATCATATTGTTTCATTCATCATCCCTTTGAATCATGCCTAATCTCCAAGGACTATTATTGTCCTCATTTTAAAGTTATGCTTTGTTTACGGTAAAAGAATAAAAAATAATTTTAAATATGAATATATGATACATGAGGGAGTTATGTAATTGTCTAAGCGTTCTCTTCATAATTCACATTATATCTATTAAGCACTACTTAAAAATTCATCATGTGATCTCTACTTAAAATTGGTTCGTAATGAACATGGCTCTCTATATTTAAGGGTAGGGGTGCTAAACGGGTCGTGTTTGTGGGTTCAACCCGACCCGAACCCGAAAATTTTACACGAACCCGAACATGATCCGAACCCGAAAATCGTATCATACATATTAACCCGAACACGACCCGAAGTTTTGTGGGTTGACCCGAACACGACCCGTTCAACCCGAATTTTTTAATTTTTTTATGAAACTAATATATTATAATTAAATTTTACTTAAAAACACTAATATATATAACTCAATTATATTTAAATTATAAAATCTCATGTTAATTTCTCTATTTAAGTTATAATTATGACATAAAATACACACTCTATTTAAATTGTGACATAAAATATATTGTAAAAATACTAATATAATATAAATGTGTTAAACGGGTCAACCCGCCAACCCGACTGGGTTGACCCGAACGCGACCCGTTAACCTGAACGGGTTCGTGTGTTCAACCTGAAACTGACCCGAACCCGTTTAGACTAAACCTAAAACCGCGAATTTCGTGGTAGGTTCGTGCCGTGTTTTCGGGTCGTGTCAGAAATTCACACCCCTATTTAAGGGCACCTTCATGACACAATCAAACTTAAGTAGAGAAGGACAAGAACCACATAAACACATTAAAAAATAGCATGTTTAACAATAAGAATGAAAATGGACAGGGAGTACGAGTTCCATCTAAATTTGTCTATAGTTGTCCATGGTAAAGACCCCATGGATATTCATAGACTCGCCAAGTAATGACATTTTTGTCACCAATAAAAATATCACTCGTTATATGTAATTAGATGTAATGATACCGATACCAATACCGAGAAGATTAACATGGACTATTGTGAAACCCTGGCAAATCTCATATCGGCCGTGCCCAGGAGAGATTCTTGGTTCATAAGACACTTCTAGCCCCTTAAATCACCAACGCGTTTTGGGCTTATTTGTCTGTGGAGCACATGAAAACTCCACAGTTAAGCGTGCTCATGTGGGGGTAGTATCGAGATAGGTGACCTCTTGGGAAGTCTACACCGGAACAACCAAAAACAAATACGTGAGTTCTTGGATGGGCAAAGCGGACAATATTGGTGGTAAGAGGGGGTTGATGTTACTAATAGTATCAGAGCCACTTCTGTGCCATTCAAGATGGTGGGGCAAATCTCATCGAGTACTATGAGTCCCTAAGAGTGGGGGGGGGGGGGGGGGTGATTGTAACGATACCAATACTGAGAAGATTAACATGGACTATTCTGACACCCTTGGAAAATCCTACATTGGTCGTGGCCAGGAAAGATTATTGGTTCATAAGACATTCTCTGCCTCTTAAATTAACAATGCGTTTTGGGTTTAGTTGGTTGTGGAGCACATGAAAACTCCACAGTTAAGTATGCTCAGGTGAGAGTAGTACCAAGATAGGTGACCTCCTACGAAGTCTCCACCAGGGCAACCAAAAACAAATACGTGAGTTCCTAGATGAGCTACCCATCAGAGTCTAAGTGGATAATATTTATGATAAGAGGGGCTGGATGTTACATTATACGACTTACTTTGTTAAATCATCATCATCATCATCATCATCATCATACTCTGTAAATCCCACCAATAGCAAAGCTAAGGTAGGGTCTGAGAAGGGTAAGATGTAGACAACCTTACCTCTACCCGACTACCCCGTAGGAATAGAGAGGCTGCTTCTAGTGAGACCCCTGGCTCGATAGTAGTTTTGCATCAAGCCTTGGACATAAGGCACATAGAACTCAACAACTGAGACAACTGCCGATTAGCGCATATACCCCCTTGTCTTTCGGCTATCAGCGCCACCACATGATGGATGAAAAAGATATAAAATCATAAAACAAATAAAAATTTCAAATAATTATGGAAAAAGATATAAAATCTTAAACATCAATCAAGACACTCGATGATTCATGAGCAGGCATGACATTTGATGTGTGAAGGAATGGGGAGCCTTGGATCAAGCACCACACAAAGCATTGACATCAAAGCATGGACCCGTATCTTGGTCCTACATCCCTTTTGACCATGACCAAAATAGTCAATTCCTTAATTCCTGTTTTACCCCCTCTGACTTTACTTTCCAGAAGTATTCATTACGTTTGGAACATTGTATATTCAAATTTGGATATAATTGACACTTGAGTAGACAAATACTCACACCATTTAGTATAAATGATCAGTGTATAATTATTTTTGGTTTAATATGAAAAAGTTTATATTTTGGTTTGTATTATGATAGACATGTTTCACTAAATGTTTGTTATAGATATATGATTGCTTTCTTATAACATTTTTCTAGAGGTAATAAATTCTTACTTTTAAAACTGGATTTTATAATTATGATTCGTTATATTGTGGAAACCAATCATCAAGTGTAATAAAATACGAAACATAAGCATTTGTCTATGCGAGAGAACTTGCAGGAGGAACGATAGAACTTGTCGAACGAATGACTATTTGTCAAAAACCAGGATGACATATAACATGAATCATGATAACCAGACAACTTATCAATTCGATGATCGGAATATAGAAAATGTTGGTACATCATGTAGGGTGTGCAAAGTCGGTTAACCGTGGGTTCAGTGAACCGATGGTCGGTTAACCGAGGGTTCGGTTAATTGAAAAGTATTAACCATAACCACAACCATAACTGATGGTCAGTTAACCTGTAACGCCCTGCGTTTTCATACTTACTATATTTAGAAACCATTGCTTGGAATTCTACTTTTGGAAAACTTGCATTCTCGTAATCATCCTTTCTTCTTAATCAAATGTAAAATACGGGACTTGATTCATAAATAAAACTCGTACTTTGTTAATTACATGTTATACATACTTTATACCTAATCATATGTTTAATTGTGAGACAGTTAGTTACATATCCGTAACACTTGCAAACGTGTAATAAACCTACTAACACGTAACATTCATGCTTCGTACGATACTTACATACGAGTCTTATAAGTAATCTTATTCATTTGATACTTGTGTTACCTTTAGTAAATGTTAAGTATGCCTAAATACCCTAAAATGATCATAAAATACGTAATATATAACATCTAGACATGTTGCAAATCATTAAAATAAAAAAAATAAAATTTTATTGTTCCTGACAAAGGCTTACGGACCGTAAGCCTCATACCCTTACTGTCCGTAAGGGTGACTGGCGGGACAGCAGCTTGAATTCTCCGTGATTTTGCACGAAATCCCAACACTTCTTCTCCTCCTCCAATCACCTCTAAACCTCCATTAAACACCTCCAATCAACCCTAACTCCTTCCCCTACAAATACCCACCTTCTCCAAGCCTTTTTTTCACTTTCACAACTCTGAAATCTCTCCAAAATCACTCTCAAGTTCTTGCAAATCAGAAATTCGGGCAGATTCATACCTCTTTACAAAAGTGAGCATAACTTGCTCAAAACTCAACCAAATCACTTGATTCTTCTTCCTACTTGCTTGGACAATCATTGGGATTGATTCCTTGATCTCTCCTTGGAGAAATCAGACCTGGAATTGCCCTAAAAATGTCCATAAACTTTCTGTTATGTTTTAAACTCTTTCAAATTTTGTTTAAACTTATCAAACTTGAGTCTAACTCATCTCACACCTATGTCCTAATGCTTACAACCAATCTTATGGTTGGCTAGGCTTAAAAACAAGGCTGAGAAATGTGAAATCAGAGGTGTAAACCTCACATATTTTCTGTTTTAATTAGGGGTTTTAACCCACAAGTCATGTTCAAGTTGCAAACTTGATGTAGGAGTGATTATGGAACAACTTGGGTTTTTCCAACATAAAATCCCCACATGATTTGATGATTTCTCATAGCTTAGATTATTTACATTCTTGTACTAATCCTAGTTCATGACCCACCTTATTTGTTGTTACAACAAGTGTAGTGGTGAACATATACGAGGTGCCTAAATGGAAGCTTGTTCTTCCTACCTCCTACATGACTTCTATGACACATTTTGAGGTACCTAAATGAAGATATAATCTTCTACCTCATGCTTGAAATACATGTACTAAGGACTTATTAATATATACTACCTAACCTAAATAATATCTATGTATATTCGAACCTTTGATGTTGAATTCATGTTCATTTGTCAAAGTAGTAGGACATCATCTAGGACCTAAACCTTGTTATGATTCTTATGAGTGTTCAACTCATGAAAACATTATTATAACCCTCGTGGTTACCAAGTGTCATACAAGTATTACGTGTTGAAGATGATTATGTTAATATAATACTTTCATGTTGTTTTATTCCGAATCTCGACTCTAAGCATACTTGAACTTTAACCCTTATACATTCGGACTCTAAATCTCTATTCGTCAACAATTGGATAATCGGAAGGCATATGCAAACTTTGTGAGTACACTCGACCCATTTACTTTTAAAACCACTTTTGGGTTGTAACATGTTACCTTACAAAAATTACACTTACACACACACTTAACATGCTTTACGAACTCAATCCGTTATACATGCTACTTGTTATGCTTGATAATACATGCTTTATACTATGTTATACCCTCGCTTAACAAATATAGCACTATAGGAGTAGCACACCACCCGACGGGGGTTTGTTAGGCCATTATACTATACGGTCTCGTCACTTTTTGTGGCGAGGGATGCTAAATACTAGTGGACACTTTGGGTTTATACGTAATGATATGCATGCTAGTTACCTTGCTTACAAATTGCCATGTGGATTCGAGTAAAATGCTTTTATACTTATGCTATACTTATTCAAACCTTGTGTACTCGCCTTTCCTTTTGCATTGAACTTTATTAAAACATGTTGCAGGTTTAGCGATGATGTTGATGATGCATGAAATCTAGTAGGATGCTTAGATACACACTTTAAATTTTGTATTTTATTTGTATTGTACTTCATTATTCATGTTGTACTTGTTTCAAACTCTTGTAATTGATTTCTTGGAAATGAAATGAAATATACTATTTAAATACTTGTCACGATTATTAGTGTTATGATGTCTCGAGCAATTTTCACACTTCGTCTCATCCCGATGTTTCCGCCATTGGTTGGGGTGTGACAAATTGGTATCAGAGCCATAACTATAGGGAATTAGGTAGAATTTCCATGCTTTTACCTAGTCTATAGTTTAGAGCCTTATTCTTACGCTTTATTTGAAACTACACGCATGCCACTTTATGTGTTTCTTATTTATTCTATTTGAGCATTTTAACGTATGTGTCATTTTTATCCTTATGTATCATACTTGACATGCTATTCTTATGTGTTAATACATGCTTTGTTTGATAATACTTATGGTATCATTCCACCCTTTATGTGCTACCCTTGAAATGTCTTTTACGTATTAATTCTTGAGATACTTATTATGCTTATACTTGTTATCATTATTTTGAGAATACGTCTTTTGCTCGTTTATAATCAAAACCACTCGTAATACACAAATGAGACGACTTCACCAAAATAGGCGTGAAACCCACAATTTGGTGAAAAAAACTCTCAATCTATCTACTTTTCTTTTTACATGAAATTCACCATCAGGATAGGAGTGAAATCCTCACCTTGATGGAGAAATTCAAATTTCAAATTCTAGTGGACCCTCGTCAAGTGTCGAAATTAAATTTTGACCCGACGAGTACCAACCACAATTAGGATACAAAATCGTCAAGTTAGGGGTGAAACCCGCACCTTGTCGACTAGTTCCATTCTTTGATTTTCATAAATCCCGCCAAGTCTCGAAATTTCAATTGATTTGGGACACGTAGTAACCGGAAGGGTAAATGCCGTTAACCGACTTGTCGGCGAGAGTATTCCACCTATTAGGCCAAAGCATACTCCCCAAATTCGAAAGACTTTTCGACCACTTGGTTAGTCAAAAGTTCCGTTTTGGAACCATCCAAGTTTTAATCAAACATGTGTTTCTATTATTTATTTCATACGATGAAATCTTCCCAATTCGAATTTACTTTCGATATTTTCTTCTCACACACACATCATCTTTTTCATACACTTATACATATGCATGATTTCATATAATTTAAATCCATATTCCTTGTAACGATAAGTAGAGACATATCATCGAGATAGGAGTGATTTCCTTACCTTGACGATTAACTCCACTCCCCTTTTCCTTAAAAACGACCCCACCAACGAGTTAGGGGTGATTCCCTTACCTAGGTGATCGTTACCAAAATGCCTCTTCAAAATATCTTATATGCAAACTCGAACATGTTTTATACCTAAGTTATTGATCATTATTCAAAATACATATGTGTACGATTTCAAAATATATTGCTTTATCAAGCGTATTTTCTATCCTACAACCTATTTTCACCTAACTCATATACACAAGATTCTTAAACTTATCTTAAACGTTTTACTACACAAATTTCCAAACCTTACGAAATGCTACCTATCGAGTTAATCGGTCCAAGGAATCTCTTGCCCATGAACTCCATATTCGACTCAATCATTAAAACGCACTCATGATAAATATCATCAAACTAAAGACTTTCATTCTCAATCAGAGGAACAAGCCAACCTTTCTTTTACACCTATAAGATCTTATAGACGCTATATGATCGTTTTACTAAGGACTCTTTTCAACCTCAACAAATCATTTGTTAGAACTTTTAACAATCACTAAGTCCTTTTGCTAAAATTCTTTTCTAAGGATCCTCGTTTTCACAAGAACCTCCTAAATTCATAATTTCTTGTTTAATAAAGCGAACTTACTTTCGATTGAAAACCTTTTTCCTACACCAATTTACAAAACTCGTGGGCAAGAACACTTCTTGGAGACCGACCATCTTCGGACTTCGTAAACTCTTTTAAAACAAAAGTAGCATTTCCATTCATTACAAAATGCATTACGCTTAACCAATGAGTACTTTATATCCTTTTACATATGCAAACTACATTCTACCTTTCAAACCAAGTTCAATCTAATTTTGATACGATAAACTCAACGTTTCGTTTAAACAACTATACATACATGTCATCATACACGTTTTAGTCGTTTTAACGCGGCAATTTCATTTATAATAGTTCGTATTTACATACTTAACCTTTTGAACGATTTTATACACTTAAATCTATGATGTCCCAACATACACTATATACGTAAAATTTTAATATTCATACTTACACTTACTTTCATACGTTTTATGCTTATACTTATACACGTTCTACTTATACGTTATATGCTTATACTTATACACATACTACTTATAAGTTTTATGCTTATTCTTATACACATACTACTTACACCTTTTATGTTTGTGCTCATACATACATGCGTATTCATACTTAATATTATACTCATACTTATCTTTCATACATATTCATGATTCATACATTCGTGCCCGTACGCGAGCGGAATCCGAGGGATACGCTTACGTGGGTCCTATACATACTTAAGCATGGACTTGCTTACATACTTTATTCTTATACGCACACATTTTTATTCTTTTTTTTGTACCTACCCAAATTCATACACAACTAGTACAAGCTATGCGGATCATGCGACGATCAATATAATCACGGGTGCACACGGGATTATAGTGATTGGCTCATGAAAACCATAGAATGTACTACTGTGTATGGTAAGACACGGAACGTAACATGACACTGAATACGAAACAGACGTAAGGTGGTCAAAACATGGTGGATACGCCGCTGGTACTTCCTATATATAAGTGTTTTCACCATGTTACCAAATTTCGTAAAACGTGTCATGAGAAATTCAGTGTTTTACAGACTTATTTAGACCTAATACAACTTTAGACAACTCATAAACGCATTATACCTGATTATCCACGACGAGACTTCATCCTTAACACACTGCGTTCATCTATCCAACATCTATGCTATTCTTATACTTGCACTCTTTAAGAGTCTCAAACTTTTTACAAACTTATTTTTTTTATTCTCCCAAAAAATTCATACTTTTCAAAACGTTTCAAAACTTCAAGTCTCAAACTTTTACCAAAACTCTTTAAAACCTACCTCTTAAATAAATTTCGGGACGAAATTTCCTAAAGGAGGGGAGACTGTAACACCCTGCGTTTTCATACTTACTATATTTAGAAACCATTGCTTGGAATTCTACTTTTGGAAAACTTGCATTCTCGTAATCATCCTTTCTTCTTAATCAAATGTAAAATACGGGACTTGATTCATAAATAAAACTCGTACTTTGTTAATTACATGTTATACATACTTTATACCTAATCATACGTTTAATTGTGAGACAGTTAGTTACATATCCGTAACACTTGCAAACGTGTAATAAACCTACTAACTGTAACACCCCGAAAATATAAAACTTTATATTAGAATTATAAAGTATAAATAAACGGGAATTTACTAACTAGGAATTTTAACCTAGTTGGTTACAAGCCTAGAAATAACTTATAATAGGGTTAAAAGCTACCAAACTTTGTGTTGAATAAAGTGGAGGGGCCTAAGTTGTTAAAATTGAAACTTAATTTGATAAAACAAATAAAAAATAAACCAAACACCCCAAAAGAGGTGTCTGGTCGATCAGAAGAAAGAGCAGGTCGACCCCCATGCTCCAAACCCTAGTTCATCACTAAAACTCACAAATTGAGGTTCAAATCAAGTCAAAATCAAAATCCGTGCATAGATTATTGATCCTCATCACAAGAGGATTAAAAGGTATGTAAAATTTGATGAAAACTTTCAACTTGAAATTCTCATGAAATTGGGAAAATATGAAATTATGGTTGCATGTGTGTCTTATGATGATTTAGGAACAACTATAGTGTCTAGGGACAAACCCTAGACAAATACAAGTTGAAATCATGTGAAATTTTAGTAAAATCCATGAGCACCATTGTAGGTGATTAGTGGGTTATGTAGAATTTGATAATGACTAGGAGATTGGGTGTTATTCTAGTGTAATTTGACAATTGTGAGGTAACTTCAGAATTATAGAAGCTAACAATTGTGTAAAATGGTTGAATGATGTGAAATTAGGGCTAAATGATAAGCTAGAGACTTGATATTTAATCATGTAAAATCTGCCCTCAAAGTGTTTGTGAAAATGCCTCTAAGAAGGCTTAAAACTGAAATTCAAAGTTTAAACGCATAATTATGATGTTACGGTGTATTATGCGATATAAGGTTTAAAGAGAGTTCTAAACATGTCTTAAATGAACTCTATAGGAAAGAGCGCAGGAGCGTCAAGCGGACAAGCGGGTGGCGAACCACGTTTGAAAGGCCTACTTTGAAGGTATGTAACTTGATCCGTTACATTTGATGAATTGTTGTTAAACTATGCGTTGTTGATAAAAATTATGTTGGTTGTAGCGATCGTGTACGTTACTTAAATCCGTAGGTTAAGAATTGGGTTGTAGTCGTTTGGTAGTCATAAAAAATGGAGGATTTCCGTAGATGAACCAAACGGGTCGAATAATGATACTTTGTAGTATTAATATTGTAAGCAGAAGGAATTGGCGGAAATGGTCACAAGAGCACGAAGCCATAAGTTGGTAATGAACACGCACACCACTTACAAGAAATGTTAGAGACACTTAGACGAGAAAGGCTGTATGCAAAATTCTCTAAGTGTGCCTTTTGGTTAAGAGAGGTACAATTTCGTGGCCACATCATAAGTGCTGACGGAGTATTGGTGGATCCGTCAAAGATCGAGGCCGTATCAAAATGGAATCCCCCGAAGAACCCTTCGGAAATTAGAAGCTTTTTGGGGCTTGCGGGATACTATAGGGGATTCATTCAAGATTTCTCTAAGATTGCGTCACCGCTAACAAAGCTAACCCGGAAGGAAGAAAAGTTCGTTTGGGGTGTCGACCAAGAAAGAGCGTTTCAAACGCTAAAAGAGAAGTTAACACAAGCTCCGGTACTGACATTGCCGGACGGGGTTGAAGATTTGGTGGTTTATTCGGATGCTTCACTATCGGGGCTCGGATGCGTTTTGATGCAACGGGGCAAAGTTATAGCTTATGCCTCGAGGCAATTAAAGATACACGAGAAGAAATATCCCACGCACGATCTCGAGTTGGCTGCGGTGGTATTTGCCTTAAAAATATGGAGGCACTACTTATATGTTGTAAAGTGCACCATATTCACCGATCACAAGAGCTTGAAATACTTCTTCGATCAGAAGGAGTTAAATATGCGACAAATGCGATGGATAGAAACGGTGAAAGATTTCGACTGTGAAATACACTATCACCCTGGAAGGGCAAACGTGGTGGCGGATGCCGTAAGCAGAAAGACAGATTATGTTCCGATACGAGTACGATCATTGCAACTCATTGTGACCTCGGGCTTACTTGAACGAATCCGAGAGGCACAAGATGAAGCAGTAAAGACGGAAAACTGGAGAAAAGGAAAGGATTGTTGGCCAAGTTAAGGACCTCGAAGTAGGAAACCACGGTTTGAAAACGCGTTTCAATAGAATTTGGGTTCCTAACACATGTGGAGTTAAAAAGCTTCTACTTGATGAAGCTCATAAATCTCGTTATTCCATCCATCCGGGAGCAACCAAAATGTATAATGACTTAAAGCAAAACTATTGGTGGCCCGGAATGAAAAGAGATGTGGCGAAGTACGTGGAAAAATGCTTGACATGTTTACAAGTCAAGGCGGAACACCAAAAACCATACGGTAAACTTCAACCGTTGGAAATTCCGGTTTGGAAATGGGAACATATTACGATGGACCTATTAACCAAACTACCAAAGACAAACCGCGGTTTCGATGCCATATGGGTAGTGGTGGATAGATTGACGAAAAGTGCTCCCTTCATTCCGATTCGTGAGACTTATACGTCAGAAAAGATGTCAGAAGTTTATACTAATGAGATAATAGCACGTCATGGAGTATCGGTATCCATCGTGTCTGATAGGGATACCCGGTTCACTTCAAATTTCTGGCGAGATTTCCAAGAGCAAATGGGAACCAAATTGTTCATTAGCACTGGGTACCATCCTCAAACAGATGGACAGAGTGAAAGAACAATACAAACATTGGAGGATATGCTACGAGCTTGTATAATCGACTTTGGAGGAAGTTGGGATGTTTACCTACCGTTAGTCGAGTTTTCGTATAACAACAGCTACCACGCTAGTATTAAGATGGCGCCGTACGAAATGCTCTATGGTAGGAAATGCCGAACCCCGGTATGTTGGGGTGAAGTGGGTCCACGTGAACTCGCCCACCAAGATATAGTACAAGCCGCTAATGAAAAGATTGATGTGGTTCGGGCACACTTGAAAGCGGCTCAAGATAGGCAAAAGGCGTATGCTGATAAAAGGAATAGGCCAATCGAATTCCAGGTTGGTGACATGGTTATGCTAAAAGTTTCCCCATGGAAGGGCGTTATTAGATTCAGAAAAAGGGGGAAGCTAAGCCCGAGGTTTATTGGACCATTCAGAATCACCGAACGGGTTGGTAAGGTGGCATATCGTCTCGAATTACCCGAGGAGTTGAGTGGGATTCATAGCACATTCCACGTGTCACATCTCCGAAAATGTTTAGCAGACGAAACTGCTCGTATCCACAACGATGATATCGAGGTGGATAACAGTCTCAACTATGCCGTAAAACCAATTGCGATTTTAGATCGTAAAGAGAAGAGCTTGAGAAACAAAGTGATTAACCAAGTGAAGGTTAAATGGGAGCATAGAAAAGGCTCGGATACTACGTGGGAGTCCGAGGAGGAGATGCGACGACTCTACCCTACTTTATTTGGTACGTAATTCGGTTTCGGGGACGAAACCCTTTTAAGGGGGGTGGACTTGTAACACCCCGAAAATATAAAACTTTATATTAGAATTATAAAGTATAAATAAACGGGAATTTACTAACTAGGAATTTTAACCTAGTTGGTTACAAGCCTAGAAATAACTTATAATAGGGTTAAAAGCTACCAAACTTTGTGTTGAACAAAGTGGAGGGGCCTAAGTTGTTAAAATTGAAACTTAATTTGATAAAACAAATAAAAAATAAACCAAACACCCCAAAAGAGGTGTCTGGTCAATCAGAAGAAAGAGCAGGTCGACCCCCATGCTCCAAACCCTAGTTCATCACTAAAACTCACAAATTGAGGTTCAAATCAAGTCAAAATCAAAATCCGAGCATAGATTATTGATCCTCATCACAAGAGGATTAAAAGGTATGTAAAATTTGATGAAAACTTTCAACTTGAAATTCTCATGAAATTGGGAAAATCTGAAATTATGGTTGCATGTGTGTCTTATGATGATTTAGGAACAACTATAGTGTCTAGGGACAAACCCTAGACAAATACAAGTTGAAATCATGTGAAATTTTAGTAAAATCCATGAGCACCATTGTAGGTGATTAGTGGGTTATGTAGAATTTGATAATCACTATGAGATTGGGTGTTATTCTAGTGTAATTTGACAATTGTGAGGTAACTTCAGAATTATAGAAGCTAACAATTGTGTAAAATGGTTGAATGATGTGAAATTAGGGCTAAATGATAAGCTAGAGACTTGATATTTAATCATGTAAAATCTGCCCTCAAAGTGTTTGTGAAAATGCCTCTAAGAAGGCTTAAAACTGAAATTCAAAGTTTAAACGCATAATTATGATGTTACAGTGTATTATGCGATATAAGGTTTAAAGAGAGTTCTAAACATGTCTTAAATGAACTCTATAGGAAAGAGCGCAGGAGCGTCAAGCGGGTGGCGAACCACATTTGAAAGGCCTACTTTGAAGGTATGTAACTTGATCCGTTACATTTGATGAATTGTTGTTAAACTATGCGTTGTTGATAAAAATTATGTTGGTTGTAGCGATCGTGTACGTTACTTAAATCCGTAGGTTAAGAATTGGGTTGTAGTCGTTTGGTAGTCATAAAAAATGGAGGATTTCCGTAGATGAACCAAACGGGTCGAATAATGATACTTTGTAGTATTAATATTGTAAGCAGAAGGAATTGGCGGAAATGGTCACAAGAGCACGAAGCCATAAGTTGGTAATGATGTGCCAGTGATAATAAGCCTCGGAGTTTGGGTAATAAACGCCTTAGGTTTACTAGTAAAATGGTAGTAAAATGGTTAAGTTAGAATGGGTCGAATAATTGCAAATGGACATATAGTATTTCGGTCCGTAAACAAATTGTTCGGTATGAAACTTGTAATAGGCATGTCGGTAATGAATTTACAGACGCATAGGAAAAAGAATCACCTAAAACGGACTTACGAGTCAAAAGTTATGGCCATTTTAAGTTAGAACGTGATTAAACTTGGAACTGGAAATCTGCAGCAACAACAAAGTGAACATTCTGTGAAAATGGGGGCTTGGCGTGACGCGAGGGTCCTTGGCGTCACGCGACGCCCCCCTTCCGGATTTTTTTTTGTGTTGTTAACCCTTGGAACTTGTTTGTATCCATTGTAACTTGATCAAAACTAACATTTGTTATGGTTTTGATCTTAGGTGATGTTGGAAAGTAACCGGAAGATGATCGAGCTAGATTTTGAAGAACCGAACACTACTTACAAGCTTCCGCAACGTTTTAAATCTTTAATAGACTATGTTTATGGGTTGTAAACAATTGTTAAACAACTTTTGGAATGTTTTAACTTAGTTGTTGGTTGACTAAGGTTTATGCTACGTATGAACTTCTTTTATGAAATCTATGTTAATTAAGCATCTTTTATTAAAAATGGTATTAACTATTATTAAATTCAAGTAAAATTAGAAGGGTGTTACAAGTTGGTAATCAGAGCTTAAGGTTGTCAACAAAGTGTTCGGTTCAAGCTCGATCAATCGTCCGGTAAGAATTAACTTACTATGTTAGTTGATTATACCTTGCGTAAGAAAATAAGAAACGAATTGAGATGCATGGGAAGAGTGTATTAACACACGCAAACCCGGAAAGTGCATTAGATGTGAATGGTTAAAGCAAGTTAGGAACTTGGCTAAACCAAAACAAATGAAGCAATGCTATAAATGAAATGTTTAACGTTTAAATGTAAATATTTCAGTTTCAAGATGTCTGATGGGAATGATGATAATCCAGTGCAAACAAGCACCGAACAAATGAAAGAGATAATTGCCGAAGAGGTAGGAAAGGCAATTGAAGGAAGTCTATCCGGGTTTATAGACAAAATTCAAAGCACGGTGTTATCGCTTGTAGAAGAGCGAGTTAAAAGGTTGGAGGAAAGTGTCAACCTTATGAAGGAGAAGACGGGAGAATGTAAAGGATGTTCATACAAGGAATTCATGCCGTGTAAACCACCAATCTATAACGGGGAGGTTGACCCGATAATTTGCCAAAGATGGATAAGTGATGTCGAAGGGGTGTTTGAACGGACCCATTGTGATGTAGGCGACTTTGTTGCTTACGGAACGGGCCAATTGAGAAATCAAGCCAAGGATTGGTGGGATAACAAAAAGAAGGAAATGAGAGCCAAAGCGGCGAGGGTTATGACTTGGGACGAGTTTAAGGTACCATTCCTTAAACACCACAGTCCCAAAGCGGTTATTAATAGGATCAAAGAAGAATTCATCCAGCTAAGACAAAAGGGTGAAACAATTGATAAGATCACGGGCATCTTCATGGATAAGCTGAGATTTTGTGACGAGTTAGTCACCACTGAAGAGCAAAAGATATACTACTATTACAACATGCTGAGTGCCGAGTACCGGGAGTTTATGACTCTGTCAAAATACGAAACCCTCACGGAGATTATCAACACCGCCCGGGAGCGGGAAATCGAGTTAAAGAAACAAGTTGAAAGAGGTGAACGAAGGGCACATGATGTGAATCCAAGCCCTACAAAGAAAGCTAGAACTGCTGAATCGGGAAAGAAAGTGGATGCTAAAGGCGGGTCGCCAAGTTGCAAAGTATGTGGAAAGGGGCACAAAGGTGAGTGCCGCTTCAAAGACAAGCCGTGCCCGGTATGTGGGAAGACGGGGCACACCGCATCACTTTGTCCCGGAAAAGTTTCTGTTTGTTACAAATGTTATCAACCCGGTCACAAGAAGTCTGAATGCCCCGAGTTGGTGCGAAAGAGAGACACAAAAGAGTCTCCAACAGAAGCTCCCAAAGAGAAGGCTAGATCCTTCCAACTTACCGCACCTGAAGCGAAAATAGAACCCGATGTGGTTTCAGGTATATTTACAATTAACTCAATTCCAGCACGTGTATTGTTTGATACAGGTGCGAATAAATCCTTCATTTCGCATGGATTTATTCGACATCCTTCATTTGTATTGAAGAAATTATCTGTGCCCTTAGAAGTTGAAATAGGGGACAACAAAATTTTTATAGTTTGTGATGTTTGTCGAGGCTGCAAATTAAGCATCGACGATGAGGAATACTTGATAGACCTAATCTAGATGTCAATGGGGGAATTTCAAGTAGTCGTTGGGAATTTCAAATACTCCGGAACATCAACATATACTTAACATACCTTAAATAACCTTTACATAACTTAGAAATAAGTTTTGAAGGCTTTGGTATGGCAAAAACAAGTTAATTCGTTTACAGGGACTAAACTTGACAAACTGCGAAAGTATGCCAATTTGAACAGTAACGAACATTCTGGAACATGACCATAAGTTAAACACACCTTAAATATCCTTTACATAGCTTAGAAATAGGCTTTGAGGGGTTCGGTGTGCTAAAATAAACTTTTGGGTCATTCAGGGGCTAAAAGTGCCAAAAAGTGCACAAGTTTGCACTTTCGCGCATAACTTACGTTCTGAATACATCCGGACATTCAAAAATTTATGTAAGCATTAAAATATTTTATTTTAGTGTTTGGCATAAGAAAAATCCATTCGTCGCATCATTTGGATCGTTTTTCGCGCTTATGCGCATTCCGTCGTAATTAAGCGAACATCGCGATCGTACGACCAAACGAACCAACATCCGACATATTTTTGAGCATGTTTCATGCCCACAATGTTTAGGCATCCTTGTGGGGCCTTGAAAATGATTTAACGAGCCTTAAACATGTCGGAAATGGCCTTAATACGCAACGGGGACTAAAAGGGGAACATTGGAAAGTGTTTGCTGATCAGGTGGACCTTAGCGTGACACCTAGCCCCCTTGGCGTCACGCTAGGCCTCTTCTGATCAGCAAAAGCCATTTAAACACATGTTAACAGCCCCTAAACCCTCCAAAGGCCAATGCCATGTGTCAAACCCTTGTGGTGGGGGCAAAATGAGCTACAACAACATTTCCAACAAGTGTAGGGATGTGATCATTCCATCTTCTCCAAGAAACGATCCTAACGGTGAACCGAAATCTATAAATACCCACCTCAACTTCACTCATTCCTCACAAGAATCTGATTTGAGAAGCTCTAAGTTGAAACCTTTGTTTCATACCTGAGCTACTTGAATCAAGATTAGCATTCGGGGACCCTTTGTATGTGTTCCTTCGTTCTTTTATTGCTTTTCGAGTCCGAAAGTCAAACTTTGTTTGACTTTCTGCATTGACCAGTTTATGGTCAATGCGAAGTTCGTTTGAACTTCGCAACGTGAGCGTAATCACGATGGTTATAGTCCCTTGTGACTATGCCTACTGATTACCACGTTGTATAGGGTCGTAAGGGTAAGCGATCTAATAAATCGCTTATACCTTCGAACCTGACCCATTTGGTCGATCATTAGGATCCGACCAAACACATTAGGTGACCATAGTATATAGGGAATAACCTTCCGAGGTTATACCTTATGGTCGCTTCGTTTAAGTAGTTGTATGATAGGTAGTTTATATGCCTTAGGTAAATTACCAAAATACCCCTTTGATGCCAAAATTCATTTTAAACATATTTAACATAACTTTTGACATCAAAACTGATTTGAAAACAATATTAGACATGTTAAGGCATATGTTACTTGTCATAGGACTAGTTAAGCGGTCCGAACGCGTTTCACGCGGACGACGCGTTACACGCGGACGACGCGTTAAAGTAGCATAAGCTACCTAAACCGGTCGTAATGGGTCGTAAGCACTTATGTTAGGTTTCATTTAGTATGTAGGCTTTGTTAAACCATATTACACGAGTCTCCATACTCGTTTGGTTTACGAACCCTCATTCTATCCGATCCTCCGATTTAGGTCCGGTTTATTAACATAGTTACCTATATTAGGTGCCGTTTGATATCCGTGATCTCTAGCTTTGCTTGGTGGTTATCTTAGGACTTCTGAGCAATCTCAAGTGAGTACATAGACCCCTCTTTTACTGTTTTCCAAACATTTTGGGGTGAAACACATGTGCCTACTTGTTACTTTCATGCTTTCATATCATATGCTTGTTATGTTCAATAGTACACTTATAGTACATGATTTCATTGTGTTTATGCTATGTATGCCCATTGTGTGCATACTTAGTACATCGTTTTACATTACATTTTATGCTATGTATGCCCATTGTGTGCATACTTAGTACATCGTTTTACATTACATTTTATGCTATGTATGCCCATTGTGTGCATACTTAGTACATCATTTTACATTAGATTTTATGCTATGTATGCCCATTGTGTGCATACTTAGTACATCATTTTACATTACATTTTATGCTATGTATGCCCATTGTGTGCATACTTAGTACATCGTTTTACATTACATTTTGTGCTATGTATGTCCTTTGTTGCATACTTAGTACATTTATTATTCATCACATGCTTACATTTTGGTATGACATTTGGTTTGTTCAAATGAGACAATGTACATTCATTAACATTAGCTACGCCGCTCGTTAGTAGGTAATGGTACCATAGGAATTGACAACTCCCGTTCCTGACATCCTAGGTATGTTTGGATGGAAGGAATGACCGAATTCGATACACATAACTTAGATGAACCTTTAATTTGTTTAAGGGTTTATCGCCACAGTCACAAGGCTTGGATGTATGCATTTTCACAATACCGCATAAATGTTTGTATCAGTATAGCATGCATTTGTTCCACAAAACATAACTTTGATTTAAACCATGTTTTACTTCAATACCTTGTTTTTGTGCATTTTACATATGGTTTAGTTGATATATTTCACTTACCATACATGATATTTTTTGGGTACACATTACATGATCTACATTAAACATAAACATTCTGACATTGATATACACATTTAGTGGTTTACATTGGACATAGACATTTCGATATGGTTTACACATTAACACATGACAATTCATTTATACATAAACAATTTACATTGGTGGTTGGTTTGAGTAAGTGATTTGAGTAACAACTTACAAGGTTCATGACTAAATTTTATTAAACATTTTCTTAAACTTAAGTCATGAATCCTATTTTCACAAAACCTATGTATCTCACAGGCATTTTTATGCTGACGTACCTATTTTCACATGTGTTTTCAGGAGCTTTTGCATAGGATGATGATCGTGACACTAGGGCGGACCTGTGCCTTAGAGACTTAAAATGAAGATAGACTTAGTTTAATTATGTTATAAACTCTTTGATTCCTGTTTAAAACGATGTAACTCTTATGTTGATAAATAAAATACAACTTTGTATGCCATGGTTATGAAACAATTAATTCTGTTACAACACTCCCCGACGTTTTCCGCCACGTTTTGTATGTTATACGTGGTCGGGGTGTGACAGAAGAGTTGGTATCAGAGCCAATGGTTATAGGGAATTAGGTTATTAGTAATGCTTTGACCTAGACTATAACCTTTCTAGGACCCCAACACAAGTTGTCTTGTGTTTAGATTTTAAAACATGCACTTCACCTATCCTTAGGTGATAACCACAACTAGAACATCAAGTTCGAATCCGCTTTGAAAATTAATCATCTGTTTTTGGATAATTGATTACTAGGTTTTGAACCCTCTGTTATAAGGTTTTGAACCCTCTGTTATAAGGTTTTGAACCCTCTAAAAAGTGTGAACACGTGCAAACTGGAAGAGTGAATGCCTGTACCCTGGGTTTTCTGTCTAAGGCTAGAGTGTTCGTACAAATCCACATAATCGGACCAGTCACTCTTACCTGGGAACTCTTGGGGTGAGTGTTCACTTATAGGCGAGCATGTCTTCGCGATACATTATTTTTGACCCATTTACTTTGATTAGTCACTGTGTGTCGTTTGTTTGCTTTGTGATGCGGACAAATGACCACCATCTCTGCTGTTGTCAATTTTTGTTTCATCTCATTCTTTTCACCCAATCATCTCACTCGTTTCCTTTCATGTTTCCTCTTTTAGAATGCCTCCTCGATGCGAAAACCAGATAGCGACTGCCGAGCTGGAAGAAATCATTGCGCAGCAAATGGCTGCTCAATTCCCAAACCTCTTTGCTCAATGGAACCAAGCCAACAACAACAACAATGCTCCATGCAAATACAAGGATTTTAACTCGGCTAAACCACTCAAGTTTAGTGGTTCTGAAGGAGCGACTGGGCTTCTTCAATGGTTCGAGAGCATTGAGAATACTTTTCGCCACATGCAGTGTCCTGAGAATCGCAAGGTCGAGTTTTCTTCAAGTGTGTTTCAGAAGAGGGCTATCACATGGTGGAACGGGGTTATGAGAGACCGTGGTGCAGAAGTTGCTCTAGCACAAACTTGGGCTGAACTTAGGGCCCTTATGATGAGGGAGTTCTGTCCTCGTCATGAACAGCGAGCTTTGGAGAGAGAGTTCGATGACTTGAAACAAGACAGTGGCGAGCACAGGGCATATACTGATAGATTTGAGGAGTTGAGTCTGCTTTACCTAACAATGGTTACCCCACTCGACAAGGCTATCGAAAGGTACATCGACGGCCTACCTGACTCAGTACAAGACATCATTACTGGTAGTAACCCTGCCACACTCTGTCAGGCTATCGAGTTAGCAGCGACATTGACTGAGTCGCAGATTCGGAAGAATAAGTTACACAGGAAGGGTGACAAGGGCAAGAAACAGTCGTCTGACAAGGAAGATAGCAAGAAAGGTCAAAACAAGAATGGAAAGGATTCTGGTTCATCAAAAAGGGCAAGGAAGCATAAGGCTTCCCAAAACTATGCTGTCACTGCCCAAGCTAACCAGGTAGCTCCCAACCAACCCGCACAGCCTCCAGCGAAGAAGCCCTATTCAGGGAATGCACCTTTGTGCTATAGATGCAACAGTCACCATCAGCCACAACATCAGTGCCGTTTCTGTAATAACTGTGGGAAGTCGGGTCATCTTGCCAATGTTTGTCGGTTTGCTCAGAATCAGGCAGTTCAGAACCCGGCTCAACAAGTCGCTCAGCCTCCTGCTCAGCAACAGGGTCAAGCTGCACGACCACACTACCCACCAGGTGCTTGTTATAACTGTGGGGATCTGACCCACTACCGTAACCAATGTCCAAGATTGGTGAATGCGAATCCAGCTCAGGCTCCGGCTCGAGGTCGAGTCTTCAACATGAATGCTCAAGAGGCGCAGGCGAACGATAATGTGGTGAACGGTACGTTCTTTATTAATAATCAGCCTGCATCTGTTCTTTTCGATTCTGGTGCCGACAAGAGTTTTGTGTCATTGTCTTTTAGCCAATGCTTCGCGTGTCTAGAACGAAACTAGGAAAACCCTTGACAGTAGAAGTTGCTAGTGGTGAACCCATTGTTCTTGATTCTGTTCTACGCAACTGCCAGTCGAACCTTAACGACCATCTTTTTCTTATCAACCTCACGCCTATGCAACTTGGAAGCTTTGACGTCATTGTGGGTATGGACTGGTTATCCAAGCATCACGCAGAAGTAGTTTGTTCCGAGAAGATCGTTCGTGTGCCACTTTCGATAGGCGAGATCCTACAGGTTCAAGGTGAGAAACCGTCTGGTGGTCTCAAGCTCATTTCTTGTTTTAAAGCTCGGAAATATCCGCGGAAGAACTATGTGGCTTTCTTAGCACATGTTACAGCAGATAAAGGTAAGGGTAAGTCTATTTCAGATATCCCTGTCATTCGGGATTATTCTGAAGTTTTCCCTGAAGAGTTACCTGGTCTACCCCCAGCACGCCAAGTCGAGTTCCGCATTGATCTCGTACCTGGTGCAAATCCCATTGCCAGAGCTCCATATCGTCTTGCTCCATCTGAGATGCAAGAGTTGTCTAAGCAGCTTCAGGAGCTCTCTGACAAAGGTTTTATACGTCCTAGCTTTTCACCCTGGGGTGCTCCCGTTCTTTTTGTCAAGAAGAAGGATGGATCCTTTAGTATGTGTATCGATTATCGTGAGCTTAACAAGCTTACCATCAAGAATCGATATCCCCTACCTCGCATAGATGATCTCTTTGATCAGTTACAGGGCGCTTCTTATTTTTCGAAGATTGATCTACGATCTGGGTATCATCAACTTCGGGTGCATGAAGAAGATATTCCCAAGACAGCGTTCCGTACTCGCTATGGGCATTATGAATTCACAGTCATGCCATTCGGTTTGACTAATGCTCCTATTGTTTTCATGGACTTAATGAATAGGGTCTGCAAGCCTTATTTGGATCAGTTCGTCATTGTTTTTATTGATGACATCTTGATTTACTCTAAGACGCGAGCTGATCATGAGCAACACCTTCGTCTTACTTTGGATCTCCTAAAGAAAGAGCAACTTTTCGCCAAATTCTCCAAGTGCGAATTTTGGCTTAAAGAAGTTCAATTTTTGGGACATATCATCAACGAACAAGGTATCCATGTAGATCCCTCCAAGATCAGTGCGATTAAGGACTGGGATACGCCTACTACTCCTACTTAAGTTCGTTCTTTTCTTGGTCTGGCGGGTTATTACCGCCGCTTCATTGAAAACTTCTCAAAGATTGCAGTTCCTCTAACTGCTCTAACTCAGAAGAACAAACCCTTTGATTGGGGATTCAAGCAAGAGGAAGCTTTTCAACACTTGAAGCAGAAACTTTGTGACGCGCCTGTTCTAACTTTGCCTGAGGGCAATGATGATTTCGTCGTTTATTGCGATGCATCTAAATTGGGTCTTGGCTGTGTTCTGATGCAAAGGAACAAAGTCATAGCATACGCATCGAGGCAGTTGAAGATACATGAGAAGAACTACACCACTCATGATCTTGAGTTGGGTGCAGTTGTCTTTGCTCTAAAGATCTGGAGACACTATTTGTACGGTACAAAATGTGTGGTTTTCACGGACCACAAAAGTCTTCAGCATATCTTCAATCAGAAAGAACTCAACATGAGGCAACGACGTTGGGTCGAGCTTTTAAACGACTATGACTGCGAAATTCGCTACCATCCTGGTAAGGCGAATGTCGTAGCTGATGCATTGAGTCGTAAGGAACGTACTAAGCTTCATTGTGTTCGTGTTCAATCTGTTATCCAAGCTCGATCCGATATCCAGGCACGCATTTCTCAGGCTCAACAATCTTGTGTTTCACAAGGTTTGATGGATAGGGAATTTCCCTATCACATAACACCTGATCTGGAACTGAAGGACAATGGATCGTATTACTTCATGGACCGTTTGTGGGTCCCAAGCCAAGATAACCTTCGCACCTTGCTTATGGATGAAGCCCACAAGTCGCGTTATTTTGTTCATCCTGGCTCAGATAAAATGTATAAGGATCTTCGTATTCAGTATTGGTGGCCTGGTATGAAGAAAGACATTGCCTTATATGTATCAAAATGCCTTACTTGTCTTAAGGTTAAGGCTGAACATCAGCGTCCTTCTGGTTTATTGGTGCAACCAGAGATCCCAGTTTGGAAATGGGAAAACATTACTATGGATCTCATTACTAAACTTCCGCGCACAAAGAAAGGTCATGATGCCATCTGGGTAGTAGTTGATCGTCTTACTAAGTCAGCGCATTTCTTGCCAATCCGTGAGGATTTTTCTGCTGATAAACTTGCTAAAATCTATGTGGATGAAATTGTAGCTCGACATGGTGTTCCTTTGAACATCATTTCTGACAGAGATGCTCGTTTCACTTCTCATTTTTGGAGAACCATGCAATCTGCTATGGGGACCCAACTTAATCTGAGCACGGCTTATCATCCGCAAACGGATGGTCAATCTGAAAGAACAATCCAGACTCTGGAGGATATGCTTAGAGCTTGTGTGATCGACTTTGGAGGTAGTTGGGATTCACATCTTCCGTTGATTGAATTCTCCTACAACAACAGTTATCACACCAGCATCAAAATGGCTCCTTTCGAGGCTCTCTATGGTCGAAAATGTCGTTCACCAGTCTGCTGGAATGAGATCGGCGAGGCTCAACTTACTGGACCTGCCCTCATTTTAGAGACAACAGATAAGGTTAAGAAAGTTCGTGATAACCTTCAGACAGCTAGAAGCCGTCAAAAGAGTTACGCGGACCCAAAACGCAAGCCCTTGGAATTTCAAGTCGGTGATCGAGTATTACTTAAGGTCTCACCTTGGAAAGGTGTGATCAGATTTGGAAAGAAAGGAAAACTTGCACCTAGATACGTTGGACCATTCAAGATCGTCGAAAGAATCGGTAAGGTAGCCTACAGACTTGAGTTACCTCCTGAACTTGGAAATGTTCATCCAACCTTTCACGTGTCCAATCTCAAGAGGTGTTTAGCTGATGAGAACCTCCACATACCACTTGACGAAATTCGTGTTGATAAAACACTGAAATTTGTCGAGAAACCTGTGGAAATCATGGAACGTGAAGTCAAGTGGCTTAAACGCAAGCGCATTCCTTTGGTCAAAGTTCACTGGGAAGCTAAACGTGGACCCGAGTTTACTTGGGAACGCGAAGACCAAATGAAGGCGAAATATCCGCATCTTTTCCCACGAGTTTCCTCTAAACAAATTTCGGGACGAAATTTCCACAAGTAGGGGAGACTGTAACATCTGTGCTTGTAATCATTGTAAACAGTACAGTTATCAATAAAATAATGTTATTTGATCCCAATGTTTGTTTGGTTGTGTTTTACATTTTTCATGTTTTGACTTTTATTCAATTTCAAACTCTATATCGCTTTCTGGAGAGTTATACGCAAACTGGTGCGTAGACGTAATCAGTTTATTGCGACAAATACTCCGGAACATCAACATATACTTAACATACCTTAAATAACCTTTACATAACTTAGAAATAAGTTTTGAAGGCATTGGTATGGCAAAAACAAGTTAATTCGTTTACAGGGACTAAACTTGACAAACTGTGAAAGTATGCCAATTTGAACAGTAACGAACATTCCGGAACATGACCATAAGTTAAACACACCTTAAATATCCTTTACATAGCTTAGAAATAGGCTTTGAGGGGTTCGGTGTGCTAAAATAAACTTTTGGGTCATTCAGGGGCTAAAAGTGCCAAAAAAGTGCACAAGTTTGCACTTTCGCGCATAACTTACGTTCTGAATACATCCGGACATTCAAAAATTTATGTAAGCACTAAAATATTTTATTTTAGTGTTTGGCATAAGAAAAATCCATTCGTCGCGTCATTTGGATCGTTTTTCACGCTTATGCGCATTCCGTCGTAATTAAGCGAACATCGCGATCGTACGACCAAACGAACCAACATCCGGCATATTTTTGAGCATGTTTCATGCCCAGAATGTTTAGGCATCCTTGTGGGGCCTTGAAAATGATTTAACGAGCCTTAAACATGTCGGAAATGTCCTTAATACGCAACGGGGACTGAAAGGGGAACATTGGAAAGTGTTTGCTGATCAGGTGGACCTTAGCGTGACACCTAACCCCCTTGGCGTCACGCTAGGCCTCTTCTGATCAGCAAAAGCCATTTAAACACATGTTAACAACCCTTAAACCCTCCAAAGGCAAATGCCATGTGTCAAACTCTTGTGGTAGGGGCAAAATGAGCTACCACAACATTTCCAACAAGTGTAGGGATGTGATCATTCCCTCTTCTCCAAGAAACGATCCTAACGGTGAACCGAAATCTATAAATACCCACCTCAACTTCACTCATTCCTCACAAGAATCTGATTTGAGAAGCTCTAAGTTGAAACCTTTGTTTCATACCTGAGCTACTTGAATCAAGATTAGCATTCGGGGACCCTTTGTAAGTGTTCCTTCGTTCTTTTATTGCTTTTCGAGTCCGAAAGTCAAACTTTGTTTGAATTTCTGCATTGACCAGTTTATGGTCAATGCGAAGTTCGTTTGAACTTCGCAACGTGAGCGTAATCACGATGGTTATAGTTCCTTGTGACTATGCCTACTGATTACCACGTTGTCTAGGGTCGTAAGGGTAAGCGATCTAATAAATCGCTTATACCTTCGAACCCGACCCATTTGGTAGATCATTAGGATCCGACCAAACACATTAGGTGACCATAGTATATAGGGAATAACCTTCCGAGGTTATACCTTATGGTCGCTTCGTTTAAGTAGTTGTATGATAGGTAGTTTATATGCCTTAGGTAAATTACCAAAATATCCATTTGATGCCAAAATTCATTTTAAACATATTTAACATAAATTTTGACATCTAAACTAATTTGACAACAATATTAGACATGTTAAGGCATATGTTACTTGTCACAGGACTAGTTAAGCGGTCCGAACGCGTTTCACGCGGACGACGCGTTAAAGTAGCATAAGCTACCTAAACGGGTCGTAATGGGTCGTAAGCACTTATGATAGGTTTCATTTAGTATGTAGGCTTTGTTAAACCATATTACACGAGTCTCCATACTCGTTTGGTTTACGAACCCTCATTCTATCCGATCCTCCGATTTAGGTCCGGTTTATTAACATAGTTACCTATATTAGGTGCCGTTTGATATCCGTGATCTCTAGCTTTGCTTGGTGGTTATCTTAGGACTTCTGAGCAATCTCAAGTGAGTACATAGACCCCTCTTTTACTGTTTTCCAAACATTTTGGGGGTGAAACACATGTGCCTACTTGTTACTTTCATGCTTTCATATCATATGCTTGTTATGTTCAATAGTACACTTATAGTACATGATTTCATTGTGTTTATGCTATGTATGCCCATTGTGTGCATACTTAGTACATCGTTTTACATTACATTTTATGCTATGTATGCCCATTGTGTGCATACTTAGTACATCATTTTACATTACATTTTATGCTATGTATGCCCATTGTGTGCATACTTAGTACATCATTTTACATTAGATTTTATGCTGTGTATGGCCATTGTGTGCATACTTAGTACATCATTTTACATTACATTTTATGCTATGTATGCCCATTGTGTGCATACTTATCGTTTTACATTACATTTTGTGCTATGTATGTCCTTTGTTGCATACTTAGTACATTTATTATTCATCACATGCTTACATTTTGGTATGACATTTGGTTTGTTCAAATGAGACAATGTACATTCATTAACATTAGCTACGCCGCTCGTTAGTAGGTAATGGTACCATAGGAATTGACAACTCCCGTTCCTGACATCCTAGGTATGTTTGGATGGAAGGAATGACCGAATTCGATACACATAACTTAGATGAACCTTTAATTTGTTTAAGGGTTTATCGCCACAGTCACAAGGCTTGGATGTATGCATTTTCACAATACCGCATAAATGTTTGTATCAGTATAGCATGCATTTGTTCCACAAAACATAACTTTGATTTAAACCATGTTTTACTTCAATACCTTGTTTTTGTGCATTTTACATATGGTTTAGTTGATATATTTCACTTACCATACATGATATTTTTTGGGTACACATTACATGATCTACATTAAACATAAACATTCTGACATTGATATACACATTTAGTGGTTTACATTGGACATAGACATTTCGATATGGTTTACACATTAACACATGACAATTCATTTATACATAAACAATTTACATTGGTGGTTGGTTTGAGTAAGTGATTTGAGTAACAACTTACAAGGTTCATGACTAAATTTTATTAAACATTTTCTTAAACTTAAGTCATGAATCCTATTTTCCCAAAACCTATGTATCTCACAGGCATTTTTATGCTGACGTACCTATTTTCACATGTGTTTTCAGGAGCTTTTGCATAGGATGATGATCGTGACACTAGGGCGGACCTGTGCCTTAGAGACTTAAAATGAAGATAGACTTAGTTTAATTATGTTATAAACTCGTTGATTCCTGTTTAAAACGATGTAACTCTTATGTTGATAAATAAAATACAACTTTGTATGCCATGGTTATGAAACAATTAATTCTGTTACAACACTCCCCGACGTTTTCCGCCACGTTTTGTATGTTATACGTGGTCGGGGTGTGACAGAAGAGTTGGTATCAGAGCCAATGGTTATAGGGAATTAGGTTATTAGTAATGCTTTGACCTAGACTATAACCTTTCTAGGACCCCAACACAAGTTGTCTTGTGTTTAGATTTTAAAACATGCACTTCACCTATCCTTAGGTGATAACCACAACTAGAACATCAAGTTCGAATCCGCTTTGAAAATTAATCATCTGTTTTTGGATAATTGATTACTAGGTTTTGAACCCTCTGTTATAAGGTTTTGAACCCTCTAAAAAGTGTGAACACGTGCAAACTGGAAGAGTGAATGCCTGTACCCTGGGTTTTCTGTCTAAGGCTAGAGTGTTCGTACAAATCCACATAATCGGACCAGTCACTCTTACCTGGGAACTCTTGGGGTGAGTGTTCACTTATAGGCGAGCATGTCTTCGCGATACATTATTTTTGACCCATTTACTTTGATTAGTCACTGTGTGTCGTTTGTTTGCTTTGTGATGCGGACAAATGACCACCATCTCTGCTGTTGTCAATTTTTGTTTCATCTCATTCTTTTCACCCAATCATCTCACTCGTTTCCTTTCATGTTTCCTCTTTTAAAATGCCTCCTCGACGCGAAAACCAGATAGCGACTGCCGAGCTGGAAGAAATCATTGCGCAGCAAATGGCTGCTCAATTCCCAAACCTCTTTGCTCAATGGAACCAAGCCAACAACAACAACAATGCTCCATGCAAATACAAGGATTTTAACTCGGCTAAACCACTCAAGTTTAGTGGTTCTGAAGGAGCGACTGGGCTTCTTCAATGGTTCGAGAGCATTGAGAATACTTTTCGCCACATGCAGTGTCCTGACAATCGCAAGGTCAAGTTTTCTTCGAGTGTGTTTCAGAAGAGGGCTATCACATGGTGGAACGGGGTTATGAGAGACCGTGGTGCAGAAGTTGCTCTAGCACAAACTTGGGCTGAACTTAGGGCCCTTATGATGAGGGAGTTCTGTCCTCGTCATGAACAGCGAGCTTTGGAGAGAGAGTTCGATGACTTGAAACAAGACAGTGGCGAGCACAGGGCATATACTGATAGATTTGAGGAGTTGAGTCTGCTTTACCTAACAATGGTTACCCCACTCGACAAGGCTATCGAAAGGTACATCGACGGCCTACCTGACTCAGTACAAGACATCATTACTGGTAGTAACCCTGCCACACTCCGTCAGGCTATCGAGTTAGCAGCGACATTGACTGAGTCGCAGATTCGGAAGAATAAGTTACACAGGAAGGGTGACAAGGGCAAGAAACAGTCGTCTGACAAGGAAGATAGCAAGAAAGGTCAAAACAAGAATGGAAAGGATTCTGGTTCATCAAAAAGGGCAAGGAAGCGTAAGGCTTCCCAAAACTATGCTGTCACTGCCCAAGCTAACCAGGTAGCTCCCAACCAACCCGCACAGCCTCCAGCGAAGAAGCCCTATTCAGGGAATGCACCTTTGTGCTATAGATGCAACAGTCACCATCAGCCACAACATCAGTGCCGTTTCTGTAATAACTGTGGGAAGTCGGGTCATCTTGCCAATGTTTGTCGGTTTGCTCAGAATCAGGCAGTTCAGAACCCGGCTCAACAAGTCGCTCAGCCTCCTGCTCAGCAACAGGGTCAAGCTGCACGACCACACTACCCACCAGGTGCTTGTTATAACTGTGGGGATCTGACCCACTACCGTAACCAATGTCCAAGATTGGTGAATGCGAATCCAGCTCAGGCTCCGGCTCGAGGTCGAGTCTTCAACATGAATGCTCAAGAGGCGCAGGCGAACGATAATGTGGTGAACGGTACGTTCTTTATTAATAATCAGCCTACATCTGTTCTTTTCGATTCTGGTGCCGACAAGAGTTTTGTGTCATTGTCTTTTGAGCCAATGCTTCGCGTGTCTAGAACGAAACTAGGAAAACCCTTGACAGTAGAAGTTGCTAGTGGTGAACCCATTGTTCTTGATTCTGTTCTACGCAACTGCCAGTCGAACCTTAACGACCATCTTTTTCTTATCAACCTCACGCCTATGCAACTTGGAAGCTTTGACGTCATTGTGGGTATGGACTGGTTATCCAAGCATCACGCAGAAGTAGTTTGTTCCGAGAAGATCGTTCGTGTGCCACTTTCGATAGGCGAGATCCTACAGGTTCAAGGTGAGAAACCGTCTGGTGGTCTCAAGCTCATTTCTTGTTTTAAAGCTCGGAAATATCCGCGGAAGAACTATGTGGCTTTCTTAGCACATGTTACAGCAGATAAAGGTAAGGGTAAGTCTATTTCAGATATCCCTGTCATTCGGTATGAAACTTGTAATAGGCATGTCGGTAATGAATTTACAGACGCATAGGAAAAAGAATCACCTAAAATGGACTTATGAGTCAAAAGTTATGGCCATTTTAAGTTAGAACGTGATTAAACTTGGAACTGGAAATCTGCAGCAACAACAAAGTGAACATTCTGTGAAAATGGGGGCTTGGCGTGACACAAGGGTCCTTGGCGTCACGCGACGCCCCCCTTCCGGATTTTTTTTTTGTGTTATTAACCCTTGGAACTTGTTTGTATCCATTGTAACTTGATCAAAACTAACATTTGTTATGGTTTTGATCTTAGGTGATGTTGGAAAGTAACCGGAAGATGATCGAGCTAGATTTTGAAGAACCGAACACTACTTACAAGCTTCCGCAACGTTTTAAATCTTTAATAGACTATGTTTATGGGTTGTAAACAATTGTTAAACAACTTTTGGAATGTTTTAACTTAGTCGTTGGTTGACTAAGGTTTATGCTACGTATGAACTTCTTTTATGAAATCTATGTTAATTAAGCATCTTTTATTAAAAATGGTATTAACTATTATTAAATTCAAGTAAAATTAGAAGGGTGTTACACTAACACGTAACATTCATGCTTCGTACGATACTTACATACGAGTCTTATACGTAATCTTATTCATTTGATACTTGTGTTACCTTTAGTACATGTTAAGTATGCCTAAATACCCTAAAATGATCATAAAATACGTAATATATAACATCTAGACATGTTGTAAATCATTAAAATCAAAAAAATAAAATTTTATTGTTCCTGAGAAAGGCTTACGGACCGTAAGCCTCATACCCTTACGGTCCGTAAGGGTGTCTGGCGGGACAGCAGCTTGAATTCTCCGCGATTTTGCACGAAATCCCAACACTTCTTCTCCTCCAATCACCTCTAAACCTCCATTAAACACCTCCAATAAACCCTAACTCCTTCCCCTATAAATACCCACCTTCTCCAAGCCTTTTTTTCACTTTCACAACTCTCAAATCTCTCCAAAATCACTCTCAAGTTCTTGCAAATCAGAAATTCGGGCAGATTCACACCTCTTTACAAAAGTGAGCATAACTTGCTCAAAACTCAACCAAATCACTTGATTCTTCTTCCTACTTGCTAGGACAATCATTGGGATTAATTCCTTGATCTCTCCTTGGAGAAATCAGACCTGGAATTTCCCTAAAAATGTCCATAGACTTTCTGTTATGTTTTAAACTCTTTCAAAATTTGTTTAAACTTATCAAACTTGAGTCTAACTCATCTCACACCTATGTCCTAATGCTTACAACCAATCTTATGGTTGGCTAGGCTTAAAAACAAGGCTGAGAAATGTGAAATCAGAGGTGTAAACCTCACATATTTTCTGTTTTAATTAGGGTTTTTAACGCACAAGTCATGTTCAAGTTGTAAACTTGATGTAGGAGTGATTATGGAAAAACTTGGGTTTTTCCAACATAAAATCCCCACATGATTTGATGATTTCTCATAGCTTAGATTATTTACATTCTTGTACTAATCCTAGTTCATAACCCTCCTTGTTTGTTGTTACAACAAGTGTAGTGGTGAACATATACGAGGTGCCTAAATGGAAGCTTGTTCTTCCTACCTCCTACATGACTTCTATGACACATTTCGAGGTACCTAAATGAAGATATAATCTTCTACCTCATGCTTGAAATACATGTACTAAGGACTTATTAATATATACTACCTAACCTAAATAATATATATGTACATTCGAACCTTTGATGTTGAATTCATGTTCATTTGTCAAAGTAGTAGGACATCATCTAGGACCTAAACCTTGCTATGATTCTTATGAGTGTTCAACTCATGAAAACATTATTATAACCCTCGTGGTTACCAAGTGTCATACAAGTATTACGTGTTGAAGATGATTATGTTAATATAATACTTTCATGTTGTTTTATTCCGAATCTCGACTCTAAGCATACTTGAACTTTAACCCTTATACATTCGGACTCTAAATCTCTATTCGTCAACAATTGGATAATCGGAAGGCATATGCAAACTTTGTGAGTACACTCGACCCATTTACTTTTAAAACCACTTTTGGGTTGTAACATGTTACCTTACAAAAATTACACTTACACACACACTTAACATGCTTTACGAACTCAATCCGTTATACATGCTACTTGTTATGCTTGATTATACATGCTTTATACTATGTTATACCCTCGCTTAACAAATATAGCGCTATAGGAGTAACACACCACCCGACGGGGGTTTGTTAGGCCATTATACTATACGGTCTCGTCACTTTTTGTGGCGAGGGATGCTAAATACTAGTGGACACTTTGGGTTTATACGTAATGATATGCATGCTAGTTACCTTGCTTACAAATTGCCATGTGGATTCGAGTAAAATGCTTTTTTACTTATGCTATACTTATTCAAACCTTGTGTACTCGCCTTTGCTTTTGCATTGAACTTTATTAAAACATGTTGCAGGTTTACCGATGATGTTGATGATGCATGGAATCTAGTAGGATGCTTAGATACACACTTTAAATTTTGTATTTTATTTGTATTGTACTTCATTATTCATGTTTTACTTGTTTCAAACTCTTGTAATTGATTTCTTGGAAATGAAATGAAATTTACTATTTAAATACTTGTCACGATTATTAGTGTTATGATGTCTCGAGCAATCTTCACACTTCGTCTCATCCCGATGTTTCCGCCATTGGTTGGGGTGTGACATAACCGTTGTTCGGTTAACCATTGGTTATGGATCGGTTTCCGTTAATTTGGTTAATTATCCAATGTATATAACCTTGTAAAATATAAACTCATGAATATAAAACATGCAAAATTATATAGATATCACATGCATATTGGTAATCGGCCCTATGTAGATAATAAAACAAATATTAATGGACCCTCAATTGGACTAAAATATTAAAAAAAATCTAGCGGTCGTGAACTTATAAATAATATTACATTAAGAGAGTTTGGTATATATATATATATACATGTTTGGCTAATCGGTTCGGTTCGGTTATTTTCGATTTTAGATATATGATTAACCGAAACTGAAAGTTTGGTTATTCAAAAACCAATAACTGAAACATCGGTTATTGCTTCAGTTCGGTTAATTCGGTTATTCTATTTCGGTTAATTCAGTTTTATGCCCACCCCTAACATAATGTCTGATGCATGGGTCTTTGCTTTTGTGTCTTGTAATGTATGTGTAACGTTCCATAGTTTTGTACTTTCTAATTTTAGAAACTTGTAATCCTGTTCCATTTCAATCATTGTAATCAGAGACTTCGATCATAACGGAAATTCATGTCTTATAGATATATGACATATTCATGCAAAATTGTTTTTCAATCAAACATCATATGCATGGTTATGTGTGAAACCGAGACATTATTATACATTCGTAATATCAATTATACACATACGCACGTGGATCCACCTTACATACTTAGAAATACATTAAAAACATAAGTGTTTTAGCTTGAAATAACATAACAAACAAGTTCAGGGGCCAAAAGTGAACAAAATCCAACTGGTTTGGCATAACTCGTCCTCGCGTCGCGCGGGTACCAAGCCCTTGCTCGTCGCGCGACGCGACCAACCTTAATCCGCAAAAGTTGTTTCTCAATTCCGGGTTGGTCACCTTTTCTGCCTCCATTTACCTTCTAACTTCATTAAAAACACTAACCCTAATCCACCACTATATAACTAAGCTTCCACACCTCCATTTCACTTTTCCCACACTCAAATCACTCTCTAAACACTCTCAAACAATCAGATTACAACCTTAGGGGTGTTACCTTCAAGTGCATAAGTGAGCTTTCAAATCACTTTCTCTTTCTCTTCTTCATGAATTCTTGCTTCATCTCACTTGGAACACCTCTAGGAATGTGTCCACAAGTTTACCATAGTAAACTAAGTTGGAACGTCACCATATTTGAGGACCAAAGTGGGTTATACATTCTGTTTTATAAAACTTTGACAACTTGTTCTTATTCATAGTTCATCTTGTGGAAATGTTGCACCACACTTGTTCCCAACTAAACTCATGTTGTAGGACTTGTGTTATGGTTAATTTCCAGAAGATTAGAGGTTCATAACCTCAAATACTTGTTTCCCTAAAAGGTCCCAAGTGACCTACAAAGTGTTGCAACCAACCAACCCTTCAACCTTCAATGTTGAAAGACTTGTGTTTTGGTTAGGCATGAACAATGAAAACCTATGTTCTCCAACTTAGATTCCACCATTTCACTTGTTACTTAGCAAATTAGTTAGTCATTCCCTAAGTCACCAAACAATTTTCAGGTTAAACAAAGTGAGCAAACTACACTAAGTCTTCAAACACTATCTATGTTGTCTTGGTGAATTAGGAGATTTTATTCATATTCATGACCAACCAAAATAATCAATTAAATTTATGATTTTGTGTTTTGATGAATCCATATAATGAGGTTAAATGGATGGAATTCATCCTACCTCCTTGCATGACTGATGCGTGTTGTGCGTTATATGTTTTTATGTATATTTTAAGCCCTTTTTAACACTTTAGTCAAGTTTTAAATTTATAAAACAAAATATTTTACTAACACTAAACACACATATGGGCAAGTGCACCCATCGTGAGCGTAGTATAGCGTTGGTAAGATACCGAGGTCGTCCAAGGACACAAGAGCTTTTAGTACCGGTTTATCCTCAACGTCTAATCAAATAAAAAATTTAGAAAAAGTTTTAAACATGAAAAATAAAAACTAAAAATGCTGAAAAATAACAATAAAATAAAAAACAGATAGACAAGATGAATCACTTGGATCCGACTCGCCTTTAGTGTAACCTTTGATGATTTCCGCACTTTTGCACTTTTTAAGAGATTATCTTAGTTATAGTAGTATGCCCCTCTTTTGAAGGTGACGTTACCCTCAACCCAGAAGTTTGAGTCAGCAAGGATACAATCCTAAAGGGTCGGAATATTGGAAGATAATTAATTAAGTTATTAATGCGTAATGTGGTAGGCCCCTCTGTTGAAGGTGACGTTACCCTCGGCTAAGTGGTTTGAGTCAGCAGGGATACAATCCCAAGTAGCCGGGTTAATGTATTAATAATGGTTTACATATGAGGGGGTCAAGCCATTCACACCCCCGCCATCCAATACCAATGGGTATTGAAGGAGGTCCTAGTAAGCTTGACCCAGGTCCTTGCAGGATCTATACACTGAACAAGGCAAGAACCTTACCAAACCATTCCCTTAACCCCCGACCAAGTAGCCAACATATCTCTATATAGACCGTAGAGATATGAATGGTGTAAATCTTTTATTTTATATAGACACTAAAATAATGCTAAGACACCACGGACAAATGATAAGGAAGTTTCACCTTCAACATAAGAAACTTGTTATTAAAGTCATTGATACAAAACCAAATAAAAAGTGCGAAAAGATCAAATATCAAAAGTATTACACTAAATGCTTGTCTTCACCAAGTGATGTAAGAGACTTAGGAAAACATGGCCTTTGATTGTCAAGAACTCTTACTATCAATCTTGGATCCCGAGACTACTACACACACTCTATGATGGATGATGGATGATGGTGGTGGATGTGGGTTGTAGTGGTGGTGGAGTGTGGGTGAAGTGGGAGAGAGGTGGTTTGCCAAGGGATGCCTTTGAAGTGAACCAAACACCTCTATTTATAGCCTGCACAGAAGCCCGGACACGGCCCCGTGTCCATTGGGCACGGCCCCGTGTCCATCCACTTTCTCTTTCTTCATTAATTGCAATTTGTCTGCATTAGCTCCGCACGCCCCCTTGTCCACTGGGCACGGCCCCGTGTGAAGAAGCGTATCTGTACTATCAAGATTTGCTTGGATTCTGCGAATCTTGGCATTGACCACGCCCGTGTTGAGCTGGGCACGCCCCCGTGTCGGGAATAGAAGCTTCTATAGCTTTGTCCTTTCTGCAGATAACTGGCCATGCCCCCGTGTCCGCTGGGCATGGGGCCGTGGTCAGCCTTCTGTTCTCTTGTTTTTGCTTGGGAAGATGCTGTCGAGGGGTCGGGCATGCCACGTTTATTCCTTTTCTTATATTTATGTTAGATTTGGCTGCATTTTTGTTCTATTTGTTCAATTAAGCTCATTTAGTCCTGAAAATACAAAAGGAAGACAAAAGCACACTTTTTCCAACATTAGTATTAAAAAAAGGGTTAGTTTTATGCCTTATTTGATGTATTTTATATGTTGCATTTTACACACACCAAATACCCCTACACTTGAATCTTTTCTTGTCCTCAAGCAAAACTCTTTATAATGTGGCTTACACTCCCAAATGGAATGGGTAGAAGAGAAGTTTTGGGCTTGTCTTGAGTGTCGGGAATCCAAGATCTTTATTAGGCTTTATTTTTATTTACAATCCTATTCGTTATGATTTATTTAGAACATTTCAGAAGGGAAATTACTTATTTGGGCATAACATGCCTTCTTAAAATTCCATTTATATACAAGTTCACGTACCTCATGGGAGATCACTCAATCACTCGGCCGAAGGTGTATTTTTGTGAAACACTTGAGCCCGGCATGGAACTTACTTCTACCATATGCTTGCCAAGCAATTAATCCTCCTCCTTTTTAACTATACACATTTGTAAATATCAAGAGAACTTGGGGAAGGGTTAGGCTTGGGTTAAAGGTATGTGGTTTTGGGTTAGTAGTTAGTAAAAAGGGGGAAAAACGTAAAAAGCATCGGTCGTCGTTAAACTTTTTGTTTTTGTGACTTTTATTCAAACGAAACATTTTCAAACAAAGTTTCTTTTGAGGAACTTGTTTGTTTATTGCTATACTTCTTTTTTTATAAGGAATGTCACATGAAGACCGAGCTTTTTACTAAGATAAAGGGTTAAAAATAAAAAGTTTTTGGTGGGTAAAGGGTGTTTGTTTTGTGGGTTTAGAAACGAAAAGGTTTAGGCTCAAAGGGGTTAACTAGGGGGATTTTGGGTAGGTGGTAAAAAAAAATGAAAAATAATGGTGTAGAAAGAAAAAGGGTAGTCCTAATGCCTCCATCATTTACTTACTTGGGTTTAAGTTGGTAAGGACCGGGAATGTATTGTCATGGCAAGTTCTAGAGTTATAAGAAACCAAGCGGCTATTCACACAAGAAACGGAAAATGAGCATTTAATTTAAAGATATATGTTTGTATGCTCAATAAAGGCTTAAAACTCACTTTTTGTGGGAATGGGTTTTTAATATGATCAAGTATATATAATCAAATTTTAACTAGATTTGTCATGCCGTTTCATAATTTTCTTATGTTGGTTCTTTTTATCACGACGCTATCGGTTGTAAATTTGTAAAAATATGACATTTTTAGAACTTGTTATTCCCAAATTAAACCAAGACAAGTAAAAAAAATTGAAAAGTTTTTGAAAAAAAATGGGGTGATTAGCGGTTCCAATAGAGTTTTGTGTAAGGCTTGTTATTAGGACTTGCAAAACTCAAGGTTTTAGCATCCCCCCCACACTTAAATTACACATTGTCCTCAATGTGTCCCAAAAATAAGTTTTTAGGTTGATTGAATGTGTAAAAAGGTGTTAAAAACAAAATTTTATGTTATTGGGCGTCTGGACACGGGCCCGTGTTCATCCAGGCAAGGCCCCGTGTTCAGATTGCCAGTATCATAATTAACAGAAGGCTAGGCACGGGGGCGTGTTCAGTGAACACGGCCCCGTGTCCAGTTACCTGTACTGGGCATTTTCTGCAGAACCTTGAGCACGGGGCGTGTGGGCTGAGCACGACCCAGTGCTGAACTTGCTGTAATGAAGAAAAAATTGTCGGAAGGCTCTGTTTTTGTACATGAGGTGTAGGTTCAAGTTTCCCATAGTAGCCTCCATCATCCCGAGTGTGTTTTATTCCATCACAACATCATCCAATCACCATTTAATACTTAAAAACCATCATTTCATTAAAGAGTGAATTACATAAGATCCTAGAAACTTAAAAAAAAAATAAAGCTAGAAATGAAAAACTAAAAGTTCTTAAGATAGATAGGTCAAGTAATGCAGAAAATCATTCCAAGGAGTTCTACCCTTATTATAGGAATATCAAAAACCCGGAAATAGCTTCCCGGTATTTAAAGGCGTTGTAGAACTTGTAACTGAAGGATGCCACTTAGATGTCGTTGAGCCATTCCTCTATCTCCCTTGGGAGGAAGAAGGCGGGCTCATTTTCCACAAAGTGTTGTGGAGGAGGTGCGTTGGCAATCGGGACCCCGTGTAATATGTCTTGAGGGGGTTCCGGGTGCATGACATAACATTTGGCAGGAATGATGACTTCTGGAACTAGATTCCATCCCTTTTGTGTAATGATTGGTACCAAAGGAGGGGAAGCGAGAATATTCAACCTTTGGTGCAAAAGATTGACCTCTCGAAGACATCCTTCTAGTCCCACCGACAAATGATTTATACTGTCGACCAAAGCTTCCTCTACTCCCGTCATTTCATCGATGGCCTCCCTCAAGGCATACACGTAGTTTACAAGAGAGTCTTCTACCGATGACCTTCTCCCTTGTCGGTTGTTCCTGGAGTGTGATGAAGATGTTCCGCTATTTTTGCTCGACATTCTAAGAAAGCAAACCGAAAAGAGTTCAATTTAATGACACAGTACCTCGGACACGGCCCCGTGCTCACTGAGCACGGCACCGTGTTCACCTCTCTACAGGTTTTTGAAACAAGGAATCTTGGAGCTTTAAATTATTTTTCCAGACTTTAAAGCATTTTTAAGCAGAAATAACTTAAAACAGTGTTGTAAAACTTATTTTTGACAAGATTCCTTGAATAAAAACCTAACAAATATCACAATAAAGCTTAAAACTATGGAGATTTCAAACTCTAATGGAGGTTTTAAGGAGAAAGGAAGAAGAAGGCAAATGATAAAAGTAGAAAACACAAGATGGTTGTTGAGAACCTTCCTTAGAATATACCTAGTATAGTATATGTGAAGATCCCACCAGATCTTTGACTTTGGAATGGGTCCAAGAGTGAAGGAATCTTGCTGCATTTATAGAAAACGACAGCACACTGGACACGTCCCCGTGTCGGCTGGACATGGCCCCGTGTGCAGACAAAATTCTGACACTTTTTGTCCGTATTCTGACCAAAAGTCAGACTGGAATCTTTGGGTGGACACGGGGGCGTGCTGACCTGGACACGGCCCCGTGGCTAGAAGTTTTTTATGAAGTTTTGTCTATTTTAAGGAGCTTTAACCGGATCGGGTGGTTCCTTACTAGACGGAACAACACCGAAGTGCCTGAGATACCTAAGTTGCCCTAGTTTTTGACAAGAACGCAAGAGGTTATTGGAAAGGGTGATTCCTAAGCTAAATACCGGTGGGCAAAACCAACCTTTATTTCCCTTATCCGGGTTCTCGTTAAAGAAGGTATATGTCGAATCGCTCGGGTCTATGTATGCTCGGCGAAAACCGATGGGGAGTCCTTCACGGCACAATCGACACAGGGACGACTATCGCTCAAGTCCTCACAAGACTTAGAGGTGATTTCGGGAGCAACGATGTTGTCATAATCCGAATGCGGTCTCAATAATTCTCCTTGATCGTCATCTTGAGATGAATTAGTTATATCCATCTCAAGTTCTTTTATCCATCGGAGAATTTGTTCTTCCATTTGAAATAATTCTTCAAGAATCATTTCATCTAGAAGGGATGATTGATAGCATTCGAGGGATAGATATGGATTATTTTTACTTTCGCCCATCTTAAGGCTACAAGAAAACAATGGGTCTATATAGTGGGGAGTATAATTTAAAAAATAACATTTTAAATCTTCATGAGTTCCACCACATATTTGACACCACGTACCATAAGAGGAGCGAAAGTAAAAAAGATCAGTATCACTCATGTTTGTGTCAGAAATTACCAACCGTCGGGATCTTACGGTTCTGTTTTCAGTATCTGAAACTTGGGCACGGGGGCGTGTTTAGTGGGCACGGCCCTGTGTTCAGCTATTGTCTGACTTAAAACAGGATTGCCAGTACCAAAGATTGGGCATGGGGCGTGTTCAGCGGGCACGGCCCCGTGCTGAGCTTTGCAGAAGCTGAAAGATTAAGAAAAATCCTAAAAAAAAAACAGAAAAATAAGAAAAACGATTAGGCCGTTGATTCCTAACTTTCTTAAAATCCTTGTGTCCCCGACAACAGTGCTAAAAACTTGATGCGTGTTGTGTGTTATATGTTTTTATGTATATTTTAAGCCCTTTTTAACACTTTAGTTAAGTTTTAAATTTATAAAACACGATATTTTACTAACACTAAACACACATATAGGCAAGTGCACCAATCGTGAGCGTAGTATAGCGTTGGTAAGATACCGAGGTCTTCCAAGGTCACAAGAGCTTTTAGTACCGGTTTATCCTCAACGTCTAATCAAATCAAAAATTTAGAAAAAGTATTAAACATGAAAAATAAAAACTAAAAATGCTGAAAAATAAAAATAAAATAAAAAACAGATAGACAAGATGAATCACTTGGATCCGACTCGCCTTTAGTGTAACCGTTGATGATTTCCGCACTTTTGCACTTTTTAAGAGATTATCTTAGTTATAGTATTAGGCCCCTATTTTGAAGGTGACGTTACCCTCAACCCAGTAGTTTGAGTCAGCAAGGATACAATCCTAAATGGTCGGAATATTGGAAGATAATTAATTAAGTTATTAATGCGTAATGTGGTAGGCCCCTCTGTTGAAGGTGACGTTACCCTCGGCTAAGTGGTTTGAGTCAGCAGGGATACAATCCCATGTAGCCGGGTTAATGTATTAATAGTAGTTTACAAATGAGGGGGTTAAGCCATTCGCACCCCGGCCATCCAATACCAGTGGGTATTGAAGGAGGTCCTAGTAAGCTTGACCCAGGTCCTTGCAGGATCTATACACTGAACAAGGCAAGAACCTTACCAAACCATTCCCTTAACCCCCGACCAGGTAGCCAACATATCTCTATATAGACCGTAGAGATATGAATGGTGTAAATCTTTTATTTTATATAGACAGTAAAATAATGCCAAGACACCACGGACAAATGATAAGAAAGTTTCACCTTCAACATAAAAACCAAATAAAAACTAGTTATTAAAGTCATTAATACAAAACCAAATAAAAAGTGCGAAAAGATTAAAAATCAAAAGTATTACACTAAATGCTTGTCTTCACCAAGTGATGTAAGAGACTTAGGCAAACATGGCCTTTGATTGTCAAGAACTCTTACTATCAATCTTGGATCCCGAGACTACTACACACACTCTATGATGGATGATGGTGGTGGATGTGGGTTGTAGTGGTGGTGGAGTGTGGGTGAAGTGGGAGAGAGGTGGTTTGCCAAGGGATGCCTTTGAAGTGAACCAAACACCTCTAGTTATAGCCTGCACAGAAGCCCGGACACGGACCCGTGTCCATTGGGCATGGCCCCGTGTCCATCCACTTTCTCTTTCTTCATTAATTGCAATTTGTCTGCATTAGCTCCACACGCTCCCGTGTCCGCTAGGCACAGCCCCGTGTGCAGAAGCGTATCTGTGCTATCAAGATTTGCTTGGATTCTGCGAATCTTAGCGTTGACCACGACCGTGTTGAACTGGGCACGCCCCCGTGTCGGGAATAGAAGCTTCTATAGCTTTATCCTTTCTGCAGACAATTGGCCACGCCCCCGTGTCCGCTGGGCACGGGGCCGTGGTCAGCCTTCTGTTCTCTTGTTTTTGCTTGGGAAGATGCTGTCGAGGGGTCGTGCATGCCACGTTTATTCCTTTTCTTGTATTTATGTTAGATTTGGCTGCATTTTTGTCCTTTTGTTCAATTAAGCTCATTTAGTCCTGAAAATACAAAAGGAACACAAAAACACACTTTTTCCAACATTAGTACTAAAAAAGGGTTAGTTTTATGCCTTATTTGATGTATTTTATATGTTGAATTTTACACACATCAATGACCATTGTGTGGTACTCTATAATACTCAGACGATTATACATATTATAACTATAATATATATCCAACAAACCAAATCTTAACACCAAACAAACTCATGGTTGAATGTTATGCATTATGGTGAACCTTATCTTAGATTAAGATTCCTCATACTTGGACTTTCAATAGGCGATATAGTTCCTATGAAAAACACATAAACATGGTGTCAAATTTGAGTGTTTTAACAAGATAACTTTTAGAGTAAAAATGCCAAAATGGTCACTTTTGCCACTTTAGTCCAAATATGAAACCTTTTGAATCTGGGTCCCTGAGGTTTCAATTTTGATGCCATTCTCATCCAAAAGACAAAATGGGTCTGATTTTTTTGTTAACCTCCACCTTTTTTTGTCGTGTTCCTCATAACAATTTAGTTATATATGTAACGCCTGCGTCCCTAGACTTTTAACTATTGTCAATTTAGTCCATGTGATATTGACACTTTAGATACTTGTGATGCTTAAATCTAGATTCTTAAATCTTAATACTATGATGTTTGATTCTAGAAACTTGATTCTTGGTATTTAACGCTATGAGACTTGATTCGTGATACTGGATACTTGGAAGCTAGATTCTTGACTCTAGATACTTGATTCTTGGAAACTATCATTCTTGATACTTTGGTGCTTGACTCTTGAGACTCGTGCAACTTGAGACTTGGTTGAACGAGAGACTGGAGACTTGTCACTGGCGGAATCTATGAAACTTGGAAACTAATGTGATACTATTACCCAATAATACGCAACACAACGCTTAATCTAACTCGCAAAACGAAACAAAGACGAGAATGCGGAAAGGATGGGATTGACCGAATGGCAATCCGATCGGATGACCATCTGATCGGATAGCCATTCGATCGAACTGCCATCCGATCCGTGCCACAACGCCTTCACTCCTCTCACACATTATAAATAGGACATGTCACATCATTTCTCACTGATGTGACAGCCTCCTCCGAACCAGACGCATGCACTCCCCTTTTCTTCCATTTCCCGGCAATTTTGGTACGTTTTACACTAGATTCTTGTACATCTTTGATCACTACACTATTATCTACGAGATTCTCCTTTGAAATCCCACTTTTCACCGTGAAATCTCTGAGATTTGAGCTCTTGAGGATGACGTCATCATGGCGGTTTGTACAAACTGTTGAGTGATGTCGTTCCATTCAAGATCTAGCTCAGATCTAAGGAATTTCATGCGTTTTGCACCAAATCTTTACTAAATCTAGACTTTTTAGCTAAAAACTTATGTTTATCTTCTTCATTTCTTAACTTTTCACTTAAAATGGTGGAATCCGGATCTGAACGGACTGAAGACTTGATGATTCGTCTTGAGTCGGCTTGGAAATGGATTGTTGCCGGAGGAGATGACCGGACTACGGATTCCGACATAAGCACCATCACGAACAGACAACTGATCGGACTGGGGTGATTCCCATCCGATCAGACCAGTTGAACACTGATGTGTTTACCGTTGTCTCAAGACGTACCGTGTCGTCACCATCAAACCAGAAACTTAGAAACTTTACAAGGTTATGAACGGGACAAGGACAACTCGATCGAATGGCAATCCAATCGGATAGCCATCCGATCGAACTGCCATCCGATCAGGTGACACTTGCCTCGTAACCTTAAACACTTTGAAACTTTGGAATCTTTGATCGTCGAATGGCAATCCGATCGGACAGCCATCCGATCGGATAACCATCCGATCGGATAACCATCCGATTGAAGTGACCTAACTTGAACACTTGGTAACAATTTGGAATCTTGACACTTAGATTGAATGACCATTCGATCGAATGGCCATCCGAACGGATCACCATCCGAACGGATGACCATCCGATCGGATGGCAATTCGTCCCCCCTCACAACAGTCACCTCAAATCGAATGGAAATCCGATCGGATAGCCATCCGATCGAACTGCCATCCGATCCTTTGACTAATCCGACACTTGGCGCAATCTCGTTGTTTGTCCAACACTTATCTGTTGTAATCTAATCAGGCTAAACCTAAAGAGCTCCCTTTGATCCGATAACAGTTAATCTGTTAAGCAATCACTGTGAGTATACTCGATCCCTTTTCGTTTTAAACTTTTGGGATGCAACATGTATTCTATGAAACTTGAAACTTGATACTTTTGGAATCTAAACTCTATCCTATGTGTATATGAAACTTATGATTCTTGATTTTTGATTCTTTATGCTATGTGAACGTTTAATCAAGAGTGTGTAGTTCCGCCTTAACAATAGTAGCGCTATAGGAGATGCACCTCCCCATTATTCTCGGGGGTATTGTTAGGAGGATTCTAGTTTTCCTTGATTCCTGGGAAAACACTAAAGCATCGGGACACTTGGGCTATCACTTGGACTGCAAACACTAGCATGGCTGAAACTATTTTGTTATCATTTACATTATGGATATGAGTCTTTTGAATCTATTATGCTATATACTCAAACTTGTATACTCGCCGGTACATTTTTATACTGACCCTATTTTATGTTGCAGGCTGATAGGATGCTGAATCATGGGAATCAAGTTAGGGTTGATGCTTAGAAACCCACCTAGTTTAATCTAGACTTTGAACAATGATTTTTGGTTGTATTTGATACTTTGTTGGTGATGTTGTTTTAGACAAAATTTGCATGAAACTCAATTAATCTATAATGAAACTTTTGATGTTATGGAAACTCGTGAGCAATCTGAACGCTTAGTGCCGCACCCCGATGTTTCCACCATCGGTTAGGGTGTGACAATATAAAGGGATAAAAAGACAATTCTACCCTTCATTAAAATGAGGAACACGACAAAAAAGGTGGAAGTTAATAGAAAATTCTGACCTAGTTTGCCTTGTGGATGAAAATGGCATAAAAACGAAACCTCAAGGACCTAGATTCAAAAGGTTTCATTTTTAGACTAAAATGGCAAAAGTGACCTAAACTCAAGGACCATTTTGGCATTTTACTCTTCCTTTTATGTAATTTCATACTAAGTTACAATTACGCATACAAATTCCTAATCTAATCGGTCATACTTACATGCCTTGTTTATCCTTGTAGGATAACTCGGCGTTCCTAAACTCTCAAACACATCAACTCACTTACATGGAACTTCTACGCAAACCATGAGTACACGACCCTTTTTTTATTTTAACACACTTTGAGTGCAATATATATATATATATATATATATATATAGAAATGGGATCAGGAGAAAACGCTCAAAAGTGTGAGAACGCATCCTGGCCCAACACGTGTCACGCGACATAGAGAAGGGTGGATAGGCTTTTTTGTCCTTTCATATTTCTTTTTTTAAACGCGTGTCTTACCACCTTTCCATTGTTTGGCGTTTAATAAATACGCCGCGTTTTTATTGTTTTAAGATCAGGATCATAGTAAACATTTTGGGCGTTTTAAGTATGATTTGGCGTTTTTATTGTTTTTTAGATCAGCATAAAGGCCTATAATGTAAAAAACATCAGTAATTTTCTTGATGTTTATTATATCAAGTAGGATTCAAGCCTATAATGTGACAGACAATTATGGCGTTTTGAAAAGATAAATATATTCAATTTTCCATGTAGTGGCTTTTAATATAATAAATGTATGTCAATAATGTTACCATCTATTCATTTTATTGTTTAGCAATTACTGTTTCGTTCAATTTCATCTGTCAGTTAGTGTTGATTTTTCCAGTAATACTTTGTTTGGCGTTTTTTGTGTTTTATATAGCAACATCGTGCTCTGCTGCATCCGTTCTCTCAGTTTTCACACTATCCAGACGTTTTGGTGTTTGTAGATTTTTGCGTTTTATACTCAATTTTTTTATTAATAGAAAATTTGATAATAAACAACAGAGAATTAGATAACAAAAATAGAAAATTAAAAAAAATTAAAAATTATAATTTAATTTCTCATCCAAATCTTCACTGTCATCAGCCTCTTCTACTTTAACCTTTTTGGCGTTTTAAACCTGTTTTTAAATACCTTATGTAGATCATTATTTTCCCACATACCGCCCGTCTTTAGAAGATGCTTATTTTTTTGTGGCATCCTTTATTGTGGTTTGATATATACTTTTTTGATGACATGTTAAAGACCAACGCTTGCTCTAATGTATTGATCCCTTCATGCCATCAATATATCCATCAAGAACAAAGTGACATAATGACATATCAGTGTCATCAGTCTCTTTTTTTTTGAATATTTGTCCATCTCATTCAGCAAAACCTTATAGAGATACCCACCTCAGAGAAGAATCAATTCAATGAAACTTCATTCAGAACAATACTCAATATAGAAGAAACGATGTTCCGCATCTGTGGCTTTTTTAACTATTATTTTTTGGCGTTTTTAAAGTGAATGGTTTCTAGGAAATATGGCGTTTTTTTAGGTTGTGATAAGTTGATTGTGCAGAGACGTCTCTCTTATAGGATGTTTTTGGCGCGTAGTTTAGGCGAGATTTTATTTTATAATAAATGATATTAATAAAGTAGCCGTCTTTTCAGTTACTGTGTATTTTTACTGTTTTTGTTCAACTTTTTATGAGTTTTTAGGGTCATAAACTTTCCATCTCCCAAGCTTGGTGTTTTTAATGGCTTTAAGTAGTTTTTGGCCTTTTTTTTTTCATTTTTAGCTTTTAATAATACTTCTGCAAATTACTTTTATTATAGTTTGAGAGTTTTTGGCGTTTTACTGCATTATGGCCTTTCACATGCATTATGACTGTTTGGCGTTTTATTAATATAATGTATTTTTTATTCTAAGTTGAAAAATACATAACAAACAACAGAAAAAGAAAATTAAAAGAATAAAAATAGAAACAATTCATCTTCCAAATCTTCACTGTCATCAGTCTTTTTTTTCTTTGAAACATGTTTACTGGCGGTTTGGCTTTGTCATGCTTGTGTTTTTGTGGCCGTTTGGAAAGACAAAATGACATAAGTTTTTTCTTTGAATGTGTATCTTCAAACAACTCATTAGTGTCATTCGTCTTTTCATGCAGCAAAATGTTATTTGAGTCACATCACCTCATGGAAGAATGCATTCTCCGTAACTTGGCGCTGAACAATATTGAATATACAAGAATCGATATTTGCCATTTTTGGCGTTTTACTGAGAAAATAGTGTATCTGAAAAAAACGTCGAACTTGGGAATCTTTTGATGTTTGGGTGTTTTGGCGTTTTCTAAGATGATTGCTATATATTAAAATTTGGCGTTTTTTGAGTAGGTGCGTTTGATGTTTTGGAGATTTTTCCGTTTGTAAGATGAATGGTATATAGTAGAAAATATGGCGTTTCAGGTTCTGGGGGGTGTGTTTTTATGTCTGGTATGTTTTTGTTTATATAGGGATGTGTTTTGGTCTGTAATGGCGTTTTATTCATTAGTTGGCGTTTTGGTATAGAAGTGTAAAGACCCTTTTACCCTTAATGAAGCGCGTCTACTTAATAGAATTCGTGTTATTTACGAAAACGCCACCGTGCCAATCTAGTCCATAGATTGTTTTGATCGGACGATCCATAAGCGTTCTCACACTTTCTACCGTTTTCTCTAAATCCTGACCCTATATATATATATATATATATATATATATATATATATATATAGGAGAATGATTCGTTAGGAACCACTCTTTATTGCGAGAACCAATGTAAACACAACAAAAAAAATACATAAAAAAATCTAAAAAACACCCAATTTTTTTTTGGAAAAATCGCTATAATTCTTCAATAATAAAAAAAATTAAAAAAAAATCGAGTTACAGTTATCCATGCACATATGCATTTGTATCATTTCTTTGACAAATTCCGTAATTCATTACAAATATCAGACAATTGCACTTTCATTTACACTAGCATTCATAATACGCTATTTTTTACATTAACAATAATAAAAATGCATATATTCATCTATCTGTATGAACTTGTTATAACATTAACAACACTAGAAATGCACATGTGCATCTATATATATGAACATGTTATAACGTGTTTTAGTACACCATTTTGAATACACATTCTCTTTCATCTATCATACCATCCATACTACACTACCATTACCCCCTACCACCCGTAATACAATACTATTGTTTTTTACCATCCATAATACAATACTATTACCAATATTTCACTTTATTATATGTACATCAACACCCTTTATTTCATCTAAACAACATATTACATCATAAAGTGACAAATATAATCAAACCATCAACCACTAGATATAACTAACCAAAACACATGTATATGGGCCTACTTCATCATTTAAAATCGCAAACTTTTTGTAACAGAACACCTTATTTCATGTTGATACATACAGATGCACATGTGCATTTCTAATATTAGTAATGTAAAAAGTAGTGTATTACATATGGTAGTGTAAATGAAAGTGTATTTTTCTACTACTGGTAATATATTATGGAATTTGTCCTAGGAATGATACATATGCACATGTGCATCCATAACTGTTACTCGAAAAAAAAAAAAATTTGTAACAATATATAGCGATTTTTATTAGAAAAATATTAAAAAAAAAATTGTGGGTTTATTGGATTTTTTTTTTGTGTTCACATTGGTTCTCGCGGTCTCGCAATAAGAGTGGTTCTCAAATGAACCTACCCTATATATATATATATATATATATATATATATATATATATATATATATATATATATATATATATATATATATATACTATCAAATTCACACTTACACAATCAATCACATGATTCAATCAATCAATACATTTATACATGCGAATGTAATATACTTTAGGATACTTACATGCTAGAAGCCATTCTTGCACAATACTTGTCATTAATTTCATGAGCCAACATTAATATGTATAGCGCTATAAGAGTAGCACACCACCCTTAGGAAGAGTCTATGTTAAGCAATCAATCGTATAACGATCGTATTCACTTCAGTGAAAAGATTACGCAATGTGGACACAATTAGTTTGACATCTATTTGTTGCATGCTAGTTTATGTAATTTATGCCTTAGTATACATTTTATGCCATGTTTGGATTGAGTTAAATTTCTACACGTATGCTAGTAGACAAACTTGTATGCCCACCAATCCTTTATGTGTTGACCGTTACTCTAATATATATATCGTAGGAAATTGATGTTGAGACGTTTCAAGAAATCTAGTAGGATGGACTTAGAAACACACTATTCAAATTTACGTATTTCTTTTCATGTTAGTTGTGTTATTTTTCACTTGTTGTATTTCTTGCTTCAAACAATGTACTTTGAATTTTAGTAATGAAACGAAAATTATTTATTTAATTATTGTCACATTAGCAAGTTGTGAAGTCTCGAGCAATCTCGTTCCGTCTCACTCTGTTGTTTTCGCCATCGGTTGGAGTGTGACAGTATGGCAGAGTTAACTTGTGATCTTGTGTTTTGTAATGCGCAAGACTCATGTGCAGTGCATGAGTCATGCTTAGTAGTTATCATGCGCTAACATGTGATGCGTTGGGATTGTCTGATGTCAAAAAGCACCAATCCAAAAGCTATGACCCTTATGCGCATCAACATACCTATATATAGACATCAGACTTGTTTTGTAATTATTTACATGTTAATGTTATGAACGTGTTTATAGACTTAATCCTTATAATTAATTACATGTTAATGGTATGAATGTGTCTATAGAGTTAATCCTTGTGTTGTTTGGAAGACAAATCACACTGATCAGATATTTATACTAATTCGCCCCTTAATAAGTTAATTAGGGAAAAAGGAAATATGTTGGGAGTGTCGTGGGGATTTGCCTACACATTAATTTACAGAAAAAAAAAAAAATACTATGTATGCGTAGCTGACTAACATTGGACTCCAAATTGAGTTATACGCATTACTTTCTTAAACCTTATCTAGTAAGGTTACAACATCAATGGACATTAATGGTTGATCTCAAACGGGTAGTTTAAAGGAGATCTAAAGTCTAGAGACTAATTATTAAAGAGTTTTTTCCCATTATGGTGTTGGTGGATAAAATATTTACCAAAATGGTGTTGTTACAAAAGTATTTATCAAAATAGTGTTTTTGAAAATATATTTGTTTGTCACTCCTAACCTCATTATATAATTCAAATTATATGAATAACTATTAATTTAATCATGGTATTATGTCTCTCACCTAACTTATTTTCTTTAAGAATCTTAAAAAAGCCTATTATTTTATAAATCAAGTTCAGATTTTTTAGTCACTCAATTTTGTTGCTAATTTTTTTTTAAATCAAGTTTTAAGGTCTAAGTTACACCATATTTATTCCCTCTATTAAATTAAAATAAGATAAATAAAAGCTACAGTTTAAGGTAAATAAAAATGCGTTTCTTTATTTTTATTTTTATACAATGAAAAAGTTAGTTAATATTTTTTCTCAAGTTGGTGTGTTAACTATCCCGCTAATATGGATGTGGATACCTATAATGTCGTAACTTGACAAAGAAATAATGCAACAAAATTATTGGGTTGTATAGAAGAAAAAAGCAAAGAATAATATTATGAAAATGAATTTTTAAAGTGTTTTTTATACGAGTCATATCAACTAGAGTTTTTATGTAACATTTAGTTTTTTTATTAATTATATAATTATGAGAGTATAAATGTGTACAGATAAAGTTCTTGAGATCACACGAAGGTTTTTTTTATATATAAGTAGGTTTGATAAAAAAAAGGCTTTTTAAGATTTAAAAAACAAATAAGTTAAGTGAGAGGCACAATATCATGATTAAATTAATAGTTATTCAAATTATTAGAATTATTCAATGAGATTATGAATGAGAAACAAAAGAATTTATCGAAAAAACACTATTTTGGTAAATATTTTTCCACCAACACCATTTTGGTAAATAGTTTATCCACCAGCACCATTATAAGAAAAAACTCAATTATTAAATTAGTTTATTATATAAATAGGGTTGTTGGGGTTACTTAATTTATGTATAGTATTTTTTAATTAATAAGAAAAAAGTCGAACAAGTTGTTCAAGTGTACATGTTCTTCGTGATCTTCGCTTGACAATTCAACAATTTCATTTCATCCATCTTAAGGGGGGACAGGGCACCTATGCGGGTATCCCTCCTGGGTTTAACCTGACACCGGAACACCGCCGCCACCCATGAAGATTGACAAGAAATAGATTACTTGCATATGCATAATAGAATTGAATTAAATTAAATTTGATTGGGCTTCGACACTAATCAGATGATAATAGACATGTTAGTTGAATTCGTTGTCCATGCATGACGAAAAAGAAAGAAATTCATACAAAGAAAAAAAATATATATTCTTGCATAAGCCACTTGTAGATCACAATAGTTAGTTGATTCATAAGTCATATATAATATTGGTAAAGGAGATTAATGAAAACCCAATTGATTCTTACCCACTCAAGCTTAAGCCCCTTGTAGATTACATTGTTGACTTAGTCTATAATAATTCACTTTCGATGACATCAGATTCCAACCAAGTAAATAATATTTATTATAACAATATTACATATGAGAATGAGAGTACCCCAGAAAAATCACAAAAGCTTCATTAATGATTTTCAAGATGTAGATAATATTCATGAGCAAAAATGGTACGAGATAATAAGATATTGAATCATGTATCCAGGAAGAGAAACATTAGGTTTGCATCGAAACACAAAAAATGGAATTAAATGATTAGTAAACCCTAAATTATATGATTTAATGCAAGTGTTGTTACAAAATATGTAGTCTCGAAAGAAGTTGGTATAAAATAGGAAGTGGGTACAGTAATGATGACATGACACAACAAAGGTTTCTATGAATTAAGAGTTATGTCAATTTGTGTAGTTGGAGTCAGATTTTTTTCCAGATTCAAGAACAATGCAAAATTGATTGCTTTTACATAATTTAAATAATGAGAAAAAAAGTGTGTTAAAAAGTAATGTCATGTAAAGGAATGAAATAAAAGAGTTGAATATCCATTTGGGAATAGTCTAACGGTACTGGTGCTAGTGAGTTAGATAAAATTTAGGGTATAGTAAGAGATCAATGGTTCAATCTACATGGTGTGTAACTTTAGGCATTCAGAAAAGAGTTAATTACACAGATGGACCCTGTGGTTTATAGCTAGCTAGCTTCGCCTATGGGTACTAACTTCTTTTTAACAGGTTCAGGTTTTATGGTTTCAATTTTGTAACAACTTTGGCTACTAACACCAAAATTAGTTAATTATATCAAAAGAGTAGAATGTTTGGTTGTTCCCTTTGGTTTGCAGATTTTGCATTATGGGTTCTTAACTTTTAATAAGTACACATTTGATTCTAATGGTTGTAAAAATGTAACACAGCTAGTTCTTAGTAGCTAACGTTGTTAAATTTTCAGGTAAATGTGTGTGAAATTACTTATTACCCTTGAAGATAATATATATATATATATATATATATATAGGTAGAGGATCCTTTGTGTAACGTTCTGGCGATGAGAGTGTTTTGTCGACAACATAGGACTGCTTGGGAGAAGTGGGTCATTCTGGAATGTGGAGAACAGTGTCCTTTTGTCGCAACCCCCGACCCCTACACGGGAGCGGGCGGCCGCGAGCTACTCAGAGCGGGTCGTATCGGTGTTTATTAATTTGGCAGCGGAATACATCAGGATCGTTGTTAGGAAATATTTTATCAGAGTAAAACACCAAACTTTTTATAAGAATAATTTATGGGAATAAAACCCAAGTTCATTTGACAATACATTATTTAGGGATAAACCCTAATTATTGAAAACAAAATGTCTTGTTTATTTTGGTAACTTTTATAGCCACTATTCCAAGCCTTTAGTGCTCTTCAGCTGGCTTCTATTGGGCTTTCATATTACGTTACCTGAAACACGTTTTAAAAAACATTTTGTCAGCAAGAAATACTGGTGAGTGCATCCCAGTTTAATCAAAACAGTTTAATCTATGCGCAGTAGACTGGAGTCCTGCACTTTCGTCCATAAAGTGCCTCAAATGGAGCAGCATTAATGCTGGTATGATAGCTGTTATTGTAGGAAAATTCTATTAATGGTAAATGATCGTCCCAATTTCCTCTGAAATCAATTACACAGGCTCTAATCATATCTTCCATAGTCTGGATTGTCCTTTTGCTTTGTCCGTCTGTTTCTGGATGATAAGCGGTGCTTAGATTCAACTTGGTTCCCATTGCTTTTTGGAAACTTGTCCAAAAATGAGAAGTAAAACAGCTATCTCTATCGGATACGATAGATAAAGGAATCCCATGTAATGAAACTACTTCATTTACATATAGCTTGGCTAACTGTTCCATACTGAAAGTTTCCTTCATGGGTAAGAAATGAGCAGATTTAGTTAATATGTCTACAATCACCCAGATTGTATCATTTCTTTTTCTTGTCTTGTGTAACTTAGTAACAAAATCCATTGTTATCAATTCCCATTTCCATATGGGCATTTCTAACTGTTGCAATAATCCTGAGGGTTTTTTATGCTCAGCTTTAACTTGAGAACAAGTTAGACATTTTGCAACATAATTAGCTATATCCTTTTTCATTCCTATCCACCATAAATTCTTTCTTAGATCTTGATACATATTATCACTTCCAGGATGTATCGTATACTTAGATTTATGAGCTTCTTCTAGGATCTTATGACATAGATTTCCTTGTTTAGATATCCATGTCCTTTTCTTATGGAACTTCCAAATTCCACCTGTTCCTTGTTCTAACTCCTTAATCATTCCCTTCAATTTTTCAGCATCGTCCTTGATTGTTGATTCCTGTACTTCTCTAATCTGTTAATTCAAATCTACTTGTAGATTTAATCTGAGAGAACGTACTCGCTTTGGTTTTTCATGATACTTTCCACTTAAAGCATCAGCTACTACATTGGCTTTTCCAGCGTGATACTGGATATCACAATCATAATCACTAAGAATTTCCATCCAACGTCTCTGTCCCATATTTAAGTCCTTTTGCCCAAAAATATACCTTAAACTCTTATGATCGGTGAAGACAACAAATTTATTTCCGTATAAATAGTATCTCCAAATCTTAAGGGCAAAAACTATGGCTCCTAGTTCTAGATCATGGGTGGTGTAATTTTCTTCATGTTTCTTAAGTTGTCTAGAGGCATAGGCTATAACCTTTTGACGTTGCATCAACACACATCCATATCCTAACTTAGATGTATCACAATAGACTATAAAGTCTTCAGTTCCTTCTGGTAATGCAAGTATGGCTGCGTTGGTTAACCTTTGCTTAAGAATCTTAAAAGCTTTTCTTGTTTTGGTCCCCATTCAAACTTAACTGATTTGCAGGTCAGTTTAGTCAATGGAATGGCTATTCTAGAGAAATCGCGGATAAACCGTCTATAATATCCTGCCAGTCCAAGAAAACTTCGTACTTCTGTTGGTGAGTCCAGAATTTTCCATTTAGTAATCGTCTCGATTTTTGTGGGATCCACATGAATTCCTCATGATTAACCAGATGTCCTAGGAATTGCACTTCTTGTAACCAAAATTCACATTTTGAGAATTTAGCATAAAGCTTCTCTTTTCTCAACAATGTGAGGAGTGTATGCAGATGGGCTGCATGGTCCTCTTTACTCTTAGAGTAAACTAAGATATCGTCTATAAAGACAATTATGAATTTATCCAGGTATGGTTTACATATCATGTTCATCATGTCCATAAATGCGGCTGGGGCATTGGTTAAACCAAATGACATGGCAGTAAATTCATTATGACCGTATCTCGTTCTAAAAGCAGTTTTAGGAATATCCTCTTTCTGAACTTTCAGTTGATGATATCCATAGCGTAAATCGATCTTAGAAAAGAATCGAGCTCCTTGAAATTGATCGAACAGATCAACGATTCTCGGTAGTGGGTACCGATTCTTAATCGTAACTTTGTTCAATTCTCGATAGTCAATGCACATACACATCGATCCATCTTTCTTTTTTAACGAACAAAACTGGTGCTCCCCAAGGGGATGAGCTTGGTTGTATAAAACCTTTGTTAAGAAGTTCGTCCAATTGCTTCTTCAGTTCCTGCATTTTCATTGGTGCTAATCGATATGGTGCTTTGGTAATTGGCGCCGTCCCTGGTATTAGGTGAATTCTAAATTCAACCTCTCTATCAGGCGGTAATCCAGGTAACTCTTCTGAAAAAACGTCTATGAATTTAGATATTACAGGAATATCTTTTAATTCTTTTCCTTTAGTATCGATGATTATAGAAATCATATATACTATTCCTCCTTTCCTTTCATAGTGTGACACCCCAGGAAAATCAGGAAAACAACGCAACTTAACTAGCTTGCTCAGTAACCACGCGCTAAATTTCGGGACGAAATTCTCTTAACAGGGGGAGAATGTGACAACCCTCAAAATTCCATGTATTCCGTACAATTTATTAATAATAATTAATGTACTTGACGACTGTGTGGAATTACGTAACTGCTTTCTGATATCTGTGTTATATTTACATGCGCCTGTTAACACACTAGTAATGTACAGAAAAGTCATTAAATAGTCTGTTATGATTTCCTGAGTATTGAAAAGTAAAAACGTTGCAAAAATATATAAATAGGACGCCTTACGGATTAATTAAGCAGTTTAACGGAACAGTTTTAAACCGAATAACCGGACATTACCCGGAACACGAAAATATTGTTAAGCACATTGGTTTTCTTTTCTGATCTAGTTAGGGTCCCCGAACACCCTAACACACTTTATATTATAACACACATAATAACCCACTAACTAAAAAAAAAAAAAATAGCACTTAACTAGTTAGTAACTAGATTGTTTGAAACCCAACCCCATTCCCCCTTTCCCCCATTTTGACGGTTATGTGTGGGTGGGACACCCCCACCATTCTTTCCATCACTTTATTTAACTTGTTGTTGGTTAAGGAGACACTTTACATGGTGGTTAATATTGATTTTGGATTATAAATTCACATAAGGGTTATGCACTTCATTTTATCAAACACCACACACCAACAAGCTTTCCCTTTTCCTTCTTCCTCTACTTACGGCTGACCTCACCACCACCATTATCACCTTTATTCATCCACCTTACAACCATTCCAAGATTATACACGGATGCTAGAAGACGTATGATGAAGCTTGGTGTCCTCGGAAGCTCAAGGACCTCTCTCGTTTTCTTTTATCCACTCGATTTCTACCCTTGAACTCCCCTAGCCTTGAGCTAGTGGTAAGTCTCTTAGATCCATTCATTTTACATCTTATGAGAGTGGTTAATAAGAGTTTCGTCGGTTAAAAATCACTAACATATAAGATCACCAACTAAAAGTCTACTAAAGTGATGAACAAGGTGGTTAATGGATGAATGTTAGTGTAAATCATGTAGATCTTGTGTGATTATGATTATTGGTTGATTATCTGATGTTTTGCTGATTAATATTAATATGTGATGTTGTTGTGGTCACTAAACATGATTAACGGAATCAATCGAACACAAGTTAGTAAGTTAGAAATTGAAAACAGAATCTGTCCCGGTTTTACAGCCAACTTCAGTTCGCTGTAAACAGGTCATGAACTCAACGAAAAACCGATATTTTGAATCTAAAATATGTTATTATAAAATACGGTTCTAATGGCACCGGAATCGTAATTTTTGGACTTCGTTTACTATTTTTAATGTGTCGATTTGTAACAACAGCTTAAGCTGAATTTTGACAGCAATAAATGGGTGTCATACTTTCAGACATAACCTACGTTTTGTGATGAATCGGACCATGAAATTTGTACAGTAGATGACAACCGATGCATTTGTAATTACCCCACTGGAATTTCATAAATCGGACACTCGATGAATTTTTAATAAATTTTTCCGTGGACTGTGGTCAGAAATACATAAATCTGAGTTCAGCCCAGAATATGAATTTTTATAAAATATTGGTAATGAACCAGACCCCGATATTTTTACACAATAAAATATGGAACGTTTAAGACATCTTGTAAAAATTTGGGCATTTTTGGAATAATTTAACTATTTTATTAAAATATCCGAAAACAGCCAGTTTTGAATATAAATGCTGAAATGACATAAGTTGTGACTCGCGTGTCTAAATGTCGATTATGCTATCTGTGAAAGATCTAACATGTTATATATGTTATGTGCATTATCGTATGTTTGATTTTGAGTGGGGAATGGATGGGAAACTTAGATGGGCATAAACCGTTAAAGTGATGCATGTTGTGTGATAGATACGTGTAGGAACTTTGTGTTCTATTTGAAAGCCACTAAATGACTAACTGGTAAATCATACTAGGACGTGATTGACCAACCCTGACTGTTAGCTATATTGAGAATCTAACCGAGCAAACCGAGGTGAGTTCACACTTTCTAAGGCATGGGATTCCCGGTGGTTTGGAATGGGTTAAAGAAATTAAAACGGGATCTACATATTCTCCTTGGGTAGGATATGTACGGCCATCCTCCATAGGCAGGATGCCATTATTAATCTTACGAATTCTCCTGGTGCAGAATACGTACGTTCGTATTCTAATGGCGAGCGGGTCATTAGTTAATAGCGCTATTAGGTTTAACAAACCTCACACCGTGCCAGTCGGACGGGCGTGTGCTAATGGACTATGGCAGATTGTCAGTGATGATAGACACTGATATAGGGCACAACTTATTTGCGTAGCAGTCGATATCATACCGTCTAGTAGTTCAAACGGGGAAAGCCCCCACTGATTATGGTTATGGTTTGGGTAATGAAAAAGGAACTGGTTAAACATACTTTCAACTACGGGGTAACCCCCACGGAAATTACGCCAACGAAAGTCAAACCACGTTTTTCAGAAAACAACTTAAAACTAAACAACCAAACGTGAACTCACTCAACTTTGTTGTTGACTAGTTGTTACATGCCTTACAGGTCACTAAACGCTTGGAGGTTGCATGAGGAAGGAGTCGTTGTGGTGTACGGACTGTTATGTTCCGTACTTATTATTTAAATCCTTATGAATTTATTAAACTAGCGTTTTGAACTTTAACTTATAAATTGTGAACTTGTGCTTTTGGATTTACTTTCATGCTTCCGCTGTTTAAACTAAACATGCTTAACTGGCTTTGGTCACCAATCGTATTGTGGTTGGTCTTATTTACTTAATTACAATGTTCAATATGATTAGTGGCTCGACCCTGGTCACGTCATGCCTCCAAGCGGTGGTACTCCGCATGGTGGATTTTGGGGGTGTGACAGATTGGTATCAGAGCCATTGGTTATAGTGAACTTGGTTTTAAAAAGGGGAAAAAGCTTTTTGGTAAAACCAGACTATAACCAGTACAGTGCTCAACGATCCACAACGACGCTTCGCTCCACGTGCAAGACTCGACACCATAAGTGGTATGATTTATGTTATATTGTCGGTTAGATAGTTCTCACTGTGCATTAGATAATGTGGTAATTTGCTATTTGAACCTTGTGTGCTTACTCTCTATTGTCGTCCCACACTTACGCACTTTCGCGACACTTTTCTCACTTACGTTGCTCCCTTATGAAGATCATGAGCGGACGCGGAGGACGTATCAACCTCACTCAAGCCCAGTTGACGGCTTTGATCAACGAACGAGTCGCTGAGGCACTCGCAGCTAATCCTGCAGGAGGTATAACCTGCTATATCAACTCACCCTAGGACGTTTAGATCCTACCTTCGCAAATCAACCCTCGTGCTTAACCTGGTCTTTTATTCTCGCGCAACAGGTCAACATGCTCAACCTCCTGTGTGCACGTTTAAAACGTTCATGGACTGCCGACCTACTACTTTCAGTGGCACCGAAGGAGCAGTGGGCCTTCTTCACTGGTTTGAAAAGCTTGAGTCAGTTTTCGAGATGTGCGAATGCCCCGAAGACCGTAGGGTGAAATATGCTACCGGAACACTTGAAGGAGCTGCGTTAACCTGGTGGAAGGCACAGGTTCAATTACTAGGGCTGGCAGTTGCTAATGCCACCCCATGGAATGGTTTCAAGGAGCTGATCAAAGAGGAGTACTGCAGTCGGGATGACATCCACAAACTAGAGGTGGAATTTTTCAACCTGAAAATGACGGGGTCTGAGATTGAGGCGTATACAAAAAGGTCAAATGAGCTGGCCATCTTGTGCCCTACCATGGTGGACCCTCCCATCAAACGAATTGAGTTGTATCTCAAGGGCCTTGTACCAGAGATTCAAAGTCACGTGACTTCAGCCAACCTGGGTACCATACAGCAAATCATCAAGTTGGCCCATCGACTCACTGACCAGGCGGTGGAGCAAAACAGGCTGCCCAAACGAATCAGTGCCACAGCTACTTCTGATGCACCTACCGACAACAAGCGAAAATGGGATGGGAACTCCGGAAAGGGTTCTACTTCAGTTCAGTCTCAGCAGCGAAAGACTGATGACTACCAGAGTCCTGGTCAGTAATCTTCTGGTAACCAAGGACAGGGTGGATACCGAGGGAACCACCCCAAGTGCAACCGGTGCAACAAACATCACAGCGGGCAGTGCAACAAAGGTCGTTGCCTGAGGTGTAACAAGTTTGGTCATGAAGCAAAGGATTGCAGGAGCGCCCGACCAGCAAATCAGAATCGCCAACAACAACAACAACAAGCCCCATAGACCCACCAGCAGCAGCATCAGCAGGGAAATAAAGGATGCTTTCAGTGTGGCGCTGGAGGCCACTTTAAGAGGAACTGCCCCCAGCTGAACCAAAACCAGAACAATAACCAAGGAAATGGGAACCACAATGGGAATAACAATGGAGGCAACAATGGTGGTGGCAATGGGGGAAACAACAATGGCAATGGGGCAAGGGGTCGTGTGTTCGTGATTGGTCAGGGAGAAGCAAGGAACGATCCCAACGTTGTGATGGGTAAGTTTCTTCTGGATGACTTCTTTGTTACTGTTTTATTCGATTCGGGTGCCGATACTAGTTATGTGTCCCTAAAAGTTAGCCAAATGCTTAAGCGCACTCCAACACTCCTGAACACCAAACACGCGGTAGAGCTAGCAAATGGTAAAAGTCTTGAAGCCACACACGTAGTTAAAGGTTGTAACCTCGTCTTAGCTGGTCAGACTTTCCCTATCGATCTTGTTCCTATCACACTTAGTAGTTTCGACGTCGTTATTAGGATGGATTGGCTATCTCATCATCAAGCGGAGATTGTTTGCAAGGAGAAAATCGTCCGCATTCCTCGTTCTGATAAAGAACCCCTCGTGATTCGTGGCGACAAGAGTGGCGCTGTCGAAGGCATCATCTCCTTCCTTAAGGCCCAGAAGTGTTTGCGAAAGGGCCACACTGCCATTCTAGCGCTCGTTACTGACACATCAATAGAAGAGAAGAGAATTGAAGACATCCCTATTGTGCGCAACTTTCCTGATGTATTTCCTGAGGAATTGCCTGGTCTTCCACCTCATCGCCAAGTTGAATTTCAAATCGAGCTAGCTCCTGGAGCAGCGCCAGTAGCTCGAGCACCATATCGTCTAGCCCCATTAGAACTTGAAGAACTGTCCACACAACTACAAGAACTCTTGGAAAAGGGTTTTATACGTCCTAGCTCTTCGCCCTGGGGAGGTCCAGTCTTGTTTGTGAAAAAGAAAGATGGTACTTTCAGAATGTGTATTGACTACCGCGAACTCAACAAGGTGAATGTGAAGAATCGTTATCCTCTTCCACGTATTGATGACTTGTTCGACCAGTTGCAAGGGTCGAGCTATTACTCCAAGATTGATTTGAGATCGGTATACCATCAGCTGAGAGTCCGAGATGAGGACGTCTCCAAAACAACATTCAGAACTCGTTACGGCCATTACGAGTTTCTAGTTATGCCATTCGGGCTGACGAATGCACCAGCGGTCTTCATGGATCTCATGAACCGAGTGTGCAAGCCTTACCTAGATAAGTTCGTTATTATGTTCATCGACGATATCCTAATCTATTCTAAGAGTCAGGAGGAACACGAGCAGCATCTACGACTTATGCTGGAACTTCTTCGAAAAGAACAGTTGTATGCCAAGTTTTCGAAATGTGACTTCTGGCTTCGCGAAGTCCACTTTTTAGGCCATGTGGTAAACAAGGATGGAATTCATGTGGATCCATCTAAGGTTGAATCGATCAAGAATTGGCCTGCACCACGCCCACCAACAGAAATCCGCCAATTCTTGGGTTTGGCAGGATACTACAGAAGGTTTATCAAGGATTTCTCAAAGATTGCGCAACCCCTCACTTCACTGACTCAGAAGGGTGTCACCTATCGTTGGGGTAATGCACAGGAGTCCGCATTTCAGCACTTGAAGGATAGACTTTGTAGCGCGCCTATCCTCTCATTGCCTGAAGGCACAGAAGACTTTGTGGTTTACTGCGATGCTTCCATCCAAGGACTTGGTTGCGTGTTGATGCAACGTGACAAGGTCATTGCCTACGCATCACGCCAACTCAAGGTTCACGAAAGAAATTACACTACCCATGATCTGGAGCTGGGAGCAGTTGTTTTCGCGCTTAAGATATGGAGACATTACCTGTACGGTACCAAGTGCACCATTTACACCGATCACAGGAGTCTCGAGCATATCTTCAAGCAAAAGGAGTTAAACATGCGTCAACGCCGATGGGTTGAACTCTTGAACGATTATGAATGCGCAATCAAGTATCATCCGGGCAAGGCCAATGTTGTGGCCGACGCCCTCAGTTGAAAGGATACCCTACCTAAGCGTGTACGTGCTTTACAACTTACCATCCAGTCTAACCTTCCCGCTCAGATTCGTGATGCTTAGGTTGAAGCATTGAAAGCAGAGAACATCAGGGCTGAATCCCTACGAGGATCGAGGCAGCGGTTAGAACAAAAGGAAGACGGTGCCTACTATGTTAACGGACGCATCTGGGTTCCACTTTATGGCAACTTACGCGAGCTTGTGATGGATGAAGCACATAAGTCTCGTTATTCGGTACATCCTGGTTCGGATAAAATGTACCACGATCTTAAGACTACGTATTGGTGGCCTGGCATGAAAGCCCACATAGCAACCTACGTCAGTAAGTGCTTGACCTGTGCGAGAGTCAAGACTGAATATTAGAAACCATCAGGCCTACTTCAACAACCAGAGATACCTAAATGGAAATGGGAGCAAATTTCCATGGATTTCGTTACTGGCCTGCCTAGATCTCAACGCGGAAACGATACCATTTGGGTGATCGTATATCGACTGACCAAGTCTGCACATTTTCTGGCTATCAAAGAAACGGATAAGTTTTCTACTCTTGCAGACATCTACCTAAAGGAAGTAGTGTCAAGGCACGGAGTGCCAACTTCTATTATATCTGATCGTGACGCGCGTTTTACTTCTGAACTATGGCAAGCAATGCACAAGTCTTTTGGCTCACGTTTAGATATGAGTACCGCTTATCACCCGCAGACGGATGGGCAATCTGAACGCACCATCCAGACCCTTGAAGACATGCTTAGGGCATGTGTAATCGATTTTGGTAATGGCTGGGAAAAGCACCTCCCGCTAGTGGAGTTCTCATATAAAAACAGCTACCAGGCCGCTCCGTTCGAGGCATTGTACGGACGCAAATGCCGATCACCTCTCTGTTGGGCAGAAGTTGGTGACAGCCAAATCACTGGCCCAGAACTTGTGGTAGATACCACCGAGAGAATTGCTCAGATACGACAGCGAATGGCGGCAGCTCATGACCGTCAGAAAAGCTATGCTGATAAGGGAAGAAAACCACTCGAGCTCTAGGTTGGGGATCGATTGCTACTCAAAGTCTCACCTTGGAACGGTGTAGTCCGCTTTGGCAAACGAGGCAAACTCAATCCACGTTATGTCGGACCATTTGAAGTCACCGAGAAAATTGGCAAGATCGCCTACAGGTTGAACCTACCTGAAAAACTCAGCGGAGTTCACAACGTATTCCACGTGTCAAATCTGAAGAAGTGTCTGTTGGATGAGACCCTCATAGTTCCTCTTAAGGAACTCACAATCGACGACCACCTGCGATTCGTCGAGGAACCAGCAGAGATTACGGATCGAGATGTTAAGATCCTCAAGCATACCAGGATACCTCTGGTCCGAGTTCGTTGGAATGCTCGTCGTGGCCCAGAGTACACCTGGGAACGAGAAGACCAAATGAAACTCAAGTATCCCCAGCTGTTTAAGAAAAATGCAACCACTACTGAGGCTGAAGCTACTGTAGAATTTCGGGACGAAATTCCAAATCAACGGGGGGATGACGTGACACCCCAGGAAAATCAGGAAAACAACGCAACTTAACTAGCTTCCTCAGCAACCACGCGCTAAATTTCGGGACGAAATTCTCTTAACAGGGGGAGAATGTGACAACCCTCAAAATTCCATGTATTCCGTACAATTTATTAATAATAATTAATGTACTTGACGACTGTGTGGAATTGCGTAACTGCTTTCTGATATCTGTGTTATATTTACATGCGCCTGTTAACACACTAGTAATGTACAGAAAAGTCATTAAATAGTCTGTTATGATTTCCTGAGTATTGAAAAGTAAAAACGTTGCAAAAATATATAAATAGGACGCCTTACGGATTAATTAAGCAGTTTAACGGAACAGTTTTAAACCGAATAACCGGACATTACCCGGAACACGAAAATATTGTTAAACACATTGGTTTTCTTTTCTGATCTAGTTAGGGTCCCCGAACACCCTAACACACTTTATATTATAACACACATAATAACCCACTAACTAAAAAAATAAAATTAGCACTTAACTAGTTAGTAACTAGATTGTTTGAAACCCAACCCCATTCCCCCTTTCCCCCATTTTGACGGTTGTGTGTGGGTGGGACACCCCCACCATTCTTTCCATCACTTTATTTAACTTGTTGTTGGTTAAGGAGACACTTTACATGGTGGTTAATATTGATTTTGGATTATAAATTCACATAAGGGTTATGCACTTCATTTTATCAAACACCACACACCAACAAGCTTTCCCTTTTCCTTCTTCCTCTACTTACGGCTGACCTCACCACCACCATTATCACCTTTATTCATCCACCTTACAACCATTCCAAGATTATACAAGGATGCTAGAAGACGTATGATGAAGCTTGGTGTGCTCGGAAGCTCAAGGACCTCTCTCGTTTTCTTTTATCCACTCGATTTCTACCCTTGAACTCCCCTAGCCTTGAGCTAGTGGTAAGTCTCTTAGATCCATTCATTTTACATCTTATGAGAGTGGTTAATAAGAGTTTCGTCGGTTAAAAATCACTAACATATAAGATCACCAACTAAAAGTCTACTAAAGTGATGAACAAGGTGGTTAATGGATGAATGTTAGTGTAAATCATGTAGATCTTGTGTGATTATGATTATTGGTTGATTATCTGATGTTTTTCTGATTAATATTAATATGTGATGTTGTTGTGGTCACTAAACATGATTAACGGAATCAATCGAACACAAGTTAGTAAGTTAGAAAGTGAAAACAGAATCTGTCCCGGTTTTACAGCCAACTTCAGTTCGCTGTAAACAGGTCATGAACTCAACGAAAAACCGATATTTTGAATCTAAAATATGGTATTATAAAATACGGTTCTAATGGCACCGGAATCGTAATTTTTGGACTTCGTTTACTATTTTTAATGTGTCGATTTGTAACAACAGCTTAAGCTGAATTTTGACAGCAATAAATAGGTGTCATACTTTCAGTCATAACCTGAGTTTTGTGATGAATCGGACCATGAAATTTGTACAGTAGATGAAAACCGATGCATTTGTAATTACCCCACTGGAATTTCATAAATTGGACACTCGATGAATTTTTAATAAATTGTTCCGTGGACTGTGGTCAGAAATACATAAATCTGAGTTTTGTCTGGAATATGAATTTTTATAAAATATTGGTAATGAACCGGACCCCGATATTTTTACACAATAAAATATGGAACGTTTAAGACATCCTGTAAAAATTTGGGAATTTTTGGAATAATTTAACTATTTTATTAAAATGTCCAAAAACAGCCGGTTTTGAATATAAATACTGAAATGACATAAGTTGTGACTCGCGTGTCTAAATGTCGAGTATGCTATCTGTGAATGATCTAACATGTTATATATGTTATGTGCATTATCGTATGTTTGATTTTGAGTGGGGAATGGATGGGAAACTTAGATGGGCATAAACCGTTAAAGTGATGCATGTTGTGTGATAGATACGTGTAGGAACTTTGTGTTCTATTTGAAAGCCACTAAATGATTAACTGGTAAATCATACTAGGACGTGATTGACCGACCTTGACTGTTAGCTATATTGAGAATCTAACCGAGCAAACCGAGGTGAGTTCACACTTTCTAAGGCATGGGATTCCCGGTGGTTGGGAATGGGTTAAAGAAATTAAAACGGGATCTACATATTATCCTTGGGTAGGATATGTACGGCCATCCTCCATAGGCAGGATGCCATTATTAATCCTACGAATTCTCCTGGTGCAGAATACGTACGTTCGTATTCTAATGGCGAGCGGGTCATTAGTTAATAGCGCTATTAGGTTTAACAAACCTCACACCGTGCCAGTCGGACGGGCGTATACTAATGGACTATGGCAGATTGTCAGTGATGATAGACACTGATATAGGGCACAACTTATTTGCGTAGCAGTCGATATCATACCATCTAGTAGTTCAAACGGGGAAAGACCCCACTGATTATGGTTATGGTTTGGGTAATGAAAAAGGAACTGGTTAAACATACTTTCAACTACGGGGTAACCCCCACGGCAATTACGCCAACGAAAGTCAAACCACATTTTTCAGAAAACAACTTAAAACTAAACAACCAAACGTGAACTCACTCAACTTTGTTGTTGACTAGTTGTTACATGCCTTACAGGTCACTAAACGCTTGGAGCTTGCACGAGGAAGGAGTCGTTGTGGTGTACGGACTGTTATGTTCCGTACTTATTATTTAAATCCTTATGAACTTATTAAACTAGCGTTTTGAACTTTAACTTATAAACTGTGAACTTGTGCTTTTGGATTTACTTTCATGCTTCCGCTGTTTAAACTAAACATGGTTAACTGGCTTTGGTCACCAATCGTATTGTGGTTGGTCTTATTTACTTAATTACAATGTTCAATATGATTAGTGGCTCGACCCTGGTCACGTCACGCCTCCAAGCGGTGGTACTCCGCATGGTGGATTTTGGGGGTGTGACACATAGCTTGCAACTTTCATCACAGAGATGAATTTCGTCGATCTAGATGGCTTATCTCCTTTAATTGTGATCTTTTCACCACTTGGTGTACTTACCTGTACTGACTTTTGATCATATAAAATACTTTCATGATTGGCTACCAACCAATCTATTCCTAATACAACATCGAAACCCGCCAGATTCATGGGGTAAAGGTTAGCAAAGAAACAATGGTTTAGGATTTCTATTCTTGCCCCCTGCAAGATTTCACTTATCTTAACAGATTCTCCATTGGCCGTTTCTACCAAACAATCTTGTTGAAGTTTGACTAAGGGTTGGTCAAGAAATTGGTAGAAAGAAGTATTGATAGATGTAACACCTCGAAAATTCATGTCCTATAATGTATTGACACGTGTCATAAGCTTGAACGTGTAAAAGAATACTCTGGAAGGACTAAAGTTGACAATCATGGAAAGAATGTGAATATATGAGTTCTAAATGTCAACAGTGAATAAATATATTGTACATTAACCCTACATGATGCTCATACCTCCAGACGAATAAATCATGGATCATACGAAGCTAAAAATGAAAGAAAGTGAGAGATTACAAACTACAGGGGTTAAATGTGTCAACATGTTTAAGTTATACCTCTGAGTGATATTTTAGCAAACCTGAAGCTTTGTAACGGTTAATTTTGCTCACTAGAATGCACGATATAAATTTCGTAAAGTTTCGTTATCGTATGAGAAAGTTATGATCAAATTCGTATGCGAAGGGTTAAAAGCGTCAACGTTGAAGTTTACGACTTTTCGGGTAACAATAAAGTTAACCGAGGACTAAACAAAGTGGGTAAATGTCTTAAATCCCTTATAAGTAAATTTAGAGGGCTCATTGTGCAAAACAAGACGTGAAAGTGACCTTTAGAAGGACCGGGGACCAAAACTGCAAATAATGGAAAAATTGGTTGGCTGGACAGCACATGCTCGCGTAGCGCGAGCCCTACCCCATATTCCGTCGCGCTACGCTACGGCCCTATCTGATCAGAAATTGATTTTCTTTGATTTCTTGTCTGCCATGGCCCTTGTAAACGACTTTAACTCAATTTTCTTCATCTTGCTTGACCCCTAAACACCCCTAGACATTTAGGGACACTTGTTAGTGATCAAACATCAATGGTAGACCTTGGGTGTCAATGATCCATGAGTTCTTGAGCACTATATAAAGGCTTCATGTGCAACCATTGTGATCACACCTTTCTCTTGCATTCCTGATCATTTCTGGAGCTCAAGACTTCTCTCAAGTGATCACTAATCGTGCAAAGGACTCTAGTAAGTATGCTTAACCTTTCTTAGTTAAGTTTTTGCTTAGTTTAGCTTAAAAGTCAAACCGTTGTAATTAACGGTTGACTTAGCGATTAATCACTAATGGTCCAGTGATTAGTCAAATTGAAAGTAGTTATAAGTTGGTAATTATGTGGTTAATAAACCCTTAAACGGGTTCCCCCTGATGCCCACTCTAACTAGGTCAAATGTCGGGTCAAACTTATTATTAAAAAGTCAACAGGATACTTAATTTCTAATTTATGCATGATTAGCAATGTAGAACACATACAACCTGTTTGATCATTAATATAACTTGGTAATTAGTGTAAGAACATGTCTAAACATGTTCAACCCGACGATTTACTGTTTAGACCCGGTTCGGAACCGAAAGTCGCAAAGCTTTGACTTTTGCTTTGACTTCAGTTCTGACCCGTTTTGGTATGATTTAGAAATACCTTAGAGCTCTATTTGGACCAGGTTACATGCTAGTATAACCCTCTGTGATTATACACCATGGTTCATTAGTTAACCAATTAATACGCATGATTCCGTTAATTGCCCATATGTTGACCATTATGCCCTTTTCACCTTAAAACATGATTTTGGAAAATATAAAAGAGTAGGAACCTTAGTCACTGATATATAAACTTGTACCCAAAGTTTGACATCAGTTTGAGGTGTAGTTTGAGAGTTATGCTCATTAGCGTAAATTGAAAGCTTTATGTTAATTAAACGACATAATTAGCGTATGGCCTATCTAAGCCTACTTTTTGATATCAAACTTATTACCCAATGATGTAATATGTTATTTTGGGATTTTTGAAGATTTTTAATTAATTTTAGGCTGAGCATAACTTATAGTCATAGGCTTAATCCGGTAATTGTCGGTTTTGCCCTTACGGGCTATAAAATGAGTTTTACATATCTAATTGACTCCAAACCTTTTGCTACTGATTAAATATGATAAATAAATTATTTTAAGCCTTATGGAATAATAAAAAATATCAGCTTTATGTACAGAACCCGGAAATGGCTTCTAATCGCCTTTTTAAGCGTTTTTAACGCATAGTATGTACTAGAACTATTTTAAACATACAAGGGTTGATACCTACTGATATTTTGGGCAAGTTATAATATTTTAACAGTAAGCAAAAGTTGTTTAACTCAGACTTCAGTTTTGAGCTTTACGGCTTATGTGAAATTACCAAAATGCCCCTATGGTGCATAGTTTGGTTAAAATTGATAAATTTCACATATATACTTTACCCTACTGTTATAACTTAGTAAACTAAGTATTTTTGCTGATTATATCAGACCTGTAACTCAGGTTAATACTTAGACTCTTTTATAACCTTGAAAATGACCAAACTACCCCTACGAGGCATAGTTTGTGTTGAAATTCGTTTCGGGCATAATAAAACACATCTTACTGATGTCACAACATATTTGAGGCATATTAACTTAGGAAACCTGTATATGGCTCTCATGAAGACCCGTTACGCTTATTGCGCGTACGGTTCGGCTTATGTGACTAGATTACATAAATTAGCCAAAACGGGTCAAACCTTATCGGTTTTACCCCAAAATGCAGAATGTGCCTAGATTACCCATATAAGGCAAGTATTCAATCTTGTCAGGTCTAAATCACATTCTAAAACGGTCTTCGCCCTATCGTGCGTTTGAACCGTATCTTTCTTCAAAACTAACCGGTCTAAGCTTAGGCTTAATTAAAGACCCGTTAGCATTCTAATTGGTTATTTATACCATCATTCCAGACTAGAGCCTTCCGGTAAATTGTACCTACGCTTACTTAAGTGAATACGGCTGAGTTATTATAATTCTTGCTATTTAAGACAGGAGCTAGCTCAGGTAAATACTCTTAACTTATTTTCCCTATTACGGGCTTGGGATACGGTAATATAAATACCGCATGGTCAGGTATGGGATTCAAAGAACAATAAATCGAGAAATCCAAATAACCTGTTTTAATTCGTATTGCTTGGCTGAAACATTGGGGATTAATGCGACCGTGTCCTGGATATCCTTGACTCATTAAATGCAATGGCCACGACCTAAGCACGGGGTGTAGGCATACACCTGACAGATGCCATATGTTTATTAATTAATTATACCCAATAAGGGATTCCCAATAAGGGAATAGTGGTGTGTCGGTTAATCATGAACCGGCATAGAACCGGGCCCCGTATGTAGAGCAAGTTGTGTAAAACTGATAACATGAAATATAGTTTGTCCCAAGTATAAAAGATTAATTTTGCCTTGTGCATTTTAATCAAAGTGTCAAATATTTTGTGCCTGGTGCATCTAAACCAATTTTCACAGACATTTTCAAATGAGTCGGTTGAGTGTATTTACCAGTGAAAACTGACGTATTTTCAAAAGTCTAAGTGACAGGTACAAGTACGTAATAGGCTGGAAGCTGCTCAGGACGTTAATAAGGAATCTTGCAAGTTCTAGGCGTCTAAAGTCTGTTGAACAATAATTATGTTTTAAGATCCGCCTGTGGATCCTTTACTTTCCGTTGTAATACTGGATATTACTTTATATTCGGATTGTAATATAATTATCTTTTGCTTCCGCTGTGCATTTATATATTGTGTTGTTTGACTATGATGATATCAACTACGTCACGATACTCCCACACCGGGCCCACCGGTTGACACGTGGAAATTCGGGGTGTGACAGGTTGGTATCAGAGCCAACACTGAGTGAATTAAACGCTAGCCTTTTGTGTTTAATCTCAGTTACACAGTTGCACATTCTTGAGTCTAGACAAGAACATAGGACAAATTCTAATTCGTTTTAGTTGTCCTTATTTGGTTCCTTTGTTATTTTCTGATTAGCTCTTGCATGGGCAAGTCATTTTTGTAGAAGTCCCGTTTAGGACAACCATATACTTGTTTAAATTTTAAAGGAACGATTATATTAAAAATATCATTCCTATATTATAAAATCTACCATTATAATAAAATGGCAATATCTAAAAAGGACAAGACCTAGCTCATGTGTCATTTTAAGACAGGGCCAAGACGGTAGTTCCACAATTAGATTCAGATCCTTGTTAACATTTCAATTTAGGATTGTTCTGCGTTAAATATTAAAGGAATCTTAAAGGTAAAACCTAGCCTAAATGTCAATGCAGACATGGCCAAGATGGTAAAACCTAGCCTAAATGTCAATGCAGACATGGCCAAGATGGTAAAACCTAGCCTAAATGTCATTGCAGACATGGCCAAGACGGTAAAACCTATCCAAAGGATTTCCAATCCCTGTTAACATCTGTAAGTACGTTAACATTTTTGGTAAACTGTGAATCATTAAAGTCACACAGGCCATCTTTTAAAAAGGGGGTTAATCTAAATTCCCTTATTTGAAATAATCATCCATTAGTGATGAAATGCCTACGGGCCAAACTTGTTGTCCGATAAGACAACGACCGTGGTGGTCTCTGACCCCCGTCTAAAGATATTGGACTACGTCGAAGCATAATAGTTTGTATGATCAATGCGATCCTGACTAATATCATCAAATGAAGATGATCATATTATAAACATCCATGAGTGATGAAATGCCTACGGGCCATACTTATTGTCCTAATGGACTAAAGACAGTAGTAGCCTTTGCCTCTCTGTCCAGAAAAGGGTAATGAACTTTGATTCAAACCTTAATGCCTCGATTCTCTGAAATCATGGCTTATATCATCCTATAAGATGATCATATTATAAACATCCCTTAGAAGGGAAATGCCTACGGGCTATAGTTACCGTCCTCTGAGACTAGAGACAGCGGTAGCCTACAACTCCCTGTCAAGAAAAGGTAATGAACTTTGATTCAAACCTTAATGCCTCGATTCTCTGAAATCATGGCTTATAAATTAAACTTGTCTACGCGACTAGGCCATTTGTGCTATTATTACCTTGTAAATTAGGATTTATGATAAAAATCCTGAATAAAATAAATATCCTTCCTTCCCTGCCAGCATACATATGAATAAGAATCCTAAGAGTGAAACCTAGCCTGAGTGTCATTATAAAGACCTGGCCAAGATGGTAAGACCTGTTTAAAAGATTCGTATCCCTGTTAACATCTGAAAATATGTTAACACTCCTGGCAGACGTGATTCATTAAAATCACACACGTCATTCCTATATAGGATTCTTCAAAAGATTCCTGACCCAACTTAATGATCTCTGAATCATGGGTTTAAATCATCGATTAAGACGATCATATTTTGACCATACATTGGTAATATAGTGCCTACGGGCCTTGCTCATTTCTACATGAGCCAAAAGACAGTGGTAGCGATGACTCCCTGTCCGAAAAAGGTAACGAACTATGTTCAAACCTAAATGCTTTGATGCTCTGAAATCATAATTTTTAATTTAAAAATGTCCTTGCGACTAGGCCTTTCGTGCCACTAATAAAACTGTTATTGTTTTATAATTAGGATAAATTATAATATAAATCCTAAGTAAATGTGAAAAATAAATTAACCAAATATGGTCTCCGTTACCATGGTTAATGAATTGCCATAAAAGACAATTCCATAATAAACTCCCAAGTAAACTATTGTCCTTGTTTTATGTAACAGTTCAATTAAATGGCTGGCTCAGATGAAATTAATAGCCACCCAGTGGAGAACAATGATAACGCCCGAGTTAATTTAACGGGTGCTGAACTAAAAGCGTTAGTAGACGACGCAGTTACAAAGGCCTTAGAGCGGCAGTACGAAGAGTATAGTGGGACTCGGAGTAGGACCCTATCTACACCGCATTCGAAGCCACCCCCCAAGAAGGATGAACCCAAGAAGGAAGATGACGAGCGTCACTCTTCTAATCATCACAGTGATCCGTCTCAACAGATCATACTGAATCAAGGACCCCGTGATAAGGGTTGCTCCTACAAGTACTTTGTTTCATGTAAACCCCGGGATTTCACTGGGGAGGAAGGAGCTGTAGATTGTATGACGTGGTTAGATGAGATGGATACAGTTGTGGATATCAGCGGATGCGCTGAGAGGGATGTGGTCAAGTTTGTGTCGCAATCATTTAAGGGTGAGGCCTTAGCCTGGTGGAGATCGTTGATTCAAGCCACCGGGAAGATCCCTTTGTACAACATGACTTAGGATCAGTTCGTTGCCCTTATCAAAGAAAATTACTGTCCTCAACATGAAGTTGAGAAGATTGAGACTGAATTCTTGACATTAGTCATGGAGAACTTAGATTGTCAAGCATACCTTACAAGTTTCAATACCAAGTCTCGATTGGTTCCTTATTTGATCGCACCGGAACCAAAGCGAATAGCTCGCTTTATTGGGGGTCTAGCCCCAGAAATAAAGGCAAGTGTGAAAGCATCGAGACCTACTATATTCAGGTCAGCGGCAGATCCGTCGCTATCTCTCACACTCGATGTGGTTAGAAACAAGGCTGCCAAGGCCTCTGAAGATGGGAAGCGTAAAAGGGAGGAGGATAACTCCCAGAATCCTAAGAAGAGCAAATCCGAGCTCAACAATAACCAACAGGATTCCAACAAGAAACCTACATGCAAAACCTGCAACAGAAGACACTGGGGACAGTGTCGATCAAACCAAAAGATAAAGCAATGTGGCATCTGCAAAAGAATTGGTCACCAGTCCCACGAATGTAGGGACATAAAGAATGCAAACTGTTTCAGCTGTGGCGAAAAGGGCCACATCAATACTAATTGTCCTGAGGCCGCCAAGGAAGGAGCAGCTAATTCTGGGAAGGATAAGAAAGGAAACGCTTGAACTACCGTTTGAATGACAGAGACAGTACATATCAATAATAGCATCAGGTACGTCCCGTACCATTTAGCATTGATAGTTTCTGCTAAGTATCTTACGTTAATGCAAGGGATAATAAACCTTTAGTAAACCATAAGCCTAGTAAACTCTTGATTACATTCGTAAGAACTTCAGATATTAAAAATAAAGTATAATTTACAAACGGAATCTTTAATGACCCTCTCTCCCATCCTCGGAGATAAATCCTTTCATAAGAATCTGGAATATTTTTCCCCAGGAAGAGTACGACAATATATATTACTTTATTTTATTATTTTCTCATTATTTTATATCACCTGCGAATGCCAAACTATGTTTGATAAGAGTACCATATGAGGATTGGCGTATCCTAGTGTGTCCCATAGATTGCTTCCATGCCTGATCAGTATGGAGGTTTAATGCATGGAACCCCTGAGATATCCCAATGGTCATATTGTACTAAAGTCGACTAGTAGTATTCAAAGAAGATATCCAATATAAAATGTCCTTATAAGTATCTCTACTTAGGGCATCCTTGCATTTGTAAGGAGAATGTGTCATATATCTGACACCGACATCGATAGATGAACCAAAGCCTGAGAATACAGACATCTCTAACATCTCTGTGTGTGTCATAATTATCTTCTTTATAAGAATTACCATGTTTACCTCCTGAGAGGCAAGAGGATGTTAGGACAAACATCCCGCTTAGGGCTGCAATTATTGTAAAAGCCTTATATCTGTTAGTACCAACGGAATAGGAAGAACTAAGAGCCAAATGGATAAGTTTTTAGAGAAGGTTTCATAAAGCCAAAATTCGAAGTTCTAAGAACTCCGAGTTATATAAATAAGAAAGACGGATCATCTTGCTTATGCATTGATTACCGCAACCCTATTTAGGCAACAATTAAGAATCGCTATTACCTGCCCAGGACCGTCGATTGGTTCGACTGGCTGTAAGGTTTAGCTATTCTTTGAGATCAGTTAAGCAGTGGTTGGAATAACCATCTCACCATAAAATAGGTTTTTCTATAGCAATTATTATATAAGTATCAAGGCTACTCCTTTTGAGACCTTGTATAGATGGAATGTTAAACATCTATTATTAGATAGAAAATTGGTAAGTCCAATTATCAGGATCTGAAAGTTGCCTAGGAAACAACAAATAAGATCATACAAATCCATAATCGATTGTAAGTTGCCAGTATACGGCAGGAAATCAAGGATTTATGAAAATAGCAACCCTCCTAAGTTCTGGTTAAAAGATAAGGTTCAACAAAAGATAACACCCTGGAAGGGTGTGCCGAGCTGTAATTTCAGGTTAGTTAAGCTCAGAATATACAAAGTCATTCGAAGGATTCGAATGTATCAAGACTAAATAGCTTACGAGCTAAGACCTAATTAAGGGGCTTGGTGGAACGCGCAATGTGACTCACACTAATGATTTAGCGACGTGTCACCAATAAGTCGAAAAGCACTATCACATAATGATATGCAGAACTATGATAGTAAGAGCAACCTGTGTCGATTAAGGATCGACAGGGTTAGAAACTCCAAAAAGATACATGTACCTATTATAAAGGTCAATTGGAGTGCCTTAGAGGCTCAAAGGTACTGGGGAAGATTAAGCCCAATATAAGGTAGAAAATACTTCCTTTACTTTAACAAATCTCGAGGTCGAGATTTCTTTTAAGGGGGTGAGGATGTAACACCTCGAAAATTCACGTCCTATAATGTATTGACACGTGTCATAAGCTTGAACGTGTAAAAGAATACTCTGGAAGGACTAAAGTTGACAATCATGGAAATAATGTGAATATACGAGTTTTAAATGTCAACAGTGAATAAATATATTGTACATTAACCCTACATGATGCTCATACCTCCAGACGAATAAATCATGGATCATAAGTGTTGAATGGCACTGTTATCTGTTTGGTTTCCGTTATACTTATTATTCTGGTTTTCCGGATTTACTTCGTTGTCCATCTGAATTTTAAACATTTACCAGATATTAATTATCACATAATAGGATACAATTATTTATACACAATCACACGAACAAGTTGGTCAAAATCGTCGATCATTGCGACTTTTACTCTTTTTCATATATATATATATATATATATATATATATATATATATAGGGGGCCGCTAGAATGAGAACCACCACGAGTTATGAGAACCACGAGAACCAAGTGCCACGGAGGGCCGTTGACCACGAATTTTTTTTTTACACCTAGATCCGTATATTTTAGGACCGGGTGTAAATTTTCGGTTCAAACGGCGCGCCCGTGGGGGTAGTTTTTTACGCCCAAAGTTTGGGTTTTTTTAATTTTTCTTTTTTTTAACCAAACTTTGGGCGTAAAAAACTACCCCCTCTGGCGCGCCGTTTGAACCGAAAATTTACACCCGGTCCTAAAATATACGGATCTAGGTGTAAAAAAAAATTCGTGGTCAACGGCCCTCCGTTGCACTTGGTTCTCGTGGTTCTCATAACTCGTGGTGGTTCTCATTCTAGCGCTCCCCTATATATATATATATATATATATATATATATATATATATATATATATATATATACATCTATTACAAATTACAACTGGAAATGAAAAATACTATGCATCCCTACTTATATATATATATATATATATATATATATATATATATATATATATATAGGGAGAGGATCATGAGAAAACTAGATATAAATGATAAAACTAGAAAACTAACTAAAAAAACCTAAAAAAAAGCCAAAAAACATACCAAATTTTTTTTTATTTTACAATTTTTTATAAAAAAATCGCTAGTTTTTATATATAAATTTTTTTTTTCAAAAAAATTCTTTTTTTTGTTGCACTGCACATGTGCATTATATGTGTACTACACATGTGCACTATATCCGTACTAGTGCACATGCGCATTACAACAAAAAACATTTTTTTATTGGGCTTTCATATTACGTTACCTGAAACGCGTTTTAAAAACATTTTGTCAGCAAGAAATACTGGTGAGTGCATCCTAGTTGAATCAAAATAGTTTTAACATTTAACAGAATTGAGGGCAACCCGCAATTACATTTGCTTGATCTAAACATTTACCCAAAGTACTGTCAACCCGACTTGTGGGTCATATTACTCATTGGCTAACTCTTTGTCCAATGGTCACGTCTCACAAATTTTGTATACAAAACCCCAACATACCGATAGTAATTGTAGACTTACAAATACTCAATACTGTTAAGCGTAATTAAAACAATTGAGGTTTTGGTAAACATTTTGACTCACAAAAAGATTTATAAAAAGAGAATGTACTCACTTTGCAAGTTTAGATATTACTAAAACATCATGAGAATCTCCTGGTTATTATCTATTAAATCAAATAATGCACACGTGTTAGTAAAATAACCCAATTCAATTTAACCGTACAACTCGAGACAGAATTCCAATGACTGAGTCGGGCAGAGCCGACATGCATTACGGAATCCTAAATCGATCGTGTAGGGTAATAGCAGGGTTACAGTACTTACCTCGAGGCAGAGCTTCACTATATAGTGGGTATTATGCTCGGGCAGAAGTTTAACTATTAGAAAGTTTAAGATTGAACGACGAACAAATGAGCTCGACCCCCCTATATAGGCTGATTCGGGTGTTTGTCGCGGCCCGCGAAAGATGAGGCTAGGGACTTCGCGGCCCGCGAGCGACTACGTGTCATTTATAGCCTTGCTGAGTCAAGGGGTAGGCCTGCTGAGTCACATGCCACGTGGCACGCCACGTGTTCGGATCAAAACGAGGACGTTACGGCCCGCGAGAGACTGTAAAATTTCGTTTTTGTTGATTTTTACAAGTATAGAGGTATAACGGGCTTGGTTTTCACGTACGGGGTATATTTTAGGACATTTAGGGTTTCCAAAAATATTTTTAGGAGTGTTGTTATACCTTTGGTGGTGGTGTGGTGGGTGAAGGGTGGGGTTGAAGATGAAGGTGAATGATGGTAGTTAAGAAGAAGTATGAATAGGGAGGGGACTCACAATGTTTTAATATTTGTTTAATATATATGTCAATTTATTTAATATTTAATAACTTTTTTGTTTTGTTTGACTATGGGTAGTTTTAGCATTTTACATGACTTAATCGGATAATTTAACAACGTTAACTATTAAGGATTACAAATATTATTAAAATTCAACCATATGAAACACCTAAGTAATAGGTTTACAACCATTAAGATCAATTGTATAATTCTCCCTATATTCATTATCAGTTTTGCTTTGTGAGGTAAAAGTACTATTCCTTTTTTTTTACAACTAGATACGGTACATTTGGTTGAGTTTACAAGTTAGTGATGTATTATCACCCTTCTCCACTTTTTCAGTAATAGTAGGTTTCCCTCTTCTCTTTCTCTACTATTCAACATTCAAACACAAAAGTATCCAACAAAGCACACTACACAACTTCGCCAAAAAAACAAAACACCCGCCACCGGAGTTGCTTGGTGGTGGACTAGCGGTGGTGATGAACTCCGTTTGGATCGGGGGTGACGAAAGGCTCACCGCCTATTTGCGTATTCCGCCAAACAGATAGAACAATACCCAAATAATAACATTCCGACAGTTCTGTGTTAGGGAGAATGTTTGTAGAGAGAGAACTGGGGCAGTGGCGTTAAGGTGACGATTAGATGGGTTGTAGTGGATGGAGGTGTTGACTCTCAGACTAGGGAGGGAGATGATGAAGATGGTTATCGCGGTCTTGGTGGTGGTGTGGTTGTGGTGCTGTCGTGGTGATGCACTCTGGTGGTTGGCGGCGATGGCAATTTGATGGTGTTGATGTTGTGTTGTTACTTATGGCAGATACATAAAGAGATGTAGAGATGTTACATTGTATGTAGTGTCATTATTGTAATTAATAATTTATATTTGGGCCTTTTGATAGATAATATATTCGGACTAGCATAATTGTAATGGCAACTAAAAATTAATATTTACAATATATTTTGCTACTAATTTCTGTATTTTACTAGATAGAAAAAATAGAATCGATTGATAACCATGCCGACACCAAACACCCAAAAACCATAGGATCATCAATAATGATATAATTGAACAAGCCGCAACCCAACCCTACTAAAGTTTCACTAGAAATTTAGTTGGAACTTGGTACTAAAATTATGCTTAAGTGTATTAGGTCGGACCAAAACCCAAAAAAACCATAGGATCATCTATAATGAAATAATTGAACAACCCGAAACACAACACTACTAAAGTTTCACTAGAAATTGAGTTGGAACTTGGAACTAAAAATATGCTTAAGTGTATTAGGTCGGATCAAAGGTTGGTTAACGAACCAATGTTACGTGTTCCAGTGCATGGTTAAACATTTTAATGTCTTTTTTTTGGTTTAACAAAGTCGCCATAACACGTGGGCCCGAAAAACTCGTTACTAAATGTTAAGGACCAATTATATAAAATCTGCAAACCATAGGCAAATCAGACATTTAACTAAGTAAAAAGATTTTTTAAGTTTCTTATTTGATTTATTTTCTTCTTTTCTAAACCTTCCTAAGCTTATAGTTTTTTTTAATAGCCAATGTAAACTTCATTCAAACCAAGCACATATCAAACGTTTTCAGCCAGAAGCTGATACAGAAGCAGTACCAAAACAGAAAGGAAAAAAAGGATAAAAAAGAAACAGAGAACATAAATCTTAGAACTATCTACACATTAAAATTGAAATCCCACCATTCTTGTTTTGAAATTGTGCTATGCTTTGAACCTTGCCTCACACCTTGTAGCGAAGAATCTTTAATCTCTTCCATAATCATCTGAACCCTTCGGTTTCTTCCTGAAAAAAAGTTGTCGTTCCTGTTTAACCACAATATCCACATTGACTGTACAGCTATAGCATGTAAAATCTTCTTAGCGTTCCGGCTCCTTTGACTGTCAATAAAAGCTTGCAATACTTCCGTTAAGCTACCTTCTGTATTCACCATCGAAGTTTTCGTCCACTTTGCCACCTCATGCCATACCCTTTTTGCTAGATTACATCTTAATAAGATATGAATCGCTGATTCTTCATACTCTCCACAGATTTTACACATGACGTCCTGAAGATTCATTCCCCTATTACTTAGTGCCACGGCCGACGGAATCTTTTCCTCAATTGCACGCCAAACAAACGCAGAACTCTTTCTTGTTACCCAACTATTCCAGCAGAACGAATTCGGAATTGCATTAATATCCAGGCTACGGCCCAACGTGTGCCTGATCAACTTTACACAGAATTCTTCATCCTCATTATAACTCCATACCCAAATGTCTCCCTTATTCACAATATTTATTTGCTGTAATCGATCCTTCAGAGTAACCATTTCCTGTTTCTCCGAATCACTATAAGGAGCTCTAATCCATGGCCAGTCCCATAATGTTCCCCCATTCACAATTTTATAAATTCCTGAACTTTTGCTTTTTTCTTAGTTGATAACTGGTATAAACTTGGGAATTGCTCCCTCAAAGATTCATTACCCATCCAAATATCTACCCAAAACAAGGTTTTGTCCCCCAATCCCACTTTACTTCTGAAACTTGTATTAATATTTATATTATTCTTCATGAACTCTTTAGCTATTTCCCCAATGTTTTTCCATACCCCCACCATGGATTTGTTAAATGATATTGATTCAATTCTTCTTTGATTCACGTGTATCAATCCAATTACTCTAGACCACAAATTATCCGGTTCCATCTTATATCTCCACCACCATTTTGCTAAGAGAGCCAAATTCATGTCTCTCAAATTACCGATACCTAGTTCCCCAAAATCTTTCAAGGCAACCACTTTTTCCCATTTTACCCATCTAATTTTATTATTGGGTAAATTACTTTTTGATTCCCTGTGTTTTATGGGTTTTAACTAGTTGTATCTAAAAGCAAAAAGTTTAACGACCTGAGTCCCTATAAGCATTTTCTTTAACCATTTGAGTCCAAATTTCTAACTATGTTTAAATTTTCTGTTAGTTTTTCATTAAAAGACTAAAATACCCCTGTATTATTATTATTATTATTATTATTATTATTATTATTATTATTATTATTATTATTATTATTATCAACAAATTTCTAACTCTGTTTAATCCTAGTCATCAACAAATCAAGTATCTAACTTTCAAGTAATCACTTTATCACTAAATCAAATAATCAATTAACAAATAGATGAAGAACAAGTTCAATTGATTGAAGCAATGAAGAACAGATTTTCATTAAGCCAATATAGAAGCAGTCAAATGTAACTAACTGGTTTAAAGCAAAATTGCAGAACAGAGACACAAGAGGTAATTAATTGATGTGTTTGAGCATGATTTTCTCTATTTCAACTCAAAATATCACTGAATGGTATCATTTTATTCTCCAGTATGAAGAAATATAAACACCCAATTCAATTCCAAATTGTTCATCAAATAGAGAAAAGATGGCATACAATCAATACTATACCCACTCTTGAATCTGTGCAAACTTTGAATGGCTCATCTACGGTATCCTTCCTTCTTCAAGATCTTGCGACGGCCATCTGCCCCTCACCTGGTATCATCATCTTCTTCACACATTCAACATTTGTAATCTTTTTATTATTCCTTCAACTTATCCCTCATAAATTCAGTTAATTTTGCAGCCATTACCACCTAATTTCGTCAGAAACCAATTGAAGAACAAAACCCCCAAAGATCTGATCATCCACTGTAGCGGTGGTGGGTGTTGTGGTGTTGATGGTGGAGGTGTGGAGGTGTTGATGGAGGAGCAGTGGTGATGGTGGTGACGGTGGAGGTGTAGCGGTGGTGGGTGTTGCGGTGGTAACGGTGTAATGGTGGTGACGGTGAAGGTGTAGTGGCGACGGGGGTGTTGATGGTGGAGGTGTAGCGGTGATGGGTGTTGTGGTGGTGATGGTGTAGTGGTGGTGGTGACGGTGGATGTACAGTGGCGACGGTGGTGTTGATGGTGGAGGTGTGGAGGTGGGATGGAGGTGGTTTAGGTTTTGAGAGATAGAGAATGAAAGATGAGATGAGCAGATCTAGAGTTTAGAAATGAGAGATAGACTATAAAGGAGAAAACCAAAGAGAGAGAGAGAGAGAATGAGAGAGATATTTATTTTTTAATTATAGGGGTAATTTGGTCATTTAATACAATTTAACAAAAAAATTCTAACAGAGTTAGAAATTTGGACTCAAATGGTTAAAGAAAATGCTTATAGGGACTCAGGTCGTTAAACTTTTTGCTTTTGGACTCAACTAGTTAAAACCCATAAAACACAAGGACTCAAAAAGTAATTTACCCTTTATTATTTAATGAACTACCTCCCCATAAGAACTTTCTCCGTATCCCTTCCAAAACTTTTAATACACCACTTGGACATTTATATAGGGAAAGGTAATAATTTGGTAAACTACCCAAAACTGATTTAACAAGTATAACTCTCCCTGCAAAAGATAACATTTTCGCCTTCCAATTCGTGAGCCTTTTATTAAATAAATCAATTACTTCCTTCTAATGTGCCATTCTATTCATATTCGCTCCAACTTTTAAGCCTAAATATACGAACGGAAATTTTCCAACCTTACAATTAAAAAATGTTGCCGTACTTCTCACATCCTCCTCACTTGAACCCACCCCATATAAATGACTCTTCCGTGGGTTGACCTTTACACCTGATATTAAATAAAAAATACGAAGAATCCTTTTGACATTCTTTGCATTGTTTTCCCCACAATCCCCGATGAATATCGCATCATCCGCGTAAAACATATGTGTCAAATATGGCCCTTCCCTTGGCAATTTTATACCCTGGAACAAATTATTTTCTTTGGCCTTCGTCATCATCACATGTAGGGCCTCCATAGCGATGATAAACAGAAAGGGGGACAGGGGGTCACCTTTCCTCAAACCTCTTCTATATTGAAATTCACCTTTAGGTGAACCATTTACCAAAATTGATCCTCTACCCGCAAATAGTATTCCCATAACCCAATTCCTCCATTTTGGAGGTAAACCCATATGTGTTAAAATGGAAATCAAGAATTTCCAGTTTAACGTGTCATAAGCTTTTTCTATATCTGCTTTGAAAACAAACAAACGCTTTCCCGATTTCTTTGCCCAACCCACCACTTCATTTATTATTAACGGTCCTTCTATTATGTTTCTACCCGCCATGAATGGCGACTGAACATTGGAAACTACGTTCTTTATGACCCTTTTAATTCTATTAGCTAGCACTTTTGATATAATTTTGTTTATCACACCAACTAGAGATATGGGTCTAAAATCTGAAAGAGTGATAGGATCTGTTACCTTTGGTATAAGAGCAATAAACGAAGCGCTGCACGAGTGGTGAATTGATCTGTGTGTATAAAACTGATCCATAATCTCCATTATTATTCCTTTCACTTCCTCCCAATAAACTTTGATGAATTTAAAGGTGATCCCATCCGGTCCTGGTGACTTATCTATTCTGCAATCCCATACTGCCTTCCTTACCTCCTGAATTGAGAACTGACTCACTAACCCATCCGCTTCAGCCCCACTTAAAGGTTTTGAAACCCCCTGCATCGATTCTCGGCCTCACATAGACTGGTTCTTTGAATTTCGCTTGGAATGCCATCAAAAATTGTGTTTTTATTTTCTTTGGATCCGAAACCAACACCCCATTTATCCTTAGACCATTGATCTTGTTTCTGGCTATATGGTTATTCACAATCGAGTGAAAATAGTTGGTATTCTCGTCTCCCAATCTTATCCACCTTGCGCTTGCCTTCTGTTGTAAATCAAATGCCTCTTTACCATGCCACCTTTTAACCTTGTCTTTGCAATCCTGCCAAATGGCTATTTCCTCAGCCGATAGTGATCTACTTTCTGCTAAAATATCCATTTGTGCCAACTTATTCTGAGCTTCCAACAGTTTTTCTCCTCTTCCTCTTTTTTATTCTTACGCCATTTTTTCAATTCTTCTTTCACTACCTTAAACTTTGTAGCCAATACCTCATCCTTGAATCTTGAATTACAAATCGAATTTAGACCCCTCCTCACTGTCTCATCAAATCCCTCCAAGTCAAACCAACTGTTAAACAATCTAAAGGGAGAAGGACCAAAGCTGTTATTAACAGTTGTTAATATTAAAGGGCTATGATCCGAAATATTTCTACCGAGTTCTAATAGGGATGCGTTTGGCCATTTGTTCATGAAATTATCACACACTAAGACCCTATCTAATTTGCTTAGATTAGCTCCATCTCCGGATAAAAACGTGTATTTCATTCCTCCCATATTATACTCATGAAACCCCCCTCTACTTATAAAGCTATTAAAGCATAAAGCTCCACCTACATCAAAATGTGAATTAAACCTCTCCTTGGGAAATCTGACCTCGTTAAAGTCCCCCAACATTAACCATAATCCAGTAATTGAACTCTTCACTGCCAATAATTTTTCCCACATCGTTCTCCTACTAGTTTTACTTGTCGAGCCATAGATATTCACTACGACTAAATCCACATTTTCCCCAACAATCTTTCCTTTTATCAAAATAAAATTTTGATTTTTTACTTCCGGTTCTTTTTTAAACACAGTAGAATTCCAAATGGATAATAAACCTCCAGACCGTCCCTCCGCATCAACTTTCGAGAACTCAAAACTTGTATTATCCCAGAACCTTCTAATTCTACTTAAGGATAAATCCCTAAATTGAGTTTCTTGTATAGCAAAAAAGATAGATTATACTTACTTATTAAACGTCTGACTTCAACTGCTTTCCCCGCCCCTCCTGCCCCTTTTATATTGAGGGATCCAAAATTCGGTGCTTCCTAGCATCCGCCTGATTGTCAATAACCGTATCCTTTACCAACGAGATGTGTTTTGACAGACCACGTCTGATCTTCTCCCCAATTTCTACTGTCGCAACCACTTCTTTGTCCACCTCCTGTTCTTCTATCTCTATCTCTTCGTTGTTTACATCGTTTGCGTTATTCCCAGACTCACTTTCGTCTTGCCGTAATAAGTCTAAAACATCTTCTTCCTCCCACTCGGAATTCAATTCATCCTCTATACTTCCTTCATTATTTTCGTATAGCTCAAATCCTCCTCAGCAATTCTGATTTTGCCCTTATTCCTTCTCCTGTTTTTTCTCCTTTTCTTTAAGAATAATCTCTTTTTTGCTCTAGTTCTGGAGTCATCAGATAAATCAATATTTAAATCAGGGATTTTATTTTTACCTACCACAGTTTGTGGTTTCAATGCGTTAACGCGGGCTTCAGCAAGTGAGACTCTTTTCCTTTTCGTTTGGGTTGTGCCGACAAGCCCACCTATCTTAGGAGATAGATACCCATCAATATTAGGAGATATTGGACCGTCTGGCCCAACACCTACTTTTGGAGATTCTAAACCATCCGGCCCGCCTTTTTTTGGAGTCAACACTTGTTCACCATTAGTTTTTTGACCGTTAGTTGTGGACCCATCTTCATTTATTGCCTCCATCCTAGGAATTAAAACATCATTAACCTCGATGGCCGGCTCCTCGATTATGGGACTATTGCAGTCATAACTTTTGGACTGTACATCTTCCACCGACTCTACATTTTTCGTCTGTTCATTTCCGGCCGTCTCATTCTCCGGTTGCATCTCCGGGATCGGAACTGGTTCTCCGATCTCCTCTGTCGCCATGTTATCTGATTGAGATTTATCTTCGTTAATCTCCGGTTCCTGCTCGTCTCCCAGGTATCTTTCATTTACAAACTCCGGTGTCCAGAACTGGTTAATTTCTGAGACCCAGACATCAAAAACCAGACTTTTCCATCTAATTGGTACTTTTTCTTCAATCGTTGAGCCATTGTTCACTAAAACGCCGATTACTTCCTCATTGAAGCATACGTCCTTCTCATCAGCATCTGACTTCCTTATTATTCTTCCAAACCTTTCACCAATACATTCAAAAAATGCATCCAACCATAGTTGTAATGGAATTCCCCTAATCCTCAGCCACGCAATTCTTTCATAAGGAATAATTTCACCATTCCAAACACTTATACCACTAAACCACTCTTTCCAATTATCATACTTTTTCATAAAAAATCCAGTTCTTCCGCTGAATCAAATACCATCAGTAGTTTCAATCCTCTAATATATCTGACCTGTGACCTATTCAACCCCAGATTTTTCTTCATCCGACTAACTCCTCTTAGTGCTTCAATGTCATGTAATTCTCCTATTGCCGATAAACCTTTCCAATTCTTTAGTGGAACCGACTCATTTGCAAATGTTAACCTGCTCTCATTCACTTGATGTGTCGATCTGCCTGTTGCGATGCCTGCCCAGGAAGTTTCCTGTTTCACATGCCCGTCTCTTGGTGGCCCTGACTGATAGTTTACTGGGATAATTTGTTCTTTCCTCTTTTCCGCCCACACCTTACTTTGACCACGTGTTTTCTTTTCCACTTTTACAAACCTGGCAACATTTTCTCTAATCCTCCAGCCAAAGAAAACCATTTGATTCAGGGCTTTGACCATCTTATCGGCATCCTTCACGTTGACGAATCTCAGGAAACCGAACCGGTTTCTTCTTTTATCCAATTTTGTAGCTATGTAAGCATCCACTATATGACAGTAGTTTTTACATTCTGTCCATAGTTCTCCGTCCGAGATATGAGGATGAATGTTTGAAACAAAAAAAGTTATCGCCTTTTCCTTTGTGAGTTCTTCGTTATTATAATCTCGGTTGCCGGATATATCAATCTCTCCCTCCTCTCTCTCCATACTTCACCGAAGGTTTTTAAAAGGTTAATAGGATTCATATCAGTCTAGCTTAACTATACTCGATAGACGCGACCAATAATAGACCTACTAAGCAATCAAAACCTTCGGTTTAAATTGATTTTTCTGTTTATCGTGGAAACCGAGCAGTCAGCGAATGGATGTAACAAAAAAGAAGATTAGGAAGAAAGGATAAGATCACGATTCACAAAATAGTGAATCAGATACGTCCTAGCACACCAGTCCTCAAAATTGTTCACCGTCGAGCAAGCACCGAAAACTAGAAATCGGCGAATGGATGACCACAAAGAAAAAGACCTGCGATGAAGGATGGATCAATTATACCTTACCCCCTAATCGACTTTAGTCTACAATCGTCGAGCCAAATTGATCGGAAAATGAATTTTCTCACCGGAAATCGCCCTCACCGGATTATAGTTATGATTTGGTTTATATTGTATCGTTTCATATAAACTTTTATATAAATTATATAATAAACAAAAGTTTGGTCTCTATTCGCAAATTAGTTTTTTTCTTGTAATGGGTGTCTTTACGTTTTTGTAGAACGTAACACAGTAACACTTTTAGGGGTCGTTTGGTTCGCGGAATATTTGTGAAGGCATTGAATGTTTCAGTGGAATTGAAATTTAAAGGAATTTGAATTAATTCTAAGGCTGGAGGGTGTGGGAGGGGCTTTATCAACGCCACGTCAACGCCACGTCACACATGGCCTTTAAGATCCCTCCCCTTAACTTGCAGGGTGTGGGATAAAGCCCCTTCACACTATAGCGCCCCTCCTTTAACCAATCCCTCCTTGTTCTTTGCGATTGAAGCTCGTTAACATGATAGGGCCTCATCAATGGCGCCCCGAGTTAATTTTGTGGGTGTGCGACGATGGCGCCTCGAGGCGCTATAGGGGATGAGTTAGCCCTGGTGGCGCCTCCATACCCTCCGACCTAATGAGAATTTGCAAGTTGTTTGATTTGTTAATTTTGAGAAAAGGAATTGAACTTTGTTAAAAGTTAATTTACTTAATTAATCTTTAAAAAAAGTGGAATATTTATGTAACTAAAATATGATAACTAATAAGAGGGTGTTTTGGTAATATTTCAACATTCCATTGAAATGTTTTGATTTCGTTCACTTAAGTGAAGGAAAATTAAACTACCTTAAATTCCATTGATTGAATGAATTAATTCTAATTCTAATTTAAATTCCTTCCTTATTCAACTAAACATAATTTATTTTGAAAAAAAATCATCAATAATTATGATGTCTTTTTTATATTTATTAGTTAGTTAGATTTATTACTAGTTGAGAATCATGTGTATTATACGAGTTAAATAAATGCAATTTTATTGCTTATCAACTTCTCATTTTCTCCTTTTCTCCTTTTCCTTCTCTTTTTTCCCTTTTTGAAAAAGTCGCTACCAACTACCTTCTTCTTCTCTCCTTTTCAAAGCATCAAAAACTCTTTTTCAACACATTACCCAAACATCATTTTATTTAAAACAAATCAGTTTTATAAAAGTTATTAGTCAATAAGGAGTTTGCATATGGAATCCCAAACACGCCCTTAATAATAAAAAGAATTTGTCCATAAAAAAATGTGTATAACCTAGGTTGAGAAAACACGAGTTGAATAAGTATAATTTGTTGGCATATACCTTTGTTAAGATATGTCACTAAAAATAATTTTGACGTGACAATTATAAACTTTGTTAAGTTGATTTTAAAATGTGTTTTTTTTTTCAACTAGGTATTAAAATTTGTTCAATGTATTATTATGGTTGGGTGTTGGTGTATTTGGAAATCAAGGAACATGGTGGTTGGAAAATTATGGTTGAGTGTTGGTGTATTTGGAAATCAAGGAACATGGTGGTTTTTTTTTCCAACAAGCCAGTCTCGGTAGAAAGCAATATTGCGGATGTCAAGTCGCTTGGGTTCCTCTGGTTCAAAGCTAGGGCTGGTCGTTCTTCAATGGTATGGTCGGAATGGTGTAAATTCTCTGTTTAGTTGCTATGTTTCAGTAGTCTTTTTTTTCTTTCTCTTTTTGTTGGTTGTGGGCCTCTAGTGGTTAATGTTGGATAATTTAGTGTAATCGGGATTGATTTGGTGACCAAGTGAATTGTAATACACATCAAGCAAGTTAGGAGTTGTGGGGGTGCATGCTTGTTTGAGTTGTTATAGTTCTAAGTAATCGAGTGAGCCCCTAATCAATGGGGGTTCCAAGGGGGCAAGGGGGTTCGGGGCAGCGCCCCTAGGAGTAGGGTCCAAGAGACCACAACCCCTTGCTTTATTAAAAATGCCTTAGGAAAATAATTTTATGAAAATTCTTCTTATTATGCAAAATTTACTCATTTTAAGAGGAAATTTTAATTTTAATATAATAACTGCCTAGAGGCAGTTACCAGGTTTTATCCCCAAATTCGAAATTGTTCTCGGTCATACATTCTTCTGGTTCACGAATTTTCACACAAAATCGCATACTAGTACTTGTTCTCAATCTGAGTTATATCTGATTGGATTTTTCGGAAGAACCACATAAATAATTCGATCTGAAAGTGATTACACGCATCTCAGATCATCCGTTATAAACCTATTTTGCCCAACAGTTTGCTAAGGGTTGTTTTTATAAAGTCGCCCTTCACAGGGAAAAAAAAAGAGATCAATCATCATAGAATTTTATAATAAAGAATGACTAATCTTAGACCCTGTATAGTGGTCTCATGGTTGGCTAAACCACATGCACTACACCACCCCCTCCCTATGTGAAATGTATTTTGGGCTCCCCTTTGTGGTTTAGACTTTGAGTAAAAGAGAGAGGGTGATTGGTTGGTTAGTGTATTAACCAATCGATTTTTTTTTCAATTCCAAAGTCACTAATTACACATGACTCACCACTACATCATTTTACCCAGATTTCAGGTTTTGATGACGTGGCAAAAAAGACCAAACCACATAGATGACCACTACACATGTTCTTAGACCATCACTAATGGTTAATGCCCTCTAAGAGACATTTTTCGCCACAACAGCATCATAATGCTCATTCAAAAAATGTGTAATGGTTAATCTCATTAATGCCTCTTTCATTTCATTACTTTTCATGTTTCTCTTCTTTCGGCATTATTCTACAAATTCCCCAACTTTTTCATGCCTTTATAACGCCCAGTGATGTTAGAGGCGTTATCAAACCCATTTACACTTGATGAAACAGTGGTTAACCAAAGGGGTTAACTCACTGGTCTCGTCAAGTAGGGTTAATCCCTTCTTTCCGAGGATCGCTGGCTGGATCGTCCGCTGGTTATCTCCTGCACAAGGAAACAAACCGTGACTCGTAACAAGGAGGATGGGGTGGGGGGTGCTCCTTGTTACCACTCTCCGGCGTGAGAATCAGTAATTTGATTGGGAAGCAAAGTGTGATAGTAGTAGTAGTGAGAGAGTTGTGAAGAGATACCTCAAACCTGGTTTGGGATGGGTATTTATAGCCGAGGAGTGAAGGAGGGTAGTTGAGTGGCTAGTCTAACATTGCACAGCTTCCTGCAGGTGTGTCAGGCCTGTCGGTCACGGTGGTGATGCCACGTCCTGCTGTGGTGTCAGTCTGTTGCTTATACGTGGGCTGACAGGCGACTGTCCTTAGTGCCACTTGCACTGTGGTGTCAGTCCCACTTGCCTTGTATGCAGGATGCGGTGCTTGGCCGCATCGCCGCTCGCGGTAACTGATGATGTTCCCGCGTTCTTGTTCTGGCCAAGATGTATGCGGGATGCTGTTGGACCGTTCTTTGACCCTAAAAGTCAGTCAGAGTAGCTCATCTTCGTGTATGAAGGCGGAATCAACATATATGAAGTTACAACAGCATATCCTTTCAATTCCTATCTTTTTATTGCTTTCTGATGAAATTTTGACAGAGTTTTGGCTCCCAAGCACACACATACACCTCTTTCACTAATGAACCACTCAGCCTATTTATAGAGTTTCTGGTCCACTCATAAGACATGCCAAATGAGCGGTCCAGAACACTTGACATATAAGCTATCCACATAATGACATAAGAGCGGTCCAGACTAAGACACATGAGCGATCCAGACTAATACAATGACACATAAGCGATCCTAACCCTATTTCACACAATATTTACACTTTGACCCCCTGTTGACCAATATTGACTTCAGGTTTTTTGTAGACGCAGTCAACAGACATTCCATGCATCAACAGACTCCCCCTTGGATGTTGACGTAGTCTTTACGTATCTTCAGATCCGTAGTCTTCAGTCTTAGTCTTTTTCTTAACTCTGTCTATTCTCACAAGCATTCTTCACAGGTTTCAGCATCACCTTGCTCTAACTTCAACTTCCCAATAACTGTTGATCCAGACTCCCCCTTTCACAGACTCCCCCTCTCAGTATGCTGGGATCTTGAGATATCTAGTTCAAGCTTTGACAAATAGCTTCCTTTGGAAATAATGAAGTTCAAACCTGTTACTCAACCAACAAACATTAAAAACTATCTTTTCAACATTAAATCACAAAATCAATCAGTTATAGCAATCCACTCAAGTATTCAGGTCCAAATTAATAACCCTGATTACTCAATTAATCTACCAAGTCCAATTTAATGACCTTGGTTGATCATTTGACGAAACAAACTGATTTAAAACAACAATTTCAAACAATTTCTGAAAATAACAAGTATCAAGTTAATTAACTTGTTTTTGACTATTCAATAAATCAAACTCTATCAAGATATGCTCTCCTCATTCTTCAGTCCAGAATCTCCTACATCTGCTTCAAACATCTAAGAATCCAACAATCAACTCTCCACTTTGGTTTGTCGGAAAATAAAGCTGAAATAAAATCTTTTTGAATTTTATAAAGTGTTCTAAACTAAGAAATGAAATACAGAAAACTTAAATTGCAGAAATTAAACAAAGTAAACTATTTACAAACATATTTTTGGTAAGCGTGTCAGGGAATCATATCAGCTTTTCAGACAAATTACAAGTACCGTTAAGCTACATTACATACTTAGATTTAAATAATTCACCTCGATTGTCGATATACTAATCCATCTTAAATTCTCACACAAATTTCAACTTATTCAGGATACGATTTAGATGAATTAAGAACTTAGATCATTCATGTGTCCCACCTCTTGAATATACTCCCGTATCCAGAATCCCAATAATCAGTCTTACAGGTGAGTATACTACAATGATATCTGTATATAAATTAGGTATGCGAGGGCCGAGGGATCTCAGGTCGATACTTCCGTATACGCAGAGAGATATCAGCTTCGACTTTTCGGTGTGTCCCCTTTAGAGGATCTTTTTGCTTACAACAGCAGCATTTATCAATTTTATTGTTTCAGCATGCTGAGGGTTTAATGCTGTGTTTCAAGCATTGCAGCAAGTATTAGCCAAGGACTAGGTCAGAACTACCGTTCAGCAGAAGTCCCGGAATAATACCCCAGACATCATTGAGTATAAAGACCTAGTATATCAGATTAAGAAACCTTTCAAACGAGATTTCAGGGGTTACCTATATATCCAAGTAGTGTTCCCCACAAATTCACAAGTTTGAATTTTAGGTTTATATCCCGAATAAATCTACTAAATGTGAGAAAACCTATCGACACATCATCAGTGAGATTGTTTAACTCTTTTATATTTTATAAATCTTTAGCATACTATAATTGTCTAGCTGATGTACTATCATTTTCCCCATATACACAAGCTCTTTTTCAGATTTTATCATGTTTTTGTATTTTTCATTTTTTACTGTTTTTTGTATTTTCTGAAAATAACTATGTACAAACATCTACTCCCCCTAAATACCAAAACAAGTAAAAATTCGACAAACCATTGCAGATTGTTTCTCGTCTTCATCCGCAACAGTACTTTCATCAACGCCAATTATGCCATCCGACACCGACAGAAGCTTCATACCATTCAGTTTTAACAAATATTTAAAACGATTTTTATCAAAAGCTTTGGTATGTAAATCAGCTTTCTGTTCGTCTGTGTGGATTTTCTCAATTCGTATCAACTTTTTCTCAAAGCAATCACGAATAAAGTGATGACGAATTTCTATGTGTTTAGTTTTAGCGTGATGTACTGGATTCTTTGTTATATTTATAGCGGCCTCATTATCAACAAAAAAAGGTGTGTTAAGAAACTGCAAACCGTAGTCGCGCATCTGTTGCTGTATCCACAAGATCTGAGAGCAGCAACTGCTAGCAGAAATATACTCCGCTTCACATGTAGATAACGCCACAGACGTTTGTTTCTTACACTGCCAGGTAACCAATCTAGGACCAAAGAACTGGCATCCTACAGTTGTTGACTTTGAATTGACTTTGCAGCATCCGAAATCCGAATCGGAATACCCTTCGAGCGTAAAATCAGCTTTCCTAGAATACCACAACCCCAATGAAGGAGTTCCTTTCAGGTAGCGCAATATCCTCTTCACAATAATCATATGCGATGCTCTCGGGTTAGACTGAAATCTTGCTGCGAGGCACGTTGGGTACATTATATCAGGACGTGAAGCAGTTAGGTACATTAAAGAACCTATCATGGATCGATAAAAAGTTTCATCAGCCCTGTCTCCGGTGAGATCTGGGTGAATCCCATGATTTGTTGCAAGTGGGGTAGCAGCTGGAGTAGAACCTGACATCCCAAATTTCTCTAGAATATCATGAACGTACTTTGACTGATGAATGAAAATTCCCTCAGGAAGTTGTTCAACTTGTAAACCCAGAAAGAATTTCATCTCCCCCATTGATGACATTTCAAACTTTTGCTTCATCACTGATTCAAAATCTTTGCATAGATTTTCATTTGTCGACCCAAAGATTATATCGTCCACATAAATCTGAACTATCAGAAGATGACCATCGACCTCTTTAGTGAAGAGAGTGGCATCCACTTTTCCACGAATGAACTTGTTGGCTAGTAGGTGTTGAGACAAAGTCTCGTACCAAGCTCTTGGGGCCTGGTGTAAACCATACAGCGCTTTGTCCAATAAGTAGACCTTGTTTTTGTGGATTGGATCGGTAAAGCCTGGCGGCTGACCGACATAAACCTCCTCTTTAACCTTCCCGTAAAGAAACGCCGATTTAACATCCAACTGATAAACTTTGAAGTTCTTCCAAGACGCAAATGCTAGGAAAATTCTGATTGCCTCTAGTCGAGCTACAGGAGCATAGACTTCAGTAAAATCAATTCCCTCCTGTTGACTAAATCCCTGAACAACGAGTCGAGCTTTGTTCCTTACAACAACTCCTCTATCGTCCCTCTTGCACTTGAACACCCACTTGGTATTAATCTTCCTCTGACCATCCGACAAATCAACTAACTTCCACACTCCCAACTTCTCGAATTGACTAAGTTCCTCCTGCATTGCATTGACCCAAGAGTCTTCAGTAAGCGCCTCTTTGTAAGTTCTTGGCTCAACCTGCGAGATAAAACAACTCAAAGAAACTTCAGTTTGCAAAGGAGCAACTTTTGTATAAAAACATGTAAGCCCTTTATCAATCTGATTTCGAGTGCGAACGCCTTTCTGCAATTCTCCTATGATCAACTCCTCTGGATGATATGAAAAAGTTCGCGGCATCACTTCGCTTGGAACATCTACATTTCCCTCCAGATTAGTAACATTCTGCTCTGCATCTTGTTCACCAACTTGGTTTGTTTGACTTGAAAATTGAATTTGCTCCCCCTCAGAATCTGAATCACCATGATCAAATACTGGCATATTTTCAGCTTCTAGATTATCATTCTGAGCCGACTGATTATCCTGAGCAACTTCATTCTGTTGGACATCATCATGTTCACCAGCATTACTTGGACCTGCTTCATCATCATTTGAAGTTTCCCGTGGTCTCCTCGAATACTCAGCTGGGAACCTTAACTGCGACTCATATTCACGCAAAATATCCAACTCATCAAAGAAATCTTCATCATCCTCTGATTCTTCTCTCATGTCAAACGAATCCCAAAGTTTGTCATAATGATAACGCCATGAATCTCCAGGATTCTGTGGCGGCATAGTATATCCTTGACATTCAACATTTGCAGCTTCAATAATCCGCTTCTCACTTGGAACGAATACACGTCGCAAAGGATTTGCATAACCAACAAATATACCCTCAATGCACTTCGGACCAAACTTTCCAAAAGGCTCTATAACCGTACAAGGTGACCCGAACGGTTCTAGATACTTCAAATTTGGTTTGCGGTTATTTATTAGCTCAAAGCATGTTTTGTTGAACTTCTTGACAGTGAGAACCCTGTTGAGCGTATAGCATGCGGCGGAAACAGCTTCAGCCCAAAAATTTATCGGTAACTTTGAATCTGTGAGCATAGTTCTAGCCGTCTCGATTAGTGTCCGGTTTTTACGTTCTGCGACTCCATTCTGCTGCGGAGTGTACGGAGCACTAAACTCATGCAAAATACCTCTTTCATCACAAAATTCTTCCATCTTGCTGTTCTTGAATTCAGTACCATTATCACTTCGAATTCTCTTGATACGCCTTTGGTACAAATTCTCAATCTTCCTGAACAGACCCATCAAACTGTCAAATGTTTCATCTTTCGTCTTCAAGAAAGAAACCCACGAAAAATTGGAATAATCATCAGTAACAACCAAACAATAGTAATCTCCTGTAATACTTTTGACATTCACCGGACCAAACAAATCCATGTGAAGTCTTTCCAGAGGTCTCGAAACTGAATTGACTTGCTTTGTAGGGTGTGACTTTTTCTTCTGCTTGCCTTTGATGCAGCTAATGCACTCCCCTTCCAGATGAAAACCTTTGATATTAACACCCAATACCAAATCAGTGTGCACCAAGTGATTCATCTTCCTAAGATGTATATGCCCCATCTTTCGGTGCCACAATCTTGATTCTTTCTCAGTTGCTCTAGACACAAAACAATGTGCTTGACCAGTAGTTGTAGTTGCTACAGACATATCTAACACATATAAATCATTCACTCTAGGTGCCCTCATGATAATCCAATCTTCCGGAATAACAAAACCAGGTTTCAAGATCAAACATTCCTTATCAGTGAAGTGAGTAGTATACTGATTGTCACAAATCTGCGAGATACTAAGCAGATTGTTCTCCAACTCAGTGATGTAGTTAACTCTCTCAAACGTTACAATCCCATTGGATAACGTTCCTTCACCAACAATTCTACCACCTTCATGACCTGCAAATCCCACATAACCACCATTGATATTCTTCACATCATACAGTAATGCAGTTTTTCCTGTCATATGTCGAGATGCGCCACTATCCATGATCCATCTTGAAATGGCTCTTGGAAGATCCTGCACATACCACAAGTTGATTTTAAAACATTTCAATAAAGATGCCGATTCATGCTTCGCTATCCAGGAAGCTCCGGCCATTCAAACTGCTTATTCGAACATGGTGTCCACCCAGGCCTCATCAGCCTTAGGTGTAACCTTGACTCTCGCAATTTGAATTTTGAAATTTTCAGCCTTCAAAGGTGGAAAATTTGCATCATAATCAACCGAAATTGATTCTTCAGCCTTTTTCACTTCAGAAGTTGAAATTTTCATTTCTGTTTTTGGTTTCCAAACTTGTTGAGATAATGTAACCCGTTTGTAAAATTTGTCATTTTTAGTTACCATTTTCTTTATGGGTTCATTTTTCACTTGGATGTTATCATTTTTCACATTCTTTTCCTCAACAACGATTGGTGCTTTACCCTTCACATCAACTTTCTTCTGTTGAAACTTCACAGTTTCAGTCTTAGGCTTCACATTGGTACACTTTCGTGCAATGTGACCAACTTGATTACATCTGAAACATGTTCGAGTATCAACAACTCGACTTGTGCCTTCAGACTGATACTGTGAAGCTCTTTTCTCAAAGAACTCTTCATTCGATTTTGAAAAAATCTTTTTCTCTTCATCAGCAAGTGAACTTGAACTGTTTACAAACTCCTTCTTTTCAGCAAACCTCTTGTTTTGAAAACTCTTTTTCTGATAACTCCTACCACCCCGATAATCACCCGACCAATTGTTTCGATTGTTATTGTAAAAACGTGGTGAATTAACAGATTTCTTGTAATATGATTTATTTTTCTCAAAACTCATTTTTCTCTTTGTTTGATTCAGATTATTCACTTCTGACAACTCAACTTCAACCAATTTGAAAACATTTGTCAATTTGTTCACATTAACATTCTCAATCGGAAACTCAGAATCCGAATACAACTTATCAGATCCAGCCATCTTATACATCACAAGACCCGGTTCGTCACTTAAGTTGTTTTTGGATTTTGATTTCTGAATGTACTTGTCCAAGAAACACCCATCTTCCTTAGTAGTGTCACTATCCATTTTTAGTACATTTTCAACAACACCTTTTACAATATCATTTTGGACACTATCGTCATTGGAAGATGTAAACATGACATCAATGTTCTCTGGAAGTTTAACTTCACTTTCTTCCTCAATTTCCACCAAACTAGACTGCTTTTTCGTGTAGTTGTCTAAAATTGGCGGTGGAACTTTGTGAAAACCTACACCCGTTCCATCAGAAAACACATCCTCGCCATCTTTGTTTTCCCTATAGGTTTAGGAACAATATGCTTCAAAACAAACCTTGCTGATTTATAGCTGTTAAGCTTCAACTGGATTCGTTCATTCTCAATTTCAGCTTCTTGAACTTTAAGTTTCAGTTTAGCAATTTGATCCAGTTGTTCATTAATCGATTCTTCTTTTAATTTCAAAACAGCTCTTAGATGTTCATTTTCTTTAAATGTTTTGCCATTACGATCATCACTATCTTTGACAATGTTTTTCAATTTCTCAAACTTTTCAGAAATCTGACGGTTTTCAAGAATTAACTTTTCATTTTCAGATTTTATTTTCTCACGTTCAGTTTTATCATTTTCAATTTGAGCCGTTAATTCTTTGATCCGTTCAGTTGAAGCTTTTACAGTTTTGTCACGATCGAGAATCTGATCTTCAACATTTCTAACCTTTGTTGTCAGATTCTGAATTTTTTCATTGTTAAGATATGTGACAGTGCTACAAAAATTGCATTGTTTGGTGCAATTTTTGCAGTCAGCATTCCCGTCAATCTTGTTACCTGACGCATTTGTTGACACACTTTGACTGACCTTCCCCTTTGACTCAGTAACAGAATTAGGGTCTACCTCAAGTGCTTTTGCAGTTAGCACTTTGTCAGCCATCTTTCCCAGGTTCTCAGCTGTCAACTCTTGCGTAGTATCAATTAAGCCTGTATCAACCTGCTTTTCTTTCTTCTCTTTCTCTTCTTTCTCCTTTCTCTCTTTCTCTTTCGCTTCTTCAATCATCTTCTCAGTTGGTGTTCCCCACCACTTGTGCTGCCAGTATTCATCTTCTTCTTTGTACTCCTTGATGATGGCTTCGATATCTAGCGTTTTGTCATCAATCGCAATGTTGCCATACCTATCAAGATAGCACTCTCTATCTGGATCCCATCTGTTTGCTCTTCTAGCTTCCAGAAAGATACCAGAAAGTCTGATAATCTTGTTTTCAGCAATCATCTTCCGGTATTTATACTTCTGTTCCTCAGTACGATCATCTTTCCACTTAATGGGTTCATCATTGCTTGCCATGAATGCGTAACCCACCGCATCTTCTTCCGGTAGAACTTCCTTACTCCAATCATACCCCTCATCATCATAAATCACAGCAAGAGCCCTTGATTTGTCTCTGTTATCTTCAGACTGCTTCAATCTAGGCGGCTCGGATTTATTCTGATGGTAAATTGCCTTTTTGTAATAATCATCTCGAAACGGATTCTCTGACTCATCAGCATACACATTCCTGCATTCCCGTTTGAAATGACCCTTCTGCTTACACTTAAAACATGTTACTTTTGACTTGTCGAACCCCAGTTTTGTAGACGGACCACCGATCGTTTTTTCCCTGTAATCTCCATGAAGCGTTGTGCACGTTGAACTGCACTTGCCATTGCCCAACGAATGTCGATCAGCTCCATTTCTTCAGGGTCTATCTGATCGTAGTCTTCTTTCGTCAGATTTGTATTCCTGATTTTTCCAGCCACCAACCCTTCGTAGGATTCCAAAACAGACGCCAGAAAGACCATTTGTTGCTTGGCCGACTCCTCATCAAAATTCTGTGCGTTCTTCAGATCTATCGCGATATTGCAAGAAAACTTCGCATCAGAACAATTTGCAGAAGACGTAGATCCACTGTGATATCCACTATGGCTTCCGCTGCTTGAATTACTTTGACTTTCTTTGCTTGCTGGAGAAACATTCTCAGCAGAAAATGCAGTTTTTGGAGAAGTAGCTTTCGGGATCAAACTTTTTGGATAGTACAGATCCAGATTTTGCTGATAAGATGAATTATTAACTTTAAACGTTTTCTTCAGCTCTAGCTCATGACTTTCCAGTCTTTCAATCAACACATCTGGAGTCAAATCTTCTGGAGCAATAGTGTTTTTCAACATCAGCGCGTAATATCTCCAATCCACTTCGTCTGGTAATGAATCAAACAGTTTATCAACAAGTTCTTCATCAGTATACGTGATCTTGTGTCGAGCAAGCTCCAGTTTCAGATGACCGAACCTTTCAATCATTTTACACACCGATTCATTTTTAAGACAACCAAACATATCAAACTCTTTCCTAAGAAGTTTCTTTTTATTTTTTACAATCTCTTTGCTTCCAAGACACTTCTTTTCGAGTTTTTCCCATAAGTCTTTAGAATTGGAGTAATCTATCAGCGAAATGATGTCTTCACGCACCGATTGAAACAATAATGCCACACATTTTTGCTCGGCCACAAAACTCTCAATCTCTTCAGCTGATCTTAATGCTTCACCATTCTTCTTTCCTTCGGCATAACCATTCTTCATACTCTTCCAGCTAGGAAAAGCAAATGCCATCAACCAATCTTCGAACTTTGTTGCCCACCTGCTATAATCTTCTATAGCCATCAGCTTAGGAGGTTTGTTAAATGTTCCAAATGCGCTTTCGGACTCCCAAGCTTCCTTCTTTCTTTCTTTCGGTGGACTTTTGTTTGCATTGCTTGAAGAAGTATCGTTGTTTCCTGAACTACCCGTGAAAGCATACATATCGCTGAAGGGATTCATGAAAATATCATCCATTTTGATCGTACCTGCAAAATCAATCAACACTTAGAAAATTTTTCGAGATTTTTGAAAAAAAAAAACAGAACCACAAAAGCGAACCAATCTGTGCACGTGACAGATAAGCGGACCAAACAGGTTCAGATAAGCGAATCTATACTGTCCAAATGAGCGGACGAGATAAGGTTCGTTCGAACGAACCAGAAAAGTACGTTCGAGCGAATCAGATTTTGCCCGTTCGAGCGGACCAGCTAATGTTCGTTCGAGCGAACCAGCAGATGTCCGGATAAGCGAACCACGTGATAATCAACAAGCTGTTCGTTTGAGCGGATCTGATAATGTACGTAACAGCGGACCAGAAAGTGTATTAAAAGCGAACCAAGAACTCGCGATGACCGTAAAAGCGGACCACAGTTTTTAACCGATTTTGACCACTTTTAGTCCGAATTACAATCTGATACTTTCAAGGAATGATCTACACTGAATTCCGAACACAATGATATGATTATTGTTCAATTTCGACCACAAAATCATTCCAGATCTGATAATGAATTTTCTGTTCGAAAACTGATCGAATTTTCTTAAAATTGATTGAGTTTTACTATGTTTTAAGGTCTGATATTGTTATAGATTGATTAAAAGACAAATTCGCTCAATATGCTTGAACTTCAGATCATTCTTTCTGTAGGAACTTGTATAATCCGAAAAATAAAAGAGAAATAGAGTAGAAATGAGATAATAGTGTCGAATCAGCTGATGTAGTATGAACTCCTCGTCCTGAAGCTCTGATACCACTTGTTGGACCGTTCTTTGACCCTAAAAGTCAGTCAGAGTAGCTCATCTTCATGTATGAAGGCGGAATCAACATATATGAAGTTACAACAGCATATCCTTTCAATTCCTATCTTTTTATTGCTTTCTGATGAAATTTTGACAGAGTTTTGGCTCCCAAGCACACACATACACCTCTTTCACTAATGAACCACTCAGCCTATTTATAGAGTTTCTGGTCCACTCATAAGACATGCCAAATGAGCGGTCCAGAACACTTGACATATAAGCTATCCACATAATGACATAAGAGCGGTCTAGACTAAGACACATGAGCGATCCAGACTAATACAATGACACATAAGCGATCCTAACCCTATTTCACACAATATTTACACTTTGACCCCCTGTTGACCAATATTGACTTCAGGTTTTTTGTAGACGCAGTCAACAGACATTCCATGCATCAACAGATGCGGTGCCGCGCCGCACCACTGCTTGGTGACTGTTACTTTTGTCCAGATCCTTTGTCGTGACGAAAACGTTCATAAGATGCGGTGCCAGGCCGTATCGGTATGCGTAACATCCGTCTTCGTACTTAAGGTAAGTCTTCTTATCCCTTGACCGATTGGATTCTACCGCTGTGTTCGCGCGTGCCCGCACAGACACATATAAGTTCTTGCTGGTGGGGGGTTTTTGATAAGGGTAATGGTCACTCGCGGTCGTGTTGACGCGAGATCTGGGACCATACCCCTTCAAGTCCCCCCAGTCTAGTGTTGCTTCCTTATGCAAGTTGCATGTGGGAGGAACACTGGACTATGGTGTCTAGAAGGTAGACTATAGGCTGCAGAAGATTCTATGCCATGCGGATGGCTCCTGCTTCAAGTAAATCAAGCTGGAGGTCTGGTAGAGTCGTGTGACGTCTCTTCCGTACCGGTGAGCAAGGTCCGCTTGATGCGAAATTCTCAGCCTGATTTGATTCGGTAATATGGTCTACCTTTCTCTGATGTCATCAGCCACCTGTTGGTGTTTCGAACCAACCTTTAAGACGGTGTCTGAAGATATAAAGAAGGTTTGAACCACCCTTTGAGACGGTGACGGAAGGTGTCCGTGATCACAACTCAAGTTGTAACCTCTGTGTCAGCTGATGCAATGCTGTAAGTGCTTTGCTCAAGCTCTATGTTTATCAAGTGGACATGCAACGATGATCCCTGCTTTGTGGGGTGTTCGTGTTCTCCTGTTTAGCTCTCAAGTAACCGCACGTCCTTTGCGGTTACCTCGTTGCCGCATATCGTTGGCCATGTTTGGTCGAACAATGTGGGGAACTTGCGTCATTGTTGGCCGTGTTCGGTCGAACAATGTGAATCTGTACTATGGGCAAATAAACATAGTCATAGGCATGGTAGTACCGACCATTGTTTATTCTATGCGGTCCATAGGTGGGAAAATAGAATCATAAGCAGACTTGTTACCACTGTTGCTTGGCTTGCTGCTCGAGTAGATCACCTTAGATACATTGGAATCGGGGTGAGACTCGTCCGCATTCGTTCCTTAGCTACTTTCCTTCACGCTTAGGTGGAAAGTAGTTTTCCTTGAAGTAGTTTTGCTTCAACCGTGTGACGGCTTAGTCGTGGCTCTTCCGTAGCTACCGTTCGCGGAGTTGCGCTCCGCCGCAGCTACTCATGAGTGTTAGCGGTTTGTCACAGAAAACCTGCTTTGAAAGAGGAATTCTCCTTGATGTGGCTCTTGAAGGATCAGGAGTTAGGGTTGCTGATGTGCGGTTGCGCATCATACTTATCCTTTTCCCAAAGGAGAAGTTGTTTGCGTCCCCCCCGGGGTTGTGAACCGGACGCGAGGGACTTGAAGCTTGAAGAACTTCAAGGTAATGCGGTTTGCGGTCCCCGAGAAGCGGTTTTCGCAGTCCAAAGAACAACGCTGGTTCTGGGTATCTGACACACCTGTACGGGCTCGTGCGTGTCATCTCCGCATATTCCACGTGTGCTCGTGGGTATATGCGGATATCGGTTATACCCCTTTACATAATGTAGAGATATATATTTTTGCCTTTTTTGAGGGGTATGTAAAAAAACGACATGCGGTATGGGTTATGGTGCGGTATACCAGGGAAACCGCATGCCCTTTTGTTTGGATAATGTTGTCGCTCTTTTGTTGCATATGTGGCTGAACGCACGTGTGAGTTGGTGAAAGTTGGTAGGGTTTCCTGGCATGTGCTGAAACGAAAGGACGTTTGCACTGCCCAAGGTCATAAATGCACTGTAGCAGGAGTGTAAAACGTCTCTTTTGTCAGGCGCGTGGGCGGCCATTCGCGCGTGGTAACCGTCAGTGGAACCGTCGCTGAACACGTGGCGTCGCATAACTCGTTGTTTTCAAACGTGATGATTCGGTTACTCCCTCGCATTAATTGCGATGGGTATATAAGGGGAAACCGTTTGGTTCCCCTCACTTGATCAAAATTTCAAAATTTCCGGTGAGAGAAAGAGAGCTTCCTTCGTATTCTCCGATAAACTTGTTTGACATTTCGGTGAGGTTTCTGAGTTTCTTGTGAACTCATCTTCTGTCTCCTTTATTACATTCTCTGATGGCTGAACCATCGAATCCACATAATGCTGAGGGTGAAAACCCAGATCCTTCATCGCCGGCGGCGGCGGAAGAGGAAGAAGAAGGTGGTGGTGCCCCCGAAAGGGGCCTACCAGTGTTGAAATGGTCAAAGGGTCAGTTTGATACCCTGATGACCAGTATTCAGATGCCCTAAGAGTATGGGTTTATCCACCCATAGGAAGGTGACACCGGTGCCGATGCTCCGGCGGGGTACGTCACCATGTGGGCTGACTTCTTTCTTGATGGCAACCTCCGACTGTCGTTGACGGTGTTTGTTGCCGAAGTTTTGGAGCATTACAAGATCCATATTTACCAACTGAGCCCGTTCGAGATGATTCGGATTCGAAACTTTGAGTACACCTTTCGTGCTCTTGGTCTGGACATCACCGTTGAAAACTTCCAGCGGTTTTACCAGTTGACAGTGAATACTGGTTTCTTTTCTTTTGGTCAGCGTTATGGTAGCCCCAAGCTGATGACCCCTCCCAAGGGTATTACGAAGTGGAAAACCATATTCTTTTACATTAAGGCTGTCGCGATCGTTGCCAGGATGACTTTTCGGAATGTGAACGAGATGATCTTAGCGGAGAGCATTGACGTTCCCAGGGCTGATACAGTGGACTTGTTCCCGAGGTTGTGGACCATTGAGTTCAAGAAGCTGGACAACCCGCAGTTGTGGGTGCTGCGGATGATGTTGACCAGGCCGAGTAGGAAGGCAAGGCACGTTGTGCGGGAGAAAAGTGGTGGTAAGTACTTTTCTTCTTATGCGGTTTTCTTACTTCCTTTTCTGTGTTACTGATTTGCAAGTGTTTTATCAGAGGATGCTTCCCTGTGGAGGATATTCAATCCGGAGTTTGAGGGCAAGGTGGAGGTACTTGCATGTGCGGAGGGTGAAGAAGGTTTTAACTTGACCATCCGTGACAACTTCCGGATTCCTGATCGCGATGCGATGAAGGCACCCCTGCCGCAAGGCAAAGGTATAGTCTATAATTTTCTTTCTTGCTTTGTAAAGTTCACATTTCTAATATGCTTGTTCGATGATTTAAACGCAGGTAATCTTGGGGCCCTGGGAGATTTTGAAGTAAAGGGTGCTCCCAAGAAGCAGGTGGAGAAAACTGTGCAGGGTCGCCATAGGAAAAAGCCTGAACCCGCAGTTGTTCCTCCTTTGGTGCCGCACACGGCAGGTATCTCTTATTCTCGTTTCCGCAGATACACCGATTACGTGGTAGTGTCTGACACCCTTGAGGGTTTGGGTGTTCCAGGTGGTGGTGCGGCTGCAGGTGGATCCTCTGCGGGTTCCAAGCCTGCTGATGAGAAGAGGAAGAAAAAAGTGGAGGAGAAGGCTACTGGTGCTGGTGATAAGAAACGTTCGCGGTTGCAAACGAAACGGACAACCGCTGTCTCGCAGACGAAGCCTGCGGTTGTGGCTGGTAAGTGAATCATAACCTTACAAGTGTTTCTCACTGTAACTTGTAATTGATAGTTATTTTTGCTTTGTTTGCTGAACCGCAAGATGGAGGTTTCTCCTTGTTTGATAGTCCTCCTTCCCCCACGCATGTCGCGGCTGCGGAGCATTCAGCCTAGGGAGTCCGAATTGGAGTACTACTACCGTACCTATACGGAAGACCGGAGTTTGAACTACCATCGACCCCCTTGGAATGTTATGCAAGGGGATGATATTTCCACTGATCCCTCCGCGTGCAGGGATATCTTGAGTGGTTTGGGCACTCATTTTGAGGTCTTTCGTGCCCGCGACCTGCCTCGTGAGCACCGGATCAACCAACTCTCGTCCATGCTTGTTGGGAGTTCCATAATGGCGAATGCCATTATGGAAGACTACAAGGTGCTGGGACGCTAGGAGGAGGAAAATGCTCGCTTGCGGGCTGAGGCTGAAGCGTTGGTGAAAGCTACTCGGGAGGGTGCGGAGCAGCTTAAAAGGGAGAAGGCTGCTTTTGAGCAGTATAAGCAAACTGAGGAGTGGGCTGCAACTGCTGGCCCTAAACAGGTTCGTACTCTTGCCAAATTGCTTTCTGATGAGCGTAAGATTTGGAAAGAATCGCTTTCTAATGGCGCTAGAGTTGGAAGGAATCTTGGGCCAAACAGAATGAAAAGCTGTTTGGTGTTCATCAGGAGCTGACGAATGTTAAGGCAGCGAATGCTGCTTTGGTCTAAGAGAAAGCCGCAGCTGAAGCGGTTACCAAAGAGGCCAAGGAGGCGGAGGTCCGCGCTGCCAAGGCTCTTGAAGAGGCAAATGCTGACTGCACCAATTTAAACAAGACTGTTGAGGGCCTCCAGGTATGAGTAGCTTTTGCTCTTGAATTTGTATCTTTATTTCACAAGTATGATTGATTATCTTTGTATACTTGTGTTTTCTTTGTTGTTTGAAGGCTAAAGTACAGAACCGTGTGACCAGTCTTGCGGAGGTCACTACCCGCGCGGCCGAAGCTGAAGCGCGGGCAAGGGAGGCTGCCGAGGCTAGAGATAGCCTGGTTTCTTCATTTGATCAACTTAAGGTAGACCGCGATTGGATGCGTTATCACCGTATCGGGCATATAAGTACCCGGTGCCTTTGCTATCATCTAGGTTTGCCTTTGCTAACCTTATTGCTTGTGTTTTGCAGATTGTTGGAGACATCCTTGATGCACCTAAGAACGCAGCTGCTGTAGAGGAGCTGAAGCAGCGCGTGCGGGATGCTGGGTTTAAAGCTGGTTATAACCGATGTATCAGCCATATGAACCTCTTATCCCAAGGCAAATTTACCGATGAAAGGTCTGGGTTCCATGGCGTGGATACTGAAGCGCGTCTTTCTGTCGCTGTTGCAGCGTTTAACGACCTGTCCATTTCCGCCCTTGAGGAAATTGATAAATGCTTGGATGCGGAAGATTATGTGGACCGTTTGCGGTTGTTGTACGATGGTCCTGAAGAGGAAGAGGAAGAGACCACTGGTAGTGGCAAGGGTGGTGCAGGTACCAGTGGTATAAAGAAGGACTAGGTTGGCCTGCGTGCCCTTTTTGGTTTCCTCGATGTAAATGTTAGAAACTTTATGTAAATCTCTTGTGCACCGCGTAGGTGTAGATATTTTTTGAATACAAAGTTTAATTATTTTGTTCAATTTGTACAAGTGTTTTTACTACTTGCATGCTTGAACGTGTATGAGTTAATGTTATTGTGAATAGTATTAAGTCTGAATTTGCCTTTTGCGTATCTAGGTGATATGCAAGTATGTGCGGCTCAAAGTGTAATTTTTTTACTCTGTGTGAGCGCATATGACTCTGTTGGCTGTAAAGCACAGTTGAGTATACTCTGTACCTTTGTCGTATGAGTATTAGTCAATTCCTGTTTTTATCCTGTTAGGGCTTAGGAATTGTGTAGGTTTTGCAAAAACCGTAAATGTTTATCCAGCCGGATAGACATTTAATGTTTTGCCTTTGCTGGCCTATTACAATATTTGTGTGTGGTTGCCACTTTGTGTGGGTATCGCGAATGAAGATTTTGCCAATCTGTTTTTGCAGATACCGCGAAGTGGAACACGCATTTGTAATAGAAGTAATAAACAATATTGTATTGAATCGTTTATTTATTTATTTACAAATGGCCTGCGGCCCGATAGGTTACATGGAAAATGTAAAACCATGGCTTACATGTAACAGCGTCGAAGCTGTTTTGCATTCCATGTGCGTGCGATAGGTTCGCCTTCTAATGTTTGTAGTTTATACGCGCCTTTGCCCAGGACCTCTTTGATGAGGTAGGGTCCTTCCCACTTGGGGGCAAGTTTCCCTGGGCGCTCGGCGTTAGATGCTTCGTTATCGTGAAGGACGTATTCTCCCGGGTTGAAAGTACAAACGCGGACGCTTGAATTGTAGTACTTTTCAAGCTTGGTTTTGTACTTGGCCTCGTTGATGACAGCGTTTTCACGCTTTTCTTCTAGGAGGTCCAAGTCAAACCTTTTTTCCTCACTGTTGTCTATCCTGTCGATAGCCAACATTCGGGGTGAGGGCGCTTCCGAGCCATAGACCAGGCTGAAGGGTGTCTCACCGTGACTTGTCTTTGGGCTTGTCCTATGGGCCCATAAGATACTCGGGAGTTCATCGACCCAGCCACATCTGGCTGCTCCCAACCGTGCTTTGATGCCTTCGACTAAACTTTTATTGATACTCTCGACTTGGCCATTCCCTTGCGGATGTGCCACTGAGGAGAATATGTGTTCAATGTGTAACTCCTTTAGCCAATTTTGAAAGTCGTCGGCAGCGAAGTTAGTGCCGTTGTCGGTGACGATGCACATCGGTAGACCGAAACGGCAGATGATATGTTCCCAGACGAATTTCCTTATTATAATAGCAGTAGTTGAGGCGAGCGGTTTTGCCTATACCCATTTTGTAAAGTAATCAACAGCCACTATGATTAACTTTACCGCACCAGGTGCGTCTGGAAATGGTCCCACCACATCGATTGCCCATTTTTGGAATGGCCATGCGGTGGTGATGGGGATTAGGTTGTTCTTGGGGCGCAAGGTTTTGGGAGCATGCCGCTGACAATTGAAACACTTGCGCAATACTTTAACCGCGTCCAGATGCATACCGAGCCAGTAATACCCGGCGTTCATAATTTTGGCCACTACCATGCGTGGGCCTGCGTGTATGCCACATATTCCCTCGTGTATCTCTCTGATAAGGTACGTGGCATCTTGGGAGTCGACGCATCGTAGGAGTGGCCCCAGGTATGATTTACGGTATAAATACCGTCTCCCATTTGATAATGACACGCTTTGTATTGTAACTTGCGTGCCTCTGCCTTGCTTTCGGGAGTAACACCTGATTGTAGGTATGCAATGATCGGTAATTATCCAAGATGTTGTCCCGTACTGGATGACGTTGACTTGGCGCAGGGGTACTAAGGGATTCTGCAGAATCTCAATGCGTATCTCCTTTTCCAGATGTTGGAAGCTGGTGGATGCGAGTTTTGATAGTGCATCTGCGGGTTTGTTTTCACTTCTATTGATATGGCGAATATTGAGGGAAGTGAACTTTAATTTCAGTTGCATGGCTTGTTCGAGGTAGAGGATCATGATATCTCCTTTTGCGGCGTAGTCGCCGCGCACCTGCCCTGCAACTAATAGTGAGTCGACGTGTGCTTCCAAATGTTATACGCCGAGTTTGACTACCAGTCGTAGCCCTGCCAGTAGAGCCTCATATTCTGCCTCGTTATTTGTGCTTTTAAAATCGAGGCGGATTGCATAGGTAAGCTCTTGGCCATCTGGGCTGACGAGTCGCAGACCTGCGCCTGCACCATCCTCATTGGATGCACCATCGGTATATAGTGCCCAGGTTTCTGAGGAGGATGATGGTGGTGTAGGATTTTGTTCTTCTTCGCATTCCTGAATGTGATTTGCCGGTGCTTCGGCAACGAAATCAGCTAGAACTTGGCCTTTGATTGCGGGGCGCGGCTTATAGATCAGCGTGTGTGCGCCCAGTTCAATGGCCCATTTTGCTAATCTCCCAGAGATGTCGGGTTTTGATAGGATCGGCCCGATCCTATAGTTGGCTAACACCGTGATGACGTGATTTGCAAAGTAACCTCGTAATCGTCTCTATGCGTGCACTAGTGCCAGTACCAACTTCTCCATGATGGAGTATCTTGTCTCTGGGTCGTTGAGCATTTTGCTGATATAGTAGATGGGTGTTTGAACTCCTTCTCGCTCCACTATGAGTACCGCGCCTACCGCGTTGTCCGCGACAGATAGATACAAGATAAGTGGCTCTTTCTTGCGTGGTGCAGTTAGAGTTGGGAGTTGAATCAAACACTCTTTCATTTCCCGCAAAGCGTTTTTGGCCTCTGCGGTCCATTGGAATTGCTCCTTTTTTAAGCAGTTCTGCATGGTCTTGATGAAAGGATAAGATTTAGCTGCATGATTGGCTAAGAATCTATTCAGTGCGGCTAGCCTGCCGGCTAGTCGTTGCATTTCATTCATCGTGGAAGGCGATGGCATGCGCTCGATCGCCTGAACTTTTTCCGGGTTCACCTTAAATCCATCTTTGGTGACGATGAATCCAAGGAACTTGCCTTCCTCCATTCCAAACGAGCATTTCCCTGGATTGAGCTTCATATTGACGCTGTGCAGAGTTTGGAATGTTCTTTCGATATCATTGAGCATGGTATCCTACTCCATGCTCATGACGACTAGGTCGTCCATGTAGATCTCGACACTTTTGCTGATTTGATCACCAAAAGTGTCGTTCATCAATTTTTGATAGGTTGCGCCCGCTTTGCCCAACCAGAACGACATTTTTGTGTAACAGTAATTCCCGGTAGGTGTGCGGAATGCCGTTTTATCTTCGTCCTCGATTGCCATCTGTACCTGGTGATAGCCTTTGTAACAATCGAGGAAGCACTTCCATCGAAATGGTGCTAGGTTATCGACTTTCTCGTAGATCTCTGGAAGTGCGTAACAATCCTTGGGGCAAGCTTTGTTGAGATCTTTATAATCGACACACAAGCGCCAGCCTCCAGTTGGTTTTTCTACCATAACTGGGTTGGATAACCAAGTCTGGTACTTGACTTCCCGCAGGATGCCTATGGAGAGCAGTTCTTTGACCTGCTCATGCATCGCCTCATTCTTTGCGGATCCAAAGTGGCTATGGCCTTGGATCACCAGCTTGATACCTGGCAAGGTGTTCAAGAAATGTTTTGCAACTTCGCGTGGCACCCCTGTCATGTCTGCAGGTGTCCATGCGAAAATATCTTGATTTCTGAAGAGGAGTTGCTTCAGGCGTGCCCTGATGCTGTGGGACAAGGCGTGGCCCAACGGACCGTTTGCTCTGGGTATCTTGCGTTAAGAACCCATTTTTCTGGTTGGGTGTTGGGGGTAGGCCTTACTATCTTGGTCAGACGCAGCTCGTCCGTGGACATAACTTCTCTGCGGGCGTATATTATCGCAACCCCCGTCTCGGTTGGGAACCCGATGGCAGAGTGGGGGACGGATGTAATCATGTTGAAATCGCCCTGTGACTCCCTCCCGAGAAGTACGTCATATTTGGAGGTGTGGGGTAAAACCATGAAGTTTACCTCCTCTCTTCGCGTGTGCCTTCCGTTGGTGAGGCGCACAGGAAAAGTGATTTGGCCCAGTGGGAATACGGTTTCTCCCGTAAATCCGGCCAAAGGGTAGTCTACCGGCTGCAACCGATCCTTGTCTTCTTGATCAAACTGGTTGAAGCACTGCTCATATATGATGTCAGATGTACTGCCCGTGTCGATGAATAACCGCTCCGTGCAGTAATGAGCCAAGTAGCTTGTGATTACGACGGCGCGCCTGTCACGCGGTCCGCCTCAGACTTTTGGAAAGACAAATTGCTCGTCTTTCCAGTCATTGTCCGGTCTTATTGCCGCCTTGCGTGGCTTTCCTCGTCCTCCATTGATCATGTGGGTTGAGGCCACATACATGGTCCTCTTACCTGTGGAGGTGCCCTCGTTGTGGGGGGTGATGCGCTTGGTTTGTTTTTGCGCGGCTGGCAACAAAAGTTGTAACTTCCCCTCTTTCAGGGCTCGCTCAATCTCCAGTCGGAGACTGATGCAGATGTTTGTTGTGTGGCCCGAGTCCTTGTGATACTCACAGTAAAGTGTGAGATCCTGATTCTTCTTGGACTTCATTAGTTGGGCCGGTCGCAGGAACTGCGCGTCCGTGAGGAGGACGTCGCTTGGTGACTGGTTGATCTCGGTCCAGTTACGGTCCCGAGATTCCTTCTTCGATGCCCGGTTTTCATGTTGGGCATTGATTGTTGCCCTTGCATCGGGCTGGTAACTACACGAAACATACGGTTTGGGATCGCTGCCGTGATTCCACGTGTCCCGGTTGCGCTTGTTGTTGCGCCTGGGGTCCTGGCGGGAGGACTGGCCTTCCGCTTGGGGTTGTGCCTTTGTAACGTGCGGCTTGAGAGACCGGTGAGTCTGGGCGTATGTCTTGACCGCGGCCATAACGTCGTCCCATTTCTTTGGCAAGCCTTCCTTGCCTGAGATGGTCATAACCATTTCTTCGTCCTTGACGGCTCGAATGAAATGGTTGCGTGCCATTTGGTCTGCAACACCGCCTATCTCCAGGCACTCTTTGTTGTAACGGATGACAAACGACTCGAGAGATTCGTTGTCTCCACGCCAGATGTTCATGACATCCATAAAATCGCGTTCGTGACGTCGCTGCTGGCTGAATTGTGCGAGGAACTTTGCTTGCAAGTCCTCGAATGAGGCCAGTGATCCCACTGGCAAAGAATTGAACCAAGCCCTTGCCAGACCAGTGAGGGTCTGGGGGAAAAATGACACCAAGTGGGCTCGTCCCACCTGCCGTTGCATCCGGCGCCGGTAAAAATATTCATGTGGTCGTCTGGATCAAACGAACCATTGTATTTCCCGATCGTTAATGGGAATTTAGTCGTGGTGACATCGGCGTGGGCAATCTCCCGGACGAACTTGGAGTTTTCGACCGCAGATTTCGGCCTGTAGGGTTGGCTTTGGTGGCGCTTTGCAGCGCGGAGGTATGTATTGCGGGGTTCGATGGGGAGGAACATAATTGCATCCTCCCGGTCTGCTGCTAGTAGTGTGGGACTCCCCGCTGTATGTATGGTCGTCCGGATCGGTATGGCCATACCCTTCGTTGTGGGACTGCGGTCCTAGCCGGCTATGAATGCCGGAGCCTTGGTGGGTTGTGGATTGCCGTCTGTTTTTGCCCTGAGGGCCCAGATGGTTATGTATTGGGCCCCTACTGCGGGACCCGTATGAGGAATCATCCTCATTGATTGTGCGGACCTCGCAGTAAGAGGAACCGCGGTCTTCACGCCTACTTCGGGAGGCTAGGTGTGTAGGAGTCCTGCTGTCGTATTGCAAAATACGACCCATAGATGTATGTGGTGCCGGGTAGGCCCGACAGGTATTTGTGCTTCTGCGCAAGCTCTGTTGTATGTTGCGGCCAGCATAGCTAGTTGTTGGTCATACCAGGCATAGAGGTTCATGCCTGGAGGTATCACAGAAGCATACTGTGAAAGATCTTGTGCAAATGTAAGGGATGCACCCCCTTGTGTTGATGTGCCAATGTGGCCAGTATTTGGGGCTGGAGGGGTGGTCCCAGCAGACCCTGGGTTTGCGGGGTTTAGGCTATCCCCGGCAGTGTTGTTTAGACGATCAGACATGATCTTGGGAAAGAAAAAGGAATGTGGAAAAAAGTGCTAAGAGTAGCGGTGGGCGCCAATGATGAAACAATGGTTAACCAAGGGGGTTAACTCACTGGTCTCGTCAAGTAGGGTTAATCCCTTCTTTCCGAGGATCGATGGCTGGATCGTCCGCTGGTTATCTCCTGCACAAGGTAATAAACCTTGATTCGTAACAAGGAGGATGGGGTAGGGGGTGCTCCTTGTTACCACTCTCTGGCGTGAGAATCAGTAATTTGCTTGGGAAGCAAAGTGTGATAGTAGTAGTAGTGAGATAGTTGTGAAGAGATACCTCAAACCTGGTTTGTGATGGGTATTTATAGCCGAGGAGTGAAGGAGGGTAGTTGAGTGGCTAGTCTGACATTGCACAACTTCCTGCAGGTGTGTCAGGCCTGTCGGTCACGGTGGTGATGCCACGTCCTGCTGTGGTGTCAGTCTGTTGCTTATACGTGGGCTGACTGGCGACTGTCCTTAGTGCCACTTGCACTGTGGTGTCAGTCCCACTTGCTTTGTATGCAGGATGCGGTGCTGGGCTGCATCGCTGCTCGCGGTAACTGATGATGTTCCCGCGTTCTTGTTCTGGCCAAGATGTATGCGGGATGCGGTGCCGCGCCGCACCGCCGCTTGGTGACTGTTACTTTTGTCCAGATCCCTTGTCGTGACGAAAACGTTCATAGGATGCGGTGCCAGGCCGTATCGCTATGCGTAGCATCCGTCTTCGTACTTAAGGTAAGTCTTCTTATCCCTTGACCGATTGGATTCGACCGCTGTGTTCGCGCGTGCCCACACGGACACATATAAGGTCTTGCTGGTGGGGGTTTTTGATAAGGGTAATGGCCACTTGCGGTCGTGCTGACGCGAGATCTGGGACCATACCCCTTCAACACTCCTATAATGTCCATTGCGGATGCCCTTAGGGTGAAGGGAGTGGTTAAACAGGTGAAAGTGACAAACTTTAAAATGGACCAATCAGAGTGTGCCATGTCAGCAAGTGTGAAGAGTTTAAACTTTGATGAAAAATGTTGGCAGTGGTGTAGATACTTGAAAGTGGCAAACTTTTTTTTTTAAAATTATATATTAATAAATTAACACACACAAACACATGCATTCAATCTTGTCCCCCTCATTTGCCGTTCGGTGACCACATGCCGCTGAAGGAGTTTGCCGCTCGGTAATAATGTGATGGCGGCGGTGTTGGCGATGACCAAACTCCTTTGCCGAGGGGTTTGCCGACCCACTCCCTTCCCCCTTATAAAAACTCGAATTCTATACCTACAATCATCAATTCCAGAAAAATCCAAAGTGACATTTTATCTATAAACTCATGACGGCTTTACGGTTTTACAACCTAAACTCCATGGTGGAAACTAATAACTGAAAGAAAAATCTATTGGTAACTAAATATTCAAAATTGAATATTTAACTTTTTTTTAAAGTCTTCATCATGTTATAGGATAACTGGAAATCTCATTATCATGACCTCATTGATACTTGGTATTAAGCTTTTACTAGGTATTAACTGATCAATGTTAGTATGAACTTTAGTACAAACTCCTCAGTAGTAATTTAAGTTTAGTGGTAACTTAAATTTAGTTCTAACTCGAGTTATTCGATACTAATTCATGCTGAACTAGAATTAATCCCTCTGCGTTGGGACGGGGGCGTAAAACCGTGCCAAACAAACCACCAACACTGAAGTTGTGGTGTGTGAATGCTAAGATATTAGATTGAAACATAAAACATAGAAAATAATAACTAACTCGATCTAGAACCCACGAGTTGCAACGAACCTGACAAGTGACAAACGGGGAAAAAGACGTACAACATTGAACCACACACGCACGTTGCGCTGTCTTAACTCGCAAAATTTTAAACACACATGCATGTTGCGTCGTGTTAACTCGCAAAATTTAGAATGAAATGTAAAGCGAAAAATGAAAAGTATAGGGGACCAAAGTGAATGTAAAAAAGTTATGAGGTTAAATTGCAAAAGATGAAAAATTTTGGGTTAAAAGTAAAAAATACTTTTTTTTAGGAAAACACATTAATCATTTTTATTTTTATTTTTGAAAAACACCTTAAACATAAGGTACAACACCATCTTACATAAAAAAAAGTTGCTAATTAATATTACATAAATGTTAAAACTTCAGTGATAGTAACTAGTAAGTGCATTAGTAAAACTTCAATGGTAACTCTATCTTCCTTGGTAATAAGTTGTATTGCATTGGAGGCTACTTAGTTTTTCATTCATGGTTACATTCGAATTCTTTAAGTATGCTATTACCCTTTTCATCTAACAAGTATATATTATTAGTCGTTCAAAAAAAAGTATATACTATTTTCAGACCTTTCATTTCATGTATCATCAATTAGCTGATTATATCAACTGATGAGGATACCAACGACAATATATGTGCAAAATAGACTCGAGTTACTCCACCACCACCTTCATAAAAACAGATTTTACATATAGTGTTATCATAAACCTATATATATTCTGAATTTTACGATAATAAATTAAGTTACTTGCATCATAAAGTAGGCATCTCATAATAGAATGATTTTTTTTAATAAAGTAGCATAAAAGTTATTATTAAGGGAAAAAAGAAAGGAAAAATTGAGATGGTTGTGGCATTGGGTCGAGCAAATGATTGGGAGGATGGGCACGCTCTTCTGTTTATCTAAATTTCTTTAAATAAAAATCATTATTCTAGTTTTTATTTTTAAACACAGGTACAAAACCTAACAAAAGTTATTAATAAAATATAGAACTATAGGACAAATGAGAACCAGCCCCTCCCTCATTAGGACATATGCCAATGAAGCCTATCCAGAGAAAATAAGTATGTTGTAGCATCATCAAATCATAATAAGTAAAATTCCCCTAAACTTTAATTAATTAATATATCTATTACTACATATAATAAATGAAAGTATTTGGACTGATGCGATATAATATTAGAGCCTCTCAATTTCACTTTTGGCTTCAAACTTTCAGGTACGTCTTTTTCTTTAGTGAAGCCCCGTTTTTTTGACCCGGATATAAAAACTTTCTAAAACACGCTTCTTTTGTAATCCATGTTCTAAACACTAGCCTTCCCTTCCTCCCTCTCCAAGATCACGCTATTCTTTTCTGATCCAATTAACAAATGAATACACCGGATTCCAGACATTTCAAACATTCAGATATGTGAGAAACGTTTCGAATCCCCTGACAATTAGGTAAGGTTTTCTTATTTTTTTATTTTAAGTTTTTACAAGATTGTTTGTTCGATTTCATCAGGAAATCAAATTTCATCTAGGTTGAATGAGCCAGATGATGGTGGATAATTCTCCACTGGAGCAACAAGCTTATATGATTTATTAGTTTTCCTTCGATCTAACATCCATCCTAGACAGAGTTGTATTAGATTATCAAGTTTTATTTTCTACTGATGAAAGTTCAGGTTCAACATCTCTACCGTTTAAAGTTCAGGTTTGACATGTGTTAATGGTTTTTTATTTCCTTCATTTGCCCTAATTTGTCGTATGGATGTTTGTTCTTCTATGGATTCTGAAAATGAAATTATTAGTTGCAGTTTTGTTTTGTTTTGTTAGCAACCATTGACATCTTTTTTATGTTATTAACTGAAACTATGAATTTTATTTTTTTTACGAACCCAGCAGCATCTATTCTATCAGTTTCTTATATAATTGTTGATGTATTTTTTCTTACTTTTGCCCTAATTTGAAATGTTATGTTCTGTAGCTACGGCTATAGAAAAATTAAAGTATCATTTTTATCCCTAAAACATACATGTAATAACTTCATATGGTAGTTCTTATAGTTGTCTGATGATACAAGGAGACTTCAAAAGGTACTTGTTACTATCTAACCGGATTAACTAACAAGTTGAACAATTTCCAGGTATTGCTTTGTGTTTGAATTCCCGGTTATTTAGGCAAAGGGTAAGCTCAAGCAATTCATGGTTGCTGACTCTAGAACCGGTAAAAGGATGGAAAGCACAGTTCATACCAGCAAGGGCATGTTTATTAGGAAAGTTCAGGTTAGCAAAAGCTTCACTATTGGCGTTGGGTCAAAATACGTTATATTTCGTACTAGTTTGCGTTGATCTTGTGTATGTTAAACATTTTAATTCGTATTTGTTTATATACGTATCGTGTGTTGGTGTTTTTGGTTTAATAGGTGTTAAAAAGGGTAAACAAGAGAAACCGCGCTGAAAAACGGGCTCGACGGGTCAACATGGGACTGGTAGCGGAAAAAGCCCACCTGGAAACCCAGGCGACACGCGAAAGGTGTCAAGGACTCTCCCGCGACGCGCCGGAGAGGTCAATGATGGGAAAAGTTCTATATTTAACCTAATTCGTGTTTAAGGTATCCCTTATCATTCTTTCTCCAGCCGTCTCATACGAATCAGTGGGCGATTTTAGCACCATTCTTCCATCTTTGAAGTGGTTTTCTCATATCTAATCCATCTCCAATTAAGATTGAAGCTGTGAGGACAATCATGTGCGGCTAAACACTTGGTGACTTCCGCTCGGATGAAAGTTTGCTTTGTTTTGACACAACTACTTTGTTTTTGATTCTTGTAAACTGGTAAAGCTTGACCACTTGTGTTGATTTTGTGCAACGTTGATTATATCTGAACTATTTGTCGTTTATTAAGCGTATTGACGATATACTTGCATCGTTAGCGGGTTAATATATTGGTGGGTAGTTGGTATAATTAAACGGATTATTAGGTCGTATGGTGAGTCTTAAAAACTATCCTTAATAATTAATCAAAGTCATTAATTCCAAGGTTATGTCTATGTGGTGTTTTGAATCAGTAAACAAGTATTTGTGTTAAAAACGGGTAATTGGGATTTCGGGTGGAGGTTACTTCTTCTCATCCTGATCACAACTTTCTTAACAATTTTCGTGTTTTTTCAAACAATCATTAAAACCCCCAAATTTAGAATAGATTAGATTGTAGTTAAAATTTAACATTAACCGCAAATTCCCCGTGGATACGATACCCTACTTACGCTAGCTACTTAGTTTAGTTAGGTTTTTTCATGACCCTTACGACAGTCATCAAAATGGCGCCATTGCCGGGGAATTCGTGCACTTAGTGTTAGTTTAATTAGTTGTTTTTTTATTGTTTTCTGAAAAAAAATCTTAAAAAAAACCCAAAAATATTTCTTTTTGTTTCGTTCGGTATTACGCGCAATTTCTTGTCTACTTGTGTGCAGGTGATTTCTTGTTGCATGCTTTCCAGGTTTTCTGGGAAGTCATCACCACTTCTTTTCGACCCCGATATAGAAAAAACTGCCAAACAAAACCTACTGCTTCGTTCAGCTTTGAGAGGAAAAGCACCAGTTTCCACAATGAATCCTTTAGAATATCAACAAAATATGAATCTGCAAACACCACAACAAGACCCACTTCCTAAGATGCCACCAATGCCACCACCCCCGCTTACAACTGAGCCACAAAATCACACCCAAACTCAATCACTACAACCCAATCCTTTGCGGGCTGTGAATAAACCAAATCAAGTGCCACACCCGAACCGATCGGGTGTTATGTTCGAACGAAGGGAAAACAGGGCTAGAGCTGATACATGGGATGACGGGTATGGAGATGAAGATTGGGGTATAAATGATGGTTTCATAGGATATCAAGGTGGTCTGCAAAATTTGGCACTAAACCGACATCACCAGTTTATCAGCAAAGACAGCCGTGGGGTAGAGACGAATATCAAACTCCACCGCGGGTTCATCGGGCACTAGCTGCACCACGTCATAGGCAAAGGGATCCTAGATTTCCGGATCCTAACATTAGAGGAGTAGAGAGTCACTTCTGTCCACAAATTGCGGATCATTCTTCCCTGATTGTCATGCCAGTTGCACAGGGGAATGTGGATAGGTCGTTTTAGGCAAAACCTCATATTCTGCACATGTTGCCTACTTTTCATGGAAGGGGGAGTGAAGAACTGTATGCTCATATTACGGAATTTGAACCGGTTTGTAGTATGATAGGTGGACACGGGTTCACACTAGATCAAGTTAAGTTGGTCCTATTTCAGTTCTCCCTAAAAGACTCAGCACGTGAATGGTTCATCTCTTTGCCTTATGCGAGTATTCACACATGGCAAGAGTTGCAGCAACAGTTCTTAGAAGAGTATTATACTCCACAAAGAACCAAGATGGGAAGAGCCGCTATTAGAGCGTTCCAACAACTTTTAGGTGAGTTATTCTATGAGTCATGGAAGCAATTCAATTAATTGATCCGTAATTGTCCCCATCATGGTATTCCACGATGGGAGTTAATTATTGCTTTCCATGACAGGGTATCTAATGAAGATAGGAGAGACATCAAGGCCACAACAGGTGGTCCTTTTCTAAGGAATCATGTGGATGTGGATTGGGATTATTTGGATATTGTAGCAGTTGATTCGAAGAGGCAAGCCCAACCAGATAGAGGAAAGAAATATCCAATCTCTACATCAACTGGTACGTGAGCCTCTACAGCTAGGGTGGCTCAGTTAGAGAGAGAGAAAGAGGCGTTGGAGTGCCAGTTAGAGAAGTTCAAGGGCCTTGGAGGAAGAGATGCATTGAATGCCACTCAGACATACCCCGTTTGTGACTCTTGTGGCGATTTAGAGCATGTTTGGGAAGATTTCCCAGTACAGTTCGGTTCGGCTCGCGAAGACGTCAACATGGTTTACGGAGACCAACAAAAGAAATATGATATGAATTCTAACACATATCATTCAGGTTTGCGTAATCATCCCAATTTTTGGTACAGTAATACTACTAATCCGTTAAATCTAAATTTTTAGGTATCAAATCAGGGAGGTCAGCAATACCAGAACCGACAATCTGGGTACAATAATCAGAGTTACAACTAGGGCAATCAAAGAAGTTATCAGCAGAACCAGGATCAAATGTCACACCCCCAAAATCCACCATGCGGAGTATCACCGCTTGGAGGCGTGACATGACCAGGATCGAGCCACCAATCATATTGAACAACACAATTAAGTAAATAAAACCAAACATAATACGATTGGTGACCAAAGCTAGTTAACCTTGTTTGGTTTAAACAGCGGAAGCATAAACGTGAGTTCAAAAGCATAAGTCCATAGTTCATAAGTTAAAGTTTCAAAACGCAAGTTTAGTAAGTTCATAAGGATTTAAATATTAAGCACGGAACATAACAGTCCGTACACCACAACGACTCCTTCCCCGTGCAAGCTCCAAGCATTTAGCGACCTGTAAGGCATGTAACAACGAGTCAACAACAAAGTTGAGTGAGTTCACGTTTGGTTGTTTAGTTTTAAGTTGATTCTGAAAACGTGGTTTGACTTTCGTTGGCTTATTTGCCGTGGGGGTCACCCCATAGTTGAAAGTATGTTTAACCATTTCCTTTTTCTTTACCCAATCCATAACCATGATCAGTGGGGGTTTTCCCCGTTTGAACTACTAGACGGAATGATATCGACTGCTACGCAAATAAGTTGTGCCCTATATCAGTGTCTATCAACACTGACAATCTGCCATAGTCCATTAGTACACGCCCGTCCGACTGGCACGGTGTGAGGTTTGTTAAACCTAATAGCGCTATTAACTAATGACCCGCTCGCCATTGGCCTCGGCGATTAAGTCGATATAAATTGAGGGACTTCATGATAGAGTTTTGTCTAGCTAGTTTTAAGGTTGTTGTCCTACCCAAGGAGGACGAACGTACGTATTCTGCACCAGGAGAATTCGTAGGTTTAATAATGGCATCCATTCTAAGGAGGATGGCCGTACAAATCCTACCCAAGGAGGATATGTAGATTTAGTTTTAATTCTTTAACCCATTCCCAAACCACCGGGAATCCCATGCCTTAGAAAGTGTGAACTCACATCGGTTTGCTCGGTTAGATTCTCAAATATAGCTAACAGTTAAGGTCGGTCAATCGCGTCCTAATAAGGTACGGATAACAATCAGTTTCTCATGCATAACACGTATCCTACGTACGGTTTATTTGCACATTACTTCTACCACATAACAGGCACACACTTTAACGATTTACGCCCATATATACTTCCCATCCATTCCCCACTCATAAGCAAACATACAATAATGCATATAACACATATAACATGTTAGATCATTCACAGATAGCATACTCGACATTTAGACACGCAAATCACTACTTATGTCGTTTCAGCTTTTATACTCGAAACTGGGCTGTTTTCGGGGATTTTAATAAAATAGTTAACATGTTCCAAAAATTCCCAAATTTTTACAGAATGTCTTAAACGTTCCATATTTTATTGTGTAAAAATATCGGGGTCCGGTTCATCACCAATATTTTATAAAAATTCATATTCGGGACTGAACTCAGATTTATGTATTTCTGACCACAGTCCACGAAACAATTTATTAAAAATTCATCGTAAGTCCGATTTGCGAAATTCCAGTGGGGTAATTACAAATACTTCAGTTATCATCTACAGTAAAATTTTCATGGTCCGATTCATCACAAAACTCAGGTTATGACTGAAAGTACGACACCCATTTATTGCTGTCAAAATTCAGCTTAAGTAGCTGTTACAAATTAACACTTTAAAAATAGTAAACGGAGTCCAAAAATTACGATTCCGGTGCCATTAGAACCGTATTTCATAATAACATATTTTAGATTCAAAATATCGATTTTTCGTTGAGGTTAAGACCTGTTTACAGCCAACAGAAGTGGGCTGTAAAAGTTGGACAGATTCTGATTTCAAGTGTTTAACCTTCTAAATCGTGTTCGATCGATTCCGTTAACGAGTTTAGTGACCACAACAACATCACATACTAATATTATTCAGCACAACATCAGATAATCAGCCAATCATCATAATCACACAAGATCTACATGATTTACACTAACATTCATCCTTTAACCACCTTGTTCATCACTTTAGTAGACTTTTAGTTGGTGATCTTATATGTTAGCGATTTTTAACCGACGAAACTCTATTAACCACTTAAATATCATAAACAATGAACGGATCTAAGTTCTTACCACTAGCTCAAGGCTAGGGAAGTTCGAGTGAAGAAATGTGGCGGTTAATAGCGAATGGAGAAGGTCCTTCAACTTCCGAGCGCACCAAGCTTCGTTGTTCACCTTCTTACACCTATGGATGTTCTTGGATTGCTTGAAGATGATCAAATGATGGTGGTGATGGTGCTCTTGGGGCTGCCGAGATCAAGAAGAGAAGGTAGAGAAAGTTTGTTGAGGTGAAGAAGATGATATGATGGTTATGAAGAACTAGAGGGTATTTAACAAGTCTTCCACCCATTCTTTAACCCTTGGTCCATATGCTCCTCTAGTACATGACATATCCCTTAAATAAATAAAGAAAATCAAAGGTGCTTCCCTCTAGGGTGACCATCGAATGGGGGGGGGGGTGCTTGGTTGGGTTTCAACTAGTTTAGTTAGCTTATGTTTACAATCCAAGTATTCTAGTTAGGTATTAGTTACTAGATATTTATGTATTGTGTGTTATGATATTCGGGGACCATAACTAATTCGGAAAAATAAAGATAATGCCTCGGGTAATATTTTAGTGTTCCGGGTAATGTCCGGTTGTTCGGTTTGATACTGTTCCGTTAAACCGCTTAATTAATCCGTAAAGCGTCCTACTTATATATTTTGCAACGTTTTTACTTTCTAACACTTAGGAAAATATAACGGACTATTTAGTGACTTTTCTGTACACTATTAGTATATTAACAAATACGTGTAAGCATAACACAGATATCAGAAAGCAGTTAAGTGATTCCACACAGTCGTCAAGCACTTTAATTGTCATTAATAAATTGTACGGAATACATGGAATTTGAGGGTTGTCACATTCTCCCCCTGTTATGAGAATTTCGTCCCGAAATTTAGCGCGTGGTTACTGAGGAAGCTAGTTAAGTTGTGTTGTTTTCCAGATTTTCCTGGGGTGTCACATCATCCCCCCGTTGATTTGGAATTTCGTCCCGAAATTCTGCGGTAGCTTCAGCCTCAGTAGTGGTTGCGTTTTTCTTAAACAGTTGGGGATACTTGAGTTTCATTTGGTCTTCTCGTTCCCAGGTATACTCTGGGCCACGACGAGCATTCCAACGAACTCGAACGAGAGGTATTCTTGTGTGCTTGAGAATCTTAACATCTCGATCAGTAATCTCTACTGGTTCCTCGACGAACCGCAGCTGGTCGTCGATTGTGAGTTCCTTGAGAGGAACTATGAAGGTCTCATCTGACAGACACTTCTTCAGATTTGATACGTGGAATACGTTGTGAACTCCGCTGAGTTCTTCAGGTAGATCCAACCTGTAGGCGACTTGGCCAATTTTCTCAATGACCTTGAACGGTCCGATATAACGCGGATTGAGTTTGCCTCGTTTGCCAAAGCGGACTACACCTTTCCAAGGTGAGACTTTGAGTAGCGCTCGATCCCCAACCTGGAGCTCGAGTGGTTTTCTTCCCTTATCAGCATAGCTTTTCTGACGGTCACGAGCTGCCGCCATTCGCTGTCGTATCTGAGCAATTTTCTCGGTGGTATCTACCACATGTTCTGGGCCAGTGATTTGGCTGTCACCAACTTCTGCCCAACAGAGAGGCGATCGGCATTTGCGTCCGTACAATGCCTCAAACGGAGCGGCTTGGATGCTGGTGTGGTAGCTGTTGTTATATGAGAACTCCACTAGCGGGAGGTGCTTTTCCCAGCCGTTACCAAAATCGATTACACATGCCCTAAGCATGTCTTCAAGGGTTTGGATGGTGCGTTCAGATTGCCCATCCGTCTGCGGGTGATAAGCGGTGCTCATATCTAAACGTGAGCCAAAGGACTTGTGCATTGCTTGCCACAGTTCAGAAGTAAAACGTGCGTCACGATCAGATATAATAGAGATTGGCACTCCGTGCCTTGATACCACTTCCTTTAGGTAAATGTCTGCAAGAGTAGAGAATTTTTCCGTTTCTTTGATAGCCAGAAAATGTGCAGACTTGGTTAGTCGATCTACGATTACCCAAATGGTATCGTTTCCGCGTTGAGATCTGGGCAGGCCAGTAACAAAATCCATGGAGATTTGCTCCCATTTCCATTTCGGGATCTCCGGTTGTTGAAGTAGGCCTGATGGTTTCTGATATTCAGACTTGACCCTCGCACAAGTCAAGCACTTGCTGACGTAGGTTGCTATGTGGGCTTTCATGCCAGGCCACCAATACGTAGTCTTGAGGTCGTGGTACATTTTATCCGAACCAGGATGTACAGAATAACGAGACTTATGTGCTTCATCCATCACAAGCTCGCGTAAGTTGCGATAAAATGGAACCCAGATGCGTCCGTTAACATAGTAGGCACCGTCTCCCTTTTGTTCTAGCCGCTGCCTCGATCCTCGTAGGGACTCAGCCCTGATGTTTTCTGCTTTCAATGCTTCGACCTGGGCATCTCGAATCTGAGCAGGAAGGTTAGACTGGATGGTAAGCTGTAATGCTCGTACACGCTTAGGTAAAGTATCCTTTCGACTGAGGGCGTCAGCCACAACATTGGCTTTGCCCGGATGATACTTGATAGCGCATTCGTAATCATTCAAGAGTTCGACCCATCGGCGTTGTCGCATGTTTAACTCTTTTTGCTTGAAGATATGCTCGAGACTCCTGTGGTCGGTGTAAATGGTGCACTTTGTACCGTACAGGTAATGTCTCCATATCTTAAGTGCGAATACAACTGCTCCCAGCTCCAGATCGTGAGTAGTGTAGTTTCTTTCGTGAACTTTAAGTTGGCGCGATGCGTAGGCAATGACCTTGTCACGTTGCATCAATACGCAACCAAGTCCTTGGATGGAAGCGTCGCAATAAACCACGAAATCATCGGTGCCTTCTGGCAATGAGAGGATAGGCGCGCTACAAAGTCTATTCTTTAGATGTTGAAATGCGGACTCCTGTGCATCACCCCAACGATAGATGACACCCTTCTGAGTCAGTGAAGTGAGAGGTTGCGCAATCTTGGAGAAATCTTTTATAAACCTTCTGTAATATCCGGCCAAACCCAAGAATTGGCGGATTTCTGTTGGTGTGCGGGGTGCAGGCCAGTTCTTGATCGATTCAACCTTAGATGGATCCACATGAATTCCATCCTTGTTTACCACGTGGCCTAGAAAGTGGACTTCGCGAAGCCAGAAATCACATTTCGAAAACTTGGCATACAACCGTTCTTTTCGAAGAAGTTCCAGCATAAGTCGTAGATGCTGCTCGTGTTCCTCCTGACTCTTAGAATAGATCAGGATATCATCGATGAACACAATAACGAACTTATCCAGGTAAGGCTTGCACACTCGGTTCATGAGATCCATGAAGACTGCCGGTGCATTCGTCAGCCCGAATGGCATAACCAGAAACTCGTAATGGCCGTAACGAGTTCTGAATGCTGTTTTGGAGACGTCCTCATCTCGGACTCTCAGCTGATGGTATCCCGATCTCAAATCAATCTTGGAGTAATAGCTCGACCCTTGCAACTGGTCAAACAAGTCGTCAATACGTGGAAGAGGATAACGATTCTTCACAGTTACCTTGTTAAGTTCGCGATAGTCAATACACATCCTGAAGGTACCGTCTTTCTTCTTTACGAACAAGACTGGAGCTCCCCAGGGTGAAGAGCTAGGACGTATAAAACCCTTTTCCAAGAGTTCTTGTAGTTGTGTGGACAGTTCTTCGAGTTCTGATGGGGCTAGACGATATGGTGCTCGAGCTACTGGCGCTGCTCCAGGAGCTAGCTCGATTTGAAACTCAACTTGGCGATGAGGAGGAAGACCAGGTAATTCCTCAGGAAATACCTCGGGAAATTCGCGCACAATAGGGATGTCTTCAATTCTCTTCTCTTCCGTGGATGTGTCAGTAACGAGTGCTAAAATGGCAGTGTGGCCCTTTCGCAAACACTTCTGGGCCTTAAGGAAAGAGATGATGCCTTCGACAGCACCACTCTTGTCGCCACGAATCACGAGGGATTCTTTATCAGAACGAGGAATGCGGACGATTTTCTCCTTGCAAACAATCTCCGCTTGATGATGAGATAGCCAATCCATCCCAATAACGACGTCGAAACTACCAAGTGTGATAGGAATAAGATCGATAGGGAAAGTCTGACCAGCTAAGACGAGGTTACAACCTTTAACTATGTGTGTGGCTTCAAGACTTTTACCGTTGGCTAGTTCTACCGTGTGTTTGGTGTTCAGGAGTGTTGGAGTGCGCTTAAGCAATTGACTAACTTTTAAGGATACGTAATCTAGTATCGGCACCCGAATCAAACGAAACAGTAACAAAGAAGTCGTCCAGAAGGAACTTACCCATTACTGCGTTGGGATCGTTCTTTGCATCACTCTGAAGATTTCAAGGAGTGATCACCGAGGATTGAGAGTCGAGCCTTCCAAACTTTCTATGCTAGAGGGTGTTCATTTCAGTGTCCTTGCATGGTGGAGCGAGGGCGAAATGTCACTGTGGTAAGAGAATGACGGTTTGGTCTAAGCAAATGGTAGAAATTAGACATAACATAAACCAATAATCATGTGTAGGTACAAAAGCTAGTGTAAAGATTCCGCGTATTTAAGAAGACTGTCATGGAATAATACGATTTCTTATAGTGTAAGGTGGATCAGGTAAGCTTATAGATTATCGTGTTCGCCTGTAGGTTGAGTGATCCATATCTCCGCTCTCGAACGTTCTGAAGACTATCTCATCAGTAAGGGCATCCATTTGCTAGGTTGGGTTTACGAAGGGGGTAAATCAAGTAGAAGAAGCATTAACCATCCAATAAGGTAATGGGGGAAATCTTGTGATCGGTGGGAATAGTGGTGTGGTTGTTGGCGTTTCGTTAAATCAATTGCCAATCGAAGAAACAGGGAATTAATGAGGTTCATGCGAAGAATCGAGCGAAAACAGGGGTCCACCAATAACGGAAGGATTCGACCAAGTAATATGTCGCTTAGAAGCAATTCTAGTAGTGAGGTGTGGCGGCATGACCCAAAAAGGGAAGTTCATTGCATTACGATCACGGAAGTATATCGCTTGTCCAAAATAGAGTTTGGTTGGTAGGGTTGCGAGTTGCAAAGCGACGAACGCGCGTAACTGTGGCTGCTTCGTTTCTGGTAACGACGACCAGTGGAGATGATGAGGTCCGTCAACAGGGATGCGTGGGTATAGTTCTCCAAAACCCGTGTTCGTTTGAGCCAGGTCTGGTCTTTGTGAATGTTGACGTACAAACCGAATGTACGGAGGGTCAGATGGTGACGTCATGTCGAATTAAGCGTGTAAATAGATAAAATGCATAAACAGTTGTCGTAGCGGGGTGACAAGAAATCAAGAAAGAATTTGACCACCGTTTGTCAAATTTCAAGTAAACAATTGTGTGTCATAAAGAACACAATAGGGCTAATAGACAACATGCTGCTTTCCTAATTAAGCATACTATCACATCACACTATGCAAAAGTAATCTAGCAAGTAGATAATATAAACTTAAATCATACCACCTAGTGTGTTGAGTCTTGCACGTGGAGCGAAGCGTCGTTGTGGATCGTTGAGCACTGTACCGGTTATAGTCTGGTTTTATCAAAAACTTTTTCACTTATTAAAACCAAGTTCACTATAACCAATGGCTCTGATACCAATCTGTCACACCCCCAAAATCCACCATGCGGAGTATCACCGCTTGGAGGCGTGACATGACCAGGATCGAGCCACCAATCATATTGAACAACACAATTAAGTAAATAAAACCAAACATAATACGATTGGTGACCAAAGCTAGTTAACCTTGTTTGGTTTAAACAGCGGAAGCATAAACGTGAGTTCAAAAGCATAAGTCCATAGTTCATAAGTTAAAGTTTCAAAACGCAAGTTTAGTAAGTTCATAAGGATTTAAATATTAAGCACGGAACATAACAGTCCGTACACCACAACGACTCCTTCCCCGTGCAAGCTCCAAGCATTTAGCGACCTGTAAGGCATGTAACAACGAGTCAACAACAAAGTTGAGTGAGTTCACGTTTGGTTGTTTAGTTTTAAGTTGATTCTGAAAACGTGGTTTGACTTTCGTTGGCTTATTTGCCGTGGGGGTCACCCCATAGTTGAAAGTATGTTTAACCATTTCCTTTTTCTTTACCCAATCCATAACCATGATCAGTGGGGGTTTTCCCCGTTTGAACTACTAGACGGAATGATATCGACTGCTACGCAAATAAGTTGTGCCCTATATCAGTGTCTATCAACACTGACAATCTGCCATAGTCCATTAGTACACGCCCGTCCGACTGGCACGGTGTGAGGTTTGTTAAACCTAATAGCGCTATTAACTAATGACCCGCTCGCCATTGGCCTCGGCGATTAAGTCGATATAAATTGAGGGACTTCATGATAGAGTTTTGTCTAGCTAGTTTTAAGGTTGTTGTCCTACCCAAGGAGGACGAACGTACGTATTCTGCACCAGGAGAATTCGTAGGTTTAATAATGGCATCCATTCTAAGGAGGATGGCCGTACAAATCCTACCCAAGGAGGATATGTAGATTTAGTTTTAATTCTTTAACCCATTCCCAAACCACCGGGAATCCCATGCCTTAGAAAGTGTGAACTCACATCGGTTTGCTCGGTTAGATTCTCAAATATAGCTAACAGTTAAGGTCGGTCAATCGCGTCCTAATAAGGTACGGATAACAATCAGTTTCTCATGCATAACACGTATCCTACGTACGGTTTATTTGCACATTACTTCTACCACATAACAGGCACACACTTTAACGATTTACGCCCATATATACTTCCCATCCATTCCCCACTCATAAGCAAACATACAATAATGCATATAACACATATAACATGTTAGATCATTCACAGATAGCATACTCGACATTTAGACACGCAAATCACTACTTATGTCGTTTCAGCTTTTATACTCGAAACTGGGCTGTTTTCGGGGATTTTAATAAAATAGTTAACATGTTCCAAAAATTCCCAAATTTTTACAGAATGTCTTAAACGTTCCATATTTTATTGTGTAAAAATATCGGGGTCCGGTTCATCACCAATATTTTATAAAAATTCATATTCGGGACTGAACTCAGATTTATGTATTTCTGACCACAGTCTACGAAACAATTTATTAAAAATTCATCGTAAGTCCGATTTGCGAAATTCCAGTGGGGTAATTACAAATACTTCAGTTATCATCTACAGTAAAATTTTCATGGTCCGATTCATCACAAAACTCAGGTTATGACTGAAAGTACGACACCCATTTATTGCTGTCAAAATTCAGCTTAAGTAGCTGTTACAAATTAACACTTTAAAAATAGTAAACGGAGTCCAAAAATTACGATTCCGGTGCCATTAGAACCGTATTTCATAATAACATATTTAGATTCAAAATATCGATTTTTCGTTGAGGTTAAGACCTGTTTACAGCCAACAGAAGTGGGCTGTAAAAGTTGGACAGATTCTGATTTCAAGTGTTTAACCTTCTAAATCGTGTTCGATCGATTCCGTTAACGAGTTTAGTGACCACAACAACATCACATACTAATATTATTCAGCACAACATCAGATAATCAGCCAATCATCATAATCACACAAGATCTACATGATTTACACTAACATTCATCCTTTAACCACCTTGTTCATCACTTTAGTAGACTTTTAGTTGGTGATCTTATATGTTAGCGATTTTTAACCGACGAAACTCTATTAACCACTTAAATATCATAAACAATGAACGGATCTAAGTTCTTACCACTAGCTCAAGGCTAGGGAAGTTCGAGTGAAGAAATGTGGCGGTTAATAGCGAATGGAGAAGGTCCTTCAACTTCCGAGCGCACCAAGCTTCGTTGTTCACCTTCTTACACCTATGGATGTTCTTGGATTGCTTGAAGATGATCAAATGATGGTGGTGATGGTGCTCTTGGGGCTGCCGAGATCAAGAAGAGAAGGTAGAGAAAGTTTGTTGAGGTGAAGAAGATGATATGATGGTTATGAAGAACTAGAGGGTATTTAACAAGTCTTCCACCCATTCTTTAACCCTTGGTCCATATGCTCCTCTAGTACATGACATATCCCTTAAATAAATAAAGAAAATCAAAGGTGGTTCCCTCTAGGGTGACCATCGAATGGGGGGGGGGGGGGGTGCTTGGTTGGGTTTCAACTAGTTTAGTTAGCTTATGTTTACAATCCAAGTATTCTAGTTAGGTGTTAGTTACTAGATATTTATGTATTGTGTGTTATGATATTCGGGGACCATAACTAATTCGGAAAAATAAAGATAATGCCTCGGGTAATATTTTAGTGTTCCGGGTAATGTCCGGTTATTCGGTTTGATACTGTTCCGTTAAACCGCTTAATTAATCCGTAAAGCGTCCTACTTATATATTTTGCAACGTTTTTACTTTCTAACACTTAGGAAAATATAACGGACTATTTAGTGACTTTTTTGTACACTATTAGTATATTAACAAATACGTGTAAGCATAACACAGATATCAGAAAGCAGTTAAGTGATTCCACACAGTCGTCAAGCACTTTAATTGTCATTAATAAATTGTACGGAATACATGGAATTTGAGGGTTGTCACATCAAAGCAGAGAGAGCAGTCAGAATGAAGGGTATAATGAGATGATGGAAATTCCAAAGCAACTAAAAAAGGATCAAGAGGTGCAAGCCAAGGCTTATCAAGCTTTATAAAAACATGTTGCACAATTGGCGGCTGAGGTGGCTCAAGGAAGAAGAGATCCAGGGAAACTACCGAGTGATACTACAAGAAATCCTCAACACAAGAAAAGAGTTAACTCGGTAAGTACCCATCCTAATTCTGAGATTGTTGATAAAGGTTTTATATCTTCGTCTCAAGTAGTTGCAGGTATAAGAGAGGAGATTAATGTAAGTGAGGAGAGTGAGCCAGGGGCGCCACTCATCCCAATTAGAGTTGGAAAGTTGAAAATCCATAGGGCACTATTAGATTATGGAGCAAGCATGAATATTTTACCTGGAAGCTTGTATGACCAGTACGAGTTTGGACCTCTGCATGATACTAACAGGAAGGTAATTTTGGCGGATGATACTTGGAAACAACCTCGTGGGGTTGTTGAAGTGTGATGATCCAGTTGGGTGACTTCTATTACTTGGTAGATTTTATGGTGTTGGACTATGCATCTACGAGGTCGAACGAGCAACAAAAGGTAATTCTGGGTCGTCCATTCTTGCATACCACATTACCACCAATGCTAAAATAAACTGCAGAGATGGAGTAATCACCATGAGTTCTAAAAATCGTAAGTTAATTTTAATGTTATATTCAAAATCTATTACTTACGAAGTTTTTGATAATTTATGAAACAGTTGCTACTAATGAGATAGGTATAGAGTGTTACAGGTCCAAGCTTGGGATAAATGAAGAATTTATGAAGAATGTAAATGTGAAGAAAAGAGAAAAAGCAGGTAAACCACATGATGGTGGAGATGTATGGGAAGATGCGGCCAAGATTGAGCCTAACTGGTATGGAGCTACAAAATTTCCGGAAGATTGGAAGCGAACTAATCTAGAGAAGTCTAGAGGTAAGCAGGCGTTTGAACCACCTTGAAGATTGCAGGTATGATCTGGCTGAAGATCTAAACCTTAGCGCTCTTTGGAGGCAGCCTAAGGTTTGTTCGTTTTGTTTTGTTTTTCGTGTTAGTTTATTTTGTTCTGTGTCAAATCGTGAAATTGTTCAAGTGTCGGGAAGTCTGAGGAGGTTTGGTTAAGCTTTGGTGCAATTGAGGGCAATGCACATTCGTTTGGGAGGTGAAAATAGGTTAAAATGAAAAAAACTTTCTAAGGCTTGGAATTGAAAATTTTGTCAAAACTGTTGGAAAAATGGTTCCCCCGCGACACACATGAGATTCCCTCATACTTGCCACGACACACTAGGGACATAAGGTCAACGGAAGTTAACCGGAATATCTCCGCGACACGTGGAGAGGTCTTTGAAATACATCGCGATGCGCAACGCATGTTTCCAGCTACGAAAGTGTTTTAAGTGCACAACCCTGTTTGTTTTTCTCCAAACTTGATTTTCTCTCGTGTTTCTCTTCGTTTATTGATTTGTGTTAACCTATTTGGGAGCTTGTGAGTTTTGCTTTAAAGGGTTCAGTCGCTTTGTCCATACTCAATTTCCATTTGGGCAAAGGGATTCGAACTATTTGAAGAAGAGCATCCCATGTTGAATGCATCCGCGAAAGAAATGCTATACGGCTGCTATCGAACAAGGCTCATAGGAATTCAACGGGTTAAAATCAGGGGGCTCTGTTCCATTTCTCTTTATGTTTCGATCTATGTTTGTAGTTGAGTCGTGAGTTTTGCTCTCCGTTGAGGACAATGAAGGAATTAAGTGTGGGGATGGGAAGCTAGCGTCTAGTTATAAATTACTCAGTTTCATGTACGTGTTTATTTGTCGTTTAAATAAATAAATAAATAGAAAATGTTTCGGGAGAGTTTTTTGTAATAAAATGGAAGATGATAGGTATAATCAGTTTGTGACATTTGATTACTATATATATAATATATGAACGGTCAGTCACACGTCTAATTTAGGATATGTGGGTAGGCCCAGGTGGTTGAAGAGTTCCTTAGGATTGATATAATATACCTTAAATATTAGGAATCTTGTGGGTTCTCACCTTAGGAGCTGTAGCAAAACCGAAACTGTAGAAAGTATAAGGGGTACTGTTATAAATAAAAAAAATTATAAGTATTCCGGTTAAATGGCACATCTATTTCTTTTTATGAAAATAAATCCGAAACAAGGTGGCGCCCGAAAAAAAATATTCCATCTATTCATTCATCTGAGCTAGCTATGTATTGATGAAGCCTGTGGTATTGCCACTGGGATGGTGACTCGGGTGGTGTATACCCTCTAGGTGGAGTTAAAAAATGATAAATATATGAAGCGTATGGCATTAACCACTGGGATGGTGACTCGGGTGGGGTATGTCTGCTAAGTTGATCATAAGCAAAGCATATCGAACCTCATAACATCATCCATTATCCATCATAAATTTAATCAGAAATATATAAGAGTTTTTTATATAAGATGGTAATCTCATAAGCTTGAAGCGGGATTAGGTAGAGTTGTGGTCTTTTAAGTGTGGGATCCATAGATGACTATAATCACTTGAATTTAATGAATCGTGAATAAAGGCTTGGAAGCTGGCGGTTGGGGTTAGATGAATCTTATACTTGCAATCTTTGTTAACGTGTGGTTTGATTTGTTAATAAATTAATTGAATATGTTGAGTGTGAATGTTTCAGATTGTGATTCCATTGCAGAGAATTTTTTCGGGACGAAATAAAATAAACGAGGGGATGTGATGTTGGTTCAAAATACGTTATATTTCGTACTAGTTTGCGTTGATCTTTAGTGTGTTAAACAAGTTAATTCATATTTGTTTATATACTTATCGTGTGTTTGTGTTTTTGGTTTAATAGGTGTTAAAAAGGGTAAACAAGAGAAACCGAGCTGAAAAAAAGGGGCTCGATGGGTCAACACGGGGCTGGTAGCGGAAAAAGCCCTCCTGGGAAGCCCAGGCGACACGGGGAAGGTGTCAAGGACTCTCCCGCGACGCGCGGGATAGGTCAATTACAGGAAAAGTTATATATTTGACCTAATTCGTATTTTAGGTTTCCCTTATCATTCTTTCTCCAGTCGTCTCATACAAATCAGCAAGCGATTTTAGCACCATTCTTCCATCTTTTAAGTGGTTTTCTCATGTCTAATCCATCTCCAATCAAGATTGAAGTTGTGAGGACAATCATGCACGGCTAAACACTTGGTGACTTCCGCTCGGATGAACGTTTGCTTTGTTTTGACACAACTACTTTGTTTTTTATTCTTGTAAACTGGTAATATAACAACCCTCCTAAAATATTTATAACACCCCTATACGCCCTAAAATACACCTCGTATACGTAAAATGGCCTTAAATACCTTTATTTTTATAAAAATTAAATAAAAACAAATTTTGTTACTTGCTCACGGGCCGCGACAGAGGCAAGAATGGCCGTCGTGGGGCGCGCCAGCATGGCTACGAGGCCTCACCCCCTGCCGCCACATGTCTGAAGCGTGTCGAACCTATACGTATGACCAGACGAGGCTACTCCCTAGACCCCCTAGCTCGCGGGCCGCGTAAGCCCTCGTCTCATCTTTCGCGGGGCGCGAGAGATGGTCGATCAGGCCCTATAAATAGCTTCCATCGGTCTTCAGTCCAATTCGCTCAAATCTTTCTTGATCTCTCTCAATTCTGAAGTAATAGAATTATACCCGGGCATTATTCCCACTAAAATAACGAAGTTCTGCCGCGTTGTAAGTATTTTAACCCCCGGTTACGTATTAGATACGCTGCCCGATTGATCTAGTGCTCCGCAATGGCTGACGAGGCTCTGCTTGACGTCGTCGTTGGAGTTTTTGTCTCGGGGTGGGTATAACTAATGTAAATTGGGTTATTATACTAACGCGTGTGCATTGTTTATTTAACTAAATTATAACCAGGAAATCACAAAGGAAAAACCTAAAGTACCAATGTGAGTAATCTCCTTTTTGTAAACCTTTTTGTAAACTATTTTTACAAAATCTTAATTATTTTAAAATATAATTAGTAGTGATTGAGTCTTTGTAATTCTTCAATTACTGCCGGTATGTTGGGGTTTTGTATACAAAATGTGGAAAACGTTACCATTGGACAATGAGATAGCCAATGAGTAATATGACCCACCAGTCAGGATTGACAGTACTGAATGAGTAATTGTGTAGATATAAACATTGTAATCGCTCTCAATACTGTGAAATGATAAAACTCTTCTTGATTAAATTGGGATTCACTCACCAGTATTTCCCACTGACAAAATGTTTTTAAACGCGTTTCAGGTAACAAAATGTGAAAGCCAATTAGAAGCCAGCTGGACAACACTGAAGGCTTGGAAATGTGGCTATAAAGGTTATCTAATTAAAGAAGATGTTTTTATTCAATAAATTAGGGTTTATCCCTATAAACGTGATGTAATAGAAACTTGGGAATTTCCCATGTGTTTAATATTATAAAAATGTGGTATTTTACTCTGATAAAATATTTCCTAACTACGGTTCTGATGTAAATTCCGCTGCCAAATTAATAAACACTGATACCACTGAATCTGAGTTCACGGCCGCTCGCTCATAGGTAATTAGGGGTCAGGGGTTGCGATAGAAGGTGGTATCAGAGCCACAGCCACTGATTTCAGCCACAGTAGTGTTCTGCTGACACCAAAATTTTATACATTATGTTAGGAAATAATCTACGTGATTACGTGCATATCTGTATATTATTGTTTTGTGTTATTTGACAATTTATTAGTTTATAGTATGAGTGACCAAGGACCATCGGACGCTTATCGTCAATTGTCCAGCTCTCCTGGGGACGAAGGAACTTCTTCCCAGCCTACCCCCTCGGGGTATTCAGCTGACACCGAAGAAGGGATTTTCATATTCAAAGCACAATCCGAAGAGCCATTCCCTATCAAAAAGTGAGGATGGTTCAGTCGGGGATCTCACGAGCGTAGGAAAAGGATGAGAAAGTTACAGCAACAGCGAGCTTTAGCAGCCGCGAATAGAGAGATTAATGCTCAAACTTAGGACATAATCAATAGACGACTAGCCAATTTCCACATACTAGCCACCACAGCTGCAGACCCGAACCTAGAACAAATCATAGCACCCCAGCCACTACCCTTATTCCCAACTCAACCCATGGAAATTGAACCAAATCAAGTAGACCAGATTCCAGCACCTGCCTTCGACCCAGCTGAAATCCCTAGAGTTCCAGCACCCCATCCCCCAGACTATGACCCATGGTTTGATGACCACAGGGATTACCAACAAATCTACCCACTAGAGGAGCCCATACAAAACCCAGTAGCACCCTACCCAAACCTTGACCCTCTTGACCCATACTGGGATAATGACCAATATATTAGGGAGATCCTAGAGAACCCGTACCCTTACGAAGAACCAATGCCACAATACCCTGACCCGATACCAGCACCAGCACCACCCATGAGCACTGAGATTGGGCAAGAACTTCGTACCTTTGGTGAGGAGTTGTTAGATGAAAGTGAAAATATAAGACAAATAGGAGAGAGACTCGTTTGGAATTACGACGAGCGTAACACGCTGATGCGTGTCGAGTGTGATATATATTTATGTATATTTTTAGCCCTTTTTACACTTTAGTCAAGTTTTAAATTTAGAGAACACGATATTTTACTAACACTAAACACACATATGGGCAAATGCACCCATCGTGAGCGTAGTATAGTGTTGGTAAGATACCGAGGTCGTCCAAGAACACAAGAGCTTTTAGTACCGGTTTATCCTCAACGTCTAATCAAATCAAAATTTTAGAAAAAGGTTTAAACATGAAAATAAACACTAAAAATGCTGAAAAAAAAATAAAAACAGATAGACAAGATGAATCACTTGGATCCGACTCGCCTTTAGTGTAACATTTGATTATTTCCGCACTTTTGCACTTTTTAAGAGATTATCTTAGTTATAGTAGTAGGCCCCTCTTTTGAAGGTGACGTTACCCTCAACCCAGTAGTTTGAGTCAGCAAGGATACAATCGTAAAGGGTTGGATTATTGAAAGATAATTAATTAAGTTATTAATGCGTAATGTGGTAGACCCCTCTTTTGAAGGTGACGTCACCCTCGGCTAAGTAGTTTGAGTCAGCAGGGATACAATCCTAAGTAGCTGGGTTAATGTATTAATAGTAGTTTACATATGAGGGGATCAAGGAGTTCGGACCCTCGCCATCCAATACCAGTGGGTATTGAAGGAGGTCCTACTAAACTTGACCCAGGTCCTTGCAGGATATATACACTGAACAAGGCAAGACGCTTACCAAACCATACCCTTAACCCCCGACCAGGTAGCCAACATATCTCCATATAGACCGTGGAGATATGAATGGTGAAAATCTTTTATTTTATATAGACAGTAAAATAACGCCAAGACACCACGGACAAATGAAAGGGACTTAGGCAAACATGGCCTTTGATTGTCAAGAACTCTTACGATCAATCTTGGATCCCGAGACTACTACACACACTCTATGATGGATGATGGATGATGGTGGTGGATGTGGGTTGTGGTGGTGGGTGGGTGAAGTGTGAGAGAGGTGGTTTGCCAAGGGATGATTTGCAAGTGAGCCAAGCACCCCTATTTATAGAGTGCACAGAAGCCCGGACACGGCCCCGTGTCCATCCATCTTCTCTTTCTTCATTAATTGCAGTTTGTCTGCATTAGTTGACCACGCCCCCGTGTCCACTGGGCACGACCCCATGTGCAGAAGCGTATCTGTACTATCAAGATTTTCCTAGATTCTGCGAATCTTAGCGTTGACCACGGCCCCGTGTCCGCTGGCCACGCCACCGTGTTGAGAAATAGAAGCTTCTACAACTTTGTCTTTTCTGCAGAGATTTGGGCACGCCCCCGTGTTCAATGAGCACGGGGCGTGTTCAGCCTTCTGTTTTCTTGTTTTTGCTTGGGGAGATGCTGTCGAGGGGTCGGGCATGCCATGTTTATTCCTTTTCTTGTATTATTGTTAGATTTAGCTGTATTTTTGCTTCTTTTGTTCATTTAAGCTCTTTTAACCCTGAAAATACAAAAGAAAGACAAAAGCACACTTTTTCCAACATTAGTACTAAAAAAAGGGTTAGTTTTATGCCACATTTGATGTAATTTATATGTTGCATTTTACACACATCAAATACCCCCACACTTGAATCTTTGCTTGTCCTCAAGCAAAACTCCTTATAATGTGGCTTACACACCCAAATGGAATGGGTAGAATAGAAGGTTTTTGGGCTTGTCTTGAGTGTCGGGAATCCAAGATTTTTATTAGGTTTTATTTTTATTTTAGTTACAATCTTATTCGTTATGATTTATTTAGAACTTTACATAAGAGAAATTACTTATTTGGGCATAACATGCCTCTTTAAAATTCCATTTATATACAAGTTCACATACCTCACGGGAGATCACTCAACACTCGGCCGAAGATGTATATTTGTGAAACACTCGAGAGCGGCATGGAACTTACTTCTACCATATGCTTACCAAGCAATCAATCCTCCTCCTTTTTAACTATACACCTTTGTAAATATCAAGAGGACTTTGGGGAAGGGTTAGGCTTGGGTTAAAGGTAGGTGGTTGGGTTAGTGGTTAGTAGAAAAGGGCGAAAGGCATAAAAAGCGTCGGTTTTTGTAAGACTTTTTATTTTTATGTAACACCCCGAAAATACAAATTCTTATATTACAAATAAGTTGTAAATAAATAAGCAAAATAAACTAACTAGGAATGACACTAACCTAGTTAGATGGTGACTTATGAGTAGGTTAAAGAGTTAAAACAAAATAAAAACAAAAGTTGAGGGACTGAACGTGTTAAAATTGAAACTAAATTTAATTAATTAAACAAAACACACACCAAACACACATAAAAAGTGTGTCTGGTCGATTGAAACACAGGGGGCGACTTGGAGCTCCTCTTCAAACCCTAGTTACTGCTTAATCCCTCAAACTGAAGGCCAAAATCAAGTCCAAAACAAAATCCGAGCTTGTATTAGTGATCCCCATCGTAAGGAGATCATAAGGTATGTGAAATTAGATAAAAATTCTCTACTTGAAATTCTCATGAATTTAGAGAATTCGAAATCTGATGATGCATGTGTGTTATATAGATGAAATAGGAACATTGTGGTGTCTAGGAGTAAACCCTAGACAAGTACATGATGAAATCGTACTTAATTCTAGCAAAATCCATGAACACCATTGTAGGTGATTAGTGTGTTATATAGAAATTGATGAACACTAGGAAATTGGGAGTTATTCTAGTGTAATTTGACAATTGTGAAGTGATTTCAGAATTATAGAGGCTAACATTTATGTAAGATAGTTTGATTGCTGTAAATTTTGGGCTAGATGACAAGTTATGAACTTGTTATTAAACAATGTAGAATTCTGCCCTTAAAGTGTTTGTGGAAATGCCTCAAAGAAGGCTTAAAACTGAAATTTAAAGTTAAAACGCATAATTGTGACGTTTCGGAAAACTATACGATATATGATTTGAAAAGAGTTCTAAACATGCCATGATTGAACTCTATAGGAAAGTATACCGGAGCGTCAAGTGGACAAGCCGGTGGCGACTTGCGTTTGAAGGGCGTGCTTTGAAGGTATGTAACTTGTTATGTTACATTTTGTAAACTAGCTATGTTAATTGTTCTTAATTGCGTTTTGATATAAAGGTTGATGATAGGTGAAGTGATATTGTTCGCTATAAATTGAATACGTCGTAAATAGACTAGGAAGTGTTTGGTAGTCATTAGAAACGGAGGATTCCGTAAATGAGCCAAACCGGTCAAATAAATTGAATAGTAGTAATAAAACGTTGTTTAGATGGGCATGTGGCGAAAACGGTTCATGAGAGCGTGAAGCCATAAGTATGGTAATGAAACGCCAGTGGTTGTAAGCCTCGGAAGTTGAGGTAAATACGCCTTGTTGCCATAAAATGTTACTAGTTAGAATAGTGTAATAGCTTTACGGGTCAAACGGATATATTGTGCATTTATTGGCTCATAACCGAACATTCCATTTCTGACTCAATGGTTAAGATAGGTACGTCGGTAATTTTATTACGGACGCGTAGGAAAAAGAATCGGCTAAATCGGACACTCGAGTCAAAAGTTATGATAGTTTAAAGTTTATAAGTGGAAATTAGTGATGCTGGGCTGATATACAGCTCCCAGCAACAAACCTTCTGTTGAAATCGAGTGCTCGCGCCACGCCATGGAAAAAGGGAATCACCGTCGCGCGACGCGACGCGACGGCCGTGGCGGGCCGCGACGACTGTTGTTAACTCGGTCGCGGGGCACGACCGCCCCATTCTGCCCAATTTTTGTTTATTTTTCATTGTTAAACCAAGGAACTTGTTTTTACTTGATTCTAAGGTGTCAAAACTAATCTTTTATGTGGTTTTGACCATAGGTGACGATGGACCTAATCCGGACGGCGATCAAGCACAATTCCAAGAACCGAACACGATATTTTGAAGCTTCCGTGATTACTTAATCATGTTTAAAGCAATGTCTATGTAGCTAACACTTTAATACTTGTTTTATTTGGGATTGTAAAACTAGTTGTACTTGTCTAAGATGTTAACTTGGTTAAAAATTTCCTCATGTTTTATATCTAAATCAAAGTTTTGGTGTACTAAGGCCTTATTTATAATAAATCATCTTAAAAACGAGTAGAGTGTTACAAGTTGGTATCAGAGCTTAAGGTTGTCAACAAAGTGTTCGGTTCAAGCTTGATTGATCGTCCGGTAAGAAATAATTATTTATGTTAGTAGATTTTATGTTATGTATGTGACACCTATGTCACTTCAACCATCATACAAATACCAAACCAATGAAATATTCTATTTCATACTTGGAATTTGTATAAATATGTGTATCGTTTGCACATATCAATTCTTGTTCGATTTCTAGCTTTTAAATCGCTTTCTAGAAAGTTATACGCGAACTGATACATAAACACGATCAGTTTAATGCAACAAACACTCCGGAATAGTGAAATAGGCTTAACATACCTTAAATAACCGTTACATAACTTAGATATAAGTTTTGAAGGGTTTGGTATGCCGAAAACAAGTTTATTCGCTCACAGGGACTAATTGCGTCAACTTGCAAAAGTCTGCCGTTTCGTAAGGCAACGTACAGTCCGGAACATGATCATAAGCTAAACATACCATAAATAACCTAAACATAGCTTAGAAATAAGCTTTGAGTGGTTCGGTGTGCGAAAATATGCTTATTTGATCTTACGGGGACTAAAAGTGTCAAAAACGATGTAAGTTTGCATTTTCGCGCATATCTTACGTTCTGACCACATCTGGACATCCAAAATTTTTGTACACACTAAAATGTTTTATTTTAGTGATCGGCATGCAAAAATACCATTCATCTCTTAATTTGGATCGTTTTCGTGTCCGTTCGAGTTTCGTCGTAATTAGACGAATAACGCGACCGTATGAACAAACAAGCCGACATCCGAGAGTTTTCCGAGCATATTTTGAGTCCTCTAGACTTTAATGACCTTGTAGAGCCTTGAAATTGGCTTAAAGGGGGTTAAAAGTGCACGAAATGGGCTTAATCAAGTGCAGGGACCTAAACTGTCAAACTTGAAACTGTTGCTGAACTGCAGGTAGTAGGCGGGCCGCGTAAGCCCTGACCCTACTCCTACACGCCCCGCGTAAAAGTGCCCAGTGACTAAAAATCAGTTTTCAGTAATCTGTTGCAATTTCAGGGACTTTTCTTGCAATTTTCTTGTGTGGAGGCCAAGTTTAAGTGTTCTCCAAGTTCACAAATCAATTCCTAACACATGTAGGGCTATGATCTTATGCTTGTTGGCCACACAAACACATGGATTGATCTTGTTAATCCACAACAAGTATAAATAGACATGCCTTTCATTCATTTTCCCTCACACTTGATCTAAATTCTCTAAGTTGAGGTTTTATAACTTCATACCTGAGAATTATAAGATCAAGTTCTAGCAAGGACCCTTTGTAAGCTTCATTCGTTCTTTTATCGCTTTCCTAGCGTGAAAGTCAAACAGTGTTTGACTTTCTGCTTTGACCAGTCTTTGGTCAACACGAAGTTCGTTTGAACTTCGCAACGTGAGCGTAATCACGATGGTTATAGTCCCTAGTGACTATACCTACTGATTACCACATTGACAAGGCGTAGTGACGAGTCGTAGTTTCGGTCAAAATGCGCATTTATGCGTATTTTGCAACCAAACTACTTTAGGATATCAAAACACTTTGTTTTGATATCAAAACCTGTTTTCTAACTTAGTTAAGCATGTTTTAACATGCTTAGCTCGTCACTTTTAGTTTAGTGCTTGTTTAGAGTCGTAAGTCAAGCGATCTAAACCACCGCTTAGACTTTCGAACTCGACCCGTTTGGTCGATCATTAGGATCCGACCAAGCATGTTTAGTGACCATAGTTGCATAGGGAATAACCTTCCAAGGTTACACCTTATGGTCACATAGTTTAAGTAGTTGTATGATAGGTAGTTTATATGCCTTAGGTAAATGACCAAAATGCCCTTTTCATTCATAATTGGATTTTAAGCATATGTAACTTAAACTTTTGTCACTTAACTGATTATGCAACAAATTTAAACATGTTAGGGCATATAAATACTTGTCATAGGACTAGTTAGACGTCTCGAAAGCGCGTTTGCGCGAACGACACGTTAATGTGGCGTAAGCTACCTTAATGGGTCGTAACGGGCCGAAAGCACTTAGGATAGGTTTCGACCTAGAATGTAGGCTTTGTTAAACCATATTACATGAGTTCTAATACTCATTTGATTTACAAGACCTCATTCTATCCGATCTTCCGATTTAGGTCCGGTTTATTTACTTAGTTACCTATATTAGGTGCCGTTTGATTCCGTGATCCCTCTAGCCTTGCTTGGTTGTTATTCAAGACTTCTAAGCAATCTCAAGTGAGTACATAGTCCCCTCTTTTACTGTTTTCGATGTTTTGGGGTGAAATATATGTACGTATTTGTTATGTTCATGATTTCAAAGTATAAATTAATTATGCATGTTAGTACTTATCTTTTGACAAACTAAATGATTATTTATGGTTTAAACACTAATTTTTCAAAGATTATAAAATTAATTGTTGGATTGTACTTATTTTACACATTCACCAGACCGATTGGTAGTATGATATAGCGCTATAGGATTAGACACCCCATTCCTGATGTCATGGAATGTCAGAAACCAATATTTTTATCCAAATAGAGATTGCCTTTGTGGTATTTCCATAGTCTCAATTGGTGTAGTTTGATGCACTAAGGTCTGATTGAATTCTTAAATCACATTTTTATTGTATATTTTGTTATACTCCCAAAAGTATAGTTTTATATACTCTCATATGTGATATTGTACAAAACAACATATATTTTGTTAATTACTAAAACATAGTTTGATATGTTAGTTATAAACCAAAGCATAGTTTAATATGTTATTATTAAAACCAAAGTATACTTTTGATATACTACCGAAAACGATTATTTTGACAACTAAAGTATATTTAATATACTATTTGTTTAACGATTTTGGAACTGAAATCTATTTTAATATATTACTTATTCGACTTTCTTAAAACCAAAGTATATTTATATATATACTACAAACCTTTTTATAAAAACATTGTTTTACAAACTCATTTCACTTACATATTTATTTATGCATCATTCTTTTATATCATCAAATTTCTTGTAAAATTTCGCATGATTTATAAAGAAAACATTTTTAAAGTTCATGACTATTTTGTTAAAACATTCTTTTAAACTTACAAAGTCATGAATCATGCATTAATAAAACCTATGTATCTCACAGACATTTTTATGCTGAAGTACCTATTTTTACACATGTTTCAGGTGCTGCTAAGTGATGATTGTTGATACATGCTATATATAGGATAGACTCGTGCCTTAGCGACTTTAAAACTTGAAAGATAATATTTGTATTTATCTGATTTGTAATAAAACAATGAGTTCAATAATTCAATAAAACGAAATTTTTTAATCCATGGTTGTGAAACAATGATTCTGTTACGACACTCCCCGACGTTTTCGCCATGTTTCGTTGTTTAACGTGGTCGGGGTGTGACAATGTAAGAAACAAGATGTGAATTAATGTGCATGGGAAGAGCATGTTAACACACTCAAACCTGGAAAGTGCACTAAAGGCGAACGGTTAAAGCAAGTTACGAACTCGGCTAAACCAAAGAAAATAAAGTTATGTTATAAATGAGATGTTTAATAATTGATGTAAACATTTCAGTTTCAAGATGACGGAAATAAACGATGATGATCCGGTGCCGACAAGCACCGAACAAATGAAAGAGTTAATTGCCGAAGAAGTGGGAAAGGCAATTGAGGGTAGTCTATCCGGGTTCATAGACAAAATTCAAAACACGGTATTATCATTAGTCGAGGAACGAGTCAAAGGGGTGTTCGGAAGATAGTGTCATCCTTATGAAAGAGAAATCGGGAGAACGTAAAGGATGTTCGTACAAAGAGTTTATGGCGTGTAAACCGCCAATCTACAACGGGGAGGTTGACCCGATAGTATCCAAGAGATGGTTAAGTGACGTCGAAGGGGTGTTCGAAAGGACCCACTGCGACGTAAGTGACTTTGTTGCTTACGGAATGGGTCAATTGAGGGGTCAAGCCAAGGATTGGTGGGATAACAAAAAGAAGGAGATAGGAGCCGAAGCAGCAAGGGTTATGCCATGGGATGAGTTTAAGGTGCCATTCCTTAAACATCATAGTCCCAAGGCAGTCATCAACAGGATTAAGGAAGAGTTCATCCAGTTAAGACAGAAGGGTGAAACAATTGATAAAATCACGGGCGTCTTTATGGATAAGTTGAGATTCTGTGACGAGTTAGTCACCACTGAAGAGCAGAAGATATATTACTATTACAACATGCTGAGTGCTGAATATCGGGAGTTCATGACTCCCTCAAAGTATGAAACCCTCACAGAAATTATCAACACCGCCCGGGAGCGGGAAATCGAGTTGAAGAAACAAATTAAAAGGGGCGAGCGAATGTCACAGGATGTGAATCCAAGCCCTATAAAGAAAGCTCGAACGACTGAATCGACAAAGAAGACGGATGCAAAAGGTGGGTCACCAAGTTGCAAGGTTTGTGGAAAAGGGCACAAGGGTGAGTGCCGTTTCAAGGAAAAACCGTGTCCTATATGCGGGAAAACTAGGCACACGGCATCTCTATGTCCGGGAAAAGTCTCAGTTTGTTACAAATGCTATCAGCCCGGCCACCAAAAGTCTGAATGTCCAGACTTAGTTGGAAAGAGAGACACTAAAGAATCCCCAACAGAAGCTCCGAAGGTGAAGGCTAGGTCCTTCCAACTTACAGCAGCTGAAGCGAAAACAGAACCCGATGTGGTCTCAGGTATATTTGCAATAAACTCGATTCCTGCACGTGTATTATTTGATACGGGTGCGAATAAATCTTTTATTTCACATAGATTTATTCGACATCCTTCATTTGTATTGACAAAGTTACCAATGCCTTTAGAGGTTGAGTTAGGAGATAACAAAAGTTTCATAGTTTGTGATGTATGTCAAAGCTGCAAATTAAGTATTGATGATGAGGAATATTTGATAGATCTAATCCCGATGTCGATGGGAGAGTTTCAAGTGGTTGTCGGGATGGATTGGCTATCTCGACACCACGCAAAGGTCGTGTGTTTCCATAAGGAGATAAAGCTAACATCTCCGAGCGGAAAACACGTCACCATCTATGGCGAGAAAGGAGGCAATCCTGTAATATGCTCGATGTTGAAAGCTCACAAGCTCATGAGGCATGGATGTAGGGCGTTTATGATATACGCTAACGAACCCGAGAAAGAATCATTGAAGATTGGAGACGTACCGGTAGTGCATGACTTCGAAGACGTGTTTCCGGAAGATCTACCGGGAATACCGCCCGAATGGGAGGTAGAGTTCAGAATCAAATTGGTTCCGGGCGCGAAACCCATAGCAAAAGCGCCGTACCGACTTGCGCCGTCGGAATTACAAGAATTGATGTCACAAATTCAAGACTTGCTCGACAAAGGATTTATAAGGCCGAGCGGTCTCCTTGGGGCGCACCGGTACTATTTGTGAAAAAGAAAGACGAGAGTATGCGAATGTGTATCGATTACCGGGAGTTAAACAAACTCACGGTAAAGAATCGATACCTGCTTCCGAGAATAGATGATCTATTCGACCAATTACAATGTGCGAATTGGTTTTCGAAAATCGACCTTAGATCGGGATATCACCAATTAAAAGTCAAGGAAGAGGATGCACCGAAGACGGCTTTCCGCACGGGATACGGACATTACGAGTTCCTCGTAATGTCATTCGGTCTGACGAATGCACCAGCGGCTTTCATGGACCTCATGAACCGGGTTTGCAAGCCAATGTTAGATAAGTCGGTAATCATGTTTATCGACGACATTCTAGTATACTCGAAAAGTGAAGTAGATCATGCACGTCATTTACAAGAGGTGTTAGAGACACTCAGGCGAGAAAGGTTATATGCAAAATTCACAAAATGCGCCTTCTGGTTACGAAAGGTGCAATTCCTCGGCCACATAATAAGTGCCGATGGAATATTGGTGGATCCGTAAAAAATAGAGGTTGTGTCGAAATGAAGCCCTCCGAAGAATCCTTCGGAAATTAGAAGCTTCTTAGGGCTCGCGGGATACTACAGGAGATTCATTCAAGATTTCTCCAAGATTGCGTCGCCACTAACTAAGTTAAATCGGAAAGAGGAGAAGTTTATTTGGGGAGTCTTACAAGAAAGAGCGTTCCAAACGCTAAAAGAAAAGCTAACCCAAGCTTCGGTGTTAACATTGCCGGATGGAGTCGAGGACTTGGTGGTTTATTCGGATGCCTCACTTTCGGGGCTTGGATGTGTTTTAATGCAACGGGGCAAAGGTATAGCTTATGCCTCGAGACAATTAAAAATGCATGAAAAGAAATATCCCACGCACGATCTTGAATTAGCAGCGGTGGTGTTTGCGTTAAAAATATGGAGGCACTATCTGTATGGGGTAAAGTGCACCATATTCACCGACCACAAGAGTTTAAAATACTTCTTCGATCAGAAGGAGTTAAATATGCGACAAAGGCGGTGGTTAGAAACAGTAAAATATTACGACTGTGAAATACATTACCACCCCAGAAAAGCAAATGTTGTGGCGGATGCTTTGAGCCGGAAATCGGATTATGCCCCAATTCGAGTAAGGTCGATTCAGCTTGTTGTAACCTCAGGTTTACTTGAACGAATCCGAGAAGCACAAGCCGAGGATATAAAAGAAGAAAATCTGAGAAAGGTAATGATAGTCGGTCAGTTGGGATTTGGCGGATGGTAACAATGGGTTGAAGACTCGATTCGGAAGAATATGGGTCCCAAACTCCTGTGGGGTTAAGACGCTTCTACTTGATGAAGCTCATAAATCCTGTTATTCTATTCATTCGGGTGCAACCAAGATGTACCATGATTTGAAGCAAAACTATTGGTGGCCCGGAATGAAGAGAGATGTAGTGAAGTATGTAGAAAAGTGCTTGACCTGTTTGCAAGTCAAGGCGGAACACCAGAAACCATATGGAAAACTGCAACCATTGGAAATCCCAGTTTGGAAATGGGAACATATTACTATGGACCTGTTGACCAAACTGCCTAGAACTAGTCGGGGATTCGATGCTATATGGGTGGTCCTGGATAGACTGATGAAGAGTGCTCACTTTATTCCTATACGTGAGACATATACATCGGGAAAGATGTCGGAGGTATATACAAATGAGATAATGGCACGTCATGGAGTACCGGTATCCATTGTGTCAGACAGGGATACCCGGTTCACTTCAAACTTCTGGAGAGATTTCCAAGAACAGATGGGAACAAAACTTTTTATTAGCACCGCATACCACCCGCAGACGGATGGGCAGAGTTAAAGAATAATATAAACGTTAGAGGATATGTTACGGGCTTGTATCATCGACTTCGGTGGTAGTTGTGTAACACCTCGAAAATTCACGTCTTATAATGTATTGACACGTGTCATAAGCTTGAACGTGTGAAAGAATACTCTAGAGGGACTAAAGTTGACAAACATGGAAAGTATGTGAATATAAGGGTTCAACATGTCAACAATGGATAAATATACTGTACAATAACCCTACATGATGCTTATACCCTTAAACGAATGAATTATGGATCATACGAAGCTAATTGTGAAAGAAAGTGAGAGATTACAAACTACAGGGGTTAAATGTGTCAACATAATTAAAGTATACCTCTGAGTGACCTTTTAGGAAACCCGAAGCTTTGTAACGATTAATTATGCTCACTATAATGCACGATAAAAAATTCACCAAGTTTCGTTATCGTATGAGAAAGTTATGATAAAATTCGTATAAGAGGGCTTAAAAGCGTCAACGATGAAGTTTATGACTTTTCGGGTGATAACAAAGGTAACCAAGGACTTAACAAAGTGGGTATAAGTCTTGAAGCCCTTATAAGTCAATTTGGAGGGCTCATAATGCAAGAAATAATGTCGAAACAACTTTATAAGGACCAAGGACCAAAACACAAAAAATCTAAAATTTGGATTTGGATCAGAAGGGCGTCGCGCGACGCGAGGGACCCTAGGGGGGGCGACGCGTGGTGCGAGGGGCCCTCTGATGCCGAAATCTTTGCTAGGTGTCTGCCATGTCCATTTTAACCGACTTACTTTGCCTTTTCTCAACACCAAGGGTTGCCTAGGCTTGCTTTTAGACATTAGGGACACTTGTTGATGATCAGGGATCAATGGTAGCATGTTTTGGCATGATCCTGTGCAATCACGAGCACTATATAAAGCCCCTTTGTGTGCAAGCTTGATCATTCACTCACAACTCATCTTCTGATCATCTCTGGAGCTCAAGAGCCTTCTCTAAGCATCCCTGGTCATGCATTAGACTTTGGTAAGTACCTTTGACCTTCCTTAATCGAGTTTTGCCTAGTTATTAGCTTAAAAGTCAAACCGTCGTAATTAACGTTTGACTTAGCGATTAATCATTAATGGTCCAATGATTAGTCGAATTGAAGGTAGTTATAAGTTGGTAATTATGTGGGCAATAAACCCTTAAAAGGGCACCCTCTGATTCCCGCTCTAACTAGATCAAATGTCGGGTCAAAGTTGTTTATAAAAAGTCAACAGAAACTTAATTTGCGAATTAACATGTAATTAGCAATGTAGAAGGCATGTAACCTATTTTATCACTCATATAACTTGGTAATAAGTATAAGAACTGGTCTAAGCTTGTTTGATCCGACAATTTTCTGTTTAGACCCGGTTCGGAACCGAAAGTCGCAAAACTTTGACTTTTTCTTTGACTTCAGTTCTGACCAGATTTAATATGATTTGGAAATGCACTAGAGCTCCCTTAGGACCAGGTCACATGATAGTATAACCCTCTGTGGTTGGTTCGTTGATTGACCAATTCGTTTACATGTTTCCGTTAATTGCTTAATGTTGACCATAATGCCCTTTTGACCATAAAACAAGAATTTTGGAAATGTGAAAGCACAATAATCTTTATTACTGATTCATAAACATGTCCCTAAATTTTCACATCAGTTGGAGGTCTAGATTAGGAGTTATGCTCAATGACGTAATTAGAACGCTTTTTAGTAATTAAACGACGTCATTAGCATAAAGCCTATCTAAACCCAATTTTCGACACCAAACCTTTTACCCACTGATGTAATATAATATTTTTGGGATTTTTGAAGATTTTTAATTATTTTTAACCTGCTCATAACCTAAGGTTATGGCGTTGATTCGGTAAATACCGATTATACCCTTTTTGTTCATAAAATGAGTTTTACATAATATTTTGACACCAATCCAATTGCTACTGATTTTAAATAATAAATGAAGTATTTTGAACTTTATAACCTGAGCAGAAAACTCGGATTTCATGTATAACCCGGAAATCGCTTAAAATGGCTTTTTAAGCGTATTAAACGCATAGTTTGGGTTTAAAACCATTTTGTCATATAAGACGTATCACCAACTGATATGACCTGATAAATTAAGTTAATTTACTGATATATTCAGACCCGAATCTCAGAATTTCATTTAATCTCTTTTATAATCTTTAAAATGACCAAAATACCCCTACGGGGTTTAAATTGAGATTTAACTCGTTTTGGGGCATAATGGAAGGTATCCTACTGATATCCCAACATATTTAAAACATATTAACTTAGGAAACCTGTAAATGACTCTCATGGTTACCCATTACGCCTCTTGCGCGTTCGGTTCGGTTTATGTAATTAGTTTGCATAAACTAGCCGGAACGGGTCAAACCTTATCGTTTTTACCTCAAAATCCAGAATGTGTTTAGTTTACCCATATTATACAAGTCTTCAAACTTGTCGGGTCTAAACCACATTCTATTCCGGTCTTGACTTAATCACGCGATCGAACCGTATCTTTCATTAAAACTAACCGGTCTAAGTTTAGGCTTAATTAAAGACCCGCTAGGATTCTAATAGGTTATTATAAACCTTCGTTCCAGAATAGGAGACTCGGTAAAAGCTACACGCACTTGCTATTTGTGATTGATACTTGCAAAGGTAAATACTTTTAACTTATTTTCCCTTATACGGGCTTGGGGTACGGTATATAAAATACCGCTTGGTCCGGCATTGAATCTTTAATCGAATAGAGGTTAAATAATTGATATGCCCGTTTTGAAATGTTTTGTTTGCTTAAAGCCTTTGGGGGTTAATGACCATGTCCCGGATATCCTTGGCATCATCTTACGAGATGGCCACGCCCTGAGCATGGGGTGTAGGCGTACACCCGTCAGTGCATAAATAAATAATGTGGTGTGTCTATTGATCTTTAACCCGGTCTACGGATTGGGCTACTGAACGCATAAGGAACATGTAATTCTTTTACAAGTATTATATTCAAATAATTATCCCAAGTTATAAAAAGTTTGTGCCACGAGCATTCAAATCAATTTTTATTAAACTTTTCAAAATGAGTCGGTTGAATGTATTTACCAGTGTAAACTGACGTATTTTCCCAAAAAGGTTAGGTGAAGGTACTACGCGAACTAGGCTGGCTTTCTCCTAGCGTCCTCAATAAGTCTCGCAAGCTTGGATGTCAAAACTGTTGAACAATGTTTCCTATTTATTTTTTTGATCCTCCTGTGGATTATTTTCAACTTTTGTGATACTTGATATTACAATTATATTCGGTTGAAATATATCTTTCATTTGCTTCCGCTGTGCATTTAAATATTGTGTTGTTTGACTGTAATGTTACCAACTACATCACGATACTCCCCACCGGGTCCACCGGTAATACGTGGAAATATCGGGGTGTGACAGGTTGGTATCAGAGCCAACGCTGAGTGAATTAAACACTAGCCTTTTGTGTTTAATCTCAGTTACACAATTGCACATTCCTAAATTTTCGAGTCTAGACAAAGAACTTAGGACAAATCCAAATTTGTTTTTAATTTTAACTTTGTCCTTTATATTTCTTGTTGTATCTTTTAATTGTTTAACAGGAAATATGCCGCCAAGATTTAGAAGAGGAGGACGAGGTAAGGGACCAATCACCGCCCCCAACGATCACGAGGCCGGGCCTTCACACCGGCGAACTCCTTCTACCACTATGAGTGCCGATCCTCAGGGAAACAGGAGGAACCTTTTTGAGCCCTCTAGACGGTCTGTCTCGCACAGCTCAACACCTCCCTATCGTAATTCCTTTGGGCCGCATTCAGAAAACAAGCCCGATAACCCACAACCTTCATATATACCTCTCCAGCGATCCCTTTCGCACCATTCCTTCGGCGACCCTACTCCTGTCTTTCAGGGCCGGTTCAACCCGACAAACTATATTCAAGAACCAGTGGGTTTTAACCCATTGGGACCTGAGGACCACTTCTCAGAAGACAATGCAATGGACATGGACGAGGACACGGATCCCGTCGAACCTGCAAGCGGTACCCCCAACCATCCCATCGAGATCTCTGATGGATCTTCTTTCCACGGATCACCCTACGGTGGTCCAGACAGTTTTCAAGCGAGGTTTAACCAACATGAATGGTACTTCACACCTTCTCACCAGCCGCAGCAGCAGGATCCCTCTTAGAATTCACGATTTGTGGCAGTCACGCCACCACCTCCATCGCCGCCAGTTCATCAAGCACCTCCAGAACCACCAAGGCGTAGGAGAACGGGCGCACGTATGTCTGCGCGAGCAGGGGATTTCCACTTTAGCACCGCTCGACACTCCAATGGCAGTCACTACCCGCCACTACAGGAAGACCCACAAATGGGTGGGCCCTCAAACCCAATTCCTGAGGTGAGTTCCGCACCAGCTGCACCACAACCACCACCGATGGGTTTTGATAACCCGATTCCTGCATACGCCGGTTCAATGGAGTACTATCCGTTTGAGCGGCCGACTCACACTCATTATAACTATGCTGAAGCCGACCCGTACCTGGTTGCGGCAAACTACAACGCCCTACATCCGGAAGGACCGTATGGAGCTCCTTGGGGAGTGGGATATCCAACTCATGGATATCAAATACCTGCTCGACCACCGATTCGATAGCAGTCGCAGCCACCAAGATTTTCCCCACCGGAACAAGAGGAAATCCTCCAAAGACTAAGTCGGGTGGAGCATGAGTTTCAGGAAGAACGCAGGAACAACAGGGGATTCCTCAAAGGCCTGGCAAGCTTGCTAAAGGGGAAGAAGAAGAGGGATCATTAAATCCCCACATGTACTGTTGTATTTTGTATTTCAATCAAGTCCCTGCGTGGACATTTATCTGTGTATTTAGTCCCTGCGTGGACTTGTCTTTTAGTCCCTGCGTGGACATCTGTTTAAGTATTTGGTCCCTGCGTGGACTTGTATTTTAGTTTGGCCCCTGCGTGGGTGAATTGTTCTGTTAAAAGTCCCGTTTAGGGCGATGTGTACTCTTTTAATATTAATGGAATGTTAAGATTATAAATTTCATTTTTTTGTCACTATATGCATAAATATATTATACATGAAATAAATAAATCAAAATCATTCCTTTTAAAATAATCTGCCTAGTATATATTAATTAAGAATCTCAAAGGTATAACCTAGCTTACATGTCATTATAAGACTTGGCCAAGATGGTAAGACCTGTTTAAAAGATTCGGATCCCTGTTAACATCTGAAAACATGTTAACGCTCCTGGCAGACGTGATTTGTTAAAATCACACACGTCATTCTTATATAAGGATTCTTCAAAAGATTCCTAACCTAACTTAATGATCTATAAATCATGGGTTTAAATCATCAATTAAGATGATCATATGTTGACCATCCATTGGTAATATAGTGTCTACGGGCCATACTAATTGTCATATAAGACAAAAGACAGTAGTAGTCTACGACTCCCTGTCAGAGAAAGGTAATGAACTATGTTCAAACCTTAATGCCTTGATTCTCCGAAATCATGGCTTATGATTTAAAATGTCCCTGTGACTAGGCCTTTTGTGCTAATAATACTGTTATTGTTTGATAATTAGGATAGGTTATAATAAAACCCTAAATAAGTGTAAGTAACAAATTAACCAAATGTGGTCTATGTTTACCATGGTTAATGAATTGCCCTAAAAGGCAATTCCATAATAAACTGCCAAATAAATTATTGTCGATATCTTATGTAACAGTTCAAGATACATGGCGGACTCTGATGAAATCAATAGTCGGCCAAAGGAGAATAATGACACCACCAGATTCAATGTGTCTGGTGCTGAACTCCAGGCATTAATCGACAATGCTGTTACAAAAGCCTTGGATAGGCAGTATAGTGAAACAAGTGGTACTCGTAGCAGAGCCCAATCAGTACCCCATTCAAAGCCTAAGACTCATTCTGAGGCTCACAGCTAGCCACCCTCCAAGAAGGAAGAACCAAAGAAAGATGATGACGATCGTCACTCTTCTAATCAGCAAAGTGTCCCATCTCAAAGGGTAATACTGAATCAAGGACCCCGTGATAAGGGTTGCTCCTACAAATACTTTGTGTCATGCAAACCCAGGGATTTCAATGGGGAAAAAAGGGCTATAGACTGCATGACATGGTTGGATGAGATGGACACAGTGGTTGATATCAGCGGGTGCGCTGATAGAGATGTGGTAAAGTTTGTGTCTCAATCGTTCAAAGGTGAGGCCTTAGCCTGGTGGAGATCGTTGATTCAAGCTACTGGGAAGATTCCACTGTACAATATGACATGGGAACAATTTGTTACCCTCATCCGGGACAACTACTGTCCTCAGCATGAGGTTGAAAAGATTGAGTCTGATTTCCTATCGTTGGTGATGAAGAATCTGGATTGCTAAGCTTACCTTACGAGCTTTAATACAATGTCAAGGTTGGTTCCTCATCTGGTGACCCCGGAACCCAAAAGAATAGCTCGTTTCATTGGGGGTTTAGCACCAGAAATTAAGGCAAGCGTGAAAGCCTCTCGGCCAGCTACTTTCAGATCTATAGCTGATATATCCTTGTCTCTCACACTGGACGCGGTCAGGCAGAGATCGCTGAGGAACACGGATGCCGAGAAAAGGAAGCTGACAATTCACGAAGGTCAGATAAGAAGCACAGGGGAAACAATGACCACAAGAAGGGGTCTGGTTCTAAGAAGGATGGGCATCAATCTGGAGATAAGCCCAAGTGTAAGATCTGTCAGAAGCACCACTTTGGGAGGTGCAGACTTGAGTCAAAATCCCAGTCTCAGTCGAGGCCATGTGGGATTTGCAAATCTTCGGAACATAAGACCCTAGAGTGCAAGAAACTGAAGGACGCAACGTGCTACAGTTGCAACGAAAAAGGGCACATTAAGACAAATTGCCCAAAATATGCAAAGAAGGCTGATGAAGGAAAGAAGACCAATGCTAGGGTCTTCAGAATGGATGCGAAGGAAGCTGTGCAGGACGACAATGTGATCACAGGTACCTTCCTTATAAATGATGTTTATGCGAGAGTGTTATTTGATTCAGGAGCTGATAAATCATTTGTAGATAATAAATTCTGTGAGTTGTTGAAATTGCCAGTAAAAACCTTAAGTGTGAAGTATGAGGTGAAATTAGCATATGGCACCATAGAAACCGTCTCAACTGTGTTAGATGGATGTGTTATATCCATTAAGAACCACTCTTTTCCTTTGTCCCTACTTCCTTTGAAATTAGCCGGTTTCGACATAGTTTTGGGTATGGACTGGTTATCTCATAACCAGGCCCAGATTGTCTGCAATAAGAAGCAAGTGGTGATCAAGAATCCGTCTGGCGAATCGCTTACCATTCAGGGAGATACCCAGTATGGACTGCCTGAGCAAGTGACTATGCTCAAGGCCTCTAAGTGTTTAAAGAAGGGTTGTGTCATCTACATGGCACAAGTGACTATCGATGAGCCGAAGCCTAAGATTGAGGATATCCCTGTTATTTCTGAATACCCTGAAGTTTTTCCTGAAGAACTACCTGGTTTACCACCAGATAGACAAGTGGAATTCAGAATTGACATCATCCCTGGAGCAGCACCAGTTGCTAGAGCACCGTATAGGTTGGCACCAACAGAGATGAAGGAATTGAGAACGCAACTAGATGAATTGCTAGCCAAGGGTTTCATTAGGCCAAGTTCGTCTCCATGGGGAGCACCGATCTTATTTGTCAAGAAGAAGGATGGATCGATGCGTCTGTGCATCGATTACCGTGAGCTTAATAAGGTCACTATCAAGAATAGGTACCCGTTGCCCAGGATCGACGATCTGTTCGATCAGCTTCAAGGGGCAAGTTACTTCTCCAAGATCGATTTGAGGTCAGGCTATCATCAATTGAAGGTTAAAGATGAAGATGTACACAAGACTGCATTTAGGACTCGTTATGGCCATTACGAGTTCCTAGTGATGCCTTTTGGGCTCACCAATGCACCTGCCGCATTCATGGATCTCATGAATCGCGTCTGCAAGCCCTACTTGGACAAATTTGTCATCGTCTTCATTGACGACATCCTCATCTACTCGAAGAACCAAGCTGATCATGAGAAGCATCTTCGATGTATTCTTTCACTACTTCAACAGGAGAAGCTTTACGCCAAATTTTCGAAGTGTGAATTCTGGCTTCGAGAAGTCCAATTCCTTGGACATGTGGTTAGTGAGCGTGGTATCCAAGTGGATCCCGCTAAGGTTGAAGCTGTCATGAATTGGCAAGAGCCGAAGACGCCCACAGAAATTCGCATTTTCTTGGGATTGGCAGGATATTATAGGCATTTCATTGAAAATTTTTCAAGGATTGCTGCACCCCTAACTTCTTTGACTAGGAAGAAAATAAAGTTCGATTGGGGCCCTAAGCAGCTAGAATCCTTTGATATCCTTAAACAGAAGCTAAGCAATGCACCTGTGTTGACATTGCCTGATGGAATAGAAGAGTTTGTGGTATATTGTGATGCATCACACACTGGGATGGGATGTGTGCTTATGCAGAAAGGAAAGGTTATTGCCTATGCTTCACGTCAGTTAAAGGTGCATGAAAAGAATTACACCACCCATGACTTGGAGTTGGGTGCCGTTGTATTTGCACTGAAGCTATGGAGGCACTATTTATATGGTATCAAGTGTGTGATTTATTCTGATCACAAGAGCCTCCAGCACCTATTTAACCAAAAGGATTTAAACATGAGGCAACGACGTTGGATGGAAACCTTAAATGATTATGATTGTGAAATAAGATACCATCCTGGAAAGGCGAATGTAGTTACTGATGCCTTGAGTCGAAAGGAAAGGGTGAAACCCATCAGAATCAATGCCAAGAGCATTGAAATAAAGAATGGTTTGAACAAAAGGTTGTTAGCTGCACAGAAGGAAGCTGTGTTGGAAGCTAACTATCCTAACGAAAAGCTAGGAGTAACCGAAGAACAGTTATCTCAGGGCAAGGACGGAATTCTGAGATTGAATGGATGAATATGGGTTCCAATTTATGGGGGACTTCGAGATGTCATCCTCCAGGAAGCCCACAGTTCCAAATACTCTGTTCATCCTGGAGCAGACAAGATGTACCAGGATCTAAAGGCAAACTATTGGTGGATAGGCTTGAAGAAGTCTGTAGCTGCCTATGTAGCTAAATGCTTGACGTGTGCGCAAGTCAAAGCAGAACATCAAAAGCCGTCAGGTTTGCTACAACAGCCTGAACTTCCCACATGGAAGTGGGAAATGGTAACAATGGATTTCATCACCAAGTTGCCAAAGACAAGGAAAGGGAATGATACGATATGGGTGATAGTAGATAGACTGACTAAGTCCGCACATTTCCTACCCATTAAGGAGACCTATAGCTCCGACATGTTAGCCCAATTGTACGTAGATAAGATTGTATCTCTACATGGCGTACCTGTGTCTATTATCTCCGACAGGGATACTAGATACACCTCACATTTTTGGAAAAGTTTCCAACAATCTTTGGGCACACGCTTAAATTTCAGTACGGCTTACCATCCTCAGACGGACGGACAGAGTGAGCGTACAATCCAAACGTTGGAAGACATGCTTCGTGCATGTGTAATCGACTTAGGTGGTAGTTGGGATAACCACCTGCCATTAATCGAGTTCTCATATAACAATAGCTACCGTACCAGCATCAAGGCTGCGCCTTTCGAGGCCTTATACGGTAGAAAGTGCAGAACTCCCGTTTGTTGGGCGGAAGTTGGAGATGTCCAACTAACAGGACCGTAAATAGTCTTTGAAATGATAGACAAGATTGTCCAGATTCGTGACCGCCTGAAAGCTGGCAGGGATAGGCAGAAAAGCTACGCAGATCTAAAGCGTAAACCTCTGAAATTCGAGGTAGGTGATAAAGTGTTGCTTAAAGTATCACCCTGGAAGGGAGTGATGCAATTTGGTAAGAAAGGTAAGTTAAGTCTGAGATACGTAGGACCATTCGAGGTCATCGAATGTGTCGGATCAGTTACTTATAAGTTAAACTTACCTGAAGAGCTCAATAGTATTCATAATGTATTTCACATCTGCAATCTGAAGAAGTGTTTCGCTGATGAATCACTAGTCATACCACATACAGATGTGCACATCGAAGAGAGATTGAATTTTGTTGAAAAACATATGTCGATCGAAGATCGACGGGTTAAGAAGCTTCGAAGGAAGCACGTACCGATTGTAAAGGTAAAATGGGATGCCCGTAGAGGTCCCGAATACACATGGGAGGTTGAGTCCACGATGAAAGAAAAGTACCCTTATTTATTTCAGTAAATCTCGAGGTCGAGATTTCTTTTAAGGGGGTGAGGATGTAACACCTCGAAAATTCACGTCCTATAATGTATTGACACGTGTCATAAGCTTGAACGTGTGAAAGAATACTCTAGAGGGACTAAAGTTGACAAACATGGAAAGTATGTGAATATAAGGGTTCAACATGTCAACAATGGATAAATATACTTTACAATAACCCTACATGATGCTTATACCCTTAAACGAATGAATCATGGATCATACGAAGCTAATTGTGAAAGAAAGTGAGAGATTACAAGCTACAGGGGTTAAATGTGTCAACATGTTTAAAGTATACCTCTGAGTGACCTTTTAGCAAACCCGAAGCTTTGTAACGATTAATTATGCTCACTAGAATGCACGATAAAAATTTCACCAAGTTTCGTTATCGTATGAGAAAGTTATGATAAAATTCGTATAAGAGGGGTTAAAAGCGTCAACGATGAAGTTTATGACTTTTCGGGTGATAACAAAGTTAACCAAGGGCTTAACAAAGTGGGTATAAGTCTTGAAGCCCTTATAAGTCAATTTGGAGGGCTCATAATGCAAGAAATAATGTCGAAACAACTTTATAAGGACCAAGGACCAAAACACAAAAAATCTAAAATTTGGATTTGGATCAGAAGGGCGTCGCGCGATGTGAGTGACCCTAAGGGGGGCTACGCATGGCGCGAGGGGCCCTCTGATGCCGAAATCTTTGCTAGGTGTCTACCATGTCCATTTTAACCGACTTACTTTGCCTTTTCTCAACACCAAGGGTTGCCTAGGCTTGCTTTTAGACATTAGGGACACTTGTTGATGATCAGGGATCAATGGTAGCATGTTTTTGCATGATCTTGTGCAATCACAAGCACTATATAAAGCCCCTTTGTGTGCAAGCTTGATCATTCACTCACAACTCATCTTCTGATCATCTTTGGAGCTCAAGAGCCTTCTCTAAGCATCCCTGGTCGTGCATTAGACTTTGGTAAGTACCTTTGACCTTCCTTAATCGAGTTTTGCCTAGTTATTAGCTTAAAAGTCAAACCGTCATAATTAACATTTGACTTAGCAATTAATCATTAATGGTCCAGTGATTAGTCGAATTGAAGGTAGTTATAAGTTGGTAATTATGTGGGCAATACCCCCTTAAAAGGGCACCCTCTGATTCCCGCTCTAACTAGATCAAATGTCGGGTCAAAGTTGTTTATAAAAAGTCAACAGAAACTTAATTTGAAAATTAACATGTCATTAGCAATTTAGAAGGCATGTAACCTATTTTATCACTCATATAACTTGGTAATAAGTATAAGAACTGGTCTAAGCTTGTTTGATCCGACAATTTTCTGTTTAGACCCGGTTCGGAACCGAAAGTCGCAAAACTTTGACTTTTGCTTTGACTTCAGTTCTGACCCGATTTAGTATGATTTGGAAATGCACTAGAGCTCCCTTAGGACCAGGTCACATGATAGTATAACCCTCTGTGGTTGGTTCGTTGATTGACCAATTCGTTTACATGTTTCCGTTAATTGCTTAATGTTGACCATAATGCCCTTTTGACCATAAAACGAGAATTTTGGAAATGTGAAAGGACAATAATCTTTATTACTGATTCATAAACATGTCCCTAAATTTTCACATCAGTTGGAGGTCTAGATTAGGAGTTATGCTCAATGACGTAATTAGAACGCTTTTTAGTAATTAAACGGCGTCATTAGCATAAAGCCTATCTAAAACCAATTTTTGACACCAAACCTTTTACCCACTGATGTAATATAATATTTTGGGATTTTTGAAGATTTTTAATTATTTTTAACCTGCTCATAACCTAAGGTTATGGCGTTGATTCGGTAAATACCGATTATACCCTTTTTGTTCATAAAATGAGTTTTACATAATATTTTGACACCAATCCAATTGCTACTAATTTTAAATAATAAATGAAGTATTTTGAACTTTATAACCTGAGCAGAAAACTCGGATTTCATGTATAACCCGGAAATCGCTTAAAATGGCTTTTTAAGCGTATTAAACGCATAGTTTGGGTTTAAAACCATTTTGTCATATAAGACGTATCACCAACTGATATGACCTGATAAATTAAGTTAATTTACTGATATATTCAGACCCGAATCTCAGAATTTCATTTAATCTCTTTTATAATCTTTAAAATGACCAAAATACCCCTACGGGGCTTAAATTGAGATTTAACTCGTTTTGGGCATAATGGAAGGTATCCTACTGATATCCCAACATATTTAAAACATATTAACTTAGGAAACCTGTAAATGACTCTCATGGTTACCCATTACGCCTCTTGCGCGTTCGGTTCGGTTTATGTAACTAGTTTGCATAAACTAGCCGAAACGGGTCAAACCTTATCGTTTTTACCTCAAAATCCAGAATGTGTTTAGTTTACCCATATTATACAAGTCTTCCGACTTGTCGGGTCTAAACCACATTTTATTCCGGTCTTCGCTTAATCACGCGATCGAACCGTATCTTTCATTAAAACTAATCGGTCTAAGTTTAGGCTTAATTAAAGACCCGTTAAGATTCTAATAGGTTATTATAAACCTTCTTTCCAGAATAGGAGACCCGGTAAATGCTACACGCACTTGCTATTTGTGATTGATACTTGCAAAGGTAAATACTTTTAACTTATTTTCCCTTATACGGGCTTGGGGTACGATATATAAAATACCGCTTGGTCCGGCATTGAATCTTTAATCGAATAGAGGTTAAATAATTGATATGCCCGTTTTGAAATGTTTTGTTTGCTTAAAGCCTTTGGGGGGTTAATGACCATGTCCCGGATATCCTTGGCATCATCTTACGAGATGGCCACGGCCTGAGCATGGGGTGTAGGCGTACACCCGTCAGTGCATAAATAAATAATGTGGTGTGTCTATTGATCTTTAACCCGGTCTACGGATCGGGCTACTGAACGCATAAGGAACATGTAATTCTTTTACAAGTATTATATTCAAATAATTATCCCAAGTTATAAAAAGTTTGTGCCACGAGCATTCAAATCAATTTTTATTAAACTTTTCAAAATGAGTCGGTTGAATGTATTTCGCAGTGTAAACTGACGTATTTTACCAAAAAGGTTAAGTGCAGGTACTACGCGAACTAGGCTGGCTTTCTCCTAGCGTCCTCAATAAGTCTCGCAAGCTTGGATGTCAAAACTGTTGAACAATGTTTCCTATTTATTTTTTTGATCCTCCTTTGGATTATTTTCAACTTTTGTGATACTTGATATTACAATTATATTCGGTTGAAATATATCTTTCATTTGCTTTCGCTGTGAATTTAAATATTGTGTTGTTTGACTGTAATGTTACGAACTACGTCGCGATACTCCCCACCGGGCCCACCGGTAATACGTGGAAATATCGGGGTGTGAAAAGTTGGGACATTTATCTACCGTTGGCCGAATTCTCGTATAATAATAGTTACCATGCAAGCATCGGTATGGCTTCGTACGAGATGTTATATGGTAGGAAATGCAGGACCCCGGTGTGTTGGGGTGAAGTGGGTCCGCGTGAATTGGCCCATAAAGACGTGGTTCTGGCCACTAATGAGAAAATTGATGTGGTACGAGCTCATTTGAAAGCGGCCCAAGACAGGCAAAAGTCTTATGCCGACAAAAGACGAAAACCGATTGAATTTCAGGTGGGCGATATGGCTATGTTAAAGGTGTCCCCATGGAAGGGTGTTATCAGATTCAGAAAGAGAGGGAAACTAAGTCCGAGGTATATCGGGCCATTTAAAATCATTGAACGGATTGGCAAGGTAGCCTATCGCCTCGAGCTACTGGAAGAGTTGAGTGGAATACATGGCACATTTCATGTATCACAACTGCGAAAATGTCTAGCGGAGGAAACAACTTATATCCATTATGACGATATCGAGGTGGATAATAGCCTGAATTATGCGGTAAGGCCATTAGAGATTCTAGATCGAAAAGTTAAGCATTTGTGAAATAAGAAAATTGATCAAGTTAAGATCAAGTGGGAGCATAGGAAAGGTTCGGACACTACATGGGAGTCCGAAGAGGAAATGCGACATCTCTACCCTACACTATTCGGTACGTACTTTGATTTCGGGGACGAAACCCCTTTTAAGGGGGTGGACTTGTAACACCCCGAAAATACAAAATCTTATATTACAAATAAGTTGTAAATAAATAAGCAAAATAAACTAACTAGGAATGACACTAACCTAGTTAGATGGTGACTTATGAGTAGGTTAAAGAGTTAAAACAAAATAAAAACGAAAGTTGAGGGACTGAAGGTGTTAAAATTGAAACGAAAATCAATTAATTAAACAAAACACACACCAAACACACACAAAAAGTGTGTCTGGTCGATTGAAACACAGGGGGCGACTTGGAGCTCCTCTTCAAACCCTAGTTACTACTTAATCCCTAAAATTGAAGGCCAAAATCAAGTCCAAAACGAAATCCGAGCTTGTATTAGTGATCCCCATCGTAAGGAGATCATAAGGTATGTGAAATTTGATAAAAATTCTCTACTTGAAATTCTCATGAATTTAGAGAATTCAAAATCTGATGATGCATGTGTGTTATATAGATGAAATAGGAACGTTGTGGTGTCTAGGAGTAAACCCTAGACAAGTACATGATGAAATCGTACTTAATTCTAGCAAAATCCATGAACACCATTGTAGGTGACTAGTGTGTTATATAGAAATTGTTGAACACTAGGAAATTGGGAGTTGTTCTAGGGTAATTTGACATTTGTGAAGTGATTTCAGAATTATAGAGGCTAACATTTATGTAAGATAGTTTGATTGATGTAAATTTTGGGCTAGATGACAAGTTAAGAACTTGTTATTAAACCATGTAGAATTATGCCCTTAAAGTGTTTGTGGAAATGCCTCAAAGAAGGCTTAACACTGAAATTTAAAGTTAAAACGCATAATTGTGATGTTTCGGCAAACTATGCGATATATAATTTGAAAAGAGTTCTAAACATGCCATGATTGAACTCTAGAGGAAAGGATACCGGAGCGTCAAGTGGACAAGCCGATGGCGACTTGCGTTTGAAGGGCGTGCTTTGAAGGTATGTAACTTGTTATGTTACATTTTGTAAACTAGCTATGTTAATTGTTCTTATTTGCGTTTTGATATAAAGGTTGATGATAGGTAAAGTGATATTGTTCGCTATAAATTGAATACATCGTAAATAGACTAGGAAGTGTTTGGTAGTCATTAGAAACGGAGGATTCCGTAAATGAGCCAAACGGGTCAAATAAATTGAATAGTAGTAATAAAACGTTGTTTAGATGGGCATGTGGCGAAAACGGTTCATGAGAGCGTGAAGCCATAAGTATGGTAATGAAACGCCAGTGGTTGTAAGCCTCAGAAGTTGAGGTAAATACGCCTTGTTGCCATAAAATGTTACTAGTTAGAATAGTGTAATAACTTTACGGGTCAAACGGATATATTGTGCATTTATTGGCTCATAACCGAACATTCCATTTCTGACTCAATGGTTAAGATAGGTACGTCGGTAATTTTATTACGGACGCGTAGGAAAAAGAATCGGCTAAATCGGACACTCGAGTCAAAAGTTATGATAGTTTAGAGTTTATAAGTGGAAATTGGTGATGTTGGGCTGATATACAGCTCCCAGCAACAAACCTTCTGTTGAAATCGGTGCTCGTGCCACGCCACGGCAAAAGGGACTCACCGTCGCGCGACGCGACGGCCGTGGCGGGCCGCGACGACTGTTGTTAACTCGGTCGCGGGGCGCGACCGCCCCATTCCGTCCAATTTTTGTTTATTTTTCATTGTTAAACCAAGGAACTTGTTTTTACTTGATTCTAAGGTGTCAAAACTAATCTTTTATGTGGTTTTGACCATAGGTGACGATGGACCTAATCCGGATGGCGATCAAGCACAATTCCAAGAACCGAACACGATCTTTTGAAGCTTCCGCGATTACTTAATCATGTTTAAAGCAATGTCTATTTAGCTAACACTTTAATACTTGTTTTATTTGGGATTGTAAAACTAGTAGTACTTGTCTAAGATGTTAACTTGGTTAAAAATTTCCTCATGTTTGATATCTAAATCAAAGTTTTGGTGTACTAAGGCCTTGTTTATAATAAATCATCTTAAAAACGAGTAGAGTGTTACATTTTATGACTTTTTATTCTAATGAAACATTTATTCAAACAAAGTTCTTTTTGATGAACTTGTTTGTTTATTTCTTGACTTCATCATTTTCATCTTTTTTTTTTTTGATAAGGAATGTCATATGAAAAAACCGAGCTTTTTACTAAAATAAAGGGTTTAAAATAAAAAAAAAGGGTTTTGGTGGGTAAAGGGTGTTTGTTTTGTGAGTTTAGAAATGAAAAGGTTTAGGCTCAAAGGGGTTAACTAGGGGGATTTTGGGTAGGTGGTAAAAAAAAAGAAAAATAATGGTGTTGAAAGAAAAAAGGTTAGCCCTAATGCCTCCATCATTTACTTACATGGGTTTAAGTTGGTAAGGACCGGGAATGTATCGTCATGGCAAGTTCTAGAGTCGTAAGAAACCAAGCAGCTATTCACACAATAAACGAAAAATGAGCATTTAGTTTAAAGATGTGTATTTGTATGCTCATTAAAGGCTCAAAACTCACTTTTTGTGGGAATGGGTTTTTATGTGATCAAGTATATATAATCAAATTTTAACTAGATTTGTCATGCCGTTTCATAATTTTCCTTATGTTGGTTCTTTTTATCATGACGCTATCGGTTGTAAATTTGTAAAAATATAACCTTTTTAGAATTTGTAATTCCCAAATTAAACCAAGACAAGTAAAAAAAAATGAAAAGTTTTTGAAAAAATTTGGGGTGTTTAGCGGTTCCAATAGAGTTTGTGTAAGGCTTGTAATTAGGACTTGCAAAATTAAAGGTTTTAGCATCCCCCCACACTTAAATTACACATTGTCATCAATGTGTCCCAAAAATAAGTTTTTAGGTTGATTGAATGTGTAAACGGTGCGTTAAAAACAAAATTCTATGTTACTGGGCAGCTGGACACGGGCCCGTGGTGTCCGGGCACGGCCCCGTGTTCAGGTTGCCAGTAACAGAAATTTTTAGAAAGTAACAGAAGCCTGGGCACGGGGGCGTGTTCAGTGAACACGCCCCGTGTCCAGTTACCTGAACTGGGCGATTTTCTGCAGATCTTTCAGCACGGGGCCATGTTAGCTGGGCACGGCCCGTGCTGAACTTGCTGTAATGAAGAAAAATTGTCGGGAGGCTCTGTTTTTGTGCATGGGGTGTTGGTTCAAGTTTCCCTTAGTATCCTTCACCATCCCGAGTGTGTTTTACCCATTACCAAATCATCCAAACACCAATTTAATTAAAACCATCATCTCATTAAAACAACACATTACATAGGGTCCTAGAAAATTAAAAACAAAGCAGAAAAATAAAAACTAAAAGTCTTAAAATAGGTCAAGTGATACATAAAATCATCCTAGGGAGTTCTACTCTTACAATAGGAATTTAAAGGCTTCGTAGAACTCCAAACCGAGGGGTGTCCCCTAGATGTTGTTGAAGCCATTCTTCTATCTCTCTTGGGCGGAAGAAGGCGGGCTCATTTTCTTCAACATCTTGTGGAGGGGGAGTGACACCAACCGGAACCCCTCGTAATATGTCTCGAGGGGGCTCCGGGTGTATGGTGTACCACTCGGCCGGTATGATGACTTCCGGTACCACATTACATGCCCTTTGGGTGATGATTGGTACCAAAGGAGGAGAAGCGAGAATGTTCAACCTTTGGTGCAAATGGTTGACCTCTCGAAGACATCATTCTAGTCCCACCGTTAAATGATTGATACGGTCGACCAATGCTTCTTCTACTCCCGTTATCTCATCAATGGCCTCTCTTAAAGCGTAAACGTAGTTTACAAGAGAGTCTTCTACCGTTGATGACCTTCTCCCTTTTCGGTTGTTCCTGGAGTGCGATGAAGATATTTCGCTAGTTCTGCTCGCCATTATGAGAAAACAGACCGAAAAGAGTTCAATTTTACTGGAACAGTACCTCAGACACGGCCCCCTGCTCAATGAGCACGGCCCCGTGTTCACTTGTCTGCAGATTTTTAGAACAAGGAATCTTGGAGTTTCAAATTATTTTTCTGACTTTTAAAGCATTTTTAAACAGAAATAACTTAAAACAATGTTGCAGAACTTATTTTTAGCAAGATTCCTTGAATAAAAATCTAACAAACATCATGATAAAGCTTGGAACCATGGTGATTTCAAGCTCTCATGGAGGTGTTGAAGGAAAAATTGAAGAAGAAGGTAATGGACAAAAGTAGAAAAGACAAGATGGTTGTTGGGAACCTTCTTTAGAATATACCTAGGATGGTATGTGTGAAGATCCCACCAGATCTTTGTCTTTGGAGTGGTCCAAATGTGCAGGAATCTTGGCTGCATTTATAGAAAACGACAGCACGCTGCACACGGCCCCGTGTCGGCTGGACACATTTTGTCCGTATTCTGACCAAAAGTCAGATGGGAATCTTTTGGTGGACACGAGGGCGTGCTGACCTGGACACGGCCATATGTCTAGAGGCTGTTTATGAAGTTTCGTCTATTTTTAAGGAATTTATCCGGATCAGGTGGTTCCTTACTGGATGGAACAACACCGAAGTGCCTGAGATACCTAAGTTGCTCTAGATTTAGACGAGAACGCAAGAGGTTGGCGGTAAGGGTGATTCCTATGCTAAATGTAGGTGGACAAGTCCAACCCTTTCCCGGGCTCTCGTTAAAGAAGGTGTATGTTGAATCGCTTGGGTCTATGTATGCATCGAAGGAAGTCGATGGGGAGTCCTTCACGGCACAATCAACACAGGGACGACTATCGTTCAAGTCTTCACGAGAGTTAGAGGCGGTATCGGGAACAACGAAGTTGTTTTTATTCGAATGCGATCTCAATAATTCTTCTTGGGTATCGTCGTGAGGTGAATTAATGATATCCATCTGAAGTTCTTTTACCCAATTAAGAATTAGATCTTCCATTTGAAATAACTCATCAAGAAGCATTTCTCCTAGAAGAGTCGATTGAGAGCATTCGAGGGAGAGATAGGGATTATTTTTACTTTTGCCCCTCTTAAGGCTACAGGAAAAAAATGGGTCTATATAGTGGGGCTTATAATTTAAAAAATAACATTTTAAATCTTCATGATTTCCGCCACATATTTGACACCACGTACCATAAGAGGGCCGGAAGTAAAAATTATCAGTATCACTCATAGTTGTGTCAGAAATTACCAACCGTCGGGATCTTACGGTTCTGTTTTCAGTATCTGATACTTGGGCATGGAACGTGTTGATTGGGCATGGCCCCGTGTTCAGCTACTGTCTGACTTAAAACAGGATTGCCAGTACCAAAGATTGGGCACGGGGGCGTGTTCAGCGGGCACGGCCCGTGCTGAGTTCTGCAGAAGCTGAAAATTTAAGAAAAATCCTAAAAAAACAGAAAAATAATAAAAACGATTAGGTCGTTGATTCCTAACTTTCTAAAAATCCTTGTGTCCCCGGCAGCGGCGCCAAAAACTTGATGCATGTCGAGTGTGATATATATTTATGTATATTTTTAGCCCTTTTTACACTTTAGTCAAGTTTTAAATTTATAGAACACGATATTTTACTAACACTAAATACACATATGGGCAAGTGCACCCATCGTGAGCGTAGTATAGCGTTGGTAAGATACCGAGGTCGTCCAAGGACACAAGAGCTTTTAGTACCAGTTTATCCTCAACGTCTGATCAAATCAAAATTTTAGAAAAAGGTTTAAACATGAAAATAAAAACTAAAAATGCTGAAAAATAAAAACAGATAGACAAGATGAATCACTTGGATCCGACTCGCCTTTAGTGTAACCTTTGATTATTTCCGTACTTTTGCACTTTTTAAGAGATTATCTTAGTTATAGTAGTAGGCCCCTCTTTTGAAGGTGACGTTACCCTCAACCCAGTAGTTTGAGTCAGCAAGGATACAATCCTAAAGGGTTGGATTATTGAAAGATAATTAATTAAGTTATTAATGCGTAATGTGGTAGGCCCCTCTTTTGAAGGTGACCTTACCCTCAGCTAAGTAGTTTGAGTCAGCAGGGATACAATCCTAAGTAGCCGGGTTAATGTATTAATAGTAGTTTACATATGAGGGGATCAAGGAGTTCGGACCCCCGCCATCCAATACCAGTGGGTATTGAAGGAGGTCCTACTAAACTTGACCCAGGTCCTTGCAGGATCTATACACTGAACAAAGCAAGACGCTTACCAAACCGTTCCCTTAATCCCTGACCAGGTAGCCAACATATCTCCATATAGACCGTGGAGATATGAATGGTGAAAATCTTTTATTTTATATAAACAGTAAAATAACACCAAGACACCACGGACAAATGATAAGGAAGTTTCACCTTCAATATAAGAAACTAGTTATTAAAGTCATTAATACATAACCAAATAAAAAGTGTGAAAAGATTAAAAATAAAAAGTATTACACTAAATGCTTGTCTTCACCAAGTGATGTAAGAGACTTAGGCAAACATGGCCTTTGATTGTCAAGAACTCTTACGATCAATCTTGGATCCCGAGACTACTACACACACTCTATGATGGATGATGGATGATGGTGGTGGATGTGGGTTGTGATGGTGGTGGTGGGTGGGTGGGTGAAGTGTGAGAGAAGTGGTTTGCCAAGGGATGATTTCCAAGTGAGCCAAGCACCCCTATTTATAGCCTGCACAGAAGCCCGGACACGTCCCCGTGTCCGTTGGGCACGGTCCCGTGTCCATCCATCTTCTCTTTCTTCATTAATTGCAGTTTGTTTGCATTAGTTGGCCACGCCCCCGTGTCCGCTGGGCACGACCCCGTGTGCAGAAGCGTATCTGTACTATCAAGATTTGCCTAGATTCTGTGAATCTTAGCGTTGACCACGACCTCGTGTCCGCTGGTCACACCCCCGTGTTGGGAAATAGAAGCTTCTACAACTTTGTCTTTTCTGCACACACTTGGGCACACCCCCGTGTTCAATGAGCACGGGGCGTGTTCATCCTTCTGTTTTCTTGTTTTTGCTTGGGGAGATGCTGTCGAGGAGTCGGGCATGCCACGTTTATTCCTTTTCTTGTATTATTGTTAGATTTAGCTGCATTTTTGCTTCTTTTGTTCATTTAAGCTCTTTTAACCCTGAAAATACAAAAGGAAGACAAAAGCACACTTTTTCCAACATTAGTACTAAAAAAAGGGTTAGTTTTATGCCACATTTGATGTAATTTATATGTTGCATTTTACACACACCACATGCAATATTGGATGAACCCCTATCAGCAATAGTAATAATATATATATATATATATATATATATGTGTGTGTGTGTGTGTGTGTGTGTGTGTGTGTGTGTGTGTGTGTGTAAGTTTGGTGATATTAATACTTGGTAAATGTTCATAATCCAGATAGACAACGAAGTTAATCAAGAAAACTAGAATAATGATAATAACGACAATCAATTAGATAACAGTGCCATCCAACACATAGTGCCACAAGGGATTATAGACGCTATGCCATATATTATCAAGACAGTTAAGGAAGCAGGCAATAATAAAAGTAATAGCGGAAGTAAACGACCACCTACTGAACCAAGTCACAGCGTAAACAATGGACCATTACTTCAAGTGCCTATTCCAAAAAAAAGAAGAACCATGTCTTATGGTTGTTCTTACAAAGAATTCTGGTCTTGTAAACCAATAGAATTCTCGGGCAATGAAGGAGCCATTGCAGATCTACGCTGGATAGAAAAGACTGTGGCAGTCTTAAAAATAAGCAAGTGTGCAGAGGAAGACAAAATCATGTTTACTTCCAATCTGTTTAAGAATTCAGCTCTAGAATGGTGGAACACTATCCTCTAGTCTAGGGGAAGTGACAGAACCTATAATATGGAATGGACCGAGTTTAAGAATATGGTAGAAAGGAAATTATGTCCTCCCAATGAAAAAGAACAGATAGCCAATAAGTTCTTAAACCACAAAAAAGACTGGAGTAGACTGTAAGGGTTACACTACTATATTCTTTGAATATGCTAGAATAGTGCCAACCCTTGCATCACCAGAACCAGTATTAAGCTCCCGTTAGAACTGGGGATTATTCAGTGAAATTAGACATGTAGTCAAGGCAGCTAGAACACAAACTATAGAAGAAGCTGTAGAACTAGCAAATACCTTGACTGATGAATTAGTGGGTACGCGAGAAGAAAACCAGAGGAAGAACCTAGCTCAAAAGCTTACCCAAGAATTTCGCTATGGAAATTCCAATCGTGGGAAAAATGTAGGTTCTACTTCTACTCCTTACTGCAAGTATTGCAAAAGAAAGCATTCTAGATGATGCTCTATATACTGCAACTTCTGCAAAATATATGGACACAAGGAAGAAGACTGCAGGAAGAAACCTAACAATAAGATATGCTACAATTGTGGAGAACAAGGTCATATTAAGCCAAATTGTCCGAAACTAGCTCCAGCCATGAACAACAAGACTACTAAAAATGCTAGAGCATTTGTTCTGACTGCAGAAGAAGCCAAGATGATTCCGAACGTGATTGCTGGTACGTTTTTAGTTAATGATGTTTTTGCTAAAGTGTTATTTGACTCTGATGCGAACCAAAGTTTTATTAATACATCATTTTGCAAACTTCTCAATCAACCATTAACTAAACTCCAACAAGAATGTCTAGTAGAAATAGCAAATGGAGAATCCATTAAAATTACTGAAATCTTGCAGGGAGCAAGAATAGAAATTTCAAACCAAAACTTTATTGCTAATCTTTACACAATGAATCTGGCTGGATTTGATATTGTATTAGGAATGGATTGGTTAGTAACCAATAAAGCCAATATTCTATGTGATCAAAAGTCAATACAAGTAAATTCACCAAAGGGTGAAAAGATCACAATTAAAGGACATAAGCCATCTAGATCCACAAAATTCATCTCTGTGATGAAAACATCAAGTTATGCTAGGAAAGGATCATTAGTGTATATGATTTCCCTAATCATTAACACTAAAGGAAAGGAACTGAAAGATATTCCAGTAGTATCTCAGTTTCCAGATGTGTTTCCAGAAGAACTACCAGGACTACCACCGGACAGGGAAGTTGAATTCAGAATTCATCTGCTACCAGGGACATCACCAATTGCAAAAGCACCCTACCGTTTGGCACCAGCAGAAATGCAAGAGATAAAGAAACAATTGGACGAACTTTTGGAAAAAGGATTCATACAGCCAAGTTCATCACCATGGGGAGCGCCAATCTTGTTTGTCAAAAAGAAAGACGGGTTAATGCGTATGTACATTGATTACTGAGAATTGAATAAGGTCACGATTAAAAATCGATACCCATTACTGAAAATCGATGATTTGTTTGATCAATTGCAAGGAGCTCGATTCTTTTCAAAGATCGATTTACGCTTAGGGTATCATCAATTAAAAGTGCAGGAAGAGGACATTCCTAAGACCGCTTTTAGGACTAGGTATGGCCATTATGAATTTACTGTCATGCCATTTGGTTTAACCAATGGCCCAGCCGCATTTATGGAAATGATGAACCGAATATGTAAGCCATATTTGGATAAATTCATAATTGTCTTTATAGATGATATTCTCATTTACTCTAAGAGTAAAGAGGAACATGCAGCACATCTGCATGCACTTCTACATTTGCTGAGAAAAGAAAAGTTTTATGCTAAATTTTCAAAATGTGAATTTTGGTTAGAAGAAGTGCAATTTCTTGGACATTTAGTTAATCATGAAGGATTTCATGTGGATCCCACAAAGACTGAGGCAATTACTAAATGGAAAGTCCCTGAATCACCAACAGAGGTTAGAAGTTTTCTAGGACTAGCCGGTTATTATAGACGGTTTATCCGAGATTTTTCTAGAATAGTCATTCCCTTAACAAAGTTAACCTGTAAGTCTGTTAAGTTTCAATGGGGACCAAAATAGGAAGAAGCCTTTAGAATTCTTAAGCAAAGATTAACCAACGCACCCATACTAGCATTACCAGAAGGAACTGAAGACTTAGTAGTCTATTGTGACGCTTCTAAGTCAGGTTATGGATGTGTATTGATGCAACGTTAAAAAGTTATAGCCTATGCGTCTAGACAACTTAAGAATCATGAAGAGAATTATTCAACCCATGATTTAGAATTAGGAGCTATAATTTTTGCCCTTAAAATTTAGAGACATTACCTTTACGGTAGTAAGTTTACCATTTTCACTGACCATAAGAGTTTAAGATATGTTTTTGGGCAAAAGGAGTTAAATATAAGACAATGACACTGGATGGAGATTCTTAGTGATTATGATTGTAATATCCAGTATCATGCAGGAAAGGCTAATGTAGTAGCCGATGCTTTAAGTCGAAAGTATCACAAAAAGCCAAAAAGAGTACGTTCTCTTAAATTAAATCTGTAGATAGATTTAAATGAGCAAATTAGAGAAGTACAAGAATCAGTAATCAAGGACAATACTGAAAAATTGAAAGGAATGATTAAGGAGTTAGAACAAGGAACATATGGAATTTGGAGATTCCATAAGAAAAGGATGTGGATACCTAAACAAGGAAACCTACGCCACCGAATATTAGAAGAAGCCCATAAGTCTAAGTATACGACACATCCTGGAAGCGATAAAATGTATCAAGATTTAAGAAAGAATTTCTGGTGGATAGGAATGAAAAAGGATATAGCAGCTTATGTTGCCAAGTGTCTAACCTGTTCACAGGTCAAAGCTGAACATCAGAAACCCTCGGGTTTGTTGCAGCAATTAGAAATGCCCATATGGGAATGGGAATTAATAACAATGGACTTTGTTACCAAATTACCCAAGACATGAAAAGGTAATGATACAATCTGGGTGATTGTAGATAGGTTAACCAAGTCTGCTCATTTCCTACCAATGAAGAAAACTTTCAGTATGGAACAGTTAGCCAAGTTATATGTAAACGAAATAGTTTCATTACATGGAATTCCTTTATCAATTGTTTCTGATAGAGATAGACGTTTTACTTCTCATTTTTGGACAAGTTTCCAAAAAGCAATGGGAACCAAGCTGAATCTAAGCACAGCTTATCATCCTCAAACGGATGGACAAAGCGAAAGAACAATTCAGGCAATGGAAGATATGCTTAGAGCTTGTGTAATTGATTTCGGAGGAAATTGGGACGATCACTTACCATTAATAGAATTTTCCTATAATAACAGCTATCATACCAGTATCAAGGCTGCACCATTCGAAGCACTCTATGGACGAAAGTGCCGAACTCCAGTCTGTTGGGCAGAAATTGGAGAAAAGCACTTGTCTGGACCTGAAATAGTACAAGAAACAACGGATAAGATTATTCAAGTCAAGGAAAGACTGAAAGCAGCATGCGATCGACAAAAGAGTTATGCTGGTAACAGGAGAAACCCATTGGAATTTCAAGTAGGAGATAAGGTACTATTAAAAGTTTTCCTTGGAAAGGAGTGGTAGGATTCATCAAGAGGGGAAAGCTAAGCCCCAGGTATGTTGGACCTTTTGAGATTATTAGAAGAATAGAACCTGTAGCCTATCAGCTACAACTGCTAGAAGAAATGGAAGGAATACATGATGTATTTCATGTATCTAATCTCAAAAAGTGCTTAGCCGAAGAATCATTAGTAGTGCCCCTTAAGGATATAGAGATAAATAAGAAAGTTAAGTTCGTAGAGAAACCCCTACAGATTGAAGACAGAAAAGTCAAGAATCCCAAACACAAGAGATTGGTTCTAGTTAAAGTAAAATGGGATTCCAAGAGAGGACCAGAGTACACCTGGGAGCTTGAATCAGAGATGCAGAAGAAATACCCACACCTGTTCCAGTAGACCTCGACGACGAGTTCTAAAACATGGTGGGGAGGATATAACAACCCTCCTAAAATATTTATAACACCCCTATACGCCCTAAAATACACTCCGTATACGTAAAATGGCCTTAAATACCTTTATTTTTATAAAAATTAAATAAAAACAAATTTTATTACTTGCTCGCGGGTCGCGACAGAGGCAAGAAGGGCCGTCGCGGGGCGCGACAGCCTGGCTACGAGGCCTCACCTGTCGCAACCCCCGACCCCTGCCTCGGGAGGCGGGCGGCCGCGGCCTACTCAGAGATGGTGGTATCGGTGTTTATCATTAATTGGCAGCGGAAATTTCATCATGAGCGTAGTTAGGAAATATTTTATCAGAGTAAAACACCATATTTTATAATAATAAATATATTGGGAAAAACCCCAAGTTTTTGGTTACATACAGGTTTATAGGAATAAATCCTATTTTATTGAAATAAAACATCTTCTTTATTTGGGTAACTTTTTATAGCCACTTTTCCAAGCCTTCAGTGTTGTCCAGCTATCTTCTATTTGGCTTTCACATTTTGTTACCTGAAACGCGTTTAAAAATATTTTGTCAGTGGTAAATACTGGTGAGTGAATCCTAATTTAATCAAGATAGGTTTTATCAGTTTACAGTTATTGAGGGCGATCTCGCATTTACAATTGTTTATTTTTCTACTTTAATTACCACCCACGGTTCTGTCAATCCTGACTGGTGGTAATGTTACTACTCACAGTGTAGTAACAAATTTTATATACAAAACCCTAACATACCGACGATAATTGTAGAATTCCAAATACTCAATCACTGTTGAAATATAATTTAAAACATTGAGGCTTTGTAAAACAATTTGCAAAAAGGTTTACAAAAAGGAGATTACTCACATTGCTATCTTAGGTAATTTCCTGTGGCTTCCTTGTTATAATCTATAAATTTTAAATAATGCACACGTGTTAGTATAATAACCTAATATTTACATTTGTTATACCCTCCCATAGACAGAACTCCAACGACTACTTCGGGCAGAGCCTCGACAGCCGTTACGGACTGCTAGATCAATCGGGCACCATATCTAATACGTAACCGGAGGTTAAAATACTTACAATGCGGCAGAGCTTCGCTAATTTGGGGGTATAATGCCCAGGTATTACTTCTACATTATAGAAATTGAGAGAAAATTTTAAGTTTTGAACGTCGGAAACTGAGAGCCGATCATCTCAATTTATGGGGCCTGATATCGGGTTTGTCGCGCCCCGCGAAAGATTCAACAAAGGGCTTTGCGGCCCGCGACGCCAACTAGGGTAGGCCCTAGCTTGGCTGAGTCAAACCCTAGACCCAACACATTCACGACACGTGGCGGCTCCGGGCTGCTCCTTGTGGCCTAGCTGTCGCGGCCCGCGTAAGGCGAAGACATGGTCTTCGCGGCCCGCGAGCGCCCTTTAAATCTTTATTTTTTTATTTTTTTTTATAAAAATAAAGGTATTTAGGGCCATTTTTCATATACGGGGTGTATTTTAGGACGTATAGGGGTGTTCTAAATATTAGGGGTGTCAGAAATATTTTGGGAGGGTTGTTATATCCTCCCCACCTTATTTTAGAACTAGTCCTCGAGGTCTACTAGAACAGGTGTGGGTATTTCCTCTGCATCTCTGATTCAAGCTCCCATGTGTACTCTGGTCCTCTCTTGGAATCCCATTTTACTTTGACTAGAATCAATCTTTTATGTTTGAGGTTTTTGACTTTCCTGTCTTCAATTTGTAGAGGTCTTTCTATGAACTTAAGTTTCTCATTTACCTCTATGTCCTTGAGAGGCACTACTAGTGATTCATCGGCTAAACACTTTTTGAGATTACATACATGAAATACATCATGTATTCCTGCCATTTCCTCTAGCAGTTGTAGCTGATAGGCTACAGGTCCTATTCTTTTAATAATCTTAAAAGGTCCAACATACCTGGGGCTTAGCTTTCCCCTCTTGATGAATCTGACTACTCCTTTCCATGGAGAAAATTTTAACAATACCTTGTCACCTACCTTAAATTCTAATGGTTTTTGCCTGTTATCAGCATAACTCTTATGTCGATCACGTGCTGCTTTCAGTCTTTCCTTGACTTGAATGATCTTGTCCGTTGTTTCTTGTACTATTTCTGGCCCAGATAGTTGCTTTTCTCCAATTTCTGCCCAACAGACTGAAGTTCAGCACTTTTGTCCATAAAGTGCTTCGAATGGTGCAGCATTAATACTGGTATGATAGCTGTTATTATAGGAAAACTCTATCAATGGTAAATGATCATCCCAATTTCCTCCAAATCAATTACACAAGCTCAAAGCATATCTTCCATTGTCTGAATTGTCCTTTCGCTTTGTCCGTCTGTTTGAGGATGATAAGCGGTGCTTAGATTTAGCTTGTTCCCATTGCTTTTTGGAAACGCATCCAAAAATGAGAAGTAAAATGGCTATCTCTATCAGAAAAAATTGATAAAGGAATTCCATGTAATGAAACTATTTCATTTACATACAACTTGGGTAGTTGTTCCATACTGAAAGTGTCCTTCATCGGTAAGAAATTAGCTGACTTAGTTAGCCTGTCTACTATTACCAAGATTGTATCATTACCTTTTCTTGTCTTGGGTAATTTGGTAACAAAGTCCATTGTTATCAATTCCCACTTCCATACTGGCATTTCTAATTGTTGCAACAAACCGGAGGGTTTCTGATGTTCAGTCTTAACTGGTGAACAGGTTAGACATTTAGCAACATAAATTGCTATATCCTTTTTCATTCCTATCCACCAGAAATTCTTTCTTAAATCTTGATACATCTTATCACTTCCAGGATGCATCGTATACTTAGATTTATGGGCTTCTTCTAGTATTCGGTGGCGTAGGTTTCATAGTTTAGGTATCCATATTCTTTTCTTATGGAATCTCCATACTCCATCTGTTCCCTGTTCTAATTCCTTAATCATTACTTTCAATTTCTCAGTATCATCCTTGATTACTGATTCTTATACTTCTCTAATTTGCTCGTTTAAATCTATCTGCAGATTTAATTTAAGAGAACGTACTCTTTTTGGCTTTTCGTGATACTTTCGACTTAAAGCATCGGCTACTACATTTTCTTTTCCTGCATGATACTGGATATTACAATCATAATCACTAAGTATCTCCATCCTGCGTCTTTGTCTCATGTTTAACTCTTTTTGCCAAAAAACATACCTTAAACTCTTATGATCGGTGAAAATGGTAAACTTATTACCGTAAAGGTAATGTCTCCAAATTTTCAGGGCAAAAATTATAGCTCCTAATTCTAAATCATGGGTTGAATAATTCTCTTCATGATTCTTAAGTTGTCTAGACGCATAGGCTATAACCTTTTGACGTTGCATCAGCACACATCCATATCCTAACTTAGAAGCATCACAATAGACTACAAAGTATTTAGTTCCTTCTGGTAACGCTAGAATGGGTGCGTTGGTTAATCTGTGCTTAATAATTTTAAAGGCTTCTTCTTGTTTTGGTCCCCATTCAAACTTAACAGAATTACAGGTTAACTTTGTTAAGGGAATAGCTATTCTAGAAAAATCTCGAATAAATCTTCTATAATAACCTGCCAGTCCTAGAAAACTTCTAACTTCCGTTGGTGATTTTGGGACTTTCCATTTAGTAATTGCCTCAATCTTTGTGGGATCCACATGAATTCCTTCATGGTTAACTAGATGTCCAAGAAACTGTACCTCTTCTAACCAAAATTCGCATTTTGAAAATTTAGCTTAAAGCTTTTCTTTTCTCAGCAAATTTAGGAGTGCATGCAGATGCGTTGCATGTTCCTCTTTACTTTTAGAGTAAATGAGAATATCATCTATAAAGACAATTATGAATTTATCCAAATATGGCTTACATATTCGGTTCATCATGTCCATAAATGCGGCTGGGGCAATTGTTAAACCAAATGGCATGACAGTAAATTCATAATGGTCATACCTTGTTCTAAAAGCGGTCTTAGGAATGTCCTCTTCCTGTACCTTTAGTTGATGATATCCTGAGCATAAGTCGATCTTAGAAAAGAATCGTGCTCCTTGTAATTGATCAAACAAATCATCGATTCTTGGTATTGGATACCGATTTTTAATCGTGACTTTATTCAATTCTCGGTAATCAATGCACATACGCATTGACCCGTCTTTCTTTTTAACAAATAAGATCGGTGCTCCCCATGGTGATGAACTGGGCTGTATGAATCCTTTTTCCAAAAGTTCGTCCAGTTTTTTCTTCAATTCTTGCATTTCTGCTAGTGCCAAACGGTAGGGTGCCTTGGCAATTGGTGCTATTCCAGGTAGCAGATGAATTCTGAATTCGACTTCTCTGTCTAGCGGTAATCCTGGTAGTTCTTCTGGGAATACGTCTGAAAATTGGGATACTACAAGAATATCTTTCAATTCCTTTCCTTTAGTGTTAATGATTATAGAAATCAAATATACTAGTGATCCTTTGCACAACTTGCTGTTTTCATCACATAAATGAATTTCGTGGATCTAGACGGCTTATCTCCTTTAATTGTGATCTTTTCACCTTTTGGTGAATTTACTTGGATTGACTTTTGATCACATAGAATACAGGCTTTATTGGCTACTAACCAATCCATTCCTAATGTCGTCTCGGGGAGGGTATTACTAATGTTAAAATGGGTTATTATACTAACACGTGTGCATTTGTGTAAATTATAGATTGTCACCAGGAAACCCTAAAGGATAATCTAAGACAACAATGTGAGTAATCTCCTTTTTGTAAATTGTTTTTACAAAACCTCACTTAATTAATTATATATTAAGCAGTTATTGAGTATTTGTAAGGATACAATTATCGTCGGTATGTTGGGGTTTTGTATACAAAATTAGTTACTGCCTTGCGAGGAGTAACTTTTCCACAAGTCGGGTCTGACAGTACCGCGGGTGGTAATTGATATAACTTGGAAACAAATATAATTGCGAGACCGCCCTCAATACTGTACAATGGATTTTATTTAAACTTAATTAAACTGGGATTCACTCACCAGTATTTCCCACTAACAAAATGTTTTTAAACGCATTTCAGGTAACAAAATGTGAAAGCCAAATAGAAGCCAACTGGACAGCACTGAAGGCTTGGAAAAGTGGCAATAGAGTTACCTAAAAAGAAATAGATGTTTTTATTAAATAAAGTAGGATTTATTCCTAAGAAAATATGTGTACTTAAAACTTGGGTTTTATCCCATTTGTTTAATATTATGAAAGTGTGGTATTTTACTCTGATAAAATATTTCCTAACTACGGTCCTGATGAAAATTCCGCAGCCAAAATTAGACAACACCAGATACCACCGAAACTGGCTCGCGGCCGCCCATTCCTGTATTTGCATAGGGATCGGGGGTTGCGACAGAAGGTGGTATCAGAGCTAAGCCACTGATTCAACCACAGAAGTGTTCTGCTGACATCAAAATTCAAATTGTTAGGAAATAAATTACGGGAATACGTGCATAATTGTATTTTCTTGTTATGTGTTATTTGACTATTTGTTAGTTTACAGTATGAGCGACCAAGGACCATCTGACGCGTACCGTCAATTGTCTGGTTCTCCTAGAAGTAAAGGTGCCTCTTCTCAGCCTGCCCTCTTAGGGTACTCTGCTGATACGGAAGAAGGAATATTCGTGTTTAAGGCTCAGTCTGAAGAGCCATTCCCTCAGAAAAAAAGAGGATGGTTCAGTCGAGGGGCACATGAGCGTAGGAAGCGTATGAAAAAGTTACAAGACCAGAGAGCACTAGCAGCAGCTAAAAGAGAAACCGATGCCTATGCCCATGAAATGATTAATAGGGGTATAACCAACATCCACATCCTAGCAACCACTGCAGCTGACCCTAACCTGGAACAAATGATAGCACCCCAACCACAACCACCAATTCCTGACCAACCGATGGAGATAGAAAACCCTGAAAATCAAGTCGAAATGCATGATTTCAACCCAGAGGAAATACCTAGGGTACCAGCACCTAACCCCTTAAACCCAAATTATGACCCGTGGTGGGATGATAATAGGGACTACGTGTAACGTTACCCGATACACGAAGATATACCCATGCCGAATCTAGGAGCCTACCCAGGGTTAGATCCTCTAGATCCTTATTACGATAATGATGTATTCATTAGGGAGATTCTAGAAAATCCTTACCCATACCAGGCCCCTACACCTCCATACCAGGAACCCACACCCCAGTTTCAGACCCAGTCCTAGAACCTGCACCCCCAATGAGTGCAGAAAATATACAAGAACTTAGGACATTCGGTGAGGAAATTTTAGAAAATAGTGAAATGATGAGACAGGTGGGAGAGCGACTCGTCTGGAAGTACGACGAGCGCAATATGGATTTCTGGATGAATCCATATCCGTAGAAGTGATGGGGGAGAAGGTTATAATAATAAAATAATATAATATGTGTGTATGGGTATGAAAAAAAAACTACTGATGCCTATTACTAATAGTATAACTTTAGATTTCAGTCGGTATTGTAATTTTAATTTCAGTACTGGTGTGTAATAGATGCATATTATATATGAATAGGGTAAAGTCGCAATGATCGACGCTTTTGACCAAAATGCATGTCATGTGATTGGCTATAGTAAATATTATTTTGTGATATTAATACGTGGTAACTGTTTAAAATTCAGATGGCCGACGAAGGAAATCAAGAAAATCTGAATAACGATAACCAGAGTAACATTAACTTGGTTAATGAGAATCCGAACAACAATAATAACAATGGAAACTAAGTGGATAATAGTGTTATCCAACACATATAGATGCAATGCCATATATTCTTCAAACTGTTAAGGATGCTGATAATAAAAGTAAACATAGAAGTAAGCGACCTTCTGAACCTGCAAACAGCGTGAATAATGGACCCGTACTTCAAGTGCCCATTCCCAAAAGAAGAAGAACCATGCCTTCTGGTTGTTCTTACAAAGAATTCTGGTCCTGCAAACCAATAGAATTCTTGGGCAATGAAGGACCCATTGCAACTCTACGCTGGATAGAAAAGACTGAGGCTGTTTTAAAAATAAGCAAGTGTGCTGAAGAAGACAAGATAATGTTTGCTTCTAATCTGTTTAAAAACTCAGCCTTAGAATGGTGGAACACTATCCTCCAGTCTAGAGGAAGTGATAGGGTTTATACTATGGAATGGGAGGAATTTAAGAATATGGTAGAAAGGAAATTCTGCCCTCCCAATGAAAAGGAACAGATAGCGAATAAGTTTCTGAACCTTAGAATGACCAGGATAGATAGTAAGGGTTATACTACCACATTCTCTGAATATGCTAGAATAGTACCAACCCTTGCATCACCTGAACCAGTATTAATCTTCTGTTACATCTGGGGATTAATTGGAGAGATTAGACATGTAGTCAAGGAAGCTAGACCCCAAACTATAGAAGAAGCTGTAGAACTAGCAAATACCTTGACATATGAGTTAATCCGTACTAGAGAAGAAGACCAGAGGAGAAACCTAGCTCAAAGGCTTACCCAAGAATTCCGTTCTGGGAATTCCAACCGTAGGAATATAGGTTCTACTTCTGCGCCATACTGCAAGGCCTGCAAGAAAAAACATTCGGGAAAATGCTCCACTCACTGCAATTTCTGCAAGGCACCAGGACACAAGGAAGAAGATTGCAGGAGAAAATCCAGTAATGGACTATGCTTCAAATGTGGAGAAAAAGGTCACATCAAGCCGAACTGTCCGAAACTAGCTCCAGCCGCGAACAACAAGAACACTAAAAATACTAGAGCATTTGTTCTGACTGCAGATGAAGCCAAAATGATTCCGGACGTAATAGCCGGTACGTTTTTAGTTAATGATGTTTTTGCTAAAGTATTATTTGAATCTGGTGCAAACCAAAGTTTTATTAATACTTCATTTTGCAAACTTCTTAATCAACCATTAACTAAACTCTCACAAGAATGTCTAGTCGAGACAGCGAATGGAGAAACGGTTAGGATTTCTGAAATCTTGCAAGGAGCAAGAATAGAATTTTTAAACCAAAAGTATATTGCAAATCTTTACCCAATGAATCTGGCAGGATTTGATATCGTATTAGGAATGGATTGGTTAATAGCCAATAAAGCTAATATTTTATGTGATCAAAAGTCAATTCAAGTAAATTCACCAAAGGGTGAAAAGATCACAATTAAAGGAGATAAACCCTGTAGATCCACAAAATTCATCTCTGTGATGAAAACTGCAAGCTATATAAGAAAAGGATCTATAGTGTATTTGATTTCTATAATCACTAACACTAAAGGAAAAGAACTAAAAGACATTCCAGTGGTGTCTTAGTTTTCAGATGTATTTCCAGAAGAGTTGCCAGGACAACCACCAGACAGAGAAGTCGAATTCAGAATCCAACTGCTACCCGAAACAGCACCAATTGCCAAAGCACCCTACCATTTGGCACCCGTCGAAATGCAGGAACTAAAGAAACAGTTAGATGAATTATTAGAGAAGGGATTCATACAGCCAAGCTCACCGCCATAGGGAGCACCAATTTTATTCGTTAAAAAGAAGGACGGATCAATGCGTATGTGCATTGACTACCGTTAATTAAACAAGGTAACGATTAAGAACTGGTACCCATTACCAAGAATCGATGATCTGTTCGATCAACTGCAAGGAGCTCGATTTTTCTCTAAAATCGATTTAAGATCAGGATATCATCATTTAAAGGTACAGGAAGAGGACATTCCTAAAACCGCTTTCCGAACAAGGTAAGGTCATTATGAATTTACTGTCATGCCATTTGGTTTAACCAATGCCCCAGCCGCATTTATGGCCATGATGAACCGAATATGTAAGCCATATTTGGATAAATTCATAATTGTTTTTATTGATGATATTCTCATCTATTCTAAAAGTAAAGAGGAACATGCAAAGCATTTGCACGCACTTCTAAGTCTATTAAGAAAGGAAAAGCTTTACGCTAAATTTTCAAAGTGCGAGTTTTGGTTAGAGCAGGTACAGTTTCTTGGACACTTAGTTAATCATGAAGGAATTCATGTGGATCCAACAAAGATCGAGACGATTACCAAATGGAAAACCCCTGAGTCACCAACCGAGGTTAGAAGTTTCTTAGGATTGGCCGGTTATTATAGAATATTTTTTCGAGACTTTTCTAGAATAGCCATTCCTTTAACTAAGTTAACCTGTAAATCCATTAAGTTTGAATGGGGACCAAAGCAAGAAGAAGCCTTTAGAATTCTTAAGCAAAGATTAACCCATGCACCCATATTAGCGTTACCAGAAGGAACTGAAGATTTAGTAGTTTATTGTGACGCTTCTAAATTAGGTTATGGATGTGTGTTAATGCAACGTCAAAAGGTTATAGCTTACGCCTCTAGACAACTTAAGAATCATGACGAGAATTATTCAACCCATGATCTTGAATTAGGAGCAATAATTTTTGCTTTGAAAATTTGGATACATTACCTTTATGGTAGAAAGTTTACCGTATTTACCGATCATAAAAGTTTAAAGTATGTTTTTGGGCAAAAAGAATTGAATATGAGACAAAGAAGCTGGATGGAGATGCGTAGTGATTATGATTGTGATATCTAGTATCATGAAGGAAAAGCAAATGTAGTGGCAGATGCTTTAAGTCGAAAGAATCACGAAAAGCCAAAAAGGGTACGGTCTCTTAAATTAAATCTGCAAGTAGATTTAAATGATCAGATAAGAGAAGCACAAGAATCAGTAATCAAGGAGTTTACTAAAAAATTAAAAGGTATGATTAAGGAATTAGAACAAGGAACAGATGGAATTTGGAGATTCCATGAAAAGAGAATGTGGATACCTAAATTAGGAAACCTACGCCATCGTATATTAGAAGAACCCCATAAGTCTAAGTATACGATGCATCCAGGAAGTGATAAGATGTACCAGGATTTAAGAAAGAATTTCTGGTGGATAGGAATGAAAAAGGACATAGCAACCTATGTTTCTAAATGTTTAACTTGCTCACAAGTTAAAACTGAACATCAGAAACCCTCAGGCTTGTTACAACAGTTAGAAATGCCAGTGTGGAAATGGGAATTGATAATAATGGATTTTGTTACTAAATTACCCAAAACAAAGAAAGGTAATGATACAATCTGGGTGATTGTAGATAGACTAACTAAGTCAGCTCACTTCCTACCAATGAAGGAAACTTTCAGTATGGAACAGCTAGCTAAATTATATGTAAATGAAATAGTTTCTTTACATGGAATACCTTTATCAATTGTTTCTGATAGGGATAGCTGTTTTACCTCTCATTTTTGGTCAAGTTTCCAAAAAGCAATGGGAACCAAGTTAAATCTAAGCACAACATATCATCCTCAAACAGACGGACAAAGTGAAAGGACAATTCAGACAATGAAAGACATGCTTAGAGCTTGTGTAATTGATTTCGGAGGTAATTGGGACGATCATTTACCTTTAATAGAATTTTCTTATAATAATAGTTATCACACAAGTATCAGCGCTGCACCATTCGAAGCACTTTATGGACGAAAGTGCCGAACCCCAGTCTGTTGGGCAGAAATTGGGGAAAAAAACTATCTGGACCTAAGATAGTGCAAGAAACAACTGACAAGATCATTCAAGTCAAGGAATGATTGAAAACAGCACGTGATCGACAGAAGAGCTATGCCGATAACCGACGCAAACCATTGGAATTTCAAATAGGAGATAAAGTATTATTAAAAGTCTCTCTTTGGAAAGGAGTGGTAAGATTCATCAAAAGAGGAAAGCTAAGTCCCAGGTATGTTGGACCTTTTGAGATTATTAGAAGAATAGGACCTGTAGCCTATCAGCTATAACTGCCAGAGGAAATGGCAGGAATACATGATGTATCTAATCTCAAGAAATGCTTAGCTGATAAATCACTTGTAGTACCTCTTAAGGATATAGAGGTAAATGAACAACTCAAGTTTGTAGAAAGGCCTCTACAGATTGAAGACAGGAAAGTTAAGAATCTCAAGCACAAGAGGTTAATTCTGGTCAAAGTGAAGTGGGACTCCAAAAGAGGACCAGAATTTACATGGGAGCTTGAATCGGAAATGCAAAGGAAACATCCACACTTGTTCTAGTAGATCTCGAGGATGAGCTCTAAAATAAGGTGGGGAGGATATAACAACCCTAAATAAACTGACACCCTCCTGAATATTTTTTCCGACACCCTAAAATATTTAAATTATCCCAATATGTCTTAAAATACACCCCATACGCGAAAACAGACCCCGAATACCTTGAATATTATTAAAAATAATTAAAAATCAATTTTTGGGGTTTGTCGCGGGCCGTGTAGACCCCTTAGGGATCTTACGCGGGCCGCTAGAGATAAAAAAAAACGTGGCAAAACCTTGTGCTGACACGTGTCCGACTCGTGTTGAACCTACTAGGTGACCCGAATCACCTACGCCGTTGACCATCTTTGACGCGGGCCGCTTTGGCCTTAGCCTACTTTTACGCGGGCTGCGAGAAACTCGAGATGAGGCCCTATATAATGGGAGCTCGGGATATCAGTTTCAGTCGCTCAATTTCTTTCCTTTCTTACGAATTTCCACATAGTAGAAGCTATACTCGGGTATAATACCCCCTAATTAACGAAGTTCTGCTCCGTTGTAAGTATCATAACCCCTGGATACGTATTAGATACTCTGCCCGATTGATCTAGGGTTCCGTAACGGCTGTCGTGGTTCTGCCCGACGTAGTCGTTGGAATGCCGTCTCGGGGAGGGTATTACTAATGTTAAAACGGGTTATTATACTAACACGTGTGCATTTGTGTAAATTATAGATTGTCACCAGGAAACCCTAAAGGATAATCTAAGACAGCAACGTGAGTAATCTCCTTTTTGTAAATTGTTTTTACAAAACCTCACTTAATTAATTATATATTAAGCAGTTATTGAGTATTTGTAAGGATACAATTATCGTCGGTATGTTGGGGTTTTGAATACAAAATTAGTTACTGCCTTGCGAGGAGTAACTTTTCCACAAGTCGGGTCTGACAGTACCGCGGGTGGTAATTGATATAACTTGGAAACAAATATAATTGCGAGACCGCCCTCAATACTGTACAATGGATTTTATTTAAACTGGGATTCACTCACCAGTATTTCCCACCGACAACATGTTTTTAAACGCGTTTATGGTAACAAAATGTGAAAGCCAAATAAAAGCCAGCTGGACAGCACTGAAGGCTTGGAAAAGTGGCAATAAAGTTACCTAAAAAGAAATAGATGTTTTTATTAAATAAAGTAGGATTTATTCCTATGAAAATATGTGTACTTAAAACTTGGGTTTTATCCCATGTGTTTAATATTATGAAAGTGTGGTATTTTACTCTGATAAAATATTTCCTAACTACGGTCCTGATGAAAATTCCACAGCCAAAATTAGACAATACCAGATACCACCGAAACTGGCTCGCGGCCGCCCGTTCCTGTATTTGCATAGGGATCGGGGGTTGCGACACTAGCTGCCTTGACTACATGTCTAATCTCACTAATTAATCCCCAGATATAACGGGAGATTAATATTGGTTTTGATGATGCAAGGGTCGGTACTATTCTAGCATATTCAAAGAATGTAGTAGTGTAACCCTTACTATCTACTCCAGTCATTCTAAGGTTTAAGAATTTATTTGCTATCTGTTCTTTTTCATTGGGAGGACAGAATTTCCTTTCAACCATGTTCTTAAACTCATTCCATTCCATATTATAGGCCCTGTCACTTCCCCTAGATTGGAGGATAGTGTTCCACCATTCTAAAGCTCAGTTCTTAAACAAATTGGAAGCAAACATTATCTTATCCTCTTCTGCGCATTTGCTTATTTTCAAGACTGCCTCAGTCTTTTCTATCCAGCGTAAGGCTGCAATGGCTTCTTCATTGCCCGAGAATTCTATTGGTTTACAAGCCCATGAATTCTTTGTAAGAACAACCATAAGACATGGTTCTACTTCTTTTTGGAATGGGCACTTAAAGTATTGGTCCATTGTTTACGCTGTGATCGGGTTCAGTAGTTGGTCGTTTACTTCCATTATTACTTTTATTATTATCCGCTTCCTTAACCATTTTGATAATATATGGCATTGCGTCTATAATCCCTTGTGCCACTATGTGTTGGATGGCAATGTTATCTACTTGGTTTCCATTATTATCGTTATTCTGGTTTTCTTGATTCACTTCGTTGTCCATCTGGATGATAAACATTTACCAAGTATTAATATCACGAAACAATATTTAATACGAATAATCACACAACAACACATTGATTCAAAATCGTTGTCATTGCGACCTTTACTCTATTTTATATTATGCATCTATATCTATTACAAATACAACTGGAATTGAAAATACAATACTAGTATGCATCAGTAGCTATAGGATTATCTATTTTAGTTGATTATTTTATTATTACTATATTTTTTTATATTTTTTTCAAACTCACACACATATATATATTTTATTATTATTATTATTATTATTATTATTATTATTATTATTATTATTACTACTATTACTATTACTGATAGGGGTTCATCCAATATTGCATGTTACGCTCGTCATATTTCCAGACGAGTCTCTCCCCTATCTGTCTCATCCTTTCACTTCCTTCTAATATCTCCTCACCAAAGGTGCGGAGTTCTTGCACATTCTTAGTGCTCATGGGTGGTGCGGGTGATGGTATCGGGTTAGGGTATTGTGGCATGGGTTCTTCGTAAGGGTACGGGTTCTCTAGAATTTCCCTGATATATTGGTCATTATCCCAGTAGGGGTCTAGAGGTTCAAGGTCTGGGTAGGGTGCTACTAGGTTTTGCATGGGTTCGTCTTGTGGGTAGTGTTCTGGGTAGCTCCTATGGTCGTCAAATCATGGGTTATAGTCTGGGGGATGGGGTGCTGGTACTCTAGGGATTTCAGCTGGGTCAAAAGCATGCATTGGAATTTGGTCTACTGGGTTTGGCTCAATTTCCATAGGTTGTGTGGGAAATAGTGGTAATGGCTGGGTGCGATGAGTTGTTCGATGTTCAGGTCTGCGGCTGTAGTGGCTAGTATCTAGAAATTGGCTAATCTCCTATTAATCATATCCTGAGTTTGAGCATTCATTTCTCTATTCGCGGCTGCTAAAGCTCGTTGCTGCTGTAATTTTCTCATCCTTTTCATACGTTCGTGAGCTCCTCTACTGAACCATCCTCTCTTCTTGGGAGGGAATGACTATTCAGATTGTGCTTTGAATACGAAAATCCCTTCTTCGGTGTCAGCCGAATACCCCGAGGGGGTAGGCTGGGAAGAAGTTCCTTCATCCCTAGGAGAGTTGGACAGTTGACGGTAAGCGTCCGAAGGTCCTTGGTCACTCATACTGTAAACTAACAAATTGTCAAATAACACAAAACAATAATATACAGATATGCATGTAATCGCATAGATTATTTCCTAACATAATGGATAAAATTTTGGTGACAGCAGAACACTTCAGTGGCTGAAATCAGTGGCTGTAGCTCTGATACCACCTTATGTCGCAACCCCCGACCCCTGCCTCGGGAGGCGGGCGGCCGCGGCCTACTCAGAGATGGTGGTATCGGTGTTTATCATTAATCGGCAGCAGAAATTTCATCAGTACCGTAGTTAGGAAATATTTTATCAGAGTAAAGCACCATATTTTATAATAATTAATATATTGGGAAAAACCCAAGTTTTTGGTTACAAACATGCTTATAGGAATAAATCATATTTTATTGAAATAAAACATCTTCTTTATTTAGGTAACTTTTTATAGCCACTTTTCCAAGCCTTCCGTGCCGTCCAGCTGGCTTCTATTTGGCTTTCACATTTTGTTACCTGAAACGCGTTTAAAAACATTTTGTCAGTGGAAAATACTGGTGAGTGAATCCCAATTTAATCAAGACAGGTTTTATCAGTTTACAGTTATTGAGGGCGATCTTGCAATTACATTTGTTTATTTTTCTAGTTTAATTACCACCCACGGTACTGTCAATCCTGACTGGTGGTAATGTTACTACTCACAGTGTAGTAACAAATTTTGTATACAAACCCCAACATACCGATGATAATTGTAGAATTACAAATACTCAATTACTGTTGAAATATAATTTAAAACATTGAGGCTTTGTAAAACAGTTTGCAAAAAGGTTTACAAAAAGGAGATTACTCACATTGCTATCTTAGGTAATTTCCTCTGGCTTCCTGGTTATACTCTATAAATTTTAAATAATGCACACGTGTTAGTATAATAACCCAATATTTACATTAGTTATACCCTCTCCGAGACAGAACTCCAACAACTACGTCGGGCAGAGCCTCGACAGCCGTTACGGAGTGCTAGATCAATCGGGCAGCGTATCTAATATGTAACCGGGGGTTAAAATACTTACAACGCGGCAGAGCTTCGCTAATTAGGGGGGGTATAATGCCCGGGTATTACTTCTACACTATAGAAATTGAGAGAAAATTTTGAACGTCGGAAACTAAAAGCCGATCGTCTCAATTTATAGGGCCTGACATCGGGTTTGTCGCGTCCCGCGAAAGATTCAACAAAGGGCTTCGCGGCCCGCGAGGCCAACTAGGGTAGGCCCTAGCTTGGCTGACTCAAACCCTAGACCCAACACGTTCACGACACGTGGCGGCTCCGGGCTGCTCCTGGTGGCATAGCTGTCGCGGCCCGCATAAGACGAAGACATAGTCTTCGCGGCCCGCGAGCGCCCATTAAATCTTTATTTTATTTAATTTTTTTATAAAAATAAAGGTATTTAGGGCCATTTTTCGTATACGGGGTGTATTTTAGGACGTATAGGGGTGTTCTAAATATTTAGGGGTGTCGGAAATATTTTGGGAGGGTTGTTATATCACCCCCTGTCGCCACGTGTCTGAAGCGTGTCGAACCTATACGTATGACTGGATGAGGCTACGCCCTAGACCCCCTAGCTCGCGGGCCGCGTAAGCCCTCGTCTCATCTTTCACGGGGCAAGAGAGATGGTCGATCAGGCCCTATAAATAGCTTCCATCGGCCTTCAGTCCAATTCGCTCAAATCTTTCTCGATCTCTCTCAATTTTGGAGTAACTATTTTAACCCCCGGTTACGTATCAGATACGCTGCCCGATTGATCTAGTGCTCCGTAACGGCTATCGAGGCTCTGCCCGACGTAGTCGTTGGAGTTTCTGCCTCGGGGAGGGTATAACTAATGTAAATTGGGTTATCATACTAACGCGTGTGCATTGTTTATTTAACTATATTATAACCAGGAAATCACAAAGGAAAAACCTAAAGTACTAATGTGAGTAATCTCCTTTTTGTAAACCTTTTTGTAAACTGTTTTTTACAAAACCTTAATTATTTTAAAATATAATTAACAGTGATTGAGTCTTTGTAATTCTTCAATTACTGCCGGTATGTTGGGGCTTTGTATACAAAATGTGGAAAACCTTACCATTGGACAATGAGATAGCCAATGAGTAATATGACCCACCAGTCAGGATTGACAGTACTGAATGAGTAATTGTATAGATATAAACATTGTCATCGCTCTCAATACTGTGAAATGGTAAAACTCTTCTTGATTAAATTGGGATTCACTCACCAGTATTTCCCACTGACAAAATGTTTTTAAACGTGTTTCAGGTAACAAAATGTGAAAGCCAATTAGAAGCCAGCTGGACAGCACTGAAGGCTTGGAAATGTGGCTATAAAAGTTATCTAAATAAAGAAGATGTTTTTATTCAATAAATTAGGGTTTATCCCTATAAACGTGATGTAATAGAAACTTGGGAATTTCCCATGTGTTTAATATTATAAAAATATGGTATTTTACTCTGATAAAATATTTCCTAACTATGGTCCTGATGTAAATTCCGCTTCCAAATTAATAAACACCGATACCACTGAATCTGAGTTCGCGGCCGCCCGCTCCCAGGTAATTAGGGGCCGGGGGTTGCGACAGGTAAAGCTTGACCACTTGTGTTGATTTTGTGCAACGTTGATTATATTTGAATTATTTGTCATTTATTAAGCGTATTGGCGATATACTTGCATTGTCAGCGGGTTAATAGATTGGTGGGTAATTGGTATAATTAAACGGGTTATTTGGTCGTATGGTGAGTCTTAAAAACTATCCTTAATAATTAATCAAAGTCATTAGTTCCAAGGCCATGACTATGTGGTGTTTTGAATCAGTAAACAAGTGTGTGTTAAAAATAGGTAATTGAGATTCCGGGTAGAGGTTACTTCTTCTCATCCTGATCACAACTTTCTTAACAGTTTTCGTGTTTTTTCAAACAATCATTAAAACCCCCAAATTTAGAATATATAAGATTTTAATTAAAATTGAACATTAACCACAAATTTCCCGTGGATATGATACCATACTTACGCAAAGCATATGAGGATCAGGTATCTTGAGGTACATGTAGATTCTTTATTGATCACTAACCACTTTAATGGATCCTATTCTGTTAAAGGTGAAAAGCTAATCAAATATTTAGAGATAGTCAAAGAATTGGCACTCTCTTTTGTATCCTTTAGTTTGACACAGGTACCAAGGGAAGAGAATGCAGAAGCTGATGCATTAGCCAATCTAGGATCATCTTTGAAGATTCCTGAGGATATCAAGATCCCTATTATCCATATCCTGACCCCTGCTATCAAGGATCATGTAGCTATGGAGATAAGAGAAGATTCTGCAATCATCCCTAGTGATGATACCCAATCTCATTCAGGATCATGGATACTCCCAATCATGAGATACATACAACATGGAGAAATTCCTACAGGAGAAAACCCAAGGGCTTTCAAAATTAAGGTATCTCAATTTACAATATTAAATAATATGTTATATAAACGATCTCTTGCAGGACCATATTTAAGATGCATTGAGGATCCTGAAATTCAAGAAGTCCTAAAGGATTTCCATGAAGGAGATTGTGGAAACCACACTGGGGGCAGGGCATTATTCTCAAGGATCCTGAGGACAGGATACTATTGGCCCACTATGAAGAAGGATGCTGTGGAGTATGCCAAGAAGTGTGATCCTTGTCAGAGGCATAGTAATATCCTTCACCAACCAGCAGAGCTCTTGCATCCTATATCCTCTTCTTGGCCATTCATGAGATGGGGAATGGACATAGTTGGAAAGCTTCCTAAGGCACCTGGTGGAAAAGTATTCATGCTTGCTATGACTGATTACTTCTCTAAGTGGATAGAGGCTGAAGCCTTTGCTCAAGTTAGAGAAAAGGAAGTTATATCCTTTATTAAAAGAAACATTATTACTAGATTTGGTATCCCTTCTGAGATTATTTGTGATAATGGATCCCAATTTATTGGGAATAGAACCACTAACTTTTGTGACAGTTGGGGGATTAAGATGATAACATCAACACCAGTCCATCCACAAGCTAATGGTCAGGCAGAGTCATCCAACAAGATCATCATCAACAATTTGAAGAAGAAGCTTGGATCCAAGAAAGGAAAATGGGCAGAAGAACTACCTTATGTGCTTTGGGCTGATAGGACAACTCCCAAGAATGCTACAGGCCAAACTCCATTTTCTTTGGTATTTGGGGCAGAATCAGTGATCCCTACAGAGATGGCGGTTCCAACTGCAAGAACAAGCATTCGTGATCCTGAAGAAAATGCTGAAAACTTGATTCAAGACTTGGATACTATAGAAGAAATCAGGGATTTAGCAAGGATAAGGATGGCCAGTTATCAACAAAGGATGGCTGGAGCTTACAACAAAAATGTCAGGCTCAGGAAATTCCAAGTTGGGGATATGGTATTAAGGAAAGCATTTCAAAACACCACCAATCCTGCTGATGGAAAGCTAGCACCAAAGTGGGAAGGCCCCTATTTGATTGAAGCTGAAGCAGGAAAGGGGGCATATCAATTGCTAACAACGGAGGGTGATTTGCTACCAAGAGCTTGGAATGCAGTCCATTTGAAGAAATATTTCATGTGATCATGATCCGTGATCCTTATCAGACAAGTATCCTTGAAGGATCCCCACTGACAGATGATCCTCTTTCTGGTAACTTTCCAATCTCAAACTATTTCATTCTTTTTATTCCCTTACAAGGATAAGGATCCTGCGTCCTTTATCCTCCTTTTACTTGATTCTGAGTTTTGAAGGTTCAGGTATCCTTAACTAAGGATTGAGTATCCACAGAAGTATCCAGTTATTTGGGCTTGACCCCAGTTATTTAGGCTTGACCCCAGTTATTTGGGCTTGACCCCAGTTATTTGGGCTAGTCCCCAGTTTGGGCCTGTCCCCAGTTTCGCCAGTAGCGCACGATGATCCTGGTATAGTTCATGGCAATGGGACCAGTACCCGCTTTAGGGGCTGACAATTTCATTGTACTGGCTATATTCAGGATCCTACGTATAATGGTAGACGTACCATACATCCATTCCTAAGGTTTCTAACGTTTTCACGTTAGCTAAGGTTTTGGCATTTTCATGTCACTAAGTTTGGATAGTCGCCAGTGAGGGCCATACTCAAGTTTACATACGATCCTTTGGGCTTGTCCCCAGTTATCCTTTGGGCTTGTCCCCAGTATATTGGGCTTGTCCCCAGAATTGTTGGGCTTATCCCCAGTTACTAACATTCATCTTATATTGGCTCAGTCCCAAGTAATATCTTATTTCAGGTTTGTGAAGATAAATGACCAAGGATTCTTGATCCTTACTTTCAATTAAGGTTTGTTGCTCGTCTACCTGCTATCCTTATGTAATTTGCCCTAATGATTGGAATGAAAATGAAATTTATTAAAAAAAAAAAAAAAAAAAAAAAAAATTAAGGTTTGTATCTTGGGTTATCCTAATTTTAAGTGTTAAAGGATAGAATCCTAACTTGGATTCTCAGGTATAATCCTTAACTGTTTTGATTTTATTCATTATGTATTTAAGTGACACTTATCCTTTGACAACTGAACTTATGGTCCTTAAACTATTTTTTATGTGATCCTTGATCATATCCTTAACTCTTAAGGGATATTTTTTAAATTTTTTCCTTACTTGATAAGTCTAAACAACATGAACATCACAATAGATTGAAAATAACAATAAGGATATCAACACAGGATATAGCCAAAAAGTTAAAGTCATTTTATTCACAAAAGCTTAAACCCTTTTCAGGTTGTCAAAATTGCCAACCCACATTTCTACCAGCAAAACGTGGCCCGTCCACATGGGTTGGCAAATGGTGTCCATTGTTCATAGGTCTAACAAGTGCAGGAAATTAAAGACGGCAGGATCACAATGGCTTCATCCCCCAAACAGAGGATCCCTCCACCATTTGTAATCCTACCTATTGTTCAAAGGATCATCCATGATCCTCAACCCTAATTACTATTGTTCAAGTACAGACCAACCATTGTTTATCAAAACATCATCAAAACAAAAAACCATAACCAAACTAAAAAATGGGCTCCGGCTACGTCTAGAAATGTCCTTCATCGCCCATTCAAGCAGCCTACACCTTCGCTGCATCATCATCCCCTCCAGCTCCAGTATCCCTTGCATGATCCTTGCCACTACCACTAGCCTCAATTGCCAGAACCTCGTCAGCCTCCTCCTCGTCATCCAGCTCACCCAACCTTGCCTTCCAGCCTTCCACATCCCAGTTGCTCCTGTCGAAGTCAGGATCCTGAGCTTCCAAGGCCATCTGCAATTTGGTCTTGTACATCGCTATGGCAGCAGAGACTTTAGCATCCTGGGTGATGTCATGCTCCTCGTAATCAGCATTGATCAGAACCTTGGTCGTTTCAGCTTTGGCATTTTGGAGGTCCTTTTGGAGGTCAGCAATCTTAAGATCCTTGAGCAATGCGACTTGTTGGAGGTCAGCAATCTTCTTGTCCTGCTCCTCGACATGCCCAACATAGTCTTCAATCTCAGCAAATTTCTGCAAAGAAGATAAAGAACAGTTCAAGAACAGGTGATCCTCAAATAAGCTGGATACCTAAAGCAGGGATAAGGATCCTTACATCGTTGAAGTATTCAAGGAACTGGTGGGGGATCAGGGGCAGACCTTGCAGATCCTCAGCTTCAGAGGCTTTTCTTTTCTTGCCACCCCTTCCTTTAACGGGTGCCTTGGGGATCGAAGCAGTTGGGCTGGCAGGAAGCTTCTTCTTGGAGGATCAGACGGTGTCAAGCTCAGTGACACTAAATTTGGAAGCAGATCTTGATGACTTTCCAGCGCCTACACACCCAAAACAGATAAGTGTCCTTATTCTATTCATATATAACTATTTATTTAAACATTTGAATATAAAAAGAACAGGATACTTACTTGACATGGTGACAGAGCCTGAGGATACCTCTTGAGAATCCTGGGTGTTTGTTTTGAATGATCTTGTGGCAGGATCAAGTTTTCTAAAAGCAGCAAGTCTCCCCTTGGTGGCAGCTGAAGGAATAATATGCGAGAATGTGATAGATGTACAAAAGAAACAAAAGCATATTAGTGATCATTATCAGAAATGAGCTTACTTAGTGATCCTTCTAAGGATCCTCCTATCCTACCATGGGTGCTCCATTTCCTTGGCAGATCCTTTCCATCCGGGATAGAATCCCTTCTGACGAAGAAGAACCGCCGTTTCCAGTTGGTATCATTTTTAGTAGCTTTAAAGATGGGATGTTCTTCTCTGGGTTTACGCTTGAATAGATATCGGTGGGATCCAAATGTGGTAAGGTCATACATCTCTGCTAATTCTGACATTCCCAAGTCAATTCCTTCTTACTCAATGATCCTTTCAAGGGTATACAAGACCCTCCAGATCATTGGCATAGCTTGAATATAGGAGATGCCGGTGAGGGAGAAAAAGGATTGGGTGAAGGCTGGAAAAGGATAGGTGTATCCTATTGTGAAAGGTGTGACTGGGAAAGCTACCCAAGTTTCAGAGACATAATCGCTTAAAACGGTGGGATCAAATGGTTTGAAAATGGTGTTCGCCGGGAAACAGTAGCGAATTTTATCAATTTATGGATCAGTGAAACAACAACGTTTTTTTTTTTGCGGAATCTTTGATGATCCCTTGGCTCTTTAAGGGGCTGTTCTTCTTGTGATCCTTGCCCGGTGAGTTTCGGAGCATCATTTTTGATGAGATGATGGTAAAGAAAGAAAAGCAGAGTAAGAGAAAGAAGAAAAGGAAAAGAGTTACCTGCTTGATCGTCGGATGAGAATTTAAAGGGAGTTCTCTTGAACTTAAATGTGAAACGATCCCTATCTCTAACTCCTATTTATAATAATGATTCTGCAGGATAGTCATCTCACTGACGTCATGATCGTAACGGCTAGTCCGACTCCAACGGCTAGTTATCTGATTAATTCGTTACGGATAAGAACAAAATATAACTCATTTATTTACATAATTACTCCTTATATTTTGGGGGCAGTTGTTAGGGGTGGATTTCTAAATGATCAGTGATCCTTATTTACTGTTGGGTTTAGTGATCCTCAATTCTGTCTGAAGTAGTGATCCTCAGAAGTGTTGCAGGATCAGGATCATGGATCACTATAAGGATCCTTGTACTAACGATTGTCTACTTTGAATTCGTAATTGTTTTGCAGGAGTATCAACTTGGACTTGGTCTTGGCGATATTCCTGGAGAATATTCTAAGTCTATTCCGCACGTGCTTGGCCAGAAATGGACGTTATGGAGTCGTGGAGGACTTGCACCATTTGCGGAATGTTAGTTAGAGTAGATATTTTCTATTTTTAAAGGGGGTAGCGAGCTAATAAAAAAACACTTGGCTATTTTTGGCTACACACACACTCATACAACCGCTCTCATCAGCTCTTGCTAACATATTTGGCGATTACACACATTTTCTACACAATACACTATAGTGATCCTTGTACTTAGCTCGCTATCATCCGAAGTTGTAATACGTTTTATGTTTAAGTTGAGTTGGTGATCGGTAGTTTCCATCACCCGAGGTTTTTTATGACGGAGATCATTCATTGATTAAGGGCTTTTTCCTCGTATAAATCTTCGTGTCACTTGTTCATTACACTTCATAGTGATCCTTATTGTTGTTCATTAATTCAAGCATCATACCTCACAACAAAAAGTTTGGTTACATTGTCATTGCTTGATTTTTGACCAAAACAATAACCATGTTTTGTTTAATGGTGCATAAAAGTTTAAATTGGGTCGTGAATTTTATTGTGTAAGTCCTGGTATTTGACCATTTGGAAACGGGCATTACAAGTTGGTATCAGAGACTAGATTTGAGATATTCAAGTACAACGATCAAGATGCTTGAACTCAAACCGAAAGCTCATACGTAGTGTGTGTTCACTCCAAGGCGCAAAGCATGTAAGTACATTTGAATTTTTTTAGGATTTTGCATAACGATTAATGATATTACGGGATGTTACAGGATGTTACGGGATGTTATGGGACATTTCAGAACGTTATGGGTCAGTTCAGGTTTGAACGGGACTCGGAAACGGGTCGTATGAGCTGAAAATAACAAAAATCAGCGTTTGAAAGATGGGGGAGGTGTCGCCGATGCCCCCTTGGTGCGTCACCGACGCGTTGTGCTACTTCTGACGCGTTAATTGACTGTCTGCGCAAAAATTCCCTACGTGATTTTTTAGGGTGTGTCGCCGACGCATGGTAGGCCCCTCACTGGTCTAGAAACACTGTTTTTGTTATTTTGAGCCACCATAAGTTCCGTACCTTTCGAAACCTATCCCGTAACACTTAAAGAGTCCCGAAAGGTGGAGATAACTAATAGATAGTATGTGAATCTAGTTGAACTATGGTTAGGTATGTCGGGAACAAAACGTTTTGGAAAGAAGATTGAGAATGTATGGAATGATAAGTCATCCGATCATATGATGACACATGAATGCTCCTTGGCCATTTTTGGCCATGCGGTATAAAGAATGTATAGGTATAAAATACGACTATAATTGTCAAAGTGTATGCGATAAACTAATGAATGTGGAATGCTAATTAAAGAAAGATGTGATTTTGTAGATGGCGGATGATAGGGACTTGAATGACGATGACTTGGCATAACAAGAAGCATTGAACGAGACAATTTCTGAAGAAGTGGGAAAGGTTATACAAGCCAACCTTCCCAAACTAGCACAAGAAGTGGAAAGTCATGTGTTAGAAACGATCGAGGCTATGATGACGAGTAAAATGGATGAATTAAAGGAACTAATAGGGGAGTCTCAAAACAAGAAAGGCACTTGTAGGTGAACGTATTGAGACTTCATGGCCTGTAACCCCACATCGTATAAAGGGGAGATTGACCCAATAGTATGTCAACGATGGATAGCAAACATGGAGGAAGTTTTTTGTGAGAAGTCGGTGTGAGAAAGAGGATCAAGTTATGTGTTATGGGTCATTTTCTGAGCATATATATCCTGACTAATATTCTGCTTTTGATTGTTTACTTGTGATCAGGATACCGGATCAGGATATTGGTAACATCCTGGTGCGATATCCTGGTATTAACTGAATTAACCACGTGCAGGTTAGAAGTTGTGGGTTACTAACGGTCAAGTGGACCTCTTCTCCTTAAGACTCGGGCAAACCAGTTATATGAGAGACGTTGAACCCGAAAGACCATGTCTACAACGTTCGTATGGGGAATATCCGCCGAATCCCGGCTTAATAGGGTAGTTTGTTGAATTTCTTTTACTATAAATAGATGGGTCGGATCAGATTAAGGCACACAATTTGACTCGTACTCTTTTTCTCTAGCTACTAGCAATCACTACACACAAACACTTGTACTCAAATTACCTTGTAACACCTAGTTGATCCGCATCACATCCTGCACTATATCCTGATATTTGAAGTAATAGAAGAACAAGGCAGCTGCGATTATCAGCTCCCGAGGTTTTGTGCCGGCGATCTAGATTGATCAAGGGCTTTCCTCGTATATCTCGTGTCACCCCTTACATTTTTTGCTCATTGTTGGATCATAGATACAGCTCTATATCCTGAGCCGTATCCTAAAAATTGTTTTTACAAACAACTTAATTAGTATATTTTCAACACATATTTTTAGCACATTACCTCACTTAACTAATTTGATCACTTAATTGCTTCGGTAATTTTTGACCAAAACAATTTGGCGCCCACCGTGGGGCAAGTGGTGCTATTTTTACTAAAAACTTTAGTAAAATCATTACTAGGTTTTCTATTGTCAAAACTTTTTGCTACATTGTTTCAATGCCCTCGAGATCAAACATGAGCTCTTCCACCATGTCTGCTACAACCTCTGCAACAATTGGTTCGGTACTTCCACCTCCTCCTCCAAGAATGCAAGCCTCTTCACAAGGAGCTGAAAGTCATGTGGCTCAGGATGTTATCCCCGCTCCTAGTGCCCAGGGATCTGGTCCTGTTTTGGCTTCTAATGACGAAATTCTGAATTTGTTTGGTAGTGTACAGGAACAGATGAGGCAGCAGCAGGAAACTAATCGGATGCTGATGAGAGAGATACAACTCTTGAAATCCGGCCCAAGTAGGCCTGTTGAAGAAACTGTCACTCCCTTGCAACCCAGGGCTTTGAACTTCAGTTCTGCAGTTTACACTGAGGATAACCGGGGGAATATCGTGCCAAGTCATTCCCAGAATCATACTCCTGAGATACCCTCTTCAATAAGAGTATCAACGGTGAGAAGCTCAGGATATGCTTCAGGATATGGCCAGAATCCCCGGACTGGTAATGTATCTAATAATAATAACACTCTTGCTACTAATGGTGTTGGATCTTTGCAGGATGCAGGTATGACATCGGCATTTTCCAGAGAACTCCAAAAGCTGAAAGACATGATATCCAGTGTGCCTGGGGTGGTCCAGCCGATTCCAGAAGTGTCCCAAGAGAGTCACAGGATATCCCGGTTTGCGCATCCTATCTGTGATGCTGAAATCCCGAAAAGATTTCAAACCCCCAATATGAAACTCTATGACGGAACCACGGATCCTGAAGAGCATATCGCCCAGTATAGGGAAAGGATGGAGATCAACCCTATCCCTCCAGATCTCAAGGAAGCATGTCTCTGCAAGGGTTTTGGTTCTACCTTGACAGGATCAGCCTTAAAATGGCTGTTAAATGTTCCTCCTCACTCAATTACTTCGTTTGCTCATTTGGTTAATTTATTTAATAGTCAGTTTTCTTGCAGCCGGAGTTTTGAGAAACTAACCAGTGATCTTTACAGGATAACTCAAGGGCCTCATGAATCCTTGAGGGATTATGTGAACAAGTTTAGTCGGGAATCCTTGGATATCCCACATATTGATGTTGCAACAGCTGTGCAGGCTTTTAAGATGGGATTACAAAAAGATTCTCAGTTTTATCAGGATCTTGTGATGAATCCCTGCAGGAATCTCGACGAAGCTCGTAACAGGGCCTTGAGATATATTCGCTTGGAGGATGATAAGAAGATGCAAGAGAGGATGAATTCCACCTCAACCTATGAATCAACCAATAGGAAATCAGAATCCTCATATAAACCATATCGCTCTAAGCCATATGGCAGAAATGACAACAAGAAAGTTAATGCTGTTGAAGACGAGGATCCTGAAGAATATCCTGAATTATCTGAATATTGCTTTTCTGTTAACATACCTGAGTTAATGTATGCTATGCAGGGTTTAGGAGACAAAGTTAGGTGGCCTCGAAAGAATCAACAAAAAGCTGATTGGAAGGATAAATCCAAATGGTGTGCCTACCATGAAGATTTCGGACATATAACTGAGGATTGCATTACTCTAAAAAAGGAAATAAGTTATCTTCTAAGCAAGGGATATCTGAAGGATCTCCTAGGAAGAAAGAAGAATAAGGGTCAGGATACTAAGAAGGATCCTGAACGAGCAGCATCACCTCCTGCGGATGCCAAGATAATCAACTTTATTTCAGGAGGATCCGAAATTTGTGGGACTTCATATTTGGTGGCCAAGAGACATTTTAAGGAAGCTAAGGCCGAGAGGGGAGATAAACCAGCCAGGATGACTACCCTCACAACTGATAAAGTGATCACTTTCGACAGTGATGACAGGGATACTGTCCATGATCCTCACCATGATGCTCTCGTAATAATATTATACGTGGCTAACCATTTTGTACGCAGGATATTGGTGGATAATGGCAGCTCCGTCAACATAATCCAACTAGAAACTTTGAAAAGAATGAATGTATCTCCAATGGATATTACTTCAAAATCCACCGTGCTTGTTGGGTTCAGTGGAGAGGCCAGGAACACTGTGGGAGAGATAAAGTTACCAGTATATGTTGAAGGGGTCAACTCAATACAACGTTTCTGTGTGATGGACTCCCTATCATGCTATAACATCATACTAGGCAGGCCATGGATCCATGATATGAAGGCTGTGCCATCGACTTATCATCAGTGCATCAAGATCCCTACCCCTTGGGGGGGTTGTCAAGGTTGATAGTGATCAGCAGGAGGCGAAGGAATGTTACTCATCCTCAATGAAATCCTCAACCAAGCCTAATGCAGCATAGCAATTAAAGATGCGGGCCCAGGATATCATGGAGGCTTCGGAGCAGGATGTAAAGAAGATTATCCTGGATCAGGATAATCCGGATATCTCGGTGCTCGTAGGAACCAATATCCCTCAGGATATTGAAAATCAATTGACTAATTTTCTAAAATGCAGGATGTCGACGTCCGCGTTGAAGCACGAGGATATGACAGGTATTTCCAAGGATATTATAACTCATAAGCTTGGAATTGACAGGTCTTTCAAGCCTATCCAGCAGAAGAGAAGGAAGTTTGCCCCAGAACGAAACATAATTATTCAAGAAGAGGTTGAAAGACTATTGAAGTCCAAGATGATCAGGGAAGTCAAATTTCCCAAGTTGCTAGTGTTTTGGTCAAAAATTACCGAAGCAATTTAGTGATCAAATTAGTAATGTGAGGTAGTGTGCTAGAAAGTGTATAGAAAATATGCTTGTTGAGTTATTTAGAAAATTAGTATTCAGGATACGGCTCAGGATATTGAGCTGTATCAACGATCAAACAATGAGCAAACAATGAGCAAAAAGTAAAGGAAATGACACGAGATGTACGAGGAAAGCCCTTGATCAATCTAGATCGCCGGCATAAAACCTCGGGAGCTGACAATCGCAGCTGCCTTGTTCTTCTTATTGCTTTAAACTTCAGGATACAGTGCAGGATATAGACCAGATCGCTAAGTGTTACAATGATTTTGTGAAAATTGCTAGAGAGCAAGTGTTAGAGTGTAGCGAGTGTAATTGTGATGTCCTAGTTGATCTGATATACCCACCTATTTATAGTAATGAATTACAAACAATAATCCCTACAAATATGGGCTACTCCGAATATTCCATTATGAACGTTATGGACCGAGTAATACGGCTTCAACGTCTTCATTTGAACGACTTGGACCGAGTCTTCCGCGGAATAAGTCTTGTTAACGTTGCTAGCTTCTAACCCACGTACCTGCACATAATCCATTAGTAATCCTAAGGATACCTTTCAGGATATTACCAATATCCTGAACCAGCATCCCGGACGTAAACAGATACTACACAACCAAGATATAAATCAAGATATTTTCCAGGATATGGGCTCAGAATTTCACCCATAACAATTGTCCCCAAAAATGTTACCGTTTGATATCCTAACGGTTACATTTTTTCACAGTGGCCGAGGCAATTAAGAGATAAGACTTCTGATGTGACAGCTTTCAACCACCCGGCCTATATTTACTCATCATACCCTATATCTTCTCATCCTCATCTCCTTTTTTACCCACAATCGACAAGAAAAAGGTAATATTCTCTCTCTCATCTTCATAACCATCTTTCATCTTACTCCGGCAAGAATTCAGGCGACCAAATGCCTAGGCAAACGAGGTCCAGTTCAGGCGACTCGGCTCCCACATTCATCCAACAGAATCTTCTCCAAGAACCGGAGAATGAAACATGCACCTTTGATAGTGCTCATCTGTCGACTTTGAAATCCTCCGATATCTTTCCGGATGGAACCATATTCCGACCCTTTGATAGAGAAATCCGGTCAGATATGGTTTCCACCGAGTGGATTTGTTTCAATGCTTTCCCCTTTACCTTAGGGCTACGATTCCCCTTTCCGGACTTCATTACTGAGTTTTTTAACATCACTAGAATTTTTTTTAGTCAAACCATGCCAATGCTTTGGCGTGTTTTGTCTGTTCTTGACCAAATCAAGAGAAACCACATACCTGACCTTTCCGTCCATGACCTCCCTTTAGCCTACAAGCTTAGATGCCATGGCTCATCTAGATTCCTATTTTATTCTACTTCCGGTGATCCATTGATACTTCGTGCCACCAAAAACGAGGATGGTTGGCAATCCAAGTTTTTCTTCGTAAAAAGGGATTCAATCCCCGGTGGAACGGATTATCCGATGAGATGGTTAAGAAAGGGTAGGACTTAGGGTTTAAGAATGATCCTGTCTCTTATCCTATCTCATATTCTGAACTAATAAATTTTCGTTTTTGTGCAGCTGATTTCAGGAAGATTGCACCTCCTCTTGCTAATTCTCAAGAAAGAATAGACGCCATCAGACTTCTTCCAGAGGCAGAGAGAAGTTTCAATCCTTCTCCACCAACTCCAAGCCCTCTTTCAAGTGCCAACATGTCTGGTAAGGATCCTGCAAGATATCCTGCACACATATGTTTTTTTTATCTGTTATTCATAGGAGGGATTTAGAATTTACTCCCTGTGTGCAGATTCCAGCAAAGTCCCAGTCTATCTAGACCTGGATGAACTTGACAGCTATCCAACTCCAGCCATAGTTAAGAAGGAGACTCCTGCTGCTACTAGCTCCAAGCCACTCCCGGCTCCCAAGGCCAATCCAAGAACCCGTGCTTCCGCAGCGAAAAAGAGAAAGGGTCTTGAGGTCAGTGCTCCAGGCTCAGAAGGGTTCTCCTATGACGAACTCAGCTTCTCTAACTCCTTAGAGCCAATGACATCCTTCCTCAACAAGGTAATATCCTGACGCATATCCTTCATGTATATCCTGCACATATATCCTGCACGTATATCCTAACAGGATATCCTGGTAGGATGTCTTAGTCAGCATACATTCTAACTCCATACCTGTAATTAATGTGCAGGGCCTCCAGCATTTGCTCCACTTGTACAATGACGCTTGTGGTACTGTGGCACTTCATGAAGCCAGGATCAAGCAGCTCGAGAGCACCGTTGCTGACCAAGGTGCTATTGCTGAAGCGAAGAGCCGGCACTATGAAAGCTTGCTAAAGAAGGTCACCCAAGACGCTTAGGTCAAACTTGCCAGCGTTCAAATGGATCATGATCAGGCCTTGATCAACTTTCGAGAGGGAATCAAGGCTTCTGCTATCATCTCCCTGCTACAAGCACGCATCAAGATGGCCTACGAGGCCAAGGAGACGGGCCTTGTTTGTCCATCTTGGCCAGTTGAATCCTGGGTGGCTAAGTTAAAGGAGCTCGGAGGCAAAGCTGTGCCACTTCCTGCTGAAACCGGTGAGTCTTCTAAGTCAGCAGAGGTGGTGGTCCAAGCTGGAGAGAAGAAGGATGCTGGAGCTGATGCTGAGATGGACATTGGTCAGGATGCTGCGCAGGATGCTGGAGCGGAGAAGTCTGAGAAAGTTGGAGGAGATGCCGCTGTGTGAGGGCATTTAGGTGGGCGATGACGGATATACGTGCCAAGGCCAGAGCCCACCTTTTTGAATTTGAATGTTGGTTTGTAGTTCCACAAACAATTTACTTTTCTGCATTTTACTTTCCCGTGCCTGAACAATTTACATTTCCTGCATGCTTTTTGAACAATACAACAGTTGAAGGTGGATGGGTCTCGGTTTGAGATGAAGCCTTCAACTGTTGGGTAAATATGGTTATGAACTATTAGTGCTCTTAGTGGATGGGCCTTGTTTTGAGGTGAAACTAAGAGCACAACTTTTGGTATGTTAATAATATAACTTCTCTTTTGACCCAATTACTGTTGTTATTGCTATGAAAATCGTAGTTGCAAAAATTGTTTGGTTTGTACACTTTTAGGAATATATATTATAGATGTATCCCGAAAGGTATCCTGAAAGATATCTTGATAAAGATATTAAAATATAATTCACAAATTGTCCAAATAAAAAGGAGAGATCATACCAGAGATTCGTACAGAACCAATTCTTATCCTTCATTATAAGTTTTGTCCCCAGTGCATACTTGTGAACTTATATCCATTCTTTGAACAGTATAATGTATGTCCCCTGTGTTTGACACAGAAACACAAATGTATTCATACCTTGTCTTTAAGTAAATTCCGCATACCCTGGGGCAAAACCCCTGATATCCTGAAATAAATCTTCAGCATACTTGGGATAAACCCTTAATACCCTGGGGATAAACCCTGATATCTGGGGATAAACCCTAAATTTCATGTGCTACAGGAGAGAGTGTATAAACTCCAATCCTTAGAAAGGTGAAAACCTTTAAACCTTTGAGAGTATGAAAATACTCTTTCGTGAGAGAGGGTGATCAATCCTCATATACCTTTAGGATCCAGGATATAGCCAATAGTAACGAAATTGTCAGCCACTTTTACATGAACTGGTCCCGCTACCTTGAACTATACCTAGATAACTTGCGCTCCAGGCGAGGTGTTTAAACCCAATTCGAAAGAAAGGTGAATACCTTTAAACCTTTGAAGGGACCAGGATCCCTTAAACGTGAGAGAGGGGGCCAATCCTCTAATCTTTCGACTTATCCTGAGTATATATCCTGGAGCTATATCCTGAAAGATATTCTGCAAAACAATTGTAAACTAAGGTGGGTGTTAGCTTGGCTAACACCCCTCCGATGCTTAAGTCAGTATTGAGTTTCAAAGGGTAAATTAAACCAAAACATATTTAAAAAAGATAGAATTCATACCATTCTGAGTTAGAAATTGAATTTTAAACTCACTTGAAGTAAAGCTTGAGATGTATAGCATTCCAAGATCTCGGTAGCATATCCCCTTCCATATTCCTGAGTCGATATGCTCATTTCCCTGCTTCTGACTCGACTTCATAAGGTCCTTCCCATTTCGGAGCTAGCTTGCCATCGGCAGGATTAGTGGTATTTTGAAAAGCCTTTCTTAGCACCCAATCACCAACTCGAAATCTTCTAGTCCTTATGTTTTTATTATATGCTCTGGATATTCTTTGTTGATATGCTGCTATCCTTAGCCTTGTTGCATCTCTTTTTTCGTCTATAGTATCCAAATCCTGACATAAGACTTCAGGATTCTGTTCAGGATCCTGCAGCATAGATCTTGCAGTAGGTATCGTCATTTCTGTTGGAATCATCGCCTCCGCTCCAAATACCAAGGAAAACGGGGTTTGGCCGGTTGCATTCTTTACCGTTGTCCTATCAGCCCACAAAACAAAGGGTAACTCATCTGCCCATCTTCCTTTTTTTGGCCCCAAGTCTCTTCTTTAAGTTATTGACTATTATCTTGTTTGAAGATTCAGCTTGTCCATTCGCTTGAGGATGTACTGGGGTATATGTGATCATTTTGATTCCCCAACTTTTGCAAAAGTCAGTAGTTCTTTTGCTTATAAACTGGGACCCATTATCACAAATGATCTCAGCTGGTACTCCAAACCTAGTCAGGATATTCCTTTTTATAAAGGATATTACTTCTTGGTCTCTTACTTGGACAAATGCTTCAGCCTCAACCCACTTGGAGAAATAATCTGTCATAGCTAACATAAAAAAATTTCCTCCCGGAGCTTTTGCTAACTTCCCTACTATATCCATCCCCCACTTCATGAATGGCCAAGGGGAAACTACAGGATATAATGGTTCAGCTGGTTGATGTAGTATGTTACTATGTCTTTGACATGCATCACATCTTCGAGCATATTCTGCAGCATCTTTCCTCATCGTTGGCCAATAATATCCTGTCCTTAATACTTTCGAGAACAATGATCTGCCCCCGGTGTGATTACCACAATCCCCTTCATGTATATCCTGGAGTACTTCTTTGGCTTCAGGATCCTCCAAGCACCTCAAATACGGTCCTGCAAGAGATTTCTTGTATAAAACATTATTTATAATAGTGAACCGTGATACCTTCATCCTAAATGCCTTAGGATTTTCATTTTCGGGGATATGTCCTTCTTTGAGATATCTCATAATTGGAGCCGTCCAAGATTTAGGATCCTGTTCAGGATATTCCACTTCAGGATCTTGAATACCCGCTACTGCTTTATCCTGAGGATTCGTTGCAGGATATAAGACATGTAATATTGGTATTTGGGTCCCTTCAGGTATCCTGATTGATGATCCCAAATTTGCTAAGGCATCTGCTTCAGCATTATCCTCCCTTGGTACCTGTTCAAGTGTAAAAACATCGAAATATCCTGCTAATTTTTTGAGAATATCAAGATATTCTATTAACTTCTCACCCTTAACTGCATAGAATCCATTAAAATGGTTAGTAATTAACAAAGAATCAACATATACTTGTAAATTTTTGATATTCATGCTTTTAGCCAATTCTAATCCTGCAATTAAAGCCTCATATTCTGCTTCATTATTGGTAGCAGGAAATTCACACCTAATAGCCTGGGGTAATATGTCCCCCTGTGGCGATTTTAGTAGTATCCCTAATCCTACTCCTCTTATATTAGATGCACCATCAGTATATAATGTCCAGGATCCTGAGGATTCTCCTAGCTGTTGAACTTCTAGGTCTACCTCATCCTGAATGTCACTACTAAAATCAGCCACAAAGTCAGCTAAAGCCTGAGACTTTATGGCATTCCTAGGTTCATATACTAAATCATAGGCACTTAACTTTACTGACCACTTAGCCATTCTACCCGACATTTCCGGTTTCCTAAGTACACTTTTGACAGGATAATTTGTTTTAACGTGTATCCTATGTGTCTCAAAGTAGTGTCTAAGTTTGGTTGACGCCATAACTAATGCTAGTATTAATTTTTCTAAATGAGAATACCTAGTTTCAGCATCTAACAAACTTTTACTAACATAATAAACAGGATATTGCTGACCTTCATGGTCTTTTATAAGAACGGCACTTACAGCATTCCCTGATACAGCAAGGTACAGGGATAGTGGTTCACCATTTTCAGGTTTCATCAGTAGAGGTGCGGTTGAGAGATATCGTTTCAAATCCTGTAGGGCTGCTTCATGCTTCTCACCCCACTCGAATTTTTTGTTCTTCTTCAGGATATCATAAAAATCCCTGCATTTCTCTGAAGACCTTGAGATAAATCTATTCACTGCTGCCACTCGCCCTGTTAATCGTTGAACATCCTTCATATTTGAGGGTGATTTAATATCCAAGATGGTTTTAATCTGTTCCGGGCTTGCTTCTATTCCTCTTTTGGTCACCATATATCCTAGGAATTTTCCTGCTCCTACTCCAAAATGGCACTTAGCAGGATTCAGCTTCATATTATACTGATCCAGGATATCAAACGCTCCTTTAATATCCTGGAGGTGATCCCGAGCTTTCTTTGACTTTACCACCATATCGTCAATGTACACCTCCATGGTGTCCCCCAGTTTGTCTTTGAACATCATGTTTACCAATCTTTGGTATGTTGCACCTGCATTTTTCAAACCAAAAGGCATAGCTGTATAACAATAAATACCTGTTGGTGTCATGAAGGCAGTATCCTCCTGGTCAGAAGGCTCCATTTGGATCTGTTGAAATCCTGAGGATGCATCCATGAAAGTCAGCATTTCATGCCCAGCAGTGGCATCTACCATTGCATCAATGTGGGGGAGAGGAAATGGGTCTTTAGGACAAGCTTTGTTCAAGTCTGTGTAATCTACACAGACTCTCCATTTCCTGTTTTTCTTCTGTACCACAACCACGTTTGCTAGCCACCTTGGGAACTTGACTTCTCTAATCATTTTGGACTTCAACAATCTTTCAACTTCCTCTTGAATAATTGTATTGCGTTCAGGAGCAAACTTCCTTCTTTTTTGTTGCACGGGCTTGAATGATTTATCAATTCCAAGCTTGTGAGTGATAATATCTTTGGATATGCCTGTCATATCCTCATGCTTCCATGCAAACGTCGACATCCTGCATTTTAAAAAGTTAATTAACTGCTCTTCAATATCCTGAGGGATATTGGTTCCCACGAGCACCGAAATATCGGGATTATCCTGGTCTAGGATAATTTTCTTCACATCCTGCTCCGGATCCTCCACGATATCCTGGGCCCGCGTCTTTAATTGCTATGCTGCACTAGGTTTGGTTGAGGATTTCATCGAGGATGAGTAGCATTCTTTCGCCTCCTGCTGATCGCTATCAACTTTAACAACCCCCCAAGGGGTAGGTATCTTGATGCATTGGTGATATGTTGATGGCACGGCCTTCATATCGTGAATCCACGGTCTTCCCAGTATAATGTTATAGCAGGATAGAGAGTCCATCACACAGAAACGTTGTATCGAGTTGACTCCTTCAACGTACACCGGCAACTTTATCTCTCCCACTGTGTTTCTGGCCTCTCCACTGAACCCGACAAGCACGGTAGACTTTGAAGTGATATCCATTGGAGATACATTCATTCTTTTAAGTGTCTCTAGTTGGATTATGTTGGCGGAGCATCATGGTGAGGATCTTGGACAGTATCCCTGTCATCAGCATCAAATGTGATCACTTTGTCAGTTGTGAGTGTAGTCATCCTGACAGGTTTGTCTCCCCTTTCGGCCTTAGCTTCCTTTGCATGTCTCTTTGCTGCCGAATACGAAGTCCCACAAATGTCGGATCCTCCCGAAATGAAGTTGATTATCTTGGCATCCGCGGGAGGTGATGCTGCTCGCTCAGGATCCTTCTCAGTATCCTGACCCTTATTCTTCTTTCTTCCTAAGAGATCTTTCAAATATCCCTTGCTTAGAAGATAGCTTATTTCTTTCCTCAAAGCGATGCAATCCTCAGTCATATGTCCGAAATCTTCGTGGAAAGCACACCATTTTGATTTGTCTTTCCAATCCGCTTTTTGTTGATTCTTTCGAGGCCATCTTGCCTTGTCCCCTAGACCCTGCATGGCATACATCAATTCAGGAATGTTAACAGAAAAGCAATATTCAGATAATTCAGGATACTCTTCAGGATCCTCATCTTCGACAGCATTCACTCTCTTGTTCTCATTTCTGCCATATGGCTTAGGCCGATACGACTTGAATGAGGATTACGACTTCCTGTTAGTTGACTCATAAGTGTTGGATGAGTTCATCCTTTCTTGCATCTTTCTGTCATCTTCCAACCGAATGTATCTTAGGGCCCTGTTCCGAGCTTCATCCAGGTTCCTGCATGGGTTCATTACAAGGTCTTGGTAAAATTGAGAATCCTTTTGCAACCCCATCTTGAAAGCTTGCACAGCTGTTGCAACATCAAGATGAGGAATGTCTAGTGATTCCCGGCTAAACTTGTTCACATAATCCCTAAGGGATTCCTGAGGCCCTTGTGTTATCCTGTAGAGATCACTTGTTAATTTTTCAAAGCTTCTACTACAAGAAAACTGACTATTAAATAAATTTACTAAGTGAGCAAAAGATGTAATTGAATGTGGAGGAACATTCAAGAGCCATTTCAAAGCTGATCCGGTCAAGGTTGAACCAAAACCCTTGCACAAGCATGCTTCCTTGAGATCCGGAGGGATAGGGTTAATCTCCATCCTTTCCCTATACTGAGCAATATGCTCTTCAGGATCCGTTGTTCCGTCATAAAGCTTCATGTTGGGGGTTTGGAACCTCTTTGGGATCTCAGCATCACAGATAGGATATGCAAAACGAGATATCTTGTGGCTGTCTTGAGACACTTCCGGGATTGGCTGGACCACCCCGGGTACACTTGATATCATGTCCTTCAACTTCTGAAGTTCCCTAGTAAGTGCCGATGTCACACCTGTATCCTGCAAAGATCCACTATTGTTAGTAGCATGAGTATTATTATTATTTGACACGTTACCCGTTGGAGGATTTTGCCCATATCCTGAAGCATATCCTGAGCTCCTTATGGTCGACATCCTGACCGAGGAGGGTATTTCAGGAGTATGATTTTGAGGAAGGCTGGGCACAATATTCCCCTTGTTATCCTCAGTATACACAGCCGAGCTGAAGTTCAACGTTCTGGGATGTAATGGAGTGACAATATCCTCAGCAGATCTGCTCGAGCCAGACTTCAGGAGTTGTATTTCCCTTAAAAGCATTTGGTTTGTTTCCTGTTGCTGCCTCATTTGTTCCTGCACACTTCCAAATAAGGTTAAAATTTCATCGTTAGAAGCTAAAACGGGAGCAGATCCCTGGACACTCCGAGTAGGGATAACATCTTGAGATTGCGTAGAAGCTGGCATCCTTGGAGGAGGTGGTGGAAGCACCGAACCGGTAGTGGCAGAAGTCATAGCAGACATAGTAGAGGAACTCATGTTTGATCTTGAGGCCATTATGGACAATGTAGCAAAAAGTTTTGAAAATAAAAAACCGATTAGCGATTTAACAAAAAAATTTAGTAAAGAGAGCACCACTTGCCCCACGGTGGGCGCCAAATTGTTTTGGTCAAAAATTACCGAAGCAATTTAGTGATCAAATTAGTAATGTGAGGTAGTGTGCTAGAAAGTGTATAGAAAATATGCTTGTTGAGTTATTTAGAAAATTAGTATTCAGGATACGGCTCAGGATATTGAGTTGTATCAACGATCAAACAATGAGCAAACAATGAGAAAAAAGTAAAGGAAATGACACGAGATGTACGAGGAAAGCCCTTGATCAATCTAGATCGCCGGCATAAAACCTCGGGAGCTGACAATCGCAGCTGCCTTGTTCTTCTTATTGCTTTAAACTTCAGGATACAGTGCAGGATATAGACCAGATCGCTAAGTGTTACAATGATTTTGTGAAAATTGCTAGAGAGCAAGTGTTAGAGTGTAGCGAGTGTAATTGTGATGTCCTAGTTGATCTGATATACCCACCTATTTATAGTAATGAATTACAAACAATAATCCCTACAAATATGGGCTACTCCGAATATTCCATTATGAACGTTATGGACCGAGTAATACGGCTTCAACGTCTTCATTTGAACGACTTGGACCGAGTCTTCCGCGGAATAAGTCTTGTTAACGTTGCTAGCTTCTAACCCACGTACCTGCACATAATCCATTAGTAATCCTGAGGATACCTTTCAGGATATTACCAATATCCTGAACCAGTATCCCGGACGTAAACAGATACTACACAACCAAGATATAAATCAAGATATTTTCCAGGATATGGGCTCAGAATTTCACCCATAACAGCTAGCAAATGTGGTCGTGGTTCAAAAGAAGAATGGGAAATGGAGAGTTTTTGTAGATTACACAGACTTGAACAAAGCATGTCCTAAAGACCTATTCCCTCTGCCTCATATAGACTCGATGGTGGATGCCACTGCCGGTCATGAGATGTTAACCTTCATGGATGCATCCTCAGGATTCCAGCAGATCCAAATGGAACCTTCAGACCAGGAGGATACTGCTTTCATGACACCAACAGGTATTTACTGTTATACTGCTATGCCTTTTGGTTTGAAAAATGCAGGTGCAACGTACCAGAGATTGGTGAACATGATGTTTAAAGACAAACAGGGGGACACCATGGAGGTGTACATTGACGATATGGTAGTCAAATCCAAGAAGGCTGAGGATCATCTCCAGGATATTAAAGGAGCATTTGATATCCTGGACCAGTACAATATGAAACTAAATCCTGCCAAGTGCCATTTTGGAGTGGGGTCAGGAAAGTTTCTAGGATATATGGTGACTAAAAGAGGAATAGAGGCAAGCCCGGAGCAGATTAAAGCTATCTTGGATATCAAATCACCTTCAAATATGAAGGATGTTCAACGGTTAACAGGGCGAGTAGCAGCATTGAACAGATGTATCTCAAGATCCTCCGAGAAATGCAAGGAATTTTATGATATCCTGAAGAAAAACAAGAAGTTCGAATGGAAAGAGAAGCATGAAGCAGCCCTACAGGATTTGAAGCAGTATCTCTCAACTGCACCTCTATTGATGAAGCCTGAAAATGGTGAACCACTGTCCCTATACCTCGCAGTATTAGGGAATGTTGTAAGTGTCGTTCTTATAAAGGACCATGAAGGTTAGCAATATCCTGTCTCTTATGTTAGTAAAAGTTTATTAGATGCTGAAACTAGATATTCTCATCTAGAAAAATTGATATTAGCCCTAGTTATGGCATCAACCAAACTTAGACATTATTTTGAGACACATAGGATTCATGTTAAAACTAATTATCCTGTTAAGAACGTGCTTAGGAAACCCGAGATGTCGGGCATGATGGCTAAGTGGTCAGTAAAATTAAGTGCCTATGATTTAGTTTATGAGCCTAGAAATGCCATAAAGTCTCAGGCTTTAGCTGACTTTGTGGCTGATTTCAGTAGTGACATTCAAAATGAAGTAGACTTAGAAGTACAGCAGCTAGGAGAAAACTTAGAATCCTGGACATTATATACTGATGGTGCATCTAATGTAAGAGGTGTAGGTTTAGGTATACTACTAAAATCGCCACAGGGGGGACATATTACCCCAGGCTATTAGATGTGAATTCCCTGCTACTAATAATGAAGCAGAATATAAGGCTTTAATTGCAGGATTAGAGTTGGCTAAAAATATGAATATTAAAAATTTGCAAGTATATGTCGATTCCTTGTTAATTACTAATCATTTTAAGGGATCATATGCAGTTAAAGGCGAGAAATTAATCGAGTATCTCGAAATTCTCTAAAAATTAGCAGGATATTTCAATATTTTCACACTTGAACAGGTACCAAGAGAGGATAATGATGAAGCTGATGCCTTGGCGAATTTAGGATCATCAGTCAGGATACCGGAAGGAACCCGAATACCAATGTTACATATCTTATATCCTGCGACGAATCCTCGGGATAAGGAAGTACTAAGTATTCAGGATCCTGATGAGTATCCTAAGAAGGATCCCAAGTCCTGGATGGTTCCAATTATAAGATATCTCAAGGAAGGACACATCCCAAAGGATGAGAATCCTAAGGCCTTCAGAATGAAGGTATCACGATTCACTATTATAAATAATGTCTTGTATAAGAAATCTCTTGCAGGACCATATCTGAGGTGCTTAGAGGATCCCGAAACTAAGGAAGTGCTTCAGGATATACACGAAGGGGATTGTGGTAACCATACTGGGGGCAGGTCATTGTTCTCAAAAGTATTAAGAACAGGATACTATTGGCCGACAATGAAGAAAGATGCTACAGAATATGCTCGAAGATGTGATGTATGTCAAAGGCACAGTAACATACTATATCAACCAGCTGGACCACTATATCCTATAGCTTCCCCTTGGCCATTCATGAAATGGGGGATGGACATAGTAGGGAAATTACCAAAAGCTCCAGGAGGAAAAGTCTATATGCTGGCAAGGACTGATTATTTCTCTAAGTGGGTTGAAGCTGAAGCATTTGTTCAAGTTAGAGATCAAGAAGTAGTATCCTTCATAAAAAGGAATATCCTGACTAGGTTTGGAGTACCAGCTGAGATAATTTGTGACAATGGATCTCAATTTATAAGTAAAAGGACTACTGACTTTTGCAAGAGTTGGGGAATCAAAATGATTACATCCACACCAGTACATCCTCAAGCAAATGGGCAGGCAGAATCCTCAAACAAGATAATTGTCAACAATTTGAAGAAAAGACTTGGAGCTAAGAAGGGAAGATGGGCAGAAGAACTACCATTTGTCCTATGGGCTGATAGAACAACCGTGAAGAATGCTACTGGGCAAACCCCATTTTCCTTAGTATTTGGAGCAAAGGCAGTAATCCCGACAGAGATGGTGATACCTACAGCAAGATCCAACCTCCGGGATCCTGAGAAGAATTCTGAAGTCCTATGCCAGGAACTGGATACTATTGATGAGACAAGAGACGCAGCAAGGCTAAGGATGGCAGCATATCTACAGAGGATGTCTAAAGCATATAACAAGAATATAAGGACTAGAAGATTTCAAGTTGGAGATTGGGTATTGAGAAAGGCTTTTCAGAATACTACTAATCCTGTTGATGGAAAGTTGGCTCCAAAATGGGAAGGACCCTATGAGGTTGAATCAGAATCAGGAAAAGGAGCATACCGACTCAAGAATATGGAGGGGGATATGCTACCGAGATCCTGGAATGCTATACATCTAAAACTCTATTTCAAGTGAGTATGGAATTTAAATTCTAACTCAGGATGGTATGGATTCTGTCTCTTTTATTAAATTTTAATACTATTTACTGTTTTGAACCCATTACTGACTTAAGCATCAGAGGGGTGTTAGCCAGGCTAACATACACCTTAGCTTATAGTTGTTTTGCAGTATATGCTTCGAGATATAGCTCCAGGATATACATTCAGGATACTTTAGAAGATTAGAGGATTGGCCCCCTCTCTCACGTCTAAGGGATCCTGATCCCTTCACAGGTTTAAAGGTATTCCACCTTTCTTCCGAATTGGGTTTAAACACCCCGCCTGGAGCGCAAGTTATTCGGTAATAGTTCAAGGTGGCGGGACCAGTTCATGTAAAAGTGGCTGACAATTTCGTTACTATTGGCTATATCCCGAATCCTAAAGGTATATAAGGATTGATCACCCTCTCTCACGAAAGGGTATTTTCATACTCTCTAAGGTTTAAAGGTTATCACCTTTCTAAGTCTTGGAGTTTATACACTCCCGCCTGTAGCGCATGAAAATTTGGGATTTTCCCCAGGATACTAAGGATTTATCTCCAGTATATTTTTGGGTTTTACCCCTGTAACACAAGAATTGTCTAAACAGTTGGAACTGATATTAAAAAAATTTCTAAGTGTTTATAGACTTCATGCACAGGGGACATCTTAGTGGGAGAAGTCGCAAAAGGGGTTAGAGTTTAATACTAGGGTTACACTCAATTCCTGGTATGATCTTTCCTTTGTGAACCTTACATGAATTGTTTAACTCTGTTTAAGGCTCAAAATATCCTGATAAGGATATATCTTTAGGATATGTCTTCAAAATGTGTTTTTGGGATACGTTTCGGGATATTTGATTGGAATATTTGGGAGATGATACTTGGATTGAAAATTAATACTCTGATCAAACAAGTGTTATCAAAACAGGTTTTGGAAAATAGACTATCTTTTATTCTTTAGAAATTTTGTCTAAAATTGATTGGATTTTGAGAAATTTTATTTGATAAAGATCTTCATAAGATATCACTAAGTATATTGATCAGGATATTTTCAAAAGATAGTTGCACAAATTTTGAAAAGCTAAAATCTAAACTAAGAAATGCATGACAGAAATTAGAAGGCAACAACAAATAAATCAGAAGGTGGTATTATTTAAAAATAAACGATGCCAGCCGATAACCAAAGGCTTCGTCCTAAAACCTAGGACCCATCCACCCTTGGTTATCAAATTGTTTTAATACAGGAAATAAAATGGTTCAAAGGAAAAAGAAAATAAAATTGTTCAAATAAGCGTAACTCTCAAATTTAAGGGAAATAAGTTTTAGGAGGCAGTGCTTTCTTCGTTCGTGGCATTTTCAGCAGCATCCGTCTCGGGATCAACCTGAGCATCCCTTTCAGCATCAGTTGGTTTTTCGACTGCCTTTGAATATCCTTCAGCTGCAGGTTTAGCAGAGGTGCCGCCGAGACTCTTTAGCTTTGTTTCCCAGGCATTGATGTCCCAAGAAGGACATTCGAAGCCCAGTGCTTTGGCTTCGTGGGCCATCTTTAGCCTGGCCTGGAGAAGGGAAGTGACGACGGAACTTTTAAGGCTTTCCCGATAGCTGATCATATCCTGTTCATGTTGAGCATGGGCAGCATCAAGATCGGCTTGGGCCTGGAGAGCAGCTTTGTTAAGGGCGGCCTGGTGTTCTTGGGTCATAGCCTTGAACTTGTCCTCGTAATGCCGAGATTTGGCGGCTGCAATCATACCTTGATCGGAGATGGTAACCTCGGCTTTCTTCAACTTGGATTCAAGCGTCTTGTTGAGCCCACAGGATTCTTGATATAAATGAACCAGACGTTCGAGACCCTGCAAAGTAAGAGGACAGGTATTGGTTTTAATAAATACTTATAAGCGGTATAAGGTGCAGGATATGGCTCGAGGATATTAACCTGGTTGAGAAAAAGAAGTCATGAATCCGCTTGCCTTAATGAACCCGTGATTCTTATAGGGGAATGTATCAGAGATAACAGGACAATCAGGCTCTTTCCTTTTACGAGAACTTGAACTCCGGGGCTTAGTAGTTGGCGAAGGTTTGGGAATGATGATTGCCTTGGAGCTGCTGGGCTTGGATGAGGCCGTGGCCTTGGGACTAAGTTCCTTCTTGATCTGGACCTGATCAGAATAACTGTCCTGTTCATCAAGGTCGAAAACCTCAGGGATCTTGGCTGGTGCTGCATAAAGGGAAAAGTCCTCCATCCTTATTACTCTTCATTATATTATATTACATTAATTAGTCATTTCAAAAGTAACTCTTACCAGACATTTCGGATGATGAATATTGGCTGGAACTCGGGATATGTGTGGTAAAACTCCTGTCACTTGCAGGCAATTGGTAAACTGCTTCGATTCTTTTTTCTGATTCCGCAGTAGGGGGAGCTACTTCCTTAAAATTCACTGCGAAAAGATCAAATAAGAAGATATTAGCACAAGATAGAAGTCTAGAAGTACATGGGGACATTCATGATCCTACCGGTAGTTAACCACTCCACCGGAAGACTAGCACCCTCATGAATAGAGTCTCGTTTGAAGAAGAAGAACTTGCGCTGCCATCCATCTTCGTTTTTGGTGGCTTTAAGAATAAGCGGTTTGCTGGAAGTTGAAAAGAGCAGGAACCGACTGGAACCGTGGGATCGGAGGCGGTAAGCGATTGGCATATCTTCGATGCAGAGGTCGGGATAGTGAAGGTTTTTAATTTGGTTGAGCACGATTAATACTCTCCAGACCATGGGCATGGTTTGGGCAAAGGAAATACCGGTAGTCCGGAAGAATTGCATCATGAATTCGGGAAATGGATACCGAAGACCTAGCGAGAAAGGGTATGCCAGAAAACAGACCCAATCGGTAGAAGAAACATCTGATCGAATTGTTCGATCAAATGGTCTAAAAATCGTGCCATCGGGGAAAGCGTCGGAGGCTCTCAACGCCACAATGTCTGCGTTATCAAAAGCACAGACCTCCTTCTCGAGATTTTTGAGAAGGTTTTGCTGAATGAAGGATTCCGACGATTCACCAGTCTGAGAATGGACTACAGTAGCCATCGGAGGAAGAATAAAGTTAACAGAAAACGTGGAAGGGATAAGTGATTACCTGAAGATTCTGTTGATGATATCTGCTTCTCAAACAAAAAGAGAGAAGATATAGGAGCGTTGTAGATGTCCATCGAGTGAAAAGCGCGTTGGAAGTTATATAGTGCAATCTTGACCGTCATTTCGATTTAATTGCCTTGATTCGCGAGACAGGGTTTTTGAAATATCTCCGTTCGATTAGTATACCAACAGATATATTTGGGGACAATTGTTATGGGTCATTTTCTGAGCATATATATCCTGACTAATATTCTGCTTTTGATTATTTACTTGTGATTAGGATACCGGATCAGGATATTGGTAACATCCTGGTGCGATATCCTGGTATTAACTGAATTAACCACGTGCAGGTTAGAAGTTGTGGGTCACTAACGGTCAAGTGGACCTCTTCTCCTTAAGACTCGGGCAAACCAGTTATATGAGAGACGTTGAACCCGAAAGACCAGGTCTACAACGTTCGTATGGGGAATATCCGTCGAATCCCGGCTTAATAGGGTAGTTTATTGAATTTCTTTTACTATAAATAGATGGGTCGGATCAGATTAAGGCACACAATTTCACTCATACTCTTTTTCTCTAGCTACTAGCAATCACTACACATAAACACTTGTACTCGAATTACCTTGTAACACCTAGTCGATCCGCATCACATCCTGCACTGTATCCTGATATTCGAAGTAATAGAAGAACAAGGCAGCTGCGATTGTCAGCTCCCGAGGTTTTGTGCCGGCGATCTAGATTGATCAAGGGCTTTCCTCGTATATCTCGTGTCACCCCTTACATTTTTTGCTCATTGTTTGATCATAGATACAGCTCTATATCCTGAGCCGTATCCTGAAAACTGTTTTTACAAACAACTTAATTAGTATATTTTCAACACATATTTTTAGCACACTACCTCACTTAACTAATTAGATCACTTAATTGCTTCGGTAATTTTTGACAAAAACATTATGTTTGCAACGGGCCAACTCCAACTCCAAGCTAAGGATTGCTGGGACGCCCATTGCAAAGAGTTTGGTGAAGACAAACTTCAGACTCTGTCATGGCAAGAATTTAAAGAACCGTTTCTGAAGTATCATTGTCCCCAGTAAGCGGTTGACAGAATCCAAGAAGACTTTCTACGTCTTCGACAAAAGGGGGAAACGATTGATGAGAAAACAAATACCTTTCTCGACAAGTTAAAGTTTTTGTCGAGACGTTATAAAAACAGAGCGGATGAAGATCAATCGTTACTATGACATGCTCAAGGTTGAATATAGGGAGTTCATCACTCCCTCAAAATGTGAAACTTTGAATGAGCTCATAAATTGGGCCTAGGATAGGGAGATTGAACTAAAGAGACAATAGGAGGGGGAGAAAAGAGAGCACCAGAAAGAACTACTAATCCTAGCCTATCAAAGAAACCGAGGTTTCAAGACCATGGCAAGAAAGAAAAGACAAAGGGTAGTATGCCCAAATGTAAGACTTGCGGAAAGCTTCACACGGGGGAGTGTTTGATGGGAAAGAAGGGGTGTTATAACTGTGGTCAAGAGGGACACCCGTACTACAAATGTCTCAATCCTTCAAGAACATGTTTCAATTGCTTTCAACCGGGTCACATAAAAGCAGAATGCCCAAAACTTCAACATAAGACAGATAAGGGTGGAAAGAAAGATGAGACCCCAAGGGCTAAAGGAAGAATGTTTAAGACTACAACAGAAGAAGCCAAGGCCCTCCCGAATGTAGTATCAGGTATATTTTTATTGAACTCGATACCTACGTATGTATTATTTGATACCGGGGCTAATAGATCATTTGAATCAAGTGAATTAATATCTCACCCCTCTTTTAGAATTGAAAAGATGCTTATACCCTTAGAAGTAGAGATAGCAGATAGTAAAAGTTACTCATTGCATGAGGTAGGTAAGAACTATAAGATCGTAATAGAAGATAAGGATTTTGACATTGACTTTGTTTCTATGATTTTGGGAGAATTCAAGGTTGTGGTAGGTATGGATGGCTAGTCTGATGACGTGTGCGTATATATACATGTTTTTACAATGAATTTTACACACGAAGTTGGTTTTAATATTTATAAAAATGATTTATACCTTAACATTAAAACACACACAAAAGGACAAGTGTACCCTATCGTATATGTAGCAAAGTATGGGTAAGGACCAGATATCGATCCACAAACGAGCGGACGCAAAAGTACTAAATCTTTGTCATTTATTTACCAGTAAAAAGATAGGTGAACTGATTTTAACTAAATTTATCTAAAATTATATTTAAGACATAATAGACTCCAAATATGAAAATATATAATATCTTGTTTCGCAAACAACCTGAGCATGTTATCTACATCGGACATGTCACAAAGGCACTTGATCAATCTTCCAATTACAAAAATAATTAGTATCCCTTTCGGGAATCCTAACATGATAATTCTTCGGAAAGTTAACGCGATAAGCACACGTCAACCACCTAAAATCATTGATGCGCGTTTAAGTGTCGTATATATTAGGTGTATATTTTAAGCCCTTTTTAACACTTATTTTAGCCAAGTTTTAAATTTATAAAACACGATATTTCACTAACACTAAACACACATATGGGCAAGTGCACCCATCGTTGAGTGTAGTATAGCGTTGGTAAGATACCGAGGTCGTCCAAGGACACAAGAGCTTTTAGTACCGGTTTATCCTCAACGTCTAATCAAAATAAAAGTTTAGAAAAATGTTTTAAACTAAGAAAAAAAAAACTAACTAAAATGCTGAAAAGAAAAATAAAAGAAAAACAGATAGACAAGATGAATCACTTGGTTCCGACTCGTATCTAGTATAACCTTTGATTATTTCCGCACTTTTGCACATAATTAAGAGATTATCTTAGTTATTGTAGTAGGCCCCTCTTTTGAAGGTGACGTTACCCTCACCCCAGTAGTTTGAGTCAGCAAGGATACAATCCTAAAAGGGTGGATTATTGGAAGATAATGAATTAAGTTATTAATGCAGTATTGTGGTAGGCCCCGCTTTTGGCGGTGACGTTACCCTCGGCTAAGTAGTCTGAGTCAGCAGGGATACAGTCCTAAATAGCCGGGTTATAGTATTAATAGTAGTTAACTTATGAGGGGATCAAAGAGTTTGGACCCCCGCCATCTAATACCGTGAAGTATTGAAGGAGGTCCTACTAAATTTGACCCAGGTCCATTGCAGGACCTCTAAACGCTGAACAATGGCAAGACCTTTACCAAACCGTTCCCTTAACCCCCGACCAGGTAGCCAACATACCTCCATATAGACCGTGGAGATATGAATGGTGAAAATCCTTTATTTTATATAGACAGTAAAATAATGCCAAGACACCACGGACAAACGATAAGGAAAGATCACCTTCAACATAAGTAACTAGTTATTAAAGTCATTAATACAAAACCAAATAAAAAGTGCAAAAGATTAGAAATAAAAAGTATTATACTAGACACTTTGTCTTCACCAAGTGATGTAAGAGACTTAGGCAAACATGGCCTTGATTGTCAAGAACTCTTACAATCAATCTTGGATCCCGAGACGACTCACACACTCTACGATGGACAATGGATGATGGTGGTGGATGATGGTGTTGTGATGGTGGTGGGTGGTGGATGAAGTGTGAGAGAGGTGGTGTGCCAAGGGATGAGATGAAATGAATCTAAGCACTCCTATTTATAGGCTGAACAGAGAGCTGGGCACGGCCCCGTGTCCGCTGGGCACGGCCCCGTGCCTGTCTGACACTCTCTCTCCTCATTAATTGTAATTCGCAATTACAATAAATGCGCCTGCTGTACTTTCGACACGCCCCCGTGTCCGCTGGGCACGGCCCGTGGTGGGCAATAGAAGCTTCTATAGATTTGTCTTTTCTGCTGCTTCTTGGGCACGGCCCCGTGCTGGCTGAGCACGGGGCGTGTTCAGTCTTCTGACTTCTCTATTTTGCTTTGGAAGGTGCCGTTGAGGGGTCGGGCAGTCCACTAATGTTCCTTTCCTTGTATTTATGTTGGAATTAGCTGTCTTTTTTCTTCTTTTGCGTTTTTGTGCTCATTTAATCCTGAAAATACAAAAGGAAGACAAAAACACTCTTTTTCCAATATTAGTACTTAAAAAGGGTTAGTTTTATGCCTTATTTGATGTAATTTATATGTTGCATTTTACACACATCAAATACCCCCACACTTGAACTTTTGCTTGTCCTCAAGCAAAACTCTTTAATATGTGGCTTACACTCCCAAATGGAATAGGTAGAAGAGAAGGTTTTGGGCTTGTCGTAGAGTGTCGGGAATCCAAGGTCTTTTTGGGTTTTATTTTATTTATTTACAATCCTATTCGTAATGATTTATTTAGAACATTTCATAGGAGAAATTACTTATTTGGGCATAACATGCCTTTTTAAAATTCCATTTATATACAAGTTCACATACCTCACGGGAGAAATCACTCACACTCGGCCGAATGTGTATTTTTAGTGAAACACTCGAGGGCGGCATGGAACTTATTCCTACCATAAGCTTGCCAAGCAATCAATCCTCCTCCTTTTTAACTTTTATACCTTTGTAAATATCAAGAGGACTTTGTGGGTTAAGGGTTAGGCTTGGGTTAAAGGTAGGTGGTTGGGATAGTGGTTAGTGGTTAGTAGAAAAAGGGCGAAAAAGCGTAACAAGTGTCCGTTTTCGTAAGATTTTCTATTTTCTTTTTATTTTGATGAAGCTTTTATTCAAACAAAGTTATTTTTGATGAACTTGTTTGTTTATTTTCTTTTTGCTTCATCTTCAACACATTTTTTTTTTATCATACGAAAAACCGAACTTGTTACTAAAACAAAGGGTTAAAAATAAAAAAAAAAGTTTTGGTGGGTAAAAGGGTTTTTGGTTTGGGTGATGAAATGAAAAGGTTTAGGCTCAAAGGGGCTAACTAGGGGGATTTTTGGGTAGGTGGTAAAAGAAAAAGAAAAATAATGGTGTAGAAATAAAAAGGGTTAGTCCTAATGCCTCCATCATTTACTTACTCGGGTTTAAGTTGATAAGGACCGGGAATGTATCGTCATGGCAAGTTCTAGAGTTGTAAGAACCAAGCGGCTATTCACACAAGAAACGAAAAATGAGCATTTAGTCTAAAGATGTAAATTTGTATGCTCAATAAAGGCTCAAAACTCACTTTTGTGGGAATGGGCTTTTATGTGATCAAGTATATATAATCAAATTTTAACTAAGTTTGTCATGCCTTTTCATAATTTTCTTATGTTGGTTCTTTTTATCACTACGCTATTGGTTGTAAATTTGTAAAAATATAACCTTTTTGAGAACTTGAATTTCCCGAGTTAAACCTAGACAAGTAAAAAAAATGAAATTTTTGAAAAAATTTGGGGTGATTAGCGGTTCCAATAGAGTTTTGTGTAAGGCTTGTATTTAGGACTTGCAAAATTCAAGGTTTTAGCATCCCCCCCACACTTAAATTACACATTGTCCTCAATGTGTCCCAAAAATAAATTTTTAGGTTGATTAGATGTGTAAAATAGTGTTTAAAAAGCAAAAATTTGTGTTACTGGGCACTGAACACGGCCCCGTGTTATCCGGGCACGGCCCCGTGTTCAAGTGCCAGTAACAAAATTGAAATAAGAGATACAGAAGTCTGGACACGGGGGCGTGTTGGGTGAACACGGCCCGTGTCCAGGTACCTGAACTGGGAGTTTTTCTGCAGGTGGTTCAGCACGGGGCCGTGTTGGTTGGGCACGGCCCGTGGTGAACCTTCTGGACTGGAGAGAATTGTCGGGTTGCCTTTTTCTTGTGCATGAGTTCATTTTTCTCGTTCCCCTTTTCATCCCTTACCACCATGAGTGTGCTTTATTCATTAAAACCATCCAAACCTTAAAACCATCATTTCATTTCATCATAGAGAGAACTTACATAATCCTAAATTAAACTAGATAAAACAAGGAAATAATAAACCATGGAGTCCTAGCCTTTATTTTATTTTAATTAGCAAAATTTCCAAGAAGTAATAAATCTTGGTTAAACAAGGCCTTTTTGAACTCCTTCTTCCGTGTGTGGTTTTCCTCAAATGTCGGCGAGCCATTCTTCCACCTCCCTTGGAAGGAGAAAAGAAGGCTCATTGGCATTAGTTTGAGGAGTTTCGACTTCCACCGGGATCTCTTGTTGGTTTTCTACGGGAGGTTCCGCCGGAAAGTCTTCCCACCCAGTAGGGTTGTTGATTCCGAGTGCCAGGTTCCAATCCTGCTGAGGAAGGACTGGTTCCATTGGGGGTGCTACAAGAATATTTAACCTCTGGTGCAAGAGGTTAATTTCTTGGAAGCTGCTTTCAAGTCCCATCGTAAGATCGTTAATACGGTCGATTAGGACCTCCTCTACTGAAGTCATTTCGTCGAGAGCCTCCCTTAATGCTATTACATAGTGCACAAGTGTAGCTTCAATGGAGGGTCTTCTTCCTCTTCGGCTGTTTGACGAATGCACAGAAGAAGTATCGCTGTTTTCACTTGACATTCTACGAAAAATAAACTGAAAAAGTTTATTCAAATGAAACAGTTACCGGACACGGCCCCGTGCTCAATGAGCACGGCCCCGTGTTCATCTTTCTGCAGAATTTTGAAGCAAGGAAACTTGGATTTTTAAGTTATTTTCTGAACTTGTGGGGTATTTTTAGCTACTAATAACTTAAAACAATGTTACATAACATGTTTTTACCAAGATTCCTTGAACAAAACTCATTAATCCCTACCACAAAGTTGGAAGAATTCCAAACTTTCAATGGTAGTTCTTGGAGAAAGATGGAGAAGAAGGAAATGGCTAAAAGAGGAAAGGACAAGATGGGTTGTTGGAACCTTCTTTTAGACTTACCTAGGATAGTTTGAGAGAAGATTCCTGCAAATCTCTGCCCCAAGTTGGTCCAAATGTGCAGAATTCTTGGCTGCATTTATAGAAAACGACAGCATCCTGGACACGGCCCCGTGCCCAGTGGACACGGCCCCGTGTGCAGGTGGAATCCTGACACATTTTGTCCGTATTCTGACGTACTGATCAGAATGGAATCTTTTGATGGACACGGGGGCGTGTTGGCTGGACACGGCCCCATGTTGAGGGACTGATTTATGAAGTTGTCTAGTTTTTAAGGAACTTGTTAGTATCGGGTGGCTCCTGACTGGTTGGAACAACCCCAAAGTGCCTAAGATACCTTAATTGTCCCAGACTAAGGCGAGAACGCAAGAGGTTGTCGGTGAGGGTAATTCCTATTTTCATTCTAGGTGGACAAGTCCAACCCTTTCCCGGGCTCTCGTTAAAGAAGGTGTATGCCGAATCGCTCAGGTCTATGTATGCACCGAACGAAGTCGATGGAGAGTCCTTCACGGCACAATCGACACAGGGACGACTATCGTCCAAGTCTTTGCTAGGAACGAAGGTATTTTCGGGAGCAACGAGGTTGTCGGAATGCGGTTCCAACATTTCTTCATGGTTATCGTCTTGGGGTGGATCAATAAAATCCTTCCTAAGCTCTTCTAACCAATTCAGAATTAGCTTTTCTAGTTGAAATAACTCATCAAGGAGCATTTCCCCTAGAATATCTGGCTGGGCGCATTCGAATGAGAAATAGTGCTTATTTTTACTTTCGCCCCTCTTAAGGTTGTAAGAAGTCGGTGGGTCCATGTAGTGGGGCCTATAATTTAGAAAGTAGCATTTTACTTCTTCATGTTTGCCGCCACATAATTGACACCACGCACCATAAGAGTGCCGAAAGTAAAAACAATTACTATCACTCATGTTTATGTCAGAAATTACCAATCGCCGGGATCTAACGGTTCTGTTTTCAGTAAGTGAATCTTGGGCACGGGGGCGTGTTGAGTGGGCACGGCCCCGTGTTCAGCTTACTGTCTGACGTAAAACAGGATTGCCAGTTCCAATGATTGAGCACGGGGGCGTGTTCAGCGGGCACGGCCCGTGCTGAGCTCTGCAGAAGCTGAAAAAAACTAAGAAAATCCTAAAAAATTAAAAAAGAAAAATAAAAGATGATTAGGCCGTTGATTCCTAACTTTCTTAAAATCCTTGTGTCCCCGGCAGCGGCGCCAAAAACTTGATGCGCGTTTAAGTGTCGTATATATTAGGTGTATATTTTAAGCCCTTTTTAACACTTATTTTAGCCAAGTTTTAAATTTATAAAACATGATATTTCACTAACACTAAACACACATATGGGCAAGTGCACCCATCGTTGAGTGTAGTATAGCGTTGGTAAGATACCGAGGTCGTCCAAGGACACAAGAGCTTTTAGTACCGGTTTATCCTCAACGTCTAATCAAAATAAAAGTTTAGAAAAATGTTTTAAACTAAGAAAAAAAAATAAAAACTAACTAAAATGCTGAAAAGAAAAATAAAAGAAAAACAGATAGACAAGATGAATCACTTGGTTCCGACTCGTATCTAGTATAACCTTTGATTATTTCCGCACTTTTGCACATAATTAAGAGATTATCTTAGTTATTGTAGTAGGCCCCTCTTTTGAAGGTGACGTTACCCTCACCCCAGTAGTTTGAGTCAGCAAGGATACAATCCTAAAAGGGTGGATTATTGGAAGATAATGAATTAAGTTATTAATGCAGTATTGTGGTAGGCCCCGCTTTTGGCGGTGACGTTACCCTCGGCTAAGTAGTCTGAGTCAGCAGGGATACAGTCCTAAATAGTCGGGTTATAGAATTAATAGTAGTTAACTTATGAGGGGATCAAAGAGTTTGGACCCCCGCCATCCAATACCGTGAAGTATTGAAGGAGGTCCTACTTAATTTGACCCAGGTCCATTGCAGGACCTCTAAACGCTGAACAATGGCAAGACCTTTACCAAACCGTTCCCTTAACCCCCGACCAGGTAGCCAACATACCTCCATATAGACCGTGGAGATATGAATGGTGAAAATCCTTTATTTTATATAGACAGTAAAATAATGCCAAGACACCACGGACAAACGATAAGGAAAGATCACCTTCAACATAAGTAACTAGTTATTAAAGTCATTAATACAAAACCAAATAAAAAGTGCAAAAGATTAGAAATAAAAAGTATTATACTAGACACTTTGTCTTCACCAAGTGATGTAAGAGACTTAGGCAAACATGGCCTTGATTGTCAAGAACTCTTACGATCAATCTTGGATCCCGAGACGACTCACACACTCTACGATGGACAATGGATGATGGTGGTGGATGACGGTGTTGTGATGGTGGTGGGTGGTGGATGAAGTGTGAGAGAGGTGGTGTGCCAAGGGATGAGATGAAATGAATCTAAGCACTCCTATTTATAGGCTGAACAGAGAGCTGGGCACGGCCCCGTGTCCGCTGGGCACGGCCCCGTGCCTGTCTGACACTCTCTCTCCTCATTAATTGTAATTCGCAATTACAATAAATGCGCCTGCTGTACTTTCGACACGCCCCCGTGTCCGCTGGGCACGGCCCGTGGTGGGCAATAGAAGCTTCTATAGATTTGTCTTTTCTGCTGCTTCTTGGGCACGGCCCCGTGCTGGCTGAGCACGGGGCGTGTTCAGTCTTCTGACTTCTCTATTTTGCTTTGGAAGGTGCCGTTGAGGGGTCGGGCAGTCCACTAATGTTCCTTTCCTTGTATTTATGTTGGAATTAGCTGTCTTTTTGCTTCTTTTGCGTTTTTGAGCTCATTTAATCCTGAAAATACAAAAGGAAGACAAAAACACTCTTTTTCCAATATTAGTACTTAAAAAGGGTTAGTTTTATGCCTTATTTGATGTAATTTATATGTTGCATTTTACACACATCAATCATTCATTAGCAAGCTATTGATATACTTTCATGTGAATCTTCTAAAGATAAGTTAGTCATCCGTTAAGAGTTTTCTAACCTCACTTATCAAGAAAAGCAATACCGATAACACAATACAACCACCAAGACAAGCATAAAGTAGATCATATCACAAACTATTCCGTTTTGTAAGTCTTGAACATAAATTTACAAAGAAAGAAATTTCAACCAAATTACAAAACACATATTATCAACCATGTCAAGAACTCGTAATAACACCACCTAACCCGTTAAAGCCCTTACGTGTAAGAAAGCATTCTTGATCAAAATTAGATTTATCTTTTATTAAACCAATACCCATTTCTAGTTTCATGGTGTAAACACATTAACAAGTTAATAGTTTACTAATAAATGATTAATCAAGGAATTTTTCAACAATCTTAACTAACCAATCATTAATCATCCAAGATAAACAACCACAATCAAGAATCCAACATCAATGAAACAAGTTTGCCATATGATCATCAAGATTCAAACATGAAAAAGTTGCTAAAGCTTCATATAAATAAGATTACAAACTAAAGATTGTTCATGAAACAAGTTTCTTAATGCTATTACAATATTACATAAACATAAGTTGCGATGCTTGAAAATGTGCTCAAAAGATATGTTAAGAACAAGAAATCAAACCGTAAACAAGCAAGGTTTTGATGGATTGGATAATGGATAGGCTTCTTTGCAACTTGGAGGCTTGAATCCGATAAAAGCAGACTGCTCTCGGAGCACATAAATCGCCCAGAAACTTGGAAAGTTACCCAATAGTTTGATCAGTAACGAATGTTTTATAAGGATTTTTCATATCCGCACGGCCATGCGCTTTATGTGCACGGTCGTGCACCAACAATTGTCGCGTGACGTCATTGCTTAGGTGGGCCAGACAAGTGGACAAGTGGGCGAGTGGGCAACTGAGTCTCAGATGTGCACGGTTGTGCACATGATGTGCATGGTAGTGCAGGGTCTTGAAATCACAGTTTTTTTAAGGTTCAGGTAGTGCATGGGAGTGCACATGGTCGCATGGTCGTGCGTCTCTGAGAAGTTAGCTGCACTGGCTTGTGCACTCCCGTGCTTCCGGCATCGTAGGTCATCCACGGTCTTGCAGATGGGGCGTACGGTCGTGCGTCAGCTGTAACTTCAACAAAATGTGCAGAATTCATCTGTAATGCCCTTAAATCCCTTCTTTTTCTCCACCTTTGTCTTTGGCACACTGTTTAAGACCTGAAAATGTAAAAGTACTTGATTAAGTACCTAAACAATGAAGTTTTGGTTAAAAACGCGTAAAACGGAAGTAAAATGGGGGACTTAAAGATGTATAATTTAGCGAATATTACCTAATATCATGCCAAAATTCATTGTGAAAAGAAATGGATTCATGTCCTATTGCCCGGGGGAAAGTGGGTAAGCATACAAGGAGAAAGGAGCGTTAAGCCGAAACTTTGTACCATCGTCCAAGCTGTCAAGTATGTACGAAATGGAAGTAGGGCCTTTCTGGCCTATGTAATAAACACCAATCAAGATGCTTCAAGGATAGAGGATGTCAAGATCGTAAACGAATTTCTGGATGTATTCCCGAATGAACTACCTGGGCTTCCACCCGAACGTGAGGTGGAATTTAGAATCGAGCTGAACCCGGGAGCCAAACCAGTAGCCAAGGCTCCCTATATATTGGCCCCGACCGAAATGAAGGAATTATTGACTCAAATACAATAGTTACTTGATAAGGGTTTTATACGCCCAAGTGTTTCGCCATGGGGAGCACCCGTTCTATTCGTGAAAAAGAAAGATGGCTCGATGCGCATGTGCATCGACTACCGAGAGCTAAACAAGTTAACGTTGAAAAACCATTATCCCTTACCTCAGATTGATGGCCTCTTCGATCAACTCCAAGGGGCGAGTTGGTTCTCAAAAATCGATTTACGTTTGGGTTATCATCAAGTAAGAGTACGAGAGGAAGACGTGGCGAATACCGCATTTAGAACTCGTTACGGATATTACGAGTTTTTAGTAATGTCCTTCGGGTTGACTAATTCCCCAGCTGCGTTTAAGGACCTTATGAATCGTGTATGTCGGTCCATGTTGGACAAATATGTAATCGTGTTCATGGATGACATATTGGTATACTTCCGCAGCGAGTCCGAATATGCACAACATTTACAAGAGGTGCTCGAAACACTCTGTAGGGAGAAACTTTATGCAAAGTTTTTCAAATGTGCTTTTTGGTTAAAAGAGGTACAATTTCTTGGACACGTAATAAACACGGAGGGCATTCTAGTGGACCCGTCCAAGGTAGAGGCTGTGACGAAATGGGTTTCCCCGAGAAACCCAAGTGAGGTGAGGAGTCTTCTAGGCTTGGCAGGGTACTAATAGGAGGTTCATCTAGAATTTTTCAAAATTAGCCTTACCTATGACTAAACTAACCAAGAAGAATGAGAAGTTCATATGGGGAGAAGAATAAGAAAGGGCCTTTCAAACTCTAAAGGAGAAGTTGTCGAGCTCTCCAGTATTGACTTTACCCAATGGGTCCGAAGACTTGGTTGTGTACACAGACGCTTCACACCAAGGATTGGGATGTATTCTAATGTAAAGAGGTAAAGTTATGGCGTATGCCTTAAGGAAATTGAAGCAACATGAGGGTAATTACCCGACCCACGACTTGGAACTAGCAGCGGTGGTATTCGCCTTAAAAATATGGAGGCATTACTTGCACGGGACTAAAAAGTACAATTTATTCGGATCATAAAAGTCTCAAGTTTTTTCTTCGAACAGAAGGAGCTAAATATAAGACAACGAAGGTGGGTAGAGCTCATTAAGGATTATGATTGTGATATACTCTATCACCCGGGTATGGAAAATGTTGTGGCCGAGACCTTGAGCCGGAAAGACTACCCGTCTCCTATTCGAGTGAAGTCCATGAGAATGGTAGTTACTCCCCAAATTCTTAAGGTAATACAAGAAGCACAAACAAAATCCTTAAGTTCGGATGATCCAAAGAAAGAAAGAACGAAAGGGTTTGTGAATGAACTAGAGGAAAATGCAAATGGGTTAAAAACAAGATTCGGTCGAATTTGGATACCTTGGCTTTGTGAAGCAAAAACTATGTTACTCGAAGAAGCTCATAAGTCCTGATATTCGATACATCCGGGAGCCACAAAAATGTATCGAGACTTGAAGAAAGATTATTGGTGGCCTGGTATGAAATGATACGGTGCCAAATACGTTGCGAAATGTCTAACCTGTTCACAGGTAAAGGCAGAATATCATAAACCATACGGTAAACTACAACCTATGGAAATTCCATTATGGAAATGGGAAGATGTGACGATGGATCTCGTGACCAAACTTCCCAAAACAAAGAAAGGTCACGATGCGATATGGGTGATTGTAGATCGTCTCACCAAAAGCGCACACTTCTTACCCATCCGGGAACCTCCTCCTCAGAAAAGATGGCGGAAATTTATGTAAACGAGATAATATCTCGTCACGGAGTACCCATATCCATTGTGTCAGACCGAGATACCCGGTTCATATCTCGATTTTGGCATAAGTTCCATGAGAATATGGGTACAAAGTTACATTTCAGTACCGCTTACCACCCCCAAACGGATGGTCAATCTGAGAGAACCGTTCAAACGCTCGTAGATATGTTAAGAGCATATGTTATGGATTTTGGTGGAAGTTGGGACAACCATTTGCCCTTAGTGGAATTTTTGTACAACAATAGTTATCATAACAGCATTCAAATGGCACCATATGAAATGTTATACGGGAGGAAATGTAGAACTCCCGTTTGTTGGGGAGAGGTGGGACAAAGAGAATCACACCCAATGACGTAGTAGCCAAGACTAATGAGAAAATTGATATCGTACGGGTTCAATTAAAGGCGACAAAAGATCGACAAAAAGCCTATACGGATCGAAGAAGACATCCCATCGAGTTCCAAATTGGGGACTACATGTTTTTAAAAGTCTCTCCATGGAAAGGTAAAATCTGGTTCCGTAAATGAGGGAAGCTGGGTCCCCATTACATTGGACCTTTCAAAATATTAGCCCAGGTTGGGAAGGTAGCATACTGGCTGGATTTACCACCAGCTTTGGATGGAATCCATAATACTTTCCATGTATCACAACTTCGGAAGTGCCTCACTGATGAAACGGCACATGTGCCACTCTACAACATTGAAGTCGATAAGCTAATGAATTATGTTTAAAGGCCATTAGCTATTAAAGATTCCAAGGTAATGCACCTTCGCAACAAAGCTATAAGACAAGTCTTAGTTCAATGGCAACATCGAAAAGGATCGGATCTAACTTGGGAATTAGAAGATGAAATGCGGGAGCACTAGCCTACGTTATTTGGTATGTATCTAGGTTTCGGGGACGAAACATCCTTTAAGGGGGGGTAGACTTCTAACGCCCAAAAAATGCGTGATTTATTTATTTTACCTTAAATGTTCTAAGTATGTAGTATCATAACCTTAGTTGACTAACTAAGTTAAAGAAATGTGATATTAGCATAAAAAATGAAAGATTGTGTATTAATAAACAACAACTAGAACTAAAAGTGTTGAATTTGCACATTTGAATGAAAGTTTAATTTAAAAGAAATATAACACAAGTGCAATGTGTGAGTGTGTGTCTGGTGTTGATTTTGAGAAGGCAGGAAGAGGGGAGAACTCATCTCCTCCTCCAACAACAACAAAAATTCAGCAAAACTGATGTGTTCTAGGGAAAAAGTTCAGTGCATGAATTTAGTTCTTTGATCATCTAAGTATCCTCAACCTAAGGTAAGTTAAATTACATGATTTGATGATCTTGGTAAAGTGGGTTGTGAGCAATCCGTGAAATTATATGAAATTAAGCTTGTATGTTGATTAGAATCATCATGTAGAAGATGATTTATAGTTGAAATTGGTCATATTGATGATTTAATGAAAAACGAACTTGTTTTAATAGTATGATGAGGTATGGTGATCATGTAGTTGTAAATTAATGTAATATTAATGATTGAATATGTATGTATTATAGTGTTGTTAAATAAATTTGATTTAGAATGAAGGTTTATGTGAATTTGGTTGATTTGAAGATTTGTGATAGGAATTAGTAAGGATATGTATAGAACACTTGTACATTATGCCTTATGAGTAGTACACACACCAAGTGTTCAATAAAATGCCTTAGTTAAGAAATTATGCAATATGACTTCGAACCCTACATAACAATCATGATATGAGTATGTAGATGATATATGTGTTAAGTTTTTGTGATGTCTTATCTAAGAATATATGTGAATTATGTATGGGATATGAATTCTAAGAATGAACGATTATGTATAGGGATAAAGGAAGAAGGTTCGAGTCACACGAAGCAACTAGGAAATCAAGACCGAGGTACGTATACTTGTACGATTAAAGCTCATTTTTGTATTGTTGAATGTTATATATTGCAGTAGTCGTAGTACGTTAGAGAATGATTACGAAAAAGATACATTATGAATGTGTCGAATGAACTAGAATGTCATGTTAGAGAATGATCGTGAGTTAGACTCATTACGAACGGGTCGAACAAACCAGAAAGTCATGTTAGAGAATGATTATGTGTTAGACTCATTACAAAAGGGTCGAACAAACCAGAATGACATGTTAGAGAATGATTATGTGTTAGACTCATTATGAACGGGTCAAACGAATTAGTATGAGTATGTAAAAGAATGATCATATGTTGGCCCATTATGAATGGGTCAAATGAACTAGAATGAGGATGTGTCGTATGATGTTATACCATGTACGGATCAAACGAAAGAATGTTAGTAATAGTTTAAAAAGAGAACATGAATGAATATGATAAATAGCATGGTTGTCATGTTTGTTGGAAGTTAGAATTCCATGTTAGTACGACGTATTCATGTGTAGATGATATTAACTCTTGTTGTTGTGTTATAGGTAAACCCCAAATCTAGATGATCGGCTACGCTCGGAACGAACACACTTCATATTGCCCTTCACACGCTTCCGGAATTAAATGTTGTAATCGGGTCAAAATGCTTTTGTTATAAAGTAGCTAAAGTATAGTTGTTAAACTTTAACAAATACTTATGTTTATGACTTTTTTAAACTTGTTGGTTGTAGTTGATTTTGTATATATATATAACCAAGTTTTGTTTTAATGGTACGTAAAAGTTTAAATTAGGTCATAAATTTTATCATTTAAGTCTTGGTATTTGACCATTTGGAAACGGGCATTACATACATAAATGATCTAGTAGCATCACTTTATATTATAGGTCCTGACGTACCAATTAACGTTATCCTCAAGCATGTTGTTATAATGTGTGTAGTGCATTCTTTTTCCCTTAGCTATGGTTTTATCCCATTAGATTTTCCTAGCAAGGTTTTTAATGAGGTACAATTACAAAGCTATTAAATATTATGGGATTTGAGACATGATATTTATGAAGGATATCTAACAACCCCCCCCCCCCCCCATATAGCCCAATCTCAATCCAGATACTATTTTACTTTTGGAAGTAAACGGTTTCAACATGTTCAAGAAGCGTGTAGATTACAGTCGATCAAATGACACCCAATTGTACTATTCGAAGAAAAAGCAATCTAAATTGGAAGAAGTCCGATTATACTATTTGAAGACAGGGCAACCTAGATCACTCGAAGCAATGAACACTACACCAAAGATCAACTCAAGTAGTTTTCACCGAAGATTAGATTCTATAGACTGAAAGATACATGTTAAATTGAGAGGGAGTAATATACACCTTGTACTCTTTTTCCTTAATTAAGTTTTGTCCCACTAGGTTTTCTTAGTGAGGTTTTAACGAGGCAACATGTCACACCCCCAAAATCCACATGCGGAGTATCACCGCTTGGAGGCGTGACTGACCAGGATCAAGCCACCAATCATATTGAACATAACAAGTGTTAAGTAAAATTCAACCACACAATATGAAAGGTGTTTCAAATCACAAACGTAGTTAAGTGTTTAGCGGAAGCATAATTGTAAAAACCGAAGGTAAGTATTAAGTACGAAATAAAGTAATGTTTTTAGCATGGCACACTCTGCCATGTCCCACAACGACCGCGCCTCCCTGTGCAAGCTCCATGAGTACCTAACGACCTGCAAGGCATGTAGCAACGAATCAACAACAAAGTTGAGCGAGTTCACAGTTGGTTGTTTAGTTGTAACATTCGTTTCGTAAATCATATGTTCTTTTTGTAACCCATGTACCGTGTTAATTAGTATCACGGTCTCCCAGACATGTTTGCGAAGATTAGTGGGGGCTTCCCATGTGTTACTAGACCACGCGTATCGACTGCTACGAAAATGTAAGAGGTGCCCTAAGTCAATGTCTATCAGCATTGACCTTTTGCCCATAGTCCATTAGTACACGCCCGTCCGACTGGCACGGTGTGAGGTTTGTTAAACCTAATAGCGCTATTAACTAATGACCCGCTCGCCATAGGCCTCGGCGATTAAGTCGATAAATGAGGGACTTCAAATGATAGAGTTGATGGTCTTATGGTCGTACGTATCCTGTTGTATGGGGAATACGCAAGTTCGTAGTTACCGTGCAGTTCTTTAACCCATTCCCAACCCTTGGGAATCCCATGCCTTGGATTGAGTGTGAACTCACCTTGGTTAGCTCGGTAAGGTTAGCGTATGTGTTCGTAATTTGATCAATCCAGTCCTATTATGGTTTCAGTACCAGTCAGTTATTTATTCAAGTAGATCACATACTGTTATTACACAATTATGAATAAACTTAGCACGTATTGTCACACGAGTTACAACGAATGTTCCAGTTATACACATATATGACATACTGGCTGATCATCACTAACATGGATAGTCCACTTAAATGAGCATGAAATTTCAACATACATTTAATTAACACCAACATATAATATCACTGTTATGTTTCATGAACCCAACCAATGTACCCGGCCCATAAAACCAGTCCAGCAGATCCGCTACTGGGCCTGATTCGGACCCCAAAACCAACATTTCGGACCCAATGTGAGCATACATTTTCCATAGTTACATGCAGCCCAACCACAATCTTACCCATTAATTCTAACAACCCTTAACATATACTAGATTCACATACATCGATACACATGCCATCCCCAATCATTAATCATTTAACCCATTCAATATTGCATATGAATATCATTATCAAAGTCACATATGGCCAACCTAATTGGACCTACACTTTAGTCCCATGCAAACTGACAACATATATTAAAGTGTGCACATGGTTTGATTATGAATCACATACATAGCCGCCATTTTCTATACCCAAAGCTATCAACCCTTAAAAACCATTTAACCTCAGTTTATAAAGATTCCTACCAAACCAATCAATCCAATATTCGACCAAATCTGATTTACATGCACACATATATTTAATCATTTATTTCCTGACAATGCACATGCACTAAAGACAATAGTGGCCGCCAATTTACATGTACACACTATGCAATCTCATGAAATTTTAAAACACAGTGGCCGACAATGAGGTGATGACTATCTAAACCTCACTTGCAATGATATGGGATATTGGGCCAACAAAGCAAATATTAATAATTCACTTATATAACTAACTGGAGGTGCTTGGAACGATGGAAAGAGAAACCTCGAGAAAGTCCACTGTCGTCGCGGTTTTGAGAGAGAGAGGGGAGGAGATGTGTTTAGGGTTTGCGATCACTTTCTCTTAAGGATTAATATCAAAACGCTATTTCCGGTTATTGCTGGGCCGAATCCCATTCTGTTTTCGTTGGTCCACTTCCTGATGAAAACACTAAGGTGTTTTCGTTGGGAAGGGGTGATTTCGGGTGGGAGGTTTTCGTGGGTGAAAGTTTTCGGCAAAGGCTTCATGTTGACAACAATAACATATTTTTCTCATACAACCATATATTAACAAACATACAAGCATATAATTTACACATCAACATATATAAAACACACTATGATGCACACCAATATAAATATAAAACAACACTTAGTGAACAGTTATTAAATCAAGTAGAGACCTTGAAAACTCGGGTTGTCACATTATCCCCAACTTGAAAGAAATTCCGTCCCGGAATTTAGCACGTGGTTACTGAGGAAGCTAGTTGTGTTATGTAGTTTACTGGTTTTCCTGGGGTGTCACATCATCCCCCCGTTGATTTGGAATTCCGTCCCGAAATTCTGTAGTAGCTTCAGCCTCAGTAGTGGTTGCACTGTTTCCGAACAACTGGGGATACTTGAGTTTCATTTGATCTTCTCGTTCCCAGGTAAACTCTGGGCCATGACGGGAGTTCCAACGAACTCGAACAAGAGGTATTCTGGTGTGCTTGAGGACCTTAACGTCCCGGTCCGTGATTTCAATTGGTTCCTCGACGAATCGCAACTGATCGTCGATAGTGAGTTCGTTCAAAGGAACTATGAGGGTCTCATCTGACAGACACTTCTTCAGATTCGACACGTGAAAAACGTTGTGAACTGCACTGAGTTATGTTGGTAGGTTTAGTTTGTAGGCCACCCTGCCTATTTTCTCAATGATTTCAAATGGTCCGACGTAACGCGGATTGAGTTTGCCCCTTTTTCCAAAGCGAACCACACCCTTCCAGGGTGAAACTTTGAGTAGCACTCGATCCCCAACTTGGAACTCGAGTGGTTTCCGGCGCTTGTTTGCGTTGGCTTTCTGACGGTCGCGAGCTGTCGCCATGCGTTGTCGTATCTGAGCAATTCTTTCTGTTGCGTCTACTACAAGTTCTGGACCTGTGATCTGACTATCACCCACCTCTGCCCAACAAAGAGGTGATCGGCATTTACGCCCGTACAATGCCTCAAATGGAGCGGCTTGAATACTGGTGTGGTAACTGTTGTTATATGAAAACTCCACTAACGGGAGAGGTTTTTCCCAGCCGTTGCCGAAGTCGATTACACATGCACGAAGCATGTCTTCTAGAGTTTGGATGGTGCGTTCAGACTGCCCATCTGTTTGCGGATGGTAAGCTGTGCTCATGTCTAATCGTGAGCCAAAAGATTTGTGCATCGCTTGCCAAAGTTCTGAAGTGAAACGTGCATCACGATCGGAAATAATAGAGGTTGGCACCCTGTGCCTCGAGACAACTTCTTTAAGGTAGACGTCTGCTAGAGTGGAGACCTTATCCATTTCCTTAATAGCCAAAAAGTGTGCAGACTTTGTGAGTCGATCCACGATCACCCAAATAGTATCATTCCCACGTTGAGATCTAGGCAGGCCAGTAACAAAATACATGGAAATTTGCTCCCATTTCCATTGTGGGATCTCTGGTTGTTGGAGTAGGCCTGATGGTTTCTGATATTCAGTCTTGACTCTCGCACAAGTCAAACATTTGCTAACGTAAGTTGCTATGTGAGCTTTCATGCTAGGCCACCAATACGTAGTTCTGAGGTCGTGGTACATCTTATCCGAACCAGGATGTACTGAGTAGCGAGACTTATGTGCTTCATCCATCACCAGCTCGCGTAAGTTTCCATAGTGTGGGACCCAAATGCACCCTGTAACGTAGTAGGCGCCGTCTTCCTTTTGTTCTAACCGTTGCCTTGAGCCGCGTAGGGCTTCAGCCATGACGTTTTCTGGTTTCAATGCTTCTACCTGAGCATCTCGTATCTGTGCAGGAAGGCTAGACTGGATAGTGAGTTGTAAAGCACGTACGCGTCTAGGTGTAGTATCTTTTCGACTGAGGGCGTCGGCCACAACATTGGCTTTGCCCGGATGGTAATTGATGGCACATTCGTAGTCATTCAATAGCTCGACCCATCGACGTTGTCGCATGTTCAATTCCTTTTGCTTGAAGATATGCTCGAGACTCCTGTGATCGGTGTAGATGGTGCACTTGGTACCGTACAGGTAATGTCTCCATATCTTGAGCGCGAAAATAACAGCTCCCAGCTCCAGATCGTGTGTAGTGTAGTTCCTTTCATGAACTTTAAGTTGACGTGACGCATAAGCAATAACCTTGTCACGTTGCATTAGCACACATCCAAGACCTTGGATGGATGCGTCACAATAAACCACAAAATCGTCTGTGCCATCTGGCAATGAAAGAATAGGTGTGCTACAGAGCCTATCCTTTAGGTGCTGAAATGCAGATTCTTGTGGCTCACCCCAACGGTAAGTGACTCCTTTCTGAGTTAGTAGAGTGAGAGGTTGCGCAATCTTGGAAAAATCCTTGATGAACCTTCTGTAATAACCTGCCAAACCCAAGAATTGGCGAATTTCTGTTGGTGTACGAGGTGCAGGCCAGTTCTTAATCGAGTCTACCTTAGATGGATCAACATGAACCCCATCCTTGTTTACCACGTGGCCTAGAAAGTGGACTTCACGAAGCCAGAAGTCGCATTTTGAAAACTTGGCGTACAGCTGTTCTGCTCGAAGGAGTTCCAAAATGAGTCGTAAATGCTGCTCGTGTTCCTCCCGACTCTTAGAGTAGATCAGAATATCGTCGATGAATACAATCACAAACTTATCCAAGTAAGGCTTGCACACTCTGTTCATAAGATCCATGAAGACTGCAGGCGCGTTTGTTAGCCCGAATGGCATGACCAGAAACTCATAATGGCCATAGCGTGTTCTGAATGCTGTTTTGGAGACGTCCTCATCCTGGACTCTCAGTTGATGGTAGCCTGACCTCAGGTCAATCTTTGAATAGTAGCTCGACCCTTGCAGCTGGTCGAACAAGTCGTCAATGCGTGGAAGAGGATAGCGATTCTTCACGGTCACCTTGTTTAGTTCGCGGTAATCTATGCACATACGGAAGGTACCGTCTTTCTTCTTCACAAACAATACTGGAGCTCGCCAAGGTGAAGAGCTAGGATGAATAAAACCTTTATCCAAAAGTTCTTGCAATTGCTTGGACAGTTCTTCAAGTTCGGTTGGAGCTAAGAGATAAGGTGCTCGAGCTATGGGCGCTGCTCCAGGAGTTAGCTCGATCTGAAATTCGACCTGGCGATGAGGCGGTAACCCAGGTAAATCTTCAGGAAACACTTGAGGAAAGTAGCGTACTACTGGAATATCCTCTAACTTCTTCTCTTTCGTTGATGCGTCAGTAACAAGTGCTAAGATAGCAGTGTGGCCCTTTCGCAAACACTTCTGGGCCTTGAGAAAAGAAATGATGCCCACCACAGCACCACTCTTGTCACCTTGAATCTCGAGAGGTTCTCTGCCAGAACGGGGAATACGAACAATCTTCTCTTTGCATAAGATCTCTGCTTGCTGTTGGGATAACCAATCCATCCCAATGACGATGTCAAAACTACCCAAAACTATAGGAATGAGATCGATAGAGAAAGTCTGACCAGCGAGGATAAGATTACAACCCTTAACTATGTGTGTGGCCTCTAGACTTTTACCATTTGCTAACTCTACGACATGCTTGGTGTTCAAAAGTGTTGGTGTGCGCTTGAGCATTTGACTAACTTTTAGCGACACGTAACTGGTATCGGCACCCGAATCAAATAAAACTGTAACATAAAAGTCGTCAAGAAGGAACTTACCCATCACTACGTTAGGATCATTCCTTGTGTCACCCTAACCAATCACGAACGCTTGACCTCGGGCGCCATTGTTTCCATTGTTTCCCTCGTTGTTACCCCCATTGTTGTTTCCGTTTCCCTGATTGTTGTTGTTGTTGTTGTTGTTGTTGTTCGGATTTTGATTTAACTGGGGGCAGTCCAGCTTGAAGTGGCCTTCAGCACCACACTGAAAGCATCCCCTGTTACCTAGCTGTCGCTGCTGGTTCTGTGGAGCTGGTGGTTGTTGTTGTTGGTTCTGATTCGCAGGTCGTGAGCTCCTGCAATCCTTAGCTTCATGACCCATCTTGAGACACCTCTGGCAACAACCCCTGTTGCACTGACCACTGTGGTGTCTGTTGCATCTATTGCACTTTGGGTGATTTCCTCGATATCCACCCTGCCCTTGACTACCAGAAGACTGCTGACCCGGACTCTGGTAGTCATCGATCTTTCGCTGTTGTGCCTGGGACTGAACTGAAGTTGAACCCTTGCTGGAGGTTCCATCCCATTTTCGCTTGTTATCACTGGGAATAGCAGAAGTAGTAGTAGTAGTAGCACCTATACGCTTAGGCAGTTTGTTCTGTTCCACTGCCTGGTCTGTGAGACGATGAGCAAGACGAGTAACATCTTGAATAGTAGCAAGGTTAGCAGAAGTCACATGACTTTGAATCTCTGGTACTAAGCCTTTAAGGTACAGCTCAATGCGCTTGATGGGAGGATCCACCATAGTTGGACATAACACTGCCAGTTCGTTGGATCGTTTCGTGTACGCTTCTATCTCTGACCCCGTCATCTTCAGGTTAAAGAACTCCACTTCCAGCTTGTGGATATCATCACGACTACAGTATTCACGTTTGATCAGTTCCTTAAAATCATTCCATGGGGTGGCATTAGCAGCCGCCAGCCCCAGTATCTGAACTTGCGCGTTCCACTAAGTTAGCGCAGTGCCTTCGAGAGTACCAGTGGAATATTTCACCCTACGAGCCTCAGGGCATTCACACATTTCAAAGTCCGATTCGAGCTTCTCGTACCAGTGGAGGAGTCCAACGGCCCCTTCAGTGCCACTGAAAGTAGTAGGACGACAGTCCATAAAGGTCTTGAAGGTGCACACAGGTGGCTGAGCGTGTTGACCTGTCGTGTGCGTAAGAGTAAACAAAATTAAGCATAAGTGTTGGGTTGCGAGAGTAGGATCTAAAGATCCTAGAGTAAGTTGTGATGGCAGGCTATACCTCCTGCCTGGGCAGCTGCGAGTGCTGCAGTAACTTGTTCAGTGATCAAAGCCGCCAACTGGGCTTGAGTTAAGTTAACGCGTCCACTCATGATCTTCATATCAAAGGAAACATGAGTGAGAAAGGTTCGCGAAAGTGCGATGACAGAAGAGAGTAAGCACACATGTGTTTTCAAACAATAGTTGTTGCGTTTATCTAAGCATACCATGAGCAAAGTTCTTTGTAATCTAGCAAGTAGGCAATGTAAACATAAATTGTATCACCTAGAATGTCGAGTCTTACACGTGGAGCGAGGCGTCGTTGTGGATCGTTGAGCACTGTACAAGTTATAGTCTGGTTTTAACAAAACTTTTTCCCTTATTAAAACCAAGTTCACTATAACCAATGGCTCTGATACCAATCTGTCACACCCCCAAAATCCACATGTGGAGTATCACCGCTTGGAGGCGTGACTGACCAGGATCAAGCCACCAATCATATTGAACATAACAAGTGTTAAGTAAAATTCAACCACACAATATGAAAGGTGTTTCAAATCACAAACGTAGTTAAGTGTTTAGCGGAAGCATAATTGTAAAACCCCAAGGTAAGTATTAAGTACGAAATAAAGTAATGTTTTTAGCATGGCACACTCTGCCATGTCCCATAATGACCGCGCCTCCCTGTACAAGCTCCATGAGTACCTAACGACCTGCAAGGCATGTAGCAACGAATCAACAACAAAGTTGAGCGAGTTCACAGTTGGTTGTTTAGTTGTAACATTCGTTTCGTAAATCATATGTTCTTTTTGTAACCCATGTATAGTGTTAATTAGTATCGCGGTCTCCCAGACATGTTTGCGAAGATTAGTGGGGGCTTCCCATGTGTTACTAGACCACGCGTATCGACTGCTACGAAAATGTAAGAGGTGCCCTAAGTCAATGTCTATCAGCATTGACCCTTTGGCCATAGTCCATTAGTACACGCCCGTCCGACTGGCACGGTGTGAGGTTTGTTAAACCTAATAGCGCTATTAACTAATGACCCGCTCGCCATAGGCCTCGGCGATTAAGTCGATAAATGAGGGACTTCAAATGATAGAGTTGATGGTCTTATGGTCGTACGTATCCTGTTGTATGGGGAATACGCAAGTTCGTAGTTACCGTTCAGTTCTTTAACCCATTCCCAACCCTTGGGAATCCCATGCCTTGGATAGAGTGTGAACTCACCTTGGTTTGCTCGGTAAGGTTAGCGTATGTGTTCGTAATTTGATCAATCCAGTCCTATTATGGTTTCAGTACCAGTCAGTTATTTATTCAAGTAGATCACATACTGTTATTACACAATTATGAATAAACTTAGCACGTATTGTCACACGAGTTACAACGAATGTTCCAGTTATACACATATATGACATACTGGCCGATCATCACTAACCTGGATAGTCCACTTAAATGAGCATGAAATTTCAACATACATTTAATTAACACCAACATATAATATCACTGTTATGTTTCATGAACCCAACCAATGTACCCGGCCCATAAAACCAGTCCAGCAGATCCGCTACTGGGCCTGATTCGGACCCCAAAACCAACATTTCGGACCCAATGTGAGCATACATTTTCCATAGTTACATGCGGCCCAACCACAATCTTACCCATTAATTCTAACAACCCTTAACATATACTAGATTCACATACATCGATACACATGCCATCCCCAATCATTAATCATTTAACCCATTCAATATTGCATATGAATATCATTATCAAAGTCACATATGGCCAACCTAATTGGACATACACTTTAGTCCCATGCAAACTGACAACATATATTAAAGTGTGCACATGGTTTGATTATGAATCACATACATAGCCGCCATTTTCTATACCCAAAGCTATCAACCCTTAAAAACCATTTAACCTCAGTTTATAAAGATTCCTACCAAACCAATCAATCCAATATTCGACCAAATCTGATTTACATGCACACATATATTTAATCATTTATTTCCTGACAATGCACATGCACTAAAGACAATAGTGGCCGCCAATTTACATGTACACACTATGCAATCTCATGAAATTTTAAAACACATTGGCCGACAATGAGGTGATGACTATCTAAACCTCACATGCAATGATATGGGATATTGGGCCAACAAAGCAAATATTAATAATTCACTTATATAACTAACCGGAGGTGCTTGGAACGATGGAAAGAGAAACCTCGAGAAAGTCCACTGCCGTCGCGGTTTTGAGAGAGAGAGGGGAGGAGATGTGTTTAGGGTTTGCGATCACTTTCTCTTAAGGATTAATATCAAAACGCTATTTCCGGTTATTGCTGGGCCGAAGCCCATTCTGTTTTCGTTGGTCCACTTCCTGATGAAAACACTAAGGTGTTTTCGTTGGGAAGGGGTGATTTCGGGTGGGAGGTTTTCGTGGGCGAAGGGTTTTCGGCAAAGGCTTCATGTTGACAACAATAACATATTTTTCTCATACAACCATATATTAACAAACATACAAGCATATAATTTACACATCAACATATATAAAACACACTATGATGCACACCAATATAAATATAAAACAACACTTAGTGAACAGTTATTAAATCAAGTAGAGACCTTGAAAACTCGGGTTGTCACACAACATAACTGATCCTGGAGTATCAGTTAATATCAATCCTGAAGAATCGAGACAACATTATCCAGTAGTATAATGTTAGATAGTGTATAGTATAAAATGTCTGAGGGGGAGTGTTATGAATGCAAACTATTTTAGGCCTAGGCAGTGTCTATGGGTCTTAGGGTTTAGTATTGTGTTATGTATATGATGTATGTATTATCTAATGTATGAACGAATTAGTTTCTTTCCCAAATTTCTATCTGGTTTATCACAATATTATCATTTTACATAGACAAAAGTTTGATCTCTCTATCTCTCTCTTTCTCTCTCTCTTATCATCTTTCTCTCTCAAATAAACCCTCCCACCACCTCACCACTTCCATCACCATTGTACCTCCTCCTCCTCCTCTACCACCACCACCACTACTGCACTTTCGCCACCACTACACTTCCCCAAAACGACCCTCATTCAAATCCCTAATTTATCAATCTCCAACCCAACCATATTCCGTCGCGACAACCTTTAATCCATCTACACCGATGAGTACAAAGCCCGACAAGCTTCAACCACCTGACATAATTCAGATCATGATTAACCGAATCAAAATGAAAAATAAATAAACCCCATTTTCTATTCCATTTGCAAGTGTACTGACCGAGTATGTTGCCGACGTTGAATTTGACTGGCAACATCGTATTGTCGGAGTATATGTCGCGTAGGTTAGGGTAAGAGGGACCCGGTGATGTTGTGTTGATACAGTCGCCGACAATTAGAGGTAATCCTTGTGGGGATTTATTGTCGGAGATGTACTTCGATGCGAGTTTTCTGAAATCTGAAGGTGTGAAAAACGGTTTTGTCGGGTCAATTATTTCGAGAGGGTGGTGGGGGATACCCAGTTGTTCTTCAATGGTGATTTTGTTTGTTGTGATGTCAAGACCACTGTAAACTTGCATTTTATCGGAGTTTTTGATCTTTGCGTTGTGGAAGATATGAGTAGCTAAATTGATTGAGAGACGCGATTTTCCGGTGGAAAGTTGTAGGGGTGTTGTGTAGTGGGGCGGTGCAGGGGGTTTGTGCACAGGGTGGTGCGGTGTGCAGGTGTGTGTTTATATATTTGTAAATTAAACCTTATGCATTAAAAACTTGTGCCCTATACTTTGTGCATTATAGATTTGTACCTTATGTGCAAATGACTAAAATACCCTTATAGTTAACGGATTTGGTGGACCAAGTTAATAATCTGGACTTAAAGGGTTAAAAATGAGAATTTAGGTCCTTAGTTGTTAAACTTTTTGATTTTGAACTCAAGTTATTAAAACCACTAAAAGACAGGGACTCAAAAGTTAATTTACTTTTTTTCTTATCCACAAGAACATATAATTCTTTGTTTTCTCCGTAACTCTTTCCGGATTGTGATCTTTATTGTTGAACACATTCCCATTTTCACTATCTAAATGCACCACAAGGATGTCATGATGATCACATGGAGTAATCTCCTACGACCATCCGATGAGAACTAGTTTATTTTTCAGAAAATAAACAAAGGACATACTAGTGGAATCTTCGATGAAAGTAACATAATTAATTGAGCCCTGACAAAATAAAACTAGTGTAAGACCATACACACCAATATGAACCAACAATACTTCGGTTGCCATTCTACTCCGAAATTATAACCTTATGTTTACCAAGACTCACAAAAATCAATTGTCACATTCTTGAAATCTCGGCTGCTACCTTTGGAAGCCACATCTTCATACCCGTTTCACTTATGTCAGCAGTACGTGTTAAAGGCTTCGGTGCCCAGAGTACTAAACACCAACTAGACATATACGTACTAAACACCAACTAAACTTCCCTTTATCACACACTCCACTAACGATTTTCAAAGTGTACATGGCATATAACTAGGATATGACTGACACTTAGCGATGAGTATCTGGGTTTATGCTATGAGCTTATGATAGACCGATGATAGGCAATTGTTTCTTTGTATCAGCTTACCAATGTAACCACAACGATTCATAAACCTTCATAATATAAAAATAATGTTGTAAATTTGTAATATTTCAAAACTGTCATCAGAAACCAGTATATACATATTGAACTTGACTATAAGAAATTAATATATTCACATTTCAAAATAACAAAAAAAAAAGACAGATAAAGTAACATGAAACGTTATTGTTAATGGAAAGAGAAAAGTGAGGTTTTTTTTGTGACTATGGTCTATGGGGTCGATCAAATGATGAGGAGGATCGGCACGCCATATATGTATTCAATTTTCTCTTTTTATTAATCATTAATTCTTGGATAAATCGAAAAACAAATAAAAAGTTTGTCAATACACTAAAAAGGGTTGAATACTATAAAATAATATTTATTTATTTACTATATATAAAAACACAAGGTGGGGAATATTGTCAATGACACTCCCTAATTGGTCCAACCAATTTACGATTTTATCACTAATTTAAAATTATGATTTCGTCCTCAGTTAAAAATGATGTTTTCGCCCTCAGTTCAAAATAAATGTTTGCTTTTGTCCCTAGCTAAAAATTACGATTTTGCCATCGGTTCAAAATTACGATATTATTCCCACTTTAAAATTATAATTTTGCCTACAGTTCAAAATAAAATTATACTTTTGCCCCCAGCTAAAAATTACTATTTTGCTGTCAGTTCGCAATTATAATTTTGCCCCCAGTTCAAAATAAAATTATGGTTTTGCCCCTAGCTTAAATTACGGTTTTGCCCCTAGCTTAAATTTATATTACGATTTTACCCCAAGTTCAAAATTATGAATTTGCCCCTACGCAAATTTACGATTTTGGCCCTGGTTCAAATTTACAGTATTGCTATCACTTTAGCTTTTGGCAAATTACAATTTTACCCCAGTCAAAAAATACAACTTTGCCCTCAGTTCAAAATTACAGTATTGCCATGGTTTTAGTTTTTTTAGCAAAACTATAAAAGTGTTTTGTTTTAATTTGTTGACTTGATTTTTTTTATGTCAATGAGCTGCCTAACAATAGCTCATTATTCCTGACAAATTACAGTTTTGCCCTGAGCTCAAAATTACGGTATTGCCATCATTTTAGTTTTTTTTAACAATACTATAGTAATGTTTTTTTAATTGGTTGAGAATTATTCGACCATCGCCCCGCAACACGTGCGTGGCGTCAACTAGTTTTCAAAACAAAAGGCAAACACATCACTCGTAATACAGCCACCTCATGGGAATTATAACTTTACTTATTTTATTTTATAGATATATATAAGTAGATATTTTAACCCGTTATTAAAAAATTCACGAGACACGTTAATACCCTACTAAGTCATAACATGCAATTGTACAGGGCCGGCCCCGAGCATGGGCCGGGTGACGCCAGCTCAGGGCCAAAAACGTAAAAGGGTTCGTACGTTTTTATATATATATATATATATATATATATATATATATATATATATATATATATATATATATATATATATATATATAACAAATCTGGAGTGAACCCATAAATATAGTTAGGGTGAACGGGGCACCATGCGGGGAGGCAAGCGGTGACCCTAGTCCCCGAGCGGGAACACCGCCGCCATCCCCGCGGTAAGGGTAATCGGTGAGTGAAACCGGTGTGTGTTCACCGCACAAAGTGAGGGTGATATTTTCAGGTGTGTCAGGCATTTTTTGAAAAAATGGAAGGTGCATGTGAGGGTGATATTTTCAAGTGTGTCAGACACTTAATTAAAAATATATTAAAACCCAATTCCCCTAAAGAGGGGAGTGCCGCCATCAAAATGGGGTGTTAGGGGAGTTTAAGAGGGGAGTTGACGTGGCACTATCTGATTGGAGGTGCGTACGAGAGGGGACTCCCCTCTTAGGGGAGTGCCCCTCTCACCCTTAGAGGTAAAAACCCATATACAAGAAATAGTCACAATCCAAAGAAGGCCTCTTGTTTCCATCCAAATGGTACTCGGTTCGAGTTCTTTCTCTGTCATGTTTTATCACTTTTATTTATTGTTGTATCCTATTTATATTATAGGGCGGGTAGGGTTCGATTTTATTTTTTTCACGCCGAGAGCCTAATTCTTTTTTAACATTTTCGAAGATGCTCTACAACTGTATATTTGTATGGGTGGTCTTTCAAGAGATTATCAATGGAAACCAGTGATAACATGATTTAAACCTTATACCTATGCTAAAAATGAATTATGTAATATACTAATAACTATACCACCAACCCGAAGATCATATAGTTGGATATTATATATAAAAGGTTTTTTAGTTTTTATTTTGTTATATAAATACACCACCTTTTAAATCTTCTTTGCCAAGCACCACCAACCTTCTGAAACTCATTTCTTCTGAACTCTCCAATGGAGATGAACACATTACATCTATATCTCTACACATCCATAACCCTCACCTTCATCTTTCTCAACTCAGCTTCCACTTTGAATCCATCTTCCACACCCAAACCAAAACCAAAACCAAACCCCTACACCTCATTATCCGCCATTAAAACCGATTCCGAAGCTCTAATCCAGTTCAAAAACATGATCGAAAACGACCCAAATGAAGCCCTCTCAACCTGGCAACCCACCAAATCCCCATGCAAGTGGCTTGGAGTCACTTGCACCTCAGGTCGAGTCACTGGACTCGACTTGAGCGAGTCTTATCTCGTGGGTTCGATATCTTTCGAACCCTTTTCATCTTTAGACATGTTAACCATCTTGAACCTGTCAGAAAACCCTCATCTATTCATCAACTCAACTTCTATATTTCAACTTCCATCAGGGTTAGAACAAATTTTATTATCTAATTGTGGAGTTAAAGGTCTAGTTTTTGACAATCTTTTTGTCAAATTCAAGAACCTTGTAGTCGTCAATCTTTCCAAGAACAATCTAACCGGTTCCTTACCCGAAAACCTCGTGTCGAATCAAGATTCGGTTAAAGTTCTAGATCTATCTTCCAACAACATCCTTGGAACCATTCCTCTAGCCATCTCAAACTATACCAACTTGGTGAATTTGAATCTTTCATACAATTTGATCACTGGAAGCATTCCAATAAGTTTGGGGAACCTAAAAAGTTTACAACTTTTCGATGTCTCGCACAATCTACTCACCGGTTGGATCCCTGAAGAGTTTGAAACTCTTTGTGGATCATTGTTAGAACTCGGGCTTTCGTCAAATAACATTTCCGGAACAATACCGGCTTGGTTATCTTCATGTTCTTGGCTTCGGGTTCTCGATGTTTCCAACAATAATCTCACTGGCCCGTTGCCTGATTCCATGTTTACAAACATGGGTTCGTTAGAACGGTTGATTCTAAGTAACAACAACATTTCTGGACCATTTCCAGTCACAATTTCGAACTGTGAGAAGTTGAAAGTGGTGGATTTCAGCTCTAATACGCTTTCAGGACCTATCCCATCCGGGATATGTCCTGAAACATCTTCACTCGAAGAGCTTCGTTTGCCGGATAACTTGTTATCCGGACAAATCCCGGAGGATATATCGCGATGTTCGAAACTAAAAACAATAGATTTGAGCTTAAACTACCTCAAAGGTACCATTCCAGCTTCAATTGGGAATCTAGAGAATTTAGAGCAGTTTTTTGCTTGGTACAATGAATTGGAAGGGAATATTCCGGTGGAGATAAGGAAATGCAAGAATCTAAAAGATCTAATTCTCAACAACAATCATCTCACAGGAAATATTCCAGTAGAGTTGTTGAATTGCAGTAATCTTGAATGGATTTCCCTCACAAGCAACTCGATTTCCGGTGAAATCCCACCGGAATTCGGCTTGTTGTCGAGGCTGGCGGTGTTGCAACTAGCAAACAATAGCCTGAGTGGCAGCATTCCAACGGAATTGGGAAATTGTAGCACTCTTGTTTGGTTAGATTTGAATAGTAACAAGTTAACTGGAGAAATCCCACCTCGAATTGGAAGGCATGTCGGAGCGCAATCTTTGATCGGAATTCTATCGGGTAATACTATAGTTTTTGTCAGAAATGTTGGGAATTCATGCAAAGGAGTTGGTGGTTTACTAGAGTTTGCTGGAATTCGACCGGAAAGATTATTACAGGTTCCTACATTGAGAACCTGTGACTTTAGAAGAATGTATTCGGGTCCGATTTTGAGCATGTTTACTCAGTATCAAACGCTAGAGTATCTTGATCTTTCGTATAATGATCTTGGAGGGAAAATTCCTGATGAGTTTGGGGAAATGATTGCTTTACAAGTTCTTGTGTTGTCTCATAACCAACTATCTGGTGAGATTCCGGCGACACTTGGGCATTTGAAGAATATGGGTGTGTTTGATGCATCTCATAATAGGCTTCAAGGGCATATACCCGAATCGTTTTCAAATCTAACGTTTTTGGTCCAGATTGATCTTTCAAACAACGAGTTAACGGGGCAAATTCCGACAAGAGGGCAACTTAGTACGCTCCCGGAGAGTCAGTATGCGAATAATTCAGGATTGTGCGGTCCCCCATTGCAAGAATGTAGCATGGTGAATAATCCGGTGGCGGATCCTGGTGGAGATGGTGGTGGTAGGCGGCAGTCGGCTAAGACTTGGGCTAACAACATTATAATGGTGATTCTTATTTTGGTTGCTATAGTTTGTTTGTTAATCGTTTGGGCTATTGCTATGCGAGTAAAGCGGAAGGTGGTCGAAGAACAAAAGTTGCTAGAGCGACTACAAGCTTCTCGGTCAGCCACGACGTGGAAGATCGAAAAGGAGAAAGAGCCGTTGAGTATAAACGTTGCCACGTTTCAAAGACAATTGCGGAAACTTAAGTTTTCACAACTGATTGAAGCCACCAACGGATTCTCTTCAGAGAGTCTGATTGGTTGTGGCGGCTTTGGAGAAGTTTTTAGAGCAAAACTAAAGGATGGATCAAGTGTCGCGATCAAGAAACTCGTTCGCTTGAGTTGTCAAGGTGATCGCGAGTTCATGGCTGAGATGGAAACCCTTGGAAAAATAAACCACAAAAACCTCGTACCATTGTTAGGGTATTGCAAGATTGGTGAAGAACGACTCTTGGTATATGAATTCATGGAGTTTGGTAGTCTTGACGAGATGCTCCATCGACGATCAATGAAGGGTGCACCAAACCATTGGATTTTGAGTTGGGAAGAAAGGAAAAAGATAGCTAGAGGGGCGGCGAAAGGGTTATGTTTCTTACACCATAATTGTATCCCTCACATCATCCATCGCGATATGAAATCAAGCAACGTGTTACTAGATCACGAAATGGAGGCTCATGTTTCAGATTTCGGGATGGCAAGGCTAATTAACGCCCTTGACACTCATTTGAGCGTTAGCACGCTAGCCGGAACGCCTGGATACGTCCCACCCGAGTACTATCAAAGCTTTAGATGCACCGCAAAGGGTGATGTATATTCATTAGGTGTGGTCTTTTTGGAACTTTTATCCGGAAAACGACCCACAGATAAAGAGGATTTTGGTGACACGAATTTAGTCGGATGGACAAAAATGAAGGTCCGTGAAGGGAAGTCACGAGAAGTTATTGACATAGAATTGTTAGCGGAGCATGAAGAACACGAAAAAGAATATGTCAAGGAACTAGTGAGGTTTCTTGAGATAACATTGCAATGTGTTGATGATTTCCCTTCAAGAAGACCAACTATGTTACAAGTTGTGACATTGCTAAGAGACCTTAATGTGCCAAAACCTCTTGTTACTTAATTTTTTTAGCGAAACATGTTACATTTGGTGTGTCAACATCGTTCTCCGTCGAGTTTTTGAATGTAATACTTGATTTAAGATAATACAACGCTGTTAATTATTGTATAACTTCGTTTCCTGCTTTATGTTCCAAAATGAAAGTAGGATATTCGACTTTCTATCGTCAAATATATAAACGTTCAGCATGGTCTTGTTCCATCAGTTTTAACATAATTTCCTAAACAAATATGTAACTACGGTTTCAAAGAACATCAAACCAAACCGAACCGAACCAATTCGTCTGGCTAGTACAACCATTAAAAAACAACTTGCTTTAGTGGTTTGGACCCTTTTTTATCTATAAACCGTGAATAGAATGTATGTATTAAAAGTAATATTTGCTAGACATATTGTAACCATTTACTATCTATCAGATATGAAAAATGAATAATAATAATAATAAGGTATGTTTGTTTTTATAATAATTAAAGTGTGGGAAAAGCAAAATGGTTTGCACGCCAAGCGAAGATACAATGATCACGGGAATGATTTAGATGGACAAGAAGAATGTGAACTCAAGTGGTGCAAAGGTGTGCCTTTGACCACGTCTTGTCTCCGATCACAAGTGCACCCCCCCTCCCCCACTATCTCATTACTATTTTGGTGATATTTTTTGTTAGATAATCTTTAATAATGAATGCAATTATCCGGGCACTCTATACTTACTAATGGGTCGTATTAGTTGGACACCCTAGATCCTTAACTCGACACCTTTAATACGGGTCGTATAGACCAATACGAGTCGTATAGGTTTTTCAATTTCTAATAAAGAGCAATGTGTCCGATTTTGTCTAGATATTATTTAATAAGACTTCCACTATTCTCACATCCTTACATCTTATTCTCACATTTTTTTTCACTCTATCTCTCTTTATATATATCTATGTATGTATGTATAGAGAGATAAAGGAAAAAGATGTATGAATATTAACTCCATTTAGTAATCTTTAATAATGGATGCATTATCCGGACACTCTATGTTTACTAATCAACCTTTTATTACTTTTAGCCTTTTAGGACTACGTATTCCTATATCAGGGCTATACACCCATATACCAGTATTTAAGAATTGTGCAATAATATATCAGGACTTAGGATGAGTGTGGTACAGGTATCGTACTGAACCGGTACTGGTATCGAAATTCGTTAAAACTGGGTACCGATATCGTATTTGAAGATAAAATTCGGTATTTACCGGTACCGATACCGAAAATGCCAAAAAGTGAGTACCGGTACCGAATCGAAAATGGCAAAAACTGGGTACCGGTACCGAAAAAATTCGGTACGGGAAATTCCGTACCGGTACCCAATACCAAATGCTCATCCCTTATCAGTACGTACGTTCATATATATATATATATATATATATAGGGAGAAGATCATGCGAGAACCACCTGTTATTGTGAGAACCGCGAGAACCAATGTGAACACACCAAAAATGCCTAAAAATAGCTAAAAATCACACAAAAAAAAATTTTTTGATTTTTTTAATATTTTTCAGGTTAAAATCGCTACTTTTCGAACCCAAAAAAAAAAAAAATTTAAATTTTTTTTTTTTTTTTGCTTCAAAAAGTAGCGATTTTAACCTAAAAAATATTTAAAAAATAAAAAAAAAATTTGGATTTTTTTTAGGTTTTTTGGGGGTTTAGTTTTTAGCATTTTAGCTTGGGGGGGGGGGGGGGGGTGGGGGGGTTTAGGTTTTTGGGGGGGGGGGTTAGGTTTTTTTTTAGGGGGGGTGGGGGGTTTAGGTTTTTTTTGGGGGGGGGGGGGGGGGGTGGGGGTTAGGTTTTTTTAGGTTTTTTTAGCTATTTTAGGTTGTGTTCACATTGGTTCTCGCGGTTCTCACAATAAGGGTGGTTCTCGCATGAGCCCCTCCCTATATATATATATATATATATATATATATATGGTGGGGTTCTAGAGTGAACACTAGTGTATTTGCGAACTGAGTGAACAAATCCTGGCCATTGATCTACACACGTGTATGGCTAGGATCTCATCATCAAATCATAAAATACACTAGTGTATTTCAACATCAAATCCTGGTCATTGATCTACAAACGTGTATGGCCAGGATTAGTTCACTCAGTTCGTAAGCTATATTAGTGTTCACTCTTGAACCTAATCCTATATATATATATATATATATATATATATATATATATATATATATGACAAGAGAGAGAGAGATGAGGTGTATATTCAATAAAAGTCGTTTCTAGTAGGCGTTTCTTCTAAACGATCCTTTAGGCCTTGTGTAATGGGGGCACATCACGACGTTTCTAGCTATGGCGCCCCATAGCGCCGCCCAACACCATGACCGGGGGCGCTATGGGGGTTTAAATCTTGGCTCCGGTGATCCTCTTCGCGGTGTTTTCATCTCCACAATCTTTCCCCCACTCACACACACATATATACATACATATGTATGTATAATTGAAGGGGTTATATAACCCCCTTACCACTACACCCTCTTGTGATATAAAGCCTCTCTCTTACGCATTTCGTCACTTATCGCATAACGCCCCCAAAGGGGCTTTATGACTAACACAACTTGTATCAATTAATTAGATTATGAGTTAGGAAGATGATTGGTTTGTTGTAAAAAATAGATATATGTTTGTTTGGCTTGAGTATTTTAATTCGAATTAAAGAAAGAAAATTAGATTTTAATATCTCAACTTTGACTTGTTTGTCACATAAGCAGTCAACATCTAAGTAATTTTGACTTTTTGTCACATAAGCACTCTATATAAGCAAAAACTAACTGGGTTATCTTTTAGTTAGTATAAGATCGTCCAGAAAAAATATATTAAAATTTGGGATTGTCACAAAAATTTTCTTAATTGGAATTGTTACCAATCAATATGTCAAAATTATGATTATTAAAATCCAATTCTCCATTAAATAAAGTATTAGGTCATTCGCTTCCAGCCGGTGATTCTAATATTATATTTAGTTTATATTATTTAGATGGCAGGGTATGGGTCGGGGAAGGTGGTCGGGATGGTGAGGCGGCCCACATCGCCGACGGGGAACACCACCTCTCTGATCCCACCTTTGGTGCCATTGGGAGATTCTCCCTTCTGCCCTGAAATGCTTCTCTCTCCCTCTTAATATTATTGGATGGGGAAACCATTTTTGTTGATAGAGGAAAAGGAATGGGAAGAAGAATGTGATGAGGTGGAGGTGGAGAAAAGGAGACCATACCCATAGTGTTACGTAAGAAATAATCACTCCTTTTTAGGTACTTTGACTAAAAGCCTTTATTTTGAAAATTAGTTATAAAGAAAGCTTTGGATCAAAGGAAGTCAAATATGAAACCACTTTAGAAAATAAAGGTTTGGATTGAAAATTGAAATAGAGTATGAAAATGTGGCTAACCTTCAATCCTCATACTAATCAGTAGTGTTTGATTTCACCTTTAGAGTAAATGAATTTATTTTTGCTTGCTTGGGTGAAAACTTCCAAAAAGATGGTGTTTTGGGATTATTGTCACCTATGTATGTTTTGATTTATAATTGTTTGTTCATAGTTAGAGTTTCATTTTTTAAGGACATGGTTTAAAAACTTTTAGAGAATGGTAAAGTTGTGTCTCAGTTTTGTTCCACGTGCTTAAATTTTCTTACACTTTAGATAAACTTTGCATCTAATTGTACTTTTGTACTTATACACATATGTTGTTTTATAATGTTATATTTGATTTTACTTTGTTATGTTACTCTTTCACTACTTCTTTTGTTTTTTATATTTTTGGTTGATTTTTAAGATTTTTTTGTTATGTTTGTTGTTTGTATTGTAGCCGATGGTCTCTTTGAAAACAACCTCTATTCTGAGGGATGCATATAAGGTTTTCCTACATCTTATCCTTCCCAGACCCTACTTATAACTTTGGTATTTGTGAAATGTATTTCCAAACCCTCAAATACATGTTTTGCAATGCCCTTATTCTCGCTCTTCCCAATGGAAACTACAATTTCGTTGTCTATTGCGATGCCCCTAATCAAGGTCTGGTTTGCGTTCTTATGCAACTAGACAAGGTTATTGCCTAGGCACCAAGACCTCGAACTTGGTGCAATCGTTTTTGCTCTCAGGATTTGAAGACATTACCTTTATGGTACCAAATGAGTGATCTTCACTGATCACAAAAGTCTTCAACACATTCTCAATAAAAAAGAGCTCAACATGCACCAACAACGATGAGTCGAATTGCTAAATGACTACAATTGCGAGATTTGCTACCACCTCGGTGAAGCAAATGTCGTGATCGATGCCCTTAGCGGAAAAATCATATTCAACCCCAAGGCGTTCGTTGTTTTCAACTCCAAACTGACATTCAATCTCGTATCGCGAGGCCCAATACTCATCTGTCAATGAAAACAATTTTTATAATGAGATGAAGTGTGGTGCTGAAAGTCAAGTTGAGTCCAAATCCAACGGAATCCTCTACTACTTCGATCGAATTTGGGTTCCAAGTCGCGGTGACCTTCGTGATCTTTTGATGAACGAAGCACACAAACCCCGATACTCCATTCACCTTGATGCCGACAAAATGTACCAAGATCTCCGTCAAATCTATTGGTGGCCTGTCATGAAGAAAGACGTTGTCCTCTTCATATCCAAATGCTTCACGTGTTCCAAGGTGAAAGCCGAACATCAACGACCCTCGGGTTTACTCGAACAACCCGAAATCCCGATGTGGAAGTGAGAGAGCATAGATATGGATTTCATTACCAAGCTCCCACAACATCTTCTGGGCACAATAGCATTTGGGTAATCATCGATAGGTTGACCAAGTCAGCTCACTTCCTCCCTATTCGGAAATATTATCGAGTTGAGAAATTGGCTCGTATTTATACCGAAGAAATCATTTGTTGTCATGGTATTCCCATTGACATCATTTCGGACTGAGATGGTCACTTCATTTCTCGTCTTTGGCAAACATTCCAAACCGCAATGGGCACTCAATTGAACCTTAGTATCGCCTTTCATCCTCAATTTGACGGTCAAATCGAGCATACAATTCAAACTCTCGAAGACATGCTTCGATCTTGAGTTATCGAGTTTGGTGGGAACCATGGTTGCAGAAATCGGCCTAGGCGGCCGATTAATCGGCGCTAGGCGGTCATCTACTGCCTAATTTTGAGCTAGGCGGTCAATTAATCGGTCATGGTCAAAAATCGGTCAAAATCGGTCCTAGGCGGTCAAAATCGGTCCTAGGCGGTCAAAAATCGGATTAATCGGACAATATTAGTCGGTCAAAATCGATCAAAATCGGTTCTAGGCGGTCAAAATTGGTCAAAATTGGTCAAAATCGGTCAAAATCGAACCATACTATCTGAAACTTGAAGTATTTATGTGAATTTTGAAGTATTATTTTTATATTATTGGGTATATATATATATAATTTTGAAAAAATACATATAAAAATCCCATTCCGATTAATCCCAATTAATCCCGATTAATCCCTAGGCTGTACCTCACCGTCCGACTAGCGCCTAGCGCCTTCTACAACATTGGTGGGAACTAGGATGTGCATTCACCCTTGGTAGAGTTCTCGTACAATAACAGTTAACACGCCAGTATTCAAATTGCACCTTTTGAAGCGTTGTATGGTCGCAAATAACGTTCGCCTATTTGTTGGCACAAGATCGGCGAAGGATAAATCACCGGTCCCGAGCTCATACAAGAGACAATGGACAATATCTTACAAATCCGTGACAACCTCCCTAAAGCAAGAAGTCGACAAAAGAGTTACGCCGACAAACGTCGCAAACCTTTAGGATTCAATGTTGGTGACGTAAAAAACTTGCTTCACGTTTTGTAGGTATCCCCTTGGAAGGGAGTCGTCCGTTTTGGTAAAATAAAAAACTTGCTTCACGCTTTGTAGGTCCTTTCAAAATTCTCAAAAGAATTGGCACCTCTAGTAAAATCGTTTCTAGGCTTTTTTTACCGGGTCCAGTTCCGGATACGCTTTTTCTGTGCACCTCTAGTTATACATCTAACAATGATAAAAGTAACTAAATAATTATAGTGTGCGGATCTTGTACAAGAGAATGAATCATGCTAAGGGTAGGCGACAAGTAGAGCCATTGATCTCCCAATATCAATGGCTCAAAACTAGTGATGACATTTTCGTAATTACGAGGTTCATACAATTGAAGAAACAAATAGAGAAAAAGTATTCTGTTCCTTTCCCACTTGAACTCATTTCCCCCTTGATTTTCAAACAGCTATAGCTTTTTAATATGTTAATATTTTTTTTTTAAATTACACCGTATTAACGAGCATTTCTTCCTCTTTAATTCGAGCAGTCTATTGCTATAGTTTTCTTAAAAAAAATTACATGATTTTTGAATACTCGTTACGTGATTTTGAAAATCTAGCATGACTACGTGATTTGAATACCCATTACGTGATTACGTGATTTCATTATAGTATGTGAAACCCCACTAAGTGATTACGTAATTACATAAAAATAGATGACTATGTATTATTACGTGACTACGTGATTTTGAATACTCGTTTCGTGATTACGTGTTTTCATTATAGTATTTTATGTGATACCGCACTGAGTGGTGACGTAAAAACAAAAAACATGTAATACATAACTAGCGGGATTTGCCCGCGCTATGCGGCGGGAAGTCATCCGTATTGGTTCGATTCGTTACGCAGGGGATTCGGGGTGGTAACGATTCGTATCGGTATATGACTTGCACTTGGTTTAAAGTCAAGATATGTCTGTACGCCGTTTAGATTAAGAATGAATACCGGTAGTTCATCACAGTACTATTTTGAATAAAACTTTTTTTTCAAGAAAGTTTATGCAACAACGGTGAAAAAAATATATTAAACTTAGTCATGTATTCAGCTTTACAAAAAAGATAATGAACGCGAGTTATTGAAGGAAAATCAAATTAAATAAAAACTAATTGGGTTAAACGTGTAGTTTTAAAGTATATACCGATACTGGTTCCTATAATACCGATATCGGTATCGACCTTGTCAGTATTTGTTTTATTCATCATGGTACCATTATGACACCGACACTTGATCAAGCCTTTGATACCAAAAAAATACTTGGTTTCGAACACAACTCATTTTCAATAAAATTTATAAAAACAAACACTACAGATTTAGTTTTTTAACTAACAAAGGCAAGTTATCGAATAAAATACAAATTGGTAAAAAAAAATGGGTTGAAAACGTATTTCATACATAATACAATAGTCAATAGAATGAAAAAAAAAAACTATGATATAACATTTCAAATATTATTAGAAATAAAAAGAATTAAACATTATTTAAACAATCAAGTATTATGAAAAAACAATTTAGTATTCATCCTAAGTTCAAAATCATATGTATAATAATAATAACATAATAATAATAATAATAATAATAATAATAATAATAATAATTTATCTGGAATACCTAATATTTCATGTCTAATCATGTATTAAAGATAAATTATATACAATACATTAGCCAAATCAACCTATAATAACTACATAATGCCGTATATTAGATATTTAATCACCTAATAAAACATAAAACAATCAAGTTCTTATTAGTGAATGTGTAATCACGTAATAGCATAATCATAATAACATCAGTTATAACAAATCATATTGAATGTGTAATCATGTAATGGATTTATATTGAATGTGTAATCACGTAATGGTTTATGTTGAATGTGTAATCACGTAATGGACATTCAAAATCACGTAGTCATGTGCTGGATATTCAAAATCACGTAATCACGTAATGAACTAACGGGTATTCAAAATCCTGTGTAATTTTTTTAAGAAAACTATAACAATATGCTGCTCGAATTAAAGAGAATGAAATCCTCGTTAATACAGTGCAATTTTTTTTAATATTAACGTATAAAAAAGTATAGCCGTTTGAAAATCAAGGGGGGTAAGTTGTTTAAGTGAAAAAAGACTAAATTATCCTTCAAGCCAAGAACACTTGTCGTCCTCTCAAACTCGTGTATGCTTGGTACGAAACTTCTTGTCATTTACATGATCCATTCTCAATAATTATACATACGTAATATTTAAATGATTAACATATAATAAACAAGTAGAGTTTAAGTCGAGTTTAAGTTTAAAAAATTATCCATGAGCCAAGTTTGAAAAAAAAAATTACGATGAGTCAAGCTTAAACCGCTCCTTAAATACAAAGTTTGAAGAGTATCAAGCTCGAATGCTCTTACGTTAAACTAAATAAAGTTATTAAGGCCACTCGGTGTGGGGGGTCATCCAGGCCCGGCCTGGCCCGGCGACGCCCCCTAACACCATTTCCGGGGTGGCGGCATTGTCTTCACCAGCATTTTGGAGACGTTGAGGACGGGCACAAATGAACAAAAAAATTGCCGTTGATTAACGGCTATAATTTATAAAAAAAAATCAATTTCCCTAAAACAAACAAGATCCAACGGCTAGATTTAAAAAATAATAATTATTTTACCTATAAATACACATCTTTCACCCCATTTCTTACACACTACAACCAATTCTCTCTCTCAACTTTATAAATGTCACACCCTGGCTTTGCGGAAGCGTGGTTAATTTGGTGTGACTTCTTAATACCATAGCTTAACCATAACAAAGCTATATGAAATAAAATCATGCAAGATCATCCATTCGAATAAGTTTTAAAACCAGAGTAACATAACATTGTCTTAGGGACTTACAACCTCATAACATAAAACATTGTCTTTGAAAAACATAAACATCAACATGAAATAAACGCAGTTTAAGATTTGTGACTCGTCCAGGAAAAAGTCACATTTCCTAAACCCGGATGACCTTGGAACCCATATGCAGCGGGAAAACATAACATACCGCGCCAGATCTTTAATTTCCTGAAATACATGTAAGTTGAAAAATCAACAATAATGTTGAGCGAGTTCATGTGTAAGTGAGTAAGTAAACCTTTGTGAGTATAAAAATAGTCTTGGTATGTAGCAAATAAGGGAATTGAGATCACCAATGGTTTGCAAGGCCACTGATATATGTGAAGTGCAAATAGGGAGACTCAAACCTAGCAGATTTCGCCACGGCAATAGTATGTGGACAAAGTCACCCCAAGGTCCGTTTCTATTTTGGCCTGGGGCTGGGCTCGCTACACCCAGATAGATCTACCGCTCCTGTCCCTCGGTCCCGCCATGAGGACTAATGGCCTCATGTTGCTCCTACCCACTCACATGATCTAAGTAGTAAACCTCCTTACGCTAACCATACCATGTATAAAGTACTCGTAATCATAGTAACATGTATTTCACCCCCGCAGTTAAAACTGAAAACAGTTAAGAGAAAAGGGGGACATGAACTCACAGTCAGTGCGTCTCTACCAAGTACTCCAAATCAGGCAGCTGTGCGACGACCTACAGGTGCTAATTTCTATTAGACGGACGGCCGTGCCTTAGCTTTATAGTTTAAGTCTTTAGGAAATAGTTAGACAACTATTTCGTGTTTACATTCTGTATATACTTGGTAGTTATTCTCCTTCCCAAGGATGGGGGATTCAATACATGTGCGTTCAAATTATATCATTAAGTCTCACTTAATATATATATATATATAATTCCAATTCCAAAATATAAGTATTTTCCTCAAAAATATTATATTTTCATTTCACATAATTTTTCTCCAATAATACGTTGTTAAAATACGCGTTCATAAATATTTCCGTAAGTGCGTAAGTTACGTTTTAACAATCGAGTGGTAATATACTTACCGGTGTAACTTATATATTTATGGTGAAAGCGTTCGTATTATTTTGGATTTGTTAACGTTCGTAAATATTATTTTTACTCTAAAAATAATATTTATGTATTTTCACAAAATAATCATAAACAGTGTGTGAAAAATATATATTTATCACGTTAAATTTTGTGAAAATCCCACCTCCGAATATTTAGTAAATAAAGTCATGGCGAAATTCATATTTCGAAAACATGTCAAAAATAATTCTAACACTTGTAGTGTAAATAGTTCTAAGTGTTAGGTTTTTAGAAAAATTTCGCCAGAGTTTCCTCTGTAACTGGAGGTGGCCACGCTTTCAAGCGTATCATTTTCTTTAACAAATCAACTCAACAATTTTCTTTATTTGATCAAAACAACTTTCATCACAACAACTAATCAACATAAGTGCAAATTGCCAAAAATTACATGAACTTGCAGTTTTCCCAAAACTGTGGTGTAAATCCCCTTAAATTTAGTAGATCTTCATATAAGGTAATTTGATCTTGTAAAAACCTTGTTTTTAGAGAAAATCTATCTTTACAACTTCCAGTCATCTTTTACAAAAACTGTTATTTTGTCGGATCTTTTCATTTCACAAGTGTTTACACACTTGTGGTTTATAAAAACCATTCTTGTTAGTGTAAGATCCATTTTTAGAAAGCATGATTCCTTTAACGCTTGGTCCTTTGAAAATACCACTTGCAGATACGTAGATCTGCTAGTTTTAAACACTATTCCACAAGTAAAACATTTTTACACAAGTTCATGATTCGTGTGTGGTAGAGTTTCACCCTTTAACCCTTGTATCATTCAAAACAAGCTTATGTTAAGATCCATGACCTTACCATACCGGGTTAAACGATGATCCGAGCTACCACATCATAGATCGGGCCTAAATAATCATACATTTCGAATACTACATCATTTACACAACATATAAGCTTTTAACCACTATTTTTAGTGTTTTTAGTAAACTTTAGAGCATCATCTTGCATGTTAACGAGTTTTAACCGATACAAATCCTTTTAACCACTTTAGAATAGATTGAGAAGGTGTTCTAAGCAACATACCACTAGCTCGAGGCTAGGGAAGAATCTTGACGAAAATGGCGTGGATAAAAGCAAGATAAAGAGGTCCTTCGCGTTCCGTTTGCTCCAAGACTCCTTGTGTACAACCCTTAAAACTTGTATGATGTTGGAATGTGATGATGGAAATCGAAAGGTGGTGGTGGTGTTGCTTGTGTCTTCGGCCGAGAATGAGCAAGAGAGGGAGAGAGTGTGTTGTGTAGTGTTGAGTGATGGATGATTGTGTTGTGTAATTAGTTGAACTTATAGACTAAGTTTAGAGTTATTATCCAATGGAAATTGTGTCTAATAGATATTAGGCAATGGTGATTAAAATAATCACCAAGGTACAAGGTATGTCCCCTCTTAGTTGGGGACGGTTAGGAGGGGGGTAAGCTAGTTCGATTCCAAGTATTAGTTAGGTTATAGTTAAGTTAAGTAGGTTAGTTAAGCACTTAACTTGGTTAGTAGTGTGTTATGCATTAATGCGGGTGCTAGGGTATTCAGGGACCCTAACTGACTCAGAAAGAGATAAATAATGATAATAACAATATTTTCATGTTTCGGGTAACGCCCGGTTGTTCGGTTGGATAGTAATCCGTTAAAGCGCTTAATAAAGCTTTAAAGTGTCGTTATTACCATTTTTAGTGACACAACTTATTTCTGACACTTTGGAAAGTGTCTAGTAATATTTTTCTCATGTTTTGGCACTTTATTAGTTAGCTAAAAGCTGAATTATTATGTAAAGTGCTGAATTTTTGTGCTTAGAGCACGTTTTAGGCACATCCAGTCATTGTAACTTATTCCTAGAGACGCAGTTCTACAACCCTTGTATCCCTACACTCACCACTAGTGTAGCAAAATATTTCTGGCTCATACAGGCCTTAGAGGCAGTGTCTGCCTGATGCTGGCTTTATCAGCATGTTCAATAGGTTATCCATTATAGTGCTACTGTGCTTTTTGTGCATCATGTTTGTCACTAAGGTGCTGTAAGCAAAATATGGAGTGACAGCAAATAAAGTATGATGCAAGTAAGTGCATGTATCAGTATGCAAGTAGCAGTTTATTCACAAGTTTAAGCAAGCACAGTAATTAAGCGGTAATTAATTATTAATTAAGTCGTACGGATACCTGGTTTAGTGAGGGTTGTCACATTCTCCCCCCGTTAAATAAATTTCGTCCCGAAATTTAAGTTCTGCTTGTAGATGCAGGGTTCTTAGGAAAAAGGTGGGGGTATTTCTCTTTCATCCGGTCCTCACGCTCCCAGGTGTACTCAGGACCGTGCCTGGCATTTCAATGAACCTTGACGAGCTTGACACTGCTCCGGCGGGTCTTGTTAACTTTCCAATCCGTGACCTCAACAGGTTCTTCAACGAAGTGGAGCGTGTCGTCAACATGAATCTCGTCGGTGGGAATGGCAACGGTGACTTGAGTTGGACTTTTCTTTAGATTGGATACATGAAAGGTGTCGTGAACACCATTCAGTTCAGCAGGTAGGTCCAACTTGTATGCTACTAGTCCTATTCTTTCCAGAATTCTGAAAGGACCAATGTAGCGCGGATTTAACTTCCCACGCTTTCCGAAGCGTGCCACACCCTTCCAGGGTGAAACCTTCAATAACACCATTTCTCCAACTTGGAATTCCACATGTTTCCGGTTTGGGTCCGCATAGGCCTTCTGTCTGTGGCGAGCTGCTTCGATGCGTTTAAGAATCTGCGCGATCTTGTCTGTCGTCTCTTGGACGATTTCGGGACCAGCGAGCTGCCTATCACCTGCGTCAGCCCAACATAAGGGTGATCGGCACTTGCGTCCGTAAAGGGCTTCAAATGGCGCGACACCAATACTGGTGTGGTAGCTGTTGTTGTATGAAAATTCGACCAAAGGCAAATGCTTATCCCAGCTACCGCCCAAATCCATAACACACGCTCTCAGCATGTCTTCCAGAGTCTGTATCGTTCGCTCGCTTTGACCGTCGGTTTGCGGATGAAACGCAGTGCTCAGATTCAATTGGGAGCCAAAGGCTTCTTGGAAGGATTGCCATATCCTTGACACAAACCTTCTGTCTCTATCAGAGATGATTGAGAGAGGTACTCCATGACGTGCGACGATCTCTCTCATGTAAATTTCAGCCAATTTGTTCGTATTATCCTTCTCTCTGATATGTAAGAAATGTGCTGACTTCGTTAATCGGTCCACTATTACCCAAATAGTGTCATGGCCTCTTGGCGTTCTTGGCAACTTCGTAATAAAATCCATGGAGATTTGTTCCCATTTCCACTTGGGAATCTCAGGTTGTTGCAGAAGTCCTGAAGGCTTCTGGTATTCGGCTTTAACCTTAGCACACGTTAAACATTTGCTCACATAAACAGCAACATCGCCTTTCATCCTAGGCCACCAATAGTAATCCTTGATATCCTGGTACATCTTATCCGCTCCCGGATGGATAGAGTACCGCGACTTGTGAGCTTCATCAAAAATAACTTCCCTTAAACCACCAAACAGAGGAACCCAAATCCTTTTCTCAAAACATAACGTTCCTTCCTCGTTTGGTACCAGTAGCTTCTCCATCCCACGGAGATATTCTTCTTCAAGGTTTCCTTCCTTGAGAGCTTCCTTCTGCGCGGCACGAATGCGCAAGGAAAGATCGGTTCGGACAATCATTTCCAAAGCCCTAACCCTTATGGGCTTGATTCTCTTTTTACGACTTAGGGCATCGGCGACCACGTTCGCCTTCCCTGGATGGTACTTTATCTCGCAGTCGTAGTCGTTCAACAATTCAACCCATCGTCTTTGCCTCGTATTCAACTCCTTCTGGTTGAATATATGCTGTAGGCTCTTGTGATCTGTAAATATTGTACACCTCGTACCATAAAGGTAGTGCCTCCAGATCTTTAAAGCAAAAACCACTGCGCCGAGCTCCAAATCGTGTGTGGTATAGTTCTTTTCATGCACTTTCAACTGACGCGATGCGTAAGCAATAACCTTTTGGCGTTGCATCAACACACAACCCAGTCCTTGACGCGATGCGTCGCAGTATACCACAAAATCATCAGTACCCTCTGGTAGAGCTAAGATTGGCGCGTTACAAAGCTTATCCTTCAGTACCTGGAACGCTTCATCCTGTTTGATTCCCCAATCAAACTTCTTATCCTTCTGCGTGAGGAGCGTCAATGGTTGAGCGATCTTTGAAAAATTCTCAATGAATCTTCGGTAATAGCCAGCCAAACCTAAGAATTGCCGAATCTCGGTTGGCGTCTTTGGCGTTTCCCAATCCTTGATCGCCTCGATCTTGGTTGGATCCACGTGGATTCCATCTCCATTTACCACGTGCCCAAGGAATTGCACCTCTCGTAGCCAAAACTCGCACTTAGAGAATTTGGCATACAGCTGTTCTTCCTTTAGCAGCTCTAGAATGGCTCTAAGATGCTGCTCGTGTTCAGCCTTCGTCTTTGAATAAATTAAGATGTCATCGATGAATACAATCACGAACTTATCCAAGTACGGCTTGCAAACTCTATTCATTAGATCCATGAATACCGCAGGTGCGTTTGTCAAGCCAAATGGCATAACGAGGAACTCGTAGTGCCCATAACGAGTTCTGAAGGCTGTCTTTGGGATGCTTTCCTCTTGTATCCTTAACTGATGGTATCCAGATCGAAGATCGATCTTTGAATAAAAGCTTGAACCTTGAAGTTGGTCGAACAGATCATCAATTCTTGGCAGAGGATACCTATTCTTGATCGTCAGCTTGTTCAACTCCCGGTAGTCGATGCACATACGGAAACTACCGTCCTTCTTTTTGACAAACAGGACCGGAGCTCCCCAAGGCGAGAAGCTTGGTCGGATAAAACCCTTGTCTAACAACTCTTGAAGCTGTGTCGATAGTTCCTGCATCTCAGACGGAGCAAGTCTATAAGGTGCCTTAGCCACAGGCGCGGCGCCTGGAACTAAGTCAATGCGGAACTCTACTTGTCTCTGAGGTGGCAGTCCAGGTAAGTCTTCTGGGAAGACTTCTGGGTATTCCCTCACGACAGGGATGTCTTCGATTCTTGTCTCAGCAGCCTTTTTATCCACAATGTGTGCCAGGAAGGCAACACATCCTTTCTGCAAACACTTTCGCGCTTTCAGGCAGCTGATAATCCTTAACGGCGTATCACGCTTCTCTCCGTGAACCACAATTGTTTCGCCATCTTCGGTTGGGATACGAACGGTCTTCTCATGACAAACTATCTCTGCCTTGTTACCTGATAACCAATCCATTCCTACCACCACGTCGAAGCTTCCCAACCGGACTGGTAGTAGATCCAGAGCAAACTCTCGCTCTCCTAATTCGATCACACAACCTCTGATAACTTCATTGGCTTCTACTAACTTTCCATTGGCCAATTCGATTGAGTACGGAATATCTAACTTATTAGCGGCTAAACCAAGCATATTCTTAAATTCTAACGACACGAAGCTATAATCGGCGCCAGTCTCAAATAAAACGGATGCATAGCGTTGATTTACAGGGAACGTACCAGTAACAACATTGGGGTCCTGGCGCGCTTCCCTAGCTTCGATTTGGAACACTCTTCCACGGGCTTGGTTTAACTCTGGGCAGTTCTTCTTAAAATGCCCGATATCACCGCAGTTAAAGCATCCAAGTCTTTGCCCATTTCCACCTCCATTTCCAGCTTGGTTGTTGTTTTGGTTTGCATGGCCAGCTTGGTTCACATTGTTGACCCGATTCCCGTTTCCTCCATTGTTCCCCTGTGGGCGATTTCCAATACCACCACGGTTATTATTTCTATTCCCAAATCCTCCCTGGCCTCCCCGGCCAGCACTAGCCCAACAAGAATCTTTCGAGTGGCCCGGCTTTCCACATGCTTCACATATTTTCACATTACAATGGCCAGTATGGTGGCGTTGACAGGTATTACACTTGGGTTGGGTGCCCTGGTATCCTTTTCCTTTCTTTCCACTGCCAGCCGATCCTCCTTTTTTAACCGCCACACTGGCGCCCTGCTTGAAGTTTGAGAACTTCCGTTTGTTACCTCCTGATGACTCAACGTGAGTCTCTTTCTTCTTCGGCTCTGCTTCATCAAACTTGTTCAAACGAATAGCCTCCTCAGTGAGAGCTACGCTCAAATCGATCGCCTCAGTAATGGTCGCAGGCTTGGATGAGGTTACCATGCTTATGATTTGAGGAGCTAGTCCCCAAATGAAGCGTTCAATTCTCTTGAACTCAGGAGTGACCATGTAGGGTACCACATGCGATAAGTCATGGAACCTTTGAACGTACTCTGCGATCTTTGGACCGTCCATTTTCAAATGCCAAAACTCGGTCTCCAGTCTCTGGATTTCTGCGCGGGAACAGTACTTTTTGCGCATAAGTTCCTTTAGTTCGGTCCAGGTCAGCGCGTAGGCAGCAGCTTCGCCTAGTGTCTGAACTTGTAGATTCCACCAGGATAGGGCTCCATCTAGAAACAGCCCTGAGATATAGGTGACTTGCTGATCCAGCGCGCATTTGCTCATGCGAAGAACATATTCGGTTTTCTCCGCCCAACGAACAAAGGCGACAGCACCTCCTGTGCCATCAAAGTTGACTGGTTTGCAGTCCAGAAACTGCTTGTAGGTGCACCCATGAGGTGGATTATTGTTGTTGCCATTGTTGTTCGTGCTGCTGCCGCTGGGTCCTCCTTGTGAAGTGGCGTATTGTGCGATGGCAGCAGTGATAATTTGCTGGAGTTCTGCCTCATTGGTAGGCATGCGTGTCTCACGTCTCGGCGGCATCTTCTAAAAGATGGTTTACGTTGGTCAGGCCATAGTAAAACGTACGTATATAGTAATAGTAATAGCACATAACATCTCATGTTATCAACACATCACAAATACCAATCACACAACATCCCATGTCATAAAAATATAAATAAGCAATCAAGCGAATCAAATATGGTGAGAATACTGCGATTGCCATATATCGAGACCACATAGTAAGTGTATCAATACATCCCTGTGTCATACAATCATCAATCAACTAGGGGCTACATCACCCCTGTCCAAAAACTATATCATGTCAGTGTCAAATACAACATCAAATACATGTCAACAAAAGTCAGGATCATAAAGTAGTCTCCAAAAATGTTGTGCAGTCCAACAATCGCCGTCTTCTCACCCTCGTCTACCCAAACAGCACTGATGAGCTCTATACAGATGGTGGTGGAGGAGGGGGAAAGTGGGTGTAAAACAAACGACGTAACTGGAGCCAGTCCTCCTCCATGGCTCGCTGGGTACGAATGATAGAAGCAACCTGCTGCTCTAGTGTAAAGAGACGGGCAGCATAATCTGGAGGTAAGGGTCGAAATGGCTGCAGAGGAGAGTGTGTCTGACCATGGCACTGGCATGGTGGCAGCTGAGCTCTCTCAAGCTCCTGGATGCGCTGCGTGTGTGACTCGTGCTGGGCGACAAAAGACATCAAAACGTCCTCGATAGTATACCCCATGTGGAAAGAATGGTAGGGGTCAGTAGGTGGCATAGCAGAGTCTGGTGCCCAAAGGAACGGCTCACTGGTGGGATCAAAAGGTGCCACATGAAATGGAGCAACAGAGGGTGGAACAGATGACATCTGGGGCATGAAGGGGATAGACATCGGTACATGCCCAAAAGGATGGGCTGAAGAACCCTCTCCAGGCCTCGCTGGAGGTACAAACTGAGGAACCTGAAAAGAAAAATCAACATGTCGTGTATCAGGGATCTGAGGGGGAAAAGGTGGAACATCCTCATCAGCAGGTATCCAACCGTGCTGTGCATGCTCATCTGGTGGATCCATATGTGCCGCGAACAGTGCATGCTCGGGCTCTAGTGGGATGGGATCAGGTGGGGGAGCAACAAAAGGGTGAACAGGTGCAATGTGCTCAACAGGATGGTCAACAGGTATATCAACAACAGGTAGAGGAACAACAGGATCAACAACGACATGATCGCCCTCTAACAAAGGAACATCCACGGGGAGATCATCAACAGGTGGGTCTGCTATAACAGGCTCAATAGGGATGCCAGCATGTACGGGGTCATGCTCAAGTATGGGGTCTAGAGCGGCTGCCTGCTCAGGGGCGACGGCAGGCTCGGGATCATCAAAAGCCATCTCGAAGTCAAACTCGGGGTCGATAGGATCTACTGGGTCAGCTGGGTCCTCCATGGGCTGATCCATAGGTATAAACTCGATATCATGATCCGAGTCGAATCCCGGGGGAAAGATAGGATCAGAATCCTCTATGTCATCATGGTCAAACGCAAAGCTGGGAATAGGTGCAACAGAGGATGCCTGGTCAGGATCAGAATCATGCGCAAAGTGCTGTGCGCTCAATGTGTGAGAAGGTGCGGATGCCACAGACTCGAAGGAGTCTGGGACAGGAGAATGTGCAGGCGAATCCTCAGCGGGAACGTCAGCGATCATCAGAAGATCGTCCGCAGGAAGAAGGGCCTCGCCCTGGATCTCATCCTCAAAGGGCTCATCCTCAAACAGGTCAATATCGCCATCAGCCTCGGCGTCCAGAAGAAAATCATATGCTGGATAAACGGCTAAGGGTATAGGGGCCGGAATCTCTACTAGAGGTAGGTACTCAGCGGGAGGGTCATCTGCAGGCTCATCAGCACCATCGGGTAGTGCGAAAGGCTGGAAATCATCCTCGTCAGTACTGGTATAGTCAGATGTGTGCACCTCGTGCTCGGAGGATGTGAGGTCATCAGATACGATAGGTATGGGTCCAGTGGTGTCCGAAACGCCAGTACCGGCTGTGTCCATGAGTCTGTAACATAAACACAAATATGCTCAAATAATCAGTCATACAATCAAATAATCACATAAGTCACCAAGTAAGGTATCACATAATTCTCCTAGTCCCACTAGCCAAATTCCTCCCAGTCTCTAAGACTGCTATATCCTCCACCTCGACCTCCTAGATCGAGCCTCGGTCTCCATGACCGAGCCTCAGCCTTCATGACTGAGCCTACTCTTCCTAGTCTCACTAGCCATCTACCTCGATCTCTCAGACCGAGCCTCGGCCTCTCAGACCGAGCCTCAGCCCTTCTAGACTGAGCCTATAAATAATAAAATGTGCTCAACATTCGTTTGTAAAAAGTTTTGGATCTGGACTTAAGTGATATGCAGAAAAATGTTTTCGTGAGAGCCCTAGTGATCATAGTCTAGACTCGAGAAAGAATCCTAGTTCGCTATGATCAGAGCTCTGATACCAAGCTGTCACACCCTGGCTTTGCGGAAGCGTGGTTAATTTGGTGTGACTTCTTAATACCATAGCTTAACCATAACAAAGCTATATGAAATAAAATCATGCAAGATCATCCATTCGAATAAGTTTTAAAACCAGAGTAACATAACATTGTCTTAGGGACTTACAACCTCATAACATAAAACATTGTCTTTGAAAAACATAAACATCAACATGAAATAAACGCAGTTTAAGATTTGTGACTCGTCCAGGAAAAAGTCACATTTCCTAAACCCGGATGACCTTGGAACCCATATGCAGCGGGAAAACATAACATACCGCGCCAGATCTTTAATTTCCTGAAATACATGTAAGTTGAAAAATCAACAATAATGTTGAGCGAGTTCATGTGTAAGTGAGTAAGTAAACCTTTGTGAGTATAAAAATAGTCTTGGTATGTAGCAAATAAGGGAATTGAGATCACCAATGGTTTGCAAGGCCACTGATATATGTGAAGTGCAAATAGGGAGACTCAAACCTAGCAGATTTCGCCACGGCAATAGTATGTGGACAAAGTCACCCCAAGGTCCATTTCTAGTTTGGCCTGGGGCTGGGCTCGCTACACCCAGATAGATCTACTGCTCCTGTCCCTCGGTCCCGCCATGAGGACTAATGGCCTCATGTTGCTCCTACCCACTCACATGATCTAAGTAGTAAACCTCCTTACGCTAACCATACCATGTATAAAGTACTCGTAATCATAGTAACATGTATTTCACCCCCGCAGTTAAAAACTGAAAACAGTTAAGAGAAAAGGGGGACATGAACTCACAGTCGGTGCGTCTCTACCAAGTACTCCAAATCAGGCAGCTGTGCGACGACCTACATGTGCTAATTTCTATTAGACGGACGGCCGTGCCTTAGCTTTATAGTTTAAGTCTTTAGGAAATAGTTAGACAACTATTTCGTGTTTACATTCTGTATATACTTGGTAGTTATTCTCCTTCCCAAGGATGGGGGATTCAATACATGTGCGTTCAAATTATATCATTAAGTCTCACTTAATATATATATATATATATATATATATATAATTCCAATTCCAAAATATAAGTATTTTCCTCAAAAATATTATATTTTCATTTCGCATAATTTTTCTCCAATAATACGTTGTTAAAATACGCGTTCATAAATATTTCCGTAAGTGCGTAAGTTACGTTTTAACAATCGAGTGGTAATATACTTACCGGTGTAACTTATATATTTATGGTGAAAGCGTTCGTATTATTTTGGATTTGTTAACGTTCGTAAATATTATTTTTACTCTAAAAATAATATTTATGTATTTTCACAAAATAATCATAAACAGTGTGTGAAAAATATATATTTATCACGTTAAATTTTGTGAAAATCCCACCTCCGAATATTTAGTAAATAAAGTCATGGCGAAATTCATATTTCGAAAACATGTCAAAAATAATTCTAACACTTGTAGTGTAAATAGTTCTAAGTGTTAGGTTTTTAGAAAAATTTCGCCAGAGTTTCCTCTGTAACTGGAGGTGGCCACGCTTTCAAGCGTATCATTTTCTTTAACAAATCAACTCAACAATTTTCTTTATTTGATCAAAACAACTTTCATCACAACAACTAATCAACATAAGTGCAAATTGCCAAAAATTACATGAACTTGCAGTTTTCCCAAAACTGTGGTGTAAATCCCCTTAAATTTAGTAGATCTTCATATAAGGTAATTTGATCTTGTAAAAACCTTGTTTTTAGAGAAAATCTATCTTTACAACTTCCAGTCATCTTTTACAAAAACTGTTATTTTGTCGGATCTTTTCATTTCACAAGTGTTTACACACTTGTGGTTTATAAAAACCATTCTTGTTAGTGTAAGATCCATTTTTAGAAAGCATGATTCCTTTAACGCTTGGTCCTTTGAAAATACCACTTGCAGATACGTAGATCTGCTAGTTTTAAACACTATTCCACAAGTAAAACATTTTTACACAAGTTCATGATTCGTGTGTGGTAGAGTTTCACCCTTTAACCCTTGTATCATTCAAAACAAGCTTATGTTAAGATCCATGACCTTACCATACCGGGTTAAACGATGATCCGAGCTACCACATCATAGATCGGGCCTAAATAATCATACATTTCGAATACTACATCATTTACACAACATATAAGCTTTTAACCACTATTTTTAGTGTTTTTAGTAAACTTTAGAGCATCATCTTGCATGTTAACGAGTTTTAACCGATACAAATCCTTTTAACCACTTTAGAATAGATTGAGAAGGTGTTCTAAGCAACATACCACTAGCTCGAGGCTAGGGAAGAATCTTGACGAAAATGGCGTGGATAAAAGCAAGATAAAGAGGTCCTTCGCGTTCCGTTTGCTCCAAGACTCCTTGTGTACAACCCTTAAAACTTGTATGATGTTGGAATGTGATGATGGAAATCGAAAGGTGGTGGTGGTGTTGCTTGTGTCTTCGGCCGAGAATGAGCAAGAGAGGGAGAGAGTGTGTTGTGTAGTGTTGAGTGATGGATGATTGTGTTGTGTAATTAGTTGAACTTATAGACTAAGTTTAGAGTATTATCCAATGGAAATTGTGTCTAATAGATATTAGGCAATGGTGATTAAAATAATCACCAAGGTACAAGGTATGTCCCCTCTTAGTTGGGGACGGTTAGGAGGGGGGGTAAGCTAGTTCGATTCCAAGTATTAGTTAGGTTATAGTTAAGTTAAGTAGGTTAGTTAAGCACTTAACTTGGTTAGTAGTGTGTTATGCATTAATGCGGGTGCTAGGGTATTCAGGGACCCTAACTGACTCAGAAAGAGATAAATAATGAAAATAACAATATTTTCATGTTTCGGGTAACGCCCGGTTGTTCGGTTGGATAGTAATCCGTTAAAGCGCTTAATAAAGCTTTAAAGTGTCGTTATTACCATTTTTAGTGACACAACTTATTTCTGACACTTTGGAAAGTGTCTAGTAATATTTTTCTCATGTTTTGGCACTTTATTAGTTAGCTAAAAGCTGAATTATTATGTAAAGTGCTGAATTTTTGTGCTTAGAGCACGTTTTAGGCACATCCAGTCATTGTAACTTATTCCTAGAGACGCAGTTCTACAACCCTTGTATCCCTACACTCACCACTAGTGTAGCAAAACATTTCTGGCTCATACAGGCCTTAGAGGCAGTGTCTGCCTGATGCTGGCTTTATCAGCATGTTCAATAGGTTATCCATTATAGTGCTACTGTGCTTTTTGTGCATCATGTTTGTCACTAAGGTGCTGTAAGCAAAATATGGAGTGACAGCAAATAAAGTATGATGCAAGTAAGTGCATGTATCAGTATGCAAGTAGCAGTTTATTCACAAGTTTAAGCAAGCACAGTAATTAAGCGGTAATTAATTATTAATTAAGTCGTACGGATACCTGGTTTAGTGAGGGTTGTCACAATAAAATTCTTCTACTTTTATAAAATTCTTCTACTTTTTCCATGGATCCATACAACCCGAACCCAAACGCTAACCCAAACCCGAACCCAAACCCAAACGTTTTCTCGGTAGCCGGCTACTATCCTACGATGGAACCGAGTTGGTCATCCTCTCAATCTTCTCTCAATGCTTTCTCGGGTTTCCAACAAACCCCAACACTTTCTCTCAAATGGGACAACTCCAATCAATGCAACAATGCAATCGTTACAACAAATGATGATGTGAAACCCCTTCAACTCGCAATTTCAATCTCAACCACAACCTTCGCCAACACCGATAGAATCGTCTCCCCAACCACAACCTGTAGAAGATGACGTTGAAGAATGTGTTCCGGAGACGCAACCGCAATCCTCGAAACGGAAAAAAGGAAGCAAGTGGCGCGTGAAGCCGGTGACAAAGATCAACCTTCGAAAGCCAAGGTAAAACCTTGGACAAAGATCGAGGCATGGACGTTAGCGAAGGCGCGGGTTAGCACATCAAAGAGCCCCATTGTCGGTATGTAAAAATATATAAATTTTATACTAAAAATATATAAACTTTACATTTTTTAATATATACTTTTGTTACATTCTAAAAATATAGGTCATTATCGCGATATCGATTCCATCTCTTCGAAGTGGCGAAAGATGCAACCGGCCGTGAACCGGTTTGCGGCGATATATAATAATTTATATACTAGTAATCGTCGTAGTGGGATGAGTGATGAAGATGTTTTTAAAGAGGCGATGCGTAAATACGAAGATTCGCATCGGGTCGTTTTCCCACACGTACGTGCTTGGGATGTTTTGCGAACCAATAACAAGTGTGCGCCGGTTCCAAACGAGGTTGTCATGGCTAAACGAACAAAAACCTCGGAGACCGTAAGTTATAGTGCGGGGGCTCGGACACACGATGCCAAATAAATATAAACGACGAGTGTACGAAGTTCGAGGGGAGGCACATCCCCCGGGCAAGGACAAATCCAAAAAGGTGGCGGCTGCAAAAAGAAGCCGCAACGGGGGGCGGTTCCAAAATGGACGAGTTTATGGCTCAGTTCAAAGCATACACCGAGGTCAGAGCTCAAAAGGCAAAAGCGAAGGAACGTGAAGTGGAAGAACGGGTTCGGTTGAAGAATGAAAAGAACAAATATAAAGATTGAGAGATAATTAATAACCGATATAAACTCGTATCCGGAAGAAGAAGAACATGCGATTTTAGGTGAAATAAAAGAAAAGATCACTTACTCTACTGTGAATTTTTTAGATTACCCAAATTTTAAATCAGTTGAGATCAATTCAGGTAAAACCCGCAGACACATAGTCGATTCAAAAACAAGAGTCCAAAACCCCAATTTTCTTCAACTTCAATATTGATCGCCGAATCCAATCAATTAACAATGGCAGCAAAGCAAATGGAAGAGATACAGAGGAAATTGACGCTGTTATCTTACCCTAGGGCCAATGCTCCCTCTCAATCTCTCCTATTTGCCGGCATGGAGCGTTATTCACTTCTCGAGTGGCTCTTTTTCAAGTAATTTGCTCTTAATTTATTTTAGCTTTATGCCTATTTCTTGTGATTCTTGTTTAATTGCAGGTTGTTAGGTGATAAGTCCCCCTTCTCTCAGCAGAATTTGCAAGGAGATGGTGTGGATCGGGACGAGGAGACGTCTCGGATACAATGTATGTGATTTACTGTTTGTTTGGTGATTTAGTTTGTGTTGAATTGTTTGGTCAACTCAACTGGTTAGATCAACATCTGTTTGAGATGGTTTACCTTTGGAATTAATTGTTTTGGAACTAATATTTGGGGATGCTGCTAAGTTATTTGACCTAATTTTGATCATTTAGTTAGTTTTAACACATGTAGGAGATGCCAGACAATAAGGAGGCAGCTATTTGATTGTTATATGTCAGAAATGATTCATATATATATATTAGTAGTAATGTCTCTTAGGATTTAGGAAGCAGCTTATGTGTCCTAAGTTGGTTGATAAAAATGTGTGATCAAGTTTGTAGCATGGTTTAAAAAAAACTGTTGAGGGGTGCGCCGCGAGGCGAGGCGAGGTATTAAGAAAACGTGTTTGAGGCGCACCTCACGGGGTTATGTTTGTACGTACGCCTCTAAGGCTGAGGTGGTAAGAAAACGTGCGCCTCAGGGGCTCCTCATGGGGTTATGTGTGTTTTTTATGTTTTAGACTTTCTGTGTCAATTATTTTATTTTTGATGTGTGTTTTTGATGTTTTAGACTTTCTGTGTCAATTATTTTATTCTTTATAAGATATTTAATTTTTATATTTATTTTTTAATTCCGCCTCGAGGCTCAATTCCGTTCTTTCAAACCCTGGTTTGTAGCAAGGAAAGATATCTGAATGTTTTTTTTGTGGTCTATTTTTGGAGTCAAAACTCGCCATGTTAAAGTGTGGAAAAGAACATGTATTGGTTTATTTTGGAATTAGCTGTTTTAGAACATATATGTAGGGCATGCCAAGCAATAAGGACACTGCTGATGGATTACCATATGTTATGACATAACTCAAATTATCAGTAGTAATGTCGGTTAGGAATTAGTTTGTATCTAGGTAGTCAAGGCGCTAGGCACACTCAAGGCACAAAGGGTGAGGCTTGGGCCTAGACACAAGGCGCTTAAAAGGCAATGTCCTTTTTAAGCAAGGCTGACGGTATAAATATACCACTTTTAAGGGTTATAGACATGCTTTAGGCTGGTTTAGGGCTATTTTAGGCTGTTTTAGGATGGTTCCAGCCTTCCAGGTGATTTTTGGATGTTTCAGAGCACTTTTAGTTGTTCAGGACCGAATTTCCCGAATTTGGCTGGAGCGTTCTGATGACGGCACGACGTTTCATCTGCGCCTTGCATAGGCGTGCATCTGGGTCGCCTTTGACTACTATAGTTTGTGTGTGCTAATTTGTTTGACAAAATGTGCAATCAAGCTTGTAGCAGCAAACAGGCATATCTAAATGTTTGTGGTTCCCTCGAGACATTTTAGAGTGTGAAAAAGAATTATATGTTTAGATTTTGAAGAATATACAGTAACCAGTATAACTATTTATGGATACAAATTGCTATGGTTATATCATATATGTGAAACAATCACATTAACCAGTGTCAAGTTTGGATTTTTTGAATATGTTAAAACAGACTTTCAAAAGTCAAAGCGGATATACATTGGGATGCTGATGTTGTTTCTGTTTATATACATTTTTGACCTGCATAACATATAACTTGTATTTCATTTACAGATTTGGCAGAGATTGCAAAGTTTCTAGGCATAACCACCACTGTAGACACGGAAGCTATTCAAGTGAGTTTGATTCTCATCATAGGTTCTAGTAGAATGTTATTTGTTGGATTATTTTGGTACTCTATAGTTACGATGTGTGAATGCGATTTGTTGTTTCAGTTACTATATACATATAAATGGTGCATATGTTAATCTGTGTTTCTACTGTCATGATTGAACCTAAATATTAAACAATTAAAACCATGAAGAAAATATGTCTTTTCATGCCTGTAGACTGTAGGCCAGGTAAGTTAAAATATACACTTACTAGTTTTTTTGGGTGTTTTTCATGTTTTGTAATTTTATAGAAAGATTAAAGATTTTGAAATTTTTACATTTAGAGTATTAGATTTGGATGATGGTGCAGTTCTATTTTATGTATAATTTGGCATGCTAGCAACTTACAGAAATAGATACAACTTACAGATATTTAATGTATTAGGTATGATTTTAAAAATTGTGATATGGAGATAGTGGACTAGTTTATTTGTGTAAATTTATTTAAGAGGTTGAAACATCTGAATAACACTTTAATTGACTTTCAACCCATTTGAACCCATTTCGTTTTTTTGGAAAATTTACAACTTTTCACCCATTCGACTCGTTAGGTATAAAATATAACCCAAATTGACCTAATTTCAAGTAATGATTGGTTGCAGGGACGAGGGAGTTACGAAGAACGTACGGAAATGCTTCGTTTGATTGTAGATCTTGTTGAAGCTAGCATTTATGCTGATAATCCTGAGTGGAGGTTTGTATCATGTTTCTCTGTGATCTCCTTTTACATTATTTTAATTTTTTGCTTTATTAGTAAATAAATAAAAGCTATACGTGTCTTGTGGTAGTGTTGATGAACAGGTAGCAAAGGACATACAATTGATAGATTCTATTGCTGAAAAACAAGCTCAAATATTCTCGGAGGAGTGCAAACTGTTCCCTGCGGATGTGCAAATTCAGTCAATATATCCCTTGTAAGATTTTTTTTTATTCTTCACTGTTACGGTTAGTCGGTTACAGCCATTTCAAGTTTTTTTTTTTACATTTACTATTTTATTATTTTCCACTTTGAATTATATTAGCAATGACATGCTTAAAATGATCGTTTATTTCTATTTCTCTTTTATATAGGACCAGTTAAATTTTAGTTTTTAACTTTTTGTATCAATTTTGCATATTATATACAAATACAGTTGCATATCTTTATCTCTAGTTATTAAATAGTCTAATATAATGATCAAACGATTTTCCTGAAACAAATAAGAACTAATGTCATAAAAAGATTATAAGAAACATAATTAATCAAATGGAAGGAATCCCATTCTCTACCTGAAACAAATAAGAACTAATGTCATAAGAAGATTATAAGAAACATAATTAATCAAATGGAAGGAATCCCATTGTTTAAAGAGTGATTAATTCCATTCACAGAGAGTAATAAACTTGTTTTCTTCATTCTTTTATCCATTTTTGGATGCGAAAAATTAATTGCAACGTTCCATTCTGGCAAATTGTTGAGCTAACAGGCCAGCATTCTTTCTAATTTTGTCCCGCTGAAGGGTATTTAAGACATTTGACTACCAAAACTAGCATACTACATATTTCTAAATGAAAATTTATTTACAGGCCTGACATATCAGATTTGGAGAAACAACTCGCCAGTCAATCTAGTAGATTATCGAGTCTGCAAGAGATGGTTGATGATTTAGCATCAAAGGTTAATTCCAGCTTCTTTTACTTAATCATCTGGATTATATGATTTCTTAATTCTCTTTAACGATGCACTTAGCTGACATTTTCATGTTATTTATTTGTTATTAATTCCAGCATTCATATAATCCTGATGAGGATTATGCTGAGGTGGACATGAAGCTGCGAGCACATCTAGAGTCTTTCTTAGAAACTGCAAGATCCTTCAATACAATATACACCAAGGTATTTTAATCATCTCTATACTTTCCCTGTTGTACATGAGAGGAAAATGTTTAGACCCATTTACTATGAACGGCCGATCCAGGTCAAATAGAAACATTAGCTAAACAGGCTTGGTTTTGGAAAGAGCGCCTTATACAGAAGGCGGGTGAGGCGATCTGGAAAACGCCTCAGGGCCTTGAGGTCTGCTTCATGCATACCTGGGTCAAAATTGGTAAAAGTTAGGGTCTTTAGGAGGCTGATATGAAAAAGCATCCAAAGGGATGAACAGATCATGAACGGTCAAACTTAATAAAAAGGTTGGGCCGTTGGGTTGTTAAAAATATATGAGAGAGATGCAGCTTCTAGCTGTACATAAAGCTTATTTGGATGTACATAGAGCAACGCCTCGGCCCTCGCGTATGTGAAGCTCTCGCCTCACACATTTGAAAACCAAGGAAATGGGTCAATTGGGTCAAGCAGACTGAAAGTCGCCCGAAGTGTATTTTTGATTCGTAAACCCTCTTACATCAGCTTATGAAGAATATTAGATTATTCGTAAACTAATATTGTTTTAGTAATTGTTTTTAACACAGTAAGAGGATTAAAATTTTCAACAAAAACTGTTTCGGGACAACCCAACCGATACCAAAAAGTTACCATGTTTTGACATGTTACTCAACATGCCGGTACTCCATACCGCCCGTTTTCACCTCTAATTATACACATTCCTTTCACTCATGAGTTTTGCTTGTATTTTTTTGTTAGAATAATCAATTGTCAAAATGGAGCTTCATTTATACAAAAATCAAGAATTTAAGAATATCAAGATAGTATATTAGACTTACAGAAGACACTTCATATTCTCAGTGGGATATTTTGTTTATAGGAAATCCGTCCATGGACACATATGATGGAGGTACCTCAACTGCATGGATTTGGACCGGCTGCACATCGCTTATTGGAGACATACAAGATGCTCTTAAAGGTAAGTTTATATGAAAACCCTATTATGTGCAGTTTTCGTCTGATATCTCTTTGCCAACTTCTTTAGAATGACAAATAGTTTGTAGAACACTCTATACATCATACATGCTCTTTGTTCTTTTTCTCTTTTGAGTGCATAGAATGTGGGTATGGCAAAATCAGAGGGTTGGGTTGACCTGAAACACATTGTCTCAATCTTTGTTGAAGTTTTTTTATTAATAGTTACTGATATGATTACTAAAATCTAGAGGTGGCAAAATGGGTGGGATGTGATGCGGATAGGCCTGATCTCTTTAGTTATCTCTTTATTTGAATTTAATATTTTATCTTATTTTGTTTCCTTTTGAATTACGATTCCTATCTTATAAATAGGATGTTTAGGGTTATTGTTTAGTTAGTTTTTGATTGAATTTTAATAGAAAAGAACGGTGTTCTTTGAACCTTTCGGTTCGTTTATCACCTTTGATTAATCATTACGCTTTTGAGCCATTTGAGTACGCTTCCGATCCGTATCATTTGGTATCAGAGCTTTTGGTTTTCAAATGGCTCTACGTGGAAAAGAAGAAACTTTCGTTCGTAGATTCGCCGCCGGAGGCAACGACGGAGTTCCTTTTAATCCGCGAGGATATGGTGATCATTCTCGTAGATTCGCCGCCCGAGGCAACGAGATTGTGGACCATGAAAACTTTCGGGAATCATGTGATGGTTATCATCCCCGTAGATTCGCCTCCCGAGGCAACGAGGATCCTGACCTTATCTATGATTCTTCTCCCATATTTGATGAGTATGAGGATGATGTGTGGTATGCTTGGGCAACCGGTGGTTCATATCGTTGTGATTCATATCGAAGCTTATTGGGAGATGAATCGGGTTTCAAAAGTCGTAAGGTTGGTGTTACAGCGGTAGAAAACGGTGACGCCACGGTGGCTTTGGGTGAAGATGCGGTGGTTATTGGTGGATTTGGGGTGAATGTTGATGGTGATGAGCCTGTTTTGGACGTCCCAATCATGTTGCCGCAAGTTACGGGATCCTACATCAAGTTCAAAATTCAAGAAGATTATTTATGGGTTACTAAGACCCTGAACGGAGAAGGCGACAAAGGAGACGGTAGAGAGGAGCCAAGGAATGGACATGCGAAGATGTCTATAGGTATCTTTGATGAACTTCTAAATTATAATAAGGTTGATAACGGTGGTGCTACGGTGGCCACCGGTGTTAATTTTGGCGCTACCGGTAGTGATGGGGTGGTTAAAAGTGGCGATCTCGTGGCTATGGAATTCCCAACTATTGAGCCGAAAATAATGGAAAAGTTAAAAGATTATTCGCCAAACAACGAACGTGATAATCATTCAAATATTCAGATAGAGGTGATTAGTAAAGTTTCCAAACTTGTGGATATGTGTGATAGTAGGAAAACTAGTTTGTTCTTTCCAAACATGTGGGTCATTCAAGAAGATAATAATAATATGGCGGGCCCCAACGTGAAAAAAGATCGTGCGGATTTGAATTATGCGTACATAGCTTCAAGTAACAAACATGGTGTAGTGGATTTAATTAAAATAGTGGATACTTTGAAATATGGGCTTTCAACTAATAGAAATGGTGTGATGGACTTTGGGTGCCCATCAGTTATGATAGCTTCATACAATACGAGCAAAGTTGCAACTACGTTTTCTACAGGAATTGAATTATCTCAGGAGACACGACGTGATATTCCCTTCGACCCAGGTGGCTTTGGTTTGAAGACAAAACTCGAGGACGAGTTTTTTTTAAGACGGGGAGAATGATGCGGATAGGCCCGATCTCTTTAGTTATCTCTTTATTTGAATTTAATATTTTATCTTATTTTGTTTCCTTTTGAATTACGATTCCTATCTTATAAATAGGATGTTTAGGGTTATTGTTTAGTTAGTTTTTGATTGAATTTTAATAGAAAAGAACGGTGTTCTTTGAACCTTTCGGTTCGTTTATCACCTTTGATTAATCATTACGCTTTTGAGCCATTTGAGTACGCTTCCGATCCGTATCAGGATGGATTGGGTTGGTTGCTGGGTTAGGATGGGTTTGGGTCAGAATGGGTATATGGGTTAGGATGGGCCGATTGAAAAAAGGGTCAAGATGGTTTTGGGTAAAGATGAGCTAAAAAATTAACTACTATGTTGGGCATAATTTCCCATTTAAAGTCAGCTGCTTTCATCGAGTTCGATAACCTCAATTTTACACAACAAAGCTAGGCCTGGCAAATGGGTAGGGTTGGGCGGGTTTGGGTTGTGGTTCAGATCAAAACTTGATTCAATAAAGGGTTATTTTGGTTTGAGCTCGGATTCGGGTCAGAACGGTTTGGTTTACAAAATGGTTATTTTGAAATTACTGTACAACTTCTAAGTTCTGACTTTCTGGTTTTCGGCACCAGTTACGCGCGATCATGCCTCGGTTTATGCATGTCTAAATGCCAGTTACATGTACTAGTAGGATCAGGAAACGCGTGTCTGGCTCCACGTTACTAGGCCCTAGGCCCCTAGCATGCACTTAACCAGTCGCTCGACGCATAACCGGCGTTGGTTACGTGCGTTCAGGTGTCATTTACATGTTTGGCGTTTGTTACACGTTTTTACTCCCATTATGCGTACTGCAGCTTGGACACGCACGTAAGGCTCTGGTAAACGCTCGAGCCTCGATGCGAAACCGGCTTTGCACGAGTAACTGACGCCGGTTATGCGCGTGCCCCTGGTTACGCGTGTTTAATGCCTGTTACGCGCATTCCGGTGTTGTTCCGCATGTTTAGCTGTTGGTTATGCGTGTTTGAATGCCAGTTACACGTACCGTGGCCGAAAAACACCCGCCCTACGCCACATAACGTGTGTAACCCGGCTTCGATACACGCTTAACCCAGCGTTCGACGCGTAATCGGCCCCGCTTGAGTAATCGGTGACGGTTACACATGAGTAACACACGCACGGGGTTGCGACATCAGATTTGTACAGATGTTATCTTCTATCTCAACTTATTAATTGATGTGCGCATAAAGTAATACACCATTTTCTCCAGTTTGAAAAATAACAGCAACCCATTCAACTCAAAACTTTTGAAAAGCCACCCATATCAACCCAATTTTGGGATGGCAGGTCAAATTTGCCAGGCCTACTAAAATCATATTATTATTTTTTATTTTTTAATAACATGATATACGAGGTATTTTTGCGACAAAAGATAATTTGAGCACTGTTACCATAACCAGACTGGGAACCAACTACATAACCGGTCCAGTTGAGTCCATTTGAACCAGCTAGTTAGCTGTCGGACCGGGTGAACCACCGAAATGGACTGGTCATTTGGACCGGATTTTATTTTATTTTTATTTTTATTTTTTTCCTTCCAAAATCTCATTTATTCGATTATTTCATACTCCATATTTTGTTTTAAATTAGTACACACGCGTACAGCCACGCATATATAAACTGTTTATGATTTATGTCGTCATATGGTTTCTGAAACCAGTTCAGTGGTAAAGCAGCTGGTTCAATGACCGATTGACTGGTCCTGTTATCAAAACATTGACTTTAGGTGACTAGTTTCGACCTTTTCTGTGTTTAGAAGTCTTTCTTGACTGACCCATTTGATTACCATGTTCTTTTTTTAAAGATGATGGGAATTTAGATAATTTAAGCTTGAATTTTTGAATGGCAGTTCTTAGGGAACTTGAAAAACCTACGCGACTCGCACGCTGCTGTGGCTGTTGGATCGTCTGAAACAGTTTCTGGGCAACCATCTTCTGTGTCAAGAATAATATCCGAGTGTGAATCTGCTTTGACTTTCTTGAACCGCGATCTTGGGATCCTTTCGGCTTCTATAGCTCGCGATGAAGCGAAGAAATCAGGGTCAAACATTTGACCAAAACATTGTGCAGAAGTAGAGGTCAACATTTCTATATTCACATTCTTGTTCATCCCCTAACAACATTGTTACAGATCTAATGTTAAAAGAATTGCCTACAAATATACACTTGTTTTGTATTTTCTCTTTCTTCGGTGATTTGCAGATTTCTACATATTTTTCTTTGAATGCGGTTGACCGGATCAAAAGTCGTCGAAGTGTATTTGTATGTGTTATTTGCAACTTCATTCGTATGATTGATACTACTAAATCAACCTCATGTTCATTTTACATTTTACATGAATAACACCTTGACAATTTTTAAAATCTTATCCCTGTGTTTTTTTAAAAACAAACAAACAAACTGTATAATGTTGTGGCGTATCTTAAGACGGCAATATCTTATGACGTGTAGTTGTGGGGATAATTAGCGAAAGTTTACCACTCTTAATCATGAAAAGAAACTTTGTGTTTGGTAAGTTGTTAGTTAAAAAGAAAAGAAAAACACGAAGGAGACACAAACACTCTTTAAACCAATATATAGTTACTCACACACATACTCTAAAAGCACGAGGAAATTTACGTTGTAATTGTTGAAGTTTATATGGTGTCTTTTAAACAAATCGTATAAATCTGATAGTAGCATCAATTTTTTTTAAAAGAAAATTAAACAACTAAATAAACGTGTGAATTAATTAAATTCATTCATGATTCATTCAGTCATTTTTATAATTAGAAATAACCAAAAAACAGGAACATTATTTTCAATTAAAAATATGAGTTAGATAAAGGAAATTTGGGTCCAAAATTCTGGCTGTGTTACCTTTATCTATTATATTATACTAGCGGTAAGACCCATGTACAAACAAGAGTCGTTTCTTAGAAAACCATTCATAACACATATTGATAGAACATATAGATACATGTATAGATATTGTACGAAAATGTGTTATCTATTATAGCTAAAAGACAACTATAAGTAAATATAAAAGATATTTAACAAACTTAATAAAAGATGTCTAAAAGATGTCTAACAAACTTAATAAAATTCATCAGTTACATATGATTATTTCCATTCTCTTATTCAAAAAAGAGAGTATCCACCCATTGACAATATAAATTGTTATAAACATAAGTACATATAAAAGATGTCTAACAAACTTAATAAAATTCGAATACAACTTAACTTTAACAAACATTAACTAAGAACATACAATCACCTGCCTAAACAAGACACATCAAACCTCACTCAAGAATTTGTTACGTAACAACATGTCCTTCGCTACATGTTGTGATCTGGTTAAATCTGCTACTGCAAACAATGTAACAGCTGATGATCTAACAATCTCCCTATACAACAGATGATACGAAAACCCTTCTTTATTATTGATTTTTATTTCTCATCAACATCTCCCTGGTCTGTCCATTAATTGTAGTTCAAAGTCCAGGGAGAACATGTCTTCTTCATCATCTCTCTCAAGTTGAAGGTCCAACAAATCTTGGACATCGTATGCATTCAGATTATATGCACTATCCATTTTAATCTCTTCAACACTACCATCTGATCTGATCAAAGTCAATACTTGGGTTTTTGAGCATGACTTCCACTTTACTATTTTTGGATTAGTTGGTTTTCTTGGGTAAAGAATTATTGAAGATGAGTTTGGTGATTGTGGTCTGCTAACTAAATTTGCAATTGATTCAGACAGATCAGATGATGAGAGAAGGTTTTTCGGAGTACCGATTTTTAGAGACAGAGCAGCAGTTGTAGGATAGACTGGGTTTTGAAGAACATTTGAATGTTCAGCTCTAACTTCTTCCAGCTTTTTGTAGGTCTCAACTATTTTCGGTTTAGACCATCTGATAATAGATCTAACTGGACCATAACCAGCAACCACAAGCTCTGCTCTCATTCTTTTAAACTTCAATACTTCATCTGAATCCACTGTTTTGACTTTCTTCCAATTAGGTGGAGTTGGCTTTACCAGAGGATCATTGTTCATTTTTGTGATTCTATCGATATGAGTTTTTCTCTTACGTGTGGAGATGATTTCTGGTGAAGGAGAATGTTTTGGTAGTGAAGATGAATGTATGGGAAATCTTTGTGACGTTGGAGATGGTTGGATTATGGTTGGTGTAGTGAAAATGATCATGGCAGATGTTTGAGAAACTTCTGCTGAAACAACTGGTGTCTTAGCAGCTGTTTGGTAAACATCTGCTGATACTTTTGTGTTCCCAGCATCTATTGACAAAATGGGTGATGATGGTGTGGAAGGTATTTTCTCCTTCTTTTGTGGTGGTTTTTTTGGAGAAGGTTGGGATTTAGGTTGAGCAGGGGATACAATTTCTGTAGGATTAGCTTTTGAATCTGGTGGCAACTTTCTCAGTGAATCTTTCTCCCCCTTTTTGGCATCATTATCATCATCATCATTATCTTTCTCAAAGATTAATGTAGAGGTGGAGCCAGTAAGTTTCAACAGATGTTCCTTAATGTTCACAATGTCTGCTTGTGTGTCTTTATACCTGGCATCAAACTGAAATTGCGGTTACTTTCAGCCAAATTCCTCTGAGCTTGAAGGATGGGTTTGCATAGAATTCCAACGCTCATTGGCAATTTCCTGTCTGGTAGGTTGACTTTCAAAAAGCTCTATCATATACTTAATCAATTCTTTCATTTGAGCAACATCTGTTTCAATGGTAGACACTCTAACCGTCAAATCCTTATAAGTTAATTCATCACCTACTTTAATAGGATCATCTGAATTCCCACCTGTAGTGGTTGTATTTGTTTTGATAATAGGAGAAGTCTCCATATCATCAGAAACAGATGCCCCTTTTTCTTCGTTCTGAGGACGTCCCACCGAAGCAGAGATTACAGTTGTAACCTCATCAGTAGTTGCCTTCAAGGGAGTCTTAATGATGTAACCACTGTCCAACTGATCACCAATGGGTTCAACAGTTGTAGTGGCTGCTCCACTTGAACTACCACCAAGAGTTTCGTAATACTCAACGGGGATAACCTCCTCAACTGTTTGTAGGATAGGAGATTGAATTGGTTCAGACACAGTCATTTGTTGCAATCTACTCTCAGTAATGTGTGCATTAGAGGAACTGTTTTCTTTCTGAAATTCAGTTGCTTCAAACAGAGGTAATATTGTTGATGGAACTTGAGTCGAGGGTTGTAGTGTAGAAAGCGTGATTGCCCTGGGAGAGGGACTTTTAAACATACTTTCATATGAAAGGTCTACTTCATGTTGTGGTGTCCCTGTACTTACAACATGATCCTTTTGTGAGGATACATGAGGAGTTTGGATGGGTTGAGATCTTTCCAACAACTGTGAGGAAGTAGCAGCAGTGGTTTCAAGTGACATTTGTGTTGTCACTGCATTAACCTCTGGGATCTCATCTTCTAGAGGAACCTTTTTATTTTGTTTGGTTTTGGTGGGCTTTTTGGATGTGACAGCTTTCTTTTTGCGTTTTCCTGGTGTGTGTTTCACAACACCAGTTGTGGTGTCATGAGCACCAGGAGCAGTTCGCTCAACAACAGAAGTTTGAGCAACTGATGCGGACGCATCTAAAACAGGCTCATCCCCCTTTGTTTCAGTTGTTGAAACTTTTGACTCTTTAACCATAAGTTTAGTAAAAGTTTTACTTGTAAGACTATTTACTTGAAAAGCTACACCTTGTTCAAAATCTGTTTGTGACATTTGTTTTCGTAGGTAGTAGCTTAGAAGTCTTGGATACAACAGAAAATCATTACTACGAACACCTTTTTTCAATTTTTTCATATTTTTCACATTATTCAACAAATCAGAAAACAGTGCTTGTGATAAATTGTAATCAGATTTTTTTAAAATAGCATAACCCAAATACTGAATGTTCAAAGGTATCTCATGAAATGCGGTGGTCTTGGCTGAGAGACAAGTTAAAAGAGTATGAAACAAAAATTTCATTGGCGGAGGGAAGTTTGGTTTGTAGATAGTAACTTCCTTTAATTGTGCATCATACCCTCTTTCAATGAATTCTGTATGAAGTTCAAGTTTTTCAAAGTTGTTCTTACCTCCCAAGTTGTCCAATGTAAATGTAGTGGAAATTGTAAAGGGAGAAATTCGTACCACACTTTCCCCGACCTTAGATGTGATGGCAACTGGATTATTATCTTCAGCCTCTATTTCAGCATTAAACCAAAATTGTCGGAGTGTTTCTGTATGAACTGGAGCATCGGCAGTAAGAATTGATTTGTATTTTGATGACGTTAAAAAGGTCAATTATTGAGTGATAGCTGGTATTTTTTGCTGGTTTTCTCGAAGATGGGGAGGTAGTTGTGAGGGTTTTTGATGTTCAGAGACATGATCGGAGAAGAAAGTGATTTAGGGATGAAACAGGGTTTAAGTTGGGGGGTTTTTAATATGTTGGAAACTGTTTTTGAGAATTTTGAATTCGAGACGGCAGTGGTAGAACCTCGATTTAGGGATGAAACAACTTTTATATAGAGAGAAGAAGTGAATGCTGACGTGGCAGTAGTTACAAATATTTTGTGACAACCCGCACTAAACCAGGTATCCGTACGAATTAACTAATGATTAATTACTGCTTAATTACTGTGCTTGTTTGAACTAGCTGATGAACTGCTACTTGATATCTGATACATGTACTTACTTGCATCATACTTTACTATTCGTCACTACATTATTTACATGCTGAACCCTAGTGACAACCATGATGCACAAAAAGCACAGTAGCACTATAACGGATAACCTATTGAACATGCTGATAAAGCCAGCATCAGGCAAACACTGCCTCTAAGGCCTGTATGAGCCAGAAATGTTTTGCTACACTAGTGGTGAGTGTAGGGATACAAGGGTTGTAGAACTGCGTCTCTAGGAATAAGTCACAATGACCGGATGTGCCTAAAACGTACTCTAAGTACAAAACTCAGCACTTTACATAATAATTCAGCTTTTAGCTAACTAGTAAAGTGCCAAAACATGAGAAAAATATTACTAGACACTTTCCAAAGTGTCAGGAATGAGTCGTGTCACTAAAAAGAGTATTAACGACACTTTAAAGCTTTGTTAAGCACTTTAACGGATTACTATCCAACCGAACAACCGGAACGTGAAAATATTGTTATTTTCATTATTTATCTTTTTCTGAGCCAGTTAGGGTCCCTGTGTACCCCAACACCCATTGTAACGCATGACACACAACTAACCAAGTTAACTACTTAACTAACTTGGTTTAACCTAACTAATACTTAGTGTCTAGTTGGATTCGAACTAGGTACCCCCCCCCCCCCTTAACCGAAACCGTCCCTAAGGGGACATACCTTGTCCTTGTTGATTTGTTTAAATCTCATGTGCATAATATCTAGGGGGCACAAAATCCATTGGTTAATAGTGGGATTAATTGTCTATAAGTTAACCTCTAAACACATCATAACTTTCACTAAACACAACACACTCCAAACTCTCTCTCTTGCCCTCTAGAGCTCTCGGCCGAACACCCCACCCCCATCCATCCATTCTTCAAGTTTGATCTTGCAAGTTCCAAGCTCATTCAAGCATCAAGGGTCTCGTATTAGGAAGCTTGGTGCAAGCGGAACGCGAAGGACCTCTCTACTTAGCTTTTATCCACCTCTTTTGCGCATAGATTCTTCCCTAGCCTCGAGCTAGAGGTATAATGCTTAAAACTCGTTCTTGAACTAATCTAAGATGGTTAATAAGATGTATGATGATTAAAACTCGGAATCTTACAAGTTGATGCTTTAAAGTCTACTTAAAACACTAAAAATGGTGGTTAATAGCTCATAAGTTGTGTAAATGATGTAGTATTCGAAATATATGATTATTTAGGCCCGATCTATGATGTGGTAGCTCGGATCATCGTTTAACCCGGTTTGGTAAGATCATGGATCTTAACATAAGCTTGTTTTGAATAATACAAGGGTTAAAAGGTGAAACTCTACCACACGCGAAGCATGAACTTGTGTAAAAATGTTTTACTTGTGGAATAGTGTTTAAAACTAGCAGATCTACGTATCTGCAAGTGGTTTTTTCAAAGAACCACGTATCAAAGAAATCATGTTTTCTAAAGACGGATCTTACACTAACAAGAATGGTTTTTAGAACACACAAGTGTGTAAACACTTGTGTAACACAAAGTTTCGACAAAATAACTATTTTTGTAAAAGTTGACAAGAAGTTGTAAAGATGGATTTTCTCTAAAAACGAGGTTTTTACAAGATCAAATTACCTTATACGAAGATCTACTAAATTTAAGGGGATTTACACCACAGTTTTGGGAAAACTGCAAGTTCATGAAATTTTGGCAATTTACACATATGATGATTTGTTGTTGTGATGAAAGTTGTTCTGAATCAAATAAAGAAAATTGTTGAGTTGATTTGTTAAAGAAAATGATACGCTTGAAAGCGTGGCCACCTCCAGTTACAGAGGAAACTCTGGCGAAATTTTTCTAACAACCTAACACTTAGAACTATTTACACTACAAGTGTTAGAATTATTTTTGACATGTTTTCGAAATATGAATTTCGCCATGACTTTATTTACTAAATATTCGGAGGTGGGATTTTCACAAGATTTAACGTGATAAATATATATTTTCACACACTGTTTATGATTATTTTGTGAAAATACATAGATATTATTTTAGAGTAAAAATAATATTTACGAACGTTAACGAATCCAAAATAATACGAACGCTTTCACCATAAATATATAAGTTACACCGGTAAGTATATTACCACTCGATTGTTAAAAAGTAACTTACGCACTTACGGAAATATTTATGAACGCGTATTTTAACAACGTAGTATTGGAGAAAAATTATGTGAAATGAAAATATAATATTTTTGAGAAAAATACTTATATTTTGGAATTGGAAATATATATATATTAAGTGAGACTTAATGATATAATTTGAACGCACATGTATTGAATCCCCCATCCTTGGGAAGGAGATTAACTACCAAGTATATACAAAATAGTTGTCTAACTATTTCCAAAAGACTTAAACTATAAAGCTAAGGCACGACCGTCCGTCTAATAGAAATTAGCACCTGTAGGTCGTCGCACAGCTGCGTGAGCAGGAGATACTTGGTAGAGACGCTTCACTGTGAGTTCATGTCCCCCTTTTCTCTAACTGTTTTCAGTTTTCTTAACTGCGGGGGTGAAATACATGTTACTTTGATTACAAGTACTTTATACATGGTATGGTTAGCGTAAGGAGGTTTACTACTTAGATCATGTGAGTGGATAGGTAGAAACTGGAGACCATTAATCCTCATTGTAGGACCGAGGGACGTAAGCGGTAGATCTATCTGGGTGTAGCGAGCCCAACTCTAGGCCCAACAGAACGGACCTCTGAGAGGCCCAACAGAACGGACCTTGGAGTGACTTTGTACCCAACGCTAAATCTGCTAGGTTTGAGTCTTCCTACTTGCACTTCACACATACTAATGGCCTTGCAAACCATTGGTGATCTCTTTTTCCTTACACAGCTACATACCAGGGAATTTTTATACTTACAAGTGTTTTACATACTCACTACACATGAACTCGCTCAACATTATTGTTGATTTTTCAACTTACATGTATTTCAGGAAATTAAAGATCTGGCGCGGTATGTTATGTTTTCCCGCTGCATAAGGGTTCCAAGGTCATCCCAGTTTAGGAAATGTGACTCTTTCCTGGACAAGTCACAAATCTTAAACTGCGTTTATTTCATGTTAATGGTTATGTTGTTAAAGACAATGTTTTATGTTACGATGTTGTAAGTCTCTAAGACAATGGTATGTTACTCTGGTTTTAAAACTTAAATCAATGGATGATCTTGCATGATTTTATTTCATATAGCTTTGTTATGGTTAAGCTATGGTATTAAGAAGTCACACCAAAACTAACCACGCTTCCGCAAAGCCAGGGTGTGACAGCTTGGTATCAGAGCTCTGATCATAGCGAACTAGGATTCCTTCTCGAGTCTAGACTATGATCACTAGGGCTCTCACGAAAACATTTTTCTGCATACCACTTAAGTCCAGATCCAAAACTTTTTACAAACAAATGTTGAGCACATTTTATTATTTATAGGCTCAGTCTAGAAAGGCTGAGGCTTGGCCTGAGAGGCCGAGGCTCGGTCTGAGAGATCGAGGTAGTTGGCTAGTGAGACTAGGAAGAGTAGGCTCAGTCTAGAAAGGCTGAGGCTCGGTCTGAGAGGCCGAGGCTCGGTCTGAGAGATCGAGGTAGTTGGCTAGTTGGACTAGGAAGACTAGGCTCAGTTTGGAGGCTGAGGCTCGGTATTGGAGACCGAGGCTCGATCTGAGAGGTCGAGGTAGTTGATAGAGCAGTCTAGGAGACTGGGAGGCTAGTGGGACTAGGAGAATTATGTGATATCTTACTTGGTGACTTATGTGATTATCTGATTGTATGACTGATTATTTGAGCATATTTGTGTTTATGTTACAGACTCATGGATTCAGCCGGTACTGGCGTTTCGGACACCACTGGACCCATACCTATCGTATCTGATGACCTCACATCCTCCGAGCACGAGGTGCACACATCTGACTATACCAGTACTGACGAGGATGATTTCCAGCCTTTCGCACTACCCGATGGTGCTGATGAGCCTGCAGATGACCCTCCCGCTGAGTACCTACCCCTAGTAGAGATTCCGGCTCCTATACCCTTAGCCGTTTATCCAGCATATGATGTTCTTCTTGACGCCGAGGCTGATGGCGATATTGACCTGTTTGAGGATGAGCCCTTTGAGGATGAGATCCAGGGCGAGGCCCTTCTTCCTGCGGGCGATCTTCTGATGATCGCTGACGTTCCCGCTGAGGATTCGCCTGCACATTCTCCTGTCCCAGACTCCTTCGAGTCTGTGGCATCCGCACCTTCTCACACATTGAGCGCACAGCACTTTGCGCATGATTTTGATCCTGACCAGGCATCCTCTGTTGCACCTATTCCCAGTTTTGCGTTTGACCATGATGACATAGAGGATTCTGATCCTATCTTTCCCCCGGGATACGACCCGGATCGTGATATCGAGTTTATACCTATGGATCAGCCCATGGAGGATCCAGCTGACCCAGTAGATCCTATCGACCCCGAGTTTGACTTCGAGATGGCTTTTGATGATCCCGAGCCTGTCGTCGCTCCTGAGCAGGCAGCCGCTCTAGACCCCATACTTGAGCATGACCCCGTACATGCTGGTATCCCTATTGAGCCTGTTATAGCAGACCCACCTGTTGATGATCTCCCCGTGGATGTTCCTTTGATAGAGGGCGATCATGTTGTTGTTGATCTTGTTGTTCCTCTACCTGTTGTCGATATACCTGTTGACCATCTTGTTGAGCACATTGCACCTGTTCACCCTTTTGTTGCTCCCCCACCTGATCCCATCCCACTAGAGCTCGAGCATGCACTGTTCGCGGCACACATGGATCCACCAGATGAGCATGCACAGCACGGTTGGATACCTGCTGATGAGGATGTTCCACCTTTTCCCCCTCAGATCCCTGATACACGACATGTTGATTTTTCTTTTCAGGTTCCTCAGTTTGTACCTCCAGCGAGGCCTGGAGACGGTTCTTCAGCCAATCCCTTTGGGCATGTACCGATGTCTATCCCCTTCATGCCCCAGATGTCATCTGTTCCATCCTCTGTTGCTCCATTTCATGTGGCACCTTTTGATCCCACCAGTGAGCCGTTCCTTTGGGCACCAGACTCTGCTATGCCACCTACTGACCCCTACCATTCTTTCCACATGGGGTATACTATCGAGGACGTTTTGATGTCTTTTATCGCCCAGCACGAGTCACACACGCAGCGCATCCAGGAGCTTGAGAGAGCTCAGCTGCCGCCATGCCAGTGCCATGGTCAGACACACTCTCCTCTGCAGCCATTTCGACCCTTACCTCCAGATTATGCTGCCCGTCTCTTTACACTAGAGCAGCAGGTTGCTTCTATCATTCGTACCCAGCGAGCCATGGAGGAGGACTGGCTCCAGTTACGTCGTTTGTTTTACACCCACTTTCCCCCTCCTCCTCCACCATCTGTATAGAGCTCATCAGTGTTGTTTGGGTAGACGAGGGTGAGAAGACGCCGATTGTTGGACTGCACAGCATTTTTGGAGACTACTTTATGATCCTGACTTTTGATGACATGTATTTGACGTATTTGACATTGACATGATATAGTTTTTGGACAGGGGTGATGTAGCCCCTAGTTGATTGATGATTGTATGACACAGGGATGTACTGATACACTTACTATGTGGTCTCGATATATGGCAATCGCAGTATTCTCACCATATTTGATTCGCTTGATTGCTTATTTATATTTTTATGACATGTTGTGAGATTGATATTTGTGATGTATTGATAACATGAGATGTTATGTGCTATTACTATTACTATATACGTACGTTTCACTATGGCCTGACCAACGTAAACCATCTTTTAGAAGATGCCGCCGAGACGTGAGACACACATGCCTACTAATGAGGCAGAACTCCAGCAAATTATCGCTGCTGCCATTGCACAATACGCCGCCTCTCAAGGAGGGACTAGTGGAAGCAACTCTGGCAACACTGGCAACAACAATAATCCACCTCATGGTAATACTAAGTCATTTAGACATACCATGACCTAATTGGATATCCTTAGCAATGATGCTAATGCCGTTCATATGTTACAACGTATGTGCAGGGTGCACCTACAAGCAGTTCTTAGACTGCAATCCCGTAAACTTTGATGGCACAGGAGGTGCTGTCGCCTTTGTTCGTTGGGCTGAGAAAACTGAATCTGTTCTTCGCATGAGCAAGTTCGCGCTGGATCAGCAAGTCACCTATATCTCAGGGCTGTTTCTAGATGGAGCCCTATCCTGGTGGAATCTACAAGTACAGACACTAGGCGAAGCTGCTGCCTACGCGCTGACCTGGACCGAACTGAAGGAACTCATGCGCAAAAAGTATTGTTCCCGCGCAGAAATCCAGCGATTGGAGACCGAGTTCTGGCACTTGAAAATGGACGGTCCAAAGATAGCAGAATACGTTCAAAGGTTCCATGACTTATCGCATGTGGTACCCTACATGGTCACTCCTGAGTTCAAGAGAATTGAACGTTTCATTTGGGGACTAGCTCCTCAAATCATAAGCATGGTAACCTCATCCAAGCCTGCAACTATTACTGAGGCGATTGATTTGAGCGTAGCTCTCACTGAGGAGGCTATTCGTTTGAACAAGTTTGATGAGATCAAGATGAAGAAGGCAGAGACTCACGTCGAGTCATCAGGAGGTAACAAACGGAAGTTCTCGAACTTCAAGCAGGGCGCCAGTGTGGTGGCTAAGAAAGGTGGATCAGACACGCCAGCTCAGGTTACAGCTGGTAGAGGAAAGAAAGGAAAAGGGTATATGGGCACCCAGCCCAAATGCAACACCTGCCAGCGCCACCATTCTGGTCATTGCGGGCCAAAAGTATGCGAAGCATGTGGGAAACGTGGCCACTCGAAGGACACTTGTTGGGCCACTGCTGGTCAGGGAGGTCAGGGAGGATTCGGAAACATAAATTACAACCGGGGTGGGAATGGAAATCGCCCACAAGGAAACTATGGAGGTAACGAGAATCGAGGCAACAATGCTAACCAAGCGGGCGCCGTGAATCGTAATCAGAGGAATGATCAAGCTGGTGGAAACGGGCAAAGACTTGGATGCTTTAACTGCGGTGATATCGGGCATTTTAAGAAGAACTGCCCAGACTTAAACCAAGCCCGTGGAAGAGTGTTTCAAATCGAAGCAAGGGAAGCGCGCCAGGACCCCAATGCCGTTACTGGTACGTTCCCTGTAAATCAACGCTATGCATCCGTTTTATTTGATACTGGTGCCGATTATAGCTTCGTGTCGTTAGAATTTAAGAATATGCTTGGTCTAGCTGCTAATAAGTTAGATATTCCGTACTCAATCGAATTGGCCAATGGGAAATTAGTAGAAGCCAATGAAGTTATCAGAGGTTGTGTGATTGAATTGGGAGAGCGTGAGTTCGCTCTAGATCTACTACCAGTCCAGTTGGGAAGCTTCGACGTGGTGGTAGGAATGGATTGGTTATCAGGCAACAAGGCAGAGATAGTTTGTCATGAGAAGGTTGTTCGTATCCCAACCGATGATGGTGAGACCATTGTTGTTCATGGAGAGAAGCGTGAGACGCCGTTGAGGATTATCAGCTGCTTGAAAGCAAGGAAGTGTTTGCAGAAAGGATGTGTTGCTTTTCTGGCACACATTGTGGATAAAAAGGCTGCTGAGCCAAAGATCGAAGACATCCCTGTCGTGAGGGAGTATCCAGAAGTCTTCCCAGAAGACTTGCCTGGACTGCCACCTCAGAGGCAAGTAGAGTTTCGCATCGACTTAGTTCCAGGCGCCGCGCCTGTGACTAAGGCACCTTATAGACTTGCTCCGTCTGAGATGCAGGAACTGTCGACACAACTTCAAGAGTTGTTAGACAAGGGTTTTATCCGACCAAGCTTCTCGCCTTGGGGAGCTCCGGTCCTGTTTGTCAAGAAGAAGGACGGTAGTTTCCGTATGTGTATTGACTACCGGGAATTGAACAAGCTGACGATCAAGAATAGGTATCCTCTGCCAAGAATCGATGATCTATTCGATCAACTTCAAGGTTCAAGCTTTTATTCAAAGATCGATCTTCGATCTGGATACCATCAGTTAAGGATACAAGAGGAAAGCATTCCGAAGACAGCCTTCAGAACTCGTTATGGGCACTACGAGTTCCTCGTTATGCCATTTGGTTTGACAAACGCACCTGCAGTCTTTATGGATCTAATGAATAGAGTTTGCAAGCCATACTTGGATAAGTTCATGATTGTATTCATCGATGACATTTTAATTTATTCAAAGACGAAGGCTGAACACGAGCAGCATCTTAGAGCCATTCTAGAGCTGCTGAAGAAGGAACAGCTGTATGCCAAATTCTCCAAGTGCGAGTTTTGGCTACGAGAGGTGCAATTCCTTGGGCACGTGGTAAATGGAGATGGAATCCACGTGGATCCAACCAAGATCGAGGCGATCAAGGATTGGGAAACGCCAAAGACGCCAACCGAGATTCGACAATTCTTGGGTTTGGCTGGCTATTATCGAAGATTCATTGAGAATTTTTCAAAGATCGCTCAACCATTGACGCTCCTCACGCAGAAGGATAAGAAGTTTGATTGGGGAATCAAACAGGATGAAGCGTTTCAGATATTGAAGGATAAGCTTTGTAACGCGCCAATCTTAGCTCTACCAGAGGGTACTGATGATTTTGTGGTATACTGCGACGCATCGCGTCAAGGATTGGGTTGTGTGTTGATGCAACGCCAAAAGGTTATTGCTTACGCATCGCGTCAGTTGAAAGTGCATGAAAAGAACTATACCACACACGATTTGGAGCTCGGCGCAGTGGTTTTTGCTTTAAAGATCTGGAGACACTACCTTTATGGTACGAAGTGTACAATCTTTACAGATCACAAGAGCCTACAGCATATATTCAACCAGAAGGAGTTGAATATGAGGCAAAGACGATGGGTTGAGTTGCTGAACGATTACGACTGCGAGATAAAGTATCATCCAGGGAAGGCGAATGTAGTCGCCGATGCCCTAAGTCGTAAAGAGAGAATCAAGCCCATAAGGGTTAGGGCTTTAGAAATGATTATACGAACCGATCTTTCCTTGCGCATTCGTACCGCGCAGAAAGAAGCTCTCAAGGAAGGAAACCTTGAAGAAGAATATCTTCGTGGGATGGAGAAGCTTCTGTTACCAAACGAGGAAGGAACATTATGTTTTGAGAAAAGGATTTGGGTTCCTCTGTTTGGTGATTTAAGGAAAGTTATTTTCGATGAAGCTCATAAGTCGCGGTACTCTATCCATCCAGGAGCGGATAAGATGTACCAGGATCTCAAAGATTACTATTGGTGGCCTAGGATGAAAGGCGATGTTGCTGTTTACGTGAGCAAATGTTTAACGTGCGCTAAGGTTAAAGCGGAATACCAGAAGCCTTCAGGACTTCTGCAACAACCTGAGATTCCCAAGTGGAAATGGGAACAAATCTCAATGGATTTTGTTACAAAATTGCCAAGAACGCCAAGAGGCCATGACACTATCTGGGTGATAGTGGATCGATTAACGAAGTCAGCACACTTCTTACCTATCAAATAGAAAGATAGCACTAGCAAACTTGCGGAAATATACATGAGAGAGATTGTCGCGCGCCATGGAGTAACTCTCTCAATCATCTCTGATAGAGACGGAAGGTTTGTGTCAAGGATATGGCAATCCTTCCAAGAAGCCTTTGGCTCACAATTGAATCTGAGCACTGCGTTTCATCCGCAAACTGACGGCCAGAGCGAGCGAACGATACAGACTTTGGAAGACATGCTGAGAGCGTGTGTTATGGATTTGGGCGGTAGCTGGGATAAGCATTTGCCTTTGGTCGAATTTTCATACAACAACAGCTACCACACCAGTATTGGTGTCACGCCATTCGAAGCCCTTTACGGACGCAAGTGCCGATCACCCTTATGTTGGGCTGACGCAGGTGATAGGCAGCTTGCTGGTCCCGAAATCGTCCAAGAGACGACAGACAAGATCGCGCAGATTCTTAAACGCATCGGAGCAGCTCGCCACAGACAGAAGGCCTATGCGGATCCAAACCGGAAACATGTGGATTTCCAAGTTGGAGAAATGGTGTTATTGAAAGTTTCACCCTGGAAGGGTGTGGCACGCTTCGGAAAGCGTGGGAAGTTAAACCCGCGCTACATTGGTCCTTTCAGAATTCTGGAAAGAATAGGACTAGTAGCATACAAGTTGGACCTACCTGCTGAACTGAATGGTGTTCACGATACATTTCATGTATCCAACCTGAAGAAGAGTCCAACTCAAGATGACATTGCCATTCCCATCGACGAGATTCATGTTGACGACACGCTCCACTTCGTTGAAGAACCGGTTGAGGTTACGGATTGGAAAGTAAACAAGACCCGCCGGAGCAGTGTCAAGCTCGTCAAAGTTCGTTGGAATGCCAGACATGGTCCTGAATACACCTGGGAACGTGAGGACCGGATGAAAGAGAAATACCCCTACCTTTTTCCTAAGAACCCTGCGTCTACAATGGGTTCAACAGTTGTAGTGGCTGCTCCACTTGAACTACCACCAAGAGTTTCGTAATACTCAACGGGGATAACCTCCTCAACTGTTTGTAGGATAGGAGATTGAATTGGTTCAGACACAGTCATTTGTTGCAATCTACTCTCAGTAATGTGTGCATTAGAGGAACTGTTTTCTTTCTGAAATTCAGTTGCTTCAAACAGAGGTAATATTGTTGATGGAACTTGAGTCGAGGGTTGTAGTGTAGAAAGCGTGATTGCCCTGGGAGAGGGACTTTTAAACATACTTTCATATGAAAGGTCTACTTCATGTTGTGGTGTCCCTGTACTTACAACATGATCCTTTTGTGAGGATACATGAGGAGTTTGGATGGGTTGAGATCTTTCCAACAACTGTGAGGAAGTAGCAGCAGTGGTTTCAAGTGACATTTGTGTTGTCACTGCATTAACCTCTGGGATCTCATCTTCTAGAGAAACCTTTTTATTTTGTTTGGTTTTGGTGGGCTTTTTGGATGTGACAGCTTTCTTTTTGCGTTTTCCTGGTGTGTGTTTCACAACACCAGTTGTGGTGTCATGAGCACCAGGAGCAGTTCGCTCAACAACAGAAGTTTGAGCAACTGATGCGGACGCATCTAAAACAGGCTCATCCCCCTTTGTTTCAGTTGTTGAAACTTTTGACTCTTTAACCATAAGTTTAGTAAAAGTTTTACTTGTAAGACTATTTACTTGAAAAGCTACACCTTGTTCAAAATCTGTTTGTGACATTTGTTTTCGTAGGTAGTAGCTTAGAAGTCTTGGATACAACAGAAAAGCATTACTACGAACACCTTTTTTCAATTTTTTCATATTTTTCACATTATTCAACAAATCAGAAAACAGTGCTTGTGATAAATTGTAATCAGATTTTTTTAAAATAGCATAACCCAAATACTGAATGTTCAAAGGTATCTCATGAAATGCGGTGGTCTTGGCTGAGAGACAAGTTAAAAGAGTATGAAACAAAAATTTCATTGGCGGAGGGAAGTTTGGTTTGTAGATAGTAACTTCCTTTAATTGTGCATCATACCCTCTTTCAATGAATTCTGTATGAAGTTCAAGTTTTTCAAAGTTGTTCTTACCTCCCAAGTTGTCCAATGTAAATGTAGTGGAAATTGTAAAGGGAGAAATTCGTACCACACTTTCCCCGACCTTAGATGTGATGGCAACTGGATTATTATCTTCAGCCTCTATTTCAGCATTAAACCAAAATTGTCGGAGTGTTTCTGTATGAACTGGAGCATCGGCAGTAAGAATTGATTTGTATTTTGATGACGTTAAAAAGGTCAATTATTGAGTGATAGCTGGTATTTTTTGCTGGTTTTCTCGAAGATGGGGAGGTAGTTGTGAGGGTTTTTGATGTTCAGAGACATGATCGGAGAAGAAAGTGATTTAGGGATGAAACAGGGTTTAAGTTGGGGGGTTTTTAATATGTTGGAAACTGTTTTTGAGAATTTTGAATTCGAGACGGCAGTGGTAGAACCTCGATTTAGGGATGAAACAACTTTTATATAGAGAGAAGAAGTGAATGCTGACGTGGCAGTAGTTACAAATATTTTGTGACAACCCGCACTAAACCAGGTATCCGTACGAATTAACTAATGATTAATTGCTGCTTAATTACTGTGCTTGTTTGAACTAGCTGATGAACTGCTACTTGATATCTGATACATGTACTTACTTGCATCATACTTTACTATTCGTCACTACATTATTTACATGCTGAACCCTAGTGACAACCATGATGCACAAAAAGCACAGTAGCACTATAACGGATAACCTATTGAACATGCTGATAAAGCCAGCATCAGGCAAACACTGCCTCTAAGGCCTGTATGAGCCAGAAATGTTTTGCTACACTAGTGGTGAGTGTAGGGATACAAGGGTTGTAGAACTGCGTCTCTAGGAATAAGTCACAATGACCGGATGTGCCTAAAACGTACTCTAAGTACAAAACTCAGCACTTTACAAAATAATTCAGCTTTTAGCTAACTAGTAAAGTGCCAAAACATGAGAAAAATATTACTAGACACTTTCCAAAGTGTCAGGAATGAGTCGTGTCACTAAAAAGAGTATTAACGACACTTTAAAGCTTTGTTAAGCACTTTAACGGATTACTATCCAACCGAACAACCGGAACGTGAAAATATTGTTATTTTCATTATTTATCTTTTTCTGAGCCAGTTAGGGTCCCTGTGTACCCCAACACCCATTGTAACGCATGACACACAACTAACCAAGTTAACTACTTAACTAACTTGGTTTAACCTAACTAATACTTAGTGTCTAGTTGGATTCGAACTAGGTACCCCCCCCCCCCTTAACCGAAACCGTCCCCAAGGGGACATACCTTGTCCTTGTTGATTTGTTTAAATCTCATGTGCATAATATCTAGGGGGCACAAAATCCATTGGTTAATAGTGGGATTAATTGTCTATAAGTTAACCTCTAAACACATCATAACTTTCACTAAACACAACACACTCCAAACTCTCTCTCTTGCCCTCTAGAGCTCTCGGCCGAACACCCCACCCCCATCCATCCATTCTTCAAGTTTGATCTTGCAAGTTCCAAGCTCATTCAAGCATCAAGGGTCTCGTATTAGGAAGCTTGGTGCAAGCGGAACGCGAAGGACCTCTCTACTTAGCTTTTATCCACCTCTTTTGCGCATAGATTCTTCCCTAGCCTCGAGCTAGAGGTATAATGCTTAAAACTCGTTCTTGAACTAATCTAAGATGGTTAATAAGATGTATGATGATTAAAACTCGGAATCTTACAAGTTGATGCTTTAAAGTCTACTTAAAACACTAAAAATGGTGGTTAATAGCTCATAAGTTGTGTAAATGATGTAGTATTCGAAATATATGATTATTTAGGCCCGATCTATGATGTGGTAGCTCGGATCATCGTTTAACCCGGTTTGGTAAGATCATGGATCTTAACATAAGCTTGTTTTGAATAATACAAGGGTTAAAAGGTGAAACTCTACCACACGCGAAGCATGAACTTGTGTAAAAATGTTTTACTTGTGGAATAGTGTTTAAAACTAGCAGATCTACGTATCTGCAAGTGGTATTTTCAAAGAACCACGTATCAAAGAAATCATGTTTTCTAAAGACGGATCTTACACTAACAAGAATGGTTTTTAGAACACACAAGTGTGTAAACACTTGTGTAACACAAAGTTTCGACAAAATAACTATTTTTGTAAAAGTTGACAAGAAGTTGTAAAGATGGATTTTCTCTAAAAACGAGGTTTTTACAAGATCAAATTACCTTATACGAAGATCTACTAAATTTAAGGGGATTTACACCACAGTTTTGGGAAAACTGCAAGTTCATGAAATTTTGGCAATTTACACATATGATGATTTGTTGTTGTGATGAAAGTTGTTCTGAATCAAATAAAGAAAATTGTTGAGTTGATTTGTTAAAGAAAATGATACGCTTGAAAGCGTGGCCACCTCCAGTTACAGAGGAAACTCTGGCGAAATTTTTCTAACAACCTAACACTTAGAACTATTTACACTACAAGTGTTAGAATTATTTTTGACATGTTTTCGAAATATGAATTTCGCCATGACTTTATTTACTAAATATTCGGAGGTGGGATTTTCACAAGATTTAACGTGATAAATATATATTTTCACACACTGTTTATGATTATTTTGTGAAAATACATAGATATTATTTTAGAGTAAAAATAATATTTACGAACGTTAACGAATCCAAAATAATACGAACGCTTTCACCATAAATATATAAGTTACACCGGTAAGTATATTACCACTCGATTGTTAAAAAGTAACTTACGCACTTACGGAAATATTTATGAACGCGTATTTTAACAACGTATTATTGGAGAAAAATTATGTGAAATGAAAATATAATATTTTTGAGAAAAATACTTATATTTTGGAATTGGAAATATATATATATTAAGTGAGACTTAATGATATAATTTGAACGCACATGTATTGAATCCCCCATCCTTGGGAAGGAGATTAACTACCAAGTATATACAAAATAGTTGTCTAACTATTTCCAAAAGACTTAAACTATAAAGCTAAGGCACGGCCGTCCGTCTAATAGAAATTAGCACCTGTAGGTCGTCGCACAGCTGCGTGAGCAGGAGATACTTGGTAGAGACGCTTCACTGTGAGTTCATGTCCCCCTTTTCTCTAACTGTTTTCAGTTTTCTTAACTGCGGGGGTGAAATACATGTTACTTTGATTACAAGTACTTTATACATGGTATGGTTAGCGTAAGGAGGTTTACTACTTAGATCATGTGAGTGGATAGGTAGAAACTGGAGACCATTAATCCTCATTGTAGGACCGAGGGACGTAAGCGGTAGATCTATCTGGGTGTAGCGAGCCCAACTCTAGGCCCAACAGAACGGACCTCTGAGAGTCCCAACAGAACGGACCTTGGAGTGACTTTGTACCCAACGCTAAATCTGCTAGGTTTGAGTCTTCCTACTTGCACTTCACACATACTAATGGCCTTGCAAACCATTGGTGATCTCTTTTTCCTTACACTGCTACATACCAGGGAATTTTTATACTTACAAGTGTTTTACATACTCACTACACATGAACTCGCTCAACATTATTGTTGATTTTTCAACTTACATGTATTTCAGGAAATTAAAGATCTGGCGCGGTATGTTATGTTTTCCCGCTGCATAAGGGTTCCAAGGTCATCCCAGTTTAGGAAATGTGACTCTTTCCTGGACAAGTCACAAATCTTAAACTGCGTTTATTTCATGTTAACGGTTATGTTGTTAAAGACAATGTTTTATGTTACGATGTTGTAAGTCTCTAAGACAATGGTATGTTACTCTGGTTTTAAAACTTAAATCAATGGATGATCTTGCATGATTTTATTTCATATAGCTTTGTTATGGTTAAGCTATGGTATTAAGAAGTCACACCAAAACTAACCACGCTTCCGCAAAGCCAGGGTGTGACATATTTGATGGCTAAGATCTGTCCACGTCAGAACCTCTCTTGCGACAACCGATGACAGTTGTTTGGAAACCTCTGTTGGTTGTTGGGAATAGTGTGAGTCAAACAGTCGTTTGATAAACAGAAGTTATGAGAACAGATGATAACTTTCAGCAGTTGTTTTATTTTTAGCTAACATCTGTCCACGTCAGAACTTCTATTGTCATAATGGATGACAGTCAGCAGTATAGTAAATCAACAGTCATTAGGATAAACAGAAATTATGACAATAGTCAGTACCCTTTAGCAGTGGATGTATTTTTAGGCAAGCAGAAGTTTCAAAAACAGTTGTTTTCAATCGGTGTAACTCAACAGTCGTAAGTCTAACATCTGTTATTAGCCCAACCACTGTTAGTATCTGTCACACCCCGATTTCCACGTGTCACCGGTGGGCCCGGTGGGGGAGTATCGTGACGTGGTTGGCAACGTAATAGTCAAACAACACAATATAATAATGCACAGCGGAAGCAATATAAATAAGATACAACCGAATTTATTTATTGTAAACAAAGTCACAATTATCCGGTGTTTATCCACAGTAGGATCAAATATAAAAATATTGTTTATGGTTCAACAGACTTCGGCATTTTAAGTTTGCGAGACTTCTAGCGATGCTTAGGAGGCTCCCAGCCTATTTCGCCTAGTACCTGCATTTAATCTTTTTGGGAAAATACGTCAGTTTACACTGGTAAATACGTTCAACTGACTCATTTTATAAAATGGTTGAAAATTGGTTTGGATGCACATGGCATAAACATTTTTATTAACTTGGGAGAATTATTTAATATTATAATCTTGTGAACGATTTACATGTTACTTATGCGTTCAGTAGCCCGGAACGTATTCCGGGTTAAAGATCAATAGACACACCACTTATGTGAGTTATACACGGGAGTACGCCTACACCCCGTGCTCAGGTCGTGGCTATCTCGTAAGATAATGCCGAGGATATCCGGGACATGGTCATTAACCCCCCAAAGGCTGTAAAGTAAACACATCTGTTTAAAACGAGCCGATCAAATTATTCAATTAACCACTAAGCGTGGAAGATTTGATGCTCGATCAAGCGGTACGCTATGTACCGTAACCCAAGCCCGTATAGGGAAAATAAGTTAAAAGTATTTACCTTGATGCAAGTATAGTTCACAAATAATCAAATAGCAGGTAGCTTTTACTGTTCCTCCTAATCTGGAACGAAGGTTAAATATAACCTATTAGAATCCTAGCGGGTCTTTAATTATGCTTAAGCTTAGACCGGCTAGTTTCGAAGATACGGTTCGTACGCACGATTAAGCGAAGACCGGATAGAATGTGATTTAGACCCGACAAGTTTGAAGACTTGTTTAATATGGGTTTATTATTCACATTCTGGATTTTGAGATAAAACGGATAAGGGTTGACCCGTTTCGACTAATTTATGTAAACTTGTTACATAAACCGAGCCGAACGCGTAATATGCGTAACGGGTATCCGTAAGAGCCATATACAGGTTTCCTAAGTTAATATGCTCCAAATATGTTGTGACATCAGTAGGATGTCTTTCGTTATGCCCCGAACTAATTTAAACACAAACTATGCCCCGTAGGGGTAGTTTGGTCATTTTAACGTTTGTAAAAACGCTTATATGTTCAACTGAGTTACAGGTCTGATGTAAACAGCAAACATACTTATTTTAATGTGTTATAACAGTAGGCTAAGTCATGTATGTGAGATTTATCATATTTAACCAAACTAGGCCCCGTAGGGGTATTTTGGTAATTTCACATAAGCCGACAAGCTCAAAACTGAAGTCTGAGTTCATCAACTTTTGCTTACTGTTAAAATATGATAATTTGCTTCTTATATCAGTAGGTATCAACCCGGGTATGTCTAATATGATATTAAGACATATTATGCGTTAAAAACGCTAATTATGGCGATTAAAGGCCATTTCCGGGTTTCATACTTAAATCTGATATTTTTACATTTCCAGAAGTCTTAAAATAGTTTATTTATCATAACCAATCAGTAGAAAAAGGTTTGGAGTCGTTTTGATAAGTAAAACTCATTTTATGGCCCGTAAGGGCAAAACCGACAATTAACGGGTTAAGCCTATGACTATGAGTTATGCTCAGCCTAAAATTAATTAAAAATCTTTAAAATTCCCAAAATATTATATTATATCAGTGGGTAATTCGTTTGATACCAAAAAGCATGTTTAACTAGGCTTTACGCTAATTACGCCATGTTGTTAACATAAAGCCTTAATTTAGCGACAATGAGCATAACTATTAATCTACAAGTCAAACTGATGTCAAACTTTGCAAACAAGTCTTTATATCAGTAACTAAGGTTTCTACACTTTTACATTTTTATAATTCATGATTTAAGGCAATAAGGGCATAACGGTCCAAGTATGAGCATTTAACGGAAACTTGCATATTAATTGGATAACTAGTGAACCAAGGTGTATGATCACAGAGGGTTGTTCTAACATGTATTCTAATCCAATTTAAGCTCTGTGGCATTTCTAAAATATGCCCAAACGGGTCAGAACTGAAAGTCAACCGAAAAGTCAAACTATGTGACTTTCGGTTCCGAACCGGGTCTAAACAGGAAATAGTAGGGTTGAACATGTTGGGACATGTTCTTACACTTATTTCTAAGTTATAACAATATTCAAACAGGTTATATATGATTTAGATAGCTAATTATGCATAAATGATAATTTAAGCAAAATGTTGACTTTTTAAGTAAAGCTTTGACCCGACATTTGACCTGTTTAGGATGGCGATCAGGGGAAACCCTTTTGGGGTTTTATTTCCCACATAATTACCATTCTAAAACTACTTTTAATTCGAGATAAGACTGAGTCATTAGTGACTAATCTCGAAGTCAAACCGTAATTACGACGGTTTGACTTTTAGCTAATTAGCTAAGCTAAACTCAACCAAATAAGAACTAGTAGACTTACAATAGTCCAATGCACGAATTTTGATCAGAAGGGAGAGTTCCTTTGCTCCAGGAATGCTCCAAAGATCAGTTGCAAGTGTGAAGAATGAATGTGCACTTGAAGGCCTTTTTATACTTGTTCATACACCACAACAAGTTGACAACTCACTCTAGGACTAACCACAATTCGTTTACACATGTCCCTAAGGTCTAGGAACATTTTAGGGGTCGTTTACAACTGATAAAAACCGAACAAACAGGTCACAATCGCGAATAACCTGCTGCAGAAGGTTTTCTGATGCTGGGCACTACCTTACGGACCTCAACCTTGTGGAGGTTACGGTCCGTAAGCTTCACATCAGCCACTATTTTTGACTTTTCTTTGGTGCTTTGCAAAGGTGAACCCATTATCCGATTTTGTGACTTCAAACAACAACTTAGGGACCTCATAAAGTGTCTAGTACAGTTCCTTACCCTACCATTTGCATTTGTTCCATTCGAATGCATTTACAAGACCCGAAAACAAAGGTTTATCGTTGCTTATTCTTAGTAGGATCACATCATGCACTTGGGGTCCTATCATAAATCAATAATTTCTGTATTGAGGGTATAAGAGAGGGATATAACATTTAATCGGGTCTTGGGATTTATAATTAAGGTCGTTCAGAGGTAACAATTGAACATGACGTCACTTTAAATCCTACCGAATCATCTTTATTAAACCCGGGTTTACAACGCGTTTTTGTCTGACATGACACGTGTCGTTTTATTATTGAACCCGAAATTTTCGAGGTGTTACATCCTCACCCCCTTAAAATAAATCTCGACCCGAGATTTACTGAAACAAGTAAGGGTACTTTTCCTTCATCGTGGATTCAACCTCCCACGTGAAATCGGGACCTCTACGGGCATCCCATTTGACCTTAACGAAAGGTATATGCTTTCTCCGAAGCTTTCTTACCTGTCGATCTTCGATCGACACAGGTTTTTCCACGAATTTCAAGCTCTCGTCAATATGCACATCTGTATGTGGCATGACATGTGTTTCGTCAGCGGAACACTTCTTTAGATTGCAGATGTGGAACACGTTGTGAATTCCACTGAGCTCTTCTGGTAAGTTCAACTTATAGGCAACTGACCTGACTCGTTCGATAACCTCGAAAGGTCCTATATATCTCGGGCTTAGTTTGCCTTTCTTACCAAACCGCATCACTCCTTTCCAGGGTGATACCTTAAGTAGGACTTTTTCACCTACTTCGAAGTGAAAGTCCTTACGACTTGGATCCGCGTAACTCTTCTGCCTATTCCGGGCAGCTTGGAGATTGTTGCGAATTTGGACAATCTTGTCCGTCGTTTCGAATACGATCTCTGGTCCTGATAACTGGACTTCTCCAACTTCCGCCCAACAAACTGGCGATCTACACTTTCTACCGTATAATGCCTCGAAAGGCGCAGCCTTTATGCTGGTATGGTAGCTATTGTTGTAGGAGAATTCGATCAATGGTAGGTTCTTATCCCAGCTACCTTCTAATTCAATCGCACATGCACGAAGCATGTCTTCCAACGTTTGAATAGTACGCTCACTCTGACCGTCTGTCTGAGGATGGTAAGCCGTACTAAAGTTCAAACGTGTGCCCAAAGATTGTTGGAAACTCTTCCAAAAGTGTGACGTGTACCTAGTATCCCAGTCAGAGATAATAGCTACAGGTATGCCATGTAGGGCTACAATCTTATCCACGTATAACTGGGCTAACATATCGGAGCTATAAGTCTCCTTGATGGGCAAGAAATGAGCTGACTTAGTCAGTCTGTCGACTATAACCCATATCGTATCGTATCATTTCCTTTCCTCGTCTTGGGTAACTTGGTAATAAAATCCATAGTTACCATTTCCCACTTCCACGTGGGAAGTTCAGGCTGTTGTAGCAAACCTGACGGTTTCTGATGCTCGGCTTTGACTTGCGCACATGTCAAGCATTTTGCTACATGGGCGGCTACAGACTTTTTCAAGCCTATCCACCAATAATTTGCCTTTAAATCCTGGTACATCTTATCAGCTCCAGGATGAACGGAGTATTTGGAACTATGGGCTTCTTGGAGGATGACATCACGAAGTCCTCCAAAAATTGGAACCCATATTCGTCCGTTTAACCGTAAAATTCCGTCCTTGCTAAGAGTTAACTGCTCCTCAGTTACTCCTAACTTTTCATTAGGATAGTTAGCTTCCAACACAGCTTCCTTCTGTGCAGCTAACACCCTTTCTATCAAACTGTTCTTTATCTCCATACGCTTGGCGTTAATGCGAATGGGTTTAACCCTTTCCTTTCTGCTCAAGGCATCAGCGACTACATTCGCTTTACCGGGATGGTATTTGATTTCACAATCATAATCATTCAAAGTTTCCATCCAACGGCGTTGCCTCATGTTTAATTCTTTCTGGTTAAACAGATGCTGGAGGCTCTTGTGATCAGAAAAGATCACAAACTTGATTCCATAAAGATAATGCCTCCACAGTTTTAGTGCGAACACAACGGCACCCAATTCCAAATCATGGGTGGTGTAATTCTTTTCGTGCACCTTTAACTGTCGTGATGCATAGGCAATCACCTTGCCTTTCTGCATAAGCACACACCCCATGCCAGTGTGTGATGCATCACAATAAACTACAAATTCTTCAGCGCCTTCAGGTAAGGTAAGCACAGGAGCGTTGCTCAACTTTTGTTTCAAAACATCGAAGGACTCTTGCTGCTTAGGACCCCAAACAAACTTAACCTTTTTCTTAGTTAAGGAGGTTAGAGGTGCAGCAATCCTTGAAAAATTTTCAATGAAACGCCGATAATATCCTGCCAAACCCAGGAAGCTACGAATCTCTGTAGGCGTTTTCGGCTCTTGCCAGTTCATCACTGCTTCAACCTTAGCGGGATCCACCTGGATACCACGCTCACTGACCACATGTCCAAGGAATTGGACTTCCCTAAGCCAAAATTCACACTTGGAGAATTTGGCATAGAGCTTTTCCTTATGCAGAAGTTTGAGAATACATCGAAGATGTTTCTCGTGGTCAGCTTTGTTCTTAGAATAAATGAGAATGTCATCGATGAAGACGATGACGAATTTATCTAAGTGCGGCTTGCAAACGCGGTTCATGAGATCCATGAACGCAGCCGGTGCATTGGTGAGCCCAAAAGGCATCACTAGAAACTCGTAGTGACCGTAACGAGTCCTAAATGCAGTCTTGTGTACGTCTTCATCTTTGACCTTCAGCTGATGGTAGCCTGGCCTCAAATCTATCTTTGAGAAGTAACTTGCCCCTTGCAGCTGATCGAACAAATCGTCGATCCTGGGCAATGGATATCTGTTCTTGATCGTGACTTTATTAAGCTCGCGATAGTCGATGCACAGACGCATCGACCCATCCTTCTTCTTGACAAACAGGATTGGCGCTCCCCAAGGAGATGAACTAGGTCGAATGAAACCCTTAGCCAGCAATTCATCTAGCTGCGTCCGCAACTCCTTCATTTCGGTGGGTGCCAATCTGTATGGTGCTCTAGCAACTGGTGCAGCTCCGGGAATGATATCTATCCTGAATTCGACTTGTCTATCTGGTGGTAGCCCAGGTAGATCTTCAGGAAACACTTCTGGGTATTCTGAGATGACAGGGATGTCTTCTAACTTTGGTTTAGGCGCATCAATAATCACCTGTGCCATGTAGATGACACACCCCTTCTTCAAACACTTTGAAGCCTTGAGCATAGCCACGTGCTCAGGCAGTCCGTACTGGGTATCTCCCCGAATGGTAAGTGATTCACCAGACGGAGTCTTTATTACCACCTGTTTCTGGTTACAGACGATTTGGGCCTGGTTATGAGATAACCAGTCCATACCCAGAACTATGTCAAAACCAGCTAATTTAAACGGGAGTAGAGACAGAGGAAAAGAATGGTTCTTAATGGATATTACACATCCATCTAACACAGTAGAGACGGTTTCTACGGTACCATCTGCTAACTCTACCTCATAGTTTACTTTTAGGGTTTTGACAGGTAAATTTAACAATTTACAAAATTTATGATCTACGAAGGACTTATCTGCGCCTGAATCAAAAAGTACTCTTGCAAAAACATCGTTTACAAGGAAAGTACCTGTTATGACGTTATCATCCTGCACAGCCTCCTTCGCATCCATCCTAAAGACTCTGGCATTGGTCTTCTTAGCCTCCTCGGGCTTCTTGTTGTATTTAGGGCAGTTAGTCTTGATGTGGCCCTTTTCGTTGCAACGGTAACACGTTGCATCTTTCATCTTCTTGCAATCCAAGGTTTTGTGTTCCTTGGACTTGCACAAACCACAAGCGAAAGACCTGGACTCGTTATTCGAGGTTGATTCGAATCTGCACTTTCCAAAGTGCTGTTTCTTGCAAGTTTTGCATGTGGGCTTCTCCCCAGAACGATGCCCATCTTTCTTCGAATCTGATCCCTTCTTGTGATCACCGTTCCCACGGTGCTTCTTGTTCGACCTACGCGAACCGTCATCATCATGCTTCCTCTTCTCGGCCGCCTTATTCCTCTGCAATCTCTGCCGGACCGCATCCAGTGTGAGGGATAAGGAAAGGTCAGTTACAGACCTGAAGGTAACTGGCCGAGAAGCTTTGACACTGGCCTTGATCTCGGGCTCCAATCCACCAATAAAACGAGCAATCCTTTTAGGCTCCGGGGTTACCAGATAAGGTACCAACCGGGATAGTGTATTGAAGCTCGTCAGATAAGCTTGACAATCGAGGTTCTTCATTACCAGTGATAGGAAGTCATATTCTATCTTTTCCACCTCATGTTGAGGGCAGAAATTTTCTTTGATCAGTGCAATGAATTGATCCCACGTCATGCTATACAACGGGATGTTTCCTGAGGCCTCCATCAGAGATCTCCACCAAGCTAACGCCTCACCCTTGAAGGACTGTGAGACAAATTTAACCACATCTCCTTCAGCGCATCCGCTGATGTCCACGACAGTGTCCATCTCATCGAGCCACGTCATACAGTCGACGGCTCCTTTCTCGCCCGTAAAATCCCTGGGTTTACAAGACACAAAATACTTATACGTGCAACCCCTGTTACGGTGTCCTTGATGCAGTACTAAATGTTGAGATGGATTACTTTCGTGGTTGGTGGACTGGCGATCATCACCGTTTTTCTTTGGTTCATCCTTTTTGGGTGGAGGCTTGTTATGAGCCTCAGAATGTGTCCTTGGCTTTGAATGGGATACAGAGTGAGTCCTACTTCGGGTACTACTGTATTCTTCATACTGTCTATCCAAAGCTTGAGTAACAGCACCGTCTATTATTGCTTTTAACTCGGCACCCGTTAATGTAATCTGGGCGTTCTCGTTCGGCTCCACAGGATGGCTATTGACTTCATTAGAGTTAGCCATTTGTATTGAACTGTTGCAGAAAACAAGAACAATAATTTATTTGGGAGTTTATTATGGAATTACCTCTTAGGGTAATTCGTTAACCATGGTAAACAGAGACCATATTTGGTTAACTTATTAATCGTATTAATTTAGGATTTCAATTAAAATTTATCCTAAACATAAACAATAACAATATATATTAGCACACAAGGCTTGGTCACATGGACAATTTAAATTATAAGCTATGATTTCAGAGAATCAAGACTTTTAAGGTTTGAACCTAGTTCATTACCCTTATTTGGCAGGGAGTCAATGCTACCACTGTCTTTTGGCTCATGTAGAAATGAGCAAGGCCCGTAGGCACTATATTACCACGTATGGTTAAATATGATCATCTTAATTGATGATGTAAATCCAGGATTCAGAGATCATTAACTGGATTAGGAATCTTCTAAAGAATCCTTATTCATTTAAGAATGACATGTGATTTTTAACGAATCACTTCTGCCAGGAGTGTTAACATGTTTTAAGATGTTAACAGGGATTTGAACCTTTTAAACTGGTCTTACCATTTTGGCCCGGTCTTATGTTTGACACGAGGCTAGGTTTCACACTTAAAGATTCTTAATTAAATAATTACTTAGGCAGATTAAAAGGAATGAATTTATTTATTTCATTTATAATTTATTTATGCACAAATGGCAAACATGAAATTTATAAAAATAACACTCCATTAATTTATCACTATATTACATATTGCCCTAAACGGGTCTTTTACACATGAAATTTTGCCCACGCAGGAGCTAAAACATACCAACATGCCCAAGCAGGGGTCTTACAGAAAACATGCCCACGTAGGGGTCTTACAGAAAGACATAAGTCCTCGTAGGGACTAACACACCAACAATTGTCCACGTAGGGACTTAAACAAACATAAGTCCACGCAGGGACTAAACAAACAACATACCCTCGTAGGGTTTATGGAAAGGTAGACCCACGCAGGGGTCAATACACACACACAAACATAATTACCCACGTAGGGGCTTAACAACCAAATATGCCCACGCAGGGGCTCATCAACAGCTGGGAGGATTTAATAATCCTTCTTGTTCTTTCCCTTGAGTAGTCCTATCAATCCCTGAAAGAGGGTCTGCTTCTCTTGGCGGTCGCGGCGAGCTTCTCGCTCAACCTGATTCAATCTATGTAGAATTTCCTCCCGTTCTGGGGGAGAAAATCGTGGTGGCTGCGACTGCGTCCTAATGATAGGCCTGGGAGGTATTGGGTACCCCTGATTCGGTTGGCTTACCCCCCATGGATCTCCGTAGGGTCCTTGGGCATTGAGGGCGTTATAATTTGCTGCTTCCATATAAGGGTCTGCCTCAGCGTATCCATAGTTGTTGTAAGCTGGTGGTTCAAATGGGTTGTAATTACTTGGACCCGTGTACGCTGGGATTGGGTTTTCAAAACCCATGTACGGTGGCTGTTGAAAAGCTGGCTGCGAAGGCCCACCCATTTGTGGGTCCTCATAGTGCGGCGGGTAGTGACTTGCACTAGACTGTCGCGGGGAATCGAAAGTGAAACCCCCAGGTCTCACCGACATACGGGCACCGGTTCTTCTACGCCTTGGCGGTTGAGGAGGTGGCGGTTGAACTGGTGGCGGTGGAGGTGGTGGCGTAACTGCCACAAAGCGGTGATCCTCTGAAGAATCTTGATGATGCGGCTGTGGTTGTGGCTCCTGGTGCTGCTGAGAATGCTGTTGTTGATGCTGCCCATGTGACGACGAGTGGTGTGATGGTGTATAGTACCACTGGTGCTGATCGAATAGGGCTTGAAAACTGTCTGGACCACCGTAGGGTGACCCGTGAAAGGATGATCCGTCTGATATTTCGATCGGATGATTCGGCGTACCGCTAGCTGGCATGATGGGGTCAGTATCCTCATCCATGTCGTCAGCTTGATCACCAGAGAAATGGTCGTCTGGCCCTAGTGGGTTGAAACCCACTGGTTCTGGCAGGTAGTCGGCCGGATTAAATTGGCCTCTAAAGATAGGTGTGGGGTCCCCATAGGAATGATGGGACAGAGACCTTTGTAGTGGTACATATGAAGGTTGTGTGTTGTGAGGTTCATAAGGGTTAAGTGCGGGCGGTGTCGAGCTATGCGAAACCGATCGTCTGGCTGGTTCAACCTGGTTTCGCCGGTTTCGGCGAGGGTCTTCGCTTTCCGTAGTAGTCGGAGCCCGTGTATTTGATGGTCCTGCCTCATGGTCGTTGGGGGCGGCTCTCGGCCCCTTTCCGCGTCCTCTTGTTCGGAAGAATCTTGGCGGCATTATTGATATTCCTGTCAATGAAGCATGAGATAACAATACAAAGATGTATGCAAATTTAAATAAAGGACAACACAATCAATAGTGGAATTTGTCCTATGTTATAAGTCTAGACTCAAAAGTTTAGATATGTGCAATTGTGTAACTGAGATTAAACACAAAAGGCTAGTGTTTAATTCGCTCAGTGTTGGCTCTGATACCAACCTGTCACACCCCGATTTCCACGTGTCACCGGTGGGCCCGGTGGGGGAGTATCGTGACGTGGTTGGCAACGTAATAGTCAAACAACACAATATAATAATGCACAGCGGAAGCAATATAAATAAGATACAACCGAATTTATTTATTGTAAACAAAGTCACAATTATCCGGTGTTTATCCACAGTAGGATCAAATATAAAAATATTGTTTATGGTTCAACAGACTTCGGCATTTTAAGTTTGCGAGACTTCTAGCGATGCTTAGGAGGCTCCCAGCCTATTTCGCCTAGTACCTGCATTTAATCTTTTTGGGAAAATACGTCAGTTTACACTGGTAAATACGTTCAACTGACTCATTTTATAAAATGGTTGAAAATTGGTTTGGATGCACATGGCATAAACATTTTTATTGACTTGGGAGAATTATTTAATATTATAATCTTGTGAACGATTTACATGTTACTTATGCGTTCAGTAGCCCGGAACGTATTCCGGGTTAAAGATCAATAGACACACCACTTATGTGAGTTATACACGGGAGTACGCCTACACCCCGTGCTCAGGTCGTGGCTATCTCGTAAGATAATGCCGAGGATATCCGGGACATGGTCATTAACCCCCCAAAGGCTGTAAAGTAAACACATCTGTTTAAAACGAGCCGATCAAATTATTCAATTAACCACTAAGCGTGGAAGATTTGATGCTCGATCAAGCGGTACGCTATGTACCGTAACCCAAGCCCGTATAGGGAAAATAAGTTAAAAGTATTTACCTTGATGCAAGTATAGTTCACAAATAATCAAATAGCAGGTAGCTTTTACTGTTCCTCCTAATCTGGAACGAAGGTTAAATATAACCTATTAGAATCCTAGCGGGTCTTTAATTATGCTTAAGCTTAGACCGGCTAGTTTCGAAGATACGGTTCGTACGCACGATTAAGCGAAGACCGGATAGAATGTGATTTAGACCCGACAAGTTTGAAGACTTGTTTAATATGGGTTTATTATTCACATTCTGGATTTTGAGATAAAACGGATAAGGGTTGACCCGTTTCGGCTAATTTATGTAAACTTGTTACATAAACCGAGCCGAACGCGTAATATGCGTAACGGGTATCCGTAAGAGCCATATACAGGTTTCCTAAGTTAATATGCTCCAAATATGTTGTGACATCAGTAGGATGTCTTTCGTTATGCCCCGAACTAATTTAAACACAAACTATGCCCCGTAGGGGTAGTTTGGTCATTTTAACGTTTGTAAAAACGCTTATATGTTCAACTGAGTTACAGGTCTGATGTAAACAGCAAACATACTTATTTTAATGTGTTATAACAGTAGGCTAAGTCATGTATGTGAGATTTATCATATTTAACCAAACTAGGCCCCGTAGGGGTATTTTGGTAATTTCACATAAGCCGACAAGCTCAAAACTGAAGTCTGAGTTCATCAACTTTTGCTTACTGTTAAAATATGATAATTTGCTTCTTATATCAGTAGGTATCAACCCGGGTATGTCTAATATGATATTAAGACATATTATGCGTTAAAAACGCTAATTATGGCGATTAAAGGCCATTTCCGGGTTTCATACTTAAATCTGATATTTTTACATTTCCAGAAGTCTTAAAATAGTTTATTTATCATAACCAATCAGTAGAAAAAGGTTTGGAGTCGTTTTGATAAGTAAAACTCATTTTATGGCCCGTAAGGGCAAAACCGACAATTAACGGGTTAAGCCTATGACTATGAGTTATGCTCAGCCTAAAATTAATTAAAAATCTTTAAAATTCCCAAAATATTATATTATATCAGTGGGTAATTCGTTTGATACCAAAAAGCATGTTTAACTAGGCTTTACGCTAATTACGCCATGTTGTTAACATAAAGCCTTAATTTAGCGACAATGAGCATAACTATTAATCTACAAGTCAAACTGATGTCAAACTTTGCAAACAAGTCTTTATATCAGTAACTAAGGTTTCTACACTTTTACATTTTTATAATTCATGATTTAAGGCAATAAGGGCATAACGGTCCAAGTATGAGCATTTAACGGAAACTTGCATATTAATTGGATAACTAGTGAACCAAGGTGTATGATCACAGAGGGTTGTTCTAACATGTATTCTAATCCAATTTAAGCTCTGTGGCATTTCTAAAATATGCCCAAACGGGTCAGAACTGAAAGTCAACCGAAAAGTCAAACTATGTGACTTTCGGTTCCGAACCAGGTCTAAACAGGAAATAGTCGGGTTGAACATGTTGGGACATGTTCTTACACTTATTTCTAAGTTATAACAATATTCAAACAGGTTATATATGATTTAGATAGCTAATTATGCATAAATGATAATTTAAGCAAAATGTTGACTTTTTAAGTAAAGCTTTGACCCGACATTTGACCTGTTTAGGATGGCGATCAGGGGAAACCCTTTTGGGGTTTTATTTCCCACATAATTACCATTCTAAAACTACTTTTAATTCGAGATAAGACTGAGTCATTAGTGACTAATCTCGAAGTCAAACCGTAATTACGACGGTTTGACTTTTAGCTAATTAGCTAAGCTAAACTCAACCAAATAAGAACTAGTAGACTTACAATAGTCCAATGCACGAATTTTGATCAGAAGGGAGAGTTCCTTTGCTCCAGGAATGCTCCAAAGATCAGTTGCAAGTGTGAAGAATGAATGTGCACTTGAAGGCCTTTTTATACTTGTTCATACACCACAACAAGTTGACAACTCACTCTAGGACTAACCACAATTCGTTTACACATGTCCCTAAGGTCTAGGAACATTTTAGGGGTCGTTTACAACTGATAAAAACCGAACAAACAGGTCACAATCGCGAATAACCTGCTGCAGAAGGTTTTCTGATGCTGGGCACTACCTTACGGACCTCAACCTTGTGGAGGTTACGGTCCGTAAGCTTCACATCAGCCACTATTTTTGACTTTTCTTTGGTGCTTTGCAAAGGTGAACCCATTATCCGATTTTGTGACTTCAAACAACAACTTAGGGACCTCATAAAGTGTCTAGTACAGTTCCTTACCCTACCATTTGCATTTGTTCCATTCGAATGCATTTACAAGACCCGAAAACAAAGGTTTATCGTTGCTTTTTCTTAGTAGGATCACATCATGCACTTGGGGTCCTATCATAAATCAATAATTTCTGTATTGAGGGTATAAGAGAGGGATATAACATTTAATCGGGTCTTGGGATTTATAATTAAGGTCGTTCAGAGGTAACAATTGAACATGACGTCACTTTAAATCCTACCGAATCATCTTTATTAAACCCGGGTTTACAACGCGTTTTTGTCTGACATGACACGTGTCGTTTTATTATTGAACCCGAAATTTTCGAGGTGTTACAGTATCAAATCCTCTGTTAAGATTGAATATCATCTGTTGTTCGTTAACATCTGTTGATCCATAGCAGACCTTTGCATCTTCAGACATTTATTCATCAGCAGATGCTCTCTTTTGTCAGACTTTAGCTACAACACACCTTTTATAACACTAAAATATACCGTAAATTCTTCCAAAAAACTGTTATTGATAAACAAAATTATATAATAATACTTATAGCAGACGTTATATAATAATACTTATTCATCATTAACCCAACCACTGTTAGTATCAAATCCTCTGTTAAGCATTTTAAGATTGAATATCATCTGTTGTTCGTTAACATCTGTTGACCCATAGCAGACCTTTGCATCTTCAGACATTTATTCATCAGCAGATGCTCTCTTTTGTCAAACTTTAGCTACAACACACCTTTTATAACACCAAAATATACCGTAAATTCTTTCAAAAAACTGTTATTGATAAACAAAATTATATAATAATACTTATAGCAGACGTTATTATATAATAATACTTATTCATCATTAGCCCAACCACTGTTAGTATCAAATCATCTGTTAAGCATTTTAAGATTAAATATCTTCTGTTGTTCATTAACATCTGTTGACCCATACCAGACCTTTGCATCTTCAGACATTTATTCATCAGCAGATGCTCTCTTTTGTCAGACTTTAGCTACAACACACCTTTTATAACACCAAAATACACCGTAAATTCTTCCACAAAACTGTTATTGATAAACAAAATTATATAATAATACTCATAGCAGACATTATTATATAATAATACTTATTCATCATTAGCCCAACCACTGTTAGTATCAAATCCTCTGTTAAGCATTTTAAGATTGAATATCATCTGTTGTTCGTTAACATCTGTTGACCCATAGCAGACATTTGCATCTTCAGACATTTATTCATCAGCAGATGCTCTCTTTTGTTGAACTTTAGCTACAACACACCTTTTATAACACCAAAATATACGGTAAATTCTTCCAAAAAACTGTTATTGATAAACAAAATTATACAATAATACTTAGGAATTACTGAAATAATTAAAATGAAGATGTGACAACAAAGATTAATACTGTTAAAATTTATCATTTAGGCAACAGTGGTAAATCAACAGTCGTTAGAATACACAGTTGTTTCATCATCAGCAGATGTTCTCTTTTACCAAACTTAAACTACAACAGACCTTTTACAACTCCAAATATTGACTCTCTGTAATTTGCAGGAGCACAGATTCTTCAAAAAACTGCTATCAATGATCAAATTTTAAACATTTGTTTTATCTTTGCACTCATCTGTTCACCATCAAACCAACCCTTGATACTATTAAACCTCTGTTGCCTTACCAAACAGATGTTCAGACACAATTCAACGTCAACATAATTTGTTCACCATTAAACCAACCCTTGACACTATTAAACCTCTGTTGACTTACCAAACAGATGTTCAGACACAATTCAACATCAACATAATCTAAATCTTACTCAAACACTAAATAAGTAAAACTAAAACACAACATAGATTCATAAAATTAAAATTTATTCATTTATCCATGACACTAAAACTAAAAGTCCAATAATTAAATCACATACTGAACAACATTAAAGTTCAAATCTAACAATAACAGCAAGAATTAAGAAACTTTAGCTTCAACTCCATCAATTGCTGAACCTCTCGATGTATGTCCTTCAGCATCGCCATGAACTGCATGTCTCTATCACCGCACTCTATATTACTGACAACACAAAGCTCACGAACGGAAGTTGAAGGCATCCGCATAAGATCTCTGGAAACCTGCTCTCTAGTAAACATGCCAACTTGCAATCCATCAAAACATCTCTTCAGCTCTTGAAGAGTAGCCAAATCTTCATACACCTGTTCCTCGATTTGCCTGACAAAACGCTGCTTTAAATCATCTGATTTTGCATTTGTGAATGACGCCATTTGAATAAACTATATTACTCGACTTTCCTGAAAGTATGATATCTTCTTGGAAACGTGATGAAAAACAGGTGAAGTGACTATGAGTTTATATACTGAAATTTATAATTATGAAAACGTGTACATTTAATATAAACATATTAATGTATATTTCAAAACAACAGTCTTTTAATGCAAAAACATTTTCAAACCCCAACGTTTATGGGAAAACTGTAAAATTAAATACCAAGAAACCCAAGGGACAAAATTTCGAAGTTCAAAGAACAAAAGCAGATTATCACAATTACAATTAACCTCTTCATTTACCATGTAGACGTGTTTTTAAACTCTATAAAAGACCGATGATTACTTTTGATTCAAAACATCAACAAATTGTCCTACAAATCACTTTCTGTCAAAAATTGTTCCAAATCATAAAACCAACAAAAAATCTACATGGAAAACTTCAGCTTCTACCACTGGTCAGACACCAGCGATGTTAAAACACAATTCTCGATGTGGTCACTCAAAGAACAAAGAACAGACGAAGAACTAAACAGGAAAGTCGACATAATCAATGACACCAATTACAAAAAAACCTGGAACAACATAGCATTGCTCGATGAAGTCCTCCACTCTCCCTCCATCAGAGTTCTAGAAGAATGCATAAGAGTTTCTGACACAACTTCTAAAACAGGATCAGAAAATCTGCAACATGCTAACTGACCAGAAATTCAAAAGAGAGCATGAAATCACATGGAGAAAGGCCAGAGTCTACGAAATCCTAGCAAGTGTTAACTCTAGCGTGTAATACTTTATAAATATTTCATTAAATTTCTATTTTTCTATGTAGTAGTTCATTTTAATAATATAAACATGCATCTTAACATATTCTAAAATGTCAGTGTAAATAAAAACTCTCAACATCATCAACAGTTAATCAAAATAAGAAACAAACCTAAAATGCAAAGGTCTCTTCTCAACTGTTGTAGCACATCTGACTTTTCATGATATTGCACGAATCTATACTTTCTATAAAAGGAGAAAATCTTACTGACGCAAGAAAACCTGACTTTCGATTTAACGAAAATCGAACAATGCAACTCTTCCATCAAAGAAGGTAGCACATGCAACTTTTCACGATGTTGCAACAATGATACTGCAACATCGATATTGAAAGGTTGATGTGTGATGGGAAGCTTCATTGAAACGACGATGTTGGAACAATGATACTGGAACGATAACATGTAAACAGAATCAACAAAATTTCGAACAAAGAAGTGTAATCGGAGATTAGCGGCTGAATCACGAGAAAGATGCATTTGAGAGAGAGAGAGAGAGAGAGATACGCTCACATATATGAGCGAGAGATATTTGAATGTAGAGCCAGATAATTATATCTTATTTATAGGATTAGAATGTATGGTTTGAATTTTGAATTTTGAATGTGGAGCCAGAATTTTGAATCTCGACAGATGTTTATTGGGAACTGATGTTTGATTATAAAATGTTGAGGGCATATGTTTAAACAAAATTTTAAATGATATTTTATATTAGGCTTTATGTGGGCAAACCTTTGCTCAGCAGACCTTTGGATTTTGAATGTGGGCCAGCTTTGAATTTTAAAGTCTTTTAATATTAAGGTTTATGATGTAATAATGACATAAGAAAAACCTTGTTGGACAGTCTCTCCTGTTGATACATCAGCTTTCTTATGTCATTGGGATTTCTCCTTTTATAGAAAGTATAGATTATATTTTATACATATATAAAAATAGTTTGATACTCCATTAAACGCATATATAAAAATAAATTACAAATATATATATATATAGGGGAGGGTTAGCCGTTAAATAGAAAACCCTAAAAATTTGAGAAAACCCTAGAAAACCCAACATCCCGACTTTTTTTTTTTTTTTGAAAAAAATAACACATGTAATATATATGTTTTTAAGAGTTTTGAGCCAAAAAAATCAAAAACACGCCAAGTGTTTTTAAAAAAAATAAACAAGTTTCAGCAACTTTTTGTCTAACACATGTTAGTGATGAAAGTTGCTGAAACTTGTTTATTTTTTTTAAAAAACATCCACTCGACGCTTTTTTGATTTTTTTGGCTCAAAACTCTTAAAAACATGTATATTACATGTGTTATTTTTTTCAAAAAAAAAAAAGTCGGGAGGTTGGGTTTTCTAGGGTTTTCTCAAATTTTTAGGATTTTCTATCTAGCATTACACTATATATATAAAAGTAGTTATATTTGTAAATAAAATAGTGAAATGATAAATATGATAAAAATAAACAATACATATAATTATATTAGTGCTTTTAACAGGAGCTTCGAGTTCTTTTAATAAGTTAAACTTGAGATTACTTGGAACACCAAAAGGTGAAGAATGAATAAGTATGTATCTTGGTGGGTAATTGATAACGATTTTAAAATACTAATCACTTGGATGTGATTATTACTTCGTATATATAGTTGAACAAGCAAAGCAAAGAATCAACATCATCATTGTTTTTTATAGATGATTAAAAAATTATACTTTTGTTTTGTATTTAAATAAAAAATAATGGTTTAGTTTATTTGGGTAAAGAATAAAGTATTATATATATATATTTTTTCTTGGATCCTTTGATAAATTAAATCTTAACAAAGAGAAATTGATTGGGTTATCAAAGCAAGGGTTGAGATCTTGTACAAACAGTGCTAATTATAAGAACCGTAAGAACAGATCTGAACCATTGATAATTTAAATCAAGGGTTGATATTGATTATAAATAAAACCCTTATAATTAAAAATTACTACTAACAAATTAGGGGTAATTTTGTAAAATTGCTAGTCATTTGACCATTTTCCATTAAATACAAATTCCACCAAGTTTTTTTAAACTAAAATAACTTTTATATACTTCATTATTTTTTTAAAAAAATATACCATAAAATCAAGTATTTTTTATCTTTAATATGAGTACCATATTGCTATACCTTTTTTGTATTTATAAAAGTGATTTTTAAAAAAGTTAACAAAAGGTGTTTTATAATTGTGCTGATAACGTGCTGATTATGTGTTAATTACAAAATAATACAAACAAACATCAAAAGTAGATATAATCAGCACATCTGGTGTGCTGATAATGGAGAACGATTGAGGATGTTGTGCTAATGTCGTTTATGTTGATAATGGAGAACGATTGAGGACGATGTGCTGATAATGAAGAACAATTAAGGATGTTATGCTAATTATACAGTGTTGTGCTGATTATATTTTTTGTAATTATTTTTAATTAGTTATAAATAAATATGGTTAAAAGGTCTAAATTACCCTTAAACTAAATTTTTATTGATGGACACTTGTCAATTATGTGTTGGTTCTTACGGTTCTTACAAACTTAAGTCTTTGTATTTGATCTCATTCCATCAAAGCAAAACCTAGTATACATACAAAAAGCAATATGATCCTCTCCACTAGCTATTCTCGGATATATTGTTATGTTTCCATTAAATAAAGAGTGAATTGCAAGTTTTGTCCTTTATCTTTAGGCCATTTTGCAAGTTTTGTCCTTTATGTTTAAATTTGACGAGTTTTGTCCTTTATGTTTAAAAATCAAGCACGTTTTACCCTTTGGTCCTTTAAAATCAAGCACGTTTTGTCCTTTATGTTTAAAAATCAAGCACGTTTTGTCCTTTATGTTTAAAAAATCAAGCACGTTTTGTCCTTAAAAATCAAGCACGTTTTGCCCCAAAGGGTAAAACGTGCTTGATTTTCAAACATAAAGGACAAAACTCGTCAAATTTAAACATAAAGGACAAAACTTGCAAAATGGCCTAAAGATAAAGGACAAAACTTACAATTCACTCTTAAATAAAATATTATACACACACAAATTAGAAATCACTAAAATAAAGATTTCTAATTTCCTTGTGAAAATCGGGATGATTTACAAATGAATGGAGGGCTGCCTTTTATAGGCTTACAAAAACTCTTTGCAACTGTCATGACTCATGACGTTTCACAACCATCAAATGTATTACACATCTAGTATACATATAGTGAAATATTCATAATCAACATTCCGTCGCAATGCGGGCTGGCGTCGACTCGTTTCATACAAATACCAATATATACTAGTTCCATGTAATTATAGAACATAACAAATATTAGCAAAAATACTTCATGAACTAGCAACAAAAACTTCATGGGCATATAGAGAAAAACATTAAGTGGTTTTACCGACCAAGATTCATCCATGAATCATAAGACCGAACGAGAGAGTTTTGCTTGGTAGTTAGGTATTTAATTTAATAAGTAAAAATTACCAAACAACGAAAAAATGAAAGAAAAGAAGTTCAACAAGAAACCATGTTACTTTAATATATTTATATGTATATATATTGAATAATCAACATTGTTTCAATCAAACATAAACATCCTGTTTTGTCATAAAAAACATGAAAACATATATGTTATCCAACACACATTTCTTAACAAATTTGATAATACAATTGTTATATTTCTTGAGTTTAGTTATGCTTGTACGATCCAAAAGTGTTAGCTTTACTACAACCCTGATCCATCGTGACTCACCAACATCTCCCTTCTATGATCCTTCCCTCACCCTTTCGTGGCGGGTGGTTGCCGCTATGAACCGCTCTTTTGATCGCGCTAGGGTTTTCAGTTCCATGCGTTCTGGTGTGACGAATATTTTTCCAAACCCGCAATTAGCTAACTATCTTCTGAAAATATCAATTGGCACTCCACCTCAAGACATCATAGGCGTGGCTGACACGGGGAGTGACATAATATGGACACAGTGTGAACCGTGTTCATATTGTTTTAACCAAACGCTTCCTGTTTATAAGCCGAGGGTTTCCTCGACTTATAACACGACGACGTGTGGTTCAACAACGTGTATGTCGGTTCCAGTGAGATCTTGCACCACGAACGACAACACTTGTTTGTATGTGGTCCAATATGGAGATTTTTCGTATAGTTCTGGAGAACTGGCGACAGAAACAGTTACACTGGATTCCAATGTAACTGGCATCTCGTTCGCCTTTACCAATGTGGTTTTCGGATGCGGGCATAGAAATGCTGGCATGTTTACCGAAGATCAAAGTGGCATAATAGGGCTTGGAGGCGGGCCGTTTTCGCTCATTACACAAATGGGGTCTTCGATTAACGGAAAGTTTTCGCATTGTCTCGTGCAAATGTTTTCACACGTAGAAAGGTCAAGTAAAATGTACTTTGGTGATGTTGCCACGGTTTCCGGAGATGGGGTTGTTTCAACCCCATTATTTTCCGGAAACCCTGGCACCTTTTACTATCTAAATTTTGAAGGGATAACCGTTGGAGGTCAACGCATTGACTTCTACACGACAAAACCTACGATGGTCGAGGGTAATATCATCATTGACTCGGGAACATCGCTAACGCTGCTTCCTGAAAGCTTCTACAATCGAGTTCAATCCGCAGTGAGACGTTCAATGTCGGAGATCCTACCCGCTCATTCTGACCCACAAAATAACTTACGCTTGTGTTACAACCCGTTGGAAGTGAAGGATCTTCCGGTTATGGTGGCTCACTTCAATGGCGCGGATTTGGAGTTGGACCCGATAAATACATTCGTTCAGCTGAGTAACGATTCGATTTGCTTGGCCTTTGCTCCTGTAGATGGGGTGGTGATCTTTGGGAATCTAGCACAAATGAACTTCTTGGTAGGCTATGACCTTTATAAGAAGACAGTTTCGTTTAAACGCACAGATTGTGTGAAGTTATGATCTTAATTATGTATGAGAATCTGTCACAAATAACTTCTTATATAATCTTTATAACGAGATAGGTTTGTTTAGACAATTAATCCAAGTTATGGTATATTATTTATTTTTGGCTAGCACATTGGATTTTTATGAAATGATGGTGTTACAACTTACAAAGGAAAACAATTGTTTCGTTATCTTACGTGCGGTTTTCTAGTCGTTCAAACAAAATAAAATTGTATGGACCAAGTAAATGAGAAATCCAGTGTTAAGTCTTACAACATTTCTTTTTTTATTCTCCCTGTGTTAGTTTTCTACTAACCGGATAAGGGCATGTCTGGCTAAAGTACTTATTGACTTATGACTTTTTGAAAATGAGTTTTTAGAAAATGGTTTGGATTAGCTTATATGGTGGGAAAAGTGAATAAGTCAATAAGTTGTTTTTTAAAAAGTGTTTGGCTTAGCTTATTGATGTAAAATGACTATAAGTGTTTGAAAAGTTATAAGCTCCTTAAAAAGTCACAACATCCTAACTTCTCAAACATGACTTTTTCTCCTATACAAAAAGTCATTTTGAAAAGTTCTTTTGGGTTTGCCAAACACTAAATCTCCTTATTAGTTTTTTTGTAAAAGTCAATAAGTTATAGTTGGGGTGGAAAAGCTTAGCCAAACATGCCCTAAGTCTGGCTATAAAGAGTTAAGTGTCATTTTCGTCCATATGGTTTATCTAATTATGATAGTTCAGGTCAAGTTTCAAATTTGTACTATTTTCGTACCTGACATTCTTGAAACATGTCAGTTCCGTCAAAAAAAACATGAGTTAGCTGCCATTTTCGTCCATATGATTTGTCCAATTATTTGATTCAACCTTAGTTTTTTGGACGGAATTGGCATGTGTTAAAATGACAGAGACAAAAATGGTACAAATGTGAAATTTTGAAATTTGGTCTGGATGGACAGCTGTAAAAGTTGCCGTTCAAAAAAAAAAAAAAAGAGTAAACTGCCATTTTGGTCCCTGTGGTTTGGCCAGTTTTGCCAATTTAGTCCAAATCTCAAACTTATTACATCTGGGGCCCTGTGGTTTGCATTTTGTTGCCATTTTAGTCCAAAACTCAAAATGTCTGATTTTTTACTGATTTACTGACCCTTTTTTGTCCTGTTGTGGAGGGGTATTTTGGTCATTTTGGAATTATTATTAACCTTTTTAATTAAACAATAAACATTAATCAATAAACCCAATAAACCCATTTTGACTTCCTACATTAATCAATAAACTCAATAAACTCAGATCCATTTCCCCCAAATTCAACCACCTTCACTACCGTCAACCAACAACAACCGTCAACACCGTCGCAACCAGCACCACCACCGCCTCCTCCCCCTTCTCACCACCACCGCCACCATAACCGTTCCCCAAAATCAACCAAACATCATCATCAAAACCCAGATCAAGAACATCATCAAAACCCAGACAAGAACATCATCAAAACATCATCAAAACCCAGACATCATCAACACCCAGACATCATCAGAACATCATCAAAACCCAGATCAAGAACATCATCAAATATCATATTTGCAATAAAACCCAGAAAAACAAGAACGAATTCAACACTGTATACAAACATCACCGTAAATCAACACACCTTCACCACAACCTTTATTATTCACCATCCATCACCGTAAATCCACCGTCAGTACAACCTCCATCAACACACTCACCACATAACTCTCTCTCTCTCTCTCTCTCTCTCATTCAGTTCCGGCGAAGACAAAGGCGACGACGGTTGTTCCTCAGGCGGCGACGGTTGTTCCTCAGCGGCGACGAATGTTTTGTTGTTGTTCATCCTGGATCTGGATCGAGTTATTGAGAGAGAGAAGAGAGAGTCAGATTTTGTTTAGAGAGAGAGATTTATCCTGGATCTGGATCGAGTTATTGAGAGAGAGAAGAGAGAGAGTCAGATTTTGTTTAGAGAGAGAGAGAGAATGCAGATACTTTATAGAGAGATGTGTTTTTTAGGTTATTTTTTTATTTCTTATAATAACTTATAAATAGATAAAAGATTTAATTAATATTTAGTTAGAAAAAGACCAAAATGCCCCTGAGGAAAAGGACAAAAACCAGGGTTTTTGTTTTGAAATCTGACCTGATTTGAGTTTTGGACTAAAATGGCAATAAAATGCAAACCACAGGGCCCCAGATGTAATAAGTTTGAGATTTGGACTAAAGTGGCAAAACTGGCCAAACCACAGGGACCAAAATGGCAGTTTACTCAAAAAAAAAAAACCACAATCATAAACTATAAATGTCAAAATCTTAACCTTCTATGTTCCACAACAATGCCTTCATCAAACATCCACCAATCCCTCTACTCCACACTCTCAAAATCACTATCTTCAACCTCAACCATCAAACAACTTCACAAAATCCACTCACTTCTAATCACTTCAGGTCTCCACCAAACACCATTCTTCTCAGGCAAACTCATCACCAAATACTCTCACTTCAAACACCCACATTCATCTTCACTCATTTTCACCACCATATCCCCTACAACCAATGTTTACCAATGGAATACCATCATACGAGCCATGACCCACAATGGCTTGTTCACAGAAGCGTTAGATTATTACTATTCAATGAGGGTTTCGAATATTAAACCGGATAAGTTTACGTTCCCTTCGGTTATTAATGCTTGTGCGGGTTGTTCAGGGAAGACTGAGACGGCTAAGATTGTTTATGAACATGTGTTGGAGATGGGTTTTGGATCGGATTTGTATATCGGTAATGCATTGGTTGATATGTATGCTAGATTTGGTGAGCTTGGTGTTGCACGCCAGGTGTTTGATGAAATGCCGGAGAGAGATGTTGTGTCTTGGAATAGTTTGGTTTCGGGGTATAGTGCGAATGAGGATTGGGAAGAAGCGTTGGATGTGTTTTACCAGTCGAGGGTAGTTGGTGTGAGGGTGGATTCGTTTATGGTGTCGAGTGTTTTGGCTGCGTGTGGTGGGTCGGGTGGTTTTTCAGAAGGGCAGATGGTTCATGGGTTGACGGTGAAACTTGGTATTGATGTTGAAACGCGAGTCTGCAACGGTCTTCTTTCGATGTACTTTAAATCCAACAACTTGAAAGAGTGTCGACGGGTTTTTAGTGAAACGGATGTTAAAGATGCTATTACTTGGAACACTGTAATCTGTGGTTACTCTCAAGCGTGCCTGTATCGGGAATCGATAAACTTGTTTATGGAGATGTTGCAAGAACACAAACCAGATATTTTAACGGTTACTTCTGTTCTTCGTGCTTGCGGTCACACTGGCGACTTGAAATCCGGAAGGTTTGTGCATAATTACATGGTTTTAAACGCGTATGAATGTGACATGAAAACAAGTAATATCCTTATCGATATGTATTCCAAATGCGGTTATTTGCCAGCAGCAAGGGAGATATTCAACAAAATGAAAAGCAGGGATTTGACATCATGGAACGCGTTAATCAACGGTATTATCAAAGCATCGCAGTATGAGGAAGCATTGGCAACTTTTCGAGCAATGAAAATGGATATAAAACCTGATTTTGTAACATATGTAACAATTCTTTCTATGTGTACACTGGCGAAGAACTTAAAGTTAGCAAGAGAACTCCATTGTGAAACAATTAAAACCGGATTTAACGCTTGTGTAATTGTGAGAAACGCTCTCATTGACGTGTATGCTAAATGTGGTAACATGGAGGATGCGTTGAACCAATTTGAGAACATGAACGATCGCGATATCGTATCATGGAACACTGTTATTTCAGCATGTTCTCATTCAGAAGAATATAACTTAGGGTTTAAATTGACCAGTCGAATGAGACTCGATGGAATAATACCAAATATGGCTACCATTTTATGTACATTACCTCTATGTTCAACTCTAGGAGCAAAACGACAAGGTAAAGAGATTCACGGTTGTGTTTTAAAGTCGGGTTTCGAGTCAAATGTCCCAATTTCGAACGCACTTATCGAAATGTATTCAAAATGCGGTAATTTGAGAAACTCACTTCTAGTTTTCGAGCATATGAAAAACCGAGATGTTGTAACGTGGACGGCATTGATCTACGCATATGGAATGTATGGTCATGGCGTGAAGGCCACAACCGCGTTCGAGGATATGAAAGCTACAGGTATCGTTCCCGACCACATCGCATATCTTGCCGTCATCTTTGCATGTAGTCATTCAGGATTAGTAGAACAAGGCCGGTTATACTTCAGCCAGATGAAAAACGACTACAACATTGACCCACAGATCGAACATTACGCTTGTGTAGTTGACCTTCTTGCACGTTCCGGGAGGTTAACCGAAGCCGAAAAGTTCATCCTTTCAATGCCGAAAAAACCGGATGCAAGCATATGGGGTTCTCTACTTAGTGCCTGCCGAGCAAGTGGACACAAGGAAATAGCAGAACGCGCGTCCAAACATATTATTAAACTAAATTCAGAAAACACGGGATATTATATATTAGTTTCAAACGCGTATGCGTCGTTAGGGAAATGGGATCAAGTTAGAACGGTGAGAAAATCGATTAAATCTAAAGGACTCAAGAAAGATGCCGGTAAAAGTTGGATCGATATCGATAAAACGATTTATGCTTTTAGTAGTGGAGATAAGTTTTTTGAACAATATGAAGAGGTTAAGAACTTGCTTGAGGTTCTTTACGATTTAATAGCGAAAGAAGGGTATGTTGCTAACTTGAGATCGGTATTTCACGATGTGAACGAAGATGAGAAACGTGATATTCTTTGTGGGCACAGTGAAAGACTTGCAATTGCGTTTGGATTGTTAAATACAAAAGCTGGAACGCCGTTGCAGATAATGAAGAATTTACGGGTTTGTGAGGATTGTCATACTGTAACAAAGTATATATCGAAAATTGTTCAAAGGGAGTTTTTGGTTAGAGATGCGAATCGGTTTCATTTATTTAAGAATGGATCATGTAGCTGTGGTGATTATTGGTGAAGAAGATAAGTTGCAGCCATAGATGACATACACACAAAAGATCAATGGTGTGATCTACATCTTTGAGAATTTGTTAGTTATTTTTATCACATTTTCTTCAGAAAAGAATTAATTTTTATTATATATTTTTAGGTGATGGTTTTATATATTGAAGACCGGAGAACTTTCTGACGCTGGAAAACTGGAAACAGAGGCGTGCATAGGCCAAGATGGGGACAGTGAGGTATGTTACTTCAGCATTTTGGAAAATAATACCAAAATCATGGTGCAGCTACATATATTTATATGCATATAGATATATATATTTTTTTGTAGTAGATAAATAACTTAAGAATTATACATCATCATAGTATTTTGGTTTGAAAAGTGCATTTGAGGCGTGTCTGAGGCGCAACTTGTAGGGGTGTAAATGAGCCAAGCCGAGCGAGCCCGAGTAGGCTCGAGCTTGGCTCATCATGCTATTATGAGGCTCGAGCTCAACTGGGTTCGAGCCTACTATTTTGAGATCGAGCTCGTCTCAAAAGTAAAACCCAAGAGCTTGAGTTCGGCTTGAGGTAATTTCCAAAAAAAATTTAAACGAGCTAAAAGCTGGCTTTTAAGCTATCGAAGCGAGCTCGAGCCAGCTTTTAGCTTGTTTAAATTGTTATTAGTAAAAATTGAACCTCTTCAAATGGACAAAATTGCATACATAAAAAATTAACTTAAAATTTGTTCGGGCTTGTTTAGGGTTGCGAGCCTAGACGAGCTTTGTATGTAAAGCTCGAGCTCGGGCTCGTTAAGGCTCGGCTTGTTCGAGCATTTTACTGATCGGATCCCGAGTAGCTCTCAAGCCGCTACGCCTCGTTTACACCCCTAGGCACCAGTGGTGGTTCAAAATAGGTCAAAGTTAGGGTTTGTAGGAGGTCAATACGTAAAAGCAACCAAAGGGACGAAGAAATTATGAATGGTTTTCTCGATAAAAAGATTGATATGTAAAGGAGATTAGAGTGATCCAACCTGTGGTTGTATATAAAGCGTATTTGGTTATACATAGCACAACACCTCGCGTACGTGAATCACTCCCCTCACACCTTTGCTTTGGGACCTAAACGCCTCGGAGTGCATCGCGCTTGTTAAAACTAAGCATAGTAACTAGATTTAGAGTTTTTATTGGTATAAACCAAACTAAATTCAAGTCTTGAAACAATAAATTATATCAACTACAAAGACAAGAACTTATTATTGTTGTTTGCACTGTTTTATTTATGATGCATTCATACTTTTTGTCCAAACCGATCGACCACCTCCAAGGCGACGCGTTTATCCTTGCGCAAATGCATCGCCAAAAAATTCGGGAAAAATATGGACTCTAGATCATCATCCTTTTTTTTAACTTTATTTTTTTTTTCCGTTTTTTTTATATTCTGTTTTTTTTTTCGGTTTTTTTTTTTATTTCAAGTAGTGTAATTTTTTTTTAAATTAATGAAGAATTTTATGTTTTAAATTTAAAAAAAAAATAATTGTCTAATGATTGCATGGGCGTTATTGGGCATTATTCCCACTACGGCACTTTTGCAATAACCCCCAATAATGCCCCCTGCTGACTGGACTGCCACATGGCAGAAAACGCCCCATGGTGGGGGCATTATTGATAAAACCACTACGCATGGTCTTATTATCCCTAAAGTTCATAGATGATAACTGGTTTATCAAATGTTTTTAGGAACTTTCATGAAACCGTTCCCTTCTTAGCTGCAGCTTTGGAGAGGAAATACGCGCGCATATGCTGGTACTTGCTAATCAGCTTGTCTTTATCGGGCAAGGTCTTTTCAGTTACGGGGATGTGGGAAAACCATTCCTTTCATGCTGATATAAGAGGAAACCGCTCTTCGTCCAAGAGTTTTTTACCACTTGTTTCTTCAACGACTTCAAGATAAACGGCTATCCATCCGAACACGAGATCTAAGAATCCTATTGTTTCTCCGTTGAAGAATTTCTTTCCGGTCAGCTGTTTTTCAACGATGACTAGCTTCTCTATGGTATGAGCCGTGCCTTTTCTTGCCCCACCCCTTGGGTTACAAATGCTTACAATACCGATGCGAGGACCTACGTTTCATGGATTTGTGTGTGAGTCATCTTGATTATAATCGATAACTGAACCTTTAACCGATGTTTCAGTTTTTAGTGACCGGTTTTGGTTACAAACTGTTTGGTGTTCTTGGTTATAGGGGAATGAGGTTTGGTTCATTAAGTTAACTGCCAGTTCTGAGCCTGGTTTAATTCAAGCTCATTTCTGTTAATAAATCTATCGTCCAAAAATATAATACAAATCAGCAGGAGACAAGTAATATATATGATTTTTTTTTTTTAAATTACTAAAACTTTTCCCACATCTATAAAAATTGCACCATAAAAACGAATGTTTTTTATCTTTAAAACAAGTATACTATTGCTATACTTTTGATTTTTTTTACCTAAATGCATAAAACACAATGGAAGTCATAACATACTGTAACACAATGAAACATCAAATTCAAAAACGCAATGGACTAAAACACAAAAAAAATGTGTTTTTTTTCATTGTGTTATAAAACGCAATGGACTTTACACAATAAAAATGTGTTTTTCATTGTGTTATAAAACGTAATGGAGTAGAAGCACAACAAAATGTGTTTTATCATTGTGTTATAAGACGCGATGCTTCTCAACATCTAGGGTTTTTAGATCTAACCGGATTAGGTTTTGGATGACGAGATAAGCCGGAACGGCGATTGGAGAAGCTAACAGATTCAGACTTTTCTTCTGTGGCGGTTGAGTGGTGGCGGCGTAATCGGATGAATGGTGTTTAGGGAAGATGGGGTTTCAGGGAAGATGAGTTTCAGATCTGGAAGATTGGGATCGACTTAAATGCCATTCTCTTTACTTTTTAATTGTGCCATATGTCACAAGTCACAACCTCATCCCTTGCTAGCCTTCTCACCTTAACTATACTTCCTATTTGATTCTTTGCCTTCATATACATTGTATTTTGTCTTTATTATGGCTTTTTATTAACATATATATACAATAATAAGTGTTTTCAGGCTACTCGGTATGGTAGCGTCCTCCACCCCGGCGCCGCCACGTCACCACCGTCCTCCCACGCCGCCCCCCCTCCGTCCCGTCCTCCCCGTCGGAGTTGTGCCGTTTGCGACGGACCAAAACATGTGGGCCCCCCTTGGTGACGCCCGTCTTCCCACGCCGCCCCCCCGGTCTTGCTCCGGCGACGTCTTCTTCTCCGGCACCATACCGAGCAGCCTCATATACATTGTTTTGTGCTTGGAATACTAATTTGTCATTTCCTGTATATTTCCTTTATATTTCCTATATATTAATTTGCAAGTTTGAATTGTGTCATACATCCACTATTCAATTTTGTAAGTATTGAGTCACATGTAGGTGACTCAAAGGCTTTTTTTTTTACTCGTATGCAGTATATAATATACGCTTTTAACCCATAGGTTTTAAGGTTTCAGTTTTACCATTACATTGTCGTTTTCCTTATATAGACGTTAAGTTTTTTTGACAATAAACAACTTTATGCTTTATGTGGTTGTAAATTGTGCTTTGTGCTTTGTTGGTCATTCTCTTTGTGTAATTTTCCTTTTTTTTCTTAGAAAAAGTCGTAAGGTGCGTGTGTGGTTCAACGTAACTTTTTTTGCGATTTAACGGCTTCGACGCGTGAGTCGTAGGTCGACTTAGTTATTCTTTTTTATGTTTTACATTTCGGTCTAAGTGTGTGTACGTGGTTCCACGATTTTACATCCACTTTAGTTAATAGTAATCGAGTCTAATATTCGTAAACAGCAGAGTCTTGTGGGTTCGATACTCGAACTTGCTTAAGCTTTACTACATTGATCGATACACTTGCCGGTTGTGTGGTCTATGTTTTAGAGAGTCTTAGTTATAAATTTAAAACTTAAAGTGTCTAGTATATGGTCAAAATTAGTTAGTTTTAATTGACCACTGTGAGCACATCAGTTGGTCATTCTTTTTGTGTAATTTTCCTTTTTTTTCTTAGACTCGGTATAAGTTGCAAGGCGCATGTGTGGTTTTACATTTTTATTTTTTTTTTGCGATTTAACGGCTCCGACGCACGACTCGTAGGTCAACTCAGTTATTATTTTTTATGTTTTACAATTCGATCTAATTGCATGTACGTGGTTCAATGTTTTTACGTCCACTTTTTATACGGTCTAACAATCTGTCGCAAAGTATGGGTCCTAAATACTAGTTTATTATAACTCTGATATAATGTCTTCAAAAATCTTACGAGGTATATGTTTATCTTTTAACATAAAACTATTTTAAAATTTGATAGAAACATACCACTATAATGAATATAATGTTATTGAAAATAATATTGTTTCCGAATCACAGTAAAACTTGTTATTTAAGATGACAGAAAAATGTTTTCTATTGAAGAAGCAACCATGCATAATTGTATATATGCTGTTAGGCTGGCAGCCTAACTTTTAAATTCTAGCAGCGGCTAAATTAATTAATTAAATGAACATAAATTTGCTATGAAATAAGACCAGAAAATTAGGCACTTAGCATAAACATTCATATCTATAAATTAGTTCCATATAAAAGCAACAATCCTTGGGTATACACATATATGCTTGTGTCTCTCATGACACTAATGGGAACTCAAGCTCATCTCCTTCACACAAATTTACTGGGCTCACCACTCCACCACCATACGCCACCGCACACCACCACCATACGCCACCGCACGTTACTTCCCCACATTTCTGCAATTGCACCTAAAAGAGAGAAAGATGCAAAAAAACGGGTTGTTATTACGGGTATGGGAGTCGTGTCTGTGTTTGGAAATGACGTTGATACCTTCTACCAAAGACTTTTGGCAGGAGACAGTGGCATTGCATCAATAGATCGCTTCGATGTTTCAGAGTTCCCAACGCGATTCGGTGCTCAGATTCGTGGGTTCGACTCAAATGGTTATATTAGTGGCAAACATGACCGAAGATTGGATGATTGTCAACGGTATTGCATTGTTGCAGGAAAAAAAGCACTTGAAGATGCTGCTCTTGGTGGTGATGAACTCTCCAAGGTGTGCCACTTACTCCTAGTTTCATGTGTCCAGAAACATGTCTAAGATATCTTTATGATTTTGTGCAGATCGATAAAGAGCGTGCGGGTGTGCTTGTTGGCACAGCAATGGGAGGGTTGACAGCTTTTTCTGATGGTCTGGTGACTCTAATGGAAAGAGGTTTCAAGAAAGTGACACCCTTTCTCTCACAATATATTCTACCAAGTATGGGCCCTGCCTTTCTTGCTATAGATCTTGGGTTTACGGGACCAACCTACTCCATTTCGACTGCTTGCGCGACGTCAAATTATTGCTTCTGTGCTGCGGCAAATCATATCCGTGAAGGGGTGGCTGATTTGATGATTGCTGGAGGCGTAGAAGCTTCTTTACAACCGCTAGCATTTGCTGGTTTTGGTGCATGTAACGCGTTGTCTAGAAGAAACAATGATCCTCGGACTGCTTCCAGACCCTGGGACCATGATAGAGATGGCTTCGTCTTGGGCGAAGGGGCTGGCGTTTTGGTACAACTCATAATTTGCTGTTTTCTTACATCTTGTATTCTGATATTTGTCTCTGGTTTGTTTGCAGGTGATGGAGAGTTTGGAACATGCAATGAAAAGGGATGCACCAATAATTGCTGAATACTTGGGAGGTGCAATAAATTGTGATGCATATCATACAACGAATCCACGACCCGATGGTTTAGAGGTTACGTCTTGTATTCGAAGCGGCCTATTGAATGCTGGTGTATCAGTAGAGGAGGTACATCACTTCTCTCAGCGAAAAAGATTTCACTTTTTCGCTCATACAGACATTACAGGTTGAGGGTGTTTTCCAAGTCTCAGGTCTTGAGACACCTTTTAACATGTTTAAAAATAGAGAAAGTCAGAAAAAAAAGACATGTTCATAGACAAATTTAACAAAAAAACATTAACTTTCAACCGACCGGTGTTAAAATAGAAACGTCCAAAAGGGCTACTCCAGAGATGACAAAGAGGATCTACCGATTGAGCCAGCAACAAAATTCATGGTGATGCACAAAGGAGTCCTCATAATAGCCCATTCAGATTAAAACACGTGTAAAACATGGCTAAAAACCGGCTGCTAGGATTTAGTTCCCGCTTTCTATCCGTATGCTGAATTTAGCCCCAGCTTTTCATACGTCAGCTGAATATAGCCCGGTTGTCGCTTGTTAGCTGAATTTAGCCCCCGCTTTTTATCAAATAGCTGAATTTAGCCCACACTTTGCACATGCATTATTATGGTTAGTATTTCTCGACGCCGTTATACTTTTCAAGTTCTATTGTGCCGACTAAATTCTAGCCAGAGTAAACTGTTCTTTTTGGTCCTTAGGTTTCGTCATATATGTTGTTTTCATCATTTTTATTTTTTTGTTTTGCCAAAAAGACAATGTACTTTCAAGAACTTGTCATTTCCATCAATTCACTTAAACATAAGTTTACCCTTCTAGCCGTGTTAGCGAGCGTATCCTACTTGTGATTGGCTGGTTTAGACATGTCTACTTTCGCAGATGCTGAATGTCAATGTCTATTTTGTTATTTTGTCAATCAACATGTATATTTTCGTGATTTTTTGTTATAGATATGTTGCAACTTAGATTCCAAAATGCTAAACAAAATTCAGTCAAATACAAATCCAGAAAATATAGCAACACCTTAGAGCATCCATAATAAGGAGCACAAAAAACATCTAAAAACGTGACTAGTCACCCGTCACATCAGAAAAACACTCATTCTTTTAAAAACACTCCAAACCCACCCAATAAGGAATCTTAAAAACACCTAAAAACAATGCCATGTCATCGATACATTTTACATTTACATTTTTTTAATTATTAGACCAAACGTAATGGGGCGGTATTTGCCCGGAATATCACCCGATCACGCCGGATCACGCCGGCACCTCCGCTACCCGTGGGCGTGTTTGGCTCTTTTTTGGTTTGGGCGTGTTATAAAAAACGCCGGGTGGGGGGAAGTTTGGCCAATGAGATTTTTTATTTTTTTTACTACAAAACATAATGCCCAATAATGCCCCATCCCCACTACATCCATTTTAGAAAACGCCCAATAATGCCTCATTGCTGACTGGGCTGCCACATGACGCAAAACGCCCAAAGGTGAATATTGCCCACTACATATGGTCTTACCCAAGCCCCCCACCACCTGGCCCCACCACCTGCACACTACCCCACCTTCTCTCATTTTTTCTAGTTCTTGCACAAATACATAGATAAAAAAATGGATCCTACAAACATCAACCACAATAAGAAAAAATGAAAAACAAGTCCATGTGGGCATGGAAAAATGAGAAAAAATGGCTATTGGGGATGCTCTTACACTTATGAGGTTCTTCTCATTATTCTAGGGGTGTAAATCGGGTTATTGGGTCAGCTGGTTGACTTTTTCAACACGACCCATGTATGTATTCGTGCTGTGTCGTACTCACATAAAATCGTGTGGTGTTCGGCTTGACCCGTTTTATGCTCATTTGTAAATATGAGTAATAGCTAGTCTTTAGTAACAATTTAAACAATTACTTATTCCGATTCATATGAATTTTTTTTTGTAACTTGTGTTATTTTAATTGTTTTTGTGTATTTATCTCCTTTTTCATTTAACAAGCATGGGTTTATATATTTAGCTCGGGATTAGAATAAGCGAATGAGAATAATTGAACAATGCACAGTTAAAACTACTAAAATATAATTGTTGAAGCAAATAGTTGATAAAAAGGTTCAAACGGGAAATTCATTTCGCTTTTGAAAGTTAATAACTATTTCAACATTTTTATCTCTGAAATCAAAATACTAACTTCTTTAAAAACTCTTACACGGGTTAAAATGTCAACCCGCTTTTTTAAAAAAAGGTTGTGTTTGGTTGTCCCATCTGTGTCAGCAACCAAGACCAGTGTTTTTTATTTTTGTGTGTGTGTGTGTGTTTGGGTCGTTTTAGGAATCGCCGACCTACTTAATTCTCAACTTTGTTATGAATTTGAAATCTTGTTAGGCATGTTAACAAGAAGCGAACAACTCCACTATTCTCTCAACAGATTATCAAAGTGATAATCAGTAAAGATAAACAATAAGGAACCCTATATCTGTGAATCAATGTAATTCACAAATAACCAAACCCTAATTCGCCTCACAAAGAGAGAGAGAAAACAACAACTATGACAATGAAAAATATCTCAGTCTAAATGATATAAGGCTATGGGGTGTGGGGGTCATGGATTGGAACATTATTTCCACATAGAATCATTAATTAAATGGTATACCATCCCCCTCCTTGATTGATGGTGGTTCTCATGGATTAAACCACGATTACCACGACCCTCCCATTTGATAATTTTAAGACAAAAACAAATTAAAAAAATAAAGGGGGATAGTGGTTTGGGTCATGACCACACCCTTTGGGTAGTGGTTTTAAATAATGGATTAAAAATGGATGATGTGCCTATGTGGAGGACCATGGTGGTCATCAGGGGCGGAACCAATGTAATGTTAGCCGTAGCACGGGCTACGGCTCAAGTCGATATTCGTAGTGTATATTTTTTTACTTTTTTGGGTTTTATATAAAAGAACTACGGCGAACGACTGATTCTCACCAAGAAAACGGAGGAAGAAGACGATGAAGTAAATCATTATGTGAATTTTAGATCTGATTGCACGATATTCAATACAGTTTTTGACTTTTTTACTAAAGCAATATTATTTTATTCTTAAATGTGAGAAAAGCAAAGTAAGAATGACAAGCTGTTAGTACAAGCAATTTGTTTTTCCAAGCTTCCTTGCTTCCTGCTATTAGTAAAAAAAAATACTCATTTTGTTTATATGTTTATATTAATATGTTCAATAGACATTGGATGATGTTTTCTTGTAGTTGTGTTATCTGCGCAATAGATTTTGCAAACTTTTAAATATAATCAATAATATAATAGATATTGCCAATGACCTCTAGCTCAAGTGGTAGGAGAACTTGAGTTCAATTCTCATTTGATGCAAAAAAAGGAGTGAGTCACTGGTGGGCAGTGATAGGAGACCCAGGGAAACCTGGGTTCGATCCTTAAGTCAAACGGGTTTTACCGGTAATTTACCGTCGTGCCTACGGGCGGGTGGGTTACCGGGTTTTCCCCGGAATTGGTGGTGGACGACTCAGGTTACTCTCGGAGTACTCCATTTGTCCAGTGGGTGGCCCGAGAGTGCTCAGGATTGATTTGTTGGCCGTTCAAAAAAAATAGATACTTTTAGAAAGAAAATACTTTAGTGGATTATGTACTTTTGAACAATGTCATGCTTTGTGAGGTCGAAAATGATTTTTTTTTCATAAAGTAAAAGACGACAAGGTGATGAAATGTTTTCAAGCTATGAAAAAAAGAAAGAACAAATCTATTAAGTATTTGTTTTATTTTATTTATTGTCCTTTTTTTAATATTGTATAATTACACGGTAATTTTTTTTAGGATACCCCTGATTTAATGGGCTAGTTCCGCCACTGGTGATCATGAGGGTCATGACCACACCCTATAGCCTAATACCCGGGTATGTTTTATATATATATATATATATATATATATATATATATATATATATATATATATATATATATATATATATATATAGCCAACCTGGGTGTTTAATACTTGAATCTGGATAACATGCGGTTGTTATAAATAACAACATAACAAGATTAACAACCACAAGACTTCACTTTGTGACAAGCCCAATTCCTAAAGCCAAGGTTCCCTGCTTCAAGCCTGGTTCCCTGGTTCAAGCCATTCCTTGTTTAACTCCAGCCCAACAGAACGAGACAACATGAGAAAAAATATAAATAAACATATTAGAATGTTATTAATTAAATTGAATAGAATGGAAGCCCAACAGAACGTGACAACATGAGAAAAAATATAAATAAACATATTAGAATGTTATTAATTAAATTGAATAGAATGGAATTGATATGATACTACAACAAGATGTATTTTTAACACCCCCTACAATTCCATTATTTGAACACATCAAATAGCTTTAACTCATTACATAACACGTGATGAGGTTTTACTAACACACACTGTTTTTCAAGTTTTATACCAATACATTTCAAAACACCATTTGAAATTAAATCTCTTTGAAAAAGTAAATCTAATTCAAAGTGTTTGGTCCTATCATGGAAAACTAGATTAGCTGCTACAGATAAAACAACATTATTATTACAGAACAAATTGATATGAATATTAACCATAACCTGAAGCTCACTTAACAAAATTTTGAGCCAAATAGTTTCACATGCGGCAGCACACATAGCCCTATATTCAGCTTCAGCTGAAAACCTATAAATAGTCGTCTTTTTCTGCTTTTCCATGACACAAAACAACTTCCAAGTAACACACAAAAACTAGTGACAAACTTCCTAGACACAAGACATTTTGCCCAACCAGAATCAGCAAAGGCAGTTAAATCAAAAGAATCACTTTTACTAAACAACAACCCTCTACCAGGTGGAGATTTAAGATTTCTCAATAAGTGAAATGCAAGTTTTAAATGACCTTCTGTAGGGCTATACATGAATTGACTTAAAACATACACTGCATATGCTATATATGGCCTATTGTGAGATAGGTAGATTAACTTCCCCACTAATTGTTGATAACTAGTTATATTTTGTATAGCACCAATGTTACTATTAAGTAGATTAGTAATCACATGACTTTAATCTATATGAACACAAACAGGTTTACAACCCAACATCCCATATTCAGTCAACAGGTCTATGCAATACTTCCTTTGTGACAAACAAATACCAATTTCACAAGACAACACTTCTATGCCTAAAAAACATTGTAATAGACCAAGATCTTTTATTAAAAACTTAGTTTTTAGGTTTTGTTTAACTTTTTCAATTTGAGTTAATGCATTACTAGTAACAACAATGTCATCTACATATACTAGTAATACAATAAACACATTATCTGCATTTTTCACAAACAAAGAAGTGTCACATTTGCTTTGATTAAAGTCAAACTCAATGAACACATTAACAAGTTTTCATTTCACATTCTTGGGCCTTGTTTAAGCCCATATAGGGATTTCTTTAGTTTACACAATTTGGAGGAATCTTTAGACTCATAACCCTCAGGCAAACACATATAAATCTCCTCATTTAATTTCCCATATCAGAATGCATTATTTACATCTAATTGGAACAGTTTCCAATTATTTTGAAATGCAAGAGACACAACACATCTAACTGTAATAAGTTTGACAACAGGAGAAAAAAAAGTCTCCTCATAGTCTATCCCTTCTTTCTAACTAAATCCCTTTGCACCCAACCTAGCTTTATATCTTTCTATTTCACCATTTGATTTATATTTAATTTTGAAAATCCATTTACAACCCACTATGCTTCTATTATGTGGTTTATCAACTATATTCCATGTATCATTTCTATGCAATTCTTGAATCTCATCATTCATTGCAATGATCCAATTGGGATCTTGAACAACCTCTTTATAGTTTCTAAGCTCAAGACTCTTAGACAACATAGAAGCAAAACATCTATTTTCAAAAGTTAGTTTAGAAAAGTTTACAACTTTTCAATACCAAACTTAACTTTCCCTTCTACAATATAATCAACAAGTTTTTAGGAAAAACTGAAGTTCTAGTAGACCTTCTAGGTTAAATAGGTAACTTAGAATTCACTTTGTCTCCCTTAGAAGTACATTGAGTTTCATTTGTGGTAGTCACATGCTCAACCCTGTCAGGTGATACATGAGCTTCACTTGTCTGTTGAATACAACCCTGACATTAGTTGTATCAAGTATCACTGACTGCTGGAGTTTATGTGTTCCCACATCAGACTCACCTTGATCCCTTGTATCATCATTGGGAACATTCACAGTTTGTAAGTGTTTGAATTCTGATTTATCATACAAGTCAAAAGAATTAAGAGCATTTATATCCTTTAATGGATTGCAATCATACATTTCAAAAACTGACTTTTCTTTGAAAGGAAATATTGTTTCATAAAACTTTACATCTCTTAAAAATATTATTACTTTAGTATCAAGACTATACAATTTGTATCCTTTTTTCTCATGTGAATATCCAATAAAGACACATTTCTCTGCTCTACTATTCAGTTTATTACTTTCATTTAAACTTGTACAAAAACACAAACACCCAAACATTTTCAAGTGATTTAAGAAGGGTTTAATTTTATATATCAATTCATAAGGGGTTTTGCCAGAAAAACAGAGGATGGAGTCCTATTTATAATATAAGCAGCATTTAAACACATTCATGCCAAAACCTAACAGGAAGGTTACTTTGAAAAAGTAAAGCCCTAGTAACATTTAACAAGTGCCTATGCTTTATCTCAACAATTCCATATTATTGAGGTGTATAGGCACATGTAGTATGATGAAATATACCTTTAAGTTTACAAAACACAGCCATTTGATTATTTACAAATTCAGACCCATTGTCAATCCTAAAACACTGAACACTTTGTTTAAATTGAGTTTGAACAATGCTAACAAAACTTTGTATATTTTCAAAAACTTATGTCTTATTTTTCATTAAGCAAACCCATACAGCTTTGGAATAGTCATCAAAGTAGCAGTGGTTTAATCAAAGGATTGAAGTTGTCAACACCAATGAAGTGTGACAAATGAGTTCAGTTCAGAATTTAGGGAGAGTTAACCATTAGACCATGTGTTACATGGCGTTAAAGGGCGTTGAAGATGGTCATGTTAGCAAAATAATGCTGGACACACCGTCACACCCAGGCGTGTGTGCCGGTGCAAGGCACCAGTCGAAGGGCCAGCCACGGCGTGAGAGGAAAAGAGAGTTTGTGGGTGCTTTGGGTGACATGCATTATAAATCACACACCTTTGATTTTTGTGTTCCGTTGCCAAAAAAAGAAAATGGATAAGTGATATTAGAAAGAAAAAAAAGGGAGATTTGGATGACTCGACCGAATTTGCTTTGAAATCATCAGATCCAAGTTGAGCCTATCGTTTTGGGCTACTTTGGTCGTCGGAGGTCACCGTCGTAAAGATGAAACCCAGCCGGAGCCGCCGGCGCTGATGCAAACGATGGCTTCATCACTGTCATCATGTGCCTTATCGTTGGTGATTAGCTTATTTATTTTTTGAGCATTTGTGTGTGAGAAAAAGTGTGTCTACGTGTCAACAACATGGCAATACTATTTTCTCAACCAAACCCCCTACCAAGCTCCATAACACATAGCCTTATAGTTGGTTATTAGCTTAATACTTGTTTAAATTAGTAGGGTTAGCAGTAGAAGTTTATTTATTTCTTCATTGTAGTTTAAGTGGAGTTGGGTTAAGATTAGTGATGAGTTAGCATAAATAGCAGGTTTAGGGTCGATGTAATCTGTAGTTTTTGTTTAGCGGTTATCTATCATAAAGGAGTCGAACAAGTTCGTAAAATCTTGTGTTTTGTATTTGATCAAGCACATGATTTTCCAGGACCTACGTCTTTAACTTTCATAAACCAAAATTATCAAAGCCTGCAAGTTTCTCTCCATCTTATCCCACAACTACACTTCTTTATTCCACTTTCACCACATCATTTTATTAAAAAATTGACCTAATTTTTATTGATATGTGTACTACATTGAATGAGAAACCAAATTAGTATGCAAGAATAAAGATCAACTTAAGATATAAAAAGAATTAATCAAAGAAAATATCTTAGATTTTTATTGATCTCGTAGAATTTTCATGATTGTCTTGTAAACAGGTAAATTACATCAATGCACATGCAACATCTACAAGGGCTGGCGACCTTGCTGAAATAAAAGCACTAAACAATGTATTCAAGAATAGATCCGGAATCAAAATTAATGCCACCAAGGTGAAGAAAACCATACATGTTTTCTCCACACGATGAACTCCATATTAACAGTATTTGCGTTGTAATGTTTCAGTCTATGATCGGGCACTCGCTTGCAGCTTCTGGGGGTATGGAAGCCATTGCGACAATTAAAGCAATTCAGACAGGATGGTTGCACCCAACCATTAATCAGTTTGTAAGTAATATCTTCATTCTTGTTATTTCTCTTCCTTCCTCTAATTTTCATGTTCTCATGGGAACTGTAGAATCTTGATCCCGAAGTTGAATTCGACACTGTTGCAAATCATAAGCAACATCATGAAATCAATGTTGGTGAGTTTGTTTTCATTTGGATCTCCATCATTTAATTGAATAAATTGTTAAGCTCACTTGTTGAATTTTAACTATTTTGGTATGCAGCGATTTCAAATTCATTTGGTTTTGGTGGACACAACTCCGTTGTAGCATTCTCCGCCTTCAAACCATGATGGTGTCACAAAGAATATTGTACTGATAGCGGCTATTTGATTATCTTTCTTTTGTGTGAACATATAAAATGGTTTGTTTAGAAACATATTACAATGGAATGTAAAATGCAAATTACATGAACGTAAGAGAATGTAGCATGGTTCAAACAAGGGGTGATGAACTATTTACGACTCTAAACTAGTTTCCTGTGTTTAATCGTTAATGATAACAAACATTAATACAGATAGGTGTTTGCTAACAGAAAATAACCTCACTCGTCGTATTCGGTTAAATGGAAAAATGGGAAAGGCTAAAACTATCCACACACCTTCTACGGCTATTTGCGCACTTTTGAGCCATATACGCATCGTATAGGGCTATACGATACATATAGTGTTCCCTCAAAGTCAGTTCTCTGGAGTTAGGCACAGATTTTGAAGGTGTCTATACGTCGTATAGGTCTATACACTAGTAGTAGTTTGGGCGTTTTGTGAATGTATTTTGGACGGTTCATCCTATAAAACCGCCCAGAATCTTTATTAATTTTTTTTTGTTTTTTTAGAATGAAACCGCCCAGAATCTAAGTAAAAGCGCCCAAAAAACCTTTTTATCATTTTTTATTGGTTTTATATTTTTTATTGTTTATTTTAGGCGAATTTACAACAAACCGCTTAAAATACAAAGCATATTCTTCGCACTTCTCAACCTCCCACATGTCACTAACTTCCAAACAAAATATATCAAATTCACTTGCCCTATATTTTTCTCATATCCATCTGTATTTTGTTTTCTTCTCGTCATTTTCTTTTTTTTCTCTGTTCAATCATCCTCCATCAATATCAGGGTATAGTTACATATATTTTTATCATTCATATCTATACATGTATATATATTGTTGATTTATAATATATTAATTGGTTATATTTTTGTTATTTGTAGATATAATTGAATTATTGTGACCTTTTTTGTTCTTCATTCAAAGAAGTAAAGGTAAAAAAAATTATTCATGCATTCTATTTTTATAAGATTATTTATATGCATGTATTAGGGGTGTTCATGGTTCGGTTTAAAACCGTGAAACCACCCAAACCAATTATCGGTTTGGTTTTATGGTCGGTTTCTTTTTAAAATTTTAATCTATAGTGAGCGGATCGGTTTCGGTTTCAACAATTTCAAACCTTAAAAAACCGAACCACACCGCAACATTGGTATATATCATATATATTATATATAATCTGCACATTTAACGTATCTATCATGTTAAAATACATTTAACAATTTAAAAGAAACTAAATTTATGTTGTTTTATTGTTTTCTAATGTAATCCAAAGTTATTAAATCCAAACATTGAATTTGAGATTTACTTAAAAAAAACTAAATTTGAGATTTGTTTTCATCCTTGACAAAATATATCAACATAGATACAATAGCATTTATAAGTTCTGACTAAATAAGAAGAAATTAAAGATACACTATCCGTGACAAAATATATCAACATAGATACAATAGCATTTATAAGTTCTGACTAAATAAGAAGAAATTAAAGGTACACTTAGTTCTAGTTTTTAGTTCATCCAACTTTCGAAGCCCAAACTGTGAGTAACGGGTCGGTTTTAAATTTCAACAGTTTGGTTTTTGATTTTCATAAACCGTTACTAACGGTTTGGCTCACGGTTTGACCTAAAAACCGTCAAAACCGGACCGTGAAGACCCCTAGTATGTGTGATATTTTTGTGCGAGTGTGTGCATATACCTACGTATTGAAGATAACCTTGTAGATTATACCCGTCCAAAATTTATCTAATAGAGATAAATTTTGTATTGTCCCCGTTGGGACTGCTTTTTGAATATTCTATCTCATTAGGACATGTGTACATTTAACGTGTTGACTATTTAAGGAAAGAATCGATAGTTGTTTCCCCTACTACTTCGAGTTTGCGGTTTATCTGCATACTTGGGGAGTTAAGGGGAAACGCTGCCGATGTTTTTCTTAAATAGTTAACTCGCTAAAATGTATACATATGAGATAGAATATTCAAAGTTAGGATCCACCGCCTTAGAGTACCTATTAACAACTTGTACATAAACTGAATATCACTTATTTGATTATTTTAATTTTCAGATGGAAGATAGAGAATGTTGGATGTACAAAAGTGGGCGTCCTTCTGAAATATATACGCAAGGCGTTCTTACTTTTCTTAGGGTTGCTAAAGCTAAAGGAAGAAATTTTGGCTCTAAATGGATTTGGTATCCTTTTATGATTTGTAGAAATGTTACCTTTCAAAACTACCGAAAATATTAGAGATATAGAGTATCATTTGCTTGCAAATGGTTTTTATGCCTAGTTACACTTGTTGGTCAAAGCATGGGGAATCACGGGTTGATGGTGCCACGACATCGGTTAATTTAGACAATGAGGAATATGAAATTTCCAATACGAGGACAATTTAAATGATGACAATTTAAATGAGGACACTTTATATGATAACAATTTAGATGACATGTTTAATGTTTTAGAGAATGATATCGGCGATAAAGTAAAATTACAACAATTACTTGAAGCTGTGTTAAAGTTGTTTAACTTGAAGGCAAAAAATAGATGGAGTGATACAAGTTTCACAGATCTATTAGTTGTTTTTCAAGACATTCTTCCAAAAGATAACGAGTTACCAATTTCGTTTAACCAAGCAAAAAAAGATGAATCCGATGGGATTGGAAGTTGAAAGAATACATGCATGTCCGAATGATTGCATCTTGTATAGAAATGAGTACGAGAATAGTCATAAATGTGTTGTTTGTGATAAATCTAGGTATAAGAGAAAATGTAAAACTGATGAATACGATAAAGATGTGGTGAAAAATGGACCACCGGCTAACTTAATGTGGTATTTTCCAATTATACTGAGACTAAAACGATTATTTTCAAATGAGAAAGAAGCAAAATTATTACGATGGCATTCAGACGAACGTATGAAAGATGGGAAATTAAGACATGTGGCAGATTCACTTCAATGGAAAATTTTTGATAGGAGATATCCAGAATTTAGTAACGAGGTTAGGAACATAAGGTTTGGGCTTAGTTCTGACGGAATCAATCTTTTCGGAAATGCTAGTAGTCTTCACAGTACGTGGGCGGTTCTTCTTTGCATTTACAATCTTCCACCATGGCTATGCATGAAACGAAAATACATAATGATGTCGTTGTTGATTCCGGGTCCGAAACAACCTGGTAATAAGATTGATGTTTATCTGTCTCCTTTGATTGATGACCTAAATCTTCTATGGAATACTAGTGCAAATGTGTATGATGCTTATAAGAATGTATATTTTAGATTGAGTGCCATGATTTTTTGCACCATAAATGATTTCCCAGCATATGGTAATTTGTCCGGATACACTACCAAAGGTAAAAAAGCTTGTCCAGTTTGTATAAAGCTTATTTGGTTGTATTTAACGCAACACCTTGCGTACATGAATCATTCGCTTCACACCTTTGCTTTTGGGACCTAAACATCTCGGAGTGCCTCATGCTTTTAAAAACCAAGCATAGTAACTAGATTTAGAGTTTTTATTTGTTTAAACTATCCAACTAAATCCAAGTCTTGAAACAAGAATTTAAATCAACAATAAAGACGAGAACTTATTATTGAGTGCTAAAATGTTTTTAGTAACTTTCATGAAATCGTTTACTTCTTAGCTGCAGCTTTGGAGAGGAAATACGCGCGCATACGCTGGTACTTGCTAATCAGCGTCTCTCTATCGGGCAAGGTTTCTTCAATTACGGGGACGTGAGAAAAGCGTTCTTTCCATGCTGATATAAGAGGAAACCGCTCTTTGTCTAAGATTTTTATACCACTTGTTTCTTCAACGACTTCAAGATAAACGGCTATCCATCCAAACACGAGATCTAAAAATCCTATTGTTTCTCCGCTGAAGAATTTATCTCCGGTCAGCTGTTTTTCAACGATGTCTAGCTTCTCTATGGTATAAGCCGTTGCCTTTTCTTGCTCCACCCCTTGGGTTACAAATGCTTGGAATGCCGATGCTAGGACCTACGTTTCATGAAATTTATGTGTTAGTCATCTTGATTATAAGTTTATAACCCATAACTGAACATATAATCAATGTTTAACGAGTAACTGAACCAATAATCAACATTTAAACTATGTTAAAACAGTTACCGGTTAAAACATCGGTTATAGGTTCAGTTATCAGTTATTATCAACATTTAAACTACGTGAAAACAATTAAACTATGTTAAAACAGAATCAATTTAGGACTTGCTAATTACTTCAGTTTGACAAAAAAAAAAAAGTTAAGAACTAGTAACTGGACTTTTAATGTCAAATGGACCCATATACAATTTCACACTTATCTTAATGTTCTAGATTTCCAATTTTAAAAAAAAAAATATGTTCTTCGATTAATTGGTTCATTTAAATTGTACAATCATAAATTGTTTTTCCGATCTTAATGTGTTCTTTAATTTATATTTTGCAGGGAGATAGTTACGAAACGAGCATTCTAAAGATTGTGAATTTGTTGTTTTGTCGGTCATTTTTATGAATTAAGATTAAACTTTATTAGATTAAAACTGTGTTTAATGCTTTGAATATTCAAGATCTTGGATTTATAATCACATTAAACCTATGTTCATGAACTTATTTAACATTGGGCTGATAGTAGACTCATAGTCTTTTCTATTTATTTATCCACATTCTTACTGGCAGAATCATTAGCAGATTTGGGCTTTCTAATATTACTATATTAGTGTTCAAAAATTAGTTAAAAATCATAAATTATACATATAACTTTTACGGTTTTACCCTCAGTAGATCATTAGTATATGAATAGTTAACGCATATTAGTCATCAAAAAAAAAAAAAAAACTGACCCGACCTACCCGGACCCGTTTTGACCCAAATCAAAACAACCTTTTTTTTAAATTGACCCGTTTTGACCCATGGCCCGATCTGTTTGCCAGGTCTACCTATAACCGATGTCTCAGTTTTTAATGATCGGTTTTGGTTACAAACAGTTTGGTTTTCTTGGTTATAGGGGAAAGAGGTTTGGTTCATTAAGTTAACTGCCAGTTCTGAGCCTTTCTGTTGATAAATCTATCGTCCAAATATAATACAAAAGGCCAAATTTCTGATGATTTACCTGGTCGTCACAAAACTTTGCCCAGAAACGTGTTGTGGCTCTGGCAAGCGGATCGTCGGGTAATAAGCGAGCAGTTGTGTTCCATTTATCGTCAACATACTCGAGAATCACAAGCGACTCGCATATGGGTGCTCCATCATGCAACAAAACCGGGACTTTCTTGTGAACAGGATTGTATTCGAGTAGTAAATGACTCTTGTTCGCAAGATCTTCGAACATAATTTCGTACTCTATGCCTTTCAGTTTGAGTGCCCAAACTATCCTCTGAGCATATGGGCTTGTCCATGTCCAGAAAAGCTTCACCTCTCCCATATTTCTTTCTTTACTTTCTTGGCCTAAATGTTCATTTTATGGCTCTCTTTTATAGAGGGATTGACTCATTAAAAGCCTTGAAAGTTGAAACCAATCAAGCTGTAAACGAGCCAACTCATTCACGAGTTACCCGAGACCGAATCGTTAGAAACCTTGAAACAAATCAAGCTTTTTAATGAGCGTTAGCCTAAATTGAAACTTATTAAATAGACTAAATTACGATTTTGGCCCCTGTGGTTATATCACTTTTACCCTTTTAGCCCAAAAAGTAATTTTTTAACATCTGAGCCCCCAACGTCTTTTTTTCTAACCCTTTTGGCCCCCAACGTCTTTTTTTCTAACATTTTTGGCCCCTAAAAGTAAATGGATAAGGTTAGTGTTAGGGGTCAAAAGGGTTAGAAAAAAAGATCTTGGGGGCTCAGATGTTAAAAGATTCATTTTTGGGCTAAAAGGGTAAAAGTGATATAACTACAGGGGCCAAAATCGTAATTTACTCTATTAAATAAATGAGTTCGGGTTTAACATACAGAGCCCATTATTTATATAAATGTAATATTTTTTATATAAATCTATAGTTACACAATAATTATTATCGTATATAAAATTGTGATAATAGCAACTAAATAATACACATTGTTAATATATTTAAAATTTTTATATGTATAATATAATGATAATAATATATTTATAAAATTAATTAATTAATTAAATGTCTAATAAATGAAAAATAAGTCGGGTTTAAACTTGAACCCTGACCACCACTAAAAAGGACAACATACAATTTTAAAAACTTTGCAAAACAATTTTTATGGTTTAGAAATTAGCCCATTGACATCAGGTTTAATAAGCCCAATTCACATTTGATTTTTAAAAAAATATTAATAATAAAACATTACGAAAGTACACATTTTTTCAAACTCAAACGCGTTTGATTTTTTGTATTAGACTAGAACCATTGGTGACCAAATGGTTGGTTGGTTGCCCAAAAAGTGAAAAAAAAATAAAAAAATCATTTTTATCTCACGACTTGGTTGTTGGGGCAACTTTGGTTGTGGATTATTTTAATATTTTCAAGATGACACATGTTGAGGTTAGTTTTTTAATTTTGTTTTTCATTTTTGTTGTATAACAATTAATTCTACTTAAAACATGATTTTCTTTAATAACTTATTAATATTTAATTATTAAAAAAATCTGAAAACACAGTGTTGTTTAATTTTTTTTTTAACATATCGATATAAATTTTATTAAAAACTGAGTTCCTTCAAATAAATTTATTTTTTAATTAATTTTTTGTAGGTTGTGCCTTATCAAAAACTCTCCGTTTTTTTTTTTTCAAATTCAAGTCAAGTTCTTGTCACTGAAAATCTTCAAACCTCACAATACACAGAAAATATTAATTATAATTATTTCTAACTCATTTATGGATAAATAATAATCATAAAAATATATATTTAATAAAAAATGTTTTAAAGGTTGGGTTGTGAATGTGAGTAGAAAGTTGAGGTAGGTTGGGTTGTATAGGTGAAAGAGAGAGAAATTAGTTTTTTATTAAAAAGTTGGGTTGGAGAGGTTGTGGATGTACATAGCCTTACAAACTAACGAGTTCACATTTTCCAACACATATTTACACATTTATATTATACTTAGTGGTGAATTAAAAAAAATTATGAGTAGGGGTTATAATTGGTGAGGAAAATATATTAAATAATCAGATGAGAATATTTAAGGCCTAACTATCTAATAAAATTACACAAGGTCGTGAAATAGTCAGATGAGAATATTCAAGGCCTTACTATCTAATAAAATTACACAAGCTCGTAAATATTTAAGTTGGATTAGTATATGATGAGAATAACATTTCCTGATTCCTTTTAGTAATAATAAAAGTTGAGACGAATCTGAAGATAAATGGTCACTAATTTGACCTGTTCGATTGACGTTATAACCAATATTCTTGATGTGACACACACTTAACAGTGGTTAATTTCGAATGGGTTTTAAAACGGGTTGGGTTGAAAAGAAAAACAATTACGATTTAGTGGGAGCGGAGTGGGAGCGGTAAAGAGCGGTAAACCCACTTTTTGCCGTTCGGCGACCACCGCCAATGTTTTGCCGATTTCATTTTACCGATTTTTGGTTGCAATTTCGGTGAACCTTCACCGATTCGGTGAGAGGGAATGAAGAGGGAGAGATACGGGTGTATGGTGGGGTTCATTTCTTCTCAATCAATCACATATTTTTTCCCTTTTTTAAATAGTTTACCTAAACCCCATTAGGTAAATCACCGCCAACATTTTTGAGCAATAGATAAACAAAATATGTAAAATGGCGTGGCACTGTTTGATTGGATGATTTAGAAGTTTACCTATTCCAAGTGTCTAACCACTCCCTTCACCCTTACAAAAATGATGTTAATTCTATATTTGTTTATTGTTTATGAGACGTTATAAGTTATAACTAGTGTGTTGTCACACATGCTTAACTTAATGAATCGCGAATGGGTTCTAAACCTAGTTGGGTTGAAATGGATGAAGTTAAAACATTTACGATATTGCAAAAATGATAGTTAATTCTACCATTGTTAATGAGACGTTATAACCAAAGTTTTGTCACACATTTCTTAGAATGTATTTTGGCTTTGGCCTAAAAGTCGGATAAAGGAATGGGAAGCAACAAGAACGCATTGTCTTTTTTGTGTGAAATATATATATATATATAGAAAAAGTGTATTGTACAAAATGGCTTAACGTACGTTATGTATGCGATGTGAAATCGCATGTTATAAAATAGCATGGATGAAATTGCATGTGATAATTTTTTATGAAATCGCATGTTGGTTTTTTGTAACAATTTCGCATGTGATCATTTTGATAAAATTGCATGTTGGTTTTTTATAACAATTTCGCATGTGGTAATTTTGATGAAATCGCATGTTAAAAAACCAACATGCGAAATTATTACAAAAAAAAACAACATGCGATTTCAATGTGGGATGAAGATCTGACAGCTGAGATGATCGCGTACGTATTGTACTATAAGGGCATTTGTACGTTAACCTAACCCTATATATATATAGGGTAGGGTTCTAGAGTGAACACTAGGTTGAGAGTGAATTGTGTGAACTAATCTGGGCCATTGGATTACATCATCTAAAGATTTTTAAACAATGGCAAGATTGTAATTATAATGTTGTAACCTCCCTTTAAATTAATTGACATAAGGGTATTTGCGTCTTTTGTAAATTGCATTTATTAAACAATATAATCAAAATCCCTAAAATCTCTCTAGTTTCCGTATATACAAGATACACAGCTGTTAGTGTATACACATGTGTACAGTATCGCTAGTATTAGTTTATACAAGATATACAGATTTTAGTTTATACACATGTGTACAGTCTCGCTAACTATCAGTTTATACAAGATACACAACTGTTAGTTTATACACATGTGTACAGTCTCGTTAACTATCAGGTTATATAAGATACACAGCTGTTAGTTTATACACATGTGTACAATCTTTTATACATCTGTGTATTATATTCAAAAATGGTTACATATGTGTATATTAAAAACATATAGTATTTTATGCATACGCACGAGGAGATTCATATAAAAACTATGAAATTAATGAAAACGAAACATATCACATGTATGCAAAAATAAATAACTTCATCACATTACAATTTCAGTCTCAAAGAAAATTTTTAATATTTATTGAAAATTATAAAAAGTTAAAAACAATATATTATGATATCTATATATAGGTAGAGGTTCCTGTAAAAAAAAGGTTTTTTGTGAGAAAGGTAAGAAAGAATCTACACCATTAGATCTTTGATCTAGTGGTTGAGATCATAATGGCAAAATTGTAAATAATCTTTACTATTAAACATATTAATTTTCTAGATTAAGGGTATATAGGTAAATTTAACATTTTTAAATTAAGAAACTAACATTAATGCACATGTAACTTCCCCCGTCTTTTTTAAACGTCAATAACTTTTTATACGTAACTTTAAAAAAAATTACACCATAATAACGAGCGCTTTTTATCTTTAATATGAGTACCATATTGTTATACTTATATAGAGAAAAAAATATGTTTCGATCAGATGTTTAGTTCATGAATGGTGTTATATACTTGCTGAATGGTGATGTGTGCAAAATGCAACATATAAATTACATCAATTGTGGCATAAAACTAACATTTTTTTAGTACTAATGTTGGAAAAAGTATGATTTTGTCTTCCTTTTGTATTTTCAGGATTAAATGAACTCAAATTAACATAAGAAGCAAAAAGACAGCAAAATCTAACATAAATACAAGAAAAGGAACAAACGTGACATGCCCGACCCCACGACAACATCTTCCCAAGTAAAACAAGAAGACAGAAGACTGAACATGCCCCGTGCTCAGCCAGCACGGGGGCGTGCCCAAGTGTCAGCAGAAAAGACAAAGTGGTAGAAGCTTCTATTGCCCACCATGGGGCCGTGCTCAGCGGGCACGGGGCCGTGGTCAACTATAAGATTCGCAGAATCCAGGCAAATCTTCATAGTACAGATATGCTTCTGCACACGGGGTCGTGCTCAGCGGACACGGGGGCGTGGTCAACTAATACAGACAAGCTGCAATAAATGAAGAAAGAGAAGGATGTGGACACGGGGCCGTGCCCGAGCTTCTGTTCAGCCTATAAATAGGAGTGCTTGGCTCAAGCTCAAACCATCCCTTGGCACACCACATCTCTCACACTTCACCCACCACCCACCACCATTATAACACCATCATCCACCACCATCATCCATTGTCCATCATAGAGTGTGTGAGTCGTCTCGGGATCCAAGATTGATCGTAAGAGTTCTTGACAATCAAGGTCATGTTTGCCTAAGTCTCTTACATCACTTGGTGAAGACAAAGTGTCTAGTGTAATACTTTTTATTTTTAATCTTTTCGCACTTTTTAATTGGTTATGTATTAATGACTTTAATAACTAGTTTCTTATGTTAAAGGTGATTCTTCCTTATCGTTTGTCCGTGGTGTCTTGGCATTATTTTACTGTCTATATAAAATAAAAGATTTTCACCATTCATATCTCCACGGTCTATATGGAGGTATGTTGGCTACCTGGTAGGGGGTTAAGGGAACGGTTTGGTAAGAGTCTTGCCGTTGTTCAGCGTTTAGAGATCCTGCAAGGGACCTGGGTCAAATTTAGCAGGACCTCCTTCAATACTTAATGGTATTGGATGGCGGGGGTCCAAACTCTTTGATCCCCTCATAAGTTAAACTACTATTAATACTATAACCCGGCTACTTAGGACTGTATCCTTGCTGACTCAGACTACTTAGCCGAGGGTAACGTCACATTCAAAAGAGGGGCCTACCATAATTTGCATTAATAACTTAATTAATTATCTTTCAATAATCCGACCCTTTAGGATTGTATCCTTGCTGACTCAAACTACTGGGTTGAGGGTAACGTCACCTCCAAAAGAGGGGCCTACTACAATAACTAAGATAATCTATTAAATAGTGCAAAAGTGCGAAAATAATCAAAGGTTCCACTAAACACGAGTCGGAGCCAAGTGATTCATCTTGTCTATCTGTTTTTATTTTTATTTTTATTTTCAGCATTTTAGTTAGTTTTTATTTTTCTAGTTTAAAACATTTTTCTAACTTTTTGATTTGATTAGACGTTGAGGATAAACCGGTACTAAAAGCTCTTGTGTCCTTGGACGACCTCGGTATCTTACCAACACTATACTACGCTCATGATGGGTGCACTTGCCCATATGTGTGTTTAGTGTTAGTAAATATCGTGTTTTATAAATTTAAAACTTGGCTAAAAAAAGTGTAAAAATGCTTAAAATATACTTAAACTTATATATACACTTCACACGCATCAATGGTGTTATATACTTGCTGAATGGTGTTATATACTTGCTGAATGGTGTTATATATACTTACTGAATGGTGTTATATACTTGTTGAATGGTGTTATATACTTGCTGAATGGTGTTATATATACTTACTGAATGGTGTTATATACTTGCTGAATAGTGTTTATAGAGATCTTTTAAAAAAAATCCAGATCCTATAATTAAGGTGGCGGTTATGGGAAGTTTTTAATTAATTGAATTAATGATAAAATTACTTGTTTACCCTTTTGAATTAATTTAGATTTAAGACACATGTCATCTCCACAATATTTCTCACATTTCTCATACTTTTAACTTTTTTTACAATAACCTTACCCTCTATATATATATATATAATAAAAGAAAAACAATATTAAAGCTAAAAATAAAACAAAATCTATGGATAAAGAAATGATAGATAAATAATTAGAAATGAGATATATATATATATATATATATATATATAGAGAGAGAGAGAGAGAGTTAAGAGAGGAGAAAATTAAGGGATTTTAATTAAACATACTTGGTTAATATTAATCTTACACTTTTAATCTAGAAAATGATCAAGGGTCAAGATTAGTTCACACAATTCACTCTCAAGAAGTTGTTCACTCTTAAAACTAATCCTATATATATATAAAGAGAGAGAGAGAGAGTGTGTGTGTAAAATACATTACGGCTTAACGTACATCGCGTACGCGACAAATTACGCACGTTATTTTGAAAATCACACACGTTATAAACTCAACAAAACCTAATCACGCATGTTGAAACAAATAATCACGCACGTTGAAACAAATAATCACGCACGTTATCACGCATGCCTACCTCCTAGTTCAAAAATCGTATCCCCTGTTCTACGATCTGAAACCACTGTTACTGCCATCTGACTCTAATTGAATCAAAGCTTGGTCATGTTCATGCATCCTCTGTTCTACGGTCTGAATCAAAGCTTGGTCATGTTTCTTCATCCTCTGTTCTACGGTTTGATTTCGAGGGTCGATATTCTGATGAAACTTTTCAAAATCAGTGATGAATTTGAACCCAATTCGATGAATTTTATAACGTGCGTGATTTTCAAATGAACGTGCATAATTTGGTCGCGTACGTGATGTACGTTAAGCCGTAATGTACGTTAACCTTCCCCTCTCTCTCTCTCTATATATATATATATATATATATATATATATATATATATATCTTAGCGGCAAATTTTCTTTAATCTCTGTCGTCTATGGGACATGAACCCAATGGACCACCACCCATTGGTCATATGAAATATTTAATAGGATGACATTTTAGCAAGTTGCGTTGGTATGTGACTTCATTCACATAATTACGCACGTTATAATACATAATTACGCACGTCCTAATACATAATTACACATGTTATTTGGATAATTACGCATGGGTTGGTTAAACCCTAATTACGCATGTTATTGCATAATTACGCATGGATTGGGTTAATCATAATTACGCACATTATTTGCATAATTACGCATGTTATTTGCATAACTACGCACGTTATATTAGTGGTTGCGTACTATTGCACATTAAGAGCCTTTAATATTTTCAACTTTCACTAAAAAATATATCAATAAATTTAGGCTTTAGTGTTAATTAATTATCGGTATGAGACTAATCTTGTCACATTTACTGTATAACATTTGCAAGTATGTGTTGACAGTAACTTTGACTTTTTCGTCTCTTTTTTTAGTTTAAATTTTATTGCATATACAATAAATGATACATTATACATATATTAAAAATTATATTATACATATATTAAAAAACAAAGCTAATGAATAGTAGCTGTCACATCATAATGAATAGTAAACTTTCCTTAGTGGTTGTTTTAACTTCAAGTCATCTTTTGTTGACTTTTTTCCCCTATACCCTTTTTAAGTGTGTATATATATCCATTTTCTTCAAAGTTAGTTAGATTATTCATCATGGTGGAGTGGTTCTGTGGTTGTATGTGTTTTAAAGAGACTCAAGTTCAAATCATGGGGTTTTTTTTTTTTTTTTTTTTTCCATTTTATGCTTACATAACTTCACGTCATCTTCCTTTTTCTCCTCTTTCACACGCTTTTCTTATTGTATTTATACAATTCTTATTCCTTATTTGTTGGGTTAGTGGATGCTTAGACATCGCAATAGTCGCCATCGCCAGGAGTTACTAACTCGCTTACTGCCAACGGCTCTGTTGTATGAAAACTCCACTTGTCAACTTAAAAATAAGACACTAAATAGCACAGCTTTAATAACAACCAAGTATTTAGTCGCAATAAATAGTTTTACAATGACTTAGTTTTGTCGCGCTGCAACGCGGCGCGCATCATTAAAACCTAGTTTCTTTAATTAAGTAGTTTTATTTTTCTCTTTGACTTTCAATTGTTTGTTTTTTTTTTAAACTAAATACGAGGCTGCAATTGGATTTCTTTCTCGACATTCCGATATAAATTTTATTGGAAATGGAGTTGTATTCATTTCGATAAAGTGATGACCCGAGCCGGTTTGGACCAAACAAGATAATATAGGTATCGGTATCAGTGTTACCAGAACCATTATCGGTATACATTTTTATGACGCCGATATAAAACGCGACTTATTTTTTGGGTTACATCATACAATTAATGTAATAAAATCTTTGAAAATAAACCTTTTTTAATCTTTGAAATTGCATCTAACAAATTCTAACATTCCATGGCAAACGCATGTGTTTCATTTTCAAATACGTGTATGTATAATATGGATTGAACCCCACGTCTTTGGTTTGAATTTGTCATATGGGTTGAACCCTTCAAAAGATAAAAGTCATATTCAACTTTAGCTTTGAATTTTAAGGAAGTGTTGAAAATGCCCTTCTAGATGATATCTATCTCCCTCACTTTGAATTTTAAATAATATGAGTCAGTTTAAGAAAGTGTTGAAAATGTCATTTTAGCTATTTTTAGGCATTTTTTTGTGTTCACATTGGTTCTCGTGGTTCTCGAAATAAATGGTGGTTCCTAACGTATCTTTGTCCTATAGGGTAGGGTTCCAGCGTGAACCTAATCCCATGCGTGAACTGCGTGAACTAATCTGGACCATTGATTTCCTTTTTAGTTGTTAAGGGTATGATTGTAATTATATAAAAAATTAGATTTAAATCATTATTTTAATAATTGAATTAAGTTACATCTTTCCTATTTTAAATTCATTATCCACATTATCTTTTATTTCATTTTTATTTTTTAGATTTCACCACTAGAATTCGGATTATGATTTTTAAGATTCACGTAACCTTCAGATTTCAACGGTATACACATGTGTACTTTGTTATGAATTGAACAGTACACATGTGTACTCAGCATGGTACATATGTGTAATTAGCTACATAATACATACATATAAACAAAACTTGTAAACTATTTTATATTAAGCAAATAACAATTTCCATAATGTTTGCCAAACCAAAAAAAACATACAATTACAAGTTCCAGTTTCGTGAAAACAATAAACGCAACATAATCGGAAAAATAAAAAAGACATAGTCTTTTACAACTATTCGCCGCGTTGTATGCTGAATCATCCTTATCGACCAAGCAAACAAACATACATGAATCATCCTTATCGACCTTCCATCTCCACTTTGCTCGTTTACGACGTCTCCTATAATAACACAAAAAACTCAGCAATTAGTACTTTGCATAATTCACAAGTGTACACCAACAACTTTACACATTCAATACACAACAAAAATATGAGATATCACAAAAACAGACGCTATACACATGTGTACATCGCATTAAAAACATAGCAAAGCCAGAATACACATGTGTACAGCGCCTTAAAAACATAGCAAAATCAGAATACACATGTGTAAAGCGCCTTAAAACCAGAGCAAAAATCAGAATACACATGTGTACAGCGCCTAAATGTCACAGGTTTACCTTGGGTCCACGAACAGACCTCTCGTGCCTTGACGTATACACAAAAAACAGCATGTTTCAACATGAACACGTTATGACTATTATCCGACCCACCCATTTTATCACTTCTATTAAAACCGTAGATCACCTGAACAACCCAATCGACCCCCTTGTTGAAATCCAGGCCCCTTGAAGACACATCAGTTGAAAAAAGAACTGATCTTTGTTCAACAAACTGTTGCAATATAAACATTCTTTTCACTTGTTTCATCCTTCCATGCAGGCACTTTAACGGGATCCCGGGCTGCAGTTTCTTGAACGCTTCGTGTACAAACCTCACCTATCAAGACAGGCGTCACAGGCTCCAAATTACAAAACAAAAAAAACAAAATAAAAAACTGAAAAACAAAATTAAAAAAATTACCTGCTTGCACGTAGAAAGAAAAACAAGAATTATTGAATTCAAATGCGCTTTAATGAAACTCCATAGCATGTCAAGCTTTTGGTCAAGAGGAACGAGTATGACTTTTTGTTGCAGACGATCGGCCCTAAACTGTCACCGCCGCTAGCGGCGGAGGAAGATCGGCGCAACCGGTGATCGTCAGCGTAAGCTTGGATCTAGAAAGATCTAAAAGAAAAAAAGGAAAAGAAAATGATTCAAAGACTTACCATCCACGTCCCACGTTGTGCCGTCGCCAGACCACCATCCAGTGTAAGCTCTCGCCGGACCACCATCCACGGTGGCCGGCCGCCGTGCCGTCACCGGCTCTGCTGCCGTCGTTTGGGGGATATGTGTGTGTGCGGTGTATGTGTGTGTTTGTTAGAATATATTGAAACTGATATAGGGATTTTAGGGGATTACAATTTAATTAGTTTCCATATCTTTAATATGAAAGTTCCCTATTTTACCCTTTTGATTAAAATTTAAATTAAATTTATTAAACCTTTAATTACAATTCTGCCATTGATCTAAGATCTATCATCTACAAAATCAAGGGCCCAGATAAGTTCACGCTGGAGAAAATGTTCACGTTTGAACCTAATCCTTGTCCTATATATATATATATATATATATATATATATAGGGTGAGGTTCCAGCGTGAACAGCCTCCCAAGAGTGAACTGCGTGAACAGATCTGGACCCTTGATTTCATTTTTAGTTGTTAAGGGTAGGATTGTAATTATATAAAAAATTAGATTTAAAATCATTATTTTAATAATTGAATTAAGTTACATCTTTCCTATTTTAAATTCATTATCCACATTATGTTTTATTTATTAATAAGATAATTATCAAAACAAACAACAAGCCACCAGATTTCAATTTTAATTTTTATTTCAGATTTCATCACCGGAATTCAAATTTTAATTTTAAAGATCCACGTAGCCTTCATATTTCAACGGTATACACATGTGTACTTGGATATAAATAGAACAGTACACATGTGTACTCAACATCGTACGTATGTGTACAATAATTCACAAGTGTACATCAACATTCAATACAAAAAAAAATCTGAGATATCACAAAAGCAGACGATATACACATGTGTACCTCGCATTAAAAACATGGCAAAATCAGAATACACATCTGTACATCGCATTTAAACAGATCAAAATCAGCATACACATGTGTACATCGCATTAAAAAATAGAGCAACATCAAAAATTGAACATCAGATCCGGCGATAAACATCAGAGCAACATCAAAACAGAGCAAAACAGCAACTAATTTCGTCAAAACAGAGCAAAACATCAGAGCAACATCAAAACAGATCAAAACTCAACAACTAATTTCGTCTGCAATTCGATCATCCCTCGTGTCCGCCCTCAAATGCAGCCTTTTTGTCCCAGTAAAAAATGGAAAATCTTCTGTCATCTGACCTACCTTCACGAACAGATGAAACCTAGAACATGTCGACAAAAAAACAATCTTCTCATGTGCAATCAAATAGAAAAGACAATACACCTAACCATCATATTTAATACATCAACAATACACCTAACCATCATATGTAAACAACCGATCTGAACTTCAGTTCCTTTATGTAAGATTGAGATTTTAATGAATAGAACCATACAACAGTAGGCACATATCCACCTTTTATCTGATCATGATTGTTTTTTATATTACCACTGCTATAAACGGAGGGCCCGCTTGCATAAAGGAAACAGCACCATCGTATCTAGAGACTATCTTACGCACATTGTTTGCATCTTCAACATCCCACACTTGAAAACCGTACTGATACCTGTGTGGGAGTGCGGCCGGATATCGGGGTGATGAAGGTGGCCGGCGTTGCTTCGGTTGCCGGAGCCGGAGAAGAGAACGAGGGAGAGAGCAGGGTGTCGGCTGGTTAATTTTGGGGTAGGGTTTTGACAAATTGAAGAGTATAATTGATTACTTGATTTATTTATGAGAGATTTATGCAATCAATTTAAGATTGAAATTACAAATATACCCTTTTTGTATTTAGTTAAATGGAAAAAATTAACCACATAATTACCATCATGCCACTCATTAAAATCTCAAGATCATAAAAATCAAGGGCCCAGATCAGTTCACGCAGTTCACTCTTAGGATTTTGTTCACGTTTGAACCTAATCCTATATATATATATATATATGGGATGGTTCAAATGAAAACCACTTTTATTGTGAAAACTCGAAAACTAACTAAAAAAGCCTAAAAAACACACAAAATATTTTTTTTTTGAATTTTTTTAATAAAAATCACAGGTTTTTTATATAAAAAAAATTTTACTACACATGTGTAGTATTACACATTTGCACTACAAAAAAAAAAAAAAAAAAAATTTTGAACATTTTTTTAGATATATAAAATGCTGCGAAAATTGGTATAAAAAAACTGGTATTTTTTTGGCTTTTTTAATTAGTTTTCGAGTTTTCACAATAACTAGTGGTTTTCATTTGAACCTTCTCCTATATATATATATATATATATATATATATATATATATATATATATATATATATATATATATTAGAATGGTTTAAATAAAAACCACTTTTAACGCGAAAACTTGAAAACTAACTAAAAAAGCCTAAAAACACACCAATTTTTTTTACAATTTTTTTTTATTAAAAATCTCTAATTTTTTATATAAAAAAATCATTTTTTTTCAAAAAAAAAAAATTGTAGTGCACATGTGTACTATTACACATGTGCACTACAAATTGTTTTTTTTTTTTTGAAATTTTTTTTATATACATAAAATAGCGAAAATTGGTAAAAAAAAAAGTTGGTATGTTTTTTAGGCTTTTTTAGTTAGTTTTCGAGTTTTTGCGTTAACTAGTGGTTTTCAGTTGAACATTCCCTAGTATATATATATATATATATATATATATATATATATATATATAAACGGGTTCAGGAGAGAACGGTGAAAAGTGTGAGAACGGATCCTGGCCCGACAAGTGGCAGGGGGCGCTAATTGTTATGCGGGGGTATGATTGTCTTTTTATACATTCCCTCCTTGTTCGCTTTATAAATCTCTTACAAATTAAAACTCCAAAGATTTCTTGTTAGCTGTTACCTCCTTTGCAAGCTTTCTCAGATCTATGACGTCTAACGTGGATTATGTTCGACAAAGTAAAATTCGTTGACGTTTTCTATTTTTGTTCCAGCAAATCATGCAACAGATATGGCGTTTTGTTATTTTATGCTTGTTTCATTGTTTTTTTTATATTAGTATTTTATAATGTGTTTTATGATTTTCAGTGGCGTTATTAAATTATGCAATTTAATCGCGTTTTAATTGGTAGTTAAACAATTACTAAGAACTACCAATATTAATTTTAATTGTCGTTTACGATCTAGTATATTTCTTATGTTTTTACGATCATTGGCGTTTTACATCTATTTGATTAGTATTTTTAAACATCAGTTATTATTATTTGTTAATTTGTGTAAACATCAGTGTTGTTAATTATGGCGTTTTCATTATGATGTTATATTTTGTTAGTTATTCATGTTGTTAAGTGTTTTTAATTATTCCTTTTATGGCGTTTTCATCATATCGTTTTTAAATTATGTGTTTATTATGTCTTGTTTATTATTCAATTTATGGCTTTTTAATATATAATGTTATTACGATACATTTTCTATTTTCAATGGCGTTTTTCTGATTTTTTCTGTTTCTCATTGTGTTTTCTCAGACGAAGTTGCTTCCTCGAGTCAAAGGTTTTGCCCCAAAACTGGATTACCATTTATCATTCCTGACGTTAGTGAAGAAATAAAGCCCACAATGGACATGGTATTCTCAAGCCTCGATGATTGTTATTCAATGTATGTTAATTGTTAAATATGCCAAGGAGTGTGGGTTTTCAGTCAGGAAAGGGACTACAAAGACAAACTCTAAAGGTGTGTTACATATTAAGTATTACTTGTGTACGAGATCTGGGTTATACAAGGACAAGAAGGTTGATACGTTGGACCCCAATCAAAAGGAGCGATTAGTGCGGTCCAACTTTTCAAAGAGGACTGATTGTGGTGCACTGTTAGGTGTAACTTTTGAGGATGGATTATGGAAGGAGTATAATTTTGTTGAGGAGCACAACCATGATCTTGTTGAACGTCCTGATAAGCATTTTCTTCCAACTGAACGACACCTCACTCAGCTCCAGAAGCATGTTATACACAGCATGTCTAAGCTGAATTTGGGTCCCGTCAAGGCATTTAATGTTATGAAGACTTGTTTTGGCGGTTTTGAAGACGTGGGTTCAAGTAAAGTTGAATTTAAGAACTATAAGAGGCAAATTAACTTGTTTATAGGGGACTATGACGCCGATATGGTTGTGAGACATTTGAATGAAAAAAAAAACATTCACAGCCTAATTTCTCGTATGATTACTTCACAGACGAAGAGAATTCGTTTGAAGGGACTTTTTTGGTGTGATGATCAAGCCAAACGAAATTACCATGTGTTTGGTGATGTGATTTCGTTTGACGCCACGTATCGTTCCAACAAGTAATGTTTTATTATACAACTTTTTTCTTTTTTTGGCGTTTTATGAGTTACATGCAATGGCGTTTTATTAGTTTACATGCAATGGCGTTTTATTAGTTTATATGCAATGGCGTTTTTATTATTGTTTCAGTTCTCATGGCGTTTTCATATGCAAATACTCTATGGTGTTTGTACCGTTCACTTGTATAGACAATCATCACTCAATGTTACATTTGGTGCAGCATTATTGGCGTCGAAAACTACTGATACGTATATTTGGTTGTTGAGAGTTTTTCTAAAAGCTGTTGGTTCTCAACCAAAAGTTGTTGTCACTGACCAAGATCCAGCAATGAAGAAGGCTATTTCTGCTGTATTTATTGACACGAGGCATTGGTTATGCATGTGTCATGTGATGCATAAACTTTCTCTGAAGGTTGGTATGCTTATTTTTACCTTTGGCGTTTTAAGATACACTGCGTTTTAAAATACATGGCGTTTTGTACCTTGTTATTGTTTTTTAATTAAGTTTTGTCTTTGTGTAATTTATATGTTTTTTATACATGGCGTTTTCGTGTTATACATAGGTTGGTGTTAGGCTATGCAATTCCACGAATTTTAAAGAACGTATTTGTGGTGTTGCATAGACGGATATTCTCACACCTGAAGAGTTTGAATCAGAATGGGAAGCGGTTATTGCAGAATTCAATTTAGCAGATAATGACTGGCTATCTGATATTTTTGCACTCAGGGAATCTTGGATCCCTGCATACTATAGAATGGAAGAGATGTCGGGTCTTATGCGAACGACATCGAGGTCGAGAGCGAGAATCGTTTTTTTGGTCAAGTGTGCAATTCGAAAGCTACTCTTGTTGAGTTCATGACTCATTACAAAACTGCAATAGAAGCACAGCGTCACACACACCGGAAAATGATCATGAATCTCGATACAAACGACCCCAGTTGAAGAGTAATTTCCAATTGTTGGAAGGCCAAGCTATTGACATATACACAAAAAGTATTTTTATGACGTTCAAGCTGAGCTAATTGGAATTGCGGATTGCATAAATCAACGTTACAAAGATCAGCCCAATGGGTTTGTTAAGTTTTACATAAATGACTTCCAGCAGCCTTGTACATCGTTATTTGAGGTAAACAATGGCGTTTTGTTTTTTATATGGCGTTTTCTGTTAATGGCGTTTTATCATATCCAATGTGTTTTTTAATTTATTTAGACAAACATTCTCTGCATGGCTTTATAGAGATATTTGTTTTTGCCGTTTTTCAGGTAATGTTCCGTAACTCTGATTGCACATGCAGTTGCTCATGCAGGCGTTTTGAACAGTTTGGTTTGCTATGTAGACATATATTCTATGTTTTGAGAATTATGGACATTAGAGAATTTCCAAAACAATACATTCTGAATAGATGGCGCAAAGAGGCTTCTCTAAACTACTCTTCCGGATACTCAATTAGTCGTGAATATATGACTGAGCTTGATCCCGATGTGCAAAGTATGATGCGAGATATTATTTTTTCAACGGAATATACTTTGAACCGTTTATCTGGTAATAAGGATTAGCTATCCTTATACAAGGATCATGTTCAATCTTATATGAACAAGGTTCAAGATATGCAGATTGTTGCTCCTCCTGCTATTACTAGGGATAGATTTGCCGAGATAAACGGTCAATATAAAAATGACAAGAATCCGATAAGAGTCACTGTCGGGTATAAATCCAAAGGTTCTGGTTCTCGGAAGCGCCTGAAATCTAAACAGAAGATAGCAATCGAGAAAAAGAAATCAAAGTTGAAACTCGGGGCCAAAGAAAGACAGTGTCAGAACTGCAAAGGTTATGGACACTACGCATCGACATGCAAACATGCCGTAATTAAAAGAAGATCTACAAGGTCATCGAGAGCTAGCGAAGAGTAGTTTGGCGTTTTGTATTTTTCATTCTTACAGAACACACACAGATGGTCTTCGAGAGCTAGTGAAGAGTAGTCTGGTGTTTTGTATTTTTTATTCTTACAGAACACACACAGATCTCAGTTTGGCGTTTTACATCATTTTTATACATCATTTTTTTCCATTTTTTTCGACCTATTTGTTCATAACATGTTATTTCGAAGTTACATAACAAACAATATAAGATCGGACAACCAAATAAAACGCCAAAAAAAAAAAAAACAACGCCACTAAATAAAACTACCATAAACCTCTAATTTTGGTCATGCTAAACTCAATAATGTTTTGCTGAACGAGATAGATAACATTGTTAATCCTCAGTTAAAAAAGATGTCAAATAATGTTGTCCACCCCGTTCAGCTAAACTTTATTGAGAACAAAACTGAATCTCCATGAAATGGCGTTTTTGAATTCTTGTGGTTTTTGTATGTTTTGGCATTTATATTGAGGATCTTCCTTATTACATCGAGCGAAAGTTTACTCAGAAAATAATGTATAGCAAAGAAACATGGATTGGAATATTTGATATTTGTGTTTTTTTTTGGCGTTTCTAATATGAATGGTATAGAGGAAAATATGGGTTTTGGTGTGGATTTTAGTAGGTCTGAGAGGTTGTTTATATAGGAAGTTTTTGGCGCGTATTTTAGGCGCGATTTTTATTATAGTAAATGCTAGTAATTAAGTTCCGTCGTTTCAGTACTGTTTGTTCAACTTTAACGGTTAAAAACAAAGTTTGGCGTTTTATATCTAATGGCGTTTAGATTAGGATGAAGTGTGCTATGTGTGTTAAGGCGGGATTTTAATAGCGTTTTATTCGTGAGTTTGGTGTTTTGTGTAAAGAAGTTAAAAGACCCTTTTACCCTTAATGAAGCGCGCCACACTAATAAAGTGATGTTATTTACGAAAACGCCACCGCGTCATCTAGTCCATAGATTGTTTTGATCGGACGATCTATAAGCGTTCTCTCCGTTCTCACACTTTCCACCGTTTTCTCTAAATCCTGACCCTATATATATATATATATATATATATATATATAGGAAAGGAGTTGGCCAGAAAGTCCAAATTTCCTAAAAAGTGTAAAAAGTCATAAAACACCATAATGTCAACCATAAAACACACCAAAAACCCACAAATAATATGATGAAGATTACTAAAACATCTTGTATGTGGGTTTTGTTTTGTGTTTTAGATGTTAAGGCTCTAATTGTGGAATGACAAATATTATTGTGTTTTATGTTGTTTAGCATTGTGTGTTTTATATTCATAGTTCTACGATGATGTGTTTGAAGTTTTTATGGACTATTAGAGTTTGAATATGGTGTTTTAGTAATATTCATTCTATTATTTGTGAGTTTTAGGTGTGTTTTTTGCCTGAAATTATTGTGTTTTATGACTTTTTACACTTTTTAGGAAAAACACACTTTCCGTAGGATCCCCACTCTATATATATATATATATATATATATATATATATATATGCGGGGTTCTAGAGTGAACACTAATGTATTTGCGAATTGAGTGAACAAATCTTGGCCATCGATTTACACACGTGGATGGCTAGGATTTAATCATCAAATCGTAAAATACACTAGTGTATTTCATCATCAAATCTTGGCCATTGATCTACACACATGTATGGCCAGTATTAGTTCGCTCAGTTCGCAAACTACACTAGTGTTCACTCTTGAACCTAATCCTATATATATATAGAGAGAGTGAGAGGAGGAGTTGGGTAGAAAGTGGGTTTTTCCTAGAAAGTCTAGGAAGCAATAAGAATGTGACACATGGCATGGATGGATTTTAACTAAAAGGGCACTTGTGTAATTTGACATTTTATTTTGTTTTTGGAATTTTATCTCTCCTTAACTAACATGCATAATTATGGAAACTGTTTCTCCATGATTTTCTCAATGGTGGTTTTCGAAACATAGTAAGATGTGAACAGCAAGCAAAAAACGAATCTTGTCCGTCTTCTTCTACATCACAAACTGAAAACCCTAATTTCAGTTCACGGTGAAGGTGGTTGTCGTCGTAAGTTAACAGCCGAAGATGGTTGAACAGAGTTGAAGATGGTGATTATGATGGGTGACAGCCGGAGACGATGATGAAGGTGGGGTTTGAAGACGGAGGGTGTCAAAGAGAATTGGAGATGACGACGGAAGGGTGATGATGGAGGATTTCTTGACGCTGTGTTTTACCATTCATGCTGGTAATGATGGAGGATTTCTTGACATTGTGTTTTAACATTCATGATGTTAATGCTGGAGGATTTCTTGACGCTGTGTTTTACCATCCATGCAGGTAATGCTGGAAGATTTCTTGCCATTGTGTTTTAACAGCAAGCAGATTAATACAGTTGTGTTTTAACATTCATGCTGGTAATGCTGGAGGATTTCTTGACGCTGTGTTTTACCATCCATGCAGGTAATGCTGGAGGATTTCTTGACATTGTGTTTTAACAGCAAGCAGATTAATACAGTTGTGTTTTAGCATTCATGTTGGTAATGCTGGAGGATTTTTTGACGCTGTGTTTTACCATCCATGCTGGTAATTCTGGAGGATTTCTTGACATTGTGTTTTAACAGCAAGAAGATTAATACAGTTGTGTTTTAGCATTCATGCTAGTAATGCTGGAGGATTTCTTGACGCTGTGTTTTGCCATCCACGCTGGTAATGCTGGAGGATTTCTTGACATTGTGTTTTAACAGCAAGCAGATTAGCAAGCAGATTAATACGATGTGTTTTCTTGATGTGTTTCTTCATGAAGGATAGAAGGAAGAGAGATAGAAGAGAGAAAGGGAGAGAGAGAGAAAAAAAATCGCAAGAAATTTGGGGTGGTTATGGAATGACAATTATTTCCATATTTAAAACAAGATAAATGACATATCTACCCCTGATTAATTAAATAATCCTATTTTTAAGAAACACATATTACCAAAATGCCACTAAGATGATCTCAACCATTAAACACACCCATTGGATGACCCAGATCGCTTCCTATACTTTTTAGGAAAAACACACTTTTCGCAGGATCCCCACTATATATATATATATATGGTAGGGTTCTAGAGTGAACACTAGGTTGAGAGTGAACTGTGTGAACTAATCTGGGACATTGGATTACATCATCTAGAGATTTTTAAATAATGGCAAGATTGTAATTATAATGTTGTAACTCCCCTTTAAAATAAATGACAGAAGGGTATTTGTATCTTTTGTAAATTGCATTTATTAAACAATATAATCAAAATCTCTAAAATCTCGCTAGTTTCCGTATATACGAGATACATAGTTGTTAGTATATACACATGTGTACAGTCTCGCTAGTATCAGTTTATACAATATACACAGCTGTTAGTTTATACACATGTATACAATCTCGCTAACTATCAGTTTATACAAGATACACAACTGTTAGTTTATACACATGTGTACAGTCTTTTATACATCTGTGTATTATATTCAGAAATGGTTACATATGTGTATATTAACAACATATAGTATATTAGGCATGCACACAAGTAGATTCATATAAAAATTATGAAATTAATGAAAATGAAACATGTATGCAAAAATAAATTACTTCATCACATATTGAAAAAAAAATTAATGCCAAAAAATAATTACAATTTCAATCTCAGAGAAATTTTTTAATGTTTATTGAAAATTATAAAAAGTTAAAAACAATGTATTATGATGTCTATATATACGGATAATAAAAGAAAAACAATATTCAAGTTAAAATTAAAACAAAATCTATGGATAAAGAAATAATGGAGAAATAATTAAAAATGAGAGAGAGAGAGAGAGAGAGAGAGAAAGAGAGAGAGAGAGAGAGAAAGATAGTTAAGACATGAGAAAATTAAGGGATTTTAATTAACATACTAGAGTAACGTCAATCTTACACTTTTAATTTAAAAAATTATCAAGGGCCAAGATTAGTTCACTCAGTCCATTCTCAAGAAGTTGTTCACTCTTGATTAGGGATGGCAAAAATACCCGAGCCCGACGGGTACACCCGAAACCCGACACAAATGGGACGGGTATACCCGATACCCGACGGGTAATGGGCCGGGTATGGGATTCGTTTTTAAAATTTTCACGCGTATGGGTCGGGTATGGGATTAGGTGATACCCGACCCGATTACCCGAAACCACATACCCGTTTACCCGAACTATATACCCGATCATATACCCGAAGTTTTTAATTTATATTTATATTTTTCATTAACCCTTATCTGTTAGTGATTTATTTGAGTATGTTCATAATGTGAAAAAATAAATTTTCTTTTAGCATATGTATTTGATGATAGTATTTATATTTTGTATGTTGTGAAGTATATACATATAAGTGTATAAATATTATAAAGTTATTATAAATTTATGATAAAACTTATATGTATGTAATGTATATTTTAATTTATAATAGTTGTTGCATAAATAAAATTATATAATAATTATAATAGTAAAAAATGTATTTGGAAATCCCAATGTATATCTTTTAACAAACTAATGAGTATACCCGATACCCACGGGTATACCCGGTACCCGACGGGTAATTACCCGACATATACCCGACGGGTATTGGGTCGGGTATGGGACACGATTTTACAACCGGGTATGGGTATGGGATTACCAATACCCGACCCGAACCCGACCCATTGCCATCCCTACTCTTGATCCTAATCCTATATATATATATATATATATATATATATATATATATATATATATATATATATATATATCAGCACATAGAAAACAGTAAACTTGTGGTGGTGTTGTGTCGGTTCTAGGACCAGAGCTGACTCTCTAACGGTTTAGTATACTATACGAGAAGTATCAAGTATGAACATATGTACTATGTGTATTACACGTATCCCTATGTATAAACAGATAGAAGGCTGCTTAGGAGAAGACTGGTCCAAGCCTATGTTGTCAAAAGCTCAAGGCGCAAAAAAAGTGAGGGTTTTTTTAAGTAAGGCGCAATAATAAAAAAATAAAAAATATATATTTGACAAACATAAAAAATTAATAGTTTATCACTAATATACAAATATAATAGAAAATTATTATTATATCTTTTTAGAATATGTAGAATGGTAATAATAATTAATGTTTTATTAAAATATATTTAGTAATTGTAACAACTTAAAATAATAAAATTGAAAAACAGTTAAAGTAATCAATTGGGCCACCCATGTATTTTATTAAAACAAATTCCCAGTTTTGTTACATATATAATGATGGCCCAGCCCAATATACAGTGATTAGGGTTCAGTCTTTTGAAAAACCGTCATACACTCCAGTACGTGAGAATTAGGGTTACAACTTTTCTAGCTTCAAGGTAAGCTACTAATCCACAAGTTTACCAGCTTCAACGTATTTTTCAAGTTGTTAAACCAGGTTTCTATCTATCCACTCCCTCTATCTTTCAATTCCGACCCTTTTCTTTCCATTCCAAGTCGTTTTTCAGATTAAGCTCGCCTTGTTGTGCCTACGCCCAGCTCCAGGCAAGCGCCTGAACGTCGCTTATACAAAAAAAAGCCCAAATCGTCATCTAGCGCCTACTGCGCTTTTGACAACATAGGTCCAAACACTAGGGAGCTGATCTGGATGGGCCAGGGCCTACTAGACCGGCCACAATATACAATAAATTTTGTACTTTAACAATCATATCATAAAAATCCAAATCATTTTAACTTTATAAGTGTAATTTTTTCTACGATTTATAACTGAACATACAAAACTAACATGTCTTGTTTCACCCAAAAACAAATTTAGAACTAGTGAATAACATATAGAAGTTCTCTATCCTCACCACTTGAAAGTATGATCTAATGATATATTATTGATCCAAATTTCCCTAGAAACCTTCATGAAACCATTCGCGTATTAGCTGCTACCCGCAGCAGTTGAAATGAAATACTCGCGCATAAGCTGGAACTTGGTGATCAGCTTTTCTTGATCCGGCCAGCTTTCTTTTATCACTGGGATATCACAAAACTTGTCCTTCCATGCCAATATAAGTGGAAACCTATCTTCATCTAAGAGTTTTATACCACCTGTTTCTTCAAAGATTCCAAGATATTTGGCAATCCATCCAAACACAAGGTCTAAGAACCCGAAAGATTCTCCGCTGAAGAAATTCTTTCCGATTAGTTGTTTTTCAACTATGTCTAGATTCTCTAAAGCAGGACCTATTGCTTCTTCTTGCTCCGCGCCTTGGGTCACATAAGCACGAAATATAGATGTCGTAACCTACATTTGGTGAAAATCGCGTGTTAAGAGTTTTCCTTAACGTCTTTATGCAACGTAACTTTGTATCACTACTAGAAAACTGGAGGTCTCCTACGCAGATAAGGGTCCAAATGCGTAGGAAACACCCATTAACGACAAAAAAATAAAAGATTTTTGTAGGATAATCCGAAGTAGGAAAAACTTTGCGACAAAAATACAAAAGAATCTCGTCGGAAGTTCCTATGCATTTGCGATAACCTTTACACATTTTCGATACAAATTTTCCTACGCATTTTTGACACAAGTTTTGCTACACGTCCTAGCGTTCTGTTTTTTTTTTCTTTTTCTTTTAAGTTGCTACGCATTTTCCACACAAGTTTTCTTAAAATAACTTGAGTTGTGTTTTATCTCAAATGTCTCTTAAAAAGTCAGCGAAAAGAGGACATAAGGACAAACCCAAAATCTATTTTTTATGCAAAGAACCTTATGGATTGTTTTTTTTTCAAGCATTATGAATATCATTATAACATATAAATTTTTTATTTAACCTTTTTAGTTTGCATTAACTTGACCATTTTAAACAAATCCCATTTGAAAGAATGTTATAGTAAACACTCAAGACACTAATTACACTTGTAAGTTGTAACATATGAATTGCGGTTTATGGCACAAGAGAAGTGATGATTTACCCAGTCATCATTAAACTTCGCCCAGAAACGCGCAGTGGCTCTCACAAGAGGATCCTCGGGTAAGAAACGAGCAGTTGTGTTCCATGTCTCATCAATGTACTCGAGAATCACAAGTGACTCGCATATGGGTGTTCCGTTGTGCAATAACACCGGGACTTTCTTGTGAACGGGATTGTATTCGAGTAACAAAGAACTCTTGTTGGCAAGATCTTCATAGATTGTCTCATAGACTATGCCTTTGAGTTTCAATGCCCAAACAATTCTCAAAGCATACGGGCTTGACCATGTCCTGAAAAGCTTCACCTCTCCCATTTCTTTACTTGAACCATCATTCAATGAGATACCTTTCTTTTATAGTGGGTGAGTTGTATAACGAGTCAAAACATGCATTTTTTTATATGGGTAGGTGGGTCGGGTTGACCCAAAACATTTTTGCCCATATTCTTAACATTGCTTGTTATATACAAAAGTTATATTATTCCTATAATAATCTAAAACTTTGGGATAAAATGATTTTCACATTACACGATACAAAAACTGTTATAACCATTTAGTTTTTAGATTTAGTTTACGCGTGTGACCCATTAGAGATAAAACATTTTAAATACTCGTCAGAATCGTTTCACGTGATATTTTGTTTACTGGTCATCATCTAGCTCTATCAAGATGGCATCTTGTTGCAAGAAGAAAGTTTAGATTGATTCCGGCAAATGCGTGTTCGATCTCTCAGCCGATTATTATAGGATCCAAAGTTCCATTTACTCATTCGGTCACTGTTAACACGATATAACCAATGTTTTGTGGCACATAGTACTATTGGCTGGCTGGCCATCATTAAGTAATAGTTTCCAAACAACTAGAAAAAGATGACAAAAGGAAAGGAAATAGTTTTCGTTGTGTGAATATGATATGTAATAAATAGTATAGGGTCTAGTGCAACACTAATTCAATTTATAGGGACTAAATCACAAATGTTGAATAGGATAGAGGTTCTTGTGAGTTGTGAATAACAAACTACTTTTTTGACGGGCAACCAGTGGCGAACCCAGAAATTATTTGTTGGGGGTGCAGATGAGGTGTTTAATCATACTTTCAAGGGGTGCGGTCGAGTTTTTCTGACTAAAATATACACTAAATTTTTTTTCAATGGGTGGATCCATCCCTGCCGGCAACTTTCATTAAAACAAACACAAAGCAAAACGCTAGCGCATAACAAGAAAACCAAAACTTACATACTTCACCCAGTCTATCGATTTATACCACGATCTATTTTTAATTAATAGAAAACCCAAAACCAAAATGTCTTCTTCATTCTTTTGGAAGCTAACCTCCTTATTCAAGAAAATAAGGGAATGAGATATAGATGAATTTGAGTACACTCTTCTTATCTTGTGTTCTTCTTCCCTCAATAATAATGGATCAAACATTTTGATACGTATTAAAATTTGTGTTTGGGTCACATTAAGTTTGACTCAAATATATAGTTGGGTTCACTCCCCCACGAACTAGGGCCAGACCATTAGGCTTATCAACCTAGGCTATAGTTTAGGCTCAAGATTTAGGATTTTGCTCCACGAGTCCACACTGTCCGTGTACACTTCATTCCATAATCCAAAAGCAGTGTCGCAACACACCAACCCTCGTTACATGTGACGTCTTTTGAGTAACCGGTGTAAAACGGATTGCGGATTGGTAGTAATTAGAGCCGACATTAAGAAAAATCATCATTACTATGGTTATTCAAGGTCTCAAATCTCAATTGCTGATTTTCTTTATGCCAATTCGTCCCGACTTTGTAGGATCTTCGAAAATGTTAGAACAGCATGTGAACACGCCACATTTAACCGTTCAAGAATACTAAAACCTAATCAAAAACCAAAAATCACTTTACAAATAATCATAATTTGTTCCTGTACAACGAACAACCCCCCAAAATTTAGTAATTTTAGTCTTCAAATAATAATAATAAGACCATGTGTAGTGGTTTAGCCAAATAATGCCCCCACCATGGGGCAGTATTCGACACGTGGCAGTCCAGTCAGTATGGGGCGTTATTGCAAAAGTGGCGTAGTGAGAATAATGCCCAAATAATGCCCATTCCAATCATTAAACAAAAAAAAAAAAGCAAACCAGTTTCTCATTGGCCAATCAAACCCAGTCAACCCTTCTACAATCCATTTTAGGCGTTTTCTTAATCACACCAATACAATTTTTTTTCAAAAATAACCCTCCAAAACGCCCTATGTAATGGGGGGGGGGGGGCGTTTTTTTTGAAAATAATGCCAAAAAACCGCCCCACTACGGGTGGTCTAATTGATAATAGTTTTCTTCAAATAGGTTGCAACTTGAATCCATGATCAATTTTCCGACACACAAGATCTATTTATAATTTTATATGATTATTCCAGTCATTCATGTCAAGAACGCACGCTCTCATCTCCGTTTTATGTGTTCCAATGCCAATTCTTTGTTCCAAAGTAACACAAAAATCACTAGGTGCTTCAGAAATGGTGACATTAAAGCTGCACTCCATATGTTTGATGAAATGCCAGTAAAGAATATTGTCACATGGAACTGTATGATATCTGGGTTTGTTAAAAATGGGATGGTTTTTTATGCCCGCAAGGTGTTCGATGAAATGCCGAACAGAAACGTTGTGTCTTGGACTGCAATGTTGGATGGGTATGCTAAGTGTGGGAGATTGGATGAGTCCAGAGCTTTGTTTGATGCTATGACTGATAAGAATGTGGTGTGTTGGAATGCTATGCTTTCTGGGTATGTGACGAACGGGCGAATGGATGAAGCGAGAAGCTTGTTTGACGAGATTCTTGTGAAGAATTCGGTAACGTGGGCTACGGTTATTGAAGGGTGGTTTCGCCAGGGGCGTGTAGATGAAGCGAGAAACTTGTTTGATGATTGCCCTTTTGATGATGTTTTAGTTAATAATACGATGTTGGTCGGTTATGCTGAGATGGGAGATCTCGAATCGTTGTGGACGTTGTTTGGTACGATGCGTGAGCGTGATGTGGCATCGTGGACGACTGTCATACGTTGTTTTACAAAATCTGGGAAGATGGTGCTGGCCCGGAAGTTGTTTGATGATATGCCTGCAAAAGATGTAATCGTGTGGACCGTAATGATTCAAGGTTATGTACAAAATAACCAGATCGAAGATGCGCGTAAACTGTTTGATGAAATGCCTAACCGAGATATAGTTGTGTGGAACTCGATCATTAGTGGGTACGTTAAAAACAAGAATTTAGAACAAGCTCTTGAGCTTTTTAATAAGATGCCAAAGCGCAATATAGTGTCGTGGAACACGATTCTTCAAGGGTATGTTCAAGAACACGATATGCTAAATGCTCGAATCTTTTTCAACAAGATTCCCGTTAAAGATCAAACCACTTGGAATACAATGATTTGTGGGTTTCAGAGTGGTGAGGCTTTCGATCTTTACTCCCAGATGCTGCAGACCAGAATCAAACCCGATCAAGTGACGTTCACCGGTTTAATATCCGTTTGCGGGTCACTTGCTGTACATAGTTGGGGGAAAGCAATGCACTCATGTGCAATCAAATACGCGTACGTCAACGATTCAACGGTTGTTAGTTCATTAATATCGATGTACTCCAAATGCGGTTTTATGGATGATGCTACAATAATCTTCGAGACAACGATAAAAAAGGATACTATTTTATGGAACGCGATGATTGCGGCACATTCGTATCACGGGTCGGCTTTAAACGCGCTAAAACTATTCTCTTCCATGACCGAATCCGGATATCGACCCGACCATTTAACGTTTCTAGGTTTATTAACCGGCTGTGCTCATTCGGGTATGGTCAAAGAGAGCTGGGAATGCTTCAAATCGATGGAAAAAAACTGGAAAATACATCCGACGGCTGAACATTACGCATGCATGATTGACGTTCTCGGTAGAAGTGGGATGTTAACCGAAGCATATGAATTGGTTAAACAGTTGCCGGTTGAGCTTCCGTCATATACATGGGAAACATTGTTGAGTTGTTGTCGGGTCCATGAGAATTTTGAGTTGGGTGAATTGGTGGGACGAAAGCTTGTTGGTACTCGCGATTCGAATGCAGGCATTGGTGTGCTTCGTTCGAAGATTTATGCTGCAAGAGGTATGTGGGATGATGCGGCTAATGTTAGAACGTTGTTGGCACATCGCGGCGTAAGAAAAGATGTCGCGTGTAGTTGGATTGAGTTGAAGGGTCGGGTTTTTCGGTTTGTTTATAATGATAGATCTCATAGTGAATTGGAGGAGTTGCACAAAATGTTGGAGAGCCTGTCTGCTGCAATGGAGATTTATGGGTAAGTAGAGATTTTTGGGCGGGTTTTTCGGTTTGTGTATAATGATAGATCTCACAGCCAATTGGACTAGTTTCAAATGCTTGTTAAAACAGGTGAGGTGAATTGGCTCGTATAAATTTATGACGTTTTTTCAAGGTTTTCAGAACCGGATCAACCGGTCGGACCATGAAACTGGTACATAACCGGTCTAGTTGAGTCTAATAGAAGTTAGAACTGGTCGGATCAATAGAAATGGCAAACAACGCTGGGTGGTTGCACCCGATTTTGCTTTTTCTCACTTTCAAAATCTCATTACTCATTTATATACTATTTCAGGCTTCGTATTTTGTTTATTTAAGGTTTCGTATTGTCCTATATATTAAAAACCGAACAGAATGAAAAATAAACATAATAATTGAATTAATATAGTAATAAAAATTGAATTTAATGGATACTAACATCACTAATGAATGAGCTATTATCGGGTACCTGTATCGGTATTGAATTTACCAAACCGGGTGTATTTTCGGTACCGGTTCAACACCGGTATTCATCTGTTTTTACCCTCAGATGCCGGTGTCGTACCAGTACCGGTACCGATCCGTACCGTACCAGGTATATTCGGTACCGGTACCCACTTTTGGGGATTTCGGTAACGGTATTTTTCGTACCGGTTTGTACCGAGCTCATCAAATCCCGTAGCAATGCAAGTAATTGCGCCGTTTATATTACTTTTCATACACACAGTAAGTAAACTGTATTTCGTTTGAATGAGGTTTTATATACACAACAACTTATTTTGCTTTATTTTTTGTCTTTTCTGTAATGAATAAATTGTAGCATGTAAAAAAATACGATTTTCCCCTCGGTTCAAAATTACTCTTTCACCCTCAATTCAAAATTACGTTTTTCCCCCGTTCAAAATAAAAATATGGTTTTCCCCTAGCTAAAAATTACGATTTTACCCCCGCTAAAAATTACAATCTTGTCATCGTTTTAGTTTTTCTTTCTAACAAAACTATAGTACTTTTTTTTAATTGGTTGAGAATTATTCGGCCATCGCCCCGCAACGCGGACGGGGCATCAACTAGTTTTATTAACAATACAAATTAACATAGTTCTATATTTTGTTTCAGACCAGTTATGTGTCTGTATATATTATTTTTTTATAATTATTTATGACGTCAACCTGTTTTTAAATCACAACCAAGAAGACGGATGGTCCGGTGATGAATGTTTTGCATTTTTTTCTCATGAATTTATTGAATAGTTTATGTATAAGATATGATTATTGAAGCTATATTTAAAAGAGTAAATTACAAAAATCGTCATTTATGTATGTCACTTATTGCAAGCTGTGTCCTTTGTCTCCAATAATTACAAAAAACGTATTTGGTGTTTGCAAACCCTTGCAAGTTATGTCCTTTACCCTAACTCAGTTAATTTTTGTGGTTAAATTTGACCAAATGGACCCCACATGAGGGTATTTTTGTGGTCAGATTTAACCACAAAAATTAATTGGGTTAGGGCTAAAGGACATAACTTAAAAGGGTTTGCAAACATCGAGTACGTTTTCTGTAATTATTGAAGACAAAGGACACAGTTTACAATAAGTTACATACATAAATAACGATTTTTGTAATTTACTCTATTTAAAACTATTTAAGAGGTTGCAACTTAAGTGAATTTCACCGTTATAGGTACAACTATTCATGCAAGATTACCGTGTCTAATTGTGTAGTGAATTTCACAATTTAAGAGGTTGCAACTTAACTGAATTCATCTCTTGTACTCATTCACATGATTACACTTAAAATTACTGTTTTTTCTTTTCTATTCAATTAAATAATATTTTTAATACCTTTAGGGGTGTAAACGAGTTGGGCTGAGCCTGACCCCGACTACGCTTGAGCTCGGCTCGTCAAGTTTTTATGAAGCTCGACCTCAACTCGGTTCAAGCCTACTTATTTAAGCTCGAGCTCTGCTCGTGAATAAAACCCAAAGCTCGGGCTCGGCTCGAGCTATTTTGAGAACAACTTTAAACGCGCTAAAAGCTCGGCTCAAGCTCGATTCAATATCGCTTAAACGATCCATAGCTTGGCTCGAGCTCGGTCACCAATGTTATTATCATTCTTATTATATTATATATAAAAAACCAAAATTTTGTTTGGGCCTCATTTAGGTTCGCGAGCCTAAACGAGTTTTGTATTTCAAACTCATGCTCGGGCTCGATAACAAACGAGCTCTATTTCAGGCTCGAGCTTGGGCTCGTTCGAGCTTTTAGCCGAGCCGATGTTGTGATGAGTTCATTTATATTATATACCCGGATCATAACATAATGTCGAATCCGGAATACACGGAACCTGGACAACAACTTGTAAACTCCTGCTCCTAGCTCTTTAGCCCATCAAGCCCATTAGTCTCCAAGCATCAAGCAGCCCATTAGATAGATTCTAAGGGTTTGGGAGCATAATGTGTGAACATATATATAATTAGAGGTGCACAAACCGGTTAATTTTAATAACCGGTTCGGTTAACCAGTTATACCGGTTAATTTGACCTTTTGACTTTAACCGGTTAATGCTTTAACCGGTTATTACTTTAACAGGTTATTTTTTTAACTGGTCCGGTTAATTACTTTAACCGGTTCGGTTAATTAACCGGTTATTTTCGGTTATTAACCGGTTTTTTTGCCTTTTTTTTGAATTTTTCGGTTATTTTTTCGGTTAACCAGTCTATTGGTTAAAAAACCGGTTTAAAAAAACCGGTTAATAACCGGTTATTATACTAAACACTTATAACCGGTTACTAACCTACGGTTAAAAATAACCACTAACCGGTTATTCCTAAATCGGTTATTAACCGGTTACGGTTTAACTTATATGATTTAATGATTTAATTTATATGATTTAATTTTATCAGCATCAAAACAACCGATTATTTATTAAGGCATGTATGCATCACAAAGTCATTGGTAGTAGTGGTATATTTGAAATACCAAGTGGGTTAAACCATAAGTTTTCTCTTATATTACATTTGTGTGGGTCTTACTAACGAAATTGCAATTTCATTTCAATACAATACATTTCACATGGAGGGAAAAGCAACTACTTGTCACTTCTTCATTGGTACAGTTAAATTACGATTTTGTCCCGTTTAAATTTTCAGTTTTGTCACTGGTTTTGTTTTTTTCTTCTAGCCAAATTACGGTTTTACCCTCAGCTCAAATTTATAGTTTTGCCATTGTTTTTGTTTCCCCTGTCAAATTACGATTTTGCCCCCAGTGTAAAATTTGTTTGAGTGTTTTTTTTTTTTTTTTTTTGACAAAACTATGGTAGTGTTTTGTTTTAATTGGTTGGCTTGATGTAATTTTTATTCGTGTCAAGCGGTAGCTTTTCCATCGTTTTAGTTTTTGTTAGCAAAAGTATGGTAGTGTTTTGTTTTAATTGGTTGACTCGATGTAATTTTTTTTGAGATCGTGTTATGAGTAGTATGTACAAGTAACCGTAACATAGACATACATGCTATGAGAGATAAATATTCGGCTTAGTGCTCCGCAACGCGGGCGGGGAAAAAACTAGTTGAAAATATGTTGACTCCATTTAAATCTAACGTCCGGACTCTTATGTGGTTAAGTATGCATATTTCATTTCAACATTGAAAGGTCAAGTTTGGTGTGTTCTAAGGATCTTCAACAAATTTGAACAAAGTTATTAACGGTGGAATCTAATGATTTAGCATTCATAGATGTGAAGTCTTCCATATAAGCTCATCTCTAGACATTCACACAACTTTACTCACCATTAAGTTGAAATATTCCAAGTAATACTGGAAGGCTCGACCATTAACTAATTTATGATATCTCTAGTTTATTATTCTATATGAGTTTGTGTGAGAGAAATTCCTGTTGTAATTGAATGAGTCTCGTTGTAACAATGCTGAGAAGATTAATATGGACCATTTGTAACACCCTAGGTAAATCCCACATCGACCGTGGCCAGGAGAGATTCTTGATTAATAAGAAATTTCATGCCTCTTAAATCACCAACCTGTTTTGGAGACATTGGTTGTGAAGCATATGAAAACTTCACAGTTAAGCACATGCTTAAATGGGAGTACTACTACGTAACCAAAAACAAATCTGTGACTTCTTGGAAGTTAACACATCAAAAGCAAATCGGACAATATTAGTGGTACGAGAGGCCGGATGTTACACTCGTATTGACTTCTTAGATTTTTATTGTTAAATTTATTAGTATGTCCTCTTGAAATTGTTTTATATAGATTTCTCTTCATGTTTTTAAATCAATGAAAATTGCTGTTAAATGAATAAATCTGTCTTCATTTTTTAGTATTCATTCACCATCTGTGCTCTTCAAGTCAGTCATATTCTTTTTATTTCGTTAATATGGGACCAATCTATAGTTATTCCATTTCCCTATAGTCTTAAAGTACAAAGTCGGTGGCTACGGCCACCGACAAATCACTCGAAATTACCAATTTGTCCAATAATACCCTACAACATTTAATACTCACATGGACTTGCAAATTGATGAAACTTATCAATTATGTGGTCGACAAACATTCACTTGAGTTTTTTCTTAAAATAGTGTTGGTGGGAAAAGTATTTACCAAAATGGTGTTCCTTGAAAAGTATTTACCAAAATAGTGTTTTAAACAATTAGTTATATCACTCTCCTATTAGAAAGGAAAAAACATATTGTATGTTTATTAAACAAAAATAAAACACTATAAAGATTAAATAGAAAAAAAGAACAATGATCACTGAAAAAAAAAGAGATTTAAACGCTTACAAAAATAAAACACTATAAAGATTAAATAGAAAAAAAAAAAAAGAACAGAATGATCACTGAAAAAAAAAAGAGATTTAAACTTGAATTGCTTATATCACTATATATTAACTTAATTGATTATACAAAAAGTTGTATAAAAGCAAACAATAAAATCGTTTAGTATATCTCTTAATACAAGTTATTATAAAAGTATATGAATAAAAATAAAATTGGTGTTTGTTTTGTTTCAAATTTTGCAAGTTAACACGGCGCGACGTGCATGTGTGGTTCAACTTTTTTACCTATATTTTTTCATGTTTGACAGGTTCGTCGCAACACGCAGATCCTAGGTCGAGTCAGTGTTGGTGGTCGATAACGGTTGTGTGACATTAGTACTATCTGACACCGTTTTACGCACCGCCGCAACACGGGGTGTGCTTTGCGGGGTTTTCCAAAGAAAAAATAGTTATGCATATAGTTTTCGTAACCTTGGCTTTGTAGGTTGCTCGCCCCCGTCGCAGCGCTGGGGTGCTTAATACTAGTTTTTTTTTTATTTAATTAACAAATAAAGAAATACCATATTAGCCTAGATAAGCATGAAAAAGTTTTTTTTTTTCTATCAAATAGTTGAAATTTTTAAAAAGATCATTTTTAAAGATGGCCAGTGAATAAAATTATAATGTTTTATTTCACTATTTAATATATTTAGATTCTTATTTAACATGAGTTTATTGAAAAAATAATAAAAAGAGAAGAGTTATAAACTGTGGCAAAAGATATAAGAAAAACTATATGGGTTAATTGGAGTAAAATAAATTATTATATTGATCCAATAAAACAAAAAAAAAATCTATAAAAAAAGTAATAAAGTAGAAGTCTTGCATTCGGTTTCAAAAAACAAAGTGTTGATTAAAATATATAATAAAATTCCTAAATTAGTTTCTATTTAATGAGATGAAGAGAGAGACAGCTAACTTTTAAAACACGTAAATATTTTTCAAGAAACATCATTTTGGTAAATATTTTTTCCATCAACACTACTTTGGGAAAAAACTCCATTCACTTTTAAACAAAATATAATTGGGCCGCACAATACAATCACATGCAAGCTAATATCAAATACAATATGTTGATTGGGCCGATGACAATTTTGGACTGTTGTGAATTAGATGTTCACATGTAAACTGACATATTTGTTTATTATCACATGCAATCAACAACAATCACTTTACAATCTAAATTCAAATTGCTGACAACTTCAAGTGTGCATGAATTCTGATTGGGCCGATTTATAGTATAGTGAATCTGTTATCAATTGATAAGGCCAATAAAACCCACTAAGCCGACAACTGAATGATATGATAACCTCAATTAAAAAGATCCGACTTTTTCAAATGATCAAAAAATATGATTGGGCCGCTAACTATGCATCACATGGGTCGACATCTGTTGAAATGATATCAAGATAGCAATTGATTCGCTCGAGACACAACACTAATTCAATATCACATGCAAATCTTGATTGTTTATTAAAAATAGCCGACAGATTTGATTAACAATACAATCCTATTGGGCCGCAGATTTTAGTGGGTCAATTAAACACATGCAATGTTCAGTTTTTATTTAAACTAGTAATATTACCCGCGCGTTGCGGCGCGGTTACATCGCACATTTCGAATATCGTAAACATCGAATGAATTAGTTCAAATGTTATGTGTTGCGTGAACCACACAAAAACGTGTGTTTCGACGTATCCGATTAAACTTAATGTAACCCACATAAGCATTGCGATTGGATAAAAATGTAAAGTCAAGTAAAATAAATCGAATGTATACCGTACAATTATAACGTATTATAGGTGACTCGACTCATACATAGAAAACATAGCGGGTATAGAGGAAAAACATATACGTGTAACAAAAAGATATTAATTAGAGCTTTTAAAAAAGGAAAAAAACCACAATTATACTTATTTTATGATTGTTAATTGCTTCGTAAATTTTGTTCTTAATCGAGTGAAATTTAATTGTCGTTTTTTCCTTTTTTAAAAGCTCTAATTAATATCTTTTTGTTACACGTATATGTTTTTCCTCTATACCCGCTATGTTTTCTATGTATGAGTCGAGTCACCTATAATACGTTATAATTGTACGGTATACATTCGATTTATTTTACTTGACTTTACATTTTTATCCGATCGCAATGCTTATGTGGGTTACATTAAGTTTAATCGGATACGTCGAAACACACGTTTTTGTGTGGTTCACGCAACACATAACATTTGAACTAATTCATTCGATGTTTACGATATTCGAAATGTGCGATGTACCCGCGCCGCAACGCGCGCGGGCAATATTACTAGTATATTCTTAAAGTAGAAAGTCGACCGAAAAAACAAGTTGTTTGCTTTTTACCCTCTAATTTTGTGGTAGTATCCTTTATACCCACAACTTTGTTATAGTTTCTTTTTTACCCCCAACTTTGTCAAATCTCATTATTACCCCCTCTTAGCACTTAAATTTAGGAAATGTAATTTTTAACCCCATAACTTTTTATGAACTTTGTAAAATGTCACTTTGACCCTCGAGAGTTTTTGACTTCACGGTATAAATTCAAGTTAGTCGGGTCGCATATAATACGTTATGATTGTACGGTATAAATTCGATTTGCGTTATGTTTTGATCCAATCGCAATGCATCCGGATACGTCGAAACGCGTGTTTTCATAAGGTTAGCGCATCACATAGTGCTTTGACTAATCTGTTCGATGTTTGCAATGTACCCGTGCCGCAACGCGCGCGGGTTTTATTACTAGTAAGATCTTAAAAGAGAAAGTCGGTGTCTTCTGCCACCGACCAATTTCTCCGTTTTTGTCTTATATATATATAAGGTTATCTAAAATTTTCACAAGTATTGAGGTCTGGCTTGGTGGTCCGCCCTCCATCTGATCTACGCGCTGCTCGAGTTCGATTCCTACTACACCCAGTTCATTTGCTTATACTAGATGTTCCTTTTCATCAGCTACATATTTTTTGGGTCAGGCCCAAATTTCTACCTTTGTTCTTTTTCGTTCGATGTCACATAGTCATGCCTTGGTTCTTTTTGTTCAATGTTACATAGTTATATTTTGCCAACACTTTCCTTTGAATTATTATAATTTATATACAAAGCTTATCAAATGTATTATATTTTATATGCAAAGCTTATCACATGTAACCGGCGCAACAAGCTTGGGGTAAAATTTCAACCCTTGCTTATGTTTTTTTTTTGTATGTTTCTTATGTATGAGTCAGGTCGTACATATAAAGGCACTATGATTGTACAATATAAATTCAGTTACTTTATATTTTGATCCAACTGCAATGCTATTGAGTTAAACTGAATATGTCAAAACACACCTTCTCATATGATTAACACATGACATAATGTTTGGACTAATTCATTCAATGTTTGCAATGTACCCACGCGGAACCTTAAGTTCAAAATATAACTAGTTATACTATTAAAGCTAAAGAAAGACACAAAGTTGACGAAACTACAATGGTTAAATACTTAAATACCAAAATTAATCGAAACATAGATAAAAGAGTTAACTTTCATTTTGCTACCTGTGGTTTGGTCATTTTAACGGTTTTGCTCCAATAGTTTAAAAATAACCATTTTCCTCCCTGATCTTTCGAGTTTGTCGCCAGTTTGCTCCCTGGCTCTAACTCATTTAAAACGTTCAATTAAAAGTAGGGGTATTTCAATAGTTTACTCCCTGGCTCTAACTTAATTAAAACGTTTAGTTAAAAGTCGCGGTAGTCGTGGTCGGCAGGTGGTAGTTGCAGGTGGTGGTGGATGGTTGTGGATGGTGGTGGCCGGTAGAAAGAGTGGTTGGAAAGATGGGGGACATAAAAGAATAACTTATATACATGTAAATAAACAAGTCATATGTTTATTTAGGTGAAAAGACTTACATTCCCTTCCTTTTATCTATAAAATTACCAAAATACCCTTTTTGGATGGAGTTAGAGGTGTGGAGCAAAATGACGATAAGTTAGAAAAATCAGGGAGGAAAATGGCTAGTTTTAAACTATTGGGGTAAAACCGTTAAAGTGACCAAATCACAGAGAGTAAAATGGAAGTTAACTCTAGATAAAAAGATTTGACACAAACAATAAGTGGTTAAAAACAACACATTAAGAAACTATATATAAGAAATAAATAACCCTGCACGTGTGATTTGCGTACTAGATATATTCTGCATACTCGAAATAACTTTGGATATGCGAAATTATTAGTTTATATATGAGACAAATGAAGAAAAAAATCAAACATATTCGAGATATTATTATAAAATCTATATCTATACTATATAATAAAAGAAATCAATAAATGGACACGTGTCATTCATTGAAGCCATCAATTAAAAGATAATTATAAAATTAAACTTAATACAAATTTAAACAATTCGTATAAGAGATAATCTAATATTTTAAAATATTTATCAGATTTAATAATAATAATAATAATAATTTCTCTAAAGGAGTGGGTAATATTATAAAATAATTTAGTAAAATTAAAGATGTTATTTTGGAGATTAAAATGGAGCTATAGTGTCACACCCCGACCGCGTAAAACAACAAATCGCGGCGGAAACATCGGGGCGTGTTGCAACAGAATTAATGTTTCATAACCATGGATATCAAAAGTGTTTCGTTTTATAAAACATAGAGTAATTACATCGTCTGGAAATCTAAATACACTAATTAAACATAGTCTATCATTGTTATTGAGTCACTAAGGCCTTGTCCAGTCCTATATGAGCATGCATCCTATCAAACGATATCTTGCAATACCTGAAACATATGTGAAAACGAGGTCAGCAAAGAAATGCTGGCGAGATACATAGGTTTTGTGAAAATAAGATTCATGACTTCTGTTTTAAGAAAATGTTTAGTCATGAACCTTGTAATTTGCTTTGTCTTTGTAAATCATTTGAAAAACAATTAGTTCAGATGATATGTATAAATAAGAAAATAATGCATGATTAAATGAATAACCATGTAAAATGAGTTTGTGTAAGATAAGTTGTTTGTAAATCAATGTCTTGTAAAAAGTATGTTACTTGTATAAAATGTTCTATGTCTCAAACTGAAATGATTCAAATAACGCTACAATATGTAATACCATACAAACACTTATATATAGGAAGTACCAGCGGCGTATCCACCATGCTTGTATCATATTACACCCGCATCGTTACTTAATCATTTACTCAAACCAAACCAACCAATGTAAGAAGTCTATGTTTAAATCAATTGTCAAATGTAAATCATGTCAAATGTCTATGTCAAATATCCATGTCAAAAGTCTATGTCAAATATCCATGTCAAATGTCTATGTCAATTATCCATGTCAAATGTCTATGTCAAATATCCATGTCAAATGTCTATGTCAAAATGTCATGTATGGCAAGTGAAATGTCTCAACTAAACCATATGCACAAAAACAAAGTATTGAAGTAAAACTTGGTTTAAATCAAAGTTATGTTTTGTGGGAAATGCATGATCAAATGTCAATCATGTTAAAATGTTTACCCAATCGTTAACCCATTTTGTAAAATCGTTCTGGTCGTTCTTGTTTTAATTGTGAAACTACTTTATGGTCGATTCTCTAATAACATTCAAACCTTCTTGACGCGTTCCTCGCTCCATCTCGCTCTCGCTCTCGTTCTTAACAAACCCTTACCAAAGGATAAGTTAATAATTACAGATTCAGTCGCTACCCACAACCCCCACACATAACAATGGGTGCAGTAAATAACGGGATTTGTCAGATCCTATGGTACCATAACCTAATACTGGTCGGCTTGATCATTGCTAATGAATGTCATCGGTCATGTAAACTACAACCAACAAGTTTGTTCACTTTTTGAAATTTGTTATTAGTTTTTGAAATCCTTGTATTCGTTCTTGAAATCATTGTATTCATTCTTGAAATCATTGTTAGCGTTCTTGAAATAATTGTTAGCGTTCTTGAAATAATTGTTATTGTTCTTGAAACCACATAGTAATTGTTATTGAAATCATTGATAAAGCATTTAGCACATATGAGTCACCCCAAAACAGTTGAAAACAGTAAAAGAGGGGAATAATGTACTCGCCTGAGAATGCTTGGAGGTCTTGAACAACAACCAAACAAAGCTTGAGGGAGCACGGAATCAGTCGGCAAGCTAAAACTATATAAATAAACCGGACCTAAATCGGAAGACTGGGTAGCAGGAGGGTTTGTAACCCAAATGAGTGTAGGAACTCATATGATATGGTTTAACAAAGCCTACATACTAAATGAAACTTAACCTAAGTATTATCGACCCATCGCGACCCATTAAGGTAACTTATGCTACTTTAACGCGTCGTGCGCGTGAAACGCGTTCGGACCGTCTAACTAGTCCTATGACAAGTGTTATATGCCTAAACATGTTACATAATCAGTTATGTGACAAAAGTTTAGGTTACATATGCTTAATTACCAATTATACATGAAAAGGGTATTCTGGTAATTTACCTAAGGCATATAAACTACTTATCATACAACTACTTAAACGATGTGACCATAGGGTATAACCTCGGAAGGTTATGCCCTATACTAGGGTCACCTAATGTATTTGGTCGGATCCTAATGATCGACCAAACTGGGTCGGGTTCGAGGTATAAGCGATTCATTAGATCGCTTACCCTACGACCCTAGACAACGTGGTAATCAGTGGGCATAGTCCCAAGGGACTATGACCAACGTGATTACAATCACGTTGCGAAGTTCAAACGAACTTCGCATTGACCATTACTGGTCAACGCTGAAAGTCAAACAAAGTTTGACTTTCTGACTCGAAAAGCAGTAAAATAAGGAAAAGAACGAAAGAATACTTACGAAGGGTCCCCGAATGCTAATCCCGATTCAAGAATCTCAGGTATGAAACAATGGTTTCAACTTAGAGGTTCTCAAATCAGAATTCTAGTAATTTTAGCAATGGGGGGTATGGGGTATTTATAGGAATACCCGAACCGTTAAGATCGTTTCATGGAAAACGTGCCTTAATCCCATCCGTACATGTGTTGAAATGTCATGGTGTTTAGGTGTTTAAATTCCATCCATACATGTGTTGAAATGTCATGGTGTTTAGGTGTTTAAATTCCATCCATACATGTGTTGAAATGTCATGGTGTTTAGGTGTTTAAATTCCATCCATACATGTGTTGAAATGTCATGGTGTTTAGGTGTTTAAATTCCATCCATACATGTGTTGAAATGTCATGGTGTTTAGGTGTTTAAATTCCATCCATACATGTGTTGAAATTTCATGGTGTTTAGGTGTTTAAATTCCATCCTTATCCGCTGACTAAGCAAGTTAGAATGTGTGGTTGTGAATTAAACAACGGCTAATACATCGAATCTGGTCCCGAATGCGAAAAACGATCCAAATGACGTGACGAATGGATTTTTCTTATGGCGAACACTAAAATAAAATATTTTAGTGCTAACATAATTTTTTGGATGTCCGGATGTATTCAGAACGTAAGTTATGCGCGAAAATGCAAACTTGTGTACTTTTTGACACTTTTAGTCCCTGAATGACCCAAAAGTTTATTTTAGCACACCGAACCCCTCAAAGCCTATTTCTAAGCTATGTAAAGGATATTTATGGTATGTTTAACTTATGGTCATGTTCCGGAAGGTCTGTTACAGTTCAAATTGGCATACTTTCGCAGTTTGTCAAATTTAGTCCCTGTAAGCGATTAAACTTTGATTTCACCACACCAAACCTTCCAAAACTTATATCTAAGTTATGTAAAGGTTATTTAAGGTATGTTAATCCTATGTCACTACTCCAGAGTGTTTGTTGCATTAAACTGGTTATATTTACGCATCAGTGCGCGTATAACCTTCCAGAAAGCGATTTAGAGTTTGAAATTGAACAAGAATTGATATGTGCAAATGATACACATATTTTTACAAATCCCAAGTATGAAATATAATATTTCATTGGTTTGGTATTTGTTTGATGGCCGTGGAGGCACAGGTGTTACAGTCTCCCCTACTTTAGGAAATTTCGTCCCGAAATTTATTTAGAGGAAACTTGTGAGAGTTTAAAACATGAAGTTGAAAAGATCAAACAACATTGGTTAGGGTTCTGAACTTCTAGTAACCTTTAGTAACATCATGATTGCAATGTAAGAGGGATACTTATATACAAGTATATGAAGTGTCATTGGTGCGTCCACCGTACCTCCATTACATCGTTGTCATTTTGTTATTGTTGTCGCTATCGGTTCTTACACATAATAAATCTTACTGGGTTTCTGTGCACTAAATTTCATAATTATGTACGCGTCCATAATCAGACAATTCCTTGCACAGTTCACACAGTCTATTTTATAATGTGTAGGGGAAAACCAAATGAACATTCTTATGATGAGTGTGACTAGACCGCCATAGAGTCCTTTTAATTAAATCAATAAATGATCTAAATAGACTATCAAGGAGTCTGTCCAGCTACATCACTAGATGTCGTTCTTTAACCAAATTGTGAATCAATCTTTTTGACTAGACCACTAAAAGGGTCTCTTATCGAACCATGGAGTGGTACCATATAGCCCAAGGGTCTTAACTACAACGTAGAAGCCCATAAAGATTTAGGTAGTACCTTTTGAATATCCTACTATGAATCCCTCATATGAAGATATGAAAGATTCTATGAGGATTTGAAAATCGTATCACACAAAATCATAGAGGAGAACACATAAACACATATCACATAACCACAAAATTGTTCGTTAATTTGTCTTGTAAATTGCGTACATACATTTAAAGCACACTAGGAATCCATTCCGTGGATTTCATTTGGTACTTTAAACGTTATCAAGAATCCAACTATAAAGATAGAAAGATTCAAAAAGAAAATTCGATTTCGATTATTATGAACCGAAATGTTCGAATTTAGGTACATAAGGAATCCAATTAAGGACTCTGATTTGAATGATAATCATCCACAAGGATCTAATTGTGAAGATAAAAAGATCCCATATGAATTTTTGAAGTTGAAGATGTTTTGAAACCTTGCACTGGATGTGCTTAGGTCAAAACATGATGTAAAATGCTTATGAAGTTGAGATGCTTGATATGTCAAGGCGACATATGAAGCAGAATTTTGAAGGTTAAGTCAATGTATGAGGAAAATATTTTTGAAAACTATGCATGGGGTTCTTTTAAGAAAAATGTGTTTAACGTTTTTGAAACCTTATATATAATACTTTTTGAAATCATAAAGTAGGTGTATTAGGTAGATATATTTACAAAAATGTTTTAAAATCATGCGAGATGAATTTTGAAATTATGTATAAGGTTTTTGAAAGACATGAATGATGCTTTTCGAAATCATGCACTTGATCAGAAAATGTATTGTGTTAATATTGTCTTCAGACTATATGAAATATTTTGAAATTAGAAAGGTTGGTTTTGATAACATGGCCAATGTTTTTGAAATAACATAGACAATGCATCTAGAAAAATTGTTTTCAAACTATATGAAATGTTTTGAGATCATGAAGATTGTTTTGAAATACTGGTACTGTGTATGTTGAAAAATCAAAACGTAATGGGTATGAGATTTGAAAATACCCTTAGTTATCTAACCAAGGATTTAAAGGCACAGATGTGCGAAAAGCACGATTACTCATAATGTCACTTAATTTTCTGTACTTTGTTTCTTAGAGTGAAACGAGTACTTAAAATTTTCGAGGGAATCATGAGCAATCATTTGAGAGAGAGAAATCACAAGAGTAGGTTGTAAGGTACATAGTTCCTTGATGTAGGTATCATAGGAAAAGCAATACACACCTAGCAGGGGGTTGAGCTGGTTGGTTGGGGACTGCTTTACCATTGTGAGCGACCATGGCGAAGTTCTGAGAAGCCTTTCGCTTCTTTGACTTCTTAGGGGATCGTTCATCCATGGTCTTTGATTCCTCGATTGGTTTATTGGCTGATGGTGTTGTCGCCTGACTAGGTCCTGCCTGTCTTGGTGACTCTTGAGTGGCTTCATCCTGGAGATGATACATGGCAGTAGCTAATTCAACAGTCTTCAGGACTACTTCGCCTATTCGCTGAGCGAATTTGGCTGCTTGCTCAGATATCTGGGCGTCATCGTGATGAAGAGACATTCTTGAAGAAAAAGAAAGGCATAGGGAGAAATAGGTGAAAGATTATTGGACATTCAAAACAGAATGATAACGCATGAAAATTGCGATCATTTGTTTGTTACCTAAGGCAAACAAATGAGACGGTGACTAATCAAAGTAAATGGGTCAAAAATAATGTATCGCGAAGACATAATCGCCTATAAGTGAACACTCATCCCAAGAATTCCCAGGTAAGCACAACTGGTCTCACGTCTGATGAGATGTATACGAAGTGCTTGCCTAGACAGAAAACCCAGAATACAGGCATTCACCCTTCCAGTTTGCACGTGTTCACATCATTTAAAACCCAAAACCTTGACGAAGTTTTGAAAACTCAAAGGGGTTCAAAACCATATAATAGAGAGTTCAAAACCTTACAATAGAGGGTTCAAAACCTTACAATAGAGGGTTCAAAACCTAGTAATCAATCATCCTAGAACAGATGATTAGTTTTCAAAGCGGTTTTGAAATTTATGTTCTTGTTGAGGTCGTCGTCTAAGGATAGGTGACGGTATTGTTTTATGACTAAACGCAAGTAAACTTGCGTTAGGGTCCTAAGAAGGTTATAGACTAGGTCAAAGCATTACTAATTACTAATAACCTAATTCCCTATAACCATTGGCTCTGATACCATCTTTCTGTCACACCCCGACCGCGTAAAACAACAAATCGCGGCGGAAACATCGGGGCGTGTTGCAACAGAATTAATGTTTCATAACCATGGATATCAAAAGTGTTTCGTTTTATAAAACATAGAGTAATTACATCGTCTGGAAATCTAAATACACTAATTAAACATAGTCTATCATTGTTATTGAGTCACTAAGGCCTTGTCCAGTCCTATATGAGCATGCATCCTATCAAACGATATCTTGCAATACCTGAAACATATGTGAAAACGAGGTCAGCAAAGAAATGCTGGCGAGATACATAGGTTTTGTGAAAATAAGATTCATGACTTCTGTTTTAAGAAAATGTTTAGTCATGAACCTTGTAATTTGCTTTGTCTTTGTAAATCATTTGAAAAACAATTAGTTCAGATGATATGTATAAATAAGAAAATAATGCATGATTAAATGAATAACCATGTAAAATGAGTTTGTGTAAGATAAGTTGTTTGTAAATCAATGTCTTGTAAAAAGTATGTTACTTGTATAAAATGTTCTATGTCTCAAACTGAAATGATTCAAATAACGCTACAATATGTAATACCATACAAACACTTATATATAGGAAGTACCAGCGGCGTATCCACCATGCTTGTATCATATTACACCCGCATCGTTACTTAATCATTTACTCAAACCAAACCAACCAATGTAAGAAGTCTATGTTTAAATCAATTGTCAAATGTAAATCATGTCAAATGTCTATGTCAAATATCCATGTCAAAAGTCTATGTCAAATATCCATGTCAAATGTCTATGTCAATTATCCATGTCAAATGTCTATGTCAAATATCCATGTCAAATGTCTATGTCAAAATGTCATGTATGGCAAGTGAAATGTCTCAACTAAACCATATGCACAAAAACAAAGTATTGAAGTAAAACTTGGTTTAAATCAAAGTTATGTTTTGTGGGAAATGCATGATCAAATGTCAATCATGTTAAAATGTTTACCCAATCGTTAACCCATTTTGTAAAATCGTTCTGGTCGTTCTTGTTTTAATTGTGAAACTACTTTATGGTCGATTCTCTAATAACATTCAAACCTTCTTGACGCGTTCCTCGCTCCATCTCGCTCTCGCTCTCGTTCTTAACAAACCCTTACCAAAGGATAAGTTAATAATTACAGATTCAGTCGCTACCCACAACCCCCACACATAACAATGGGTGCAGTAAATAACGGGATTTGTCAGATCCTATGGTACCATAACCTAATACTGGTCGGCTTGATCATTGCTAATGAATGTCATCGGTCATGTAAACTACAACCAACAAGTTTGTTCACTTTTTGAAATTTGTTATTAGTTTTTGAAATCCTTGTATTCGTTCTTGAAATCATTGTATTCATTCTTGAAATCATTGTTAGCGTTCTTGAAATAATTGTTAGCGTTCTTGAAATAATTGTTATTGTTCTTGAAACCACATAGTAATTGTTATTGAAATCATTGATAAAGCATTTAGCACATATGAGTCACCCCAAAACAGTTGAAAACAGTAAAAGAGGGGAATAATGTACTCGCCTGAGAATGCTTGGAGGTCTTGAACAACAACCAAACAAAGCTTGAGGGAGCACGGAATCAGTCGGCAAGCTAAAACTATATAAATAAACCGGACCTAAATCGGAAGACTGGGTAGCAGGAGGGTTTGTAACCCAAATGAGTGTAGGAACTCATATGATATGGTTTAACAAAGCCTACATACTAAATGAAACTTAACCTAAGTATTATCGACCCATCGCGACCCATTAAGGTAACTTATGCTACTTTAACGCGTCGTGCGCGTGAAACGCGTTCGGACCGTCTAACTAGTCCTATGACAAGTGTTATATGCCTAAACATGTTACATAATCAGTTATGTGACAAAAGTTTAGGTTACATATGCTTAATTACCAATTATACATGAAAAGGGTATTCTGGTAATTTACCTAAGGCATATAAACTACTTATCATACAACTACTTAAACGATGTGACCATAGGGTATAACCTCGGAAGGTTATGCCCTATACTAGGGTCACCTAATGTATTTGGTCGGATCCTAATGATCGACCAAACTGGGTCGGGTTCGAGGTATAAGCGATTCATTAGATCGCTTACCCTACGACCCTAGACAACGTGGTAATCAGTGGGCATAGTCCCAAGGGACTATGACCAACGTGATTACAATCACGTTGCGAAGTTCAAACGAACTTCGCATTGACCATTACTGGTCAACGCTGAAAGTCAAACAAAGTTTGACTTTCTGACTCGAAAAGCAGTAAAATAAGGAAAAGAACGAAAGAATACTTACGAAGGGTCCCCGAATGCTAATCCCGATTCAAGAATCTCAGGTATGAAACAATGGTTTCAACTTAGAGGTTCTCAAATCAGAATTCTAGTAATTTTAGCAATGGGGGGTATGGGGTATTTATAGGAATACCCGAACCGTTAAGATCGTTTCATGGAAAACGTGCCTTAATCCCATCCGTACATGTGTTGAAATGTCATGGTGTTTAGGTGTTTAAATTCCATCCATACATGTGTTGAAATGTCATGGTGTTTAGGTGTTTAAATTCCATCCATACATGTGTTGAAATGTCATGGTGTTTAGATGTTTAAATTCCATCCATACATGTGTTGAAATGTCATGGTGTTTAGGTGTTTAAATTCCATCCATACATGTGTTGAAATGTCATGGTGTTTAGGTGTTTAAATTCCATCCATACATGTGTTGAAATTTCATGGTGTTTAGGTGTTTAAATTCCATCCTTATCCGCTGACTAAGCAAGTTAGAATGTGTGGTTGTGAATTAAACAACGGCTAATACATCGAATCTGGTCCCGAATGCGAAAAACGATCCAAATGACGTGACGAATGGATTTTTCTTATGGCGAACACTAAAATAAAATATTTTAGTGCTAACATAATTTTTTGGATGTCCGGATGTATTCAGAACGTAAGTTATGCGCGAAAATGCAAACTTGTGTACTTTTTGACACTTTTAGTCCCTGAATGACCCAAAAGTTTATTTTAGCACACCGAACCCCTCAAAGCCTATTTCTAAGCTATGTAAAGGATATTTATGGTATGTTTAACTTATGGTCATGTTCCGGAAGGTCTGTTACAGTTCAAATTGGCATACTTTCGCAGTTTGTCAAATTTAGTCCCTGTAAGCGATTAAACTTTGATTTCACCACACCAAACCTTCCAAAACTTATATCTAAGTTATGTAAAGGTTATTTAAGGTATGTTAATCCTATGTCACTACTCCGGAGTGTTTGTTGCATTAAACTGGTTATATTTACGCATCAGTGCGCGTATAACCTTCCAGAAAGCGATTTAGAGTTTGAAATTGAACAAGAATTGATATGTGCAAATGATACACATATTTTTACAAATCCCAAGTATGAAATATAATATTTCATTGGTTTGGTATTTGTTTGATGGCCGTGGAGGCACAGGTGTTACATATAGACGAAAAAAAAAGATGGATAAGTTGTTAGGGAAATATCATTAAGAATATAGAGATTAGAAATAACTTAGGTAAAATTAATTAATGTTAACTAGTCAAAAAAATCCTAGGAGGCAAATCATGAGAAAAAAGATTACGTACGCCAAGAAAAGTAGTCACCAGATATAATTTTTTATTAAATTCATTCAACTCATGTAATAAACGAGGTTTTTTAAAGATATAACATTTTTATTTTTTACCATACAAAATTACATTTATGCAACTCGTGTAATACACGGAGTTTTTAAAAATATAACTTTTTTTATTATGTAGTATATAAAATTAGATTTATTCAATACATAGAGTTTATAAAGATATAACTTTTTATTGTTTGATATATAAAATTACATGTACTCAACCCGTATAACACATGAGATTCTTAAAAATGTAACTTTTTCATTATTTAATATATAAAATTAAATTTACTTAACCCGTACAATACACGGGGTTTCTAAAAATACAACATTTTTTCATTATTTAATATATAAAATTACATTTATTCAACCCATATAATAAACAAGATTTTTAGATATATATTGTTTTATTATTTGATAAATAAAATTGTATTTATTCAATCCGTGTAATAAACAAGATTTTTAAGAATATATATATATTTTTATATTATTTGGTATATAAAAATACATTAATTCAACCCGTGTAATACACGGGGTTCTAACCTAGTATTAAATATACAAGAAAAAGGAAGAACAAATCAAACATATTCGAGATATTATTATGGAATTTAAAAAAAATAGATTTAAAATATGATAGCATAGTTTTAAAAAGATCATATAGAGAAAAAATGATAGAGATAGTTTTACACCAATGTTGATTGCTGCTTCAACATTGCCGCTTTACCACGTTGTCTACGGAAAAACAACCTTTTGTATTTTTGTGTTTGTGGTGGCGGGGACGGGGATTATGTATTTTTTTTTTCTTTTAGTGGTTCATGTGTTGTATTTTTTTATTTTTTTACTTTGATTGATTGGATTTTAATAGGGTGTTTGAAGAGATATTGTCTTAAACCCATGCACACATGACAGAGACCACACCATTTTTCTTCAACAGGGCGTCTATATCAGCAGAATGCATCCAGAAGTTTTTGGAAAAAATCGCAGGTGACAAAGAAGATACTCTCCCAGACATAAAGGACGACACGTGTCATCTATAGATGGGCACCAACTGGACCTGCAAGATATCGGGAGGACAGACCGACAGCCACTGCCATAGTACGCCTAACTGGACAAATGGGAGCGCTACACGTCACCCACTACCCTGACGACAACAGAGGAGAGAAAGAAGATATTCTCCTTGTTCGGACAGCTTGCACCCACTGGCTAGCTGGCAGGTCTCCTCCTCCTCCTTCATCCTTCGGCTATAAAAAGAGGACACCTTTGTCACGGCCCCAGCCCCGATTTGACCCGGTCAGGAGCCGCGGGACAGGAACCCGTGGTATTTATTATTTGATGCGACAGGGGAAGATTTTACAGGATCTTTTACAATTTGAAAATGCCCGATTATTTTATTCCATAATTCGGGATAAACCCCGTAATTTACAATAGAGGAATTTCACTAGTGAATTCCCTGATTTATAAAACATGTTTATTTAATTTTAACTGAGCCACCTCTTCAAGCTTGTTAGTGCTCCGTAGCACGTTTTCCTTGATTTACAGCAGGTCGCCTGAAACATGTTTTGAAAATATTTTTGTCAGCGGGGAAATACTGGTGAGTCACTCAATTTGATAAAATGACACATAGTTATAAATTACAGCATAAGAGCGATTACAATGGCTTTTATCTTATTTTTATCTGGCGCCGTGTCACCTGGTGGCGATGGTCATACCACTATTGGGTCTTTCCCCAAGTAGTGATGATTATCACTGTTAGGATTTATTAGCCTAACCGTGAGAAATTAGTAATGTGCACAATACCCCACTAGCCAGTGATTCAAGATAACCACGACTTAATCCCTGTAATTATAACCTTTGAAAATAATTGGAGTATTGTAAAACACTTTTGATAAAAGAGAATGACTCACATTGCAGATTTATACGGGCAGAGTTTAGCCTACTGATTAGCCTTGTAACCTAATTTAAATAACAATGCATACGAACTAGGTCAGTAACTAATACAACATTTACGATAACTCACGAGATTAAAACCCTCACAACGAATGACAAAGTGCTATACTTAAACATCCGTCGAATTCACGACTAATGACAAAGTGTGGCCCTAATGTGGGCAGCACTTAAACATCCATTGGATAGTTTCAATCGATCGGACATTGAATCGCAGCAGCGATCGAGTTAATACCCTGTATCGTAGCAGCGCCTCGCTATTATAAAAGTGAATTTCGAATTTGTGCAGTGTGCTTTCGTTTTTATGAAATGGTTTCGACATCAGTGAACTGCTCATGACCCAACCTTTTTATAGGTGAAATTTGGGTCTCACGCGGCCCGCGTGAGCCCACCCTTGATCTTTACGCGGCCCGCGAGAGCCAGCTAGACGTAGACTAGGGCTAGCGTGTCACACATAGGCCTGCCACGTGTGCGACGCGTGGCCCGACATGCTTATCCGGTCAAACTTAGGGTTGACGCGACCCGCGTAAGGGTTGCTTATCCTTTACGCGGCCCGCCTGAAGACCAAAAATCTTGATTTCTTGATTTTTGTTATGGATTAGGGTTTCAGGGGTCCGGGTTTTCACTTACGGGTCGTTTTAGGACATTTTTGAGAGTCCTTACATCCTCCCTACCTTATTTAAAATCTCGTCCTCGAGATTTATTGAAATAAGTGGGGATATTTTTGCTTCATCTCTGATTCCAACTCCCAAGTGTATTCGGGTCCTCTTTTGGAATCCCATTTGACTTTGACGAGTACCAATCTTTTGTGCTTGAGAAATTTAATCTTTTTGTCTTCTATTTGCAGTGGCTTCTCGACAAACTTTAGCTTTTCTTTTACCTCTATGTCTTGAAGAGGTACTACCAGAGATTCGTCCGATAGACACTTCTTGAGATTGGATACATGAAATACATCATGTATTCCAGCTAATTCTTCTGGTAATTGTAAGCGATAGGCAACTGGTCCTATACGTTGGACTACTGAGAATGGTCCTATGTACCTTGGACTTAGCTTCCCTTTCTTACCAAAGCGAACTACTCCTTTCCAAGGAGAGACCTTCAAGAGAACCTTGTCTCCGGTTTGAAATTCCAACGGCTTGCGTCGATTATCTGCATAACTCTTCTGGCGATCTCGAGCCGTCTTTAATCTTTCCTTGATTTGAGTGATCTTGTCGGTAGTTTCTTGCACTATTTCAGGACCTGATAATTGACTTTCTCCTATTTCTGCCTAACAAACTGGAGTTCTGCACTTACGTCCGTACAGTGCTTCGAACGGGGCAGCTTCGATGCTTGAATGATAACTATTGTTATAGGATAATTCAATTAATGGTAGGTGGTCATCCCAATTTCCACCAAAATCTATTACACATGCCCTGAGCATGTCCTCCATAGTTTGGATCGTCCTTTCACTTTGTCCGTTTGTCTGAGGATGATATGCTGTACTTAGATTTAGTCGGGTTCCCATAGCTTCTTGGAAACTTGTCCAGAAATGAGAAGTGAAACGACTATCCCTATCCGATACAATGGAAAGTGGAACTCCATGTAAAGATACCACTTCATCTACATACAATTTGGCTAACCTTTCCATGCTGAAGGTTTCCTTCATGGGTAGAAAATGAGCTGATTTGGTTAATCGATCCACAATTACCCAAATCGCATCATTACCTTTTCTGGTTTTGGGTAACTTAGTAACAAAGTCCATGGTTATAAGTTCCCATTTCCATACAGGCATTTCTAATTTGTTGAAGTAAACCTGAGGGTTTCTGGTGTTCTACCTTAACTTGTGAACAAGTAAGACACTTAGAAACATATCTAGCTATATCCTTTTTCATTCCTATCCACCAGAAATTATTCCTTAAATCTTGGTACATCTTATTGTTACCGGGATGCATGGTATACTTAGATTTATGGGCTTCTTCTAAAATCTTATTTCTTAATTCTCCTTGCTTAGGTACCCAAATTCTTTTCTTATGGAATCTCCAAATTCCATCACTTCCTTGCTCTAATTCTTTTATCCTTCCTTTCATTCCTTCAGCATCATCCTTGATTGCTGTTTCTTGAATGCTTTTCAGTTGTTCCATTAAGTCTAATTGTAAACTTAATCTAAGAGCACGAACTCGTCGTTGTTTCTCATGATACTTACGACTTAAGGCATCAGCAACTACGTTTGCTTTTCCTTCGTAATATTGAATATTACAGTCGTAATCACTTAGGATTTCCATCCATCTCCTTTGCCTCATGTTCAATTCTTTTTGCTCAAATATGTATCTTAAGCTTTTATGGTCTGTATAGACAGTAAACTTACTTCCATACAGATAGTGTCTCCAAATTTTAAGGGCAAAAATTATGGCTCCTAATTCTAAGTCATGAGTCGTATAGTTTTCTTCATGCTTATTTAATTGTCTTGAGGCATACGCAATTACCTTCTTGCGTTGCATAAGCACACATCCTAATCCTAGTTTTGAAGCATCACAGTATACTTCAAAATCTTCTGTTCCTTCTGGTAAGGCTAGAATTGGGGCGTTGGTTAACTTTTGTTTCAAAATTTTAAAAGCTTCCTCTTGCCTGGGTCCCCATTCAAACTTAACTGCTTTACAGGTTAGCTTAGTTAATGGTACAACTATCTTGGAAAAATCCTTAATAAATCGTCTATAGTAACCAGCTAATCCTATGAAACTTCTAACTTCCATGGCTGTTTGTGGGACCTTCCATTTGGTGATTGCTTCTATCTTAGCAGGATCTACGTGAATCCCTTCGTGATTCACCATGTGTCCTAAGAATTGTACTTCTTGTAGCCAAAATTCACACTTCGAGAATTTGGCGTAGAGCTTTTCTTTTCTTAACAAAGTTAAGAGTGTATGCACGTGCTCACAATGCTCTTCCTGGCTTTTGGAATAAATAAGTATATCGTCGATAAAGACAATTACGAATTTATCCAAGTACGGTTTACAGATCCTATTCATCATGTCCATAAATGTTGCTGGAGCATTTGTTAACCCAAAGGGCATGACTGTAAACTCGTAATGACCATACCTAGTTCTGAAAGCAGTTTTAGGTATGTCTTCTTCTTGTACCTTTAATTGATGATATCCGGAGCGTAAATCTATCTTAGAAAAGTATCTAGCTCCTTGCAATTGATCAAAAAGATCATCAATCCTAGGTAATGGGTATCGATTCTTAATTGTAACTTTATTCAATTCTCTATAATCGATACACATTCGCATCGAACCATCTTTCTTTTTCACAAAAAACACTGGCGCTCCCCACGGGGAGGAACTAGGTTGTATAAATCCTGTGCTCAGTAATTCATCTAATTGCTTTTTCAATTCTAGCATTTCTGTGGGTGCTAACCGATAAGGTGCCTTGGCTATCGGTGTAGTTCCAGGAATTAGATGTATTCTAAATTCGACTTCCCTATTGGGTGGTAATCCAAGTAGTTCTTCCGGAAAGACATCCGGATATTCTGCTACTACCAGAATTTCTTTAAGTTCCTTACCTTTTGTGTTAATGATTACTGAAATCATATATACCACCTCTTGTTTTCTTGAATAACTGGCCAACTTCATTACTGAAATGAATTTCAGTGGCTTTCGTGGCTTATCTCCTGTAATCACCACTAATTCTCCTAAGGGTGTATGAATTTCTATGGAATTCTTATCACAAAGAATTCGAGCATGATTGGCTACTAGCCAATCCATTCCTAACACAACATCAAATCCAGCTAAATTCATAGGTAACATGTTTGCTGAAAATTTATGACCTAAAAGTTCTATCTTTCCTTCTCGCACAACCTTATTTATTTTAACAGAATTCCCATCTGCCGTTTCAACTGTAAAAATCTGCCTAAGGTTGGTTAAGGGTAAGTTAAGAGCTTGGCAAAATGAAGTATTTATAAAACTTTGGTTTGCACCAGAGTCAAATAATACTTTTGCATAAACGTCGTGAACTAGGAATGTACCAGCTATTACGTCAGGAATTAGTTCTGCTTCCTGAGTAGTCAACTGGAAGGCTCTTGCATTCTTCTTGGTAGTTCCTTCTGCAGGTTTAGCTTTGTTATCGGCTGGTTTGACCAGTTTTGGGCAATCTGGCCTAAAGTGTCCAGCTTCTCCACAGTTGTAGCAGACTGTTGCTTTCTTCTTCCTGCAGTCTTCTTCTTGGTGCCCCGGGATTTTGCAGAAATTGCAATATCCTTTGCATCTTCCAAAATGCTTCCTTTTGCAGGCATTGCAAAATGGAACAGTGGAAGATTGTCCGGTTCCCTTTCTCTTGAAATTACTACGATTACCCATACAGAATCCTTGGGTAATCTTTTGGGCTACTTCCTTTTTCCGGGATTCTTCTCTTGTGCGTACCAATCCGTCCGTTAGGGTGTTAGCTAATTCCACTGCATCGTCAATAGTGCGGGGTCTCGCAGCTTTAACGATATCACGGATTTCGCCAATCAATCCCCAAATATAGCGGGAAATAAGTACCGGCTCTGGCGAAGCCAAAGTTGGTACCACTCTCGCATACTCGAAGAATGTCGAAGTATACCCTCGACAGTCTACATCCACCATCCGGTGGTTCAGGAACTTTTTTGCCATTTGTTCCTTTTCGTATTCAGGGCAGAATTTTCTTTCCACTAGCTTCTGGAATTCTTCCCAACTCATGGCATAGGCCATATTTCTTCCTTTGGCTTGAAGTACCGTATTCCACCATTCTAGCGCCCCTTCTTTGAAAAGATGTGACGCATACATGACCTTGTCTTCCTCGACACATTTACTTATCATAATTACTGCTTCGGTTTTCTCCAACCAACGCAGCGCCGCAGTCGCCCCTTCATTGCCTGCAAATTCAGTTGGTTTACAGGCAAGAAATTCCTTATAAGTGCAACCAGGTGTTGCAGCTTTCATTTTCTTAAGGAGTGGAGCTTGCAGTACATCATTATTGTTATTATTGTTGTTGCCTCCTCCGTTTACACTAATACTGAATTTATCTTCATGTGTATGTTTGCTATGAATAATTTGAGGTTCAATTGGATTTCAAGCAGCAGCAAGTATTGCTGGAATAGCATTGGCTATTCCCTGAGCAACGATATTTTCGATATCTTGCCTATTCAGAAATTGATCTTCATTGTTATGCTCAGATTGATTAACATCATTATCGGGTTCATTACCAGCGTTTGCCATCTGGTAATTAATTTATATACGTAATTAGTATAAAATAATTAATAATCAAACGTAATAAAATAATTGCACATAATCACATAAACAAATATATAGCCAAAATTGTCGATCTTTTATATATTTTATAATAGGCATTCGTATACACTGGTTATCTTACACAAGTTTTATTTAAGTTATTTCACATAATTATATTTATTATATTATTATTAGACACATGCTTCCACCCTCACATGCTATCCCATCAGCTGGCATTTTCAGTAATGACGTTCCCTCTCGTCGTACTTCCAGGAAATCTGTTCTCCCACCTCTCGGATTCAATTTCCTGCATCCATCAGCTCCTCGCCAAAATGGCGGAGTTCAGCCAGATTCTCGTTGCTCATCGGTGGATTGGGTGCAGGCTCTGGGTCAAACTGAGGGATAAAAGTATAAGGGTTGTTTAAAAGATTCTAGAATTGCCAATCGTTGGTCCACCATTCTTCCATTTCTCCTAAAGGTCGGGTATTGACAAGGGGATCTGGGATGGCTGGTTCCAAGTTTACTGGAAGCTGGGTTTCAGCAGGATAAATGAAAAGGTTTTCATTAACAGGTTTAAGGATATCACAACTTGCTAGTATGTAATCTAGTTCTTCCTGTGACAGCATTTCCTCGGTTTGCTTGGAACTTTCTCCAATTTTTATTCCCTTTCCTTTATCCATTGGGTCCTCCGTGTTGGCAACTTTCCTAGTTACTGGTTTCTTCCTGCGCACACGCCTCCAGCCCACAATTCTTCTTCTTTTCTTTGGCTTGGGTTTCTCCGGAGGTTGAGCTTGAAATTCCATAGGTTCCTCAACATCAGCACAATACCCAGTAAAGTCTTTGGAAACTTCCACATTAACAGGATAGAGATTGAGATTTTGAAGGGTGTTAGATAGTTCATTCATGCTGTTTTGCAGATATGAAGAAACACACAAAATTCTAGGTTAAAATTTTGTAATTTGAATTTGCACAGAATCACAGAATGGCAATTTTAGAAAACTTTATATTAATTTACAATTAATTAATAAACCATTCTATTGAAACAAAATATTTATATCTAGTACAACTGAAAGATACTAGTAGTTATTTAAAGTTCCTAGCTTGTAGGTAGCATAGGTGATGGTACTGGTTTGGTGATTTAATCAAAAGTTAGCATTTACTGCTACAGTGGCTAACATGTAGAGATCTGCCCATTGTTCATCTAACTCATCTTCCCATGGTGGGTTACTGCCTATTCCCTGAGTTTCCTTATAACCCATCACTCCTTTTGGTTGTGACTTTGTTATTTTCTCTTGACTTTTCCTAATAATCAAACTTCTTTTATTAGGGGAAAGTGGTTTTTCAAATTGTGCCTTACGAACAAATATTCCTTCCTTAGTTTCTGCTGAGTATCTTGAGGAATTTGATTGGGATGAGTTTCCATTATCTTTTGGTACATTATCTAGTTTAAGATAGATATCCGAGATTCTTTGCTTACCCATACTGTAACTAACAATTAGTCAGTTAAAAACACATAATCACAAGATGATAATCAGGAAAATTAAGTATTTTAAATACTTAATAGGCTTAAATCAGTGGCTCTGATACCACCTTTTCCTGTCACGGCCCCAGCCCCGGTTTGACCCGGTCAGGAGCCGCGGGACAGGAACCCATGGTATTTATTATTTGATGCGACAGCGGAAGATTTTACAGGATCTTTTACAATTTGAAAATGCCCGATTATTTTATTCCATAATTCGGGATAAACCCCGTAATTTACAATAGAGGAATTTCACTAGGGAATTCCCTGATTTATAAAACATGTTTATTTAATTTTAACTGAGCCACCTCTTCAAGCTTGTTAGTGCTCCATAGCACGTTTTCCTTGATTTACAGCAGGTCGCCTGAAACATGTTTTGAAAATATTTATGTCAGCGGGGAAATACTGGTGAGTCACTCAATTTGATAAAATGACACATAGTTATAAATTACAGCATAAGAGCGATTACAATGGCTTTTATCTTATTTTTATCTGGCGCCGTGTCACCTGGTGACGATGGTCATACCACTATTGGGTCTTTCCCCAAGTAGTGATGATTATCACTATTAGGATTTATTAGCCTAACCGTGAGAAATTAGTAATGTGCACAATACCCCACTAGCCAGTGATTCAAGATAACCACGACTTAATCCCTGTAATTATAACCTTTGAAAATAATTGGAGTATTGTAAAACACTTTTGATAAATGAGAATGACTCACATTGCAGATTTATACGGGCAGAGTTTAGCCTACTGATTAGCATTGTAACCTAATTTAAATAACAATGCATACGAACTAGGTCAGTAACTAATACAGCATTTACGATAACTCACGAGATTAAAACCCTCACAACGAATGACAAAGTGCTATACTTAAACATCCGTCGAATTCATGACTAATGACAAAGTATGGCCCTAATGTGGGCAGCACTTAAACATCCATTGGATAGTTTCAATCGATCGGACATTGAATCGTAGCAGCGATCGAGTTAATACCCTGTATCGTAGCAGCGCCTCGCTATTGTAAAAGTGAATTTCGAATTTGTGCAGTGTGCTTTCGTTTTTATGAAATGGTTTCGACATCAGTGAACTGCTCATGACCCAACCTTTTTATAGGTGAAATTTGGGTCTCACGCGGCCCGCGTGAGCCCACCCTTGATCTTTACGCGGCCCGCGAGAGCCAGCTAGATGTAGACTAGGGCTAGCGTGTCACACATAGGCCTGCCACGTGTGCGACGCGTGGCCCAGCCTGCTTATCCGGTCAAACTTAGGGTTGACGCGGCCCGCGTAAGGGTTGCTTATCCTTTACGCGGCCCGCCTGAAGACCAAAAATCTTGATTTTTTGATTTTTGTTATGGATTAGGGTTTCAGGGGTCCGGGTTTTCACTTAGAGGTCGTTTTAGGACATTTTTGAGAGTCCTTACAACCTCCTTCAGGTTTAAGGATTCTATTCTCTCACCATTTTCACTCTCAACACACACTATTCTCCTCAGAACAGTACTTATTCTCACGCTGGAGGGTGGTCCCAAGGAGAAACCCCCCCCTATTTCCCTCCTTGTGGCGAGTCACCGATGTTCTGTTTTGCAGGATTCCAGCTAAGGCGAGTGGAGAAAGAGATTGAACCTTAATATAACGAGACAGCCAGCTGGGATAACCTAGTGTTAACCAATGTTTCATCATTGGCGCCCGCCGCATCTTTTCATAACCATTTTCATCTCTTTTCTCTTTGAAAACACTATTCAATGGCTGAACCAAACCCCTTTCTTCACATTGGCGGAGAAAACTCTCCGTTTGGACCGGCTACGGACACTGTTCACGTCCAAAGTCACCAAAGGGACGAGGCCGTCAGAGAGGAACCAGCAGGCAACGAAATTCCCGATTTTTTGGAAGTGCTTCCCAGGTGGTCAATCAGACGACTCCCAGAGTTCAAAACCCAAGCCATGGTGCAGGCCCTTCAGCACCATCGGCATTAGCTCAACCAGACATCTCGGCACTACTGGGACTACCAGAAGGAGAAACTCTCACTTCTTGGTATACCAAGCAGCAAGCAACGTTGAACTTGCAATACGCGCAGCTAAGTGCACAACAAGCATGGCTTCAAGCACAAGCTCAAACGTTTCCTTTCGTAACACCGGCTCAACGACAGACGAACACTAAAACACCACATCAGGCGCACGCGCACGCGCGGACGCAGCAACACGAAAGATCATCCACAACAAGGAGGCAAAGCGTTTACGACACGCGCGACACCTATGGCAAAACAGAAAGAAATTACAAGCAACACACTCAGCAACAAAAGAAACCCCCGTTACACAGCCGTCTGGGCCCATGCAATGCCAACAAAGAATGGGAGAGTTACAATGAAGAAGAAGACTCCACTTACAGACAGGAAGAAACTTCTGTTTTCAGCAGGTTGCCACCAAACCATGAGGCATACAGGCCCCACGCACGCGCGGGATACAATCCAAAAGCTTAACATGATTTTACTTTAAGTTACCATCCAGAGGGCGTAAATGAGAAATCCAAGTTTATTAAAGAAATTGCTATGGCCCCATTGGAGAAGACAAAGCTGCCATACAATGTGGGAAAATACAACGGCCTCACAGATCCCGATGACCACCTTCAAGTTTTTACAAGTGCGGGTGTTGTAGGTGGTTTGTCATTGTCAGTTTGGTGCCACTTGTTCATACAAACCTTCGTCGGCGTAGCACGCGCATGGTTTAATAGTTTACCAGCAGGTAGAATCAAGTCCTGGATGGATTTTTAAGACAAGTTCTTGTCACACTTCAGCCAACAGCGTAAGCACACCAGAGACGATGCAGACTGTCTGAATATATGGAGAAAAGAGCACGAGAGTATCGAATATTTTATCACCAGATATAACAAGGAGTGTCTGGAGATAGGAAACGTTGGGGAACAGATGATGCGCGCACACTTCATGCACGTCGTTAAATGCGATGACCTGATTAAGAGAGTAAAAGGCAGAGATGGAGGCCCCAAAGACTGGGATACTTTCATAGAAGCAGCTAAATCATCGCAAGATCTGACAAGCAACTGACCGGTGACGACAATCGTCGGTACAGCTATGGCCAGCATACCAGTGACAAGCGCAACAAGAAAGGAAAGGGCCAGCCTTGGAAAGCATCTGGTTATAGAGAAAGAAGCCCACCTGTTGAAGATGCACGCGCGAATATTAACCAGATAGGCTATCGGAAAGAGGTCAAGAAAGAAAACAGGGAAAAACAATGGACACCTCTCACAAAGACACCTTCTGAAGTCTTGTCCACCGAAAACCACCAATTCAAAGCTTCGTTACAAATGCGTAACAAGAGAGGGCAAGACCCAAATCTCTTTTGTGAATACCACAAGGATATAGGCCATCTAACAGATGACTGTATTAGCCTGAGACAAGAGATAGAACGAGCATTGAAGGGTGGCAAACTCACTCATTTTATCAAAGGGGGCAAAAGATACACACGTTAGATTCAAAGAAGAGAGGAGGGTCCGGACAACAAGAAGCTCTGAAAGCTTGAAACCCACATGATACAAGGGGGCCAGAGAAGACCCATGAAGAATTATAACAAACGCGCCCAGGATGACTCCTGGCGTGAAAGATAAGTCATTTTCCCAGTAGTTAGAGGAGGCCAAAGAGAAAGAAGACCCATCGTGATTTTGATACGTGGTCGAAAACCGGTGATCGTTTATGCTCAAGTTGATGTTTTTACGTAGCTTTTAATCTTGAATAGCCTACTTTTAATGGGATTTGTGTTTTACAGGTCTAAAAGAGTTTAAGGAGCTAATCCGGAGCTAAACGGAGCATCGGGACGCGAATCGGGTCAACCGGGATCAAGAAATGGAAAAACAGAAAACAAGTTGGTGTTAACCCTGAAGATTGGATGTGTTTTATAGGATTTTAATGGATTGAAAATGAATATATTGGAAGATGGCATGATAGAGGGCTGAATTACAAAGACGTGGGCGAAAACGGTGAATAAAACGGAGCTAAAACGAAGAAGTTATGAAGAAAACAAGAAATCAGGAAATCCGCACCTACAGGGGGCGTCGGGGACGCCCTAAATAGCCGTCGGCGATGCCCTCCCTGTATGTGTGTCGCGAATTTTGTTGTTTAATGAGTTGGGGACGGGTTTTAGGTGAGGTTTTGACCAATTTTCGAGGGTTACGAGTGGAGGGGTTCAAAAACACCATCTTGGCTCATCTAACTCACCTCTAACTTAGCCCTAATCATCTCTAACACCACCACTTTTATCCTTCACCTCTAACCCTAACCGAACGACCTTCATCCTCATCATTCCACCATCACTATCATCTTCATCCACTCTCCATTATCCAAAACCCTAACCCCTAACCTTCAACTCTCCTTCAAGACTCAAGGTCATGGCTCCGTGTTCGTGCTCATCATTCGGTGATCGCGTCCATTCAACCATGAGCGGCTAGTCTCGTCAGTTTCACCCCGGTGTAGATTGTTGTAAGAATTCTAGGGTTTATGCATTTGTATTTTGATTTGATTTTGTGACAAGTTGTTTAGTATTTGAACCCTTTGATAATTGTCATGCATTTGAATTGAATTTGTGAATTGTCGAATGATTATAAAATTTGAATTTGTGAAATGAGTTTGTGCACTTATGCCTTATCTTAGGTTAGGATTTACATGTCTGAGGTAATGAAGTGCATTACGGTCTGTTGTCTATGACGTTGATAGCAATTGGCACCTAAGCTTCGTGATAGAAATCCGTTAATCACTATATGCAATTGAATCAAGTTAAAACATGTAGGAACCCTAGGTCTTACAATTATCGAACCGGGTGTGATCCGTTTCCCCAATTCTCATTTTCAATTAAGTAATTTAGCGTTGCAATCTTAGTTAATAAACCGTGGTTTTAGATAACATCAAATTGTTGGTTCACGCCGACTTCTTTTCAAATCAAACAACCAAATAAAATTAGCAAGCTTCATAATCACTTTGTACATTTTTGTAAATAGTCTAACTAATCGAATAGGTCATGTGATACTGACCACATGCTCTTCGTGGATACGATACCCGACTTACCCTAGCTACCTAGGTTTAATTGGGTTTTTGACTGATCGGGACGACATAGTCACGTCAAAATGGCGTCGTTGCCGGGGAGCTAGTGCTCTTAGTATTTCCTTGCTTGTTCGATTTTAGTGTTAGTTTTCTTTTTCTTGTATTTTTGTGATTTTACTTTGGATGGTCGAGCTTGTTTGTGCAGGTACATGTTTTGCAGGCACCATCTTTCAATATGAATTGGGTAGATGATGATTCGTGTGAGTGTTGCGGAAGCAGAGAGCATCTATTAGAGGATTGCTCTGTTTTCTACGAGAAGGTTCAAGCATACAAGGATCGGGAAGACTACCTCAGCGGATTGTACGGATATGGGAGGGCAGATTATGAAGATTTCAATGGTCCATCCTCACATTCTCCATACATTAGACCACCACCACCACCAAATTATCAAGACTATTACTATTTGGAGATGGATTACCATTATGAGCAAGAGTGGGGTTACAACAATTATGAACCTGACTTGCCACACTTCTCAAGTTACCAGGAGGAGTATGATGATTATTATCATGACTACCATCAGCCGACATACGAGGAGCCTCAAGATTCATTAAACTCTAAGCTCGATATGATCATGGACATGATGCTAGAAATGAAAAAGAAAGATGAGCTGAGAGACAGATCATTTGAGGCTTTGGTTATTCAGGTTGGTCAACTAACCGAGGAGATGGCCCAATTTAGACGAGACCAATAATTTTTGGCTAATGGTACCATGGTGGATGGTGATGTGGTGGAAGAGGTTATAGATCTTCCAGAACAAGAAATTGAATGTTTGAACCGAGCGGAAGACATAACGCCGCGAGACGGGTCAGAGCCAAAAGAAGCCCAAATTCATATCTATCCTTCTCCCATACTTAGCACTCCAACTAACAAAGTTGGGGATGAGGGTTCGGGTATAAGGATTCGAAAGGTAGCGTTGCAAGATCTTAGACAATTTGTTAAGACACGACTCTGAAGTTATACTGTACGCATGCCGCGTAAAAGAAAAAGAGATTGGATTCGGCATGCCAACTACTGAGAATGTGTTGGAAATTCAGTAGGCAAATGTTCACTTCGACCACCATGAGAGGCAAATCAGGTATGATTGTTGTAGAGTTTGTACTATTATTCGTTTTATTTTATTTTCTTAGTTAAATGAACGTTGTGGGTGTGTTCCCTATATAACCCTCACGAGACCTACTCCTCCTCCCGAGCTATCGGGAGGTTTAAAAGGGCTTGTTGCATAAGCTAAATGCAAACCGTGATTCCTACGAAAGTGAGTTAGGTTTGTTGTTGTTGTAAATTATTATTTTTCCAAAAAAACTCAAATTAAAGTAACGAACGGCATGGTAAATATTTTGTAAAAATGGTAGAACAAATAGCTAACAAATGTTGATTGTTGTGAGAAGCATGTTTCTACACAAGGATTTAGATTTGTAGGTGCAAATGTTCGGGAGACAACCATATTTATCAAAGATTGAAGACCACGCGAGGAACAATAACAATCAGGAGCCTTTGTTTCCTTTTATTTGAGTATTATTTAGTTAATAAGTGGATTGTAATTGTATAATATTGACCGGGGTGAAGTTAGCCGTATCACATCCCTTGTGCGTTTTAAAAGCTCTATTCTTACACATTGAGGACAATGTTTACCTCAAGTGTGGGGATGGGGGAGTAAAAGTTTTTCGATTTTTGACCCGTTCATTTAAACACCACACATTGAGGACAATGTTGACCTCAAGTGTGGGGATGGGGGGTAAATTTCAAAAAATTTTCAAAATGTCTTTGTTTGAAGCGATCTAAAAAGCACAAGTAACTAAGTTAACGAGGGATGACACAACCCATTTGGTCTTTTGTCATGGTCAAGTTCGAGTTAATAGCATGACGGGTATATAACAGGTGGCTATTTGTGAATAATCCGCCTAAGAAACTAACATATCATACATGTCACATATCATACCCTTTATATGGGAGGTTTTGAGCCACTTTTACATCATAGAACTATATGTTTATGTTTCTTTGTTTGAGTGGACCATTAGTCACGTATTGTAGAACTTGCGACTTTTGACACGTTTGAGACCATAGACCGAATACAAGAACGAGAATGATTAAGGCATTAGGTGAACCTTTTCCTTTAAAACCATTTATCTATCCTTACCCAAACAAATCCCCTTGTCGCCCACTTTGAGCCTAAACCTTTCATTTGACAACCCGTTTACCCCATAACCGTTAAACCTTTTCTTTTAAACCCGTGTGATGAAAATTCGATTGTAGGATTATTTGATTGTATAGTTGTGTTTGCAAAAAAAAAAGCAAAAATTCAGAAAATGTTGCGGAAAAGAATAGAAAATCATTGAGAAAAGTACAAAAATACGAGTTATTAGTTTGTTGAATAAAAGGCGAAAACTGTTGCCTCGTTGTTGATGTTTATAGTTAGTTTTGTTTAGCATAGTCGTTTGTAATAAAAATTGAATTTTTCATCACCTTCGCCACTTTAAAATACCCTATTTCCTACCCTTCGCCTCACCCCATTACAACCCTTCAAAGACCTTTTGACTTGTGCTTAGTATTCGTGTTCGGTGGTGGAGAATGATTGAGTTGCAAGCATATGCGGGTACATGTTCTAATCGGTTTTTGAGTGATTACTTGAAAAGTGCTAATTCATTATCTATTAGCCAAATTTTAAACCGAGTGGCGAGAACATTGTGAGGGATGTGCATGGTTTATTATTTCGAGGGCGGGTTAATCTTGGATAACACACCAGCGGTACAAGAGTTAAAGGAATAGAAACCCCCAGTGTAAGTAACGTAATAAAACACGCTGAACTTCTCAAACGTCGGCTCCACCCGTTGAGCCCGGCAGATAAACTCAAAATGAGTAATCCGGGGCAACCCCAATGCATTTATCTGAGAGGTATGTAGTCTGTAGCCTGTCAAAACCTCCCCAACAAACTTTGACATAGGCAATCGGAAGTTCCCCTCCCTGAAAAAATCAGCATACAGAGTAATGTGACCGGGCGGAGCATCTAAAGCAGTGCTAGTGGCAGTCGGGAACTGAACACCCCAGTCAGAAGAAAAAGCAAAATTCTGAATCAAGTTGTTGAGTTCTTACTCCTTCTAGTTGATAACAGCCTGATCTGGACCAGGAAGATTCTTTGGCTTGGATTTTCTCTTCTTCGTACTAACAGGTTTAGAACTGGTAGACATCTTGTGAAAACAATCAAGAAGATGAGAGAAGATTTGGAGAGGAGAACGAGAAGTTTGAAATTTGAAATTTGAAGGAGTTAGAGAGAATGGTGGAACTTCTGGTGGAAACCGCCAAGTATTTATACCCATCGCATTTAATGCGATGAGGCAATGGACCGTCAGAAGATAGACAGTCGGCCAACCAGAAGAGGATACGTCAGGAAAGAGAAAACGAAACGCCGCCTCTTTAGGGCGCGTGGCCGCCACGTGCCTGACAAATGAAGAAAAACTAGCCTGATAACTGCAAAAGCAACTGTTCCACCCCTTCGACAAGACAACCACCTTATACGGAGCATCAGTCACACGTCAAACGTCACTTCCCTCCACAGTTAGAAACAAAAATTCTCCTTGAAGTATTCTCCAACAAATCTCCATGCGCGTACGCCGTTTTCGCTCAATTTTTAACGCCATCTCCTTGCGCCATGCGCTATTTTGGTTCAATTTTGGACGCCATCCCCATGCGCCATGCGCCGTTTTGGCTCAATTTTGCACGCCATCTGTCACACCCCGACCGCGTTAAAACAACGAAACCGTGGCGGAAACGTCGGGGAGTGTCGTAACAGAATCATTGTTTCACAACACATGGATTGAAGTTTCGTTTTATTGAATTAAGTTTATTACATTGTATTGAAATCAGAAGCAAAACATGAAAATTGACTTTCATTGTTATTGAGTCACTAAGGCCTCGCCCATTCCTATGTGAGCATGCATCATAAACATCCTCATACACAGTACCTGAAACATATGTGAAAATAAGTCAGCATATAATGCCGGCGAGTACATAGGTGAAGGGGTAAGGTCCCAAAAACCTTGCACAGGTGTTCAGGACCGTACCATAACCCCACCACCAATATGTAACACCCCGTGTATCGAAAGTCAAAGTCAAAGTCAAGATTGAAGTCAAAGGAAAAAAAGATTGCTAATTACGATCTGTCACTCCATGCTCAACTACTGTTTTGACTTCTTGACTTATAGTTGACCTATTTTATGTTATCGCTTTAGTTGTATTATGTGGAGAATCTATTAATAATCGAGGTTTAATCGCATACTAATCGCATGTTTGATCGATTTATCGCTTATCGCTATCGCATTCGCAACTTGAATTATGTGTTCTGGATATTGTTTTACGTGTGTGTGCGGTTTATGTGTTACTTATGCATGTTATGTTTATGTTGAGGTGTTAATCAAAATCGCAATCTATCGCATCACAATCGAATCGAAACGCTAAACGCAAGTTGATTATAGTGATTGTATGTTCGATATAGTAGTTGGGATTAAAAGTAATCTAATGGGTAATTCTACCGCATCGCTCTCTCGAATCGCATCGCAGCGCTCAACGTCCGAATCGAAACGGCTAGACTCATCATGCCGAATTCACGGATCGAGTGGCCAACTGACCGAGTGGCCATCCGTTCGGATTGCCATCTGATCGGGTTGCCATCCGATCGAGTTGCCACCCGATCGGGTTGCCATCCGATCGGACTGCCACCCGATCGACCAGCCTTTTCCTCACTTTCCTTTTTAGGAAACCCTATAAATACCCCCGATCACTTGATGTGACAGCTCTGTACCCGACCCAGCCACACTCAAGCTCTATTTCTCTCGATTTCTCCCAATTTTTGTAAGTTTCCAACCTAAATCTTGTACTTTCTTGATCTACACACACTCCTACACCTTTCTATCTTTCGAATCTTAACTTTTAACCGTGAAATCAGTGGATTTGAGGTGTTCTAGGATGATGTTATCATGGTGTTCTTATGAACTTCATGTTTTGGCTTCAATCCACCAAGAACAACTTAGATCTGGACGATTTCCACATAAATAAACAAAGATCTTGCATAGATCTGAACATATTCATGGTTAAAAGGATTGAGAGAAGGTTTTCCAACTTTCTTTCAACTCTTTTACACTCAATGCACTCAAAACCCGATAGAATCAGAGCTGGTTCTGATTTTCTACTCATTCTTAGTGATGTATTAGTTCCAGATCTGAATTCTATCCGAGAGATATTGATTTCAGGTTTGAACAAGAACTACCAACTCGAACCGTGAACCGGTCGGACTAGGGTGATTCCTGTTCGGTTGGGTCACTTGGGGCGAGGTAAGGGTTCTGTTGTTCAAGCAAGTCATCAAAATGTCTCGTTCAAATCACCAAACTTCAAACGAAATCAAGTGACAAGACGATTTGACCATTGGGACGGATTGCCGTCCGATCGGATTGCCATCCGATCGACCGGCCACCCGATCGGGTTGCACTTGGTTTCATACTTAAACTTTTATTCAAACTATTCAAGGATCCGAACGTTGAAACGGATTACCGTCCGATCGGATTGCCATCCGATCGAGCGACCGTCCGATCGTGTGACGTTTGGGACTTGTATACTTAAACAATTTTCAACATGTTCAGTACGTACGGATTGCCACCCGATCGGATAGCCATCCGATCAAGTGACCGTCCTGCTGTGAACTTGTTCTCAAACTGAGAAGCCTCGCCTATCGGATTGCTGTCCGATCGAACGACCTGAAAGGTAGAGATACTTCTCTATTTAAAAAAAATGCTACAACGAAAACTTCAAAGTACAAACCATCATACACAAATACATCCTTACCAAACGAAGTGACAATCCAATCGAATGGCCATCCGATCGGATTACCGTCCGATCCTTTGTCACTTTGCACCGTTTTACGCGCCGCTTATCGTTTATGCTATCGTTAACTGTTCAGGCTAATCTCTCTCAGCGCTCCCTTCAATCCAAGGCTGTGTTTATTTATTAAACACAATCTGTGAGTATACTCGATCCCTTTTTGTTTTACACACTTTTAGGTGTTACATACGTTATCTATATTCAAATCACATCAATCACACAACGCAAACACTATTTATATGCTAACCGCTACTGCATGCTATACGTGACTCGATGAATGCCTGTTTGTTATGTTTACACATTGATTGCTGTCTACCTGCCTTAGCAACGATAGTACTATAGTTTGGACTCAGCACCTGTCGTGGACGGGGGTTGTTAAGGATATTACTTCACGTGTTCGCAGTGGTGAACATGTGTTGCACACTCGTTACTCGCAGTCAAATCGCAGTCATTAGTATTGATAGTATCTCTATCGATAACTTACATGCTTCACATTATACGTTGTACATGCTGGTTATGCGTAAACGATTTCGAACTCTATATGCTATTATCAAACTTGTATTCTCACATTTACACTATGTGTATTGACTTTTACTTTAATGTATGTGGCAGGTGCTTAAGATGCTAGGATGCCTTGCTTGCTGTGTGATGAAATCGAGGCTAGGAAAGAGTCTAGAAACAAACAAGCAAACTATCTTATTTGAAATCTGAGTTGTCGGATCAGTAGTTGTTTATGAGACAATTATTTGTAATAACTGTTTTATTTAGATATGTTATGGTATAGGACATGACGTTTTAAATATCTGGTAATTAATATTTGTTATGGATACTCATGGGCAATCTGTTTCGCTCAGTGCCGCGCCCCGATGTTTCCGCCATCGGTTGGGGTGTAACAGATTGGTATCAGAGCCATAACTATAGGGAATTAGGCAAGACTCGACCTAGTCCGGGTCGACGTCTTAGAACGACCTAGTCTATAGTCTAAGTACCCACAGACCGACTTGTGCATACCCAGTAGGGGCTTGGTACGAGCTTACTCGCTATTTCTCGCTCGAACTCCCTGTACACTACACACTTGCGTGAACGTCGCATACTACAGTTCCGCGCAAGATCAGCCTTTCCTAAGGTTGATTACACACACACAACGAATGATCTGGTTAAGATTAGATGTGAAAACCGCAAACTCTTGACCAGATTACTCGTTCGAATTGCTATTTTTACTATAAAAACAAGAGAAAATGCGTTGAATCAGGAGTGAAATCCATACTTCGATGCATATCTCCTTGTCAATCTCGTGATTTCATCACACAAAACAGGAATGTAGTCGCTAAGTTAGGGGTGAAACCCGAACCTTGATGACACGTTCCACTCTCTAATGTGGTTTTTACAAAACTCTCACCAAAGTCTCGACGGACTCCAACGACTTGAAGTCACACTAAACTGGAAGGATGCATGCCATTCGCCCAAATTCGAGGTGAGAGCACAGTCCTGAAGGCCGAAGTGTGTACCAAAAGTCCTTGTGAATAGTCGAATCACCTTGGCTGGTAGACGTGTTTTGACGAAAGCCGCAGACAATCAATCCTCGATTTTTATGTGTTTTGATTCTGAGCTCGCAACTGTTGACTCTGATAATTTGTCATTTTACATGGATGTTTATGTTATTATGTGGCTTTATCTGTTTATGTGTTTTGATTTTTGGTAATTTTATTCGCTTTTCCTCTTTGCTTTAATCGACACACACGAAACGCACTGCATATCTATCTCCATACGCTAACAAATCGCTACTACTTAGGGAATCACCGTACGCTATGTTGCTCGCTGTGTATTCGCTAATCGCAATCGCCATACTCGAACACGCGGGAACTTTGAGTGATAGGTTTCTGTATTCTGACTGCTTCTATGTGCTTCTATGTGCCCTATGTGCCCTACGTGTTTATGTGAATCTGTGCTTATGTGCCTACGTGTTTATATGTTACATGATTGTGTTTCTGAGCTTTGATAGTATTAAGTGTGTGAGGTGAGATTCGATTTTATGGTGTTTGAGTCTTGTGGTGATGTCTGTTGCAGACAATGTCGTCATCTGGATCCCTTCACTCTCGAACTGCTTGCCAAAACCAGAAAGACAAACGCCTTGCTGCTCTCGTTGCTAAGCAGATAGTGAAAGTTATTCCTTAGATCGTTAGCGACCTGCAAGAGAATACCAGCAAGTCTTCTGAAGAGTCCAGGACAGATTCGCCAAAGTCTGTTTTTAGCTTTAAGCAGTTCAAAGCTTGCGGTCCGAAAGAATTTACTGGCGAAGATGGCCCCACAGCCTTGTTCCAATGGTTTGATTCGATCGAGGTCACCCTGCGCCAGAGTGGCTGTCCTGATAATCTCCGCACTCTCAACGCCACCGGCGTCTTCCAGTCCCGCGTAGAGGTGTACAAATCGGGTTTTTTCAAAACCGGTTTCGGTTTTTCACCAAAAATAAAAACCGGTTTTTTATAACCGATTCCGGTTACTAACCGGGTTTTGAGGTCCAAAACAATAACCGGTATAACCGGTTGGGACCGGTTTTTAACCGGTTTTCCCAAAAAAAACCGGTTTTTTACCGATTTTTTAAAACCGGTTTCGGTTAATAACCGGTTTTTGAAGTCAAAAATAGTAACCGGTCTAAAAACCGGCGGTTAAAAAAACCGGCTAAAAAAACCGGTTATAAAAAAACCGGTTATAAAAAAACCGGTTAAAAAGAACCGGTTTCGGTTCTAAAACCAGTTTTTTTGTACACCTCTAGTCTCGTGCTTTAGACTGGTGGACGACCGAGAAAAACAAACGCGGAAATGATGCAGCTTATGGTTTGACGTGGGATGAGTTGAAGAACGTCATGTTGGAAGAGTTCTGCCCTCCCCATGAGCGCCAAAATTGGAGGACGAATTCTGGCATATAAAGCAGAAGGATGGTGACAATGCTGCTCTGACGGTTCGCTTCAAGCAGCTCTGCATAATCTGTCCTGATCAAGTTAAGACCCCCGATGTGACAATCAAGAAGTATATCCGAGCTCTGCCAGATTGTGTTGCAGATTTTGTGCAAGCTGCAAAACCAGCAACAATCGAGGAAACTTATTTGCTCGCCGCTGAAATCAATGATAAGCGAGTCAAGGCTGGTGTCTCGGACAAGGCCTCGAAGAATCTGCATCAAGCTACCACTGCCGCAACCGCTGAAACCGCCGCCGCTCCGCAATCGTCAAAGTCCTCTCGTTGCAAGAGGAAGAACAGCAACAAGAACTGTGCTGTCACAACTGCTGCCCCGCTTCAAGTTGTACCAGCCCAGCAGCAATCTCAGCACCGACCAGCTGCAGCGCCAGTTACTTATGCGCCACCGGCAAATCATGCATATACTGGTCCTCACCCTGCCTGCCCAACATGTACCTATCATCATCCAGTGGGAATCGCCTGTCAATACTGCGTGCACTGCAACATGTACGGCCACTTCACCACAAACTGCCATACTGGTCCCCGACAAGCCGCAGCTCCAGCTCCTGCTCAACAAGCTCTTCTTACTGCCCCTCAGGGTCAACAACAACCAGCTCCTGCAATCGCTGCTCATGCTAGAGCTTGTTTTGCGTGTGGTGATCCCAACCACTTTGCAAATATGTGTCCCAACAGGGTGGTTAAACAAGAGCCCCAGCAGCAGCAGTCCCAGCAACAACAACAGCAACAGCAAGCAGCTCGCGCTCGAACCTTCAACATCAATGCGCATCAAGCTCAAGCCGATAACAGTGTGGTTAATGGTACGTTCCTTGTGAATGGTATATATGCTTCGTGTTTGTTTGATACTGGAGCCGATAACTGTTTTGTGTCGTTTGAATTCGAGAAGCTCCTTAATCGTAAGCGCCCCCATCTCCCCTCGTTGTTCGATGCCGAAGTTGCCACCAGAAGAACCGTTGCTGTCAATTATGTTCTACGTGATTGTACTCTCGAACTCAACAATCACGTCTTTCCTATCAACCTTATTCCAATGCAGCTCGGTAGTTTTGACATCATAGTAGGCATGGACTTTCTTCGTGAAAACCATGCTGAAGTTGTTTGCTTTGATAAGATGATTCGATTCTCGCTTGTTAATGGTGATCAACTTTGTGTGTATGGCGAAACTCCTTCGAAAGGTCTCAAGCTCATGTCATGTATCCAAGCTAGCAAGTATCTCCGCAAGGAATACAGAGCTTTGTTGGCTAAAATTGTAGTAGCGGAGAAGGAAAAGAAAGGAAGTCCTGGAGTGAATGATGTTCCTGTTGTTTGTGAATTTCCTCGCGTATTTCCCGATGAGTTACCCGGTCTTCCGCCAAGTCACGATATCGACTTTCGTATCGACCTCATTCCTGGAGCAAATCCTGTTGCTACAGCTTCATACCAACTCGCCCCGTCCGAAATGCGTGAACTCTCGAGCCAGCTCCAGGAATTGCTTGATAAAGGCTTCATTTGCCCTAACCCCTCTCCATGGGGCGCGCCAGTCCTTTTCGTCAAAAAGAAGGATGGGTCGTTCCGGATGTTCGTCGACTACAGGGAATTGAATAAGCTAACAATCAAGAATCGCTATCCCCTGCCTCGAATCGATGATTTGTTTGATCAGTTACAAGGTGCTTCATGTTTCTCGAAAATCGATCTACGCTCAGGCTATCACCAACTTTGCATCCAAGAGGAGGATATACCTAAAACCGCTTTTCGCACTCGATACGGCCACTATGAGTTCGTTGTTATGCCTTTTGGGTTGACCAACGCACCCGCGGTTTTCATGGATCTGATGAATCGCGTGTGTAAACCATTTCTTGACCGCTTCGTCATCGTGTTCATCGATGATATCCAGATCTATTCCAAGTCGAAAGCCGAACACGCGCAACATCTACGTTTCGTTCTCGAACTACTCCAGGGGAATTGACTCTATGCCAAGTTCTCCAAGTGCGAATTTTGGCTAAAGGAGGTTCAGTTCCTCGGTCACATTGTCAATAGTCAAGGTATTCATGTCGATCCCGCAAAGATTGAAGCTGTTAAGAGTTAGGTTACGCCTAAGAACCCGTCTGGAGTCCGTTCTTTTCTCGGACTAGCGGGCTATTATCGCCGATTTATCGAAGGATTCTCTAAAATCGTTGTGCCGCTTACTTCTCTCACGCATAAAGACAGATCCTTTGTTTGGGGAACTGAACAGGAGTCTGCCTTCCAAACTCTCAAGAACATGCTTTGCAATGCTCCCGTCCTTGCTTTACCCGACGGAAATGATAACTTTGTTATCTATTGTGATGCCTTGAACCTTGGTCTTGGTTGTGTTCTCAAGCAACGGGACAAGGTTATCGCTTACGCATCTCGTCAGCTCAAGATCCACGAGAAGAACTATACAACCCACGACCTCGAGCTAGGCGCAGTTGTTTTTGCGTTGAAGATTTGGTGACACTACCTTTATGGTACAAAGTGTACGGTCTTCACCGACCATAGGAGCCTACAACACATCGTCAGCCAGAAGGAACTTAATATGCGTCAACGCCGATGGGTAGAACTTCTCAACGATTACGACTGCGAGATTAGTTATCATCCTGGCAAAGCAAATGTCCTTGCCGACGCTCTCAGCAGACGGAGTTATTTGCACAGCGCACGTAATATTCAAGCCCAATATGATCTTGAAACCCTCATCCGCAAAGCTCAACATGCCTGCTTTAATGAACGCACTTTGAAGAAGGAAATGATTCTCAACGATGGAGCCCAGCTAGAGAACAAGTCGAATGGAATATTCCATTATCTGGACCGAATCTGGATCCCTAAACGGACCAATTTACGACAGATTTTGATGGAAGAGGCCCACAAATCCCGATATTCTATTCACCCCGGTGCCGACAAGATGTATCAGGACCTGCGCTACAAGTACTGGTGGTCGGGCATGAAGAGAGATATCGCCCTCTATGTTTCGAAGTGCCTGACTTGCTCGAAAGTCAAGGCTGAGCACCAAAGACCCTCTGGCTTACTCGTTCAACCCGAGATCCCCATGTGGAAGTGGGAGAGTATAACTATGGACTTCATAACGAAACTTCCACGCACGCCATCAGGTCACGACAACATCTGGGTTGTCATTGACCGTTTGACCAAATCTGCTCATTTTCTGCCGATACGAGAAGACTATAGGTTAGACAAATTAGCCCGAATCTAAACCAATTAGATCATTTGTCGACATGGGACACCTCGCGACATCATCTCTGACCACGATGGTCAGTTTACCTCGCGTCTTTGGGAAACGTTCCAATCCACCCTCGGTACTACGCTTAATCTAAGTACCGCATTCCATCCCCAAACCGACGGTCAGACTGAAAGAATGATTCGTACCCTTGAAGACATGATCCATTCGTGTGTCATAGATTTCGGTGGTAATTGGGATGCATACTTACCTTTAGTCGAATTCTCGTACAATAACAGTTATCATTCCAGCATTCAAATGGCACCATTTGAGGCATTGTATGGAAGAAGATGTCGATCGCCTATTGTATGGCACGAGATCGGACACTCGCAATTAACCGGTCCTGAGCTATTGCAAGAAACGACTGACAAAATCCTCTAAATTCGAGACAACCTACTGAAAGCTCAGAGTCGTCAGAAAAGTTACGCCGATATACGACGCAAGCCCCTTGAATTTGACGTTTGCGACCATGTACTCCTAAAGGTATCACCTTGGAAGGTGTGGTCAGATTCGGCAAGAGAGGAAAGCTCGCGCCTCGATATGTGGGACCCTTTAAGATTTTGGAAAGGATCGGTAAAGTGGCTTAGAGACTCGAACTACCAGAGGAACTTAACAACGTCCACCCGACTTTCCATGTTTCGAACCTCAGAAAGTGCCTGGCTGAGCTTTATTTACATGTACCACTCAAGGATCTTCAAGTAAACGAAACATTACACTTCGTGGAAAAGCCTGTCAAAATCATGGACCAACAAACCAAGCAGCTCAGGCGCTCACGCATTGCCATTGTGAAAGTTCGATGGGAAGGCAAACGAGGCGCAGAGTTCACTTGGGAACTCGAAAGCGACATGAAGGCAAAGTACCCGCAGTTGTTTGTTACGGCTCCAGCCTAATTTCGGGATGAAATTCCCTTAAGAGGGGGAGGCTGTAACACCCCGTGTTTCGAAAGTCAAAGTCAAGATTGAAGTCAAAGGAAGAAAAGATTGCTAATTACGATCTGTCACTCCTTGCTCAACTACTGTTTTGACTTCTTGACTTATAGTTGACCTATTTTATGTTATCGCTTTAGTTGTATTATGTAGAGTATCTATTTATAATCGAGGTTTAATCGCATGTTTGATCGATTTATCGCTTATCGCTATCGCATTCGCAACTCGAATTATGTGTTCTGGATATTGTTTTACGTGTGTGTGCGGTTTATGTGTTACTTGTGCATGTTATGTTTATGTTGAGGTGTTAATCGAAATCGCAATCTATCGCATCGCAATCGAATCAAAACGCTAAACGCAAGTTGATTATAGTGATTGTATGTTAGATATAGTAGTTGGGATTGAAAGTAATCTAATGGGTAATTCTATCGCATCGCTCTCTCGAATCGCATCGCAACACTCAACGTCCGAATCGAAACGGCTAGACTCATCGTGCCGAACTCACGGATCGAGTGGCCAACCGACCGAGTGGCCATCTGATCGGATTGCCATCCGATCAGGTTGCCATCCGATCGACCAGCCTTTTCCTCACTTTCCTTTTTAGGAAATTCTATAAATACCCCCACATGTCACATCACTTGATGTGACAGCTCTCTAACTGACCCAGCCACACTCAAGCTCTATTTCTCTCGATTTCTCCCATTTCTTGTAAGTTTCCAACCTAAATCTTGTACTTTCTTGATCTACACACACTCCTTCACCTCTCTATCTTTCGAATCTTAACTTTTAACCGTGAAATCAGTGGATGTGAGGTGTTCTAGGATGATGTCATCATGGTGTTCTTATGAACTTCATGTTTTGGCTTCAATCCACCAAGAACAACTTAGATCTGGACGATTTCCACATAAATAAACAAAGATCTTGCATAGATCTGAACATATTCATGGTTAAAAGGATTGAGAGAAGGTTTTCCAACTTTCTTTCAACTCTTTTACACTCAATGCACTCAAAACCCGATAGAATCAGAGCTGGTTCTGATCTTCTACTCATTCTTAGTGATGTATTAGTTCCAGATCTGAATTCTATCCGAGAGATATTGATTTCAGGTTTGAACATGAACTACCGACTCGAACAGCGAACCGGTCGGACTAGGGTGATTCCTGTTCGGTCGGGTCACTTGGGCCGAGGTAAGGGTTCTGTTGTTCAAGCAAGTTATCAAAACGTCTCGTTCAAATCACTGAACTTCAAACGAAATCAAGTGACAAGACGATCAGACCGTTGGGAAGGATTGCCGTCCGATCGGATTGTCGTTCGATCGGATTGCCATCCGATTGACCGGCCACCCGATCGGGTTGCACTTGGTTCCATACTTAAACTTTTATTCAAACTATTCAAGGATCCGAATGTTGAAACGGATTACCGTCCGATCAGATTGCCATCCGATCGAGCGACCTTCCGATCGTGTGACATTTGGGACTTGTATACTTAAATAATTTTCAACATGTTCAGTACGTACGGATTACCACCCAATCGGACAGCCATCCGATTGAGTGACCATCCTGCTGTTGTAACACCTGTGTCACTTCAACCGTCAAACAAATGCCAAACCAATGAAATATTGTATTTCATACTTGGGATTTGTAAAATTTTGTGTATCTTTTACACATATCAAATCTTGTTTGATTTTAAGCTTTAAATCGCTTTCTGGAAGGTTATACGCGCTCAGATGCGTAAATATAACCAGTTTAATCCAACGAACACTCCGGAATAGTGAAATAGGCTTAACATACCTTAAATAACTTAGAAATAAGTTTTAAAGGCTTTGGTATGGCAAAAACAAGTTAATTCGCTTACAGGGACTAAACTTGACAAACTGCGAAAGTATGCCAATTTGAACTGTAACAGACATTCCGGAACATGACCATAAGTTAAACATACCATAAATATCCTTCACATAGCTTAGAAATAGGCTTTGAGGGGTTCGGTATGCTAAAATAAACTTTTGGGTCATTCAGGGACTAAAAGTGTCAAAAAGTGCACAAGTTTGCATTTTCGCGCATAACTTACGTTCTGAATACATCCGGACATCCAAAAATTTATGTAAGCATGACTATATTATATTTTAGTGTTCGCCATAAGAAAAATCCATTCGTCGCGTCATTTGGATCGTTTTTCGCGCTTGTGCGCATTCCGTCGTAATTAAGCGAACATCGCGTTCGTACGACCAAGCGAACTGACATCAGACATATTTTTGAGCATGTTTCATGTCCACAATGTTTAGGCATCATTTTAGGGCCTTAAAGTTGGCTTTACGGGCCTTAGAAGTGTCGGAAATGGCCTTAAACACGTGCAGGGACCAAAACTGTCAATTCTGCAAGAAGTTTGGTGATCAGACAGCCAGGCGGCCCGCCTCAGTTTCTTAACATTCTTAGGCGGCCCGCGTCAGACTCCCAGAACAGATCAGAACGAACAGTCAGCGTGTACCAGCTGTTTTAACCACAACCACACACTTGCAACTTGCATATTCAGCTGATAAACATCATTTTTAGGCACCACAACTTTCCGACACTTGTACGGATTCGATTAAGGCACGATATTCGACAAACGATCTTAACGGTGGACCGAATACTATAAATACCCCACCCCCCATTGCTTAAAAATCACTAGAATTCTGATTTGAGGAGCTCTAAGTTGAAACCATTGTTTCATACCTGAGATTCTTGAATCGGGATTAGCATTCGGGGACCCTGGGTAAGTATTCTTTCGTTCTTTTCCTTATTTTACTGCTTTTCGAGTCCGAAAGTCAAACTTTGTTTGACTTTCAGCGTTGACCAGCTTATGGTCAATGCGAAGTTCGTTTGAACTTCGCAACGTGAGTGTAATCACGTTGGTTATAGTCCCTTGGGACTATGCCTACTGATTACCACGTTGTCTAGGGTCGTAGGGTAAGCGATCTAATAAATCGCTTATACCTCGAACCCGACCCATTTGGTCGATCATTAGGATCCGACCAAATACTTTAGGTGACCTTAGTAGGTAGGGAATAACCTTCCGAGGTTATACCCTATGGTCACATCGTTTAAGTAGTTGTATGATAGGTAGTTTATATGCCTTAGGTAAATTACCAGAATACCCTTTTCATGTATAATTGGTAATTAAGCATATGTAACCTAAACTTTTGTCACATAACTGATTATGTAACATGTTTAGGCATATAACACTTGTCATAGGACTAGTTAGACGGTCCGAACGCGTTTCACGCGCACGACGCGTTAAAGTAGCATAAGCTACCTTAATGGGTCGCGATGGGTCGAAAGCACTTAGGTTAGGTTTCATTTAGTATGTAGGCTTTGTTAAACCATATGACACGAGTCTCTATACTCGTTTGGTTTACGAACCCTCATTCTATCTAAATCCTCCGATTTAGGTCCGGTTTATTAACATAATTACCTATATTAGGTGCCGTCTGATTCCGAGACCTCTAGCATTACTTTGTGGTTATCTTTAGACATCTGAGCAATCTCAGGCGAGTACATTATTCCCCTCTTTTACTGTTTTCAAACTGTTTTGGGGTGAAGCATGTGTACCTATCTGTTATTTTCATGATTTCAAAGTATAATTGATTATACATGTTATTACTTATCTTTTGACAAACTAAATGACTATCTATGGTTTAAACACTGATTTCTCAAAGAACATAAAATAAAATGTTGAATTGTACTTATTTTATGTTCACCAGACCGATTGTTAGTATGATATAGCGCTATAGGATTTGACACCCCATTCCTGTTGTCATGGAATGTCTGAAACCAATTTGTTGCTCCATCCAAATAGGGATTTCCTTTGTGGTATTCCTATAGTCTCAAAGGTGTATTTTGATGCACTAGGTCTGAATGAATTCTTAAATCACACTATTAAAGTATAGTTGAATATACTCTCATGTGTGGTATTGTACAAAACCAACATATATTTATGAAACCAAAACATAGTTCAATATGTTATTTATCGCATCTAAAGCATATTTTGATATGTTATATATGAAACCAAAAACATAGTTTAATATGTTACTTACAAATCCAAAGTATACTTTTAATATGCTACTATAAGGTTATTTGTTTAATCTTACATTTATTTATACAAATCACATTGAATACTTATTACATGATTTACATTAGACATGAACATTTTACATCTTGATGGTTTGGTTTGAATAAGTGATTAAGTAACGATGCGTGTGTAATATGATACAAGCATGGTGGATACGCCGCTGGTACTTCCTATATATAAGTGTTTGTATGGTATTACATATATCGCAGCGTTTATTTGAATCATTTCAGTTTGATACATATAAACATTTTATACAAATAACATACTTTTCACAAGACATTTATTTACAAACAACTTATCTTATACAAACTCATATTACATGGTTATTCATTTAATCATGCATTATTTTCTTATTATACATATCATCTGAACTCATTTATTGTTTTTCAAATAATTTACTAAAACAAATGTTTTTGGGTTAAGAGTCATGGCTACGAGGTTTACAAATTATAACCCGCTTGATTTGAGTTGGTTAATTAAGTTGCAATATTGTACTCTTTTCAAAACAAGGTTTTTAAATAAAGTATTGCAACGTCTAAATTAGCCATGATTTCGACACTCCTACCAAACCAATGTATTCGCCAGCATTTCTTTGCTGACCTCGTTTTTACACATGTTTCAGGTACTGCTTTGCAATGATTGTTGATACATGCTACATTTAGGATGGACTCGTGCCTTAGCGACTTAAAACGAGACAATAACTAGTTAACTTATATTATGTACCCTTTGTTTCTTGTATAAACATTGTAAACTCTCATAATTGATCAATAAAACGAAACTTCAATTGCCATGGATTTGAAACAATTAATTCTGTTACAATACTCCCCGACATTTCCGCCACGTTTTGTATGTTCCACGTGGTCGGGGTGTGACAGAAAAGATGGTATCAGAGCCAATGGTTATAGGGAATTAGGTTATTAGTAATGCTTTGACCTAGTCTATAACCTTCTTAGGACCCTAACGCGAGTTTACTTGCGTTTAGTCATAAAACAATACCGTCACCTATCCTTAGGTGACGACCTCATCAAGAACATAAATTTCAAAACCGCTTTGAAAACTAATCATCTGTTCTAGGATGATTGATTACAAGGTTTTGAACCCTCTATTGTAAGGTTTTGAACCCTCTGTTATATGGTTTTGAACCCCTTTGAGTTTTCAAAATCTCGTCAAGGTTTTGGGTTTTAAATAATGTGAACACGTGCAAACTGGAAGGGTGAATGCCTGTATTCTGGGTTTTCTGTCTAGGCAAGCACTTCGTATACATCTCATCAGACGCGAGACCAGTTGTGCTTACCTGGGAATTCTTGGGATGAGTGTTCACTTATAGGCGAGCATGTCTTCGCGATACATTATTTTTGATCCATTTACTTTGATTAGTCACCAGGGTCGTTCGTTGCTTTGTAGTAACAAACAAATGACCACTATCCTTGCTTTCATCAGATTTGTTTCATCTCATTCTTTTCGTCTAAATCTCTCACTCGTTTCCTTTCATGTTTCCTCTTTTAGAATGCCTCCTCGACGCGACAATCAGGTGGAAAATGCCGAACTGGCGGAAATCATCGCGCAGCAAATGGCTGTTGCCTTCCCAAATCTTTATGCTCAAATGATGCAAGCCATCAACAACAACAATGCTCCATGCAATTTTAAGAGTTTCAACTCGGCAAAACCGCTCAAGTTTAGTGGTTCTGAGGGAGCAACTGGGCTTCTTCAGTGGTTCGAGAGCATTGAGAATACCTTCCGTCATGTTCAGTGTCCTGAAAATCGTAAGGTTGAGTTTTCTTCAAGTGTGTTTCAGAAGAGGGCTCTCACATGGTGGAACGGAGTGATGAGAGACCGTGGTGCTGAGGTTGCATTAGCACAGACTTGGGCTGAGCTTAGGGCTCTTATGATGAAGGAGTTTTGCCCTCGTCATGAACTGCGAGCTTTGGAGAGGGAGTTTGATGATTTGAAGCAAGACAGTGGTGAACATCGAGCCTATACTGACCGTTTTGAAGAATTGAGCCTGTTGTGTCCTGCTATGGTTACTCCTGTGGATAAAGCGATCGAGAAATATACGGATGGTCTTCCTGACCTAGTTCAGGATATTGTTACTGGCAGTAACCCTACTACTGTCAGACAAGCCATTGAACTGTCTGCCACCCTAACTGAATCCCACATCAGGAAACGTAAGCTGTTTCGAAAAGGCTACCCAAGACCATCTGACAAGACTGCTCAAGTGGAACCAAAGGAAGAACATGCTGAGGTATCCAAGAAGAAGAAGCGCAAAGCCTCTCAGAACTGCGCTGTAACTGCTCAAGACAAACAGGTTGCACGAAACCAACCAGCACAACCTCGCAAAAGGCAAAACTATGTTGGTACTGCACCTTTGTGCAACAAGTGCAACCGTCATCATCTAGAGCAAGAGCAGTGTCACAAATGTACCCACTGTGGACGGTTGGGACATTTGATCAATGTTTGTCGCTATGCAAATCAAGCTGCTGCAAATCCTGCTGCTGTTCAAGCACGGTTCCCTCCGGGGTCATGTTATAACTGCGGTGACCTTACCCACTACAGGAACAATTGCCCAAGGCTTGTTAACGCACCTCCAGCACGTGGACGAGTGTTTAACATCAATGAGGCAAACATGAACAATGATGCGGCAGTGAACAACTAGTGTTTTGTTATTTCCCTTGGTTGTTATCCTTGACGTTTAAAGACAAGTCAGTTGTAATATAAATAAAAATTCGTCGTTTTTATTATTGCAAAACTGATACGATTGTGTGAATGTTTGATACAACCTTATGATGTCAACCCAAATACAAACTACTCGTGTGGTTCTGTCATTTTATGATCACTTATGATCTCCCCTAGAACCATAAACACTTGTTTCTTTTAAGAAACAAAGCCAAACTCTTACTAAGAATCCTTCTATCTTTATAAATGGATCCTTGGAAATGGTTAAAGTGCCAAATGAAATCCATAGATTGGATTCCTAGTGTGCTTTAATTATCTATACCTAAAGAGAACGAATTAAAGAATCAAGTTAACTAATTATGTGCTTATGTGTTTTCTTTTATGTTTTGTGGTTGTATGTGATCCATCCAAATCCTCGTAAAATCTTTCATATCTCATACGAGAGATTCATAATAGGATATCCAAAGTAACTATCTTAAATCCTTAATGGACTTCTACGTTGTAGTCAAGTCCCTTGGATTTTAAAGTACTATTCTATAATTAGATCCCTTAAGTGGTCTATTTAAGGAGATCGTACGACGGTTTAGTTAATAAGATCATGTGTTGATCTAGTTAAAAAGATCGTTCGTTGATCAAATTAAAAGGACCCTTTGGTGGTCTAGTCGAGTCATTTCATGTTTATTCTATTGATTTTCCTCTACGCATTCTGAAATGAACTGTGCGGACTGTGCAAGGAATTAAGTAATTATGGAGGCCTACATAATTATGGAATTCAGTGCACAGAAACCACAGGAAATTTTGTCATGTGTTAAGATCCATAGTGACAAGAATAATGATACGGGAGAAGTCTTGGACCTTGACCGATGTCATTTTATCTTACACTCCCCAATTCTGATTTCAAGCACACACAAGTTCCCTATGATAAGTCTTCATAAGAAACGTTTTTTTTTATCCATAGTTCAAAAAATTCCATGTTTTACTGCTACAAGGAATTCACTTTGAGGGTTAACAAATTCGCTAAGAATCCTAACATAGCCCAGAGTTTTTACTTAAGGGTTCAATGGATCTATTAGAAGGCGAAACCGTCACAGCTGTCTTCACAAGTTTCCTCTAGAATTAAATTTCGGGACGAAATTTCCTAAAGTAGGGGAGACTGTAACACCTGTGTCACTTCAACCGTCAAACAAATGCCAAACCAATGAAATATTGTATTTCATACTTGGGATTTGTAAAATTTTGTGTATCTTTTACACATATCAAATCTTGTTTGATTTTAAGCTTTAAATCGCTTTCTGGAAGGTTATACGCGCTCAGATGCGTAAATATAACCAGTTTAATCCAACGAACACTCCGGAATAGTGAAATAGGCTTAACATACCTTAAATAACTTAGAAATAAGTTTTAAAGGCTTTGGTATGGCAAAAACAAGTTAATTCGCTTACAGGGACTAAACTTGACAAACTGCGAAAGTATGCCAATTTGAACTGTAACAGACATTCCGGAACATGACCATAAGTTAAACATACCATAAATATCCTTCACATAGCTTAGAAATAGGCTTTGAGGGGTTCGGTATGCTAAAATAAACTTTTGGGTCATTCAGGGACTAAAAGTGTCAAAAAGTGCACAAGTTTGCATTTTCGCGCATAACTTACGTTCTGAATACATCCGGACATCCAAAAATTTATGTAAGCATGACTATATTATATTTTAGTGTTCGCCATAAGAAAAATCCATTCGTCGCGTCATTTGGATCGTTTTTCGCGCTTGTGCGCATTCCGTCGTAATTAAGCGAACATCGCGTTCGTACGACCAAGCGAACTGACATCAGACATATTTTTGAGCATGTTTCATGTCCACAATGTTTAGGCATCATTTTAGGGCCTTAAAGTTGGCTTTACGGGCCTTAGAAGTGTCGGAAATGGCCTTAAACACGTGCAGGGACCAAAACTGTCAATTCTGCAAGAAGTTTGGTGATCAGACAGCCAGGCGGCCCGCCTCAGTTTCTTAACATTCTTAGGCGGCCCGCGTCAGACTCCCAGAACAGATCAGAACGAACAGTCAGCGTGTACCAGCTGTTTTAACCACAACCACACACTTGCAACTTGCATATTCAGCTGATAAACATCATTTTTAGGCACCACAACTTTCCGACACTTGTACGGATTCGATTAAGGCACGATATTCGACAAACGATCTTAACGGTGGACCGAATACTATAAATACCCCACCCCCCATTGCTTAAAAATCACTAGAATTCTGATTTGAGGAGCTCTAAGTTGAAACCATTGTTTCATACCTGAGATTCTTGAATCGGGATTAGCATTCGGGGACCCTGGGTAAGTATTCTTTCGTTCTTTTCCTTATTTTACTGCTTTTCGAGTCCGAAAGTCAAACTTTGTTTGACTTTCAGCGTTGACCAGCTTATGGTCAATGCGAAGTTCGTTTGAACTTCGCAACGTGAGTGTAATCACGTTGGTTATAGTCCCTTGGGACTATGCCTACTGATTACCACGTTGTCTAGGGTCGTAGGGTAAGCGATCTAATAAATCGCTTATACCTCGAACCCGACCCATTTGGTCGATCATTAGGATCCGACCAAATACTTTAGGTGACCTTAGTAGGTAGGGAATAACCTTCCGAGGTTATACCCTATGGTCACATCGTTTAAGTAGTTGTATGATAGGTAGTTTATATGCCTTAGGTAAATTACCAGAATACCCTTTTCATGTATAATTGGTAATTAAGCATATGTAACCTAAACTTTTGTCACATAACTGATTATGTAACATGTTTAGGCATATAACACTTGTCATAGGACTAGTTAGACGGTCCGAACGCGTTTCACGCGCACGACGCGTTAAAGTAGCATAAGCTACCTTAATGGGTCGCGATGGGTCGAAAGCACTTAGGTTAGGTTTCATTTAGTATGTAGGCTTTGTTAAACCATATGACACGAGTCTCTATACTCGTTTGGTTTACGAACCCTCATTCTATCTAAATCCTCCGATTTAGGTCCGGTTTATTAACATAATTACCTATATTAGGTGCCGTCTGATTCCGAGACCTCTAGCATTACTTTGTGGTTATCTTTAGACATCTGAGCAATCTCAGGCGAGTACATTATTCCCCTCTTTTACTGTTTTCAAACTGTTTTGGGGTGAAGCATGTGTACCTATCTGTTATTTTCATGATTTCAAAGTATAATTGATTATACATGTTATTACTTATCTTTTGACAAACTAAATGACTATCTATGGTTTAAACACTGATTTCTCAAAGAACATAAAATAAAATGTTGAATTGTACTTATTTTATGTTCACCAGACCGATTGTTAGTATGATATAGCGCTATAGGATTTGACACCCCATTCCTGTTGTCATGGAATGTCTGAAACCAATTTGTTGCTCCATCCAAATAGGGATTTCCTTTGTGGTATTCCTATAGTCTCAAAGGTGTATTTTGATGCACTAGGTCTGAATGAATTCTTAAATCACACTATTAAAGTATAGTTGAATATACTCTCATGTGTGGTATTGTACAAAACCAACATATATTTATGAAACCAAAACATAGTTCAATATGTTATTTATCGCATCTAAAGCATATTTTGATATGTTATATATGAAACCAAAAACATAGTTTAATATGTTACTTACAAATCCAAAGTATACTTTTAATATGCTACTATAAGGTTATTTGTTTAATCTTACATTTATTTATACAAATCACATTGAATACTTATTACATGATTTACATTAGACATGAACATTTTACATCTTGATGGTTTGGTTTGAATAAGTGATTAAGTAACGATGCGTGTGTAATATGATACAAGCATGGTGGATACGCCGCTGGTACTTCCTATATATAAGTGTTTGTATGGTATTACATATATCGCAGCGTTTATTTGAATCATTTCAGTTTGATACATATAAACATTTTATACAAATAACATACTTTTCACAAGACATTTATTTACAAACAACTTATCTTATACAAACTCATATTACATGGTTATTCATTTAATCATGCATTATTTTCTTATTATACATATCATCTGAACTCATTTATTGTTTTTCAAATAATTTACTAAAACAAATGTTTTTGGGTTAAGAGTCATGGCTACGAGGTTTACAAATTATAACCCGCTTGATTTGAGTTGGTTAATTAAGTTGCAATATTGTACTCTTTTCAAAACAAGGTTTTTAAATAAAGTATTGCAACGTCTAAATTAGCCATGATTTCGACACTCCTACCAAACCAATGTATTCGCCAGCATTTCTTTGCTGACCTCGTTTTTACACATGTTTCAGGTACTGCTTTGCAATGATTGTTGATACATGCTACATTTAGGATGGACTCGTGCCTTAGCGACTTAAAACGAGACAATAACTAGTTAACTTATATTATGTACCCTTTGTTTCTTGTATAAACATTGTAAACTCTCATAATTGATCAATAAAACGAAACTTCAATTGCATGGATTTGAAACAATTAATTCTGTTACAACACTCCCCGACATTGCCGCCACGTTTTGTATGTTCCACGTGGTCGGGGTGTGACAGAAAAGATGGTATCAGAGCCAATGGTTACAGGGAATTAGGTTATTAGTAATGCTTTGACCTAGTCTATAACCTTCTTAGGACCCTAACGCGAGTTTACTTGCGTTTAGTCATAAAACAATACCGTCACCTATCCTTAGGTGACGACCTCATCAAGAACATAAATTTCAAAACCGCTTTGAAAACTAATCATCTGTTCTAGGATGATTGATTACAAGGTTTTGAACCCTCTATTGTAAGGTTTTGAACCCTCTGTTATATGGTTTTGAACCCCTTTGAGTTTTCAAAATCTCGTCAAGGTTTTGGGTTTTAAATAATGTGAACACGTGCAAACTGGAAGGGTGAATGCCTGTATTATGGGTTTTCTGTCTAGGCAAGCACTTCGTATACATCTCATCAGACGCGAGACCAGTTGTGCTTACCTGGGAATTCTTGGGATGAGTGTTCACTTATAGGCGAGCATGTCTTCGCGATACATTATTTTTGATCCATTTACTTTGATTAGTCACCAGGGTCGTTCGTTGCTTTGTAGTAACAAACAAATGACCACTATCCTTGCTTTCATCAGATTTGTTTCATCTCATTCTTTTCGTCTAAATCTCTCACTCGTTTCCTTTCATGTTTCCTCTTTTAGAATGCCTCCTCGACGCGACAATCAGGTGGAAAATGCCGAACTGGCGGAAATCATCGCGCAGCAAATGGCTGTTGCCTTCCCAAATCTTTATGCTCAAATGATGCAAGCCATCAACAACAACAATGCTCCATGCAATTTTAAGAGTTTCAACTCGGCAAAACCGCTCAAGTTTAGTGGTTCTGAGGGAGCAACTGGGCTTCTTCAGTGGTTCGAGAGCATTGAGAATACCTTCCGTCATGTTCTGTGTCCTGAAAATCGTAAGGTTGAGTTTTCTTCAAGTGTGTTTCAGAAGAGGGCTCTCACATGGTGGAACGGAGTGATGAGAGACCGTGGTGCTGAGGTTGCATTAGCACAGACTTGGGCTGAGCTTAGGGCTCTTATGATGAAGGAGTTTTGCCCTCGTCATGAACTGCGAGCTTTGGAGAGGGAGTTTGATGATTTGAAGCAAGACAGTGGTGAACATCGAGCCTATACTGACCGTTTTGAAGAATTGAGCCTGTTGTGTCCTGCTATGGTTACTCCTGTGGATAAAGCGATCGAGAAATATACGGATGGTCTTCCTGACCTAGTTCAGGATATTGTTACTGGCAGTAACCCTACTACTGTCAGACAAGCCATTGAACTGTCTGCCACCCTAACTGAATCCCACATCAGGAAACGTAAGCTGTTTCGAAAAGGCTACCCAAGACCATCTGACAAGACTGCTCAAGTGGAACCAAAGGAAGAACATGCTGAGGTATCCAAGAAGAAGAAGCGCAAAGCCTCTCAGAACTGCGCTGTAACTGCTCAAGACAAACAGGTTGCACGAAACCAACCAGCACAACCTCGCAAAAGGCAAAACTATGTTGGTACTGCACCTTTGTGCAACAAGTGCAACCGTCATCATCTAGAGCAAGAGCAGTGTCACAAATGTACCCACTGTGGACGGTTGGGACATTTGATCAATGTTTGTCGCTATGCAAATCAAGCTGCTGCAAATCCTGCTGCTGTTCAAGCACGGTTCCCTCCGGGGTCATGTTATAACTGCGGTGACCTTACCCACTACAGGAACAATTGCCCAAGGCTTGTTAACGCACCTCCAGCACGTGGACGAGTGTTTAACATCAATGAGGCAAACATGAACAATGATGCGGCAGTGAACAACTAGTGTTTTGTTATTTCCCTTGGTTGTTATCCTTGACGTTTAAAGACAAGTCAGTTGTAATATAAATAAAAATTCGTCGTTTTTATTATTGCAAAACTGATACGATTGTGTGAATGTTTGATACAACCTTATGATGTCAACCCAAATACAAACTACTCGTGTGGTTCTGTCATTTTATGATCACTTATGATCTCCCCTAGAACCATAAACACTTGTTTCTTTTAAGAAACAAAGCCAAACTCTTACTAAGAATCCTTCTATCTTTATAAATGGATCCTTGGAAATGGTTAAAGTGCCAAATGAAATCCATAGATTGGATTCCTAGTGTGCTTTAATTATCTAAACCTAAAGAGAACGAATTAAAGAATCAAGTTAACTAATTATGTGCTTATGTGTTTTCTTTTATGTTTTGTGGTTGTATGTGATCCATCCAAATCCTCGTAAAATCTTTCATATCTCATACGAGAGATTCATAATAGGATATCCAAAGTAACTATCTTAAATCCTTAATGGACTTCTACGTTGTAGTCAAGTCCCTTGGATTTTAAAGTACTATTCTATAATTAGATCCCTTAAGTGGTCTATTTAAGGAGATCGTACGACGGTTTAGTTAATAAGATCATGTGTTGATCTAGTTAAAAAGATCGTTCGTTGATCAAATTAAAAGGACCCTTTGGTGGTCTAGTCGAGTCATTTCATGTTTATTCTATTGATTTTCCTCTACGCATTCTGAAATGAACTGTGCGGACTGTGCAAGGAATTAAGTAATTATGGAGGCCTACATAATTATGGAATTCAGTGCACAGAAACCACAGGAAATTTTGTCATGTGTTAAGATCCATAGTGACAAGAATAATGATACGGGAGAAGTCTTGGACCTTGACCGATGTCATTTTATCTTACACTCCCCAATTCTGATTTCAAGCACACACAAGTTCCCTATGATAAGTCTTCATAAGAAACGTTTTTTTTTATCCATAGTTCAAAAAATTCCATGTTTTACTGCTACAAGGAATTCACTTTGAGGGTTAACAAATTCGCTAAGAATCCTAACATAGCCCAGAGTTTTTACTTAAGGGTTCAATGGATCTATTAGAAGGCGAAACCGTCACAGCTGTCTTCACAAGTTTCCTCTAGAATTAAATTTCGGGACGAAATTTCCTAAAGTAGGGGAGACTGTAACACCTGTGTCACTTCAACCGTCAAACAAATGCCAAACCAATGAAATATTGTATTTCATACTTGGGATTTGTAAAATTTTGTGTATCTTTTACACATATCAAATCTTGTTTGATTTTAAGCTTTAAATCGCTTTCTGGAAGGTTATACGCGCTCAGATGCGTAAATATAACCAGTTTAATCCAACGAACACTCCGGAATAGTGAAATAGGCTTAACATACCTTAAATAACTTAGAAATAAGTTTTAAAGGCTTTGGTATGGCAAAAACAAGTTAATTCGCTTACAGGGACTAAACTTGACAAACTGCGAAAGTATGCCAATTTGAACTGTAACAGACATTCCGGAACATGACCATAAGTTAAACATACCATAAATATCCTTCACATAGCTTAGAAATAGGCTTTGAGGGGTTCGGTATGCTAAAATAAACTTTTGGGTCATTCAGGGACTAAAAGTGTCAAAAAGTGCACAAGTTTGCATTTTCGCGCATAACTTACGTTCTGAATACATCCGGACATCCAAAAATTTATGTAAGCATGACTATATTATATTTTAGTGTTCGCCATAAGAAAAATCCATTCGTCGCGTCATTTGGATCGTTTTTCGCGCTTGTGCGCATTCCGTCGTAATTAAGCGAACATCGCGTTCGTACGACCAAGCGAACTGACATCAGACATATTTTTGAGCATGTTTCATGTCCACAATGTTTAGGCATCATTTTAGGGCCTTAAAGTTGGCTTTACGGGCCTTAGAAGTGTCGGAAATGGCCTTAAACACGTGCAGGGACCAAAACTGTCAATTCTGCAAGAAGTTTGGTGATCAGACAGCCAGGCGGCCCGCCTCAGTTTCTTAACATTCTTAGGCGGCCCGCGTCAGACTCCCAGAACAGATCAGAACGAACAGTCAGCGTGTACCAGCTGTTTTAACCACAACCACACACTTGCAACTTGCATATTCAGCTGATAAACATCATTTTTAGGCACCACAACTTTCCGACACTTGTACGGATTCGATTAAGGCACGATATTCGACAAACGATCTTAACGGTGGACCGAATACTATAAATACCCCACCCCCCATTGCTTAAAAATCACTAGAATTCTGATTTGAGGAGCTCTAAGTTGAAACCATTGTTTCATACCTGAGATTCTTGAATCGGGATTAGCATTCGGGGACCCTGGGTAAGTATTCTTTCGTTCTTTTCCTTATTTTACTGCTTTTCGAGTCCGAAAGTCAAACTTTGTTTGACTTTCAGCGTTGACCAGCTTATGGTCAATGCGAAGTTCGTTTGAACTTCGCAACGTGAGTGTAATCACGTTGGTTATAGTCCCTTGGGACTATGCCTACTGATTACCACGTTGTCTAGGGTCGTAGGGTAAGCGATCTAATAAATCGCTTATACCTCGAACCCGACCCATTTGGTCGATCATTAGGATCCGACCAAATACTTTAGGTGACCTTAGTAGGTAGGGAATAACCTTCCGAGGTTATACCCTATGGTCACATCGTTTAAGTAGTTGTATGATAGGTAGTTTATATGCCTTAGGTAAATTACCAGAATACCCTTTTCATGTATAATTGGTAATTAAGCATATGTAACCTAAACTTTTGTCACATAACTGATTATGTAACATGTTTAGGCATATAACACTTGTCATAGGACTAGTTAGACGGTCCGAACGCGTTTCACGCGCACGACGCGTTAAAGTAGCATAAGCTACCTTAATGGGTCGCGATGGGTCGAAAGCACTTAGGTTAGGTTTCATTTAGTATGTAGGCTTTGTTAAACCATATGACACGAGTCTCTATACTCGTTTGGTTTACGAACCCTCATTCTATCTAAATCCTCCGATTTAGGTCCGGTTTATTAACATAATTACCTATATTAGGTGTCGTCTGATTCCGAGACCTCTAGCATTACTTTGTGGTTATCTTTAGACATCTGAGCAATCTCAGGCGAGTACATTATTCCCCTCTTTTACTGTTTTCAAACTGTTTTGGGGTGAAGCATGTGTACCTATCTGTTATTTTCATGATTTCAAAGTATAATTGATTATACATGTTATTACTTATCTTTTGACAAACTAAATGACTATCTATGGTTTAAACACTGATTTCTCAAAGAACATAAAATAAAATGTTGAATTGTACTTATTTTATGTTCACCAGACCGATTGTTAGTATGATATAGCGCTATAGGATTTGACACCCCATTCCTGTTGTCATGGAATGTCTGAAACCAATTTGTTGCTCCATCCAAATAGGGATTTCCTTTGTGGTATTCCTATAGTCTCAAAGGTGTATTTTGATGCACTAGGTCTGAATGAATTCTTAAATCACACTATTAAAGTATAGTTGAATATACTCTCATGTGTGGTATTGTACAAAACCAACATATATTTATGAAACCAAAACATAGTTCAATATGTTATTTATCGCATCTAAAGCATATTTTGATATGTTATATATGAAACCAAAAACATAGTTTAATATGTTACTTACAAATCCAAAGTATACTTTTAATATGCTACTATAAGGTTATTTGTTTAATCTTACATTTATTTATACAAATCACATTGAATACTTATTACATGATTTACATTAGACATGAACATTTTACATCTTGATGGTTTGGTTTGAATAAGTGATTAAGTAACGATGCGTGTGTAATATGATACAAGCATGGTGGATACGCCGCTGGTACTTCCTATATATAAGTGTTTGTATGGTATTACATATATCGCAGCGTTTATTTGAATCATTTCAGTTTGATACATATAAACATTTTATACAAATAACATACTTTTCACAAGACATTTATTTACAAACAACTTATCTTATACAAACTCATATTACATGGTTATTCATTTAATCATGCATTATTTTCTTATTATACATATCATCTGAACTCATTTATTGTTTTTCAAATAATTTACTAAAACAAATGTTTTTGGGTTAAGAGTCATGGCTACGAGGTTTACAAATTATAACCCGCTTGATTTGAGTTGGTTAATTAAGTTGCAATATTGTACTCTTTTCAAAACAAGGTTTTTAAATAAAGTATTGCAACGTCTAAATTAGCCATGATTTCGACACTCCTACCAAACCAATGTATTCGCCAGCATTTCTTTGCTGACCTCGTTTTTACACATGTTTCAGGTACTGCTTTGCAATGATTGTTGATACATGCTACATTTAGGATGGACTCGTGCCTTAGCGACGTAAAACGAGACAATAACTAGTTAACTTATATTATGTACCCTTTGTTTCTTGTATAAACATTGTAAACTCTCATAATTGATCAATAAAACGAAACTTCAATTGCCATGGATTTGAAACAATTAATTCTGTTACAACACTCCCCGACATTTCCGCCACGTTTTGTATGTTCCACGTGGTCGGGGTGTGACAGCTGTGAACTTGTTCTCAAACTGAGAAGCCTCGCCTATCGGATTGCTGTCCGATCCAACGACCGTTCGATCGATCGACCTGAAAGGTAGAGATACTTCTCTATTTTTTTTTTAAAATGCTACAACGAAAACTTCAAAGTACAAACCATCATACACAAACACATCCATACCAAACGAAGTGACAATCCAATCAAATGGCCATCCGATCGGATGACCATCCGAACGGACTGGCCACCCGATCGACTGGCCATCCGATCTGATTGCCATCCGATCGGATTACCGCCCGATCCTTTGTCACTTTGCACCGTTTTACGCGCCGCTTATCGTTTATGCTATCGTTAACTTTTCAGGCTAATCTCTCTCAGCGCTCCCTTCAATCGAAGGCTGTGTTTATTTATTAAACACAATCTGTGAGTATACTCGATCCCTTTTTGCTTTACGCACTTTTGGGTGTTACATACGTTATCTATATTCAAATCACATCAATCACACAACGTAAACACTATTTATACGCTAACCGCTACTGCATGTTATACGTGACTCGATGAATGCCTGTTTGTTATGTTTACACATTGATTGCTGTCTACCTGCCTTAGCAACGATAGTACTATAGTTTGGACTCAGCACCTGTCGTGGATTGATAGTATCTCTGTCGATAACTTACATGCTTCAAATTATACGTTGTACATGCTGGTTATGCGTAAACGATTTCGAACTCTATATGCTATTATCAAACTTGTATGCTCACCTTTACACTATGTGTATTGACTTTTACTTTAACGTATGTGGCAGGTGCTTAAGATGCTAGGATGCCTTGTTTGCTGTGTGATGAAATCAAGGCTAGGAAAGAGTCTAGAAACAAACAAACAAACTATCTTACTTGAAATCTGAGTTGTCGGATCAGTAGTTGTTTATGAGACAATTATTTGTAATAACTGTTTTATTTAGATATGTTATGGTATGGGACATGACGTTTTAAATATCTGGTAATTAATAGTTGTTATGGATACTCATGGGCAATCTGTTTCGCTCAGTGCCGCGCCCTGATGTTTCCGCCATCGGTTGGGGTGTGACATAATAAACCTCTTTCGAAGAACCTTGCGCGGCAGCGCACTGGTTCTAAAGAAGAAAAAATTAAAGAAAGCAGTCTCCAACATCCGCGCGCCAAGATAGAGTCAATAGCAGATCCTTGCGCAAGCTCTCATGCAGTAGAACAGTTAGGATAAGGTCCTAACAACATCTCCGCGCGAAGGTCATCCAGACTTGGAAAAAAAAAACTTTTCTGTTACAACAGAATTTACATGAAGCAAAGCCACATGGGATTACAACTGTAAACCTTCTAGAAGGCTTTATCGTGCATCACCCTTCGGTTATAACCGAATAGCCACGTGGCATCATCCTGGGCACTCCTCAAAGTCACGATGATGGCACCAAATTAAAGGAATATCCACACTTACCCACTTTCCACGTGACATCTCCCCAGCCGTTGATCATGACCACGATCCGTGTGCACACACATTCGTTAGTGATTAACGGTGGAGAAAATAACCGCTCACGGAAATTACTTTCCGTTACATCCTCCATCAACAAACTTTCCCGCCCAAACTTCGGTTATAAATAAGGATAATTCAGGTACAAATTCTCAAGTTACATTCACTTCACTTTGAATATTTCTTCTTCTACATCGAAACCTGTACTTATTCTCACGCCGGAGGGTGGTCACGGAGAGAACCCTCATTCTCCCCGTGGCGAGTCTAATGGCTGTTTGTTTTGCAGTTGTTGTTAGAAGAAGGAGCTTAGCTAACCCCGAATCAAACGAGAAGAACCACCCCTTTTATGCAGATTCAAACCCCCTGGTTCAATTGATTCCGATCTGTTGAACCAGTGTTTCTGCATTGCCCCCCACCGATTCCTCGGTTTTTATTCATATCTTCTCGTTTTGATTTACTCTTTCACTTCTGTTTTTCAATGGAAGAAACTCCACAAACCGCCAATCAGGCCCTCGGCCAACAAATTTCGTACACAATACCCAAGTCGAAGGGATTGTGGAAGAGGCTTTCGATGATAACGAGGTCCAGTACAACGTTAATCATCTGAATGACCCTGTTACTCCGGGAGCACAACCCGAGATCCCGATAAGTTCAATTTTACCTCCCGGTGAAACTCCCATCTCATGGTACGTCAGAGCCCAAGGTGCCATAAACGCTGTTTACGCACAACTTTGTGCACAGACTGCTCCTCCAGTCACTCAGTCACGAAGGCTTGCATCTCACGTACGGGCACCATCTGCACCACGTACTTCTCACCATGATACACCATCACGACTACATGTAAATGACACAGAAGTCTACTCCAGATCTCCTACCAGGTATGAATCTACCCACTCTGAGACTCACCAAAGGGATTACCGTGAAGAGCCATATTCTCATAAAAGGCAGTCAGTTCATTCTCGGCTGGGCCCGCGTTCTTACCAAAAGCGCGACACCCAGACCGACGAATACGACAAAACATATCATGAAGGAGATAACACAAGTGTGTTTATCCAGCTGCAGCGGGACCATAAAAATTATAAACCTCATGCGGTTTATTACCCGGATGCAGAGCACGATTACAACTTAATCTACCGCCCGGCAGAGGCAGCGGAGAACTCGAAATTTGTTAGTGAAATCGCCTTAGCTCCCCTAGAAAGGGCGAAGCTACCATCAATCGTCGGAAAATTCAATGGGATGTCAGATCCAGACGATCACCTTCACGTATTTACCAGCGCAGGCCTGGTAGGGGGTTGGACTTTGCCCATGTGGTGTCACCTTTTTGTCCAAACCTTGACAGGTGCAGCGCGGTTTTGGTTCGATAACTTACTGGTTGGGAAGCTAACGTCGTGGGTGGATTTAAAAGAAAAGTTCCTAGTTCGCTTCAGCCAACAACGAAGATCTATCAGAGACACCGTCGATGTGATGAATATCTGGAGGCGTGATGATGAGAGCCTGGAGGACTTCATAACGCGATACAACAAGGAAGTGCTAGAGATCGGTGACGTTCACGAGCATCTGATATGCTCAATTCAAGTATGATGTATGCTGTGACGACATGATCAAGGTTCTGTCGGGAACAGAGGGTTTGCCCAAGAGCTGGGAAAAAATGATGGCGGCAGCCAAAGTTTACGCCCAGACGGAACGAAATCTCAGCTCTAACAGACCACCACCACCACACAATCGTCCGCAAGATATGAGCGGGAGCAGCGGGAAGAAGTTCAAGAAGAATTGGCGAGACTCAACCTCTGGAACATACTCGTCTGACGAGGCGCGCGCAACAATAAACAAATCGGCGGCGCAGAAAGAAGCAAAGCAAGAGAATAGAGAACGACAGTGGACCCCCCTCACGAAGACTCCGGCGGAGGTGCTCAGCACAGAGGACTATCAATTTAAAACTCCTCCGCCAATGAAAAACAAGAGGGGTCAAGATCCGAATCAGTATTGTGACTATCACAAAGATAACGGTCACACTACCAACAATTGTATAAGCCTCCGCACTGAAATTGAGAAGGCATTAAAAAGTGGCGAGCTCACCCACTTACTTCAGAATGTGCGGACGGATATTAAACAGATTACTCGTGGAGATGAAGGCCCGAGTAAGAAAGCTAAAAATTAAGCGGCGCAAGTGCAGCAAGCATACAATAGCTTCTGCTCATGATTGGTTAGGTTCTTCAACCTACCAATCCATGACATAGAACTATTAGTATGAGTAAGTTAAGTTCCAATTTAATTATCCTAAGCAAACAACTTTGTAACCACGGCCTCGGAGCCTTATCCTTAATCAATGCAAAGTCTGATTTATTATTTCTATGTTTATTACAAAGTGCATGCAATTCCTTTTGGTAAGCGCAAAAACATTATGGTAACCTTAACACAGTCTCATGAACGGTCTGTGATCACACGCATCGCGCAAGGCCCAGCCTTACGTTCACACATGAGCTTTATACCACCTTTATTCGCCTTACCTAATCAAAGCAATTGTACTCATGCAAAATATTGTAATTCAAACACATATTATACTAGTTACTGGCGCACCATACGCCTTAACAAAAAACCATGTACATACACGGCAGTGTATAAATAAAGTTACTTGCGCCATAGCGCATTAACAAACAGGGATCCACATCCCAAACCTAAGTTAACTATCCATTATTTATACAACCATAAAACAAAGAAAACCTAAGCTAGGTCTTCGTCTTCATCCTCCTCTCTGTCTGGGAAAACCTCTCTCAGTTGCGTCACGAAATATTCAGACTGTAGAGCAACAGTAACAAGATCCATGACAGGAAGCTGTAAAGTATTAAATTGAGACTTCACAGCAGCAACAGCAGCTTCGGTATCGGCACCGTGCATAGCAGATCTGCTGGTATCCCAGTCAACTTTTAAGGCACTAACAACATGCTGGGAACATTCTGAGTACCCTTGGGAATACCCATCATTACGCGCAGCAACCAGCAGGTGCGCAACCGTTTTATCTAGTTCTTCGGAATTAAGAACAGAGTCGGCAATCTGCACAATAAAACAAGTAAGAAGGCGCATTATCTTCACCAAACATTATCAAAAGTAAATACACTTACACTTATGATCCTGCGATCTTTCAACCATAGCATATCATTCTTCAACGGTTCAAGCTCACTCTCCACCGTTGCCCGAGCAGTCTCGAAACTTTCCAACTTTTCTTCAGCTTCGGCAAGACGGTGGGAAGTCTCAGCCTTTTCGGTCCGTTCAAGCTCCAAATCTTTTTTAGCAGACTCAACTTCCGCCTTAAGTTGTTCCTGCTCAGATAATAAAGAAGTAAGTTCTTCAATCTCCTTATCTCTAAGGGCAAGGGAAGCGCAGGTTTGTACCTCTCTCTGCTCACTCCTCTCCCTATGAGAGCATGCCTCATCACGCGCTGCTTCAGCCTCAGCTTTTTCTTGTTTCAGCTTTTCAATATCCACGTCTTGTTTTTTCAATCTCTCAACTTCAACCTTGAGATTGTTGATAATATTGCGGAGACCTATCTTCTCATTATTATCTTTCTCGCAAATATCCCTCCAATTTTTACGCTCTTTAGAAAGGAGAGCAGCTTCAGCCTCTGCTTTTCTTTTCCACCCAGCAACAGACCATTCTTATGTTTTCAGGTCACTCTCAAACTTGGCTCGGTCAGCTTCCAACGTAGCCTTCATCTGGGCTAACCGGGCTTCATCTTCAGAAAAATTTTTCTTGGACGCCTCATAAGCAACTCATTCTTTACACATACTACGCCACTCCCGCACTAAACGATGCGTAGTAGACATATACCTAGCAGCTTCCTCAAGGTAAGCATGGTAAGCTTGTTCTTGAGCACGTTCTTCCTGAAATTTAATCTCTGCAGGAGGGAAGGTGCCCTGCAACCAGTCACGACAAACCCTCCAGTTTGAGAAGGTATCACCTTTCTTCAAATTCCAAACTGGAGTGTGAACTTCAGATGCCTTCTTCTCCGTATAAGTTCTGTAGTAATTGTTTTGGTCAAAAATTACCTAAGCAATTTAGTGATCAAATTAGTTAAGTGTGGTAGTGTGCTAGAAGTAATCGTAGAAAATATACTGGTTAAGTTGTTAACAAAAACAGTTTTCAGGATACGGCTCAGGATATCGAGCTGTATCTACAATCAAACAATGAGCAAAAATGTAAAGGTTGACACGGGATGTACGAGGAAAGCCCTTGATCAATCTAGATCACCGACACAAAACCTCAGGAGCTGACAATCGCAGCTGCCTTGTTCTTCTTATTGCTTCAAATATCAGGATACAGTGCAGGATATGATGCGGATCAACTAAGTGTTACAATGAGATTTGAGTACAAGTGTAAGTGTTTTGTGAGTGATTGCAGCTAGTAGAGAGCAAGAGTGTACGGAAAAAATTGTGTGTTCTATCTGATCCGATCAATCCTATTTATAGTAAAATGAAATAAAAAAACTAGCCTATAAATACGGGATACGCCGAATATTCCCTATGTGAACGTTGTAGATCACTTCTTCCGGCTTCAACGTCCCCATTTCAACTGATTAGCCCGAGTCTTTGGGAGAACAGGTCCACTCGAACGTTGTAGAGTTGCTTCATTAATCTGCACATGAACTAATTAGTTAATACCAGGATACTGTATCAGGATGTTACCAATATCTTGATCCGGTATCCTGATCACAATAAAATAAACATAGTCAGAATATTATTCAGGATATATGAGCAGAAAACCACCCATAACAATTGTCCCCAAAATATATCTGTTGGAATCCCAGATTCAAACAGATATATTTTAAAAATCTTATCTCTTGAATCGAGGTAATTAAGTTGATTAGACGGCTGGAATGACAAGCTGCAACTTCCAACGTGATAATCACTCAATGGTTATCTACGAAGCCCCTATATCTTCTCTCTTCTTGTTTGAAATTCAACCATCTTCAACAGAATTTCCAGGTAATCATCTATCTCTTCTATTTCTCTTGTAACTTTCTTTGCTTCTCTCTCAATGGCTACCAGAACTCGTTCCCACCCCGGCGAGTGAAGTGAAACCTTTTCCCAATAGAATTTTCTCAAGAATCACGAGAAGGAGGTCTGTGCCTTCGACAATGCAGACATTGCAGCATTGAGAGCCTCCGGTGCCTTTCCCGATAAGGCGATCATCAGGCCGTTCGACCGGTCAGTCTGTTCAGACGTATCGTCCAGAGAATGGATCTGTTTTTCGGCATACCCTTTTTCTCTAGGCCTTCGATATTCCTTCCCTGAATTCATGATGCAGTTGTTTCGAAAAACCGGCCTTAGTTTTTCTCAAACGATGCCTATGGTTTGGAGGGTTTTGATCGTTCTTAATCAGATCAAAGCCCTTCATATTCCTGACCTCTGTATTGAAGATATCCCAATCGCTTATCGCCTTCGATCCCACGGTTCTAGCCTATTTTTTCTGTTTTCCACCTCCAGTAATCCTCTTGTCCTTAAGGCGACCAAAAACGAGGACGGATGGCAAAGAAAATTTTTCTTTGTCAGGCGAGATTCCATCACCGAGGGTAATAGTCTTCTGGTTAAATGGTTAACCACCGGTAGGGCTCAGGGTTCTAGGAATATACCTAAATGTATCTCTAGCTTATATCCTATGCTAACATTCTATCATTTATCCTACAGCGAATTTCAGAGAGCTAGCTCCCCCTACCGAAGAATCCGAAAAAAGAATCCAAGCGGTCTACCAGTTGCCGGAAGTGACAGAAGCTTTTCCATACACCTCCCAAGTTCCAGTCAATATTCTTCATCCGACATGTCTGGTAAGGGTTAACTAATTATGCATGCATTTGATTAGTTTATTATAAAAAGATAAAAGAGTTTTAGAGTTCTTCCCTTTGTTCAGCACCAATCAAAACCCCCGAAGTTTTTGATCTTGACGAGCTGGATAGTTACTCTGGTCTCGTTCAAGTTAAGAAAGAGCCGAGCCCCAAAGCAACTACTTCATCCAAGCCCACCGGCTCAAAGCCTACCGCTATCCCAAAGCCTTCTTCGGCTACCAAGACCCGTGCTTCCAGTAACCGAAAGAGGAAGGAAACTGACTCTCCTGCCATTTCTGAGATATTTCCTTACGAGAATCATGGATTCGTTGAAGCTAGCGGCTTTATGACTTCCTTTCTCAATCAGGTACATATCCTGTATCCTGTACTCACGTGTTGAACTTATATCCTGATCAGTTTGCATAGAATAATACCTACATTTTTGTTGTAGGGCCGTGAGCGTCTGGTGCATCTATATGAGGAATCCTGTGGGCTCAACAAAATGCTGGAGGTCAAACTGGAGAAGGCTGAAGTCACCATCACCGATCAGGGAATGATTGCTGCCGCCAAGTCCCAGCACTATGAGGACAAATTCCAAGCGATGACTCAGGAGCATCAAGCTGCTATGAAGAAGGCTGCCCATGAAGCTCAGGCAAAACTTGACGCCGCTCAGACCCAGCACGAGCAGGATATGGTCTCTTATAGGGAAGGCCTCAAGAACTCTGTCATCATCTCCCTCCTTCAAGCTAGGCTAAAAATGGCTTATGAAGCCAAGGCCAAGGGCTTTGAATGCCCTTCTTGGAATGTTGATGCTTGGGAGGCAAAGCAAAGAGATCTCGGTGGTAACCCTGTGGAGCATCCTGCTAAGGTTGTGATTGAGGAGCCTTCCAAGGTGGCTGAAAAGGTGACTGATGCTGGTGGCGATGCTGAGAAGGATTCCGGGAAAAATGCTGGACCGGATGCTGGTGAGGATGTGATGGTTGAAGAAGGTGGTGCTGCTTGAAGGCAACGAAGCGGGTGATGATGGATATTTGTGCCTAGGCCGGAGCCCACTTTTTAAGTTTGGTGGTTTGATAAACAATTTACTTTTCCTTTCTTTCAAACAATTTTAATTTCCTGCATGTAGACAATATGATGGCCAAAGGTGGAGGGATCCTGAGTTTCAGGACGAAGCCCTTGGTCATCAGTTAGTATGGTTTATTTTGAACAGTTTAACAATTGAAGGTGGAGGTATCTTGAGTTTCAAGACGAAGCCTTCAATTGTTAAGTAAATATGGTAGAAAACTAATCGTGCTTTTGGTGGATGGGTCTCGGTTTGAGATGAAACCAAAAGCACAATGTTTTGCTATGTTAATAATATAACCTTTTATGACCTTATCAATTGTTGTCCTTTTTTGCAATTCTTGTTACATATTGTTTGATTTGAATACAATTTCAACTTTTCAATCTTAGTGTAATATTTCAAATATCCCGAACAAATATCCTCAGAATATATCTTGGTCAGGAGACTCATAAACATCCTTCTAAGATTTCTGTCAAACAGAGTTTTAAAGCTTAGACAATTTAGGTAAGGTTTTCAAAGAACAAAAAAGGAAAGTTCATACCAGAAATAGAGTACACCTCTATCCTTAAACTTCAGTCCTTTTGCAATCTTTCCAATGAGAATGTCCCCGGTCTGGGAGACTTAGTGAACCAAGTCTAAACTCGATCTTTTGAGCTTTTCATAGTGCCTCGAGAGGAATGTCCCCTGTATATGTCATTGTTAAACACTTAGGAACTTTTGTGCTTTAATCACAACTGATTTCGCACTTATATATAACTTTAGTATCACAGGGGATAAACCCTCAATATCCTGGAGATAGATCCTCAATATTCTGGTGATAAACCCTAAGTACACTGGGGAAAATCCTAAATTTTCGTGCGCTACAGGCAGGAGTGTATAAACTCCAAGACTTAGAAAGGTGAAAACCTTTAAACCTTAGAGAGTAAGAAAATACCCTTTCGTGAGAGAGGGTGATCAATCCTCATATACCTTTAGGATCCAGGATATAGCCAACAATAACGAAATTGTCAGCCACTTTTACATGGACTGGTCCTGCTATCTTGAAATATTCCTGGATAACTTTCGCTCCAGGTGGGGTGTTTAAACCCAATTCGAGAGAAAGGTGAATACCTTTAAACATGTGAAGGGATCAGGATCCCTTAAACGTGAGAGAGGGGGCCAATCCTCTAATCTTTCGAATTATCCTAAGTGTATATCCTGGAGTTATATCCCGAAGCATATTCTGAAAAACAACCTTAAACTAAGGTGGGTGTTAGCTTGGCTAACACCCCTCCGATGTTTAAGTCAGTATTGGGTTCAAATAAAATAAAATAGAATTATATTCAAAAGAGACAGAATTCATACCACCTTGAGTTAGAAATTAAATTCTAAACTCAGTTGAAATAGGCTTTGAGGTGTATAGCATTCCAGGATCTTGGTAGTATATCCCCCTCCATATTCTTAAGCCGGTATGCTCCTTTTCTGGATTCCGATTCAATCTCATAAGGTCCTTCCCACTTAGGAGCTAACTTTCCATCAGCAGGATTAATAATATTCACAAAAGCCTTCCTTAATACCCAATCTCCAACTTGAAACCTTCTATTCCTTAGATTCTTGTTATATGCTCTGGATATCCTCTGTTGACATGCTGCCATTCTCAACTTTGCCACATCCCTTGTTTCATCAATAGTATCAAATTCTTAACATAGGGCTTCAGGATTCTTCTCAGGATCCCAGAGGTTGGATCTTGCTGTAGGTATCACCATCTCTGTCGGGATTACTGCCTCTGCTCCGAATACCAAGGAAAATGGGGTTTGCCCAGTTGCACTTTTCACTGTTCTCCTATCAGCCCATAAAACAAAGGGTAATTCTTCTGCCCATTGTTATGGGTGAAATTCTGAGCCCATATCCTGGATAATATCCTAAGTTATATCTTGATTATGTGAAGTTTGTTCATGCCCGGGATACTGATTCAGGATATTGGTAATATCCTGACACGGTATCCTGAGGACCTTTTCCCCGGAATACTCGATCTAAGTTATTCAAAGAAGGACGTTGAACCTGCTTTACCTGGTCTCCAACGTTTACTAAGGAATATTCGAAGGCATCCCCCATTTAGAGGAGATTTTGTTTTCGTTTCTTAGCTATAAATAGATGGATAAATTAGATCGAATAGGACACAACAACACTCACTGCTCTCTAACTTCAACTCTCTCGCAACTCTCACTTTCACAAAAAGCATTGTAAAACTTAGCGATCTGATCAATATCCTGCACTGTATCCTGACGTTTGAAGTAATAAGAAGAACAAGGCAGCTGCGATTGTCAGCTCCCGAGGTTTTGTGCCGGCGATCTAGATTGATCAAGGGCTTTCCTCGTATATCTCGTGTCACCCCCTTTACTTTTTACTCATTGTTTGATCGTAGATATAGCTCAAAATCCTGAGCTATATCCTAAAACTGTTTTAACAAGCAATCAATTCGGCATATTTACAACACACATTCTTAGCACACTACCTCACTTAACTAATTTGATCACTAAATTGCTTAGGTAATTTTTGACCAAAACAATTTGGCGCCCACCGTGGGGCAAGTGGTGCTATTTCTACTAGAAGCTTTTGCAAAATCATTACTTGGTTTTCTATTTTCAAAACTTTTTGCTACACTATTTTCAATGGCCTCAAGATCAAACATGAGCTCCTCCACCGTGTCTGCTACAACCTCTGCAACAATTGGTTCGGTGCTTCCTCCACCTCCTCCAAGGACGCAAGCCTCCACACAGCCTCAGGATATTATCCTTACTCGGAACATTCAGGGACCCGGTCCTGTTTTAGCTTCTAATGACGAAATTCTAACCTTGTTTGGTAGTATACAGGAACAGATGAGGCAGCAGCAGGAGACCAACCAAATGCTGATAAGAGAGATACAACTCTTGAAATCTAGCTCAAGCAGGCCCGCTGAGGATACTATCACCCCCTTGCAACCCAGAACCTTGAACTTCAGTTCTGCAGTATATACTGAGGATAACAGGGGAAATATTGTGCCTAGCCATTCTTAGAATCATACTCCTGAGATACCCTCTTCGGTCAGGGTGTCAACTGTGAGAAGCTCAGGATATGGCCAGAATCCTCAGACTGGTAACTTGTCAAATAACAATAATACTCTTGCTACTAACGGTATTGGATCTTTGCAGGATGCAGGAATGAGGTCAGCGTTCTCTAGGGAGCTTCAAAAATTGAAGGACATGATATCCAGTGTACCTGGGGTGGTCCAGCCAATTCCGGAAGTGTCCCAAGATAGTCACAGGATATCTCGGTTTGCATATCCTATTTGTGATGCTGAAATCCCAAAAAGATTTCAAACCCCCAATATGAAATTATATGATGTAACTACGGATCCTGAAGAGCATATTGCCCAGTATAGGGAAAAGATGGATATCAACCCTATCCCTCCAGACCTCAAGGAAGCATTCCTATGCAAGGGTTTTGGTTCTACCTTAACAGGATCGGCCTTAAAATGGCTCTTAAATGTTCCTCCTCACTCAATTACATCGTTTGCTCATCTTGTGAATTTATTTAATAGTCAATTTTCATGCAGTCGAAGTTTTGAAAAACTAACAAGTGATCTCTACAGGATAACTTAAGGACCTCAAGAATCCTTAAGAGATTATGTGAACAAGTTTAGCTGTGAATCCTTGGATATTCCACATCTTGATGTTGCAACAGCTGTGCAAGCATTCAAGATGGGGTTACAAAAAGATTCACAATTTTACCAGGATCTTGTGATGAACCCATGCAGGAACCCGGATGAAGCTCGGAACAGGGCTTTAAGATATATTCGACTGGAGGATGACAAAAAGATGCAAGAGAGGATGAATTCATCCACAACCTATGAGTCAACCAACAGGAAATCAGAATCTTCGTATAAACCATATCGCTCCAAGCCGTATGGTAGAAATGACAACAAGAAAGTGAATGCTGTTGAAGACGAGGATCCTGAGGAGTATCATGAATTATCTGAATATTGCTTTTCTGTTAATATACCTGAACTGATGTATGCTATGCAGGGTTTAGGAGACAAAGCCAGGTGGCCTCGGAAGAATCAACAAAAAGCTGATTGGAAGGATAAGTCCAAATGGTGTGCCTTCCATGAGGATTTCGGACATGTTACTGAGGATTTCATTGCTCTAAGGAAAGAAATAAGTTATCTCTTGAGCAAGGGATATCTGAAGGATCTTCTGGGGAGAAAGAAGAACAAGGGTCAGGATACTGAGAAGGATCCTGAACGGGCAGCATCACCTCCTGCGGATGCCAAGATAATTAACTTTATTTTAGGAGGATCTGACATTTGTGGGACTTCATATTCCGCAGCTAAGAGACATGCTAAGGAGGCTAAGGCCGAAAGAGGAGAAAAGCCAACCAGGATGACGACCCTCACGACTGATAAAGTGATCACTTTTGATAAAGATGACAGGGATACTGTCCAGGATCCTCACCATGATGCTCTGGTAATAACATTATATGTGGCTAACCATTTTGTACACAGGATACTAGTGGATAATGGCAGCTCCATCAACATAATCCAACTAGAAACGTTGAAGAGAATGAATGTATCTCCAATGGATATCACTTCGAAGTCCACCGTGCTTGTTGGGTTCAGTGGAGAGGCTAGGAACACAGTGGGGGAGATAAAGTTACCAGTATACGTTGAAGGGGTCAACTCAATGCAACGCTTTTGTGTGATGGACTCCCTATCCTGCTATAATATCATATTGGGAAGGCCATGGATCCATGACATGAAAGTTGTGCCCTCAACCTATCATCAATGCATCAAGATCCCTACGCCTTGAGGGGTTGTCAAGGTAGATAGTGATCAGCAGGAGGCAAAGGAGTGTTACACATCCTCGATGAAATCCTCAACCAAGCCTAATACAGCATAGCAATTAAAGATGCGGGCCCAGGATATCGTGGAGGCTTCAGAGCAGGATGTAAAGAAAATTATCCTGGATCAGGATAATCCGGATATCTCGGTGCTCGTGGGAACCAATATCCCTCAGGATATTGAAGATCAATTGACTAATTTTTTGAAATGCAGGATGTCAACATTGGCGTGGAAGCACGAGGATATGACAGGTATTTCCAAGGATATTATAACACATAAGCTCGGTATTGACAGGTCATTCAAGCTTGTCCAACAAAAGAGAAGGAAATTTGCTCCGGAGCAAAATATGATTATTCAAGAAGAAGTAGAGAGGTTATTGAAATCCAAAATGATCAGAGAGGTCAAGTTTCCAAGATGGCTAGCAAATGTAGTTGTGGTGAAGAAGAAAAATGGGAAATGGAGAGTTTGTGTGGATTACACAGACTTGAACAAAGCCTGTCCCAAAGACCCATTTCGTCTTCCTCATAATGATTCAATGGTGGATGCTACTGCCGGCCATGAGATGTTAACCTTCATGGATGCATCCTCAGGATTCCAGCAGATCCAGATGGAACCTTCAGACCAGGAGGATACTGCCTTCATGACACCAACAGGTATTTATTGTTACACTGCTATGCCCTTTGGTTTGAAGAATGCAGGTGCAACATATCAAAGATTGATGAACATGATGTTCAAAGACAAGTTGGGGGACACTATGGTGGTATACATCAATGACATGGTAGTAAAATCCAAAAAGGCTGAGGATCATCTCCAGGATATATTAAGGGAGCATTTGATATCCTGGATCAGTATAACATGAAGCTAAATCCCGCCAAGTGCCATTTCGGAGTGGGGGCAAGAAAGTTTCTAGGATATATGGTGACTAAAAGAGGGATAGAAGCAAGCCCAGAACAGATCAAAGCCATCTTGGATATCAAATCACCTTCTAACATGAAAGATGTTCAAAGACTGACGGGACGAGTAGCAGCATTGAACAGATTTATCTCAAGGTCCTCAGAAAAATGCAAGTAATTTTATGATATCCTGAAGAAGAACAAGAAGTTCGAATGGGGAGTGAAGAATGAAGCAGCCTTGCAGGATTTGAAACAGTATCTTTCAACTGCACCTCTATTGATGAAGCCTGAAAATGGTGAACCATTATCCCTATACCTCGCAGTATCAGGGAACGCTGTAAGTGTTGTCCTTGTAAAGGATCATGAAGGTCAGCAATATCCTGTCTATTATGTTAGCAAAAGTTTATTAGATGCTAAAACTAGATACTCTCATTTAGAAAAACTAATATTAGCCCTAGTTATGGTGTCAACGAAGCTTAGACATTACTTCGAAACACATAGGATTCATGTTAAAACCAATTATCTTGTTAAAAATGTGCTTAGGAAACCTGAGATGTCAGGCAGAATGGCTAAGTGGTCAGTAAAGTTGAGTGCTTATGACCTAGTATATGAACCTAGAAATGCCATAAAGTCACAGGCTCTAGCTGACTTTGTGGCTGATTTTAGTAGTGATATTCAAAATGAAGTGGACCTAGAAGTTCAACAACTAGGAGAGACCTTAGAATCCTGGACATTGTATACTGATGGTGCATCTAATGTGAGAGGTGTAGGCTTAGGTATACTACTAAAATCGCCACAGGGGGGCATATTACCCCAGGCTATTAGATGTGAGTTTCCTGCCACTAATAATGAAGCAGAATATGAAGCTTAAATTGCAAGATTAGAATTGGCTAAAAGCATGAATATCAAGATTTTGCAAGTATTTGTTGATTCCTTGTTAATTACTAATCATTTTAATGGGACCTATGCAGTTAAGGGTGAGAAGTTGATCGAGTATCTCGAAATTCTCAAAAAATTAGCAGGATATTTCGATATTTTTACACTTGAACAGGTACCAAGAGAGGATAATGCTGAAGCTGATGCCTTGGCAAATCTAGGATCATCAGTTAGGATACCGGAAGGGACCCGAATACCAATATTACATATCCTGTATCCTGCAACGGATCCTCAGGATAAGGAAGTAGTAAGTGTTCAGGATCCTAATAATGAGCATCCTGAGGAGGATCCTAAGTCCTGGACGGCTCCAATCATAAGATATCTCATGGAAGGACACATCCCAAAGGATGAAAATCCTAAGGCCTTTAGAATGAAGGTATTACGATTCACTATTATAAATAATGTTTTATATAAGAAATCTCTTGCAGGACCATATCTGAGGTGCTTGGAGGATCCCCGAACTAAAGAAGTGCTTCAGGATATACACGAAGGGGATTGTGGTAACCATACTGGGGGCAGGTCATTATTCTCAAAGGTATTAAGAACAGGATACCACTGGCCTACAATGAGAAAAGATGTTGCAGAATATGCTCGAAGATGTGATGCATGTCAGAGACACAGTAATATATTACATCAACCTGCTGAGCCATTATATCCTATAGCTTCCCCTTGGCCATTTATGAAGTGGGGAATGGACATAGTGGGGAAATTGCCAAAAGCTCCGGGAGGAAAAGTCTTTATGCTGGCAATGACTGACTATTTTTCTAAATGGGTTGAAGCTGAAGCATTCGTTCAAGTTAGAGACCAAGAAGTAGTATCCTTCATAAAAAGGAATATCCTGATTAGGTTTGGAGTACCAGCCGAGATTATTTGTGACAATGGATCTCAGTTTATAAGTAAGAGGACTACTGACTTTTGCAAGAGTTGGGGAATCAAAATGATCACATCTACTCCGGTACACCCTCAAGCAAATGGACAAGCAGAATCCTCGAACAAGATAATTGTCAACAACCTGAAAAAGAGACTAGGAGCTAAGAAAGGAAGATGGGCAGAAGAACTACCCTTTATTTTGTGGGCTGATAGAAAAACAATAAAGAGTGCAACTAGCCAGACTCCATTCTCCTTAGTATTCGGGGCAAAGATGGTAGTACCAACAGCAAGATCTAACCTCCGGGATCCTGAGCAGAATCCTGAAGCTTTGTGCCAAGAATTGGATACTGTGGACGAAACAAGAGATGCAGCAAAGCTAAGGATGGCAGCATACCAACAAAGGATATCCAGAGCATATAACAAAAATATAAGGACTAGAAGATTTCAAGTTGGGGATTGGGTATTAAGAAAGGCTTTTCAAAATACTACTAATCCTGCCGATGGAAAATTAGCTCCAAAGTGGGAAGGACCATATGAGGTTGAATCAGAATCTGGTAAAGGAGCATACCGACTCAAGAATATGGAGGGAGATATGCTGCCAAGATCCTGGAATGCTATACACTTAAAGCTCTATTTCAAGTAAGATTAGAATTTAATTTCTATCTCAGGACGGTATGGATTCTATCTCTTTTAAATATATTTGAATTTGTTTATTATTTTGAACTCGGTACTGAGTTAAGCATCGGAGGGGTGTTAGCCAAGCTAACACCCACCTTAGTTTGAGGTTATTTTGCAGAATATGCCTCAGGATATAGCTCCAGGATACATGCTCGGGATATTTTGAAAGATTAGAGGATTGGCCCCCTCTCTCACGTATAAGGGATTCTAATCCCTTCAAAGGTTTAAAGGTATTCACCTTTCTTACGAATTGGGTTTAAACACCCCGCCTGGAGCGCAAGTTATCTAGGGATAGTTCAAGGTAGTGGGACCAATTCATGTAAAAGTGGCTGACAATTTCGTTACTATTAGCTATATCATGGATTCTAAAGGTATATGAGGATTGATCACCCTCTCTCATGAAAGGGTATTTTCATACTCTCTAAGGTTTAAAGGTTTTCACCTTTCTAAGTCTTGGAGTTTATACACTCCCGCCTGTAGCGCATGAAATTAAGGGTTTATCCCCAGGATATTAAGGGTTTATTCCCAGGATATTAAGGGTTTATCCCCAGGATATTCAAGATTTATTCACAGGAAAGCTAAAGTACGACTATGTTTGCATTCCTAAGTCTTCAAATATGTTGAACACATGAGACATACATTATACAATTTAAAGGATGGATTCAAACTTATAAGTGTGCACTGGGGACATTCCTATGATGGAAGATTGGAATTGACTCTCTAGGAATCTTTGGTATGATCTCTCCTTTTTATTTTTATAACTTAAGTTTTATGAATTATGTGGTAGTATCCTGACCAGGATATCTCTCAGGATATGTTCCCAAGAATGTTTAAACAAAATTATTTTCATAAATAACAGCTATGCATAAAAAGTGTAACAACAAAGATAAAACCAAAAGAAAGTTATATTATCAAACTGAGATCTGTCCACCAAAAGCACAACAAGTTCATAGTTATATTTACATAACAGTTGAAGGCTTCATCTCAAATCGAGACCCATCCACCTCCAACTGTTATATTGTTCAAAACAGATTATATTAATTGATAACCAAGGGCTTCATCCTGAAACCCAGGACCCATCCACCTTTGGTCATCATATTGTCTAAGTGCAGGAAAGTAAATTGTTTTAAAGACAAGGAAAGTAAATTGTTCGGACAGCCACAACCATCAAATCTAAAAAAGTGGCTCCGGCCTAGGCATCAACATCCATCATCGCCCACTTGAATGCCCTTACACAGCGGCATCTTCACCAGCCTTCTCCGTCTTCTCAGCCTCAACATCCTGAGCAACATCCTCCCCAGCATCCGTCCCAGCATCCTTCTCTCTAGCCTTGTCCACCACCTCTGCTGACTTAGAGGACTCACCAGCCTCAGCAGGACATGGCACAACTTTACCTCCAAGCTCCTTCAGCTTTGCTACCCAGGAATCAACCGGCCAGGCTGGACACTCAAGACCTGTCTCCTTGGCCTCGTAAGCCATCTTGATGCGGGCTTGTAGTAGGGAGACAATAGCTGAATTTTTTATCCCTTCCCGGAAGGAGACCATGGCCTATTCGTGTTCCACTTGAATGGCAACTAGCTTTATCTCAGCATCTTGAGTGACCTTCTTCAGCTTGTCCTCATAATGTCGGGTCTTGACTTCAGCGATGGCGCCTTTGGTCAGCAATGGTGGTCTCGAGCTGTTTGATCCTGGCCTCTTGGAACTTGTTCGTGCTCCAAGCATTGGTGTAAAGGTGGAGCAAATCCTGGAGGCCCTGCAAGTCAAAATTCAGGTATAAGTCAAATATTTTAACCAGGATATCCTGTCAGGATATTCTATCAGGATATGTGTGCAGGATATAGTTTCAGGATATTACCTTATTGAGGAAGGATGTCATCGGCTCCAAGGAGTCAGTGAAGCTGAGTTCTTCATCGGAGAACCCTTCAGAGCCTGGGGTGCTAACTTCAGAGCCTTTCCTCTTCTTGGCTGTGGAAGCACGAGTTCTTGGGTTGGGCTTAGGAGCCGGGAGTGGTTTGGAGCTAGTAGTAATAGGAGTCTCTTTCTTGACGTTGACCGGAGTAGGGTAACTATCAAGCTCATCAAGATCCAGGAGGATTGGAACTTTGCTGGAGTCTGCATACAGGGAGTAAAACTCTCTCCTAAATATATCAAATAAGAACATGTATGCAGGATATCGTGCAGGATCCTTACCAGACATGTTTGCACTGGAGAGTGGACTTGGAGATGGTGGAAACAGATTAAAACTTCTTTCAGCTTCTGGGAGGAGTCTGATGGCGTCGATTCTCTTCTTAGAATCGGCTAAGGGAGGTGCAAGCTTCCTGAAATCGGCTGTGTACAAGAAAATAAAAAAAGTTAGTACAAGATATGAAACAAGATACAAGACAGGATCATCCTAAAACCCTAAATCCTACCCTTTCTTAACCACTTCACCGGATAATCCGCTCCACCAGGGATTGAATCCCTTTTTACAAAGAAAAACTTGGATTTCCACTCTTCTTCGTTCCTGGTGGCTCGGAGTATCAGTGGATCACTGGAAGTGGAATAGAATAAGAACCGGCAAGAACCATGGCATCTAAGCCGATATGCTAAAGGGAGGTCATGAATGGAAAGGTCGGGGATATGATTCTTCTTGATTTGATCAAGGACAGACAAGACTCGCTAGAGCATTGGCATTGTTTGACTGAAACATATTTTCGTAGTATTAAAGAACTCGATGATGAAATCTAGAAAAGGAAATTGCAACCCTAAGGTAAAGGGAAACGCATTGAAGCACAACCACTCTTCGGAAACCATATCCGACCAGATTTCCCGATCGAATGGCCGGAACACCGTCCCTTCCGGGAAGATGCCGGAGGTTTTCAGGGCTGACAAATGGGCACTATCAAAGGTGCATATTTCCTTCTCCGGATCTTGGAGAATATTCTGGTCGATAAACATGGGATCAGAGTCACCGGAACTCGATCTTGTCTGTCTCGCCATATAGTTGCCGGAATATAGGACAGAATGGAGGAGGAAGATGGAGATGAGAGAGAAGTTTTTTACCTTTTTTCTCCTCGGTAAGGGTTAAATGAGGATGAGGATGAGAAGTTATGGGATGATAATGAGTAATTATAGGCTGCGTGGTTACAACTAGTCACATCAAGGTCTTATCTCTTAATTACCTCGTTATTCGTGAAAAATGTAACCGTTAGTATCAGGATACTTAACGGTAACATTTTTGGGGACAATTGTTATGGGTGAAATTCTGAGCCCATATTCTGGATAATATCCTAAGTTATATCTTGATTATGTGAAGTTTGTTCATGCCCGGGATACTGATTCACGATATTGGTAACATCCTGACACGGTATCCTGAGGATCACTAACGGATTATGTGCAGGAGCGCGAGTCCAAGCTTGCAACGTTCATGAGGACCTTTTCCCCGGAAGACTCGGTCTAAGTTGTTCGAAGAAGGACGTTGAACCCGCTTTACCTGGTCTCCAATGTTTACTAAGGAATATTCGAAGCCATCCCCCATTTATAGGAGATTTTGTTTTCGTTTCTTAGCTATAAATAGATGGATAAATCAGATCGAATAGGACACAACAACACTCACTGCTCTCTAACACTTCAACTCTCTCGCAACTCTCACTTTCACAAAAAGCATTGTAACATTTAGCGATCTGATCAATATTGTGCACTGTATCCTGACGTTTGAAGTAATAAGAAGAACAAGGCAGCTGCGATTATCAGCTCCTGAGGTTTTATGCCGGTGATCTAGATTGATCAAGGGCTTTCCTCGTATATCTCGTGTCACCCCTTTACTTTTTACTCATTGTTTGATCGTAGATATAACTCAATATCCTGAGCTATATCCAGAAACTGTTTTAACAAGCAATCAATCTGGCATATTTACAACACACATTCTTAGCACGCTACCTCACTGAACTAATTTGATCACTTAATTGCTTAGGTAATTTTTGACCAAAACACCCATCTTCCTTTCTTAGCTCCTAGTCTCTTCTTCAAATTGTTGACAATTATCTTATTCGAGGATTCTGCTTGTCCGTTCGCTTGAGGATGCATCGGTGTGGATGTGATCATTTTGATTCCCCAACTCTTACAAAAATCGGTTGTCCTCTTACTGATAAACTGAGAGCCATTGTCACAAATTATCTCAGCTGGTACCCCAAACCTAGTCAGGATATTCCTTTTTATGAAGGATACTACTTCTTGGTCTCTGACTTGAACAAATGCGTCAGCTTCAACCCATTTAGAGAAGTAATCAGTCATTGCCAGCATAAAGACTTTTCCTCCTGGATCTTTTGGCAATTTTCCCACTATGTCCATTCCCCCATTTCATGAATGGCCAAGGGGAAGAAATAGGATATAGTGGTTCAGCAGGTTGATGTAATATATTACTGTGCCTTTGACATGCATCACATCTTCAAGCATATTCTGCAGCATCTTTCCTCATCGTCGGCCAATAGTATCCTGTTCTTAACACCTTTAAGAATAATGATCTGCCCCCAGTATGGTTACCACAATCCCCTTCGTGTATATCCTGAAGCACTTCTTTAGTTTCGGGATCCTCCAAGCACCTCAGGTATGGTCCTGCAAGAGATTTCTTATACAAAACATCATTTATAATAGTGAATCATGATACCTTCATTCTAAAGGCCTTAGGATTCTCATCCTTTGGGATGTGTCCTTCCTTGAGATATCTCATGATTGGAGCCGTCCAGGACTTAGGATCCTCCTCAGGATATTCATCATCAGGATCCTGGATACTTACTACTTCCATATCCTGATATTTGAGAAGATCCACTGCATGATATAGGATATGTAGTATTGGTATTTGGGTTCCCTCCGGTATCCTGACTGATGATCCTAGATTTGCCAAGGCATCTGCTTCAGCATTATCCTCTCTTGGTACCTGTTCATGTGTAAAAACATCGAAATATCCTGCTAATTGTTTTAGAATTTTGAGATACTCGATTAACTTCTCACCTTTAACTGCATAGGATCCATTAAAATGATTAGTAATTAACAACGAATCAACAAATACTTGTAAACTTTTAATATTCATATTCCTGGCCAACTCTAATCCTGCAATCAAAGCTTCATATTCTGCTTCATTATTAGTGGCATGAAATTCACACCTAATAGCCTGGGGTAATATGTCCCCCTGTGGAGATTTTAGTAGTATACCCAATCCTACACCTATCACATTAGATGCACCATCAGTATATAATGTCTAGGATTCTAGGTTTTCTCCTAGCTGTTGTACTTCTTGGTCTACTTCATTTTGAATATCACTACTGAAATCAGCCACAAAGTCAGCTAGAGCCTGAGACTTTATGGCGTTTCTAGGTTCATATACTAGATCATAGGCACTTAATTTTACTGACCACTTGGCCATCCTACCTGACATCTCGGGTTTCCTAAGCACATTTTTAACAGGATAATTAGTTTTAACATGAATCCTATGTGTCTCAAAATAATGTCTAAGCTTTGTCGATGCCATAACTAGGGCCAATATCAATTTTTCTAAATGAGAATATCTAGTTTCAGCATCTAATAAACTTTTGCTAACATAATAGACAAGATACTGCTGACCTTCGTGATCCTTTACCAGAACAGCACTTACTGCATTCCCTGATACTGCAAGATAATGGGTCACCATCCTCGGGCTTCATCAATAGAGGTGCAGTTGAGAGATACTGCTTCAATTCCTGCGAGGCTGCTTCATGTGACACCTGGGTCACGGCGACCATCAAACAAATACCAAACCAATGAAATATTGTATTTCCTACTTGGGATTTGTACAAATATGTGTATCATCTCCACATATCAATTTTTGTTCGATTTCAAGCTTTAAATCACTGTCTGGAAGGTTATACGCGCACTGATGCGTAAATATAACCAGTTTAATGCAACGAACACTCCGGAATAGTGAAATAGGCTTAACATACCCTAAATAACCTTTTCATAACTTAGAAATAAGTTTTGAAGGCTTTGGTATGGCAAAATCAAGTTAATTCGCTTACAGGGACTAGATTTGACAAACTGCGAAAGAATGCCAATTTGAACTGTAACAGACATTCCAGAACATGACCATAAGTTAAACATACCATAAATATCCTTTACATATCTTAGAAATAGGCTTTGAGGGGTTTGGTGTGCTAAAATAAACTTTTGGGTCATTCAGGGACTAAAAGCGTCAAAAAGTGCACAAGTTTGCACTTTCGCGCATATCTTGCGTTCTGAATACATCCAGACATCCAAAAATTTATGTAAGCACTAAAATATTTTATTTTAGTGTTTGGCATGAGAAAAATCCATTCGTCACGTCATTTGGACCGTTTTTCGCGCTTATGCGCATGTCGTCGTAATTAAGCGAACATCGCGATCGTACGACCAAACGAACCGACATCCGGGATATTTTTGAGCATTTTTCATGTCCACAATGTTTAGGCATCATTTTAGGGCCTTAAAGTTGACTTAACGAGCCTTAAACATGTCGGAAATGGCCTTAATACACAACGGGGACTGAAATGGAAACTTTGGAAACTGGTTGCTGATCAGAAGGACCTAGGCGTGACACCTAGCCCCCTAGGCATCACGCGAAGCCCCTTCAGAACAGCAAAAGCTGTTTTAACAGCTGTTAACAGCTCTTATGCACTCCAAAGGCCAATGCCACATGTCAATCCCTGATGTTGGGGGCCATTTTGAGTTACCACAAGTTTGCAACAAGTGTAGGGATGTGATCAAAGCTCGGTATTCGAGAAACGATCCTAACGGTGGTCCATTTACTATAAATACCCACCTCAATTCCTTGCAAAACCCACAAATCTGATCTTAGAAGCTCTAAGTTGAAGCCATTTGCTTCATACCTGAACTACTTGGATCGAGATTAGCTTGCGGTGACCCTTTGTAAGTGTTCTTTCATTCATTTTAGCCTTAAAGTCAAACTTTGTTTGACTTTCTGCATTGACCAGTTTATGGTCAATGCGAAGTTCATTTGAACTTCATAACGTGAGCGTGATCATGATGGTTATAGTCCCTAGTGACTATACCTACTGATTACCACGTTATCTAGGCTCAGTGACGAGTCGTAGTTTCGGCCAAAATGAGTGTTATTGCGTATTTTGTAACCAAACTACTTTTAGGTATCAAAACCATTTGTTTTGATACCAAACCTGTTTTCTAAACTTAGTTAAGCATGTTTTAACATGCTTAGCTCGTCACTTTTAGTTTAGTGCTTATATAGGGTCGTAAGGTAAGCGATCTAAACAATCGCTTATACTTTCGAACCTGACCCGTTTGGTCGATCATTAGGATCCGACCAAACACATTAGGTGACCATAGTATATAGGGAATAACCTTCTGAGGTTATACCTTATGGTCGCTTCGTTTAAGTAGTTGTATGATAGGTAGTTTATATGCCTTAGGTAAATTACCAAAATGCCCTTTTTACGCCAAAATTCATTTTAAGCATATGTAACATAACTTTTAACATCTAAACTGATTTGGCAACAATATTAGACATGTTAAGGCATATTTTACTTATCATAGGGCTAGTTAGGCATTCCGAACGCGTTTTACGCGAACGACGCGTTAAAGTAGCATAAGCTACCTAAACGGGTCGTAATGGGTCGTAAGCACTTAGGTTAGGTTTCATTTTAGTATGTGGGCTTTGTTAAACCATATTAAATGAGTTCCCATACTCATTTGGTTTACGAACCCTCATTCTATCAAATCCTCCGATTTAGGTCCGGTATATTAACATAGTTACCTATATTAGGTGCCGTTTGATATCCGTGATCTCTAGCATTGTTTGGTTGTTACTCAAGGACTACTAAGCAATCTCAAGTGAGTACATAGACCCCTCTTTTACTGTTTTTCAAAATGTTTTGGGGTGAAACACATGTGCCTACTTGTTACTTTCATGCTTTCCATGTTTTCTGTTGGATCTGAGTTTCTTTTTGATTGTATTTTCGTTTGTAATTAAGATGAAAATGAAAGAGTTGTGCAGCGGAATTAAGATGAAAACAAACTTTGCATACAATCAAACAGGAGTAATACTTTTAATCAAACATCTTTTCACAAAGAACCGAATGATTGAATTTGTTTCAACAACGATTACAATGATTGATGTAAGAATGCAAACTCCCCCTCAGCCAGAGCTCAGTAGTTTGTTCGTGCAAAGAAGACGATGTGATGAAAGAGCTAATAGAACAGTACAAAGTACTGAGCTATTTATAGGCACTTGCAAACCACTGAGCATCTTAGCTGACGTCACCATGAAAGTGACATCTAACCTCCTAACAAACTCTAACTACTGATCTATAAACACTGATGTACTAAACTACTGCTATTACATTACTTTACATAAAAGACACTTAAACTGCTGCTGCATCCTTCCACTGCTGTGAACCCAGCAGTGCTTGTCCGGATCAGCAGTACTTAACCCAAGGCAGTAGATTGAGTCAACAGAGCTTTGGTCTTCCATCAGTCTTTGACATTGGTCAGTAGATATAAAGCAGCAGTTGTAGGTCAGTACTTAGTATGATCAGCAGATAGGAGGTCAGCAGATATGAAACCACTTTCAAGGGGAGAGATTTGCATGAACCAACTGTAAACGTCTGCTTATTCTGGATCCACTGCTTTGATCCAGTTTTGGCTTTACATTATCTGTTCCTCTGATAGGGTTCAATCCCAACAATCTCCCCCTGGAACAGATAATGCCAAAACTCTTCATTATTTGTGGAAATCTTTATTGCCTCAACAACAGCTCCCTTATCTGACCTTTAAATTGTAATTCAAAGTCTAGGGCATCTGTATCTTCATCATCCCTGCTGAGTGGAAGATCAAGGAGATCCTGCAAATCTTCAAGACTCAGGCCAAGAGCTTGTTCCCTTGATATTTTCTCCACTCCTCCACCAGACCTGGGCAAAGTCAATACGCAGGTCTGTTTGTCAGTTTCCCACTTTTGTATTTTTGAGCCTGGTGGGTTTCTTGGGAGATGCTTATTTGCAGAAGTATTTGGTGAGGCTGGCCTATTCATGACTGGCTGAGCAGTACTTGCAGTTTGATCCAAACCAAGAGTTTCCATGATCATTTTCTTTATACCCTCTTTTCCAAGGTCTTCACCTTCCATTAACTCTTTGATGGTTTCAGCAATCAGCTGTTTGTGTGGCCTTCTTTTGTAGATGGCAGCACCAACTGGAGCTGTGGATCTCCTGATTTGCAGCTTTGATGGTCTTTTTGAAACCGCTGCTTCAGGATAGTCAGGCTTTTGAGGAACTGTGGGATCTTTCTTTCTTAATTGTTCCAACTTTTTGTAAGTAGCCCTGACCATATCTTCTTTCCATCTAGCAACTTGTCTTTTGTTACCATAATCAGCTGCTACCAGTTCCTCTTTCATTCTCTTCAGCTCTTCCTGTTTGTCAGGTACATTCTTTCTAAATTTTGCCCAGTTAGGAGGAGTGTGAGTGACCTTCCTTTTTATCATGTCTTGAATTCTTGCAGCTTCATCTTCAAGCTCAGGAACAGTCCATTCTTTGTACATATATCTCTCTCCTTTGTACTTTTTGTGAGCCATGATACTTTCAATGTAGTCTTTCTTCAGAGATTCAGCTGCTCTTTCAGAAATTTGTTGACTAACATTTTTTGCAAATTGCTCTAGGGATCTGACTTGTGTGAGCAAATATTGATAATTTCTTGAAATTTCTTTGTCAGACTTCCCTTGTGTGTTTCTTTTTGAGATATCCTCTGCTTGCTTGGCTTTGATTTCCAAGTATTCATCAACATTTTTAGGCCAAGGATATCCCTTTATTGATGGCAACCTCCTTTTGGCAGGGTCATCCTCATAGTAGAAGGATTTTATTTCATCTCTAACAGCTGCTAGTTCAAGAGGAAATTGAACACCTGCAGGAGGTAAGGGCTTGTACATTGGAACTGAAGAGAGAGGAACAGGTTTTGGTATTGTGACAAGAGCTAAAGATTTTGAAGATGTTTGTGGTGGTGATGTGTCATCATCTTTTAAAATTAGCCTTCTCCTTTTTGGTTTAGGAGAGACTGATGATGTTTTGGATAGAACAGTGGTGGTAGGTGTTGTGGTAGTGGATTGTGATTGACTAACAGCTGTTGAAACAACTGGTGTTTCAACCACTGTTGTCATTACAACAGATGTTATAACATCTGCTGTCTTCTGCTGTGTGTCAGCAGGTGTTGTTTTTGGTGGTGATGATGGTAAAGCAGTGGATGTTGTGTGTGTTGAAGTGGTGTGTGTTGATGGAACAGCTGTTTGGCAAGTAGTAGTTTTTGTAACTCCTGTTGCATCAGCTGTTTTGTATGTTGGTTTTTGAGCAGACTTTGAACGTCTGATAGGAATGGATTTTGGTTGCCTTACTTTTCTAGTAGGCCTCTTCTTTTCCTCAACAGGATTTTCATGATCCTTTGACCCAGAAGTACCCTGTTCTGGATGATCCATTCTGTCCACCCTGGCTTTCCTTTTGGCCTCTCTATCCCTTTTTACACTTGCAGCTGCTTCTGCTAGTGCATTGGTTGTCACATCAATTTTCTTGCTGCCATCTGGCAAAGGGATCTTTTTGGTCATGTTTGAATTTTCTGGTTCAAGATAGAGACCATCCTCTATACCCTTCCTTTTCCACTCCTTAATTTTCTCCCCCTTTTTGGCATTATCTTCTGGGAGGTGATAAATGTAGCGGACTTTTGGAGGAGCAGTGCCAGTGGTGTGCAAGATCTGAGTTCTGGGAGCCTTTAAATCAGCCTGAGTGGTTTTGAACCTTGACTCCATTGCATTTCTCCGCTGTTGTACATGTTTTTCATGTTGCTGATCTGCTAATTGTGCTTGTTGTTGGAGAGAAGATTGAAATAGATTCCAGAGCTCATTTGTAGCAGGTGCCCTTTGTGGAGCAGGTGCTTGAGATGGAACAGCAGTTGATTGTACCTTCTGAACTTGTAACACTTGTTGTAGCATATCTTTGAGTTCTGCAACTGAGTTATCAAGTTTTGCAATACGATCCGTCAATTTCTGGTACTTTAAACCATCACCCAAGTTAATGGGATCATCTGATTTCCCACTAGCAGTGGTTTTATCAGTGGTAGATGTAGGGAATATACTCCAAACATTAACCACTGATGCCCCTTTTTCTTGGTACTGGGGTCTTCTTCCTTCAACACTTGACAACCTTTTGATGTTGCCAGTAGGATAAATAAATCCACTGGTGGTTGGCAGAGGTGCTATAAAAGGAATTGCCTCCAAGGAAGTCTTATGAATGTAACCACTGTCCAAATGTAACCAAGTGGGTGTAACAGTTGTAGTGGCTGCTTCACTTGGATTACCACCAAGAGTTACTTGTAACTCAAGGGGTGTAACCTCCTCAGGTTGTGTTGGTGGGTTAGCAAAGATTGATACATCAGACCCAGTCAGTTGTTGAGGTATATTCTCATTAATAGGTGATTGAGAAGGACTGGATAATGCCTGGTTCAAATCAATTGCATCCAACAGTGGTTTTATTGGTGAAGGAATTTTGGATGTGATGAGTGGTGTAGAAATAGGATGTGTCCCGGGCATTGGACTGTGGATGATAGAAACGAGTGTTTCCAGAGCATCATGATGTGGAGACCCTATTTGTACAACCTGTTCTTTTTGTGAAGAAACAGGAGGAGTTTCGGTTATGGTTTGAGATATTTGTACCATCTGCTGTGAGGAAGTAGCAGCAGTGGTTTCATGTGACTTTTGTGTTGTCACTGGCAGAAGCTCTGGTATCTCATCCTCCAGAGATGCCTTTTTAATGGTTTTGGGGGGTTTTTGTGTTTTTCTTTTTGTTGGCGTTTTGGTGATTGTAGGTGTGGGTTTCAAAACAGTTGTGCTGCTGCTTTGATCACCTTGAGCAGTGGGCTCAGCAGCAGATACCTGAGGAGCAGTTGTAACTGCTAAAATCTGCTCAGGCACCTCTGCTTGTGTTTTGCAAGGTGCTAACATTCTTGAAAAAGTTTCAGTTGTTAAACTGTTTATTTGAGTAGAATCACCTTGGTTTATTATAACTAAATCATCCTTACTGAATTTCTTTGAAAAATAGTAGCTTAAAAACCTTGGAAACAGTAAGAATGATTTTGTTTCAACATTGTTAACCAAATCTTTAAAAATTTCCCGAGAATAGTTAAAATTTTCTCCTTGAAGAATTGCATATCCCAGATTTTGTATCTTTAAAGGGATTTCATTGAAAGAAGTGGTTTTGTTTGAAACACATAGTAGGAGGGTATGAAATAAAAATCTGGTTGCAGACGGAAAATAACCTTTTTCTAAGGTAATTTTCGTCATCATTGTGGCTTCATACCCTCTCTCAATGAAGTCAGTTTGTAACTCGTTTTTAGTGAAAGAAATTTTACCTTCCTGATCACCGAGTTGAAAGACCTCTGAAATGGATTGTGGCGTGATTTGGACAGCTTTACCCTTTATAGAAGAGTTTATGGTGGTTGCAAGGTTGCCTTGTTTTTCAAGGGTTGCATTTTTCCAGAACTCCCTTTGGGTTGCCAAATAGATTGGTGCATTGGCAGTGAACAAAGTTTTGTACTTTGATTTTGCCATGAGATCAATGATGGAATCGAAAACGTTGGTGGTTCCTGGTTTTGTGAGAAGACCCAGGAGATTGTGAGATGGTTTATGGGGAATTTCAGTGGAGATTGCCTTTTGAGAGGTTGTTTTCGATGATGATTTGGATGAGGGTTTTGAAGATTTCTTTGATTTTGTCATTTTGAAGATGATTTATCGAAGAAATTTGTGAAGAAGTGAGAAGAAAAACTGCTTTGAGAAGAGAATTTTTAAGAATTCAATTCGACAGTAAAACCCTGTGTTTGTGGTGAGTGGGGGATTTTTATAGGGAAGAAAGTGAATGCTGAGGTGGCAGCCGTTACAAAAGGTCTGACCAATATGTACTGTCCACGTGACAACCCCTGTTGAAAGTGAAGGACAGTACTTTTGTTGAAAGTGACTGATGAAGGCAGTGGTATGAAAGCAGTGGATGATTTTCACTATCAGTGGATAACATATCAGTGGATAAGACACTGCTTTTGAACAACAGAGTTTATCAAAAAGAGAGCAGGGGTTGACTTTCAGCAGTGGACAGACTTTTGAAGTAGAGCAGACTTTTGAACAATCAGTGGTTAATGGCAGACTTTTAAGGATTTTAATGAAAAATTTCATTTTTAGCTATTTTTAAGGATGGAGTTTTGATTTTCTGAAAACATTTTGTTGCTTTTATTCATGGAAAAACAAGATGTTGCTTGTTATTCCATGTTCAGCATCCCAATTCTAGAGACCAAGCTTTCAAAAGTGACTGTATCAAGTGCTTTTGTGAGCACATCAGCCAGCTGGTCTTTAGTTAGGACATGATGCAGAGAAATCAAACCTTTTTCATAGCAATCCCTCACAAAGTGATGTCTGATGTCGATATGTTTGGTGGTTGAGTGGGAAACTGGATTTTTGATGATATTTTCTGCTGCCTGACTGTCCAACATGAGTGGTGTCTTTAAGGCAGTGATACCAAAATCCAGCAACTGATTTTGAAGCCACAGGAGTTGGGCTGTACAGCTTGCAGCAGCAATGTATTCAGCTTCAGCAGTGGATGTTGAAACAGCTGCTTGCTTTTTGCTTTGCCAAGAAACTAAGCAATCACCTAGAAACTGGCACCCTCCTGATGTGGACTTCCTTGTGGTGTGACATCCAGCAAAGTCACTGTCTGAGAACCCAGGCCCTTGGTGCTTGTTTCAAGCCATACAAGGCTTTGTTTAGCCTGTAGACATGATCTGGATAAAATGGATCCTCAAAACCTGGAGGTTGACAAACATACACCTCTTCTTGAATTGTACCATAGAGAAAAGCACTTTTGATATCCATTTGAAACACCTTCATATTGTGGTTGACAGCAAAGGCCAGGAACAGTCTAATTGCTTCTAATCTTGCAACAGGGGCAAATGTTTCATCATAATCAATTCCGTCTTCCTGTCTGTAACCCTGAACCACAAGCCTGGCTTTATTCTTGACAACAATACCCCTTTCATCAGTTTTGTTCTTGAAGACCCACTTTGTGCCAATGGGACTAACCTCTTCTGGCAGTGGTACAAGCTCTCATACTTGTTGTCTTTTAAACTGTTGGAGCTCCTCTTGCATGGCTTCTACCCAGCTGTTGTCTTTCAGTGCCTCTTGGTACTTGACTGGCTGATGGAGTGATAGAAAACCAGCAAAAAGACAAATGTTTTGGGTTTGGCTTCTTGTGAGCACCCCTTCATTTATGTTGCCAATGATTTGATCAGGTGGATGAGATCTCAAGAAGATTAAATCTCCTTGGTATGGTATGATGGCATTGGTTGGTGAAGGCTGCAAATGTGTATCATCTGAGCTAACCACTGCTGGGGACTTTGATGATCCAGCAGTGGTTTCAAAAGGTGGTGGTATAGGAGGTAATGAGGTGGACAGCTGCTGACTTTTATCCACTGTTTGAGGACTTTTGTCAGCAGTGTTTGAGGATGTGGAAGCAGTGGTTGATGGGCTACTTTGGTCAACAACTGTTGAGGTAGCAGTGGTTGAGCTTTGACAACTGTTTTGAACAGCTGGTGCTTTCCCCTTTGTGGCAGACCTTTGAGGGATGATGATTTCATACCCATAGTCTGGTGTTGTATCCTCTGATGGACCTGCACTGTTAGTCTTGACAGCAGTATTTTCAAAGGTGAATTTTTCAAGATCAAACAGATCTGCAGGGTTTGCTGGGATTTTCATTGATGAAAGCTCATTGAACTTTACATTCAAAGTCTCCTCCACTGCCTTGGTCCGTGTATTGAACACTTTGTAGGCCTTGGCAGTGGTTGAGTATCCCAGATGATAACCACAATCAATTTTGGCTGCAAATTTTGAAATGGAATCTTTTAAGTTCAAAATAAAGCATGGGCAGCCAAACACTTTGAAATATGAGATCAGTGGTTTAATTTTATACAGAATTTCATAGGCAGTCTTTTTGTGCCTGGGGTTTATTAAAACTCTGTTCTGAACATAGCAAGCAGTGTTTACTGCCTCTGCCCAGAAAGTTAAAGGCAAACCTGAATCTGCAAGCATGGTTCTGGCAGCCTCAATCAGAGTTCTGTTCTTCCTTTCCACTACCCCATTCTGCTCTGGTGTTCTTGGGATGCTGTACTGCCTTACAATCCCTTTCTTCACACAGAAGGCATCCAACTCCCTATTTTTGAATTTTGTGCCATTGTCACTCCTGAAGCTTTTTACTGGAAGGTCAAATTGCTTTTCAACCTGTATTACAAAGTCTTGCAAAATGCCTGCAGTTTCATCTTTCGAGTGCAAAAAGAAAGTCCATGTGAACCTAGAAAAGTCATCAACAATAACCAAACAATATCTTTTCTTTTTAAGGCTCATGACTTGAACTGGGCCAAACAAATCCATGTGTAGCATTTGCAAACACTGGGTTGTTTTGGACTCTTCAATGGACTTATAAGAACTTTTATGCTGTTTTCCTTTTAAACAGGAAATGCAATGTTCAGGACATGAAAACAATTTTTGTGGTATGCCTCTCACCAAACCATTTTTTGAAATTTCTGTGATTGTCTTAAGATTTGTGTGTCCCAGCCTTGTGTGCCAAAGTTCTGTCTCTTTGTTAGAGGCAGCTGAGAACAGACAGGCATCAGCTCTGGGACACTCTTTTGACATGTCAACAACATAAACATTGCCACTTCTTTGAGCAACAAGTTTAGTTTGACCAGTTTTGATTATTGCTTCAATCTTTTTGACCATTTCTGGTCCAACAATCCTACAACAGTCTTTTGTGAAGAATGACCCAAATCCCTTGTCACTCATTTGGGACACACTCAGAAGGTTGAATTTTAGATTGTCTATTAGATTGACATTTTCAAATTTTATATTTCCAGATTGCACTGTACCAGACCCCAGAACCTTCCCTTTACTATTATTCCCAAAGGATATATCACCCCCACCATGGATTTTAAAGTCTTTGAGGAGGGCTTTACATCCTGTCATGTGCCTGGAGCCTCCACTATCTACATACCAAAGACTATCAAAGCATGCAGAAACTCCCTGCACATGAAGTAAAAAGATTAGTTCATTAAGGTCTCCAAAGCCAACAAGGCTTTGGATGGGGTCTCAACCGTGTCTGGGATGGATGCAAGATGATGGACAGTGGTTAGGTCAGGGGTTTGAACTGTTTTAGGACAGTGTTTCTCTAACCACTGTTGTGGGTCCTGACCAATCATCTGCTGGTAACCAAAAGGATGCTTGTTCACTTTGGGTTTAGAGGGCCTTTTGTAGGCCTCATAAACGTGAGGAATCCTTTGGTAAGACTGTTTTTCTCTGCCTTTTCTGAACTGGTTGGCAGGGGGTGCATCAGTAACCTGAACATCTCTTTTGACAGATGTTTGGTTCAGCTGTTTGTACTGGCACAAACAGTGGTTGTTTCTTGGTGAATTTAACAGATGTTGATGATGATGATGGACTCAAGGATGTTTTAGCAATGTACTCATTCTTTTTCACATCAAAGTTTTTGAGGTACACACATGCTTGAGTTTTGTGGTTTGTTTTCCCACAGACAATGCAGCTTTCTGCTGAAACAATGACACTTGTTTTGTTTAGATCATAAGCTTTTAAGTGGAAACAGTCTTTTGTTAGATGATTCCTTTTCTCACAGAATTCACAAAACAGGTTATCAATTTTTCTTTCTTCTTTCTCTTTTCAGATTCCTTTGCAGCAGAGGTTTTAACCACTGCTGGGATATCTTTGAGAGGTATGACTTTAGCTTTTGGAGCTTTAGCACCATCAATTGATGTAAAGTCCATTGGCTTGAAATTTTCAAGAATATCACACTCATCAGACCATTTTGGTTTAAACTGATGATCTTCAAGCTCCTTGAAAGTGGAGAAACCCATTGGTCTGTTAAGTGTGATTTTGTTACCAAGTTTGTCAGTGATTTTCACTTCTTGGCCATTCTTGTTTGTGGGGATAAGCTCAGTAGCTTCATCAGTGGTTTGAACAGAGTTTTCAAAAGCAGTGTTTTCATCATCATATTTTCTATACCCAACCCCAAACTTCACATTGCTTTTTCTCTGTTTTTCAAGCATAACCTCATATCCTTTGCAGGATTCCACCCATCTTTCACAAGTAATCTGGGCAGACTCCAACTCCTTTTTGCAAACTTGGTATTTTTCTACCATAGTTTGAAGTTGGGTTTTGGTTATACTTTGCTCTTCTTTTAAACAGCTGATTTCTTTTTCCTTTTCAGTCAATTTGTTTTTAAGTTCTTTTAAAGAGCTTTCAAATTTGACCTCATCAGTTAAGATTTTATCCCGAAGGTTTTCATTCACCTCTTTGATGTTAGCAAAAGCAATTATGCAATTGTCTGAACACAGTTTTTCAAGAACTTGAGGAGATACCTTGGCAGCTGCCATCATTGCACAATCACATTGATGATCTTCATCATCATCAGCTCTTACCTTCTTTTCACCAGCCTTTTCTTCTTTCTCTTCTTCTTTGTCCTCTATGGACCATGGATCTGTCATTGGTTCAATCAGAGTACCTGAACTTTCTTCCAACAGTACTTCATCAGCCACAGCAGTAACCACTGCGTCAATCACCTCTTCCACTGTTTCAAAGCACTGCTGTTCCTCCTCAGCTTCAACCCCCTCCTGTATTGACTCTAGTGCCATCAAACAAAACTCATCATGTGAAGAATCATTAGAAGCATAGAGTGCAAAATTTTCATCACAAAGATCATCAGGCATACTGCTCCAGTCAACAAACCCTTGAGTGAAAAAACTTTGTTGATCTGGTTGTGCTGCTGCTGGAGCAGTGGTTTGAGGTGCAACAGGTTGCACTTGTACCTGTGGAACAGGGGTTTGAACATATTGGATTTGTGGAACAGTAGTTTGGACATAATGTACTGGCACAGGGGCAGCAGCATAGTGAGCAGTGTTCACTTGAGCTGCTGGGGCATATTGGGCATAGTGCACAGTGTTTTGGTTTTGAGGTCTAGGATTTGAGCTAGGATGAGTAATTATGGGACCAGTATTTTGACTCCTACATTCCCTAGCGAAATGTCCCAACCTATTACACTTGTAGCACTTGATTTTCGATTTATCCAACCCAACCCTTAGATTCCCATGCAAACCTGGGAATTTTCTCCCTGTTCTTTTGTAGAACTTGCTAGTTCTAACACTTAGCAAAGCCAGTTGGTGCAGGATGTCCATTTCCTCTAAATCAGTGGGATCAAAATGTTGCAAATCATTTAGTTCAAAGCTTAAATTATCTGACATCTGGTTTTCGTTTGCAGTGAATGCATAATTTGCAGAGTGAGGATCAGGGTTGTTAAAATTTGCACCAGCAGTTATGTCAATGAAGTGATCATAACCCTGGTCCTTACCACTGCTCCCAGATTCTTCTTGACCCAGAAGAGCAGTATTACCGAATGTGTAATCATCAACGGCTTTTCCTGACTCTTGTAACTTCCTTTTCTGGTTCAACTCCCTTTCGTAGGTCAGGAGTCGACCATGGAGTTGGGTCAAGGTCAGATCCTTGAACTCAGGTGAATTTCTGGTGACAAAGGCTATAGTGTCCCATTTTTCGGGCAGTGACCTGAGGAACCTGCTGTTTTGAGTCGAGTTTGTAAAGGTGGTATTAACAAGCCTCAGTTCACTGATGAGACAACTAAACCGCTCAAATTGTTGAGTCAGTGATTCACCTCTAACATGACAAAATGTTTCATACTGTTGGTTCAGGATTTCCCTATTGTTTTCTATGACTTCTTCAGTACCTCCAAACTGTTCCTTAAGTGCGTCCCACAATTCTTTGGCACTGTTACAGTGTAACAGTCCAGCATATATTTCATTGGGCAGCGCTGATGCTATGATGCTAAACGCTTTAGCATCTAGTTCGATCTTTTGAAAATCGGTTTCGGTGTAATTTTCAACTGGTTTTGGAACGAACTTTTTAACATCTTCAGCGCTTGGAACTGAAGGAACATGAGGACCAATGGTGACAGCCTCCAACAACCTGTGCTTTGTTGAGCGAGGATGTGACCCATCCTCCTCTGCCAGATGTTGTACTCATTTCTTTTTAGCATAGGTGGTTTAAAAAGTGAGCCGATGTTGTTTTTATCATCCTGAGATTGTGACGTCATTCTTGTTGTTTTACAGACACTGAGAAATCAACTTTAATGGTGATTAATCCTTGCTCTGTTTTTCAACGGACGAACAAACGATCAGTATCAACTGTTATGAGCTGAACTATTTACGTCAAAATGATTGTTAAATCAAATTTGACTGTCCAAGCTCTGATACCAATTGTTGGATCTGAGTTTCTTTTTTATTGTATTTTCGTTTGTAATTAAGATGAAAATGAAAGAGTTGTGCAGCGGAATTAAGATGAAAACAAACTTTGCATACAATCAAACAGGAGTAATACTTTTAATCAAACATCTTTTCACAAAGAACCGAATGATTGAATTTGTTTCAACAACGATTACAATGATTGATGTAAGAATGCAAACTCCCCCTCAGCCAGAGCTCAGTAGTTTGTTCGTGCAAAGAAGACGATGTGATGAAAGAGCTAATAGAACAGTACAAAGTACTGAGCTATTTATAGGCACTTGCAAACCACTGAGCATCTTAGCTGACGTCACCATGAAAGTGACATCTAACCTCCTAACAAACTCTAACTACTGATCTATAAACACTGATGTACTAAACTACTGCTATTACATTACTTTACATAAAAGACACTTAAACTGCTGCTGCATCCTTCCACTGCTGTGAACCCAGCAGTGCTTGTCCGGATCAGCAGTACTTAACCCAAGGCAGTAGATTGAGTCAACAGAGCTTTGGTCTTCCATCAGTCTTTGACATTGGTCAGTAGATATAAAGCAGCAGTTGTAGGTCAGTACTTAGTATGATCAGCAGATAGGAGGTCAGCAGATATGAAACCACTTTCAAGGGGAGAGATTTGCATGAACCAACTGTAAACGTCTGCTTATTCTGGATCCACTGCTTTGATCCAGTTTTGGCTTTACATTATCTGTTCCTCTGATAGGGTTCAATCCCAACATTTTCACATCATATACTTGCTATGTTCATTAGTACATTTATAGTACATGATTTACATTACATTTCATGCTATGTATGCCCATTGTGTGCATACTTAGTACATTGTTTTACATTACACTTCATGCTATGTATGTCCATTGTGTGCATACTTAGTACATTGTTTTACATTACATTTCATGCTATGTATGCCCATTGTGTGCATACTTAGTACATCGTTTTACATTACATTTCATGCTATGTATGCCCATTGTGCGCATACTTAGTACATTGTTTTACATTATATTCTATGCTATGTATGTCCATTGTGTGCATACTTAGTACATTTATTATTCATCACATGCTTACATTTTGGTATGACATTTGGTTTGTTTAAATGGGACAATGTACATTCATTAACACCGATCATGCCGCTCGGTAGTAGGTAGTGGTACCATAGGACTTGACAACTCCCATTCCTGAAATCCCGGGTTTGTTTGGATTGGAAGGAATGACCGAATCCGAAAACATTTCTTTTGATAACCTTGACTTAGGGTTATCCGACTGTCTCAAGGCTTGGATGTATGAATTTTTACAATACCGCATAGATGTTTATATCAGTATAGCATGCATTTGTTCCACAAAACATAACTTTGATTTAAACCATGTTTTACTTCAATACCTTGTTTTTGTGCATTTTTACATATGGATGAGTTGATATATTTCACTTACCATACATGATATTTTGGATACACATTTCATGATTTACATTAGACATAGACATTTGACATGGTTTTCACACAAACATTTTGACATTTGATTATACATAAACATTCTACTTTGATGGTTTGGTTTGAGTAAGTGATTTAAGTAACGAGGCGTGTGTAATATGATACAAGCATGGTGGATACGCCGCTGGTACTTCCTATATATAAGTGCTTGTATGGTATTACATATCGTAGCGTTATTTGAATCATTTCAATTTAAGACATAAACATTTTATACAAATAACATACTTTTCACAAGACATTGTTTTACAAAACAACTTATCTTATACAAACTCATTTTACTTGGTTATTCATTTAACCATACATTATTCTCTTATTTATACATATCATCTGATCTTATTGCTTTTCAAATGATTTACAAAACAAAGCAAATTACAAGGTTCATGACTAAACATTTTCTTAAACATAAGTCATGAAATCTATTTTCACAAAACCTATGTATCTCACAGGCATTTTTATGCTGACGTACCTATTTTCACATGTGTTTCAGGATATGATGCATAGGATTTATCAAGATACACTTAGGCGGACTTGGGCCTTAGTGACAATAAAAGATGCAAGACTAGTTATTTATGTTATATTTCTTTGATTGTCAAGACATTGTAACTCTTTTAATCAATAAAACAATATTTCAATTTCCATTTGTTATGAAACAATGATTCTGTTACAACACTCCCCGACGTTTCCGCCACGTTTTGTTGTTTTACGTGGTCGGGGTGTGACATAAAAGTTGGTATCAGAGCTCATGGTTATAGGGAATTAGGTTATTAGTAATGCTTTGACCTAGTCTATAACCTTCCTAGGACCCTAACGCGAGTTTACTTGCGTTTAGTCATAAAACAATACCGTCACCTATCCTTAGGCGACGACCACAACAAGAACATAAATTTCAAAACCGCTTTGAAAAGCAATCATCTGTTCTAGGATGATTAATTACTAGGTTTTGAACCCTCTAAGTTTTCAAATCTCGTCAAAGTTTGGGTCTTATAATGTGAACACGTGCAAACTGGAAGAGTGAATGCCTGTACCCTGAGTTTTCTGTCGAAGGCTAGAGTGTTCGTACAAATCCACAGTATCGGACCAGTCACTCTTACCTGGGAACTCTTGGGGTGAGTGTTCACTTATAGGCGAGCATGTCTTCAGTGATACATTAATATGACCCGTTTACTTTGATTTGTCACCGTCTCATTTGTTTGCCTTAGGTAACAAACAAATGATCGCAATTTTTATGCATTGCCATTCTGTTTTGATTGTCTGATAACTTTTCACTTGTTTCTTCCTATGTCTTTCATTTTCTTCTAGAATGTCTCTTCCTCTCAGCAATGGTCAAATGTCCGAGCAAACAGCCAAATTTGCCCAGCAAATAGGCGAAGTGATTCTGAAGACTGTGGATTTAGGCATTGCCATGTCTCGTCTCAACAATGAAGCCTCTCGTCTCAACAATGAAGCCACTCAAGAGCCACCAAAGGAAGCAGAAGTCAAGCCAGCACCACCAGCCAAGAAACCAATCGAGGAATCAAAGACCATGGATGAACGATCCCCTAAGAAGTCAAAGAAGCGAAAGGCTTCTCAGAACTTCGCCATGGTCGCTCACAATGGTCAAGCCGTCCCCAACCAACCAGCTCAACCCCCTGCTAGGAAGCCATACAAAGGAGCTGTTCCTCTATGCAAACGATGCAACCGTCATCATTCAAACCTTATACCCTGCTCCAAATGTACCTACTGTGGACGGCGGGGACATTTGGTTAACATATGCCGCTTTGCTATCCAAAACAAAGCTGTTATAAACCTTGCTGCTGCTCAACCCCCTGCTAGGAAACCTTATGCCGGTACTGCACTGATGTGCAACAAGTGTAATGCACCTCACCGAGCTTACCTGCAGTGTCGTCTGTGTGCATCATGTGGACGACTCGGTCACCTGGCAAATGCTTGTCAATTCAACCCAATCCAAGGTGGTCCAAACCAACCCCAAGTCAACCCTGCTCCAGCTCGTTTACCATCTGGTACTTGGTACAACTACGGCGAGACGAGCTATTTCAGGAACAAGTGAATAAAGATTGTCAATGCAAATCTGACCCACGGATGAGCATTTGGCTGAGTATAAGATGTTACTGTTTTAAATCTTATGCTTTTATTTCTTTGTTTTTCTTGTAATGTGAAACAATCAGTTTTGTTTATAAATAAATCGTTGATCACAAATTCTGATATACAAGTGTAGTTACATGTGTGTATGGCATTTCCCTATAATACCTACATTGAGGAACTATGTTCCTTACAAACTACTCTTGCGAATATTTCCCATTCTTGTGTTTACTCATGATTCCCAGAGAAAATTTTAAGTACTCGTTTCATTCTAAGATACGAAGTACAGAAAATAAAGCGAAATTATGAGTAATCATGCTTTTTGCACATCTGTGCCTTTGAATCCTTGGTTAGATAACTAAGGGTATTTTCAAATCTCATACCCATTACGTTCTGATTTTTTTCAACATGCATAACATAAGTTTTCAAAAATAACCTTCATGAATTCAAAAACATTTTATACATAGTTCGAAAACATTTTTAATATAGTGTATTTACTTAACATAACAAATGCATGATTTCAAAAACATTGTCTATGTTTTCAAAAACAACCTTCATAATTTCAAAATGTCTCATATAGTCTGAAAACAATATTGACACATTATATTTTCTTATCAAGTGCATGATTTCAAAGAGCATTATTCATATTTTCAAAAACCTTATACATAATTTCAAAATTCATCTCGCATGATTTTAAAACATTTTTATAAATATACCCACCTAATACACCTACTTTATGATTTCAAAAGTATTATATATAAGGTTTCAAAAACATTGAACACATTTTTTTAGAACCCCACGTATAGTTTTCAAAAACATTTTTCTCAATACATTGACTTAACTTTTAAATTCTGCTTCATATGTCGCCTTGACATATCTAGCATCTCAACCTCATAAGAATTTTTACTTCATGTTTTGACTTAAGCACATCCAGTGCGAGGTTTCAAAACATCTTCAACTTCTAAAATCCTTATGGAATCTTTTTATCTCCACAATTAGACCTTTGTGGATGATTATCATTCAATTCAGAGTCTTTAATTGGATTCCTTGTGTACCTTAATTCGAACATTTCGGTTCCTTATAATCGAAATCGAATTTTCCCTTTAAAAGATCTTTCTATCTTTATAGTTAGATTCTTGATAATGTCTAAAGTACCAAATGAAATCCACGAGATGGATTCCTAGTGTGCTTTAAATACATGTGCTCTGTTAGCAAAACAAATTAACAAATTAAAGATCTAGATAAACAATCTTTGTGGTTATATGACTATGTGTTTTTGCATCTTGTGTTTTCTTTTATGCATTTTGTGTTTTTGTATACTCTGGATATTCGTTATCCAAATCCTCGTAGAATCTTTCATATCTTCATATGAGGGATTCGTAGTAGGATATTCAAAAAGGTACTACCTTAAATCCTTAATGGGCTTCTATGTAATAGTTAAGACCCTTGGATTATATAGTACTATTCCATGATTCATAAGAGACCCTTTTAGTGGTCTAGTAAAAAAGATTGATTCAAAAATCTGGTTAAGAATGACATGTGATGATATAAGCTAAAAAGACTCATTGGTTGTCTATTAAAATCATTTATTGATTTAATAAAAGGGACCCTATGGTGGTCTAGTCACATTCATCACAAGATTTGTTCGTTTGGTTTTCCCCTACACATTATAAAATAGACTGTGTGGGCTATGCAAGGAATTGTGTAATTATGGACGCGTACGTAATTATAAAATTCAGTGCACAGAAACCCAGTAAAACTTATTATGTGTAAGAACCGATAGCGACCACAATAACAAAATGTGAACGATGTAATGGAGGTACGGTGGACGCACCAATAACGCTTAATAGACTATTATATAAGTGTCCCTCCTACATTGTAAGCATGATGTTATTTAAAGTTACTAGAAGTTCAAGAACTCTAACCAGTGTTGTTCAATCTTTTCAAATTCACGTTTCAAGACCTCACAAGTTTCCTCTAAATAAAATTTCGGGACGAAATTTTCTAAAGTAGGGGAGACTGTGACACATGGGTCACTGCGACCATCAAACAAATACCAAACCAATGAAATATTGTATTTCCTACTTGGGATTTGTACAAATATGTGTATCATCTGCACATATCAATTTTTGTTCGATTTCAAGCTTTAAATCACTGTCTGGAAGGTTATACGCGAACTGATGCGTAAATATAACCAGTTTAATGCAACGAACACTCCGTAATAGTGAAATAGGCTTAACATACCCTAAATAACCTTTGCATAACTTAGAAATAAGTTTTGAAGGCTTTGGTATGGCAAAATCAAGTTAATTCGCTTACAGGGACTAAATTTGACAAACTGCGAAAGAATGCCAATTTGAACTGTAACAGACATTCCGGAACATGACCATAAGTTAAACATACCATAAATATCCTTTACATAGCTTAGAAATAGGCTTTGAGGGGTTCGGTGTGCTAAAATAAACTTTTGGGTCATTCAGGGACTAAAAGCGTCAAAAAGTGCACAAGTTTGCACTTTCGCGCATATCTTGCGTCCTGGATACATCCGGACATCCAAAAATTTATGTAAGCACTAAAATATTTTATTTTAGTGTTTGGCATGAGAAAAATCCATTCGTCACGTCATTTGGACCGTTTTTCGCGCTTATGCGCATGTCGTCGTAATTAAGCGAACATCGCGATCGTACGACCAAACGAACCGACATCCGGGATATTTTTGAGCATGTTTCATGTCCACAATGTTTAGGCATCATTTTAGGGCCTTAAAGTTGACTTAACGAGCCTTAAACATGTCGGAAATGGCCTTAATACACAACGGGGACTGAAATGGAAACTTTGGAAACTGGTTGCTGATCAGAAGGACCTAGGCGTGACACCTAGCCCCCTAGGCGTCACGCGAGGCCCCTTCAGAACAGCAAAAGCTGTTTTAACAGCTGTTAACAGCTCTTATGCACTCCAAAGGCCAATGCCACATGTCAATCCCTGATGTTGGGGGCCATTTTGAGTTACCACAAGTTTGCAACAAGTGTAGGGATGTGATCAAAGCTCGGTATTCAAGAAACGATCCTAACGGTGGTCCATTTACTATAAATACCCACCTCAATTCCTTGCAAAACCCACAAATCTGATCTAAGAAGCTCTAAGTTGAAGCCATTTGCTTCATACCTGAACTACTTGGATCGAGATTAGCTTGTGGGGACCCTTTGTAAGTGTTCTTTCGTTCTTTCATTCGTTTTAGCGTTAAAGTCAAACTTTGTTTGACTTTTTGCATTGACCAGTTTATGGTCAATGCGAAGTTCGTTTGAACTTCATAACGTGAGCGTGATCACGATGGTTATAGTCCCTAGTGACTATACCTACTGATTACCACGTTATCTAGGCTCAGTGACGAGTCGTAGTTTCGGCCAAAATGCGTGTTATTGCGTATTTTGTAACCAAACTACTTTTAGGTATCAAAACCGTTTGTTTTGATACCAAACCTGTTTTCTAAACTTAGTTAAGCATGTTTTAACATGCTTAGCTCGTCACTTTTAGTTTAGTGCTTATATAGGGTCGTAAGGTAAGCGATCTAAACAATCGCTTATACTTTCGAACCTGACCCGTTTGGTCGATCATTAGGATCCGACCAAACACATTAGGTGACCATAGTATATAGGGAATAACCTTCCGAGGTTATACCTTATGGTCGTTTCGTTTAAGTAGTTGTATGATAGGTAGTTGACATTGGTCAGTAGATATAAAGCAGCAGTTGTAGGTCAGTACTTAGTATGATCAGCAGATAGGAGGTCAGCAGATATGAAACCACTTTCAAGGGGAGAGATTTGCATGAACCAACTGTAAACGTCTGCTTATTCTGGATCCACTGCTTTGATCCAGTTTTGGCTTTACATTATCTGTTCCTCTGATAGGGTTCAATCCCAACATTTTCACATCATATACTTGCTATGTTCATTAGTACATTTATAGTACATGATTTACATTACATTTTAGTCTATGTATGCCCATTGTGTGCATACTTAGTACATTGTTTTACATTACACTTCATGCTATGTATGTCCATTGTGTGCATACTTAGTACATTGTTTTACATTACATTTCATGCTATGTATGCCCATTGTGTGCATACTTAGTACATCGTTTTACATTACATTTCATGCTATGTATGCCCATTGTGCGCATACTTAGTACATTGTTTTACATTACATTCTATGCTATGTATGTCCATTGTGTGCATACTTAGTACATTTATTATTCATCACATGCTTACATTTTGGTATGACATTTGGTTTGTTTAAATGGGACAATGTACATTCATTAACACCGATCATGCCGCTCGGTAGTAGGTAGTGGTACCATAGGACTTGACAACTCCCATTCCTGAAATCCCGAGTTTGTTTGGATTGGAAGGAATGACCGAATCCGAAAACATTTCTTTTGATAACCTTGACTTAGGGTTATCCGACTGTCTCAAGGCTTGGATGTATGAATTTTTACAATACCGCATAGATGTTTATATCAGTATAGCATGCATTTGTTCCACAAAACATAACTTTGATTTAAACCATGTTTTACTTCAATACCTTGTTTTTGTGCATTTTTACATATGGATGAGTTGATATATTTCACTTACCATACATGATATTTTGGATACACATTTCATGATTTACATTAGACATAGACATTTGACATGGTTTTCACACAAACATTTTGACATTTGATTATACATAAACATTCTACTTTGATGGTTTGGTTTGAGTAAGTGATTTAAGTAACGAGGCGTGTGTAATATGATACAAGCATGGTGGATACGCCGCTGGTACTTCCTATATATAAGTGCTTGTATGGTATTACATATCGTAGCGTTATTTGAATCATTTCAATTTAAGACATAAACATTTTATACAAATAACATACTTTTCACAAGACATTGTTTTACAAAACAACTTATCTTATACAAACTCATTTTACTTGGTTATTCATTTAACCATACATTATTCTCTTATTTATACATATCATCTGATCTTATTGCTTTTCAAATGATTTACAAAACAAAGCAAATTACAAGGTTCATGACTAAACATTTTCTTAAACATAAGTCATGAAATCTATTTTCACAAAACCTATGTATCTCACAGGCATTTTTATGCTGACGTACCTATTTTCACATGTGTTTCAGGATATGATGCATAGGATTTATCAAGATACACTTAGGCGGACTTGGGCCTTAGTGACAATAAAAGATGCAAGACTAGTTATTTATGTTATATTTCTTTGATTGTCAAGACATTGTAACTCTTTTAATCAATAAAACAATATTTCAATTTCCATGTGTTATGAAACAATGATTCTGTTACAACACTCCCCGATGTTTCTGCCACGTTTTGTTGTTTTACGTGGTCGGGGTGTGACACTTCATGCTTCTCTCCCCATTCGAAATTCTTATTCTTCTTCAGGATATCGTAGAATTCCTTGCATTTTTCCGAGGATCTTGATATAAACCTGTTTAATGCTGCTACTCGCCCTGTTAATCTTTGTACATCTTTCATGTTTGAAGGTGACTTGATATCCAGGATAGCTTTAATCTGTTCCGGGCTTACTTCGATCCCCCTTTTAGTCTCCATGTATCCTAGAAACTTTCATGCCCCCACTCCAAAATGGCATTTGGCAGGATTTAGTTTCATGTTGTACTGGTCCAGGATATTGAATGCTCCTTCAATATCCCGGAGATGATCCTCAGCCTTCTTAGATTTTACCACCATATCATCAATGTATACCTCCATGGTGTCCCCCAGTTTGTCTTTGAACATCATGTTCACCAATCTTTGGTATGTTGCACCTGCATTTTTTAAACCAAAAGGCATAACAGTATAACAATAAATACCTGTTGGTGTCATGAAAGCAGTATCCTCCTGGTCCGAAGGTTCCATTTGTATTTGCTGAAATCTTGAGTATGCATCCATGAAGGTTAACATTTCGTGACCGGCAGTAGCATCAACCATTGAGTCGATATGAGGCAGAGGGAATGGGTCTTTAGGATACGCTTTGTTCAAGTCTGTGTAATCTACACAAACTCTCCATTTCCCATTTTTCTTTTGCACCACAACTACATTTGCTAGCCATTTGGGAAATTTGACTTCCCTAATCATCTTGCTCTTTAATAATCTTTCAACCTCTTCCTGAATGATTGCGTTCCGTTCAGGAGCAAAATTCCTTCGTTTCTGTTGGACAGGCTTGAAAGACCTGTCAATTCCGAGCTTGTGAGTTATAACATCCTTGGAAATACCTGTCATATCCTCATGTTTCCATGCGAATGTTGACATCCTGCATTTCAAAAAGTTAGTGAATTGATTTTCAATATCCTGAGGGATATTGGTTCCTACGAGCACCGAGATATCTGGATTATCCTGATCCAGGATAATTTTCTTAACATCCTGCTCTGAAGCCTCCACGATATCCTGGGCTCGCATCTTTAATTGCTATCCTACTTTGGGCTTTGTTGAGGATTTCATCGAAGAAGAATAACACTCCTTCGCTTCTTGTTGATCACTTTCCACCTTGGCAACCCCCCAAGGGGTAGGGATCTTGATACACTGATGATAGGTCGATGGCACAGCTTTCATATCATGGATCCATGGCCTACCCAATATAATATTGTAGCAGGATAAGGAGTCCATGACACAGAAGCGTTGCATTGAGTTGACTCCTTCAACATAAACTGGCAGCTTTATCTCTCCCATAGTATTCCTCCTGGCCTCTCCACTGAACTCGACAAGTACAGTAGATTTTGAAGTGATATCCATTGGGGAAACATTCATCCTTTTCAGCGTTTCTAGCTGAATAATGTTGACAGAGTTGCCATTATCCACCAGTATCTTGCGCACAAATTGATTAGCAACATATAAAGTTATTACCAAACCGTCATGATGGGGATCCTGGACAGTATCCCTGTCATCACTGTAAAACGTTATCACTTTATCGGTTGTGAGGGTTGTCGTCTTGGTTGGCTTATCTCCCCTTTATGCCTTAGCCTCCTTTGCATGTCTTTTTGCTGCAGAATAAGAAGTTCCACAGATATCGGATCCTCCTGAAATAAAGTTAATTATCTTGGCATCCGCAGGAGGTGATGTTGCTCGTTCAGGATCCTTCTCCGTATCCTGACCCTTATTCTTCTTTCTTCCCAGGAGATCCTTCAGATATCCTTTGCTCAGGAGATAGCTTATTTCCTTCCTCAGAGCAATGCAATCTTCCGTAACATATCCAAAATCCTCATGGAAGGCACACCACTTGGATTTATCCTTCCAATCAGCTTTCTGTTGGTTCTTCCTAGGCCACCTCGCTTTGTCTCCCAAACCCTGCATAGCATACATCAGTTCAGGTATATTAACAGAAAAACAATATTCTGACAACTCAGGATCCTCGTCTTCAACAGCATTCACTTTCTTGCTGTCATTCCTGCCATATGGCTTAGAGCGATATGGTTTGTATGAGGATTCTGACTTCCTGTTAGTTGATTCATAGGTGGAGGATGAATTCATCCTCTCTTGCATCTTTTTGTCATCTTCCAGCCGAATATATCTTAAAGCCCTGTTTCGAGCCTCATCCAGGTTCCTACAAGGATTCATTACAAGATCCTAATAAAATTGGGAATCCTTTTGCAACCCCACTTTGAATGCCTGCACAGCTGTTGCAACATCAATGTGTGGGATATCCAGAGATTCCCTGCTAAACTTGTTCACATAATCCCTCAAGGATTCCTGAGGTCCTTGAGTTATCCTGTAGAGATCACTGGTTAGTTTTTCAAAACTTCGACTGTAATAAAATTGACTATTAAACAAATTGAGTAAATGAGCAAACGATGTAATTGAATGAGGTGGAACATTTAAGAGCCATTTTAAGGCTGATCCTGTCAAAGTAGAACCAAAACCCTTGCAGAGGCATGCTTCCTTGAGATCTGGAGGGATTGGATTAATTTCCATCCTTTCCCTATACTGAGCAATATGCTCTTCAGGATCCGTAGTTCGTCATAGAGCTTCATGTTGGGGGTTTGAAATCTTTTTGGGATTTCAGCATCACAAATAGGATATGCAATCCAGGATATCCTGTGGCTGTCTTGGGACACTTTTGGAATTGGCTGGACCACCCCAGGTACACTGGATATCATGTCCTTCAATTTCTGAAGCTCCCTAGAAAATGCTGATGTCATACCTGCATCCTACAAAGATCCAAGACCATTAGTAACAAGAGTATTAGTATTATTAGACACGTTACTAGTCTGAGGATTCTGGCCATATCCTGAAGCATATCCTGAGCTTCTCACAGTTGACACCCTGACCGAAGAGGGTATCTCAGGAGTATGATTTTGAGTATGACTAGGCACAATATTGCCCCTGTTATCCTCGATATACACTGCCAAACTGAAGTTCAAAGCCCTGGGCTGTAAGGGAGTGATGGTATCCTCAGCAGGCCTGCTCGAGCTGGATTTCAAGAGTTGTATCTCTCTCATCAGCATCTGGTTGGTCTCCTGCTATTGCTTCATCTGATCCTGTATACTACCAAACAAAGTCAGAATTTCATCATTAGAAGCCAAAATAGGAGTACCCCCTAAGACAGAAGATCCTTGAACATTCCGAGTGGGGATAACATCCCGAGCCACATGAGTTTCAGTTCTTCTTGAAAGATCCTGAGGCTGTGAAGAGGCTTGCATCCTCAGAGGTGGTAGGAGCACCGAACCAATTGTTGCAGAGGTTGTAGTAGACACGGTAGAAGAGCTCATGTTTGATCTTGAGGCCATTAAAAATAGTGTAGCAAAAAGTTTTGAAAATAGAAAACCAAGTAGTGATTTTGCAAAAGCTTTTAGTAGAAATAGCACCACTTTCCCCACGGTGGGTGCCAAATTGTTTTGGTCAAAAATTACCTAAGCAATTTAGTGATCAAATTAGTTAAGTGAGGTAGTGTGCTAGAAGTAATCATAGAAAATATACTGGTTAAGTTGTTAACGAAAACAGTTTTCAGGATACGGCTCAGGATATCGGGCTGTATCTACAATCAAACAATGAGAAAAAGGTAAAGGTTAACACGTGATGTACGAGGAAAGCCCTTGATCAATCTAGATCGCCGGCACAAAACCTCGGGAGCTGACAATCGCAGCTGCCAAGTTCTTCTTATTGCTTCAAATATCAGGATACAGTGCATGATATGATGCGGATCAACTAAGTGTTACAATGAGATTCGAGTACAAGTGTAAGTGTTTTGTGAGTGATTGCAGCTAGTAGAGAGCAAGAGTGTACGGAAAAAAATGTGTGTTCTATCTGATCCGATCAATCCTATTTATAGTAAAATGAAATCAACAAACTAGCCTATAAATACGGGATACGCCGAATATTCCCTATGTGAATGTTGTAGACCACTTCTTCCGGCTTCAACGTCCCCATTTCAACTGATTAGCCCGAGTCTTTGGGAGAACAGGTCCACTCGAACGTTGTAGACTTGCTTCATTAAACTGCACGTGAACTAATTAGTTATTACCAGGATACTGTATCAGGATGTTACCAATATCCTAATCCGGTATCCTGATCACAATAAAAGAAACATAGTCAGAATATTATTCAGGATATATAAGCAGAAAACCACCCATATCAGTAATGATCCCCAAAGTTTCATCTGGGCGAAGGGGATCATTCTCTTCATCATAAGTAGAAGCACCCTTATCTTTAGCTGGGTTCTTTTCAGCATTTACCGACGCAGGAGTGGGGGCAGAGACAGGGATAGTAATTACCGGGTCTTCAGGAACGAATTTCCCTTTCTCCGCATCACGCACCACAACTTCAGGAGACTTAGGATGAGCAGCATCCGCAATCCCTAGATCTACAGTCTTCTCCAACTCCACCTCAACGGGTTTCTCCACTCTAGGATTTTCTGCCTTAGTAATCTTCTCCACCTCATCTTCAGCAGCTTTAGAACTTTCCAGCTGTTCGTTGATCGGCGCGCGAGGGGGTGAAGGCAGGAGTTCCTCATGATATTTACAAAGGTATATAGTTAAAAAGGAGGAGGATTGATTGCTTGGAAAGCCTATGGTAGGAGTAAGTTCCATGCCGCTCTCGAGTGATTCACTAAAATACATCTTCAGCCGAGTGTTGAGTGGAGTGTTGAGTGATCCCCGTGAGGTATGTCAACTTGTATATAAATGGAATTTTAAAAAGGCATGTTATGCCCTAATAAGTAATTTATCCTATGTAATGTTTTAAACAAATCATGACGAATAGGATTGTAAATAAATAAAAATAAAACTAAATAAAGAATCTTGGAAATCCCGACACTCTATGACAAGCCCAAAAACCTTCTCTTCTACCCATTCCATTTGGGAGGTTAAAGCCACATTATAAAGAGTTTTGCTTGAGGACAAGCAAAGATTCAAGTGTGGGGGTATTTGATGTGCATAAAATGCAACATATAAATTACATCAATTGTGGCATAAAACTAACCCTTTTTAGTACTAATGTTGGAAAAAGTGTGTTTTTGTCTTCCTTTTGTATTTTCAGGATTAAATGAGCTCAAATTAACAAAAGAAGAAAAAAGGCAGCTAAATCTAACATAAATACAAGAAAAGGAACAAATGTGGCATGCCCGAACCCCCGACAGCATCTTCCCAAGCAAAAATCAAGAAGGCAGAAGACTGAACACGCCCCGTGCTCAGTGAACACGGGGGCGTGCCCAAGTGCCAGCATAAAAGACAAAGCTATAGAAGCTTCTATCACCCACCACAGGGGCGTGCCCAGCGGACACGGGGCCGTGGTCAACTCTAAGATTCACAGAATCTGAGGAAATCTTGATAGTACAGATAAGCTTCTGCACACGGGGGCGTGCCCAGTGAACACGGGGGCGTGGTCAACTAATGCAGACAAACTGCAATTAATGAAGGAAGAGAAGAGGATGGACACGGGGCCGTGCCCGAGCTGCTGTTCAGGCTATAAATAGGGATGCTTGGCTCATTTGCAAACCATCCCTTGGCACACCACCTCTCTCACACTTCACCCACCACACACCACCATCACAACACCATCATCCACCACCATCATCCATTGTCCATCATAGAGTGTGTGAATCGTCTCGGGATCCAAGATTGATCGTAAGAGTTCTTGACAATCAAAGGCCATGTTTGCCTAAGTCTCTTACATCACTTGGTGAAGACAAGTGTCTAGGGTAATACTTTTTATTTTTAATCTTTTCGCACTTTTTACTTGGTTATGTATTAATGACTTTAATAACTAGTTTCTTATGTTGAAGGTGATTCTTCCTTATCGTTTGTCCGTGGTGTCTTGCCATTATTTTACTGTCTATATAAAATAAAAGATTTTCACCATTCATATCTCCACGGTCTATATGGAGATATGTTGGCTACCTGGTCGGGGGTTAAGGGAACAGTTTGGTAAGAGTCTTGCCTTGTTCAGTGTATAGATCCTGCAAGGACTTGGGTCAAATTTAGTAGGACCTCCTTCAATACCCACCGGTATTGGATGGCGGGGGTCCAAACTCTTTGATCCCCTCATATGTAAGCTACTATTAATACTTTAACCCGGCTACTTAGGACTGTATCCCTGCTGACTCAAACTACTTAGCCGAGGGTAACGTCACCTTCAAAAGAGGGGCCTACCATAATATACATTAATAACTTAATTAATTATCTTTCAATAATCCGACCCTTTAGGATTGTATCATTGCTGACTCAAACTACTGGGTTGAGGGAAACGTCACCTTCAAAAGAGGGCCTACTACAATAACTAAGATAATCTCTTAAAAAGTGCAAAAATGCGGAAATAATCAAAGGTTACACTAAACACGAGTTGGAGCCAAGTGATTCATCTTGTCTATCTGTTTTTATTTTATTTTATTTTATTTTTCAGCATTTTATTTAGTTTTTATTTTTCTAGTTTAAAAAATCTTTTTCTAACTTTTGATTTGATTAGACGTTGAGGATAAACCGGTACTAAAAGCTCTTGTGTCCTTGGACGACCTCGGTATCTTGCCAACACTATACTACGCTCACGATGGGTGCACTTGCCCATATGTGTGTTTGGTGTTAGTAAAATATCATGTTTTATAAATTTAAAACTTGACTAACGTGTAAAAAGGGCTTAAAATATACATTAAAATATATAACACACCACACGCATCAAGTTTTTGGCGCCGTTGCCGGGGACACAAGGTTTTTAAGAAAGTTAGGAATCAACAGCCTAATCGTTTTTTCTAATTTTTTCTGTTTTCTTTAGGATTTTCTTAGTTTTTCAGCTTCTGCAGAACTCAGCACGGGCCGTGCCCGCTAAACACGCCCCGTGCCCAATCATTGGAACTGGCAATCCTGTTTTAAGTCAGACAGTAAGCTGAACACAGGGCCATGCCCACTCAACACGCCCTGTGCCCAAGATTCAGTTACTGAAAACAGAACCGTAAGATCCCGACGGTTGGTAATTTCTGACACAAACATGAAAGATACTGATACTTTTTACTTTCGGCACTCTTATGGTACGTGGTGTCAAATATGTGGTGGCCCTCATAAAGAATTAGAATGTTATTTTCTAAATTATAAGCCCCACTATATGGACCCATTGTTTTCCTGTAGCCTTAAGAGGGGCGAAAGTAAAAATAATCCCTATCTCTCCCTCGAATGCTCTCAACCAGATATTCTAGGAGAAATGCTTCTTGTTGAACTATTTCAAATGGAAGATCTAATTCTTAATTGGTTAAAAGAACTTAGGATAGATTTTAATAATTTATCTCAAGACGATAACCAAGAAGAATTGTTGGGATCGCATTCAAATAAAAACAACTTCGTTGTCCCCGATGTTACCTCTAACTCTAGTGAGGACTTGAGCGATAGTCGTCCCTGTGCCGATTGTGCCGTGAAGGACTCCCCATCGACTTCGTTCGGTGCATACATAGACCTGAGCGATTCGGCATACACCTTCTTTAACGAGAGCCCGGGAAAGGGTTGGACTTGTCCACCTACATTTAGCATAGGAATCATCCTCACCGACAACCTCTTGCGTTCTCGTCTTAATCTAGAGCAATTAAGGTATCTTAGGCACTTTGGGGTTGTTCCATCCAGTAAGGAACCGCCCGATCCGGATAAGTTCCTTAAACATAGACGAAACTTCATAAACGGCCTTTCGACACGGGGTCGTGCCCAGGTCAACACGCCCCCGTGTCCACCAAAAGATTCCTTTCTGACTTTTTGTCAGAATACGGACAAAATGTGTCAGGATCTTGCCTGCACACGGGGCCGTGTCCAGCATGGTGTCGTTTTCTATAAATGCAGCCAAGAATCCTGCACATTTGAACCATCCAGGTACAGAGATTTGAAAGGATCTTCTCACCTACCATCCTAGGTATTAGGGGTGAGCAAATTAACCACCATAACCGATAACCGAACCATAACCGACATAACCGAACCACTAATAACCGATAACCACTATAACCAATGGTTATGGTTATGAAATTTGTATAACCGCTCAATCGGTTATGTTTATGGTTATGAAGCTTTGGTTAACCGATATAACCGAAACCGAACCGAACTTGTGATGTTAACTTTATATAATGGATTTGTGTTTTACAAAACCATATAGAGGGTTTTTACTAAGATAAAAAGTATTTTAGTAACAAAATGATCTTGATGTAGATGCCATTTATTTTGATAAAGAACTAAGGTGTTATGGCCATAATTGTTTTTGTTTGAGAATTACCTTATTAAAAAGAACCCTAAATCGGTAGTTTAACCAAAAAGTTTAGTCTCCGTTATCTTATAAAATAGGCTCAAGCTAAGTTTAAATCGTGCACAACGCTATTTATTTCAAACCTTGCTTGGTTACTTAACCGAAATTAACCAAAACCGAATCATAACCGACTTCATAATCGATTAACCGTAACCGAAGTTTAGTTATGGTTATGGTTACCAAAACTCCATAACCGAACTAGCGGTTATGGTTATGGTTAATAGTAAAAACCGAACCAAACCGACCCATGCACACCCCTACTAGGTATTTTCTAAAAGAAGGTTCTAACAACCATCTTGTCCTTTCCTCTTTTATCCATTGCCTTCTTCTTCATCTTTCTTGCATCAATACCTCCATTGAAGCTTGAAATCACCATGATTCCAAGCTTTATTGTGATGTTTATTAGGTTTTTGTTCAAGGAATCTTGTTAAAAATAAGTTGTACAACATTGTTTTAAGTTATTTCTGCTCAAAAATGCTTCATAAGTTGGAAAAATAATTTGAAACTCCTAGATTCCTTGCTTCAAAAATCTGCAGAAAGTTGAACACGGGGCCGTGCTCGACGAGCACGGGGCCGTGTCCGATGTACTGTTTCATTAAAATGAACTATTTTTGGTTTGTTTTCGTAGAATGTCTAGTCAAAACAGTGGAACATCTTCTACGCACTCCAGAAACAGTCGAAGGGAAAGAAGGTCATCAATTGAAGCAACTCTCGTACGTTACGTAATGGCATTACGTGAAGCTCTTGACGAGATGACTTCGGTAGAGGAGGTCCTAATAGACCGTATAAATTATCTTACGGTGGGGTTGGAAAACAGTTTTCAAGAAATTAACCTCTTGCACCAGAGGTTAAACATTCTTGTAACACCTCCCATGGAACCAATCCTCCCACAAGTGGATTGGAACCTAGCACTTGGAATCAACAATCCTACTGGGTGGGATGACTTTCCAGCGGAGCCTCCTCTTGAAGATCTACAAGAAGTCCCGGTGGAGGTTGCACCTCCTCAAACCGATGCCAATGAGCCCGCCTTTCTTCTCCCACGGGAGATAGAGGAATGGCTCGCCGACGTGTGAGGAACCCATGCCCGGAAAAAGAAGTTCTTCAAAGCTGCATCCAACCAAGAGAAGTATCTCTTTGGAAATTTTGCTAATAGAATAATTTTAGGCTAAAACTTCTTGATTTAGATTTCTTGTGCTTCTTTGACCTATTTATCTAGAATTTTAACTTTTTAGGATTATTATGTAATTCTCTCTATGACTTAATGAATGATGGTTTTAGTTAATTTGGTGTTTGGATGATGTTGAAAAGGAATAAAACATACTAGGGATGGTGAAGGATACCAAGGGAACATGAACCAGCACCCCATGCACGAAAACAGGGCCACCCGACAACTTTTTCTTCATTACAGCAAGTTCAGCACGGGGCGTGCCCGCCCAACACGGCCCCATGCTGCACAATCTGCAGGAAATGCCCAGTTCAGGTAACTGGACACGGGGCGTGCTCACTGAACACGCCCCCGTGCCCAGGCTTCTATTTCTTTTTACATATTCTGTTACTAGCGATCTGAACACGGGGCCGTGCCCGGACACCACGGGTCGTGTCCAGACGCCCAGTAACATAAATTTTGCTTTTTTCACACCTTTTTACACATTCAATCAACCTAAAAACTTATTTTTGGGACACATTGAGGACAATGTGTAATTTAAGTGTGGGGGGATACTAAAACCTTGAATCTTGCAAGTCCTAAATACAAGCCTTACACAAAACTCTATTGGAACCGCTAATCACCCCAAATTTTTTCAAAATTTTTTCATGTTTTTTTTTTACTTGTCTAGGTTTAACTTGGGAATTTCAAATTCTATAAAGGTTATATTTTTACAAATTTACAAGCGATAGCCTCGTGATAAAAAGAACCAACATAAGAAAATTATGAAACGACATGACAAGCTTAGTTAAAATTTGATTATATATACTTGATCACATAAAAATTCATTCCCACAAAAGTGAGTTTTGAGCCTTTATTGAGCATACAAATACATATCTTTAAACTAAATGCTCATTTTTCGTTTCTTGTGTGAATAGCCGCTTGGTTCTTACGACTCTAGAACTTGCCACGACGATACATTCCCGGTCCTTACCAACTTAAACCCGAGTAAGTAAATGATGGAGGCATTAGGACTAACCCTTTTTCATTTCTACACCATTATTTTTTCTTTTTTTTACCACCTACCCAAAATCCCCCTAGTTAACCCCTTTGAGCTTAAACCTTTTCATTTCTTAACCCACAAACAAACACCCTTTCACCCACCAAAACCCTTTTTATTTTTAACCCTTTGTTTTAGTAACAAGCTCGGTTTTTCGTATGACTTTTCAAAAAAAAAATATGTTGATGATGAAGCAAAAGAAATAAACAACCAAGTTCATCAAAAATAACTTTGTTTGAATAATGGCTTCATCAAAATAAAAATTGCAAAAATAAAAAGTCTAACGAAAACCGATGCTTTTTACGCTTTTTGCCCTTTTCTACTAACCATTAACCCAACCACCTACCTTTAACCCAAGCCTAACCCTTCACCCAAAATTCCTCTTGATATTTACAAAGGTATATAGTTAAAAAGGAGGAGGATTGATTGCTTGGCAAGCCTATGGTAGGAGTAAGTTCCATGCCGCTCTCGAGTGATTCACTAAAATACATCTTCGGCCGAGTGTTGAGTGATCCCCGTGAGGTATGTGAACTTGTATATAAATGGAATTTTAAAAAGGCATGTTATGCCCTAATAAGTAATTTATCTTATGTAATGTTTTAAACAAATCATGACGAATATGATTGTAAATAAATAAAAATAAAACTTAATAAAGAATCTTGGAAATCCCGACACTCTATGACAAGCCCAAAAACCTTCTCTTCTACCCATTCCATTTGGGAGTGTAAAGACACATTATAAAGAGTTTTGCTTGAGGACAAGCAAAGATTCAAGTGTGGGGGTATTTGATGTGCACAAAATGCAACATATAAATTACATCAATTGTGGCATAAAACTAACCCTTTTTTAGTACTAATGTTAGAAAAAGTGTGTTTTTGTCTTCCTTTTGTATTTTCAGGATTAAATGAGCTCAAATTAACAAAACAAGCAAAAATGCAGCTAAATCTAACATAAATACAAGAAAAGGAACAAACGTGGCATGTCCGACCCCCCGACAGCATCTTCCCAAGCAAAAATCAAGAAGGCAGAAGACTGAACACGCCTCGTGCTCAGTGAACACGGGGGCGTGCCCAAGTGCCAGCATAAAAGACAAATCTATAGAAGCTTCTATCACCCACCACGGGGGCGTGCCCAGCGGACACGGGGCCGTAGTCAACTCTAAGATTCGCAGAATCTGAGGATATCTTGATAGTACAGATATGCTTCTGCACACGGGGGCGCGCCCAGCGAACACGGGGGCGTGGTCAACTAATGCAGACAAACTGCAATTAATGAAGGAAGAGAAGAGGATGGACACGGGGCCGTGCCCAATGGACACGGGGCCGTGCCCGAGCTGCTGTTCAGGCTATAAATAGGGATGCTTGGCTAATTTGCAAACCATCCCTTGGCACACCACCTCTCTCACACTTCACCCACCACCCACCACCCACCACCATCACAACACCATCATCCACCACCATCATCCATTCTCCATCATAGAGTGTGTGAGTCGTCTCGGGATCCAAGATTGATCGTAAGAGTTATTGACAATCAAAGGCCATGTTTGCCTAAGTCTCTTACATCACTTGGTGAAGACAAGTGTCTAGTGTAATACTTTTTATTTTTAATCTTTTCGCACTTTTTACTTGGTTATGTATTAATGACTTTAATAACTAGTTTCTTATGTTGAAGGTGATTCTTCCTTATCGTTTGTCCGTGGTGTCTTGCCATTATTTTACTGTCTATATAAAATAAAAGATTTTCACCATTCATATCTCCATGGTCTATATGGAGATATGTTGGCTACCTGGTCGGGGGTTAAGGGAACGGGTTGGTAAGAGTCTTGCCTTGTTCAGTGTATAGATTCTGCAAGGACCTGGGTCAAATTTAGGAGGACCTCCTTCAATACCCACCGGTATTGGATGGCGGGTGTCCAAACTCTTTGATCCCCTCATATGTAAGCTACTATTAATACTTTAACCCGGCTACTTAGGACTGTATCCCTGCTGACTCAAACTACTTAGCCGAGGGTAACGTCACCTTCAAATGAGGGGCCTACCATAATATGCATTAATAACTTAATTAATTATCTTTCAATAATCCGACCCTTTAGGATTGTATCCTTGCTGACTCAAACTACTGGGTTGAGAGTAACGTCACCTTCAAAAGAGGGGCCTACTACAATAACTAAGATAATCTCTTAAAAAGTGCAAAAGTGCGGAAATAATCAAAGGTTACACTAAACACGAGTCGGAGCCAAGTGATTCATCTTGTCTATCTGTTTTTTATTTTATTTTATTTTTCAGCATTTTATTTAGTTTTTATTTTTCTAGTTCAAAAAATCTTTTTCTAACTTTTGATTTGATTAGACGTTGAGGATAAACCGGTACTAAAAGCTCTTGTGTCCTTGGACGACCTCGGTATCTTGCCAACACTATACTACGCTCACGATGGGTGCACTTGCCCATATGTGTGTTTGGTGTTAGTAAAATATCGTGTTTTATAAATTTAAAACTTGACTAACGTGTAAAAAGGGCTTAAAATATACATTAAAATATATAACACACCACACGCATCAGAGTTTGTATGGTCTCGGTTGCAACGTCTTCTTTGCCTCTAAAAATCATCTTCATCGGGATCACTCCGGCTTTAATATAGAAGAATTTAGGTTTCCAATCATGAAAAGATTTTGGGGGATTCAACAAGATCTTCTTTGCCGAAGCACGTTGAATAAAGGAATAAAAACCCTGTGAACAATGCATTTGGTGGAATACTCGGAAGCGATTAACCGTCGGCTCGATATGCATCCCTCGACAGACGAATTCGAAGTGACGAACCCGAACCATCCCAATAGAATGCATTTGAGAAATATGAAACTTATAATACGAAAGGATTTCAAGGAAAATTTTTGTTACAGGCAATCAAAAATTGCCTGCAGCAAAGAAATCCCAGAACAGAGTAATATACCCGGCCGGAGCATCCGCCGCCGTCTGACCCTCATCAGGGTATTGAGCGTCCCAACTATCAGGAAACTTGAAGTTGCGAACCATACCGTCGAAAGTTTCCTTAGGCCACTTCAATGGTGGAAGACCGGAAGCCATTTCTTCATAAGAGTCTTCGTGGTGTTCTCTGATTGACATAAAGAAGGAAATTGCAGATTTCTTCAAAGAAGTAACAGGGAAGACGAAGAAGAATAGGTTTCAAATGGCAATACTAACAAAAGAAGGAAATCGAAGGATTTATATACTAACCGCCATCAATGACCTAGAAAACCGCAATAACACCTTTTCGGGGCAAACACTATTACCTAAGCATCAGTGGCAAGTGGGAATAACAATAACGCGAGTTCACGTGCGCGTGTAAGCCACAATTGACGACGTGCAACTGACAAGTGACAGCATGTCACTCAAACTGTCAAACTTCAACAGTCGTCACTGTACCTTTCACCTGCCAAGAGTCAAGATTTTCAAAATTGAAATCATGAGCAAAAGAGTATCTTCCTCAAGAAGATTCTCCATATTTCGTGCCAATAACCCCACAGCAAAAAAAAAACCCATCTCCTTTAGTCCAGTGCTACACTTATTTGCCTAAGAGCAACACTAGACTGGGGGGACTTGAAGGGGTAAGGTCCCAAAAACCTTGCACAGGTGTTCAGGACCGTACCATAACCCCACCACCAATAAACCTCTTTCGAAGAACCTTGGACGGCAGCGCATTGGTTCTAAAGAAGAAAAATTAAAAGAAAGCACTCTCCAACATCCGCGCGCCAAGATAGAGCCAATAGCAGATCCTTGCGCAAGCTCTCATGCAGCAGAACCGTTAGGATAAGGTCCTAACAACATCTCCGCGCGAATGTCATTCAGACTTGGATAAAAATAACTTTTCTATTACAACAGAATTTACATGAAGCAAAGCCACATGGGATTACAGCTGTAAACCTTCTAGAAGGCTTTATCGTGCATCACCATTCGGTTATAACCGAATAGCCATGTGGCATCATCCTGGGCACTCCTCAAAGTCACGATGATGGCACCAAATAAAAGGAAGATCCACACTTATCCACTTTCCACGTGGCATCTCCCCAGCCGTTGATCATTACCACAATCTGTGTGCACACACATTCGTTAGTGATTAACGGTGGAGAAAATAACCCCTCACGGAAATTACTTTCCGTTACGTCCTCCGTCAACAAACTTTCCCGCCCAAACTTCGGTTATAAATAAGGATAATTCAGGTGCAAATTCTCAAGTTACATTCACTTCACTCTCAATATTTATTCTTCTTCATCGAACATGTACTTATTCTCACGCCGGAGGGTGGTCAGGGAGAGAACCCTCATTCTCCCCATGGCGAGTCTAACGGTTGTTTGTTTAGCAGTTGTTGTTAGAAGAAGGAGCTTAGCTAACCCCGAATCAAACGAGAAGAACCACCCCTTTTATGCAGATTCAAACCCCCCTGGTTCAATTGATTCCGATCTGTTGAACCAGTGTTTCTTCAATAGGTTTTGTGAGTGTGTCAGATTCATGGCTTTGAGTCCATATTGCAATACCTCATCCAACTACGAGAGTTGTCGAGTGTGTACCTTGAAATCAAAAGTGTTTGATATTGAAGTATGTTTTATCAACTTTACAAGTTGATATACGTGTAAACCAAAACCATTGTAGCCATGAATCTTGACTGAAAACATTTGTCTTTGTAAACCAAGTAGTAAATCAGCTTTGAAAGTAACATTGTATGGTTTATATCTTTAAGTAAACCTTGTAATGTGACTTCTTTTTGAAAACATCCGTCCAAGTGATCTAGATAACGCAACGACATGTAATGTGTTAAAAGCACTTATATATAGGAAGTACCAGTGGCGTATCCACCATGCTTTTATCACATTACACCCGCCCCGTTACCTAATCACTTAACATAAATCAATCGTTCAATTCGTTCAAATCGATCACATAGTTCAAATCGTTCCAATCGTTCAAATAGTTCAAATCGTTCAAGTCGTTCAAATAGTTCAAATCGTTCACATAGTTCAAATAGTTCCAATCATTCAAATAGTTCAAATCGTTCACATAGTTCAAATAATTCCAATCGTTCGTGTTTTAGTTGCGAAAACTAACTTTTGGTCGTTCTCGTTGAATACATTCAAACCTGTGTGACTCGTCCCAATTATTCAACTCATATTAACAAACCACCAAAGGGTAAGTTAACAATCATCAGGTTCTGTCGTTACCCACATTACCCCCATAACCATGGTGATAGTCCGATAACGGGATTTGTCAGATCCTATGGTACCATAACATACTACTGGTCGGCTTGATCATAGTTAATGAATGTAATTTGATGTCTTTCGACCAACGCCCCAACTAGTTCGTTCACATTATTCAAATCGTTGTGTTTAATATAAACCATAGCATTCGTTTTAGAAAACTCGAAATCGTTTAGCACATATGAATCACCCCAAAACAATTGAAAGCTGTAAAAGAGGGGAACTATGTACTCACTTGAGATTGCAAGGTATCCTCGATTAAAGTGAACTAAACAAGCTCGGGAAATCAAGGAATCAGTGGTACCTAGTATCAGATCACTATGTTAATCAATCGGCACCTAAATCGGGAGATCGGGTAGAATGAGGTCTTATAAACCAAATGAGTATTGGAACTCATGTGATATGGTCTAACAAAGCCTACATTCTGATTTGGAATCTATCCTAAGTGCTTATGACCTGTTATGACCCGTTAAGGGAGCCTACGTTACGTTAACGCGTCATTTGCGCAAAAGCGCACTCGGATAGCCTAACTAGTCCTATGACAAGTATTATATGCCCTAACATGTTTAAATATGTTGCAGAATCAGTTTAGGTGTCAAAAATTTAGTTACATATGCTTACATTCAAATTATGCATGAAAAGGGCATTTTGGTCATTTTCCTAAGGCATATAAACTACCTATCATAACAACTAATTAAACTAAGTGACCATAAGGTATAACCTCGGAAGGTTATTCCCTATACAACTATGATCACAAATATGTTTGGTCGGATCCTAAAGATCGACCAAACGGGTCGGGTTCGAAAGTCTAAGCGGTTGTCAAGACCGCTTGACTTACGACCCTATATAAGCACTAGACTAAAAGTGACGAGTTAAACATGTTAAAACATGTTTAACTAAGTTAGAAAATTGATTTGATATCAAAACAAAGTGTTTTGATACCCGAAAATAGTTTCGTCGCAAAATGCACATAATCGTGCATTTTGACCGAAACTTTGACTCGTCACTTTGACTAATCAACGTCGTAATCAGTAGGTATAGTCACAAGGGACTATAACCATCGTGATTATGCTCACGTTGCAAAGTTCAAACGAACTTTGTCTTGACCAATTCATGGTGAAAGCTGAAAGTCAAACACTGTTTGACTTTCTTGCTTGATTTAACTAAACAAGCATGAAAGAATACTTACAATGGTCCAATGCTTGAAGAGAGGACTAAGAATGCTCAGGTAGGTGGCCCTCAATAAGAGATTGCCTCCACTTAGAGCAGGTGAAGAAGGAAATAGCAAATGAGCAAGTTGAAAGCTTGAATTTCTTGGGTACTTATAGGAAATTAAGCCTCCATTGATCATTGCCAAGTGTTTTTGCATGGATCAAAACATGATCTTGACCCTACAAATGTTACACTGATTTGGCAACTTGGGGAACACATAAACCAGCTCATGGTATGCAAAAACTATGGTTAAAATGGATTCAGCAGGCTGTTTTGAAGATTCAATGAATTTGCCAGCTCCAGGCCTCGTGGGCTGCGAAGGAAACACCTTCACTCTTGGCGCCCAGCCTAGTGGTCTGACCAGAAGTTTCAAATTTTGGCAAAACAGGCCCCTGCATGCTCTAAACTTGATTTTCTACGCGTTTAACCCCCGTTGTCCCAATTTAAAGGCTCTACAAGGATGTTAAAGCATAGGGGACTTAAAATATGGTTGAAAATATCACGGATGTCGGTTCATTTGATCGTACGGTCACGTTATTCGGTTAATTACGACGAAACTCGAACGGACACGAAAACGATCCAAATTGCTTGACGAATGGTATTTTTGCATTCCCGTCACTAAAATATAATATTCTAATGATTAAAAAAAATTTGGATGTCCGGATATGGTCAGAACGTAAGATATGCACGTAAATGCAAAATGATGCACTTTTTGATGCTTTTTGTCCTTATTGATCAAATAAGCGCATTTTTGCATACCGAACTCTTCAAAGCTTATTTCTAAGCTATGTAAAGGATATTTAGGGTATTTTGTGCTTATGATCTTGTTCCGGGGTGTACGTTGCTATACGAATCAGCAGACTTTTGCAGTTTGTCCCAAATAGTCCCTTCGATCGAATAAACTTGTTTTTACCATACCAAACCCTTCAAAACTTATTTCTAAGTTATGTAAAGCTTATGTCACTATTCCGGAGTGTTTGTTGTGTTATACTAATTACGTTTACGTAACAGTTTGCGTATAACTCTCAAGAAAGTGACTAAGGGCTCGAAATCGAACAGAATTGACATGTGCAGATGTCACGTGTATTTGTACAAATCCCAAGAATGAAACACAAGATTTCATTGGATTTGTATTTGTATGATGGTCGTAGAGGCACAGATGTTAAAGTCTCCCCTACTTTAGGAAATTTCGTCCCGAAATTTATTCGTAGGAGCCTGTCTATATAGTTGTGTTAAACAATTGTCTTGCATGGAATCTAGGGTGTTATTTATTTTCATAGAGTAACCCATCAAGGATCTCCACGTAAGGCATAATTTATCATTCCATAGTGGATGCTTCCTAGATAATGCAGGAAGTGGGAATGGGTTGTTATACCTATGATGCTTATCCCCTAATGGATACTCTCTCGATTAAAGCAGGAAGTGGGAATGAGGGATTTGATCAATGATAAAACCAAATCAACCAATAGTTCTGTGAGTATCCTTTAAGAGTCTGACTATTAGGATAGAAAGATCTTGTAAGGATTTGGCCCTTTGTTTCAGTGTCTTGTAAAGTATTCTTAGAAATCCAATAATGGATTTAAAGAAGTACTTTAAGTGTCCCTTTAAGAATCTAACTATTAAGGAAGATTCTACAAGGATTTGTATTTCATTTTCCTCAGTGGATATTCTGCAGAAGCGAAAATGAATCGATAATTCATTTCCTCAATGGATTCTTCATCAGAAGTGAAAATGAAAGGTGAATAGGTTATTCATTTCCAATGGATATTTCTTCAAAAGCGGAAATGAATGGATAATTCATTTTCTCTAATGGATACTTTTATCAAAAACGGAAATGAAGCAATGTATAAGCTGTTCATTTCTCAATGGTTATTTCTTCAGAAACGAAAATGAATGGATAATTCATTGTCCTCAATGGATACTTCGTCAGAAGTAGAAATGAAGAATTGTTGAATAAGTTATTCATTTCCCCGATGGATATTTCTTTGGAAGCGAAAATGAATGGATAATTCATTTTCCTTAGTGGGTACTTCGTCAGAAGTGGAAATGAAAGAATTATCGTAAAAAGTATTCATTTCCCTGATGGATATTTCTTCAGAAGCGAAAATGAATGGATGATTCATTTTTCCTCAGTGGATACTTCGTCAGAAGTGGAAATGAAAGAATTGTCGTAAAAAGTATTCATTTCCCCGATAGATATTTCTTCAGAAGCGAAAATGAATGGATAATTCATTTTTCCTCAGTGGATACTTCGTCAGAAGTGGAAATGAAAGAATTATCGTAAAGAGTATTCATTTCCCCGATGGATATTTCTTCAGAAGCGAAAATGAATGGATAATTCATTTTCCTCAGTGGATACTTCGTCAGAAGTGGAAATGAAAGAATCGATACAAGATTATTCATTCCCCAATGGGTATTTCTTTATAAGCGAAAATGAATGGATAATTCATTTTCCTCAGTGGATACTTCATCAGAAGCGGAATGAATTTATTCATTTTCCTCAGTGGATATTTCTTTAGAAGCGAAAATGAACGGATAGTTTATTTTCTTCAGTGGATACTTCATCAGAAACGAAAATGAATTTGTTCATTTTCCTTAGTGGATATTTCTGCAGAAGCGAAAATGAATGGATAATTCATTTTACTTAGTGGGTACTTCATCAGAGACGAAAATGAACACGGTTCACGAATGGATTATTCATTTCCCAGTGGATATCTCTTTCAGAAGCGAAAAATGAGTAGTTAGTTCATTTTTCCTCAATGGATACTTCATCAGAAACGGAAATGAATATAGTTAACTTTTGTTTCTTGTTTAATGTTGACACATGACAAACTTGCTGTGGTTTCTGTGCACTGAATTCCATAATTATGTATGCATCCATTATTACATAATTCCTTGCACAGTCCGCACAGTTTATTTTGTAATGTGTAGGGGATAGAATCAAACGAACAACCTTGTGATAACTTTGACTTGACTACCATAGGGTCTCTTTAACTAGATCAACACATAAACACACAATCACATTGTCACATAATTGTCCACTTGGTTATCAACTTGTTATCAGCTTGTTATTAACTTGTTATCAATCTTGTTATCACTTGTTATTAACTTGTCGTCGATTTTTACACATGCATTTAAATTACACCAGGAATCCAATCAATGGACTTCAATTAGTACTTTAAACATCCTCAAGAATCTAACTATGAAGATAGGAAGATCTTATAAGGATTCGGTTTTGTCCTCATTGAATCATAACATACGTAATAAAGCACACAAAGAATCCAATTAAGGACTTTGATTATGCGCTTTAAACATCCACAAGGATCTAACTATGAAGATAGGAAGATCCTATAAGGATTCGGAATTCGTGTAGCGTGAAATGTTTCAAAACCTTGTACTAGGTATGCTATGTCAACATACGTAGTGAAAAGTACATGAAATCAAGTTGCTAGATATGTTAAGTCTACATATGCAGCAAAAAGGATCCTTGAAATCAATGTGCTAAGCATGCTAAGCCGACATACGAAGCAGAGTGTTCTAGAAAATCGCGTACTACGTATGCTAAAGCAACATACGAGCAGATTGTCTTCGAAAATTATGCATGGGATCTTTGAAAATATGTTTAATGTTTTTGAAACCTTATGTAATATTTTTGAAATCATGTACTAGGTATATTAGGTAAACATGTTTACAAAATGTTTTAAAACCACGTGAGATGATTTTGAAATCATGTATAAGGTTTTTGAAAACATGTATAATTCTTTGAAACCATATGTTGCGTAAAATATCATGATACCAGGAAGATATGATATGTATATTGCGTAAGACCAATTAAGGACTTACGGAAGTACCCTTAGGTATCCAATTAAGGATTTAAAGTGGTACTTTAGGGTATTTGTCCAGAGTTGTAACTTGTACCTTGTACTTTGTTTCATAGAAGAAATGAGTACATAGGAGTTTTCATGGAGATCGCGAGCGATCTCAAAATGGAAGAACTACGAGAGTAGTTTGTCTTGCAAGGAACACGGTTCCTTGGTGTCGGCATTGTAGGGGTATGTCATTCATACATGTAACCACATTTGTTTTCGTATATCGTAATGTAAATAGAGATTTATTTAAAAACCAAAATAGTTGTTTCATAGTCTTGGATAACAAAAGAAATAAAACACAAATTTTAATTGTTTCAAAGCAGCATCGTCTTCCAGTTAGCTAAATGCTCATCCACGGGCTAGATTTGCATTATTAAGCTTTGGGCAATTGTTTCTGAAATGGCCCATCTCGCCACAGTTGTAGCAAGAACCTGGTGGAAAACGAGCTTGTGCAGGGTTGTTATCAACTTGATTTTGTGTAGTCGCAGCTCGGCAAACCCTAGTTGTATGACCAACAAGTCCACAATTTAGGCATTTGCGGTTGTACATTAGCATGATGATGAAGGTTACATTGGCTGCATAGAGGTGCAGTTCCATTGTATGGCTTCCTAGCAGGGGGTTGAGCTGGTTGGTTAGGGACAACTTGATTATTTTGAGCAACCACGGCGAAGTTCTGGGAAGCCTTACGCTTCTTTGACTTCTTGGAGGACTCAGTCTGCTTATCCTTTGGTTTTGTATCATCTGATGGTTTCTTGTCGCCTTTTCGGAAAAGTTTACCTTTCCTGATCTGAGATTCAGTCAGGGTAGCGGATAGCTCAATGGCCTGTCTGACTATGGTAGGGTTGCTACCAGTAACAATGTCCTGAACTGAGTCAGGGAGGCCATCAATGTACTTTTCAATTGCCTTATCCAAAGGCGTAACCATGGATGGACATAACAGACTTAGTTCCTCATATCGGTCCGTGTAGGCTCAATGTTCACCGCTATCTTGTTTAAGATCATCGAATTCCCTTTCCAGTGCCCTGAGTTCATGACGAGGACAAAATTCCTTCATCATTAGAGCTCAAAGCTCTTCCCAGGTTTGAGCTAATGCCACATCGGCACCCATGTCTCTCATCACACCATTCCACCATGTTAATTCTTGTTTCTAAAAAACACTAGATGCGAATTCAACCTTTCGCTCATTTGGACACTGAACATGTCAGAATGTGCTTTCTAGACTCTCGAACCATTGTAGGAGCTCAGTTGCTCCTTGAGATCCAGAAAATTTCAGTGGTTTAGCTGAATTGAACGTTTTGAAGTTACACTGAGCATTGTTATTGTTGTTATTGTTATTCGCTTGGTTTATCTGGGTAATGAGGTTCGGAATCACAGCAGCAATCTGCTGAGCGACTAGGGCTGCGAGGGCAGCATCCTCAGTTTGATCGCGTCTAGGAGGCATTTTCCAAAACGAACAAGGAAACATGAGAAACGAGTGAGATTGACATTTGGATAAACAAAAGAGGTATTGAAGATGTCGACGAAACATAAGGAAGGCGATCATTTGTTCGTTACCTAGAACAAACAAACGACACCCAGTGGCTAATCAAAGTAAATAGGTCTTTATAATGTATCACAAAGACATGCTTTAGCCTATAAGTGGACACTCACCCCAAGAGTTCCCAGGTAAGAGTGACTGGTCCGATACTGTAGATTTGTACGAACACTCTAGCCTTAGACAGAAAACTCGAGGTACAGGCACCCACCTTTCCAGATTGCACGTGTTCACATTATAAGACCCAAACTTTGACGAGATTTTGAAAACTTTGAAGGTTCAAAACCTTATAATAAATCATCTAAGAATAGATGATTGGTTTTCAAAACGGATTAGTAATTTGTGTTCTTGTTGTGGTTGTCACCTAAAGATAACTTGTGTTAGGGTCCTAGGAAGGTTATAGTCTAGGTCAAGAGCGTTACTAATAACCTAATTCCCTATAACCATGAGCTCTGATACCAACTCTTCTGTCACACCCCGACCGCGTTAAAACAACGAAACCACGATGGAAACGTCGGGGAGTGTCGTAACAGAATCATTGTTCCACAACACATGGATTGAAGTTTCGTTTTATTGAATTAAGTTTATTACATTGTATTGAAATAAGAAGCAAAACATTAATAAATTGACTTTCATTTTTATTGAGTCACTAAGGCCTCGTCCATTCCTATGTGAGCATGCATCATAAACATCATCATACACAGTACCTGAAACATATGTGAAAATAAGTAAGCATAAAAATGTCGGCGAGTACATAGGTTTTGTGAGTGTGTCAGATTCATGGCTTTGAGTCCATATTGCAATACCTCGTCCAACTACGAGAGTTGTCGAGTGTGTACCTTGAAATCAAAAGTGTTTGATATTGCAGTATGTTTTATAAACTTTACAAGTTGATATACGTGAAAACCAAAACCATTGTAGCCATGAATCTTGACTGAAAACATTTGTCTTTGTAAACCAAGTAGTAAATGAGCTTTGAAAGTAACATTGTATGGTTTATATCTTTAAGTAAACCTTGTAGTGTGACTTCGTTTTGAAAACATTCGTCCAAGTGATCTAGATAATGCAACGACATGTAATGTGTTAAAAGCACTTATATACAGGAAGTACCAGCGGCGTATCCACCAGGCTTTTATCACATTACACCCGCCCCGTTACCTAATCACTTACCATAAATCAATCTTTCAATTCGTTCAATTCGTTCAAATCGTTCACATAGTTCAAATCATTCCAATCGTTCAAATAGTTCCAATCGTTCACATAGTTCAAATAGTTCCAATCGTTCAAATAGTTCAAATCGTTCACATAGTTCAAATAGTTCCAATCGTTCAAATCGTTCACATAGTTCAAATAGTTCCAATCGTTCGTGTTTTAGTTGTGAAAACTAACTTTTGGTCGTTCTCGTTGAATACATTCAAACCAGTGTGACTCGTCCCAATCGTTCAACTCGTATTAACAAACCACCAAAGGCTAAGTTAACAATCATCAGGTTCTGTCGTTACCCACATTACCCCCGTAACCATGGTGATAGTCCGATAACGGGATTTGTCAAATCCTATGGTACCATAACATACTGCTGGTCGGCTTGATCATAGTTAATGAATGTCATTTGATGTATTTTGACCAACGCCCCAACAAGTTCATTCACATTATTGAAATCGTTGTGTTTTAATATAAACCATAGCATTCGTTTTAGAAAACTCGAAATCGTTTAGCACATATGAATCACCCCAAAACAATTGAAAGCTATAAAGAGGGGAACTATGTACTCACTTGAGATTGCAAGGTATCCTCGATTAAAGTGAACTAAACAAGCTCGGGAAATCAAGGAATCAAGTGGTACCTAGTATCGGATCACTATGTTAATAAATCGGCACCTAAATCGGGAGATCGGGTAGAATGAGGTCTTGTAAACCAAATGAGTATTGGAACTCATGTGATATGGTTTAACAAAGCCTACATTCTGATTTGGAATCTATCCTAAGTGCTTATGACTTGTTATGACCCGTTAAGGTAGTCTACGCTACTTTAACGAGTCATTTGCGCAAAAGCGCACTCGGATAGCCTAACTAGTCCTATGACAAGTATTATATGCCCTAACATGTTTAAATATGTTGCATAATCAGTTTAAGTGTCAAAAATTTAGTTACATATGATTAAATTCAAATTATGCATGAAAAGGGCATTTTGGTCATTTTCCTGAGGCATATAAACTACCTATCATAACAACTAATTAAACTAAGTGACCATAAGGTATAACCTCGGAAGGTTATTCCCTATACAACTATGGTCACAAATATGTTTGGTCGGATCCTAAAGATCGACCAAACGGGTCGGGTTCGAAAGTCTAAGCGGTTGTCTAGACCGCTTGACTTACGACCCTATATAAGCACTAGACTAAAAGTGACGAGTTAAACATGTTAAAACATGTTTAACTAAGTTAAAAAACTGATTTGATATCAAAACAAAGTGTTTTGATACCCGAAAATAGTTTCGTCGCAAAATGCACATAATCGTGCATTTTGACCGAAACTTTGACTCGTCACTTTGACTAATCAACGTGATAATCAGTAGGTATAGTCACAAGGGACTATAACCATCGTGATTACGCTCACGTTGCAAAGTTCAAACGAACTTTGTCTTGACCAATTCATGGTGAAAGCTGAAATTCAAACACTATTTGACTTTCTTGCTTGATTTAACTAAACAAGCATGAAAGAATACTTACAATGGTCAAATGCTTGAAGAGATGACTAAGAATGCTCAGGTAGGTGGCCCTCAACAAGAGATTGCCTCCACTTAGAGCAGGTGAAGAAGGAAATAGCAAATGAGGAAGTTGAAAGCTTGAATTTCTTGGGTATTTATAGGAAATCAACCCTCCATTGATCATTGCCAAGTGTTTTTGCATGGATCAAAACATGATCTTGACCATACAAATGTTACACACTGATTTGGCAACTTGGGGAACACATAAACCAGCTCATGGTATGCAAAACCTATGGTTAAAAATGGATTCACCAGGCTGTTTTGAAGATTTAATGAATCTGCCAGCTCCTGGACTCGCGGGCCATGAAGGAAACACCTTCAGTCTTCGCGCCCAGCCTAGGGGTCTGACCAGAAGTTTTGAATTTTGGCAAAATAGGCCCCTGCATGCTATAAACTTGATTTTCGACGCGTTTAACCCCCGGTATCCCAATTTCAAGGCTCTACAAGGATGTTAAAGCATAGGGGACTTAAAATATTCTTGAAAATATCATGGAGGTCGGTTTGTTTAATCGTACGGTCATGTTATTCGGTTAATTACGACGAAACCCGAACGGACGCGAAAACGATCCAAATTGCGCGACGATTGGTATTTTTGCATTCCCATCACTAAAATATAATATTCTAATGATTACAAAAAAAAAGTTGGATGTCCGGATATGGTCAAAACGTAAGATATGCGCGTCAATGCAAACTTATGCACTTTTTGACGCTTTTAGTCCCTATTGATCAAATAAGCGCATTTTTGCATACCGAACCCTTCAAAGCTTATTTATAAGCTATGTAAAGGATATTTAGGGTATGTTTAGCTTATGATCTTGTTCCGGAGTGTACGTTTCTATACGAATCGGCAGACTTTTGAAGTTTGTCGCAAATAGTCCCTGCGTTCGAATAAACTTGTTTTTGCCATACCAAATCATTCAAAACTTATTTCTAAGTTATGTAAAGGTTATTTAAGGTATATTAAGCTTATGTCACTATTCCAGAGTGTTTTTTGCGTTATACTTATTACGTTTACGTAACAGTTTGCCTATAACTCTCCAGAAAGTGACTAAGAGCTCGAAATCGAACAGAATTGACATGTGCAGATGTCACATGTATTTGTACAAATACCAAGAATGAAACACAAGATTTCATTGGATTTGTATTTGTATGATGGTCGTAGAGGCACAGATGTCACACCATCTCCATGCGTCGTGCGCCGACTTGGCTCAAATTTGCATGCCATCCCCATACGCTGTGCGCCTTTTGGCTCAAATTTTACACGCTATCCCCATGCGCCATTTTGGCTCAATTTTGCCCGCAATCTCCATGCGCAGTGCGCCGTTTTGGCTCAATTTTGCACGCCATCCACATGCGCAGTGCGCCGTTTTGGCAATTTCACACGCCACCTCCATGCGTCGTGCGCTATTTTTGCTCCAACTACGCGCGCCTTTTCAACTGAGAACTGCATATCACATTTCTATGAGGAATTACATGCAAATCAACCAAAAACAATTAACAACACCTCCATTCTTCTGAGTTCAGAATCCCTCCCAGATGCTAAACTCGCATGGAAGCCACACTGGACTGGGGGGGGACTTGAAGAAGTATGGTCCCAAACCCATGCACACATGGGAGGGACCATACCGCTTTTCTCCAACAGGGCGCCTACATCAGCAGAATGCATCAAGAAGCTTCTGGAAGAAATCGCAGGTGACAAAGAAGATGCTCTCCCAGACATAAAGGATGACACGTGTCACCTATAGATGGGCGCCAACTGGACCTGCAAGATATCGGGAGGACAGACCGACAGCCATTGCCATAGTACGCCTAGCTGGACAAATTAGGGCGCTCCACGTCACCCACTACCCTGATGACAACAGAGGAGATAAAGAGGATATTCTCCTTGGTCGGACAGCTGGCACCCACTAGCTAGCTGGCAGTTCTCCTCCTCCTCCTTTATCCTTCGGCTATAAATAGAGGACTCCTTCTTCAGGTTTAAGAATTCTATTCTCTCACCATTTTCACTCTCAACACACACTATTCTCCTCAGAATAGTACTTATTCTCACGTCGGAGGGTGGTCACAAGGAGAACTCCCCTATTTCCCTCTTTGCGGCGAGTCACCGGTGTTCTGTTTTGCAGGATTCCAGCTAAGGTGAGTGGAGAAAGAGATTGAACCCTTATATAACGAGACAGTCAACTGGGATAACCTAGTGTTAACCAGTGTTTCATCAGTGTTCGACCCTGATAAAACTTTAGATCTCCCTCCGGTTTATTTAAGAAACTCTTTTTCAAACATTCTGTTCACTTCTTGCATTTACAAAAAAAATAAAAATAAAATAAAATAAGAAAACAACTCAGAACATAAAATAGTTTTTTTGAGTGATTAGTTTGCATACTCCAAATTCAAAACAAGAGAAAGATTAAGAGCTCGAATCACCTCACATTTTACATGTGTAATCTACTGAATTAATATGCTAAGTTGGTTTTTATGGTAACGAATTGTGGAACGATGATGTTTGGGAGTGGCTAACATTTAAGCCATGTTTGGCTTAGCTTTTCGAAACAACTTTTGACTTTTTAGAAAAGTTAATAAGTCACAATGAAGTGACTTATTGACTTTTCCCCTCACATAATAATTTAATGCAAACAACTTTTAGCTTTTTAAAAAATCAATAAATTAATAAGTTACTAAAATAAGCAATCCCAAACACCCCTTTAAAGTATATTTTGAGCGTGGGTCAGCTTAGCTAGGGCATACACGTGAATTGAATGCATTTATTTAAACTAATTTGTCACAACTCATGGGTTAGCGGACCGGTCCTTTATTTTCTAAAGATATATATGATAGTCTAATTTTGTGTTAAATTTTGAAAAGTTAAATGAAAATTGGTCTGTAATAATTTCACCTAAATCTTATTGGCCATTAATAATCTCATCTCAGAATATTCCCCCCACCAGTCCCACCTTTCACCTATTTTTCCTACAATGGTCCCCCGTTAAAAAAACTTAACGGAGTTAAGCTTTGTTCCAAATTACAAACAATTTTTTAGGGATTTTAATCAGAACAATGATACGAGTCCATTGATGTAAAACTTACTTCGAAACGGTGCTCCAAGTGACTTGATTTTGGTTAATTGGAAATTTAAACACCCGAATTGAAGCGTTGTTTTCATCGTTTGGAGCACCGTTTCGAGGCAAGTTTTACATCAATGGACTCGTATCATCGTTCTAATCAAAAGCCCTAAAAAATCTGTTTGTAATTTGGAAAAAAACTTAACTACGTTAAATTTCTTTAACGGGAGACCATTGTAGGAAAAATAGGTGAAATGTGAGACTGGTGAGGGGAATATTCTGAGGTTGGATTATTAATGACCAATAAGATCTAGGTGGTATTATTACAGGCCAATTATCCAAAATTAAAATAGAGGTGAATGTCAATTTTTATAGTTTTAAGAGTAATTGTTTTATAAACATTTTGTGTTTTTAGATGTAAGCCCCAATTTTAGATTCTCACTCTTAAGGATGCGTACGTAATTTGGGCAAAGGCGATTAGTTTAGGATTATTGAAATAGTAGGGTAGAGCATGCATTGCTATTCAAATTAATAATTAATAATAATAATAAAACTAAAAAAAACTTAAACAAGCAACTATTGGGACAAAGGGGGGATGAAGATAGCAAAAGATGACTATGGGGTGCGACAACGAACAAAAGGGAAACGAGGGGTGTGTCTTATTAATATCCTAATCAATCTTCATGCGCACACTTTAACATGCAGGGTCGTTCCAACATTTTGGATAGACCTAAGCAAACTATAAAAATGGGGCCCTTTGAATGGGTATAAAAAAACATCGGTTCTGCTTTCTTCCTTCTAAGTTTGAGTCTCAAGCATAATATCAAACTTCAAAGATTCAAAGTATCATGTAGGAATTTAGAGAAAACAATGATTAAGGTATCGCAATATACAGAGAGTACTGTAAAAAATAGTTGTTAGCTAATCGTTGCGACACCATTAATTTCGCCTAATTTCACATCTAGTTTTTCCCCAATCGGCGACACCCTTGAGCAAAATGAGCATGTGCAACGTCACAGTTAGCGAGAATAACGATGGTAACCTAAATTAAATACGAATTGCATATTACTGATTCTAATATTCACTAAATATAATGTTTGGACGGGTGACAAGATTCAGTTTAGCAGGATTATTACGTTGATCGTTGCAGGTGTGCCCTTTCTGATTAGGGATAATAAGTTGTTCGATAGGATTGGTGGATTTTTTGGCGAGATAGTTCAACCTTCTTCCTTCTCTTGACAGGATGAGAACAACTCGGTTGGTTCGATCCAAATATTGACCTCCCAGATTTCCAGAATAGATGAGTCTGTGGTGATCAAGTGGAAAGATAGGAGTTTTGTTGCTAGGGTCTCGGAATCTGCCGAGTGGTGGACGCCTAGCTTTGATGATAATGTAACAATTGGGTCTGAAGATTCAGAATCAGACTCGGAGTCGGATTCCGAGGAGGTTGCAGTTGATATGGAGGAATATGAGGAAGGGGAGATCAGACCAAGCACAATCTGTACTCCGGTGGCAGAGAAGGTGGTAACTGGTCAGAAGAACGATGTTCGGAGTGAATCTCCGGTGGTGGGTTGCGAACAGCCGTTGGAGCCCCAAAGGTCACCAGAAGCTCAACCGGTTCACAACATTAATTATGGCATGGGTAATTGTAACGTGCATGGGGACTTGGAGGATTTGGATGTTGGTCAAAAAAACCTACCGGATGGTGCAGCTAATTCCAATAAGTCCAATAATAATTTTGATGGGCTTAATGACTTCGGTCCAGTGGAGGAATCTTTTGGGCCACACGTGACTAATAGTGTAGGAGGCCCAACTCTGGTTGCCTTATTGGGAAAAAGAGCTAGACAAGTGAGAAGCCCACCTTCATTTGGTTCTACACAGGGGCCTACTCAAAAGCTATTTGTCCACTCAAATGACCCCAAGTCTGATAATATTGATCTAAACACTCCAGCTTCTGGCAATAGCGGTAATTCCAAGGTCCCCCAGTCTTTCTCTTCCCAGAATCGTGACGGTGCTGATGTTCGAAATCAGGAAGGGGTCGGCACCGTGGATGGGCTGGCTTCACAGGATGATCCCGCTATGTTGGAATCCAAGGAGCTTCGTAATCTCAGAGATGAGGTGGAGGATACGGTTCGAATTTGTTCTCTAATTGGTATCAATCTGAATGGTTTTGCTGCCGAAACAGAGGAACTCGTTGCTGAAGAAGGTGTTTACAACTGTGCTCAATGAATTGTCTGTCTATCAATCTGAGAGGGGTGCGGAATGACCGGAAGTCGGACTGGATTAGGGGTTTGAAAACAAGTTTTGGGATACATTTTATTGCAATATAGGAAACAAAATTGCAGGATTCTGGATCTTTCATGTTTAGTAAATTCTGGGGTAGAGCTGAATTTCAAATTGCGGTCGTTAATTCCCGAGGCAGGTCTGGTGGGCTAGCAAGTATATGGTCTCCTGCTGTCTTCAGGTGCGTCGATGTCGTCTATAATAATAATTTTATTATTGTATCGGGCTTCCTTGTGCAAACCGGGTATAGATTGAATCTGGTAAATGTCTATGCACCTAATGATACGGCTAGTTGGAGGGTTGTCTGGTTAGAGATTCTGGGTCATAGGAACTTGATTCAAGGTTTATGGATTATGATGGGATATTTTAATGATGTGCGTCACGCGGGTGAACGGTTGAATTCTGAATTTAACGAAGCAAATGCGGAAGCCTTTAATCAGTTTATCCTCTCGGCAGGCTTGGTTGAGTATAATATGGGTGGGGGTAATTTCACATATATATCGGACAATGGTAGGAAACTGAGTAAACTTGATCGATTTTTGGTGTGTCTGGGTTTTATGGAACATTGGCCAAATGCTTCAGTAGTTGCCTTGGATAGGGAAGTTTTCGATCACCGGCCTATTGTTTTGTCAACAACTCAGGCGGATTTCGGACATATACCTTTCAGGTTCTTTAACTCTTGGTTTGAATACCCTGGCTTTTTAAACTATGTGCTGCAGTTGTGTGGAAGTTTCTCCTTTTCAGGACCAGCGGATCTTGCTTTCGCAATCAAATTGAGGTGGCTAAAAAACAAAATTAAATCTTGGTTAAAGGTGGAAAAGGCGAATAAGGAGGGTATCTATGGTAGGAAGAAAAGCCGATTAGTATATATTGAAAGTCTGGCGGAAGAAAGAACCTTATTGGAAGAAGAACTGGTGGAGAGAGCGGAGTGCAGGAACTTTGTGGCAGAATTCGATAGAATAAAACAGTTGGATTTACGCTAGAAATCAAGATCTAAATGGGCTATTGAAGGTGACGAGAATTCAGCTTACTTTCACCATATCATTAACTCTAATATTAATTCGAATAGAATAAATGGGCTGTTAATTGACGGTGACTGGGTTACGAATCCTTTGGCTATTAAAGAAGCTCTATATGAATTTTATCGTCTTCAGTTCTCTGAACCAATGACTGTTAGGCCAGAATTGGTTTGTTCGGATTTGGCTACCATTTCGGACTCGGAGGCGGATATGTTAGTCATGCCTTTTTCAGTGGAGGAAATTAAAGCGGCCATATAGGAATGCGAGGGTGATCGTGCACCGGGGCCGGATGGTTTCAACTTTCGGTTTATTAAAAAGTGCTGGTCCGAGCTAAGTACAAATATTGTTGATCTTTTTAATAGATTCTATGAAGAGGGGACGATCAATAAATGTTGCGCCTCTTCGTTTATTGCCTTGATCCCTAAATGTAAGGATCCGGTTAGGCCTGCGGATTATAGACCTATAAGTTTGATTGGTGTGGTTAATAAGATAATCTCGAAGGTACTAGTGAATCGGCTAAAACTTGTATTGGGGAAGATAATTTCGGTTGAACAGTCTGCGTTTCTAGCTGGGAGAAATATAATGGATGGCCCATTAATCCTTAATGAAGTATTGAGCTGGCTTAAAAAGTACAAACAAAGGGGAATGTATTTCAAAGTTGACATTAATAAGGCGTATGATTCGGTTAACTGGGAATTTCTCAACTCGATAATGTCCCAGATGAATTTTCTGATTAGGTGGAGAGGGTGGATTATGGCAACTTTATATTCTGCAAGGGCCTCGGTTTTAGTCAATGGATCACTGACCAGGGAATTTGATTGTTCCCGTGGCCTGCGCCAGGGGGATCCGTTGTCGCCTTTTCTGTTTGTCATTGCTATGGAAGCTTTAACCAGTATTATGAAGAAAGTTGTCTCTGTTGGGCTGTTTATGGGAATTAAACTTCCTAATGATGGCCCGTCCATTTCTCATCTAATTTATGCTGACGATGTAATGTTTGTTGGTGATTGGTCTTTGGCGAATATTAGTAATTTGAGACGGTTATTAAGGTGCTTCTATTTAGCCTCTGGTTTAAAGGTTGATCTTGCCAAGTGTAGCATTTTCGGGATTGGAGTGGAAGATCATGAAGTCCAACATATGGCGAGTTTACTGAATTGCAAAAAAGGTATGTTCCCGTTCAAACATATTGGGTTATTGGTAGGTTTGAATATGAACCTTGCTCGTAATTGGAAGTCGTTGGTAGATATATTTAAGAGTAGATTGTCTATATGGAGAGCTAAAACATTATCATATGGTGGTAGGATTACACTAATCATATCGGTGTTAAATTCCTTACCAACATATTATTTCTCGCTATTTAAAGCACCAATGAAGGTCCTGGATATACTAGATAGAATCAGGAGGGTTTTCTTTTGTGTAACACCTCGAAAATTTATGTCCAATAATGTATCGACACGTGTCATGAGCTTTAAACGTGTAAAAGATTACTTAAGAAGGACTAAAGTTGACAAACAAAGAAAGTATGTGAATATAAGGGTTCAGAGTGTCAACAATGGATAAATATACTTTACTATAACCCTACACGATGTTTATACTCTTAAACGAATGAATTATGGATCATACGAAGCTAATTGTGGAAGAAAATGAGAGATTACAAACTACAGGGGCTAAATGTGTCAACATGTTTAAAGTATACCTCTGAGTGACCTTTTAGCGAACCCAAAGCTTTGTAACGATTAATTATACTCACGAGAATAAGTGATAAAAATTTCACAAGGATTCGATAAAGTATGAGAAAGTTATGATAAAATTCGTATACAATGGGTTAAGAGCGTCAACGTTGAAATTTATGACTTTTCGGGTGATCACAAAGTTAACCAAGGACTTAACAAAGTTTGGTTATGTCTTGGAGCCCTTAAAAGTCAAGTTAGAGGGCCAAAAGTGCAAGAAATAAACTTAAAACCATGTTTAGAAGGACCAGGGACCAAAAATGCAAAACTTGAAACTTGTTTGGCTGGTTCTGGGGAGCCATACCGGCCGCGTAAGGGTCCATAAGGACCTTACGCGGGCCGCGTGAGCACTACAACGACAGAAATCACAGGCAGCTGCCTGTTACAGCTGATAACCGACTTCAAACGTTTGTTTTAGATACCAGGGGCTGCCCCAATGGTATTTCATGCATAGGGGCACCTGTAAGCATCTCATAACACTTGTAGACTTCCTTGGCATGATCCTAGATGACCAAAATGTGTATATAAGGAGCTCATTGTTGCAACATTTGGTCACATTCACTTGCAAACTTCACAACTTCACTTCTGGAGAATTTTGGAGCTCAAGCACACTTCCTAGAAGTCACTAGTCGTACTTAGGACCTTTGTAAGGTGCTGTTTGTTTTTTCTGCAGGAAAAGGTCTGCAGTCTGCGGACCACATCTGCAGGCATCTGCAGGAGAAGAGGTGGACTAAATGTCTGCAGTCTGCAAGGAGAAGAGGGTTTGTTTTTTTACATAAAACCTCTTCAACACACACACACAACACACAGACCTTCTCCTTCTTCTCTCTCTGCCTTCATCTACCACCACCACCACAACCATCCGCCACCACCACGTCAGCTACCACCAACGCCATCAAAACCCACCACCACCGCCATCAAAACCCACCACCACCGCCGATCTCTCTCTCTCTTCTTTCCCTCTCTCTCTCTCTCCTGCCGCCCCCCCCCCCCCTCTCTCTCTCTCTCTTCGTTCCACCACCACCATCAAACCCGCCACCACCGCCATCAAAACCCACCACCACCGCCGATCTCTCTCTCTTCTTTCCCTCTCTCTCTCTCCTGCCGCCCCCTCTCTCTCTCTCTACGGTCTCTCTCTCATCGAGGAGCTGGGTTGGGTCGCGAGGGGCTGTGGTGGGTTATCGAGGGGCTGGGGTGGGTTGTCGAGGGGCTGGGGTAGGTCGTCGGAGCTGGGGTGGGTCGTCGGAGCTGGTTGTGGCGCCGGAGATGATGTGCGGTGGTGGAGAGGAGATGATGTGCGGAGGTGGAGCTGGTGTTTCTTTTTTTAGGGTTTGGAGAAGTGATTTGAAGAGGCCAGAAGACTTGTGCTTATGTCTGCGCGAAAAAGAGGCCAAGCAGATGTTTTTTAATGAAAAGACTTCTGAAAATCAAACAAGCTGCAGACCTCTATGTCTGCGCGTGATCTGCGTGAGGAAGACAAAAGAGATTCAGAAGTACTTTTCTAAAAAAACAAACACTACCTAAGTGTCCTTAACTTTCTTTAATTCAGTTTTGCCTAGTTAATTAGCCTAAAGTCAAACCGTCGTAATTAAGGTTTGACTTCGTAATTAATCATAATTTGTCCAGTAAAATCTCGAATTGAAAGTACCTATGAGTTGGTAATTATGTGGGTAATAAACCCTTAAAAGGGCACCCTCTGATTCCCACTCTAACTAGGTCAATTGTCGGGTCAAAGCTAATCTTAAAAAGTCAACAGAAATCTTATTTTCAAATTAATGCATAATTAGCAATGTAGAAGCTATGCAACCTATTTTATCATTAATATAACTTGGTAATTAATGTAAGAACATGTCTAAACATGTTCAACCCGATAATTTTTAGTTTAGGCTCGGTTCGGAACCGAAAGTCGCATAATTTGACTTTTGCTTTGACTTTCAGTTCTGACCCAATGTAGCATGTTTTAGAAATGCCTTAGAGCTCTATTAGGACCAGATTTCATGTTAGTATAACCCTTTGTGATTATACAACTTGGTTCATTAGTTATCTGATTCATATGCATGTTTCCGTTAAGTGCTTAAATGTTGACTATTATGCTCATATGACCTTAAAATATGATTTTTGAAAATTTAAAAGAATATAAACCTTAGTTACTGATTTATAAACTTGTCCCTAAAATTTGACATCAGTTTGAGGTCTAGATTAAGAGTTATGCTCAATAGCGTAATTAGAAAGCTTTTTATTAATTAAACGGCGTAATTAGCGTATAGCCTATCTAAACTCCATTTTTGATACCAAAATTTTTACCTACTGATATAAAATAATATTTTGGGATTTTTGAAGATTTTTATTTAATTTTAGGCTGAGCATAACATAGAGTTCTAAGCTTGACTCGGTAATTGTCGGTTTTGCCCTTTTAGCCTATAAAATGAGTTTTACAAATCTTTTTGATAACAAACCTTTTTCTACTGATCTAATATGATAAATAAAATATTTTTAGCTTTCTGGAATAATAAAAATATCAGCTTTTCTTATAAAACCCGGAAATCGCTTAAAACCGTCTTTTTACGCGTTTTAAGCGCATAGTATGTATTAAAACTACTTTAAATATATAAAACTTGATACCTGCTGATATTTTAAGTAAATTATTATACCTTAACAGTAAGCAAAAGTTTTTAACTCAGATTTCCAGAATTGACCTTTTAGGCTTATGTGAAATTACCAAAATGCCCCTACGGTGCATAGTTTAGTTATAAATGGTAAATTACACATATATATAATACCCTACTGATATAACTTATTAAATTAAGTATTTTTACTGATTATATCAGACCTGAAACTCAGAATCATATTAAATCTCTTTTATAACCTTTTAAATGACAAAAATACCCCTACGGGGCATAATTTGAGTGTTAAATCCATTTTGGGCATAATAGAAGATATCTTACTAATGTCACAACATATTTAAGGCATATTAACTTAGGAAATCTGTTTATGAATCAATTGGTTACCCGTTACGCATTATTCGCGTTCGGTGCGGTTTATGTAACTAGTTTGCATAAATTAGCCGAAACGGGTCAAACCTTATCATTTTTGTCTCAAAATACAGAATGTATTTAGTTTACCCATATTACACAAGTCTCCAAACTTGTCAGGTCTAAATCACATTCTAATCCGGTCTTCGCTTAATCGTGCGTTTGAACCGTATCTTCCTTTAAAACTAACCGGTCTAAGTTTAGGCTTAATTAAAGACCCGTTAGGAATGTAATAGGTTATTAAAAAAAACCTTTGTTCCAGATTAGGAGACCCGGTAAAAGCTACGTGCACTTGCTGTTTGTGATTATTACTTGCAAAGGTAAATACTTTTAACTTATTTTCCCTATACGGGCTTGGGGTACGGTATATAAAATACCGCTTGTTAGGGCATTGAATTTTTAATTGTATGAAGATTAATTTATTGAAATGTCCCGTTTAAATTGTTTTGTTTGCTTAAAGCCTTTGGGGGGTTAATGACCATGTCCCGGATATCCTTGGCATCATTCTAAGAAATGGCCACGACCTAAGCACGGGGTGTAGGCGTACACCCGACAGTGCATATATAAATAATAAGGTATAACCGCCGGTTTCGGGAATAACTCGCCGCGGGACTATATCATGTGGTGTGTCTATTAATCTTTAACCCGGTGTCAACCCGGGCTACTGAACGTATAACGAACATGTAATTCTTTTACAAGTTTATATATAAATAATTATCCCAAGTTATAAAGTGTTTTGTGCCTTGTGCATTCAAATCAATTTTCTTAATTTTTTTTTCAAATGAGTCAGTTAATTGTATTTACCAGTGTAAACTGACGTATTTTCCCAAAAAGGTTAAGTGTAGGTACTAATCGAAATAGGCTGGCCTCTCCTTAGCATCAATAAGAGTCTCACAAGCTTGGATGCATTTTAAATCTGACGAACTATGTTTCCTTTTTATTTGATCCGCCTGTGGATCCGTTACAGTCCGTTGTGATACTTTGATATTACTATTTATTCGGTTTGTAATGTGATTCATCTTTTGCTTCCGCTGTGCATTTAAAATTGTGTTGTTTGACTATGATGATATCAACTACGTCACGATACTCCCCACCGGGCCCACTGGTAATACGTGGAAATATCGGGGTGTGACATTTTGGGGTGGCTCGGAAGAAAAGTGTTGATCCCAGTTTGGGCTCAAAACAACTTCTTTTCACGTAATATGGCAAGTGATTTCAGTAGATGTGAAAAAGATGTGCGGAAATGGAAATCAGACTTTCAAGAAACAAGACCTACAGAAATATCAAGTTTATATCACTTTGAAACAAAATGGTTTACAAGGTGATTGTAAGATTATTATCTAGTACAAACGAATCTTGAATTCTGTGGGTGAGAGGGCAATGGAGTTTAGATGTATGTATGAATGCTAAGCTTCAAACTCACTTTGCTTCTCCTGGTTGAGCCTTCTATTTATAGACGGCTTGGTGCATGAATAAACAATAGTTTATTCATGCAATAATTCCTGCAAAAAGTAGCCAATTGACATATTCATTGATTCCAACGTTCAAGTTACCTTTTTCATCATGATATCAATTAATGTCAACTTGCTTCGGTAAGTGTGGCAGGACAGAGCCAATTTCAGACAAGTGGGTATTTCATCAGAATTCTGATAAACCACTTCATCAGAAATTCTGATGAACAAATCATCAGAAAATTCTTAATGATCAGAATCGTCAGATACTGATGATATTTCATCAGAAATATCATCAGATCCATCAGAAATGACCTTTTCTGATAATCTAATTTAGCTCTTGATCAACTTGTGATTCTTTGAAGTAGATGCTATGCATTCCAGTTGTCCCATCTGATCTTCTTTTTCTAGTTCGTGATCTTCAGGACTGTGATCTCTTCATAGATCCAGTTGATTGTGATTTTCTTCAATACTTACAAATAAAGTTTCCTAACAGTTTCCCCCTAAGTATTGTAAGAAAATAAACTACCTCTATATCAAACATAAACAACTTTCTTTGAAAGAGAAATTTAAAAACAACTAAGTTCAGAAACATAGAACATAGTCAAACCAACCATAAATCAGACAAATTTAAAATTTTGTTCAAAAACAGGAATTTAATCTTATCAATTCATTAGTTGATCTTCACTCCACTTCTGTATTTGTCTCCTGGTTTCAGTCTTTTCTTGTGATCAATTGCCTTTTGAGTTACTTTGTACATCTCTTTATACCATCCTCTTGCTTCCATCCAATTTTCAATGCACTCTTCAATTGTTTTCTCAGCTTTTCATTGTTCTTTCCCTTCTTTTTGAGCTGCTCTTGTTTTTCATTCATGCAGTTCCTTATATATTTTAGTGTTTGATTTGAATACCTGCATATTTCACTGATTCTGAACAGAGCTTTCTCTTCATTAGCATCTTTGAAGACTACACACATTTCTGGTTAATCAAAGATTGCTCCGGTTCTTACTAGTTTAGAAGTGATTTCAGCTGGAATTGAAGTGTTCGGAGGAGGTATTAGCACTTTGTTGTTGTACTCAAAATTGATACATAGATCAAAGTCTGCCAGTGCAGCCCTTTTGTATAATTTTGCTCCTGCTCTTTTGAGGCTTTCAAGGGCTCTTCTGATTATAACTGAACTACCTTTCATTTCATCAATGATATTCTTCATTTTAACTATTCCCAATGGGTGAATATCATCAGCCAGATCTGCATCAGTAACCTTTTGTTGACTGTTATCTTTTCTGATCAAGGTATACTTGTTTTGTGCTTTATTGCCTAGGATGCCTCCTCCAGTGGTCATTGTATCAATTCTTTCAATTGATAGTATTGGATTGGTCATGTGCTTGTGTAAAATTACCCAACCTCCATTGTTTCTGTTTTCAACAATACCTTTGCTTATTGGAGAGAGTGGTCTCTTTGGGTTATCTTCTGGACCTTTCCAATAGTAATTCTTTAGATGTTCTTCAGGGTACATAATAGTGTGTAAATCACCTTTCACCACATCCATTTCTCTGATGTTCCCTTCTGAATCTTCTATCATTTCTTTTCTTGGCCTTTTTGAGGAAGTCACTTCATGTTCCATTCTTCTCTTTTCTTGTGTATCCATCATTATGCTTAACTCTGTTTCTCCTGTGATGGTTGTAGAAGATGGTTGTATTGGAACATGATCTTTCTGTTGTACCTTTGATGTGTCTGGCTTTGAGACATTTGGTGGAGGACCCATGAATATCTTTTGTTTATCTTGAGGTGGACCCATGGGTTGCTTCTGTTTTTGAGCTGTTGAGATTTCCGTTTGTTTGGTTTGACCTTGTTGAATGGTTTCTGGTTGTTGTTGATGAGTTTCTGATCTTCTTGCTTGTCTTTCTTGTGGAATTAGGGCTTTCAGTTCATGAAGATCAATATTTGCTAGTCTGGCAACATTATACTCCAATCTCTTAACTAACAGGTGACCATTAGTAAGAGCTTGAGTATTTGTTTCCTCTTGTTTCTTCATCTTCTGAAACTCCTGATTTTCTTGATTTCTTTGTGCAGCTAATTCCATCAATAGTTTCTCAAAAGCCTCAGTCATGCTGCTGTTGTTGGCTCTGAGGAACTGTATTTCTTCAAGAAGCTTCCCTGAACTTGAGCTTTCTCCTGTAGTTGCAATCTCAGCCATCTTTTTCTTGATATCATGCAGTTCCTTGATGGCTTTCTCAATTTCTGATGAGCTTTCTTTGTTTTCTGATGACTTTTGCAATTTGTTGAGGGCTGCAGTATTGTCTTCAGTTTGCTTCTGCACAGCTTTGGCAGTTTCTGACAAAAACTTGATATCTGACTTTTGATTTCTGATTTCTTCTAGTATCAGATCAAGTTTTTCTTCTGTTGCTGTTTTCACAGTAGCAGCTCTATCTTCAGGTTCTTTGTGAAGTTGTTTAGGGGACATAGATTGATGTCCTTGGGAAATAGGAAAAACAACAGATGTTTCTCTTCTAACACGAGCAGAAAACACATTCTCTGCTGTTCTGAGGTTAAGAGGATTGGAAGAATCCAAATTCCCTATATCCTCACCAGAAAATTGAAACATATTCAAGTTTTGGATTTCCTCATATCCTTGAACCTTTTCAGGTTCTCCATGAGTTGTTGAGAAACTCTTAGTTTTCTCATCCAGGTTTCCTTGATCAGCAGACTGATCTCCACCTGTTGTTACCACATTTTCCTCCTCAGAATCTGATTCAGAAAATGAGTCTTTGGTTTTACTCACATCTTGTTTTGAAGAAATAGTATCTTTAAGTAAGATTTCGTGTTTTCCTTGAATTGATTCATCAGAATCATTCTCAGAATCATAAAATATGTTTATTTTAGACTGTTGTGCACCTGTTTCTCCAATGTGTGAGTCTTCGGCATGATGTTCTTCAGCCACAGGACTCATATTTACATCTTCATCAGCTGAATGAGGATTAGATTCATCCTGCTGTTCCATTCTTGGTGTGCTTGACTCCTGTGCGTCATGCTCCATAGGGGACACATGTTCAAAAACTCCTTTGCTCTCTGACTTTTTGTTCAACATTTTCAGGTATTCTGCTCTGTATGGTGATTCTTCTGGTATCAGATTCATCATTTTTCTGTCAGAGCAGGTACATCATAATCTGACTTCCAAGACCCTACAGCATTCCAAGGTTTCATAATTTATGTCTTCCACATATTTTCTGATGCTGGAATTTCCATGTTTCTTTTCAAAAAAGCATCAGAAATTATGATAGATAGAAATCTTGGAAAGGGTAGATGTGAATCTATTCTTCCAACTTTAGTCAGAATTGATCTTCTGATCAGAATAAATATTTCTGCTCCATAATCAATGTTCAATCCATTAATGAGACTGAACATGATTGTTAGAATGTTCATATTTATCTGATCTGTACCTCCAATCTTTGACGATAGACACTTGTTCAGAATTTCCATTAAAACTTGCCAGAAGGCAGGTAGCTTGTTTCTCTTGAATTCATTGATTCTTGAAATCTTTGTTTTGTAACCCATTACAGCATCAAGTTGTGAAAAGATATCTTCTCTTTCTGGTGATTTTTCAAAGTTCTGATGTAAGGGTAGCTCCAAACATTCCCTTATCTTTTCTGGTGAAATTTTAATAAAGATATTTCCCCATACATGTGCTGTTAGCTCAGTTTGACTTGAGATTTTGAGAGTTTTTACAACTTGTTGTATGAGTTCTTGTGGTACCTCTCTGGTCTTAGTAAGAGCTTGAGCTAACGGGCATCTGGTTAGAAATTCAATGAGAATTTGACACTTCATATCATACTCTTCGATGTTATCATTCATTGCTTCATTGTTGCTCTTTAATGGAAGAAATTCATCTTCAGTGATGAAAGGAACTGAGTGTTCAATTTGTGGTATGTTGATGTTGATAGCAGCCATTGAGAATTTGGGTTTTGTTTTCGGAAAAGGGTTTTAGGGTTTTGAATATGAAGGTTGGAGATGGAAAGCTCTGTTTTTGAATGAGGTGTTTATAGGGTGTACAGACAGAGCTTTTTGAGTGTTTGTCGTGGGTTGTTTGAGTTCAAGGTGATTAATGACACCTTTATGATGTTTTAATCCTTTAAGGAAACAACCGTTTTTGAAAAACCTTTGATTTATCTCTAATTTAATGTATATCCTTTTAAAGAGACTTAGAGACTTCAAAGTTTTTGCAGATAAACACTAGTTTCCAACTTGCACCTTTTCTCTATGTGGGACCCCTTTTGTTTAAAAGGTCCAATCGAAACCTTTTGTGTGTCTCCCCAGGTATTTATATATCAGAAAATTTTGAACAAAACTTTTAAGAGTTGTATTTTCTGCATATATCATCAGAATTCATCTATTTTTTTTTCTTTTTTTTTTAAGATGAGAGGGAATTAGTAGAGTTCTGAGATTTTACTTACATTGTAGTCTTGCAGTTCTGAACTCCACACCTTTGATCTGATATACCGGAGGTATATATTTTTTCATATAGCTTGTTCCAGTCCTCAGAAAAAAAAATTTAGAAAGAAACTTATTCTCAAAATTTTAGATTTTCATAAGTTTCATTAAATCTGGTTAAAAGAATTGTTTTTCTGATGATATGTTAAACTTCCTGGTTTTTCAAAACAAAATTTGATTTTCTGATTTGTTATCAGAATTTTCACAATTTTCTGGTGAATGATCAGTTTTTCTGATTGATCATCAGATTTTCTGAGTTCTATTGGTTTCAGTCAGTACTCATGTGTGATCCACCAGATTTTCTTTGTTTTTATCAGTCATGTTGTGTTAGTTCCCCCTAGATCTATTTACCAATAAGAAATAAGAAGAAAAAAAATATTAAAACAAACTTGTTAAAAGAAAAACAAAACATAAAACAACAACAAAAACAACTACTCCTCCTCAACCTCTAATACGTTGTACATGCACTTCACATATAACCAAAGACTGGTTACTCGACCGGTGTGATTCGTTGATGGCGTCAAGGTGGCTTCACTAATGTTTTCTTGAAGTACTAGCTTGGCTCTTGGATAGCAGCTTCTCACTCCTCCAAAGTCCAGCTGACTAGTGATCACCTTGGTTACGAATCGAGGGTAGATCAGAAAGGGTTGACGGTCGTGGATGTTTGCTTCTAGGTCTCTCATGAGAAACTTAGCATAATTGTAAGGTTTTTCCTATATCACAGCATGCACCACTTCCATCATCTTATTAGACAACTCATTGAAGTGTCCAATCTTCTTGGAGAAAACCAGATTTGCTAACGGCCCTTGACGAGTTGAGTGTATGATAGCCCATTTCAGTCAAGGTTTGTTGCACATTTGCTTTTTCCAGAAGTTTGAGTTCATGATCATCACCCAGTTTGAGGACATTTCTGATTGTTTCCTCTTTTAGGGTAATTTTTGTGACAACTGGCACAAACCGGTAATTTCCGTACACTTTAATTATTATTTAATGACTGCAATTATGTGCTTAATTGTCAGCAATGTCTGAACACATACGAAACAAGTGAATTCATGCACGTTGTATACTACAAAATAATGCTTTATACATAAACCAGAGCGTTGCGTCAGTTATACTAGTAAACTCACCGGTAAGACACACTGTGTCAACAGAACTGCAAAAAGCAGTCAGACAATAAAAGTGGAGCCTAGGTGTAGGTCCAACGACAAGAATACATTAAAACCCAAGAGTACATACGAGGGTTTAATATATATACTCTCCGGAAGCAAATATAAGCACTAAAAAGCACCCGAAACGCACTTTAAGTGCAGAATTTTAATAAATTCAGCTCAATTCAGCATTTAAACGTATGAATATTATGCAGAAAATATAATTTTTCAGTCAGAATATTTCCCTAAGTGTTGGGAATCAAAAGTGTTACAAAAGGATACACTAAAGTCACTAAAAAGTGTAATTTAGCACTTTAACGGATTGATATCCAACCGAACAACCGGACTTTACCCGGAGCACAAAAAAAAATATTGTCATTGACATTGTTTTCTTTTTCTGAGCCAGTTAGGGTCCCCGAATACCCTAACACCCGTTACAAAACACTACACACTACTAACTAGTTTTAACCTCTAAATAAACTAACTAACCTTCTAACTAGTTAGTTGGAAACCAACCCATTTACCCCACCCCATGAACCGATCGGTTCTCACTAGGGGACACCACCCTTACATATTATGATTATAATATTGAGTTGTCTCATATCTAGAATACATTATACCTAATGGTCATTAGCTCAAAATGGTTTATAATAATGACCACCATATCACATTACCAATTACTTCATCCAACACTTAACAAAAAAAGATTTCACTTTTTCTTTCCCTCTTTGTGGCTTACGGCCGAGAGCCAACCCACCCCAACATCAATTTTCAAGTTTGTTCAAGGTAATCTATTATCATACAAAGGTGAAGGATCACGCATAAGGAGGCTCGGTGCATACGGGATCGCAAGGACCTCACCACAACGCTATTAACCGCCTATTTTTCGTCTAGTTTCTTCCCTAGCCTCGAGCTAGTAGTAAGTGACTTTAAACACTCTATTGTTCATATCTAAAGTGGTTAATAAGAAATTTAACGGGTAAAAATTATGAACACTAGAGACCAAAACTAAAAGTCTACTAAAAATAATAAACATGGTGGTTAATGAATGAATGTTAGTGTAAAACTTTTGAAACTAGTTTTGTTATGATTATTTATTGTTGTGGATTGCTAGTGTTGGAATGGATCGTCATCAAACCACGCTAGATCATGTTCTTGGAACATGAACTAGCCTTATGTTAAGTCGTAAAATTTTTAGATGACGAACCCTTTCAAACATAAACATGAACTTGTGTAAAAACAATTTTCCTTATGAAATGGGGTTCTAAACTAGTAGATCTAAAGATCTACAAGTGGTATTTTCGAAGAACCAGCTGTAAGACGAAACCATGTTTTAAAACCGGATCTTTCATGAACTAGAGGTGTTTTTGTGAACAAACAGGTGTGTGGACACTTGTGTAACAAAAGTTTTAACAAAGAAATAATTTTCGTAAAAACCGACTAGAAGTTGTAAAACTTCATGTTCTTTAAAAATAAGATTTCCAAGAAACCGACTTTATTTTTAGAGATGGAAAAACCTACTAAATGTGTTGAAGAGTTACTACACATTTTTACACAACTTGCAAGTTCATGTGATTGCGATATATGTTTATGTTGGACTAGTTTGATGATGATTGGGAATTGATTGGTTGAATTTTTAAAAGAAAATGATACGCTAGTAAGCGTGGCCACCTCCAGTTGCAGAGGAAACTCTGGCGAAATTTTTCCAGAAAATAACACTTAGAATATTTTTTTTGGTGACAAGTGTTATGAATATATTTTTGGCTTGTCTTCCAAACAAACTTCGCCATGATTTTTATTACAAAATTTCCAAATACCGGAGGTGGATTTTCATAAATAAAACTTGTTAAATATATATTTAGAATATATATTTATCGCTTGTATGATTATGTGATTATTTTGTGAACTAGGTATATATTATTTTTAGAGTAAAAATAATATGACTTGGAGATACTCGTAACGAGTAAAAATACAAAAAATACACATACAACATACAAGATACATAATTCGGGTGCAAAGTGCAAAACACGAGATACTTATATTAATTTTAGAGAAAATAATATAAGTAAGATACTTAGTTAAAAATATAAAATATTTTTAACACAAGATTATATACACCAAAGAGAGTGACTGTACTTGTGCGATACAAGTCTAGTGACTAACGTTAAGAAAACGCGTATAGGTTACGACGTTAATTAAGCAAATCCGGTGAAGTTTACGACGCAAGGAACGCAAAGTTGTGAGTTCATGCTCCCCCTTTTCTTTAACTGTTTTCAGTTTTTATAACTTCGGGGGTGAAATACATGTACAAATGTACAATATTTATAATTGGTATGATATAAATACAAGAAGTACACTTGGTGAGAACGAGAACCAAGTGTGACGAAATATAAGAATACAAGAAGTACACTTGGTGAGAACGAGAACCAAGTGTGACGAGATATAAGAATATGAGAAGCGCACTTGGTGAGAACGAGAACCAAGTATGAGGCGTTATGAGAAATGATGCGAGAAATCGTGTCACGAATAGGGTACAGAAACACCATTAATCAACAATATACCTAGACCGCAGAACAAAAGGTTAGATCTAACGGGTGCCGGGCAGCCACACACTCGGTGAGGGCGAGAATCGAGTAGTGCTTTTGTGTCTCAGAATATACCAATTAAATGCCTAAGGTTTGGTGACTTCCTATGTCGTGTCACATGTTAATGGCTTTGCAACCCATTAACAATCCTGATACTTACAGGAATACTTTATTTACATAAAATTCATACCATACTAAAACTTGAATTATACTTGAAGTACGTGGGGTACTCAAGAAAATGGGAATTATACTTGAGTACGTGGGGTACTCAAGAAGAATTTGAATTATACATGAGTACGTGGTGTACACATGAAACTGGATTTATATATGAAAACTTGATTTATTCACAAACTATGTTTTCATACAAAGTATACAAACGTGAAATACAAAACTGCATGAATTCACACCAACATTATGTTGACGTTTTTCCAAAACTCACATGTATTTCAGGTAACTAGGATGGATGTGCGCGCGGTCTCGCTTATGCTTGTGGATGTCGCTTATGTTTATCTTTAAATAAAGTTGTAAACTTTTCAAGCAATGTTTTATGCGACTTAGCGATGTAAACGCTAAACTTATGTTTTCAAATTATGGTAATTGATGTTTTTACGAGCATATAGCATGTTTACCTTTCGTATGCAATGAGAACCTTTCATGATCACACCTCGTGCTTCCGCCGCAGAAAGGGGTGTGACAATTTTTACTCCCATAACCTCACTTTCAATCCACATGGAAGTACCACCAAAAATGATTTGAGAGTTCCACCAGAACTCTTGGAGAAGTTTTGGATAAATGGTGACATGTGATGATACAGCAAAGCCCAGAGGACTTCGCATGATCATATTGTACACAAACCTGCAGTCCTCCCATGCAGGTCCTTCCAAGTTGGATCTTAATCTAAGATTGTGAAGTCTGTGAAACGGAAGAGGGAATTGAGTGGCTTTCATCAATTTTGGGCGACCCATTTTTTTGATAAGAAAAATTCTGTCGAGGGGCTTTTGAAGAGATGATTTTTGTGAAAAAGAATTTCAGGTTGTTAATATTTATAGATAAAAATGATGTTAACAGCCAACCCTTTTCTCTTCAATTAAGACGATATCTGTTGCAGTGAATGTAACAGTGAAAGTAACAGTGAATGTGACAGTCTACTAAGCCCCATGTGTGAGTAAGCATTTAATGACTAGGCGGCTACTTTCATAGCTCCTAATGATTCTAGTGCCTACGTGTCGCTTAAGTTTCTTATGAAAAAATGACGTTGCATGCATTTGCAAAAAAAATATGAAATTCAATAATCTGAAAAAAAAAATTGGACGGTTGATTATCACAGTTGTATGGAATTTCATCAGTATGCTTCAGTATGCATGTTACTTTTCCCCTTTTTTGTTTTTTGTTTTTTTTAATTAACAAAAAAAAAAACACAAAAACAAAATATATACGAAAATAAGTAATTACACTGTTTGGAATGTGCATGAGGATGAAAAAAAATTATTACAAAAATTCTGATGTTTCAACATAGTTTCTGATTTTATATCAGAACTTCTGGTGCTTTCCCCAGATATTCTGATATTTCCTCAGATTATCTGATAAACTATCATTTATTGATTATTTATCAGATTTTCTGGTGTTCCATCAGATTGATGGATTTTTATCAGAAGCTAGTTGATTTGTTCTATGAATATCAGAATTTTGATGTTCAACAAGTTGGTTTTCAATTTGTGTCTTTGTGTTTTCTGAAAAATCTCCATCATTTAGATTAACCATGCCTAGTTTACTGATCAAAAAATTGTGTCTCTTTTCGTCAAGAGGCTTTGTAAAGATATCAGCAATTTGATTTTCAGTTGGAACAAAATACATTTCAATGTTACCTTTCTCCACATGATCTTTTATGAAGTGGTATCTGACATCTATGTGTTTGGTTCTAGAGTGATGAACTGGATTTTCTGTTATTGCAATAGCACTCTTTGAGTCACATAGAATTGGAATTCTTGTCAGAGTTACTCCATAATCTTTTAATTGAGTTTGCATCCACATTACTTGTGAACAGCAACTTGCTGCTGCTACATATTCTGATTCTGCTGTTGATGTGGCAACACAGTTTTGTTTCTTGCTTGCCCAACATACCAATTTTTCTCCCAATAGTTGACATGCACCAGATGTGCTTTTCCTGTCAATTTTGCACCCTGCATAATCTGCATCTGTGTATGCAATTAATTCAAGGTTTGTATCCTTAGGATACCAGAGACCAATTTCTGATGTGCCTTTGAGATATTTAAAAACCCTTTTTACACTTTTAGATGGGATTCTTTGGGATCACATTGATATCTGGCTAGAAAGCATGTTGCAAACATGATATCTGGTCTGCTTGCAGTTAAATAAAGCAGTGATCCTATCATCCCTCTATAGGTTTTAATATCAACACTTATACCATCCTTATCAGAATCTAACTTGTTCCCTGTTGCCATGGGAGTTTTTGAAACAGAGCAGTTTTCAAGTGAGTATTTTTGTAGAATTGTTTTCACATATTTTGATTGACTCAAAAATATTCCATCAATTCTTTGTTTTACCTGTAACCCTAAGAAAAAGGTTAACTCACCCATCATACTCATTTCAAAGTGGCTGGTCATCAATTTTTGAAATTTGTCACAAAATTTTTCATTAGTTGATCCAAATATAATGTCATCAACATATATCTGGACCAGCAAAGTATGACCTTTGTGTGTTTTGAGAAAAAGAGTGGTGTCAATAGTTCCTTTGGTAAACCTAGATTCAAGTAAAAAGTTTGATAAAGTTTTATACCAGGCTCTAGGAGCTTGCTTCATGTAACGACTCTCATTAAAAGTCATAATTATTAAATTAATTTGACCAGTAGGAAACCTTAATTGAGACACCCAAGTGATTCTGTGCAAACCCTAAGATTTTCATAATTTTCAGAATCAGGATTAGGGCCCCTAAAACTCAGGGGGGGGTAAACCCTAGTGGATGATTATCCACTTAAATTGCTGTCAACGTATGAGAATTCGAGATATGTGAGTCATCAGAGCTAGTCCCACACGTGGCTACTCTATAACCGACTTTCAACCCCTTACGCACCGTATCAAAGTATGGCCTACGATGCGCAGGCTGTTTAAAACGCATACGATGCGTAGAGGAATATGGCATACGGTGCGTATGCTTACCATACGATGCGTAGGGTGTGTTAGGCCTACGATGCGTATGGGTGATCAAAATTCAGCTATAAATAGCAGACATTGGCACTCGCTTTCTGAACATTTTACGACGAAAGAATTCTCGATTATACATCGAGTTTTCTGCTGTATACTTCAATTAACACACAAAGCACTAAATTGAAGCTGCAATCAGGGTATTAGCACAATCACTGTTACGATTCATTTATCCAACGATCAAGATATCCAATGAATGTTTAAATGCCGCCCACATTAGGGTTATACTTTATCGTTCGTCATTAATTTGACGGATTGTCGTTAATTCGATAGGTAAAGTATTATACTTTATCGTTCGTTGTTAATTCAACGGATCATCGTTAATTCGATGGGTAAAGTATTATACCTTGTCGTTCGTTGTTAATTCAACGGATCGTCGTTAATTCGATGGACAAAGTATTGCATTTTGTCATTCATTGTGAGATTTTGATCTCGTAAATTATCGTAAATGCTGGATTGATTACTAATTCCAAATTGTGTGCTTGTTATTGAAATTAGGATAAAAGCCTAATCAATAGGCTAGGTTCTGCCCGTATAAATCTACAATGTGAGTCATTCTTCTTTTTCTCACAGTTTGTGAGTCATTCTCTCTTTTTATCAAATCTATTTACAAAAGTATGTTTATTTCAAAGTTATAATTACGGGGATTAAGTCTTTGTAATCACCAAGTTACAGCCGGTATGTGGGGTTTTGTATACATTACTTGATAATCGTCACCATTGGGGCAGCCAATGGGGGATATGACCATAGCCACAGACACCATTGGACGAATGGGCCAATGGGTCGAGTGACAAGTACCGTGGGTAGTTGGCTTGATATCAGAAACATTGTAATCGCTCTTAATACTGTAAATTATAACAAATGAGTCATTTTAGTAAATAGAATGATTCACTCAGTATTTCCCGCTGACAAAACCTTTTTCAAACATGTTTCAGGTGATCTGTTGTAATTCAGGAAAAGTGCTGGGGAGCATTTCAAGCTTAAGATAGTGGCTCAATATAAAATAAATAAATGATTTTGTAATATCACGCTTTTATAGTAAAAACATAATATTGTAAATTATCGGGGTTTTATCCCGAATTGTGAAATAAAATAATCGAGGAAAAATATTAGCTTTAAGCGATCCTGTTTCCGCTGTTAAACTCAATTAAATCAATACCGCAGTATTTTCTGCCGCGGCTCCTGAAACGGGTCAAACCGGGTCGTGGGCCGTGACAGAAAAAGGTGGTATCAGAGCCACTGGGTTAAGCTAATTAAGTATTTAGAAATACTTAATTTTTCCTGATTATTATTAGGTAATTAGGTGTTTTATTAACTGGCTATTTGTTAATGTTAATATAGGCAGATTTTTATTTTGTTACTCTATTATTGTTAATTGAAAAACATTATATATTTGATTAATATATGGAATTACCTAATATAGTATTACTATATTGTGGTAAAGAAATTATATTTTTATATTTGAAGTATATTTTTATTTAAAATTATTGTTTAGTTAATTACTATTAATAATTTTATTATTAATAATAATATATTAATAATAGTGGTATTAAGATTATTTTTAAATACTAAGGTTATTATCAAAGGCAGATATTGGATAACCTAGCCTTAGTTATGCATGGACTGATCACCTATGCTTAAACAAGGCAGCACTAACCAATATCCACCATGATAATGACTAATTAATATATATATAAATTAAGTCATCATACTTATTTAGTATATAGATTTTTATATATTGATTTCTGTAAATAGTAAATATAAATCTTTAAATATTCTGATTTAAAAGTTTAATATTTTTATTATCTACAGTCTAGAAAATTTATAAATAAATTACAAATAAAACCTAGTATGTTTTAATTTTCAGTTGGGTTGGTAGTATAAAATACTATTTAAAAGGTTGTTCTATAAAATTTTATTATGACTTAGTAATTATGTGTAATTTACTAATCAGCATGAGTGATTTGTCGGAAGCCCTTCAGAATTTAAATCTCTATCCAGTAAGAATCGAAGTTTCCAGAGATTTTAATAAGTATATTCCAGACATAGAAGAACCTATAGAATTTAATGCTTTACCTCTTGAGAAACCTAAGCCTAAGAAAATGGAAATTGGGGAAAGTTCTAGGCAAATGGAGGAATTACCATCTCAGGAAGAGCTAGATTTTATAATGGCAACCGATGATACTATTGAGCCTGTTAATGAAAATAATTTTATGAACTTAGAACCATCTATTCCAAACTCTTCTAATCACTGGAATATAGACGAATGGTTAGATAATGAAATACTGTTACAAAACCATCCCTATAGGCTTTTTCCTAAGTACAATCCAGAACCTTTACCAAATTTACCAATAAGTAACAAGAATAGGACCGAACTCCATCATTTTGACAACATGGATGTTGGGAATAGGATCCAAGAGACTTTGGGACAAATCTCCTGGAAATACGATGAGAAGAAACGTCGTTATTAGAACATCATCTGATAAAGGATAGGGGATTATGAAACAGTGGTTGTGTAATAGTAATAGTAAAATCAGTATATGTAAAATAAATAATAAAACGGGTGTATATAGAAGCATAATATAAGAAAATATTAGAAAAGTTACAATTTTGTTTGTATATTCGATTATGTGATTATGTGCAACTAAATTGTAACATTGGATTATTTCCTTTATACTAATTATGTATCTATAAATTAGATATCAGATGGAAAACGCTAATAATGAACCAGTTAATGAGGGTAATCAATCTGAACACCAACTAGGGGATCAATATGTGACTAGGAAAGATATAGAAAATATCATTGCTCAAGAGATAGCCAACACTATCCCAGGAATAGTTGCTCAAGGGATAGCCAATGCTATACCAGCAATCATTGCTGCTGTTAAAAATCCAATCGAACCGCAACAAGTTGTTCCTAGTAAACGCATTTCTGAAGATAATTTCAGTAATAGCGTAAATGGAGGCGGTAATCATGTTAATCATGATAATGAACCACGGCAAGCTCCGCTCCCTAAGAAAAGGAAAGTTGCAACGCCTGGTTGCACTTACAAAGAATTTCTTGCTTGTAAACCCACTGAGTTTGCAGGCAATGAAGGAGCGACTGCAGCACTGCGTTGGTTAGAGAAAACCGAGGCAGTAATTGCCATAAGTAAATGTGCTCAGGATGATCAGGTCATGTACGCATCAAACCTTTTCAAAGAAGTGGCGCTAGAATGGTGGAATATGATGTTACAAGCAAAAGGAAGAAGGATGGCATATGCTATGAACTGGGAAGAATTTAAGAGTCTTGTAGAAAGAAAATTATGTCCCGAGTATGAAAAGGAACAAATGGCAAATAAGTTTCTAAACCACCGGATGATAGATGTAGATTGTCGAGGGTATACTACGATATTCTTCGAATATGCTAGAATGGTACCAACCCTGGCTTCGCCAGAACCGGTACTTATTTCTCGTTATATTTGGGGATTAAATTCTGAGATCCGTAATATCGTCAAAACTGCGAAACCTCGCACGATTGATGATGCGGTGGAATTAGCCAATATTATAAATGACGAGCTAGTACGGACAAGAGAAGAAAATAGAAGGAAGGAAGTAGCCCAAAAGATTACCCAAGAATTCAGTTCGGGTAACCATAACCATTTCAAGAAAGGAGGGAATGGGCAAACTTCTACTAGTCCATTTTGCAATTTTTGCAAAAGGAAGCATTTTGGAAGATGCAAAGGATATTGCAATTTTTGCAAGATTCCGGGGCATCAAGAAGAAGACTGTAGGAGGAAGAAATTTTCAGTTTGTTACAACTGTAGAGAAACTGGACATCTTAGGCCAGATTGTCCAAAACTGAATAAATCATTTGACAATCAAGTCAAACCAGCAGAAGGAGCAAAAAGGATTGCGAAAGCCTTTCAGTTGACTACTCATGAAGCCAAGATAATTCCAGATGTGATAGTCGGTATGTTTTAGCTTACAACGTTTACATAAAAGTATTATTTGACTCTGGTGCAAACCAAAGTTTTATAAATACTTTACTCTGCCAAACCCTTAACTTACCGTTAACCAGCATTAGATAGATTTCTATATTAGAAACGGCAGACGAGAATTCAGCTAAAATAGATAAGGTTATGCAGAACCTAGAAATAAGTTTTCTGCAACCCTATTATCTATGAATTCAATGTTGTGATCATTATCTGTGATTAGAATTTCTTAGAAATTCAAAGAAGTAATTATGATTACAGGAGATAAACCATGTAAGCTTATGAAGTTCATATCAGTAATGGATATTGCTAATTATGAACGAAAGCCAAAAATAGTATATATGATTTTAGTAATCATTAATACTAAAGATACAGAATTTAAGGAAATTTCTGTAAATTTAGAATAACCAGATATATTTCCAGAAGATTTATCTGGATTATCACCAGATATGAAGATAGAATTTAGGATTTATCAAATTCCAGGAATTTTACCGATAAGCCAAGGAACCTTATCGATTAGCACAATATTGGTTATTAAGAAAAGTATGGTTCAATGAGAATGTGTATTGATTATAGGAAATTGAATAAGGTTATAATTAAGAATCAATACTCATTACTTAGAAATTATGATCTATTCATTTTCAGGAAGATAGATATTTTTCTAAGATCAACTTATGTTCCGGGTATTATTAATTAAAAGTATCAGAGGAAGATGTATCTAAGACTGTTTTCAGAACTAGCAATGGTCATTATTAGTTTACAGTCATGCCTTTCGAATTAAAGAATGCACCTACAGCATTCATAAAGACATGATAAATAGGATCTGTAAACCATATTTGGATAAATTAGTAATTGTCTTCAACGACAATATACTTATTTATTACAAAAGTAGGAAAGAACATTGACAGCACTGGCATTTACTCTTAACTTTGTTAAGAAAAGAAAAGCTTTACGCCAAATTTTCGAAGAATGAATTTTGGCTGTTAGAAGTGCAATTTTAGGTCATATGGTGAATCATGAAGGTATTCACATAAATTCTGCTAAGATAGCAGTAATTATCAAATGGAAGACTCTGCAATCCGCAATAGAAATTAGGAATTCTGTAGGTTAAGTATTATAGACAGTTTATTAAGGAATTTTCAAAATAGCTATACCATTAACTAAGTTAACCAAAATTCTAGCCTTACTAGAAGAAATTGAAGATTTTGAAGTATAAGGTAATACTTCAAAGCTAGGATTTGGATATTCCTTAAAGCAATGCAAAAAGGTAATTGCATATACATCAAGACAATTGAAAAAGGTACGAAGGAATTATACTACTCATGAGTTAGAATTAGAACCATAATTTTGCCTTAAGATTTGGATAAATTATCTGTATAGAAGTAAGGATACTATCTATACGGATTATAAGAATTTAAGATATATATTTTGGGCAAAAAAAAAAAAAAAAAAAAAAAAAAAAGAAGAATTTGAGGCGAAAGGAGATGGATGAAAATCCTAAGTAACTACAATTGTGATATTCAGTATCATAAAGGAAAAGCTAAAAACGGCAAGAGATAGTCATAAAGATTATACAGATAATAAATAAAAACCGTTGGAATTCGAGTTGGAGACAAAATACTATTAAAAGTATCTCCTTGGAAAGGAGTGGTTAGATTTGGTAAGAAAGGAAAACTAAGTCCAAAAGTATGTAGGATCATTTCCAGTGAATTCAACATATTGGATTAGTTGCTTATAGTTTACAACTACCAGGAAGGTTAGTTGGAATACATGATATATTTTATATATCTAATCTCAAGAAATGTCTATCAGACGAATCTCTGGTAGTACCTTTCTAAGATATAAAGGTAAACTAAGAATGTTAAGTAAAGTAGGATTCAAAGACAGGATCCTAATATACTTGGGAACTGGAATCCAAAAGAAAGAAAAAGTATTCTCAATTATCCCAGTAAATCTCGAGGACGAGATTTTTATTAAGTTGGGGAGAATGTAACGACTCTCATTAAAAGTCATAATTATTAAATTAATTTGACCAATAGGAAACCTTAATTGAGACACCCAAGTGATTCTGTGCAAACCCTAAGATTTTCATAATTTTCAGAATCAGGATTAGGGCCCCTAAAACTCAGGGGGGGGTAAACCCTAGTGGATGATTATCCACTTAAATTGCTGTCAACGTATGAGAATTCGAGATATGTGAGTCATCAGAGCTAGTCCCACACGTGGCTACTCTATAACCGACTTTCAACCCCTTACGCACCGTATCAAAGTATGGCCTACGATGCGCAGGCTGTTTAAAACGCATACGATGCGTAGAGGAATATGGCATACGGTGCGTATGCTTACCATACGATGCGTAGAGTGTGTTAGGCCTACGATGCGTATGGGTGATCAAAATTCAGCTATAAATAGCAGACATTGGCACTCGCTTTCTGAACATTTTACGACGAAAGAATTCTCGATTATACATCGAGTTTTCTGCTGTATACTTCAATTAACACACAAAGCACTAAATTGAAGCTGCAATCAGGGTATTAGCACAATCGCTGTTACGATTCATTTATCCGACGATCAAGATATCCAATGAATGTTTAAATGCCGCCCACATTAGGGTTATACTTTATCGTTCGTCATTAATTTGACGGATTGTCGTTAATTCGATAGGTAAAGTATTATACTTTATCGTTCGTTGTTAATTCAACGGATCATCGTTAATTCGATGGGTAAAGTATTATACCTTGTCGTTCGTTGTTAATTCAACGGATCATCGTTAATTCGATGGACAAAGTATTGCATTTTGTCATTCATTGTGAGATTTTGATCTCGTAAATTATCGTAAATGCTGGATTGATTACTAATTCCAAATTGTGTGCTTGTTATTGAAATTAGGATAAAAGCCTAATCAATAGGCTAGGTTCTGCCCGTATAAATCTGCAATGTGAGTCATTCTTCTTTTTCTCACAGTTTGTGAGTCATTCTCTCTTTTTATCAAATCTATTTACAAAAGTATGTTTATTTCAAAGTTATAATTACGGGGATTAAGTCTTTGTAATCACCAAGTTACAGCCGGTATGTGGGGTTTTGTATACATTACTTGATAATCGTCACCATTGGGGCAGCCAATGGGGGATATGACCATAGCCACAGACACCATTGGACGAATGGGCCAATGGGTCGAGTGACAAGTACCGTGGGTAGTTGGCTTGATATCAGAAACATTGTAATCGCTCTTAATACTGTAAATTATAACAAATGAGTCATTTTAGTAAATAGAATGATTCACTCAGTATTTCCCGCTGACAAAACCTTTTTCAAACATGTTTCAGGTGATCTGTTGTAATTCAGGAAAAGTGCTGGGGAGCATTTCAAGCTTAAGATAGTGGCTCAATATAAAATAAATAAATGATTTTGTAATATCACGCTTTTATAGTAAAAACATAATATTGTAAATTATCGGGGTTTTATCCCGAATTGTGAAATAAAATAATCGAGGAAAAATATTAGCTTTAAGCGATCCTGTTTCCGCTGTTAAACTCAATTAAATCAATACCGCAGTATTTTCTGCCGCGGCTCCTGAAACGGGTCAAACCGGGTCGTGGGCCATGACACTTCAACCCATACAAAGCTTTGTTTAATCTATAAACATGATTTTGAAATTTTGGATCAACAAAGCCTTCTGGTTGATGCACATAAACTTCTTCCTCAATTTTACCATTCAGAAAAGCTGATTTTACATCCATTTGATAAACTTTTAAATTCTTGGATGCAGCATAAGCAAGAAAAATTCTTACAGCTTCTAATCTAGCTACTGGTGCAAAGGTTTCGTCATAATCAATACCTTCTTGTTGACAGTAACCCTTGACCACTAACCTTGCTTTGTTCCTGGTGATTATGCCGTTCTCATCAGATTTGTTCCTGAACACCCATTTTGAGCCTATGACAGATTTGTCTTTTGGCTTGGGTACCAGATCCCATACCTTGCTCCTTTCAAATTGATCAAGCTCTTCTTGCATAGCTTGAATCCAGTCTGGGTCATTTAGAGCTTCTTTGACAGATTTGGGTTCTATCTTGCTTAAGAACCCAGAAAATGCACATTCATGTGCAGTGGCAGATCTTGTTCTGACACCATCTACAGGATTGCCTATGATATCAGAATGAACATGTCCTTTGATCTATCTTAACTTGTTGTGAAATGTTGTTGGTTCTGATGGATTTGAAGTTTCCCCCTGAACAGGTGCTTCATTTGTGTGAAAAGTATCAGAATTCTGGATTTCTGATGTACTACATACTTGTTCTGCAGAGTTAGTACATGAATAATCTTTTGATTTATTTTTGTAAGCATTATCATGTTCTAGGAAATCTTCAGTTAACATTTCAAAGAGATGTTCATAATTTTCTTGTTTGTCAGAAAAGTTTATTTCTTTCATGTATGCATCAGAAACCTCTGTTTCTGATGAGTCATCGAATGAGACATACAAACTTTCTCTGATGGTCCTGGTGTTGAGAATAAAAACTCTGTATGCTTTTGAGGACAGAGAGTAACCAAGAAAAATACCTTTTTCTGCTTTTCTGTCAAATTTTTCAAGGCTTTCAAAATCGTTAAAAACAAAACATCTACAACCAAATGTATGCAAAAATTTTATACTTGGTATTCTTCCATTTATAATGTTGTAAGGTGTTTTGTTGTGCCTTTTGTTGATAATGGATCTGTTTTGGGTAAAACATGCCTTTGCTATAGCTTCTTCCCAAAAGTGAGTGGCCAATTTAGCATAAGCAAGCATGGTTCTGGCAGCTTCTACCAAGGTCCTATTCCTTCTTTCAACCACCCCATTTTGTTGGGGGTGTTCTTAGAGCAGAAAAATCATGAGAAATTCCTTTACTTACAAGAAAATTCTCAATTTTTGCATTTTTAAACTCTGTTCCATTGTCTGATCTGATCCTTCTTACTGTTAGTTTTAACAGATTTTCAATTTTCTTAATAAAATTAATGATCAGATCAGGAGTTTCACTTTTCTTTCTCAAAAATTCTACCCATGTGTACATGGAAAAGTCATCCACTATTACTAGTATGTATTTCTTTCCAGAAAAACTTTCAGTACTTATGGGTCCACATAAATCCATGTGTAAAAGTTCCAAATTTTGTGAAATAGAAGACTCAGAAATTGATTTATGTGAGCTTCTCTTGGATTTACCCATCTCACATGCTTCACAAATTTTATCCTTCTTTGAGGATATTAAAGGTAATCATTTTACCAGACCTTTGCTTGCTAGTTTGCTTAGGTTTTTGAAATTTAAGTGGGCAAGCCTTTTGTGCCATAACCAACTACTACCTTTGTTGATTTTTGAAAATAAACATAGTTTTGGATGTTCACTTTCTTCTTTGAAGTCAAAATAGTAAATTGATTTTCTTATTCTTTTCCCACTTAAATAGATTTTATTATCATCTATACCTATTAGCAAGCATTTTTCTGGTAAAAAAGTTACCTGAAAACCTTTGTCACAGAATTGACCACAGCTCAGCAAGTTATACTTTAAGCCTTCAACAAAGGCTACTTTCTCTATGGTCAGACATCCATACTTTATGCATCCATATCCCATGATCCTTCCTTTCACTCAATTTCCAAAGTTTACCAATCTACCCAGCCTTGAAACAAAGTTGCTGAGTAAGCTCCTGTCCCCAGTCATGTGCTTGGAGCTTCCTGAGTTGCAGTACCAGATCTGCTGCACATGATGGTCCTGAAATGAAATGATTAGAGGGTTTTTGGTACCCAGGCATGCTTGGGTACTGTTTCTGATGGAATATTAATTTCTTTATTTTTTTCTTCTTCTTGGTTTTGCATCAGAAACTCTGTTATATGCTGAGCCATTAACAGATTTTACATTTTTCTTTTGAAGATGGTGTTGGACAAGCTTCAGTATGTCAACACACATACAAGAGTTATCAGAATTTTCTGATAGTTCCTCTTGTGATGGAATGAGTGGATAATTTTGAAAAGATGAGTGAACTGCTTCTGGAGTTTTTACAGATTCTTGACTGCATTCACTCTTGTTTGTTTTGAAGTTAGGTTTTTCAAAAGAATATTCAGAACATGTTGTTTTGCAAGATTCAGATTCAGATTCTGATACTAAATTATCAGAAATCTGATGAGTTGCTTTTACAAAGATAGTGGGTTTATTTCTATTTGATCTTGTAGAACTTGTATAGCCTAAACCTTCTCCTTTGTTCTTTGGTGTGGACTCAATAAAATTTATGAACTATTTAGCCTGTTGAAAACCTCTTACATTGATTTCTTTGTCATTGATTTTCTTGTAAAGATCTTTTCTTTCATTTTCATAAAACTCAATTTTTGCTCTTTGATCTAAACTGTCCTCTATAAGAAGTTGGTTTTCAAGAATGATTTTATTCAAAGTCCTTTGCAACTCATCAGATTTTCTAATATCTGATTGATGTTTTTTCTTGCAGATTTAGAAAATCTGACATGAGCTTGTTTAGTTTGTGTTCAAGATCAAGATTGTCTAAATTTACCTTTTGTTCTGATGTTTCTGGTAGTCCTTCAGAGAGTGCCATGAGGTAGAAATTTGCCAATTCTTCTTCTTCATCATCAGAAGAATAATCAGATAACCATGTATCTGTTCCAGCAATTAAGCTTACTTGTTGCTGCTTCTTTGCTTCTTCAAGCTTTTTCTCATAATAGGCAACATCCTTCAGCTTTTTGGTCTTGCATTCTGATGCATAATGACCTCTCTGTTTGCACTTGTAACACACAACTTCAGCCTTCCCTTTATCCTTAGATCTAACCTCTTCTTTAGATCTTCCATCCATCCTTCCTTTGTCACTCCTCTGGTATCTCTGGTTACCTCCCCTCAACCTCTGCTCAAATGTTTTGGTGAGCAGTGCTATTGCTTCAGCAAAAGTTGAAAAGTCTGATGATGCATCAGAAGTTTCAAGATTTTGACTGTTTGATGGTTGTGGATCATTGTTTGTTGTTGATCTTTGTGAGTTTGAAATGAGAGCTAAAGATCCCCCTCTTTGAATAGTTTCTTCAAATATTTCTTCCTCTCTGGGGATCAAGATGCTGTATAAGTCATGAAGACTCATGTTTCCTAGTTCTAAGGTTGATGATAAAGTCATGGTTAGACTTCTCCATTCTCTAGGAAGAGCATCTAGAAATTTTATGTTTCTTTCATCGTTTGATTTTGTTATACCAAATTTCTTTAGCTCGTTTAAAAGTTTTGTAAATCTTTGATATGTATCATTTAACCTTTCATTTGGCAAACTTTTAAACCTTTCATAAGATGAGACATTATTTGTTCTCTTGTTTCTTCTCATCCTTTCTCCTCCTTCACAAAGATTTTCCAACTGATCCCATATTTCCTTAGCTGATGCACATGCATCAACTTGTGAAAATATGTCATTGGGGATGGCCATTATTAAAAGTGACTTTGCCCTTTCATCCCCAGCCACCAGGTCCTTGTCTTCCGCACTCCAGTTTATTTCACTTTTGGGAGCGCGAGAGGCAGGGATAGCTGGTGATTGGTCAGTTGCTGGAATAGCAGGTTTATCAGTCATTGGTGTATGTGGACCCTATTCAATGGATTGAAACAGAGCTCGGTCATGACCATTAAGGAAATTGACCATCCTGATTTTCCATTGGGGGTATTCCTCTCTGACCAGAGTCGGAGGTTTGGACATAGAACCAATGTTAAAAGCATTATTCCAGGATTGAAAGCTGGCCATATTTAGAGAAAAGAAGATGAGCGATTGATCGTTTGAAAATAGTTTATTCAATCTGCTCTGATACCGATTGTTGATCCCAGTTTGGGCTCAAAACAACTTCTTTTCACGTAATATGGCAAGTGATTTCAGTAGATGTGAAAAAGATGTGCGGAAATGGAAATCAGACTTTCAAGAAACAAGACCTACAGAAATATCAAGTTTATATCACTTTGAAACAAAATGGTTTACAAGGTGATTGTAAGATTATTATCTAGTACAAACGAAGCTTGAATTCTGTGGGTGAGAGGGCAATGGAGTTTAGATGTATGTATGAATGCTAAGCTTCAAACTCACTTTGCTTCTCCTGGTTGAGCCTTCTATTTATAGACGGCTTGGTGCATGAATAAACAATAGTTTATTCATGCAATAATTCCTGCAAAAAGTAGCCAATTGACATATTCATTGATTCCAACGTTCAAGTTACCTTTTTCATCATGATATCAATTAATGTCAACTTGCTTCGGTAAGTGTGGCAGGACAGAGCCAATTTCAGACAAGTGGGTATTTCATCAGAATTCTGATAAACCACTTCATCAGAAATTCTGATGAACAAATCATCAGAAAATTCTTAATGATCAGAATCGTCAGATACTGATGATATTTCATCAGAAATATCATCAGATCCATCAGAAATGACCTTTTCTGATAATCTAATTTAGCTCTTGATCAACTTGTGATTCTTTGAAGTAGATGCTATGCATTCCAGTTGTCCCATCTGATCTTCTTTTTCTAGTTCGTGATCTTCAGGACTGCGATCTCTTCATAGATCCAGTTGATTGTGATTTTCTTCAATACTTACAAATAAAGTTTCCTAACAAAAAGGCTAAAACGAACTAGGTGGCGTGGGATAAAACTATTGCTCCTATTGAATACGGGGGGTTGGGCTTTGGATCACTTAGAGACGCTAATTTAGCAATGCTGGCAAAGTGGTGGTGGAGGTTTAAAACTGAAAAAGAAGGGCTGTGGAGAAGAATAGTTTAGGCGATTCACCATAATTCTAGAGTTTGGAAAGATATACCATCAAAAGTCTCTATTGCCGGTCCATGGAAAAATATAGTTAGTATTGGGCATATTTTAATTAGAGCTGAGATTGATTTAAAAGGTGTTGTGGCTGGAATTTTGGCGAATGGCAAGAGTATTAATTTTTGGCTAGATAGTTGGGCTGACCAGACTCCATTATACGTAAAATTCCCAACTTTATTCAAAGATGAGAAGTACAAAGACTGTATGGTTAGTGATCGAATGAAGATAGGTGAAGCAGGGGTAGAGTTTCAATGGGAATGTATGTCCTCGGTACTGGGAAACAATGAATATGACCAACTACAACAACTTATTGGTTTGATCAGTGGGTGCACGATGTCCGCAAGTAAGGATAGATGGAACTGGAGATATGAAGCTTCCGGTATCTTCAATGTCGCTAGTATAAAAAGATTACTCGGTTCGTTTAATCGGGAGCGTCCGCCTAGAGTTTTTGAATGGTGTAATTGGGTCCCGAAGAAGGTTGCAATAGTTGCATGGAGGGCGGAAATGGAGCGATTACCGACTAAATGTGCTTTGGCTGCCCGTAACATTCCGATGCAAGATTTACAGTGTGTGTTTTGTGGAGATTATGGGGAGACGAGTGATCACCTATTTGTTTCGTGTCAGTTTTCTCAAATAATATGGCTAAATATTGCAAGATGGTGTTTGATCTCGCCGGTAATTGCGTTCGGGATAAGAGATATCCTTACGTGGCACGAAATTCATACGGGGTCGAGTAAAAGGAAAAAAAGCTTTGTATGCCATAGTGTTGGTCACCATATGGTCTATTTGGAAAACGAGGAACGAAGTCGTATTTGGTCAAGGTACACCGAACTCTACTAAGGTCCTTGATGAAATAAAAGCAATGACATATTTGTGGGTGAAGAACCGAGCAAAGGTGGCGTCATTAACTTGGGAAGAGTGGAGCCGGTTTAATATAGGTGGATAAATATATATGTAATCTATTATTGTATTAGTGATAAACACTTGTATGTATGGTAGGTAGCATCTTGCTACAATGAATGAATAAATTTTTTGTCGGCCGATAAAAAAAATTTGTTGAGAAATGAAAAGAATTATGTAACCCAACTTTTTCTATTTCTCACTACTTCAATTATCTTTTATGCACTAGGTGCAATTGCATTATGTAGTTTTTGAAATTCCCAATATCTTGTCAGTTCTAAAATCAACAGTAAATTGCTATTTTAGTCACTGAGTTTTGTCCAAATTTTCATTTTAGTGCAAATAGTTTTTTTTCGCCTCTGGGTCCCTGACTTTTCCCTTTTGTTGTCATTTTGATCACATACACTAACTCCATCCAAAAACTCCATCTTTAACCAGGGGTATTTTGGGGATTTTCATTTTAAATGTTTTCAATTGCCATTTTGATCCAATTCCAAAAAATTCCAAAAAATTCTAAAAAATAATAAAAATTCTAAAAAATCCAAAAAATTCTAAAAAATCCAAAAAATCCGTTTCGAACCCGAACCGTTTCGAGCTGAACCGTTTCGACGCGAACCGTTTCGACCCGTACCGTTTCGACCCGAACCGTTTCGAGCCGAACCGTTTCGACGCGAACCGTTTCGACCCGTACCGTTTGAAGCCGAACCGTTTCAAGCCGAACCGTTTCGACCCGTACCGTTTTGAACCGAACCGTGCCGTATCGAACCGAACCGTTTCGAGCTGAACCGTTTCGAACCGAACCGTTTCGACCCGAACCGTTTCGACCCGTACCGTTTCGACCCGAACCGTTTCGAGCTGAACCGTTTCGACGCGAACCATTTCGACCCGTACCGTTTCGAAGCCGAACCGTTTCAAGCCGAACCGTTTCGACCCGTACCGTTTCGAACCGAACCGTTTCGACCCGTACCGTTTCGAACCCGAACCGTTTCGAGCTTAACTGTTTCAAACCGACCCGTACCGTTTCGAACCGTACCGTTCGGGTCGAAACGGTACGGTTCGAAACGGTTCGGGTCGAAACGGTACGGCTTCGAAACGGTACGGGTCAAAACGGTTCGCGTCGAAACGGTTAGGGTCGAAACGGTACGGGTCGAAACGGTTCGCATCTTAACGGTACGGTTTTCGGTTCGAAACGGTTCGCATCTTAACGGTACGGTTCGAAACGGTACGGGTTCGAAACGGTACGGGTTCGAAACGGTTCAGCTCGAAACGGTTCGGGTTCGAAACGGTACGGGTCGAAACGGCACGGTTCGGTTCGAAACGGTACGGTTCGGAACGGTACGGGTCGAAACGGTACGGGTCGAAACGGTACGGTTCGAAACGGCACGGGTCGAAACGGTTCGGCTTGAAACGGTACGGTTCGAAACGGCACGGGTCGAAACGGTTCGGCTTCGAAACGGTACGGGTCGAAACGGTTCGCGTCGAAACGGTTCGCGTCGAAACGGTTCGGCTCGAAACGGTTCGGGTCGAAACGGTTCGGGTCGAAACGGTACGGGTCGAAACGGTTCAGCTCGAAACGGTTCGGGTTCGAAACGGTTCGCGCCGAAACGGATTTTTTATAATTTTTTGGATTTTTTAGAATTTCTATTATTTTTTAGAATTTTCTGGAATTTTTTTGATTTTTTGGAATTGGATCAAAATGGCAATTGAAAACATTTAAAATGAAAATCCCCAAAATACCCCTGGTTAAAGATGGAGTTTTTGGATGGAGTTAGTGTATGTGATCAAAATGGCAACAAAAGGGAAAAGTCAGGGACCCAGAGACGAAAAAAAAACTTTGGACTAAAATGACAAATTTGGAAAAAACTCAGGGACTAAAATAGCAATTTACTCTAAAATCAACGTAACCCGCATACTATACATATGTTTTTCTATATGCACACCCGTGAGATGCATCGAAATTGAAATGATTGTGAGTGATTAAATAAAATATTTAAATTTTTGAGAAAGTGGAAGTTAAAGTTTAAAAAAATATATATTTATATATCCGTGGGTGCAGTGGCCAGTGTGGATGCGATCGTCCTCCGTCTTTACGCAACCTGCTCCCGTAAAGTTGGTCAATAATTTTGGTCTTTTTGCCGAACCACCAAAAAAGTGGTTGCATTTCTTTTGTTTTACTTGTATTTTTTTATTTAAAGGTAAATCCATGAGTAAACTTACAACAATCATCTACTTTTTGTGATAAAACAAAATACTTTATTAAAAGTATGTAAAATAATCACTCTTTTAAACCCTAGAAAATTCTAGGATAGAGGGGCCGCTATGAATTTCAACCGAATAAAAATAAATTATTCTTATCACGCATTAAATAGCGATCGTATACTTCTACTTTTGTTCATTTCATAATCAAAAGCTAAAAAGTGATTGTTTTTGGTTTTGGATTATTTTCTGGTAAGCATTTAAACTCATCACTATACCTGTTGATGATTTAGATTTTAGATGTTCATTTCATGTGTTTGACAAATTTTACCTTTACAACTATAAAATCACGAATGCACTCTAAATGCACAAATCATCATATTTGTTCTTTGAAAGTACAAACTAATCAACTTTTAACTAATTAAAATTTTCAAATCTCAAAGCAACTTTGCATATATGAAAAAATAATAGAAAGGGCTCGTCCCCGAAAACTTTTGAAAAAATTTAGGCATTGAGCGACGAAAAGAATTGAGCCCAAAATTATGGTTAAGGGAAAATGAATTACAAAAATAAAAACTTAGTGATGGAGCAAAGAGTTGAACTTGAGACCTTTACATTATTTTGAGATGGTTTTTGTCACTACACCACTAATACTTTTTGCTTGATAAACGGATAAATATACTAAATATATAATTTAATAAATATATATACAAGCTTATAACGACTTTTTAGGCCCTTTGAAATTTTGGGCTCGGACGTCGGCGCGGGTTTGCGGGGCCAGAGCCGGCCCTGAAAAGGTATGCCGTATTTTCAAAGGGAAATCTCACATGTAAGTACATATTGAGACTTATATAACCATGGAGGTAAAAGCCAGACCTTAAAATTGGATTTACAAACAAACCATAACTAAAATCAATCAAAGCAGCCTATTGCGTACTAAGGGTATGTTTGGTATGGGGTAATGAAATGGGCGAGGGAATGGAATGAGCGAGGTAATAGAATGGACAAAGGAATGAAATGTATCATTTCATTCCATGGTCTTGTTTGGTTAGTGGTTACCATATGGGAATGAAATGAATCATTACCTTGTAGTGTTTGATAGGCTAGGAAAAAAAAAGAAGGAATAAAATCGGTGATGGGTGGTCGTTGTGGGTGGTGGCGGTCGTTGATAGCATCGGTGTTCGATGGCGGAGGGTGGTGACGGCGGTGGCGCTGGTGTTCGATGGCGGAGGGTAAGGGTGGTCGGCAGTGACGCCGGTGTTCGATGGCGGTGGGTGTTGGACAGCGGGTGGCGGAGGTGGTGGATTGTGGACGAAAAGAAAGATTTTAAGTAATATGAACCAACTCAGTTAGCTCAAGGTTTTAAGTGAGTTTCGATCAGTTCGTATTATCATCATCATCATACTCAGTAAATCTCACCCCGTTGGAATAGAGATATTGCTTCCAGTGAGACCCTCAACTCGTTAATAGTTTTGCATTAAGTCTTGAACATAAGGCACATAACACTTAGCAATCGGGACAAAGACCGATTGGTGCATGCAAGGTTTAAAAGAACATAAACGAGTTTCGAGGCGTTTTCCCTTCGCCTCACGAGGCGTAAGCCTCGAGGCGAACAGAGGCGTAAGCCCGAAGTGGAATTAAAAAAGTAAATATATAAAATTATATATCTAATGAAAATAATAATGCTAACTAAATTTATCATCAAAATCATAGAAAAACGCACATAAAAAAGACATAAACTGCTTGAAAGAATAGTGTCACTGTTGAAAAGGGCATTCCTCATCAACCAATTTCATCTAAGGGTCTTGTAACCCCTGAAAACTCAAACTAACAAAAACCCAAAAAGATTAAATCAGATAAACCAAAATAGTTATCACATCAACATATAATATAATATGATTTTAGAAGTAACAACCGATTAATGTGGAAGAGATTGTTATAGTTCTACTATAGGAGGGGACCAACCGATTAGCATCAACTTGTTTGATCATCTTCTAGCACCCTATATCTAGAGTAGGAAAGGTATAGGAAATGAAGGGAACAAATACTTGTTTTGCTCTTCCAATTAATAACGTGGGGTATGGGGCTTGGGTTGGGGGAAAACGCCCAAGCCACCATCCCGGGTGGGCTTGGGTTGGGGCGTGGCCCTTGAGGCTTGGGTTTCAAGCCGGGCGTGGGGCGGTCTTGACATCCGAGCTGGCGGCCTCCTATTCGCTGTCCCCGCCATGTCATAGCGGGTTGTTTGAAAGTTTGAATTTTAAATTCAAACCGTTTGGCCAAGCCAAGCGGTCACCCCAACCCCAACATCCCCTATAAATGTAACCCCCAACCCCACCGGCTACCCCATCCCAAACCGTCACTATCCACCGCTACCCCACCGGCTACCCACTTGATCCCACGAACCCGCTACCCCAACCCGAAGAAGATGGCATCTCGGACCCACGAGGAAGAATTGGCTCTCGTCACAAGCGTCGTTGACGCTATGAAGGGTCGGCAACCCGGCCAAACACGATATTGGCCGGAAGCATTCGCAACCTACCAACATAACGTCCGACACGACCGCCACAACCTCAACGCGTGCCAACATAAATGGCGCGAGCTACGGCCCAAACTCGATCTTTTCAAGGCTTACTACGAAGACGTTTCGAGCGGCGATTTAAGCCACGAGGACCGGGTGGCGGTGGCGAACATTGAATTTCTAGGCAAGGAGCGAAAGGCGTTCGACAAGATCGCCCTTTTTGAAATTTACCTAACGCTCTAGGTTTTTTATTTTGTAATTTTTAGGTATTATATAATTTTTAGGATTATGTAATTTTTAAAAATCTAATGAAATTTTAGGTTTTTTTTTTTATAAATGTTGTGTGAATTTTATAAATTTTTTGTAATTTTTTTTTAATAATATGCCAAGCGGTACACCCAACCCAAGCCCAACTCACACACCGTCATACCCCACGGACACGTCACTAGGCGGTGGGGGGCTCCAATTCAAGGTGTCAACTCATGCCCCATCCCAAGCCCCACCATACCTCACGGTCTAAGTATGCGATAGGAACAACACAACATCGTTTTATTGGTTTTTTATTTTATTTTTTAAACTAATTTCTACATCAATTTGTAAATAAGAATTGTCACAACTTTCAATAATAATGTGACTATCAACTTTCTACAGTCAATATGTAATTCTTAAGTTAATCTAATAATTAAAAAAAAAACTAAAATCACAATTTAAATATAATAAATTCAAAGGAACAAATATAAAATTAGACGTAAAGTAAGAAATAAAATATTATTAAAAAAATTAAAACAAATCTAAGGCCGGACGAGACTTTATTACAATATTCACATAATCATATTCACTTATTTTTAAAATCCAATGAATTAAAAAATAACATGATCTTTAAACATTTCATAATCTATTATTACATGGTCTTCTCATAATATGAACGGATATTACTTCACTTTCCGGCCGGGGTGGATCAACCACCCACATCCTTACCGGTTCCGCCACCACATCCACCACCGTGATCCGCCCACCGCCGCCCGTAACGACACATATTTTCCCACCACCGACCGCCATTTGTTCGGCCCCTTTCAAAAGATCTGACCCTTGAATAACCTCTTGCCAACAATCACTTTCATCATCATATTTCCTCACACCACCATTCTCTTCATCCACCACATACATCACCTCCTCCTCCGCCACGCCTACCGCCCCGTTCCACCCCGAAACCATCCCCGTCGACATTTTCTCCCACCGGTTTTCCTCAATGTTGTAAACTACACCTTCTTTCCCTGCATTGTTGCCCTTCACATTCACCATGCATATTTTTCCTTTGTACCCGACCGCCTCCACCGCTTCTCGGCTGAACCTTCCGTCTTTTAGACCCGCCACCTCCTCCCACCGCCACTCGTCTCTCACTACCACAAACAAACACATGTTTCACTGTTAGAAAACTGGGCATTTGCGACCGATATTTGAATAAAAAATTGTCGCAAATTTTGCGACCAAGAAAAAAGTTGCGGTCGCATGTACCCAGTTTTCTAGCAGTGTAATTTATACCGTTTTTTCCATATAAACACATCAAAGGAAAGTCAAGTGCTTACAATCCGATATATTGTTGTAGATGTATTCACTATTAGAAAACTGGGCATTTACTATCGAAATTTGAGTAAAAAATTGTCACAAATTTTGCGACCAAGAAAAAAGTTGCGGTCGCATATACCCAGTTTTCTAGCAGTGTAATTTATACCCTTTTTTTTTCTATATAAACACATCAAAGGAAAGTCAAGTGCTTACAATCCGATTATTGTTGTAGATGTATTCACTATAAGAAAACTGGGCATTTACGACCAGAACGAAATTGCAGTTGTAAATACTCAGTTTTCTAGTAGTGTAATTTAAAACTTTTTTCTATATAAATACACCAAAGATCCGATAATTTGCTGGAGTGTCTTGATGTGTTTATTATTAGAAAACATGGTATTTACTTCCGGTATTTGAAAGAAAAAAAAAACTGTCAGCAGATATTGCGACTGATTTGCAACGAAAATCTAGTAGGTTTTATATCTTTTTGTGTAAATACAACAAAGAAAAGTGCTTACAATCCGATAACTTGTCGCAGTGTGACCTCTTCACGTCCCATTTCTCGACCATCCGCGCTACATCACCGCGGTAGTGGGCGCCAATACCGCTAGCCACATACACGGTGTCGCGAAAACACCCGGCAGCGCACCACCGACGCGGATAAGTGAGCGGAGGACCTAGACACCATTCCGCGGTCAAAGGATCGAAAACAAGCGGGTGGGATAGCGCGGGGAGGAAGTTGTGACCGGTGGCTGCAATGAGCACAAGGCACCCGGCAACCGTTAACGATTGTATGGTGAGGGTCCGGGATATGAACGATGGGTGGCGGTGGAGGAGGCGGAGTGGCGGATCGACATTAGGAGGTGATAAGGTTGTCCACTTGGAGGAGATGGGATCAAAGGTGAAAAAATCAATGGAATCCGATAGGCGTGATCGGCCATTATTATTATTATCATCATCATTACTATTGCTATTATTATTATTACTATTGGCAACGACGGCATAAAGAGACAAAAAAGGTGGGAAGTGACGGGTGTAGATGAGGTGGCGCCATCGGCGGCAGACGGCGGAGAGGAGAGAGGGGCGGACGGTGGAAAGGACAAGGTGGGCTAGGTGGTTGGGCAAGCCTGGCAGGAGTTGGGGTTCGTCTTTGGGGTCTACGGTGGTTTGACCGTCGTTGGTGTCTGTTGACTTTTTCAAAGAACATATCATGTTGACTTTTTTGTAAACATTCAATGGTAGTGGTTTCTCTCTTTATATACAACCACAAAATGGGAGGTTCATGGTCTAGGTGACTCGTATTTGGAATTTATGATTTATTTTTGTAATTAAATTTGAGTAAAAATAATTCCTATAACCCAAATTGATTATTTTTTAAAACTAGGATTGCGACCCGCCGTAATGCGGCGGAGATTCTTTAGTTATAACTAAGTCGATCTAGGACCCGTACGTTATGTTAAACCTATGAAACGGGGAAAAAATAGACGATGTAAAACGTTCACCCACACACGCACGTTGCATCGTGTTAACTCGCAAAATTTAGAACGAAACGTAAAAACGTTAAGTCACAAAATTTAGAACCAAGCATAAAGCGAAAAATTTGCGTAAAAATGAAAACTATAAAAGACCAAAGTTGAAAGTAAAAAAAGTTATGAGGATAGATTGCAAAAGATAAAAAAGTTTTAGGTTAAAAGTAAAAAAACAAATAGTTTTGGGTTAAAAGTACTTTATGATACTTTTGGGTGAAAAGTAAAAAAAAATCATTTTTTTGGAAAACCCCCAAAGCCAACGTTACGACAACCATATGCATAACCATTTTTTCTTTGAAAACCCCCAAAGCAAACCTCACGTTGCAGCGGGGCGTAAAACGGTATCAAATAGTACTAATGTCACACAACCGTCATCGACCACCAACACTAACTCGACCTAGGATTTGCGTGTTGCGACGAACCTGTCAAACATGGAAAAATAGAGGCAAAAACGTTAAACCACACATGCACGTTGCGTCGTATTAATTCGAAAAATTTAGAACTATACGTAAAACGAAAATTTGCAAAAGATAAAAAGTATAACTGACAAAAGTTGTGAAGTTAAAATGTAAATAATGAAAAGTTTTGTGATAAAGTTAAAAAAAACAAATTATATAGGGTTAAAATTGCAAAAGGTAAAAACCTTTGGGTTAAAAGTAAAAAATCAAGTTTTTTTTTTTTTTGAAAAATGTCCAAAGCACAATGTACAACTTGTTATGCATAATTTATAATATATAATAAGTTAAGAGTGTTGGGGCATTTCAAGACGAACTCAAATGAAGTCACCAACCAAAAAATGACATCTCATTTTTACTCAAATTATAAGGGGGAGGGTGGTCATCACTTGCAAAAATTTCATCACTTACAACATCCAATCAAGTTTCGCCATGTCATCAACCATTATCCCATCACTCATAACCTTTTTTAGACTATGGGGTATGGGGCGGGGGTTTGGGCGTGGGTTGGGGGAAAACGCCCAAGCCACCATCCCGGGTGGGCTTGGGTTGGGGCGTGGCCCTTGGGGCTTGGGTTTCAAGCCGGGCGTGAGGCGGGTCTAGCAAGCTGACATGGCGGGCTGTGAATGGCCAAACCAAACTAGCCGTTGGGGGCTATTTAAAAAAAAATTCCTTTATAAATACCTTACCATATTTATCATTTTTCTCACACAATATCAAACACATAAAACACAATCTTGCCATGAGTTCTTCAAGTTATACTGAATCGTCATCATCATATGACGATGGTGCGGAAATATTTCTACAAACGATCGCGACGGTGGTGAAAGCTATCGTGGAAGATGAAGAGGAGGAGGAGGAAGAGACTCAACAACCTAAACGCAGGAGAATGTACATTGCTCGTGAACGGCACACCACTAACGATTTGTTGGTAAGCGATTACTTCTCAGCGGACCCTAAGTATGATGAAAAAATGTTTAGGCGTCGTTTTCGTATGAGTAGAAACTTATTTTTAAGGATATCTAGAGATCTTGAGGAGAAGTATGTTTATTTCCAACAAAAACCCGATGTAGTCGGGCAATTAGGATTTAGTACGTGGCAAAAGGTCACGGCCGCATTTAGGCAGTTAGCGTACGGCAATAGTTCGGACATTATGGATGACTATTTAAAAATGTCTGCACGTGTAGCTAGATAAAGTCTTCACAACTTTTGTTCGTGTATTCTAGAACTTTATAGGAAAAAATATTTGAGAAAGCCCTCGTTCAGTGACATGCAACAATTATTGGAACATCACGCAGATTATCATGGGCTACCCGGGATGCTAGGTAGTTTAGATTGTATGAAATGGGCTTGGGAACTTTGTCCTACCCAATGGGAAGGCGCTCACACGAGTGGATTTCACGGGATGCCAGCCATCATGCTTGAAGCGGTTGCGTCCCAAGATCTTTGGATATGGCATGCGTTCTTCGGTATGCCAGGTTCACATAATGATATTACCATCATAAACCACTTGCCCCTTTTCAATGATCGGGTAAATGGTATAGGACCCAAAGGAACTTTCTTTGTAAACGGGGTTGAGTACGTGTATGGGTACTACCTAGTTTATGGGATTTACCCAGAGCGGGGGGTTTTCGTAAAATCGTTCACAAAACACGGTACCACAGATCCAAAGAGATTAAAGTTTAACAGGGACCAGATGGCTGCACGTAAAGACGTCGAACGAGCATTCGGTGTTTTGAAGAAAATGTGGCGAATATTGGCAATGCCTTGTCGACTATGGGACAAGGATCAGATTGGAAACGTGATGTACACATGTATCATTCTTCACAACATGATTTTGGAGGATGAAGGTAGAGCGGTCGTTACCTACTATGATGACGATGACCCCCAACCAGGTAACGTAACAGACCAAGATAAAGCGGCAAATGAATTTTTGATCAAGTCAAGGGATATACATCACAACCTTCGATCTGATTTGGTGGATCATGTTTCAACGATTCCTGGGTTCGAAACCGACGAAGACAACGAAGAATGATTGTTTTTTATTTTGATAATTATTATGTATGTTTATGTAGTTTTAAAAAAAATATGTATGTTTATTATTTATGTAGTTATAAATATCTATACTATCTATTAAAGGAGCTTAGAGCATGACCTCACTTTGCTTACGTGTCATGATATTAGGTATGCCACATAGACTGCCACATAGACTCCGCTGATGTCATAATTCCGAATTTAAAATATTAATATAATCTATCTATATTTCAAAATTGAAAATAAGGTCAGAGTTTTTAATGGGCGCTCAAATATAAACTCCACCTTGAGAGATTCAAAATTCAAAATCAATCTCCAAATTTTGGCTGCCATTCTCTCTCTAGAAACCACACTTTCCTGCTTCCACCGGTTCTCTCATGATGGTGCCGACGATCTTGCCGGACGCGGAGGAGGAAAAAACCCCAGAATCGGAAGAGATCAGTGATTTTTGTTCGTATGCAAAGGTAATTCACGCTATCTACACTCAACATCCAAGCAAGTTGAGCCTGAATAACAATTCCACTTTCACCTATCCATACCGGAACCCTAAATCTGATGCGATGAGATGAATATCATAATCAAATCTAACCGATCGATCTTCTGGTGCAGGTTTGTTTAGCTTTGTGAATACCCAATCTGATTCGCAATAGCAAATACCCAATCGTCTCGGATGAAGCTATTTTGGATCAAAATCAGAGCCAATCGTCGTTGTCAGGTGAGTATCTCCCCCAATTTGCTTTTCTAGGTTCGATTGGTGATTCTTGTCACCTTCAATTTAGCAAAGCCCTGTTAAGGACTAATCAAGACTTTTAAGGCTGGAGCTCAGACAACTTGGTCACTTATGCAGAAAAGACTTGTATGGTTATCTTTATGTTCCTATCTGTTTTTGTTTGCTTAATAAATTGAATCAGAATGATAGAGTTAATTACATGAATGCTCCATGTGGTATATTCATTGTTTATGTTTGAAAATTACGGATTTGGGCCTCTGTTTGTAAAACCGTTAGGTGTTTCGACCTTATTACTATGGATATTGTTAAGTCTATGTTAAATCCATGGATGACAAAGGGTAACCCACTCTCTGTCTCATGGTTGTGAACTTGGATTAAAGTCTCTGACAAAGTCAAAGGCGTGGATAGGAAGGCTCAGGGATGGTGAATGGCCTACAAGAACACGGTTGAGAAGCGCAACCAACCGGACTAGCCCAGTTGTGTGGTTCATCCTTTTTTCCAGATTTCACAAATGCATCCTAGGTCTCAATTCGAGATGCAGAAATCCAATGCCTCTGTTGGTTTGGTTGAAAACATGGCCACCATGGTCTCTCATTGACAGAGGGTGTGAATGAGTCGAGCGTAAGCTACTCTAGACAGGTTCACTAAAAGCTCAAATCAAGTTGTGCGTCGACGAGCTCGAGCTTAATTTAAGCTCATTTAATAAACATGATTGAGCCTGAGCTTCATTAATGAATCTTTTTCAAGTCGATGAATCTTCATTTAATAAACATAAGAAGAGAGTTTTGTTGCTGCAGATCTAGGAGACATTTTGAGTGGAGAGGTTGGTAATGAAACTAAAGGTAATTCATTTTCTGCTTTTAGGGGTTTAAAACAGGTCGGGTTGGTGTCAAGTGCATGCTTTGATGGATCTCTAAAGGGTTAGGTTGCGTCAAGTGTCTATTCTTATGTTTTTTACATCTCATTTTTTCTGTACGTCGTGTCTATTCTTATGTCATAATAATAACTGCTTTAATGTCTGACTTGACTTAAATAGTTCATCAATGCTATATTGAGTTAAAGAGTTCAATTTTCAGGTAAAGTTGCATTCATAATGTCTACTCCCTCAAAAGATCTACTTTCACAATTGGAAACAACATGTGGATTCCTTCTGTATGAACTTAAGGTACCCATTAATCCTTTTATTTCAAAGTTTTGGATAAGATGTTGCTAGACCTAGAATACGAATGTCTTGAAGTGTACAGAAGGAAAATAGATTTGGTAAATAAGTGTAGAGTTCAATTATGACAGGCGATTGCTGATTCGGAAGCATAATTAGCAGCCATTTGTTCTGCTATGGGCGAAAGACCTGTCCACATTAGACATGTATTTAAATACATCTCTAGATGGATGCTGTTCCTTAAATTTCAATCCTAAATCTATAATCTTTATATATATAAGGATGATGTGAAAATAATTTCAATATGCGTTTCTCATTCATTGAATGTGTTTTATGAGTTGTGTAAGGAAAGTGGAGCTATAGAGTTTGACAATTAAGGTCGTATTCATTCAATGTAGGAGGTTGCTGTTATAGAGTTCTACGGAGGTGGAGGCTATCACATGGCTGTTGGAAGCAGTGGTGGAAAGGTATTCTTAAGATATCACTGTCAAATCTTCATATTTTACATTGTGTTCTTTGATGTCAAATGCAATTGTTGTATGATTAGTTAGGTTTTCCATATCAAATTTGTAGTTTAAAAAAACTTATTTTTACTATTAGATGGAGTCGACAATACGCGTCACGAATCTTTGCTGAATAAGACAGTGCAGCTGACTGGTTGGATCAGTTTGGTGAGATTTACAGCAAGGCAACTATCATTCTATCACTTGTGGTTGCCCTTATTGGCCCTATTCTATTCAAGTGGCTATTTTTCAGTACTCCAGGTAAGGTAATGTGATGTCCTTTTTATCTTTCTGAAATGATAAGAGTGTTTTCTTATAGTAGATTGTGATTTGTCAGTCTTGTGATTGTGACTCACTTACCATTTTGCCCTTCGTTGCAGATGATCCAGAAAAGAAACCTAAAACCATAGTTGATGTTGGGTGTGGTATAGGAGGTAGCTCAAGGTTTCTACCAAGAAAATAGGGAGCCGAATGTCACGGAATCACCCTCAGCCCTGTGCAAGCTGAGAGAGCTAATTCTGTGACAACTGGCACAAACCGGTAATTTCCGTACACTTTAATTATTATTTAATGATTGCAATTATGTGCTTAATTGTCAGCAATGTCTGAAAACACACTAAACAAGTGAATTCATGCACGTTGTATACTATAAAATATTGCTTTATGCATAAACGAGAGCGTTGCGTCAGAAATATTAGTAAACTCACCAGTAAGACACACTGTGTCAACGGAACTGCAGAAAGCAGTCAGACATTAGAATTGAGGCCTAGGTGTAGGTCCTACGACAAAGGTACATTAAAACCCAAGAGTACATATAAGGGTTTAATTTATGGTCGCTACGAAAGCTAAAGCACGCACTATAAGGCACCCGAAACACACTTTAAGTGCAGAACTTTATTAAATTCAGCACAATTCAGCTTTTAACAACATAAATATTGTGCAGAGATGTCGTTTTATCATCCAAAATATTTCCCTAAGTGACGGGAATTCTTTGTGTCACTAAAAATAACACTAACGACACTTTAAATGCTTATTAAGCACTTTAACGAATCGGTATCTAACCGAACAACCGAACAATTTGATTCGATACCGATTTCAAGCTTTAAATCACTTTCTGGAAGGTTATACGCAAACTGGTGCTTAAACGCAATCAGTTTAACGCGACGTACAATCCAGAACTGTGACGTAAGCCAAATATACCCTAAATATCTCTTACATAACTTAGAAATAAGTTTCGAAGGATTCGGTATGGCGAAAACATGTTTATTTGAACTAAAGAACTAATTACGACAAAACTGCAAAACGCAGACAACGCAGCAAACCCAGGAATATGCCAGGAATATGCCAGGAATATGCCAGGAATATGCCAGGAATATGCTAGGAATATGCTATATGGAAGGTCTATAAATACCACCATTTCATCACTCCACCTTCACTTCCCTCTCTCCCTCCCTTGTTCTCGGCCCAACCAAGCACCACCGCCACCCTCATTTTCCAACTCATCCATCCATTCCAAGGTGATATTGAGGAGTAAGAAGGCCACTAACGAAGCTCGGTGCAAGCGGATCTTGAAGGACCTTCTTCATTTGCTTTTATCCACCTCTTTTGTCCTCTTGAACTCCCATAGCCTTGTGCTAGTAGTAAGTGCTTCTAAACATCTTCTTGATCTCGTTTATGATGGTTAATAGATGATTTAATGGCTAAAAATCATAAACACTAAAGATCACCAACTAAAAGTCTTGTAAAATGATGAACTTAATGGATAAAAGGAAAGTAATGGTGTAAAACTTGTTAAACTTGTTTTGTGATGATTATTTTGTGTTGTTTAATGCTAGTAGTAGTTTGGATCGTCATCTAACCCGGCTAGGTTATGTTCATAGAGCATGGACTAGTGTATGTTAAAGTATAAAAAAGGCAAGATGATGAACACTACTACATAATAACATGAACTTGCGTAAAAGGAATTTTTCTTGTAAAATGAAGTTCTAAACTAGTAGATCTAAAGATCTACAAGTGGTATTTTCGAAAAACCAACTGTAAGACGAAACCATGTTTTAAAACCGGATCTTTCATGAAATAGAGGTGTTTTTGTGAACAAACAAGTGTGTGGACACTAGTGTAACAAAAGTTTTAACAAAGATATAATTTTCGCAAAAACCGACTAGAAGTTGCAAAACTTCATATTCTTTAAAAATAAGATTTCCAAGAAACCGACTTTATTTTTAGAGATGGAAAAACCTACTAAATGTGTTGAAGAGTTACTACATAATTTTACACAACTTGCAAGTTCATGTGTATGCGATTTGTGTTTATTTTGACTAGTTTGATATTTGAAGATGGTATTTTGATGATGGAAAAATTGATTGGTTGAATTTTAAAAGAAAATGATACGCTAGTAAGCGTGGCCACCTCCAGTTACAGAGGAAACTCTGGCGAAATTTTTCCAGAAAATAACACTTACAATATTTTTGGTGACAAGTGTTATGAATATATTTTTGACTTGTTTTCCAAACAAACTTCGCCATGATTTTTATTAGAAAATTTCCAAACATCGGAGGTGGATTTTCATAAATAAAACTTGTTAAATATATATTCAGAATATATATTTATCGCTTGTGTGATTATGTGATTATTTTGTGAACTAGGTATATATTATTTTTAGAGTAAAAATAATATGACTTGGAGATACTCGTAACGAGTAAAAATACAAAGATACACATACAACATACAAGATACATAATTCGGGTGCAAAGTACAAAATACAAAAAGCTTATATTTATTTTTGAGAAAATAATATAAGTAAGACATTTAGTTAAAAATATAAAATATTTTTAACACAAGAAAATATACACAAAAGAGAGTGACTGTACTTGTGCGACGCAAGTCTAGTGACTAACGTTAAGAAAACGCGTATAGGTTACGACGTTAATTAAGCAAATCCGGTGAAGTTTACGACGCACAGGAACGCAAAGTTGTGAGTTCATGCTCCCCCTTTTCTTTTAACTGTTTTTAGTTTTATAACTCGGGGGTGAAATACATGTTACAAATACTTTAATATTTACAAATTGGTATGTTGTGTACTGAAACGAGAAGTACTCTTGGCGAAAACTAGTGCCAAGAATTGATACGAGAAATCGTGTCACGAATAGGGTACCATAAGCACCATTAATCGTGTACATACTAAGACCGCAGAACAAAAGGTTAGATCTAATGGGTTTCAGGGCAGCCCCACTCTTGGTGACAACTAGAACCAAGTAGTGTTTTTGTGTCTCAGTCGTGAATCGACTATAGAAAAATGCCTATGGTTTGGTGACTTCCTATGTCGTGTCACATGTTAATGGCTTTGCAACCCATTAACACTTGATACATATAGAGATACTTGACTCATTCATGAATACGCGTTTTGAAACAAAATACATACCATGTTTTTCATACAAAGTATGCAAACGTTCAATACAAAAACTGCATGAATTCACACCAACATTATGTTGATGTTTTTCCAAAACTCACATGTATTTCAGGTAATTAAAGGTGGATGTGCGCGCGGTCTTACTGGATGTCGCTATGTTTTATTTTCGCTAAATAAAGTTGTAACTCTTAAGACAATATGCTATCACGTGTTGTAAACACTTAACTTATGTTTTGGTAATGTAATGTTTGAAGTTATTTTGAGCATATAGAATGTTTACCTTTCGTATGCAATGAGAACCTTTCATGATCACACCTCGTGCTTCCGCCGCAGAAAGGGGTGTGACAGATTGGTATCAGAGCTGCGATTGTAGTGAACCAAGATTCCTTCTCGAGTCTAGTCTACAATCTCTAGGATCCATTCACGAAAACAATTTTTCAAAGAGTTTTCATTGCATAAAACGTCCCGCGACATCCACTGCCTGAAATTGTCTACATGAGTCTAGAAAGGACACTACGAGACTTAGAGTGCACTTGAGTAGCACTTGTCGTTGACTAGAAAGTACTTGCAATTATGTGTGATAATTAGCATGTACTAGAAGTAGAATGTCACAAGTATACGTGACTTTCCCTAAAAGCAATGGCCCATCTGAAGGAAGAAATACGAGGATGAAACGAACTGTGCGGACTGTGCAAGGAGTTACGTAATTATGGATGCATACATAATTATGGAATTCAGTGCACAAAAATCACAGCAAGTCTTGTCACGTATAGATTCCCTCAGTGCAAGCCTACTAAGTACTCTGCTAGAGTAATAATTGTTTGATGTCACTTATGTGGTATATACCTGTGAATATATATACTACTACTGTCTAGTAGGACGATATCAAACAAATGTCTAACCCTGTTGTGTTATGTTCTGTCAAAACATGGCACCCAGGAAAGCTGTGAATACTCGCAATGACGATCAACCTCCTCCTCCCCCACCGCCAAGAACTACTGAAGAGCTGAACGCCCTACTGGAGGAAAGGATCTCCGCTGCTATCGCCCAATACGAGGCGAACCGTACTCAAGACAGTGGAGGACCAAGCAACGCTAGGCGTAATGGGAATGGAGATTCGTCTGGAGGAAACGCAGCTCAAGGTAACCTTAAAACAATTTACTTAGCATGAAGGAATTTATGAACGGTCCTTGTTTCATTATTTCTTCGATTGCTCATAAGTGAATTGGTTGGGTTAATTCCAGGCTGCACTTTCAAGCAGTTCCTCGACTGCAAGCCGATGAAGTATGATGGCACAGGAGGTGCAGTAGCATTTTTGCGCTGGACGGAGAAGACTGAAGCTACTTTCCGCATGAGCAAGTGTACCGCGGAACAACAAGTCACCTTTGCTACTGGGTTGTTTGTCGATGAAGCTCTGACTTGGTGGAACCTGCAAGTCCAAACCTTGGGCGATGATGCCGCTTATGGCCTAACTTGGGATGAGCTAAAGGAAAGAATGAGAGAGAAGTACTGCTCTCGTGCCGAACTCCAAAGGCTGGAAACGGAATTCTGGCACTTGACTATGGAAGGTGCTGACATTAATGGTTACACTCGAAGGTTCCACGATCTGTCTAGAGTGCTTCCCTACATGGTGACTCCCGAATTCAAGCGCGTTGAACGCTACATGTGGGGATTGGCCTCAGAGTTTCGTGGCATGGTGACGTTGGCCAAACCACAAACAATCACCGAGGCTGTAACTCTGGCTGTCAGCCTGACAGAAGATTGTGTTCTTATGAAGAAGTTATCACTGAACCCAACAGAGAAGACCGAGACACATGCTGAGTCGCCCGGTGACAAGAAGAGAAAGCATACGAGTTTGAACCAAGCAACTCGCAACAACAAGGGTTTCAGCAAGAAGCGTGACGCTAACCCGCCCCAGGAGACGAAAACCCTTGCAACCAAAGGATGCTTCAAGTGTGGAAGCAATAATCATTTCATGAAGGACTGCCCAGAGGGAAACAATGCTCAGGCTAGAGCATTTGTGATTGGAGCAAAGAACGCACGCGAGGACCCTAACGTGGTCACCGGTACGTATCTCATTAACAATCACTTTGCATCCATATTATTTGACACTGACACCGATTATAGCATCATGTCTGTGGAATTTAAACGCATACTCGGAATAGAATCTAGTAGATTAGAAATTCCTTATTCCATAGAACTAGCCAATAGTAAACTTGTTGAATCGGGGGAAGTTGTCAGAGGCTGCACATTAGAACTTGGCGAACGAAATTTTAACATCGACATCTTACCTATTCAACTGGGTAGCTTCGATGTAGTGGTCGGAATGGACTGGCTGTCCAAGAACAAAGCTGAAGTTGTATGTCATAAGAAAATCATTCGCATCCCTCTGGCGAATGATGAAACTCTCATCGTGCATAGAGAAAAACGAGACGCGCCTCTTCGAATCATCAGTTGTATGAAGGCACAGAAGTGCTTAAGGAAAGGATGTGTTGCCTTCCTAGCACACGTGGTAGACAAGAAGGCTGTGGAGCCAAAACTCGAAGACATTCCTGTGGTGAAGGAATTCCCTGATGTTTTTTCCGAAGATCTGCCAGGACTACCTCCGCAACGACAAGTCGAATTCCATATAGACTTTGTTCCAGGAGCCGCTCTTGTTGCCAAGGCTCCCTATCGACTTGCACCATCCGAAATGCAAGAATTATCTACACAACTTCAGGAGTTGTTGGATAAATGATTCATAAGGCCAAGCTTCTCACCCTGGGGAGCTCCAGTATTGTTCGTGAAGAAGAAGGATGGATCACTGCGGATGTGTATCGATTACAGGGAATTGAACAAGCTCACGATCAAGAATCGGTATCCGCTACCGAGGATTGATGACTTATTTGATCAACTGCAAGGATCAAGCTACTATTCCAAGATCGACCTTCGATCTGGATACCATCAGCTGAGAATCCAAGATGAAAGCGTGCCAAAGACTGCATTCAGAACACGCTATGGGCACTACGAATTTCTTGTGATGCCATTTGGATTGACGAACGCGCCAGCGGTCTTTATGGATCTGATGAACCGCGTATGTAAACCATATCTCGATAAATTCGTGATTGTATTTATCGATGATATCCTGATTTACTCGCGAACAAAAGAAGAACATGAGCAACATCTCAGAACTATTCTGGAACTACTGAAGAAAGAGAAACTTTATGCAAAGTTCTCGAAATGCGAATTCTGGATTCGCGAAGTACAATTTCTTGGTCACGTTGTGAATGAGAAGGGCATTCATGTAGACCCGTCCAAGATAGAAGCAATAAAGAATTGGGAAGCTCCCAAGACCCCAACTGAAGTTCGTCAATTTTTGGGCTTAGCAGGCTATTATCGGCGATTCATCGAGAATTTCTCAAAGATAGCTCAACCGCTAACGACCCTTACACAGAAAGACAAGAAATACGACTGGGGTCACAAACAAGAAGAAGCCTTCCAGCTACTTAAAAACAAGCTATGCGATGCACCGATACTATCATTACCCGAAGGCACGGAAGACTTCGTGGTATACTGTGACGCTTCACGACAAGGCTTGGGTTGCGTGCTCATGCAACGCCAAAAAGTCATCGCTTATGCTTCAAGGCAATTGAAGGTGCACGAAAGAAACTATACCACTCACGACCTGGAGTTGGGAGCCGTGGTATTCGCCTTAAAGATCTGGCGACACTATTTATATGGTACTCGATGTACAATCTTCACAGATCACAAAAGTTTACAACACATATTTGATCAGAAGGAACTGAATATGCGCCAACGACGATGGGTCGAGCTGCTGAATGACTATGACTGTGAGATTAAGTACCATCCTGGAAAGGCAAACGTTGTAGCAAACGCGTTGAGCCGAAAGGAAAGAGTTAAGACCCTACGGGTTCGAGCATTGGAAATGACTATCCGATCGAACCTCACTTCACGTATTCGTGACGCACAACAAGAAGCCCTTAAGGTGGAAAATCGCAAAGCTGAATACCTCCGGGGTGCATTGAAGTACATGGCGCCAAATGAAGAGGGAGCCTTATACTTTAAAAAGCGCATTTGGGTTCCGCTCTATGGTGGCCTACGAGAAGTCATCCTTGATGAAGCGCACAAGTCAAGATACTCGATCCACCCAGGGTCGGACAAGATGTATCAAGACTTGAAAGAATATTATTGGTGGCCGAGACTCAAGAGCGACGTTGTTGTCTATGTTGGAAAATGCCTAACCTGTGCTAAGGTTAAGGCCGAATATCAGAAACCGTCCGGTCTACTACAACAACCAGAGATTCCCGTGTGGAAGTGGGAACAAATCTCGATGGACTTCATAACAAAATTACCCAGGACCCCGAGAGGGCACGATATGATATGGGTAATAGTTGATCGATTGACGAAGTCTGCGCATTTCCTACCAATCCGAGAGAAGGATAGCACTGGAAAGCTTGCAGAGATATACTTAAGGGAAATTGTGGCACGACATGGAGTGCCAATCTCAATCATTTCAGACAGAGATGGACGCTTTGTCTCAAGAATCTGGCAATCATTTCAGGAAGCCTTTGGATCTCAGTTAGATCTGAGCACGGCATTCCATCCGCAAACAGACGGCCAGAGCGAACGGACTATACAAACGTTAGAAGATATGCTTCGCGCATGTGTCATGGATCTAGGCGGCAACTGGGATACTCATCTACCTTTAGTTGAGTTTTCCTACAATAACAGTTATCATACGAGCATAAAAGCCGCGCCGTTCGAAGCTCTGTATGGCCGCAAATGCCGATCGCCCTTATGTTGGGCAGATGTCGGAGATAAACGTATGGTTGGTCCTGAACTTGTACAAGAAACAACCGACAAGATTGCGCAAATCCGAGAGCGCATTAAGGCGGCTCGAGATCGACAAAAGAGCTACGCTGATCCGAAAAGAAAATCTGTAGAATTCAAGGTGGGAGACAAAGTGTTGTTAAAAGTCTCACCATGGAAGGGCGTAGTCAGATTTGGAAAGCGTGGAAAGCTGAATCCACGATACATCGGACCATTCAGAATATTGAAAAGAATTGGTACCGTGGCATACAAGTTGGAGTTACCGGAAGAACTTAATGGAGTACATGATACGTTTCATGTATCCAACCTGAAGAAGAGTCCAACACAAGAAAGCGTGATCATCCCGATGGATGAAGTGCATATCGATGAAGCCCTCCGATTTACAGAACAATCCGTTGAGGTTACCGACTGGAAAGTCAACAAGACCAGGAGGAGCAGTGTGAAACTTGTCAAAGTACGTTGGAGCTCTAAGCATGGGCCCGAGTATACATGGGAACGTGAAGACCAGTTCAAAGAAAAGTATCCTCACCTATTCAAGAAGACTCCTGCGAGAGTTAGTTCAGCCTGAATTTCGGGACGAAATTCTTTTAACGGGGGGAGACTGTGACAACTGGCACAAACCGGTAATTTCCGTACACTTTAATTATTATTTAATGATTGCAATTATGTGCTTAATTGTCAGCAATGTCTGAAAACACACTAAACAAGTGAATTCATGCACGTTGTATACTATAAAATATTGCTTTATGCATAAACGAGAGCGTTGCGTCAGAAATATTAGTAAACTTACCGGTAAGACACACTGTGTCAACGGAACTGCAGAAAGCAGTCAGACATTAGAATTGAGGCCTAGGTGTAGGTCCTACGACAAAGGTACATTAAAACCCAAGAGTACATATAAGGGTTTAATTTATGGTCGCTACGAAAGCTAAAGCACGCACTAAAAGGCACCCGAAACACACTTTAAGTGCAGAACTTTATTAAATTCAGCACAATTCAGCTTTTAACAACATAAATATTGTGCAGAGATGTCGTTTTATCATCCAGAATATTTCCCTAAGTGACGGGAATTCTTTGTGCCACTAAAAATAACACTAACGACACTTTAAATGCTTATTAAGCACTTTAACGAATCGGTATCTAACCGAACAACCGAACAATTTGATTCGATACCGATTTCAAGCTTTAAATCACTTTCTGGAATTTTATACGCAAACTGGTGCTTAAACGCAATCAGTTTAACGCGACGTACTCTCCAGAACTGTGACGTAAGCCAAATATACCCTAAATATCTCTTACATAACTTAGAAATAAGTTTCGAAGGATTCGGTATGGCGAAAACATGTTTATTTGAACTAAAGAACTAATTACGACAAAACTGCAAAACGCAGACAACGCAGCAAACCCAGGAATATGCCAGGAATATGCCAGGAATATACCAGGAATATACCAGGAATATGCCAAGAATATCCCAGGAATATACCAGGAATATGCCAGGAATATGCCAGGAATATGCCAGGAATATGCTATATGGAAGGTCTATAAATACCACCATTTCATCACTCCACCTTCACTTCCCTCTCTCCCTCCCTTGTTCTCGGCCCAACCAAGCACCACCGCCACCCTCATTTTCCAACTCATCCATCCATTCCAAGGTGATATTGAGGAGTAAGAAGGCCACTAACGAAGCTCGGTGCAAGCGGATCTTGAAGGGCCTTCTTCATTTGCTTTTATCCACCTCTTTTGTCCTCTTGAACTCCCCTAGCCTTGTGCTAGTAGTAAGTGCTTCTAAACATCTTCTTGTTCTCGTTTATGATGGTTAATAGATGATTTAATGGCTAAAAATCATAAACACTAAAGATCACCAACTAAAAGTCTTGTAAAATGATGAACTTAATGGATAAAAGGAAAGTAATGGTGTAAAACTTGTTAAACTTGTTTTGTGATGATTATTTTGTGTTGTTTAATGCTAGTAGTAGTTCGGATCGTCATCTAACCCGGCTAGGTTATGTTCATAGCGCATGGACTAGTGTATGTTAAAGTATAAAAAGGGCAAGATGATGAACACTACTACATAATAACATGAACTTGCGTAAAAGGAATTTTTCTTGTAAAATGAAGTTCTAAACTAGTAGATCTAAAGATCTACAAGTGGTATTTTCGAAAAACCAACTGTAAGACGAAACCATGTTTTAAAACCGAATCTTTCATGAAATAGAGGTGTTTTTGTGAACAAACAAGTGTGTGGACACTAGTGTAACAAAAGTTTTAACAAAGAAATAATTTTCGCAAAAAACCGACTAGAAGTTGTAAAACTTCATATTCTTTAAAAATAAGATTTTCAAGAAACCGACTTTATTTTTAGAGATGGAAAAACCTACTAAATGTGTTGAAGAGTTACTACATAATTTTACACAACTTGCAAGTTCATGTGTATGCGATTTGTGTTTATTTTGACTAGTTTAATATTTGAAGATGGTATTTTGATGATGGAAAAATTGATTGGTTGAATTTTAAAAGAAAATGATACGCTAGTAAGCGTGGCCACCTCCAGTTACAGAGGAAACTCTGGCGAAATTTTTCCAGAAAATAACACTTACAATATTTTTGGTGACAAGTGTTATGAATATATTTTTGACTTGTTTTCCAAACAAACTTAGCCATGATTTTTATTAGAAAATTTCCAAACATCGGAGGTGGATTTTCATAAATAAAACTTGTTAAATATATATTCAGAATATATATTTATCGCTTGTGTGATTATGTGATTATTTTGTGAACTAGGTATATATTATTTTTAGAGTAAAAATAATATGATTTGGAGATACTCGTAACGAGTAAAAATACAAACATACACATACAACATACAAGATACATAATTCGGGTGCAAAGTACAAAATACAAAAAGCTTATATTTATTTTTGAGAAAATAATATAAGTAAGACATTTAGTTAAAAATATAAAATATTTTTAACACAAGAAAATATACACAAAAGAGAGTGACTGTACTTGTGCGACGCAAGTCTAGTGACTAACGTTAAGAAAACGCGTATAGGTTACGACGTTAATTAAGCAAATCCGGTGAAGTTTACGACGCACAGGAACGCAAAGTTGTGAGTTCATGCTCCCCCTTTTCTTTTAACTGTTTTTAGTTTTATAACTCGGGGGTGAAATACATGTTACAAATACTTTAATATTTACAAATTGGTATGTTGTGTACTGAAACGAGAAGTACTCTTGGCGAAAACTAGTGCCAAGAATTGATACGAGAAATCGTGTCACGAATAGGGTACCATAAGCACCATTAATCGTGTACATACTAAGACCGCAGAACAAAAGGTTAGATCTAATGGGTTTCAGGGCAGCCCCACTCTTGGTGACAACTAGAACCAAGTAGTGTTTTTGTGTCTCAGTCGTGAATCGACTATAGAAAAATGCCTATGGTTTGGTGACTTCCTATGTCGTGTCACATGTTAATGGCTTTGCAACCCATTAACACTTGATACATATAGAGATACTTGACTCATTCATGAATACGCGTTTTGAAACAAAATACATACCATGTTTTTCATACAAAGTATGCAAACGTTCAATACAAAAACTGCATGAATTCACACCAACATTATGTTGATGTTTTTTCCAAAACTCACATGTATTTCAGGTAATTAAAGGTGGATGTGCGCGCGGTCTTACTGGATGTCGCTATGTTTTATTTTCGCTAAATAAAGTTGTAACTCTTAAGACAATATGCTATCACGTGTTGTAAACACTTGACTTATGTTTTGGTAATGTAATGTTTGAAGTTATTTTGAGCATATAGTATGTTTACCTTTCATATGCAATGAGAACCTTTCATGATCACACCTCGTGCTTCCGCCGCAGAAAGGGGTGTGACAAATTCCCTTGTTGCGGCCCAAGGGCTGGACGATAAGGTACCACAGTTTGTCAAGATTTTTGGGGAGAATATTGCACATCAATTGTTCTATTTGACTTTTTACGTTGGGAAGATTTGAATGGCCAAATGCTTTGTCTGCGTGAGAAAGTAAAGGAAAGATTGAGCAACTCAGAAAATTATCAGGCGTTTCTGAAGTGCATTGAATAGTACTGCACTGAAACTATTACTAGACCACAACTGCAGTCACTGGTAAGTATATATGATATGCATTAGCTAAACCTTTTTGTTGTTTTTATATGTTCTCTTTATCAGTTATTCTGTATATGAACAAGTTTAGTAAGTTTATAGAATTTTTTATTTTTGTTAGGTAAATAATTTGCTTAGGGCGTATGCAGATCTTGTGGAGAAGTCAACGAGTTCATAGATCGCAGTGAAATGACAAGTAATTGTTAATAGAAGTTGTTAATTATCTGCTTAGCATAGTTGTCAATAGCGATCGTAGCGATCGCTATAGCGCGCTACTCCAGTGTCGCTATTTGGGTTGTAGCGATGGCCAGCGAGAACAGCGACACTTATTTATTTATTTTTTAATATAAATAGCAATTAAATATAGCTATAAAATAGCTGGATTTTAGGCTTTTGTTAAATATATATGTAAAATTGGCCTCCCTTTGATATTCTAGGACTCTTGGAACTGATAATTAAACATTTTTAATATATCTTTCTTTATTGAAACAGATGGCTCCAGTGCATCTTTTGGCTACATTTGAGAAAGCATGTGCAGAGATTTTAGCCTCTACATCAAATGGTATGCTCCAAATTCAGAAGTTGATCTTGAGCCAGTTTAGTTTCAATGGTAACTTTTTGAGTTTTCTTTTGCTTATTGTGTTTGATTTTAATAAAATTGTTCTTAGAATTGGTAAATATACGTGACCACATGATTCTTTGAAAGGTGAATCTTGCTAATTAATTAACTCTTATTAATTAACTCTTATGAATCTGATCTGAATAAAATTGTGTTTGATTTTAGAAATTGTTTTCGGTTTGTTTATAGTAGTCGGAGACTATGTTGTCAAAAGCGCAAAAAGCGCGCGCCTAGGCGCAGCGAGGCGCACCAATAGCGCCTGGTGGCAGCCTAGGCGCAAAAATGGGCTTTTTTGAAAAAAGCGGCCTGAGGCGCAAGAAAGGCGCACAAAAACGGTCTGAGGCGCAGCGCTGCAGAAAAAAAAAACGAAACTGAATACGAATAAAAACTGCCTCACGCGGGCCCGGGCTTTTCGGAGCTGCATTCGTGTCCGCAGGTGCGGGCACGCATGAGTTCAACCAAATTCCAGCTCAGAAACTCATTTTTGCACCCCCCCTGCGCGCGGGTAGGACTTGTGGTAAAACATGTCATAAAGCTACAATAGAGTAGTGAAGACTTTACCTTATAAACAACCACTCACTTTGTCCCCACACCGATGTGGGACAAAGTATTTACCACCTTTTGAGACTTTTATTCATACACCCAAAACTTACAACATATAAGTCCTA